>OZ014530.1:295306254-296728310 GCA_963966105.1 Volucella zonaria | reverse complement strand
AACAGCCATGTATTCTGCAACGATATGTCCAAAAGCCGGGTGAAGGTGGAGGACCACCATTTCTTGCCTTTAGCTCCGATTCTGTAAGCATTTACATTTTAGTTCATTCTGTCTGTGCCACCCATATACGAGGGTCTTCAACACATTCTCGGTATCGGGGTGAAGCCGTGGTTGTATATATAAATTGACTTATTTATCAAGTAATACTATTATTTTAGTGCATTCATGTGAAATTTCATATAAATGTGATTATTAATTCGCGTTTTATCTCTAGTTAAACAGAATCATAATGGCAACTGAGACGATGAAGGTGAAAATTGAGCATCGCGTTGTAATTAAATTTCTCACTAAGCAAGGAAAAAATCAAAAAACTATTCATGAAGAGATGGTGGCTGTTTACCAGGGTTCCGCACCTTCATTATCAACTGTGCAAAAGTGGTCAAGTGAGTTCAAGAGAGGCAGAGAGAGCATTGAAGACGACCCCCGCTCCGGCGCCCCGGCTACTGCTTGTACGGGAGAAAGCATCAAAGAAGTCGAAAAACTTGTTCTTGAGGATGCCCGAATAAAGGTGAAAATGATGGCAGAGATCACCAAGCTTTCAATTGGTACCATTCACACCATTCTTCATGTCCATCTTAACCTTTCAAAGGTCAGTGCAAGGTGGGTGCCACGAATGCTCACAGCGCCTCAGAAAAAAGTGAAAATCGCATGCTGTAGAGAGCTTTTGGAGATGTGTAGTGAGAACGCGGACGGTGTTATGGATCGAATTGTTACTGGGGACGAAACATGGGTCCACCACTATGACCCTGAAAGCAAACAAGAGTCCATGCAGTGGCATAAAAAAGGAACAGACCCCCCGAAGAAGTTCAAAGTCACTCCGTCTGCCGGGAAGCTCATGGCCACAGTTTTTTGGGACTCAAAGGGAATCTTGCTCATTGAGTACAAAAAAAAAGGTGAAACCATCAACGCCACATCCTACGCTTCCACTTTGCATAATTTGCGGGAGGAAATTAAAAAGAAAAGACGGGGTAAACTCGCAGCGGGTGTGTTGTTTCTTCATGACAACGCTCCTGTTCACACGGCGCGAGTTTCCAAGGCTGCTGCGCGAGATTGTGGTTTCGAAGAAATCCAACACCCACCCTATAGTCCAGACCTTGCCCCTAGTGATTATTTCCTGTTTCCGGATTTGAAAAAATGTCTTCGTGGAAAAAGATTTTCGGATGATAAGAACTCAAGTCGGCAATAAATGGGTATTTTGCAGAGAAAGAGGAAATTTATTTTTTTGAGGGTTTAAAAAAGCTTATCTCAAGATGTAATAAATGCATTGATGTTAGGGGAGATTATATTGAAAAATAAAAACTATTTAAATTGAATTCGCATTTTCCTTCATATCGATACCGAGAATATATTGAACGCCCCTCTTATTTATTGTACTTTGCGATAGCTAGCGGGCGTGTTACCTGAATTTTTTCATGTTCTTGTCTGGAATATCCACCAACTAATTGTCGTTCCATTTGGCAATACGTATGCCAGAACCATCCATTTTAGTACTGACAATATATCCACGGGGTTTCTTCTGAAGTTCTTTCTTCAACGGTAATGGACAAGTTTTTGGTATCCAGTTCTCTTGCATGGTTCCGGTACCATGGTATCCCCGTTCTCTCAGTCCGATCAGAGCTACTGCTGACGTGGATAAATTATCGAAGTAAAAACAGAACGGTAAAGGTTTTATTGTGTCATCCAATTCCCCGATCATATCAAATAAACGTGCAATATTTTTCTCGTATTTCTGTCCATAGTCTTTGTTATATCTTGGATTAAGACCTTGATATATTTCAAAGTTGACTGGGTAACCAAGAGGTGTATTCAGATACCACATTTTATATCCGAAACGAATCGGCTTCCCTTTTATGAACTGTTTGAACCTATGACGACCGAAGTATTGTATCATGGATTCGTCGTGTGACAAATTTTGCTCTGGATGGAACCATTAAAGCATCTGTCAATGGTCCGAGTTTCCAAATTTTATCGTCTGCCTGCTGCAGTCCATTGTCTATAAAATGTAAATAACGGAAGATTGTTTCAAACCTGGCTCTTCGCATTGCTTGAAAAACTAACTCGTTTCGTAGATCCAAGTCATTAGAACAGTATCCTCTTTTACTGGGTACAAATGAGTAACCAGTAACTATTAAAATTCCAACAAATACTTTCATCTCATTTACGGTTATATTAGGATTTGGATTTAGTGTATAAACTGCATATTGGTTGGTTTCGTTGCAAAGCATTGGAAATATCTCTTCATCGAAAAATTTTTCAAACAGCTCAGATGGTTCTTGATTCTTTGCAATCCGTATAGTTACATTCTGGAAAAAGGCCAACTTCACCAACGTCATCATCCTCAAGCCACAAAATTGGTGTTTCTATTGTTTTTTGTTAATCGTTTTGAAGTTGGTGCAGCACCAAATGCGCCTCGTTTGGATGCCTTTATCTTCCGTGGTGTGTTAGGAGCGTCCACGATGTTTTGAGCGGACTCCTCTGCTACTACCGGTAACTGTTTATCAGTTGAAGTCCGAATTTGTCGGATACTACAGCGTACAGGCGTTTGCGTCAATACTACAATACTTCAACACTTTGACTGGATAGTACAGACGAGCTACATGCTACTTCTTCCGATGTAACATCACAGCTTTGGGAAGAAGAGGCTGAAACTGTACTGAAATCATTTCGAACTAATTTTGTGTGTTTGTAAAAATTCGAATGTTGAATAGGCCTGACTTTTTCTGGTGAACCAAAAACTGAAGCGCATTCTGAATTCGAAGGTCCATCAATAAATCGTACTAAACTGTCGTCTACATTTTGAAAAGAATGTGTCATTATGTCTTCTAAAGCGTCGTCAAAAAAACGTGTATCTTCATCTTCATCTACGGGATCTTCGACTGGCTTTCGGAACTCATTATCACGTTCCGATGGTTTCATTTGTTTTACAACTAACTGACAACGGGCCATCATCTGATTATTTCTGTTTAGGTTTAGAATGCCACCATTTCCGTCTTCATCTCCGGAATCTTCATCTGAATCGACATTAGCACCACTTGTTGGCTCAATAAATACCGATTGTACTTCATCATCATCGTCATCCAATGTTTGCAGCTCTGTTAGGTAGTCTATCACCTGTTCTACATTCATTCCATATCTAAAAATAACCGAACATAAAAAAAATAGCACTGAGTATGGTCCAGCGGGGCCATATGGACCCCGAACCGCGAGAGTAGATCCTGGCTGGCCAGGATGTCTCGGATCGTCTTCAATTTAAACTAAAACATATGTACACATTTGTTCACAAAAATTTGTGATAATAATTAAAAAATTCTATTTACCGTTTCTGTCGTGTCATTTTTCACTTTTTTTCTTTTTTTTTGAAATCACAAGCCACAAGCTACTTCTTCACCACAATAAGCTCACCTGACCTGAATCTAATTTTATTGTGTTTGTTATACTTTTCTCTTTGCGATGTAACTGTAACTGCAATTGGACGCAAATTAAAAATTGCATTTAGCCTGAAAGCTTACCATTGCGTACGGGTCCATATGGCGACGCTGGTCACTAATGGGTTAAGTTGTTGTAATTTATTTTCTATTACTGTATGATCAAAACTTTGAGAAATAGGGGGGCCAATGGGGAAGTTAAGTATAATACGTATTTGAAATAAAAGGGATCTGGTACGAAGGTATTATTGGCCAAAGATTGCTTTAAAAAAGCAGCAAAAAAGTTGTCTATGGTATGCGGATCGGTTGATGATATTGTTATGCTACGCTACCGCTGTTACGCTGTGCTATCTTTACGACCATCAAGCAGTAGCAACACACCCCAACTCAAACGCCTCGCGTTTTATTTTCTGCTCCCAATAAATCCAGAAAATCTTTGGCCATCCTCTGACTGAGCTGCCGGAAATATGCGTTTGTGCAACAATATGCTGGCGTATGAGAGGGATGGAGGAAAACGGTCAAATTTTTTTTGTAGTTAATGAATTGGGAGAAAGGCTTAGGATCGTTTATAAACCTTGATTGTGTACTATCCGTGTCGTAAGAAGCGGCAGCTGCAGATGGGGTAGGCCGGACAGAAGAGTGGTGGAAAAGGGAAAGAAGAAGTGGTAGGTGAAAGTTATCAATGGTCGATGGGGACAGAGCGAGACAGAGGAGTTTATGGGGTCAATTGTGAAAATGAGGTCTAATTGCCCACCAATATACAATAGTTGGAGACCCCATTAACTTGGCATAAGCTAGAGTCTGTAAGCTCATCCAAGAAGAGGCATTCTTTACTCGAGTTAGGGGTTACGATAAAAAAAGAGTCATCATCTGATTGAGCCCAGTGCAGTTGAGGTGATGATATCATGAAGAGGATCAGATAAGTTAATTATTTGATCAATTGCATCGATAGCGAGTTGGTAGCATTCGATTGGTTGAACCTCGTCTCGAAAAACATTGAAACTAGGGGGGAATAATTCCTGATTCTTTATATCGGAAATTAGATTAGTTTCGGTCAGAACGTAAACCTTAAATGGGCGAGCGTGAAATTGGCGCAAGACCGCGCGTGTTTTAGATCACAGTCCTCTTACATTTTGATAGTAGAAGATAAGAGAAATGTTATTTCAAGAGAGCGTAGGAATGGATGGTTGAAACACTGGAAATGGTAGCACGTTAGGGACGAAAAAATTTGTCGTTGTCAGTTCTGCTCCGTTGAAGGTGTGAGATCCTTTTTGAGTGCACATATTGTAGTTACCGAAAGCAGCAAGGTCGTCTGAGACTTTTTGGGGAGACATATTGAAAATCTCGTGGAACTTGATATATAAGTTCCTCAGATTTGTAAGATCAGTAGGGAGGCCTTCCTGCTGTGTGGAGACCATGACGCTTGTTTTAGTTTTTCCCTCATAACAAACTGAGTCGGATTTGTCATGCAGATATGCTAGAAGGAGACGTATATTCTCGTATGTCTTTTTTTTTTCTAAGCCTAGAAAGTGCATAACGACATTCTGTTGTGTCAAAAGTTTGTTGGGTTATTTTCAGTGTGAGAGGTAGAAGGGAGTCAAAAGTGGGGCTAGTGGACAAAGACATTGAGGGCGAAGCTGCGGTAATTAATGGGTTATTAAACACATTTTCGGATGAGGGATTTATAATATGGGAACTAAAATTGGGATATTTAGCTCCAGTTTCTAGAACGAAATTCGGGAAAGAATTGCTAGTGGGGGCATGTGCATGTGCATAGGTTAGGTATTTCAGAGGAGATAGCGTGAGCGGGGGCTTGGGTTAAACGGAGGCAGCTGGTGCAATATAATTGGAGAACTGATGAAGTTGGTTCGGGATGTGAGTGGGAGGGGTGAAATAGAAGAAGATGTTAGTTTTAAATCTACAATTAGAGCCAGATTTGGAACGCGAGTTGGAAACGGGTTTCGGTATCTTGTTAGCGTCTAGTTTGGGATGGGAGTTGGAAACGGGATTAGGTAATTTAGAATTAAGCTTCGTTTTACCCTGTTTCTTTTTAAATAACCATTCGTATTTAGCAGGGAGGTCGAATTTAAAGTTTTGATTACCTTTGTTGTGAGATGGCAGGAACATTTTACATTTGCTGATGGTAATGACATATTTGTTTGCGAAGAATTTCGTCAGGGGGGGGTGCCTTTGATGAAAAATGTAATCATATCGGATTAAATTTTATCCAGCCTACGCCTCCATCCGGAAGGCGTTCATGTTGTACCAAAATGTTTGATGAGCTTGCGTGGAGCGGCGACGGGAGGAGTTGACGGTGAAACAGTTTTGGTCTCTTGGATTGAAGGCGAGCGGGAGAATTCGTAGATTTAATCAACCGTGGTGGACGAGGAGGTGGTGGTGAAAGTGGGTCGACTTCGGTTTCCAATAATTCAGCCAAAATTGATGTATTGTAGTGGATATTCTGGTGGTGCTGTGTATGGATTGGTAAATCGTCAATTTAGCTGCTTACCGTTTCAATATGATTCTCGATATCGAAAATGGTTGATTGTGCGGCAGCTAGATCAGCGCCAATACCGTTGATTCTATCAAAGATTTCTTCAACCATAGGATTAGGCTACATTAGAGATGGTTGTTTCTTTGAAGAGGATTGAAAATGAGTCTCAAGATCTTCACGCAGCTTGTTTATCGATTCCTACAATTTAAGGTTAGAGAAGAAATTGCTTTGAGGTCATTGATCGCAGTATTCATCTCGACCAGCCTTGCTGATTGTTTATCCATGTTGATGAGCTTGAACTTTATTATGTCGGTTGAGGATAGAACCGAGTTGCCTAATTCATCAACATAACTGACACTACTTTCTAAGTTGGACTGATTCGTCGTAATCATTTTGGTGAGGCTTCTTTGGAATGAGTCACTGGAGTCACTGAGGCAATTTATAGCCAGCACCAGGTGCGAAAGCGAGATGATCTTGCACTCATCACAAAAGAAAAGGATTTTGTCAGAGAATTCTTTGATGAATACCGTATTTCTTTTATTTAACCCGACTTAAATGACATGGAATGATTTTCCATAGTTGCCCTTACAAGTAACAAAATCAGCATTGTCATCAAAGAGTGGGCAGTTAGTGATACCGCAAGACATGGCAATTTTATCAAAAGCAAACGAAAAAGGTAAACAATGAACTTGACGCACTGTTATGTACTGCGATTGGAAATTCAGTAAAATCGTAAAATATAGAAAGGTGGTCAACACTTGGGGTAATGCACTAAATATATAAATATGCGCGGAACTGATATCAGAAGTAGAGATATGGAAGGGGAAAAAATAAATTATATTTAAATGTTTAATGCGGAGCAAAACGAAAATACGTCCGAATACAACGAACAGTAGAACAGCAAAGTTAATGTCAGAGATATTACGCAGGTGTCGGAGTCATCTGTGAATTTTATTGTACGAAATTGGATCTCTAGAGGGATTGATCAAATTAAGGGGTTGTACTCCCATTTTGGACGAATAGATATCTTATAAATTGAGATCGCATGAGTCCGGGAACGAATATGAAAAGCATAGAGTACTTTCTTCAGTAAAATAATATGCTGGATTAAAAGTAGAAGCCAAGCTAACATTTATTTTGTAATATCAGACACAAAACCGTCCGAAACAACTAAAATTGAACGTACCTGAAGGAACAAGTAATTTCGAATCCCAAATGAACTCAATTTTTGCAAAAGAGCCTGATTCCAAACTCTGTCAAATGCCTTTGAAATATCGAGTGTAACTATAATCCTTTCGCTACATTTGTGTAGACTTTGGTTCCACTTTTTAGTGAGATATGTCTAGTGGATTTTCATTATTTAGAAGGCAGAGTCCCGCTTAAGGGAACGATACCTAACTAAGCTCACAACCTGTGCGTATATAGCGCTAATCGATGCTTTCTCCACGTGGAAAAAAAAACGAAAATATTTAAAAATGGCGAAATGCCAATACTGGGGTATTCAAATTATAGCACACAAGAGAGATTTAACATTTCAGATATAAGCAATATAGCATTGCGGATTATTTAATGGAAGAACCAGACTGTATTTCAATTCTTGTCAATGCCATCACAAGGGCTACAATCCTTTGCATATGAGATGCATCGATCTTTAACGGCTCTGTTAGAGTTTAAGTTTGCGAAATCTTTACAAATGGCAATATCAAAGCCGCTTGGTAAGAAACAAATAAAATTGGCAGAATTTTACTGTCTGTAGTGATACCCAGGTTATACCTACAGACTAGACCGAAAATTCGAAGAAAAAGTATTCCGCAGAGTCAGCTCACAGCAAGCATTGCAATGCGATGTAGTTTATGCCTAGCACATACGAGTGTCGAGCAAAAGTGTTTAGATCTCAGAAAGTAGTCTACAATCTCTCCACTGAGTAATAGCAGGAATGACACTTTTTAAAAGCATCGGAAAACATTTGATTGGCCTGCTTGCAACCTGGACACACGTGCTACCTACGGTTGTCCTCATAAGAAGCCCAACTATTGTATCAATAGAACAAAGAACGCAGGCTGTTCTGGTCTTAAGAAGTCTTTTTCTGACCCTTGTGGTATGGTGATCAGCTTAGAAATGGAGAGAGAATTAAGCAGGGCCTTTGCAATCTTTTCTTGTCAACAAAGTTCATTTCCATCAAGTTGGGATGAAAGACAGATGGAAGTTTACTTAACGTTGAATGAGGTCTAAGATGTCAGCGCCGTGTCCGATCTGCTGTAAAATCATCCGTGAAAATGCGAATATATTCCTATTTCAAATATAGGCCGAAGCCAGTCTATATTACTCGTAGCAGATTTTGTATTCTCGCAGCAATCGAAACTTCAATCTTATTACGTGAGACCATATTTCCATAAGACCAGAGTTAAAGGGCGGTCGGAGCGTTAGGTCATCGGAAAAAGAAATTTAGTGCTCACTTATAATATAAATATGAAAGGGAGAGATACATCAATGCCTCTGAAGCAGTCAGTCGTGTTAGGGAAAGTCCTCATGCAACCAAGGCAGACCACTGCTGCAACCGGCAGTGAGTTTTTGCGTGAAAGGTTATTCATGTAACAACTGATGCATAAGATAGAATTGGTCTTATCGTAGCCGAGTAGATCCACAGGACTCCCTCTAACTCCCTCCACGTCTTGTCTGGAACTACCTATGCTGCCAGAAGGCCGGCAGGTATAAGGATGTCATCTACATACTTAACTTCGTTGGAGGTGGTCAGGTGCGGAGTTGTATGGTAAAGTCGTAGGACGATCCCTAAGAGTAACCGACACAGAAAATTCATTGCCTCCACGGGGCGACCGCCCGGCAACGGTGGTTATTTCACGGCTAATGAATTCTCTTTCATATTGCAGACTACGTATGCTCCAGGTAAGCAAGCTTGTGGTATTGAAGGGTTTCTCTCTGTGCACGTGTCCTAACACCGGCAAAAATATGCGACGAAGAGGAGCTAATCTCTTTTAAAAAAACTCTAACTCCAAGGTGGAACAGCATGGTAAAAATTTTGTGAACTTCGGATACCGGGCTACCTCCGATTTAAGTCCCCAGCATTCCTCCCAGTAAAACGGACTCTGCTGTTAGGTGACTTTCATATCCCGGTTACTCGTGGGAATCAAAATTGATCCAACAAAAGCTTTAAGACTGATGTCTCTTTAAAAGCATCAGCCTAGAGGGACGCACCTGCGTTCGCTGCAGCAAAAACTCTCGATCGGACGACTGAAGCCAACTCTAATTCTGAAATGCGTCCTTTCTGAGCGACTCAGACTCAGACACTGTGTGAAGACATAATTAGCATGTTATCGGATTAAACTAAAGACCTTCGGAGAGTTGAAGGTGCAAAAAATCCTTGAAACAAGACAACTCTGTGGAACGTGCTCTAGAGATTGCCACTGCCAAAACCGAAAACGACCGCACAGAGGCCAAACGAACCCGATCCGACGACTCCACTCCCCCAACGTCGGGATCAAAGAGAGTTCGAACGGGAAATGGTACAGCCGACAAGGTTCCATAAACCAGATAAACTAAAATCGACCCATAAGTCTTACATCATTTTTTCTGAAAACCATGGAGAGACATGGTTTTACACATCTGACACCTTTTAAACGGAAATTCACCTCTGCAACCTCACCAATATGCATACACGAAAGAAACATCGACGGAAGGCGCTCTACTAAATCTGGTAACACAGATTAAAGAGGACTACCAACAAAAGGAGATTGCAATATGTGCCTTCCTAGAAGGTGCGTTCGATAATACCGGACATGAATCCATTTCGGAATCCATGTCTAAAAAGGAGGTTGACCATCTCCCTAACCGTTGGGCTAGAGCGATGCTCGTAAACCGGAAAATGTGAAGATGAAGTTCGGTGAGACTAAAATCTCTGTCTCAGCCTTTGAAGGCTTTCTACAAGGAGGTGTTCTCTCACCGCTCTTGTGGTCACTGGTCATTGATGACTAGCAAAACTTAGTAATCTGGGCTATCAAACAATAGGATATGCCGGCGGCTTAGTCATTACAGCGAAAGGTTAACACCCTAAACACGTTTGCTATAAGATGCAGACTGTTGTAAAGACAGTACACGACTGGTGTGTTGGAGAAAGTTCTCAATCAACCCAGCAAAGCTATACTTGTTCTCTTCACTCGTAAAACTAATCTAAGCCTAAACCAGATCTCACTAATGGTACAGTAATTGTGTACTCCAACGAAGTAAAATATCTTGGAATGGTTCTCGATAAAAACTGAATTCGAATTCACATATTAAAAATAAAATTACCAACGCGACTAAAGCCATGTGGGATTGACGTCGTATGTATGGTAAGACCTGGGTTTTGAGCCCAAAAGTCACCCAACCCCAAAATGCACACATGCCCCACAGCAGCTATAGAAGCCTTCATTGGTTTAACGCCACTCCACCTCTTTATAAAAAAAAATGGCAATTCACAGCATGGTCAGGCTACTAAAAACAGGATACCTTAATCACTAGGATTACATGGATCAAATGATTCTTGACATGATCAGCGCGGTAAGCGACTGCCTACTTAAGACTCTGTGCTTCGGCAGAAGGTTCAATAAGTAATCAAATCTTAAAGGCATCAACTGGTTACGGATGGATCAATGATGGACATCGCGGTACGTGCTAGAATAAGTGAACGAAATACCAGCATATCGCAATCAATGGAAAAAAGTCCCAGCGTATTTCAAGGGAAAATACATACCATTCAGGTGTGCGCAAATCTCATGCTCGATAAGGAAATGAAGGACGTCCTCGACAGCCAAATAGTCATTAAAGCACTAGGCTCTAGCCTAATTAACTCCAAATGAATCTCGCGCTGCTTCAATACCCTACAAGATCTGCCCCATAAGAAAAAATTAAACTTTGGCGGGTGACTGATCATAAAGGATTGTTGAAAATGAAATAGCCGGCGAACTGGCTAGAAACGGTTCGGCTGATTCTTCCATCGGCCCTGAACCGTTCTGTAATATTCTGAATTCAATAATTAACTCAGCAATAAAGAGAACAAAATGTATATATCGCATTGGAAAAACATCCCAGGGCTTCGCCAGGCTAAAAGAGGCATCAAAGCTTTTCATAAAAAATCAAAAGAATCCCTACAACACAAAAGGGATATCAGAAGACTAGTTGGATTTCTAACCGGACACTGCCACCTTCGATATCACCTACACAAAATAGGTCTTATTCAGGAAACTGAATGTCGTCTTTGCATGGAAGACGACGAAACTGCGGAACATGTCTTATGTGAACACTTCCTCAGAGAAATTTTAATCCCTGGGAAAATTCTCAAAATCTCCACCAGAGAAATTCTCAATTTCATTAAAAGAGTTGAGCCTGCCTCTTTTGGTTTCCTAATACCGCTTTTGTGGTACAAAAAATCTTTTAGGTCGACCAACATGCACTATAGCAGTGGAGACAGGACGCCGGCTTGTGAATAACCTACATTTACCACAGCCAATATATATTGACTGCCTTCGGCATCAGCAATCAATGTTTTATTTACAAAACAAGTGATTCCGTATTGTCTGGCGGAATTACACATGCCACCAAAAGTTGCGTTGTCGAAGATATTCAAAATATCAATGAAAACGCCCTTAACGAGTGCACATTTAATTTTGCCCACTAGATTCTGAAGCACAGTCTCAACAAGATCTTCCGAAAGGAAGTCAGACTGGTAGATTTGAAGCTCTTAAAAAGTGACTAGACGTCTGCAATTTTCGATTGAGAGTGGCAATTTCCTACGGAAAGCAATCAAGGTGACTTTTTGTAAAACCCTCATGATCCTAATTGCGCTTTTTGATGTAAAAGCATTAATCAGATGGGTGGCTACTTTGCAAGAAATGTTATCCATGTGACATGTGGACGCTATAGCATTGATGGGGAATGGAGAAAATTCAATGAAAACTTGTACAACTTAATCAAATAAATATGCTTACACCGTTTCTGATCTCAACATCGTCACATCATTTTATGGAGCATTATCTTACCCTTTCGAGACAAGGACGGTTTTGTCAAAACAAAGTGGCAATGGTTTGCTATTCACTCTTTTCTGATCTCTCACTGTTGAGTTAGCACTTACTCCGGTATAGTAGACTGATTAATTTAACACAAGATTAGAACACAAGGACAACGCAGTGATGTAAGCTTCCAAAATGTTGAAGAGAAAAAAATACCGCACCTCTAACCACGCAAAAAGTGATAGAGAAACCAACCAATAAAACCCATGCATCTTCTTAAAAGGTTTTATCCAACAAATGTCCTAAATATTCGCAAATGCTTACCTGCAATGCCAGTACAATTTCAGCATCATTATTTTCTGGGAAATCTGATATAAGTTCCACGCGATTCCTCTTCATTTTCTTGGAAAATATGTGATCAAACTTGCCCGCTTGAGGTATGTATTGGTTGCCCATTTGCATCAGTCTATATATAGTTGGCTGAAAATCACTCAACTAGTAATCTTTGCCACATAACCACAACCAACCCTTTTTGCTTACTTTGAATCCACACAAATCATCGTGTAGAGTTGTTAGATCTAAATCGTGTATGATCATAAGGTATCCTCCGGTTGTGCACAAAACTAATTTCTTACAGTCTGGTGCAATTCGACATCTCATTAGTCCAGATGTGTGGAATACTTTTTGATAAGTCAACCCGTCTTCTGTTGGGGCATTGATATCCCACGTGAATATACTGCCATCGAATCCAGACGTGACTAAAAGTCCATTTTTCGATGAATACTCGATGTTCTTCACCCAGTTCGAATGGCCTTTCAGACTACGAAGTTTCTTCTTCAAATTTCGTAAATCCCACAGTGCCACAGTTGTGTCATCAGAGCATGTTGCAAAAGTACACTTGTCAAGAAATCTTTAAATTTGATTTATCAATGCCAGTATTCAAACAAATGAAAGAGCAGAGCTACTCACTTTACACAATTTACATTGTCTGCATGGGCTTCCATAATGTGATGAGTTTGTTTTTGTGTGATTGCATCGAATAAAACTATTGATCTCCTTTCGCAAGCAGCAGCAAGGACGTTTCTAATAAGAAAAAAAGGTTAGCATGTAAGGGCACGGCTTATAAAAGTTTTTACCAACCCTCCGGGTGAAAATTCCAAATTAAAGACTGCACCATATTCAGAAACTTGTGATTGTGTTGGGACTCCACTTAAATCATTCCACGTTCTGTACGGTTCGAGCGAATGGTAGAGACGTCTCATAATTAAGTTTTCCTCGCCGAATTTCGGACGAATACCAGTTTCCCTGCGGAAAGCCCACTTGTGCACGCTCATTGTGATCTTTAAGTTGCCAAATATAAACAGTTTAGAGGACTCCTTGCGGTTTGGAAAAACTGAAATCAATGCAGCGTCCGCTCGAACTTCATGGACAAGTTTCCGTTCTTTTTACTTCTTTTTTTGGTACCAAGAGATGTTTCAGTGATGTGTTTTAAGAGCTGTGTAGCGGTATTTATTAAGGAGCACGAAGACGTCTTAAGTACGAGAATAATTTGTTTATTAATTTGAGTTTTGATTTATGTAAAAAGTCCAATTGAATTAGAAATAAAAGTATTTTATTCGAATTGGATGGCCGCTTTCCAACAGCTGATAAACGTCACTAGGTTTCGTATAAAACGAAAAAGTGGCATCGGTATGTCGTTGTTGCGTTGCCAACTGTACGATAAAGCGGCTGAGTTCGAAAATAGTCTAGATTTAAATTTTAACGTAAAAGTTTTGAAAGGCGATGTGAATTTTTAATTTTTAGTCATCATAATTTGTAATTATCATGATTTTATTAGTTTTGCTGTTACCATGTTACCAGTCTGGCTGATTTCCTTGTTTTGAAAACTTCGAATTCGGTGAGAATGTCCCATATTTTCCTATAATTCGAAAAACCATCTCATATATATTTGTTGCTTCGATCTGTAAAGATTCCTGTCTTCCTGTAAATTAATTCTAAGTGACCTATTTTGCAATTTCTTGGTTTTTTATATAGCTTTTGTAGAATGCGTAATTTACACAACAGTTCAAAAGATTTTGTGAGAGCACCATTCAGGTTCTGAGCAGTTTGTTATGCCCTTCGATCTTCCCCCTATTCACACTTATGTCATGGCCTGCACTGTCAAAACCGTTTTCGGTTTAAAGATAAGTGGTCGAAACACGCCCTGGAGTTTATTGACCTTGCATGTCGACTGTCTTTTAACCTGGTCTTATAGACATGCCGACATAAGAAATAGTGCTGCGGATAAAATACGAAATAGACTGTGCCTGTGCCCAGAAATGGTTTCAGTCAGAATCTGAAACAGGAAAGGAATGTAGTCGGGTCTTCCCGAGTGACCTCGAAACCTATTTAAGATGTGGCGCTGGTGTCTTTCTGGAGGACGACAACGTTAGATTCCACTCGTTGTCAGGAAAAGGCTAGGTAGAGGGGGCGAAGCATTTGCATCTGTAGCGACAGCTAAGCTGCTCTTAAAGCCTTGATGAACCCCCATACGATTTGCAGTCTAGGTCGAGAATTTTTTATTTTTTTTTTAAAGAACTTAACACTCAAGTACTCGTATGTATGAATACACTTATAATGCTTCAGCATGTGTTAAATTTTTTGGAAAATGGGATAGAGGGAGAAAGAAAGATGTTTGGGCTCAGTGGTTAATTTCGCTCAATGGGTGGCATCCAACATTTAATAGGAAGACTAAATTCATAGTGGAAGTTGGCTTGATGTTGATTTCTAGTCAACTACTCGTCTTACTTTATTTTTGTTGACTGAAAAAACGGATGATATGTCTTTCGGGCGAGGCTGGGATTCGAACACCGAACCTTCCGATTTGGAAGCCAGTCCTCTACCACTTGAGCCACGGCCACCCATAATGCAAGACATCGCTGAATGTAGTCGGAAGGCTTAATTCACTGAGTCGTATCTGGGTCCCAGGTCACTATAGAATCATGAGAATTGAAATCGCCGATGAACTTGTTAGACAAGCCTCAGAGGAGAGTTTTTCCGGACACGAGTCTACGCTAGTTCTGCCTGCGTCTTCAGTTAGCACTTAAATTGACAGCTGAATCTCATATAGATCAGCGCCTTTTCTACTGTCACAGGGTACTACGTGTTTGCTCAGCTAAGTGATGACGACATCGCGGAGTATTACCTACATGAATCTGTGCCATACTTTCGCATCAGGCTGCAGGTATTCTGTGCCGACGTGGTGGCTGCTGGTACTGTAAGAACTTTATCACTTAAGCACATGCCGATCTTTCTTCGAAAGTACAATGGACTAGTTATTTGCCTGTGTGCTCTGTTCCGACAGAAAAGAAAACCTTTTGCCTTGTTTTGTCGGTACGAAATTAAGGTGATAATCACCTCTCACGTTGAACTTGCAACTGCCCCAAAGAGTGTTATGAGCATAGGTATGGTAACATGACATATGATAATTTTTGTCGTCGTTCTTCATAATATTAAATGTGTTACGACTATTTACTTTTATGGTGGCGTTAGCATCAAATCATATTATAGTTGAAGTAGGCCAACGCAACGTCGAAATTATGCTCCTATCCGTTCGTTTTGTCCCTAATGACCTCAGAAACTAAGTCTTGATAGTAAAGTTGTTCAAATTTGGATGTTGAGAGTGAATTTGGCACAAAAAGATAAGCTCCAGGTCTTTTTGATTGGTTGTAATAAAATGGTATGAAACACCGTAAATATCTAAGACCACACATGCGGGTTTTCCACACCCATGGTTCTTATAAGGATATCATTTGAGATGAGGATTGAATCAGAATGTAACTCTAACCATGAATATGTTAAGAGCTTGCCTTGCCTCCTCCTATTGGTTCGCGGTATAGCTTGTCCGATCGATAAACGAAAAAGAGAAGCTTTAAGCTGTACCAACTGAAAAGCCATCGATTTTCAAAGCATCGCTTATAAGTCTCAGTTCGGTAAAGACTCTAACAGCCAAATCACCACTTAACGACGCATCCTTTCTCTGTCAAGTCTGACTTGCTAAGAAGTGGAATGAACAGTCCTGATATCATCTATCACCATCTCTCTTGCAGTGTAAGTCTTTAAAGGAAAATCAAAACGAAGGCAAGTTATAATTTATGTTATAGATGAAATTGCCATATTACATCTGTTTCCATTTAGAGCGATCCTGCACTAACGACATATATTTGCACACAGCAAATTAGCTGTGACCTTTTAAACTGAACCGTGCACACTAAGGCGAGGTCTTTCTTCTTTGCGTTGTCCTTCTGAATTTGAAGACATTGCGGGCCGGAACGGTGGTGTTCATTCATTCAACAGGTACCAGTCTTCGGAGCCGATAGACTCTAGCCGTTTTGGCCAGGTCAATATCTCTGCAAAGTCTACATAGTTCGTTATTATATCTTCTCCTCCAAATTCCAGACTGAAATCCCACGTATAACTTTTCTTCCGAAGCAACCGCCCAGTACCGTTATAAGGGTCTTTTACAGTGCCTTCTTCGTTGTTACGCCCAGGTAGATAAATCCTTTCTATCTCAAACATATAGTTTACCGTTATGGCGTGCCGTTGGTATTAAGTGTTCTTTGTAATGGGCAGCATGTATTACACTTTTTTTTACTTGCACTTATCACTAAACACTTATCTGCTTTCTTCCTGTTATGCCAATGTTCTCAACGTATGCTAGCAAATGTTTAGGCTATTTCAATATTGTCGAAATACTTTTTAACATTAAATTCCTCGGTGCTGGCGTGGTCTCCAATGTTATTGTGGTGGACCAGTTTTGCAAGGATGCCAAAACTTTACATGGTTCTTTATAGTTCATCTCTAGAAATTGATGATACCCCAGGCATGTTCGTTTTATTCTGTGATAAAACTTTTGAACGCCGTTCATACAGTATCTTCTCACCATATCCGTTCAACAGCTCTTGTTCTTCGATCAGCACACCTTTAAAGGCTTCTTGTTGGACTGCACGCACATATTTGCCTAAATTCATCGTCAAACGAGAGGTTTCTTTGTAGCGGGGGTTTGAAAACAATAAAATCAAAAACAGTTTCTCTGATGGCTGGTTGATGACATTCTCACTCGTGCCCCATTGCGTACGATTTTGGGAGAGGTTGAAGGAAACGCGATCAGCAAAGAATTTAGCGGTCTATTGAAATTGCAGCTTTTCGACGTCGAACATTTATAGTCTTACTCGACTCCGTTATGTAAGCGATATCCGCATTCTGGCTGAATCTTGGTGTTGGTCGGAGTCAATGTTGGGTCGTCGGAAGTTCGCACATCCAGAATGCTGGTGGAGTGCCTGGCGTCGATCGCAATGTGATCAATCTGGTTGACAGTTTATTGATTAGAAGATATCCAAATTCCTTAATGGATGTAGAGATGTGGAAACCGAGTGGTGGCTATTAAAAGCTTACACGCCGTTAGGAATTCTGAAAACCTGAATCTATTGTTAGATGTCGACTTATGCCATGGTTTCCGATGAACCGCTCAAAGACGGCTTTCTTTCCCAACCTTGCGTTAATAACTCCCGGCACAAATTTCATGTCATAGCTGGGGCACTGAGCTTATGTTTGGTCTAGGAGGTCATATAATTCGTCTTTGATGCTATTCTCCTTTTATTCTCTAGAGGAATAAACACAAATCGGCCTTATATTTCCGAATGATTCCTGAAATAAAAAATGATCCAAATAAACGTCGCCTTCTTTCTTGGTAGCAGTCTCCGCAGTAGATCTCGTAGTTTTTCATTCGTTCTTTCCCGGCCCAATCATTGAACTTCTTTGATTACGGTAATATCTGCTTCATAGCGATTACCACTACACGCAACCCTCAAACTGGATGACGGGATCCTTAATAGAACGCCGAAGGGACCTACTACCGGGCCCAGTAGCCTCGCTGAGGTATGAGAACTGCCATTAACCTGCTCAGGTTTCTTGCGCCACCATCTCTACTGCAGGTGTCCGACACATCCATTGTACTCCTTTCAGATACGGGCTTCGAATACGTCAAAGAAGCTCTAAGGAAAAGTGTGCGCTTACTCGAGCCGTGGATGCCGCCATTGATTTGTATACGGGATTCCTCCTCCGCGATCCTGATAAAGAAGTTTCCTAGTGCGAATACCCCCACACCGCTCTCCATAATAATATGCAATGGAGTCCCGGAGGGGTTAGGTACTCTGCCTTCAGCCAGAGGTACTTAGATGTCAGTACACGGAAGTGACAGTAGGAGTTGATGGACAGGGGCTTAAATGTTGATGATATGTCTTCATAAAACGTGGTCTCAATTCAAACCTTTTTTTTCGAGGTTTGTGCCCCTTTCATTCATTTACTACCTAGTAGAGTTGTTAAGCAACCGTTGCCGTTGCTATTTTTGAGAATGCACGGCTAAAGTTATTTATCTGGATGAGACTACTTAAGCGGTAGAAAACCGATCCGAAATCCCAAACCGCGACATTAACAGTAGCTTCGCGTACCGTGGTTATATACGGCTGAGCTAGAGGTAAAGTAACACCGCAGTAAAGCAACATCACAGAACTTAGCGTATAGCAAAGAAAATCCGAAATAGAAAAGAACGTTAGTGGTTTGTTAATTAGTATGACCAGGCCTAGTTTAAAAACCAGGTATGTGTTAAAAGAGAAAAGAACCTAACATTTCCACTAAATTATGAACAGCTTCGAGTTCCTTCAACAAACTGCGACAAAGTCCTTCTGAAAGCAATCAAGAACTGTTACGCCTTCAGTTAAAGAATTATTTATTGATTTCGTTACGAATCAGCATCAGATTATTGAAGTTATCAGTAATGCAAAACCATTTAAAACTAACATTCGGGAGCAAAGGAAATATCTGTCTACTTCTTGACTGGTTTCGACAACTCTTCGAGGGCCCTGATCTCAGCCTCAGCGTTCCTCTTCTTCTCTTCGGCTAGTTTAGCATCACGGATAATCTTCTGTTGGGCTTCGATTTCACGGACCTTCTCCTCCTTCTTGCTCAGTCTGTTTTGGTGGAAAGCACCATAGCCAACGCCGACCAAAAGTAGACTCCACCGACCGAATTTGATTAGAGGAGAAACACGTACTGGAGCTTGCGACATTTTTTTTTCGACTGCAAATTATGTAATTGGACGAAGCGCAACTTCTGAAAAGAACAAAAATCGTGATGTAATACTTTGGTGAGGTTTGTTAAGAAAAATATACTGGAAAGTGAATGGGAATGATTTAATCTTAATTATTGGTGCTTTAGTTTTGTAAATTTAAAATTAATAACTTTATTAGAACTTACATATTCTGCACCTTGACAAATCTCTAACCTCGAATGTGGAGAAGAACTTTGACAGCTGTCATATTGACGTTGAGAAAATGTTTCGGGTTTTGGGACAGAAGAAGTTCTGTTTAACTGTTAAATCAGAAAGATGTCAATCAAATGCTAAGGCTAAATCATGCTAATAGCGGCGTTCACACTCTACGATTTGTCTACACGATTTGCTTGATGATCGTGCTTGATCGGCCAAATCGTAGAGTGTGAACGGTCTTACAACATGTCGTCAGATTTATCATATGGAAGTTAACTTGCTTGATCGACTTATCGTAAGCTGTGAACAGTTGTCGTACAACTTCAGAGCATTTTCTTCACTTTTGCTTGTGACTTCAGAGAGTGCACATCAATTTTGAGCGGAATGAACGATATGAAAGAAAGTTATATTTCTTGTAAAATTATAAAATTAAAATTATTCTTTTGATTTAGCAATCGTGGCAGCGGCGCTATTGTGGTTCGCTCCCTATCTTGTCGCAAAGGCGACTAAATAGGAAAAAAAGATTTGCAGGCACTTTGACGTCTCCACCAAAACTAATTCCGGGATTTAGTGAAAAAAGATTTAGATTTATGTAAGGTGGTTCCACCGGGAAATGGATGCAAATTATTATTGGTATACAATATACAGTAGGTAACAAAATCAATTGAAAGCGATAAGGTATGTCTACCACCGGAAAAAACGACATCAATCAATTATTATTAAACTGCTGCAATGGAGAAGAACAGGATTTGCAATAATCAAGGCAATGTTTAAACAAAACAAATCGGCAAGTGTATGGGTTGTCTGTGTGTTGAGTTCTCTCACTCACCCACTCTTTCACTGTCACGAACATCGATTTGTGTCGCATGAGGATTTAGGTAGGGTTTATTATAAATCTCTGATTTAGATGGGATTTATAGACGTCAAATCGTGTAGTAAATCCTCGGGATTAAGTGAAGATTTGGGTGGATTGCTAAATCGGAGATTTAGTTTTGGTGGTGACATAGCATAAGATGAGGCTGAGGCGCATTAATATGATATTACACGAAGTTTCCAGCCTGGAGACTACCGGTGGGGTAGATGAAAAGTCGAATGCATATTCACACATTCGCGCATACCAGCACCACACAGAGGAAAGGAGAATGTACGGTATCATGGAAGTGAACGTGTCTAAATATTCTACCTCTCTAGGCACTTCTTCTGCACAGCGGAGGAGTGTTTCAGCGGTGAATGAAAACATTCATGTAAAAGCTTAACGGTTTCCGGATGCGATGAATATGATGGTTTCAATAAACAAAATACGAACAGCAAGCTGTAACGTCACCCTGATGACAGTAAACGTTTTGAACTAGAAAATGTATTACATCGACGTAAAATCCATATAATGTGCATCTGAGAAACTAAGTGGCTTTTACACTACTTTAGCTTCCAAATAAAAGCGTCCGAAATGGATTATTACTGAACACCAAAACTCGTAAATAAGATCGTAAGCGTTTCAAAAGTATTGACCAACTTACTATATAACGTCAAAACTGATAATTGAAGAGGAAACTTGGAATATTGTTAGCGCCACAGCAAGTATGTATAATAGGTAGTGAGCAATCAGAAAAATATATATTTTGGTGCGATTTTTATGAGTTTTCAAATTAAATACCAAAATGGGAAATGCTTTTTATCGGTGCAGATTTAAGCGGACATATCGGGATATCAAACTATTAATACGAAGATTGTCAGGAAGGAAACGGTTTCAGAACGAGAAACTGAAGTGGAGAAGTTATACTTAACTCATGCAAATCACAAGGCCTTACTATACTGGAAACAGTATTTATTAAACAAGACCGGCATTTCATAACATATTGCAGCGGTGGACACCAAGCTCAGATAGATTACAATCTATACTAGAATTACCGGAAACGCCGAGTAAGAAATTCTGAAGAGATCTTGGGCAAACCATTAGCAAGTCAACATTCACTTTTGTTTACAAAATTTCTCGTGAAGAAACAAGAGAAAAGCCAACCGAAATCGGGAAAATAGTGTAAAATTCTGCACGATGTTTTAAAAGTAATACAAAATGCAAAACCGATAAAGTGCATTTCGAGTAAAACTAAGAATGAGGCAAAAAACGATAGCTAGGGAACATGTGAAAGTGAAGCAGTTAAAAGACTGAACAGTGGGCATGCAGTCGGGTGGAATCACATATCACCTGAAGAATGGGCGACATTAAAACACTTGGATTTAAGTGGCACGCGATTCTGTTCAGTAAAAAAGGAGGCACATTACTCACGGTTAGAGAGTGGGCTTTCTTGTTCCACTGTTTAAAGGAAAGGCGACTCAAGAATTTGTAAAAACTGCCGATCGATAAAACTAATGTCGCATACTATTAAAATATACAACTTGCACCTAATGTGGCTTTGTGAGAGAGCAGGTCGACGCGTGAATCGATCCAATGTTTACAGATAATGATAGAGAAGCATCCCAATGCTACGAATTATGCGGATATCGAATTGCTTGATTTAAAAAAAGGTTTCGATAGATATTTTATATGGATGATATGCGATATGTACGATGATATATATAATGAAAGTTAAATTACAGTGGGAATAAACTGGGATCAGCGATCAACAATCATGTTTTGGCCTATAACATGATATATATGCTTTTGCAGTCCAATGGCAATAAGTAATTAAAAAAAAAAAGACAATCAAGGGGCGATAATATCTTCAAAAATCACAAGGATCTCTGCAATACAGATTCCATGCGAGCCTACTTCGAAGCGGCTGCAGAAGTTTTAATAGGAATTATTTTTAATAGAAAAGCACTTTGCAGTGCGGCAAGAAGTAAATACCAGCGAACAGAATAGAAAAGCACGATCTTTACTCGTAGCTTTTCTGTAAAATTTGTCTGAGATAGGAATGATCAATGCAATATCCAACTATATGTGAAACACGACTTACTTTGATAGGAAATTTAAGAAAGTCTGGTGCCAGTGATTGCATATCCGGCTCAAATTACCAACTTTCAAAAAAAAACTGAGCACATGGAACTTGAAACAGGCATAAAAGGTGGCATCATAACATACTGGCTGATAATCAGCGTTTAAGACGTTAGCAAGGAAGTGCTATATCAAATGGTACATTGTAACCCTTAATCTAAGCTCAGCAGTTTTCTGAATCGGTGCAATACGGTAGTTATACTGTGGAAGTAGACATTTAATAAACACATTTCGACAAAGTGATGAACATTTTTCACAAAACGCCGGAGACTACCAAAATGTCGCTCCCGTTCTACGCTGAGTCACAATTAAAGGGCGACGATTATTTTTGGTATGTAAAGACACATACCAACTTCTTTCGAACTTGTAGATCCATATTTAATTTAAGTTTTTTGAGTTCAACCGCGTGGAGAAATGTACATACCTGAACACTTGAGCACCAGTATACATACATAGGTAAACTGTGGATATTCTCGGTTCAGTCAAGGCACAATGCGAACACGTTGGCGGACGAATTCGTCTAGATCTTGTCAGTGTTAAAGATAATCTTGATAATGTATGGGTGTATATGGTCCACATTCCTCTATTATGAAGATAATCCAAAATGATTTTCATTTCATGATTTTCATTTCGGACTTGTTAGTCTACCATCATTCCTTCGTAAAATTCTTGGATGGCAGATAGACAAACGTTGATATGCATCTCCTGCCGCTCAACATGCTATCCATAAGACCTACCTGGATGTGACATAATTCAATATATGTATATTTAATAAACTAGTATGAATGATGACCATAAACAACTCTTATACTTACGAGTACATGAATATATATGCTTTATACGTACATATATTAATAACAAACCATAAAATGACAGATCTGAAAAGAATGTCATTAATAACATGTCCCAAAAAAAAGAAGCAAATCTGGCAGTGCTTTCGGTTGTCCTCCCTCTGCCAGAAGTGACAACGGCGATGACAGTTTGTCAAAAACATAACCTCAGCCGCATCAACTTTTCAACCAAAGAACAGCAACGTAGATCAGTTTGTTTCAACAGAAATTCTTTAATTATTCGATTCTGCTCTTTTCTCGATACAAAATGAGTCGAAATTACAAAGAGGATCAGACTAACGAAGTCGAGGCCTTGGATTCCATATATTGTGGAGACATGGAAAGTAAGAAAAGCTGGTCAAGAAATTAGCCAACTTTGTTAAAACCTTTTTATATTTTCCTGAAATTATAGTTCTTGAAGCACAGCCCTGGCACAAATTTAAAATTCCCATTGCCACCGAAGAGTATGATGCGGACGAACAGAATGGCCTTTCCTGTCATCTGGTGTTCACGTACACACCCAAATATCCCGATGAAGCGCCACATGTTGAAATCGAGGATCCCATTAACTTTGAAGATTCATACGAAAGGCTCCTGCTGGAGCATGTGAAAAACACAATCGAAGAAAATCTGGGCATGGAGATGATTTTCTCTCTAGTGAGCAGTGCTCAAGAATGGCTAAACGTCCGCTGGGATGAGCACAAGACTGAGCAAGAGAGTGAACGTGTTCGAGAGTTGCAAGAGAATGAGGAAGCTGAACGGAAAAAATTCGAAGGCACCCGAGTCACTGTGGAGACTTTCATGAAGTGGAAAATGGAATTCGAAGATAGCACAGGCATTGCAGCGAAACGAGAGAAAGGTTTAAGCGAAGGAAGGAAACTCACAGGGAAAGAGCTGTTCCTCTGTGACAATAGTCTCAATGAATCTGACATCAAGTTCCTCCTCGAGGCTGGTGACTCCATTGACAATGTTAAAATCGATGAGACACTTTTCCAGAGTATTGGCGATTTGGATCTAGGCGATGACCTCGACGACGATGATGACGATGATGAAGACTACGTGCCCGGCAAGGATGTATGAGGGTACGCTTGATCTCTTTTAATCGTAAGCCTGTGAAAAACTTTTGTAGACTCTCCCTATTACTAAATAAAAACAAAGGAACTTGTTAAGTTGTGGATCTTTGTTCTTTTTTATTATTTCGTTCTTATTTGCTGTTTAGGAGATGTCTACCAGCTTAGCGCCATATGAAATCCTCTCAATGTCATCCAAGTCGAAGTCAGAGTCCGAGTTGTTTTCTTCTGTTTTGATGGGCCCATCGGTGTTTGGTTTTATTTCTGTTGATCCCTTTGGCCGTGGAAAGTCGAGCTTAGCCCATGATCCAGGCTCTGCCTTTGGCATGGTGATCTCTATTTTGGTTCCGTACATTTGGACTGCAGTTTGTTCCGTCTTGATCACCTGGAAAAATAGAAAATTAGTGGTAATAGGAGTGCTTGTCGGAACTTACTCCCCGCAGCTCTAAGTCCAAATTAAACTCAGCGTTGTTTTGATCGGGAAATACGAGGCAAACACACAGACGAATGGGATTCACCTGTACCGTACTTTTCTCATAGTGATATAGCTTGGCATAGATAGCAACAATGACATTCGTCGCGGTCTGATGCCAGTCGTATCTACAGTTGAGCACCTTCTTGTTGTCGTCATTATCGGTCCATTTGTGAGCACCATAAGTACATCCAGCCTGTGCAATGAAAGCAGAAAAGTCAGAGGTTTTCTTTTGGCAACATGACCAGTATTTCAATCCCTCATGGAAAATTGGAACTCCTGGATGATACTGGCAATCTACATAATCTGTTTCCGTATTCGTGTACGAATACGTACAGCCGCGATTTTTGCACGCTGTCCGTATTTCAATTGCACTAAAATTCAAAAGAAAAATTAGCTCAACCCCTGTGATTTTCCAGTGAATGTTACCCTGTGTCCGGGAGCTTCTCATCGGGTCTTCCAGTTTTTCCTTTCAAATTGTCAATAGCTTGCTTGAGCGCTGGTGCCACTTTTGGTTCGAGTTTTTTTAGGGGCATATTGAAGTCAGGGCGTGCCACTGTCACAGTTTTAATTGGTGGAGGTATTTCTTTCTGTACAGGGACTTCAACTTCTTTATCGGGGTTTTTCGGCTCCGGTGGTTTTACGTTCGAGTGTTTCGAAAGCGTGCAACCTTTCGTATTCAAAAACTCGGTAAAGTCAACGCTTTTCTTTTTACAGCAAGACCAGCCTTTGTATGCATCGCGAAAAAATGGAGCACCAGGATGATGACAACAAGATTCTATGAATAAACCTTGAAGTTATATTCTAGGAATTCGAGAAAATTCACTTTACCATCAGTGTTGTCCTTGGGATCGTAAGTTTTACCACAGCCTCGATTATAGCATTGGATCATGTTTGTTAATTTTTTTTAGTTTGCGCACTTGAATGTAGGTTATGCTGTGTCTATTTGGGGAATGTCTTCTTAAGGATTTCTTCTCAGAATTTGAGCGTTTTTCAGCAGTAAACAAGCGCCCCTCCGTGGGATGGAACTTTTCTAGAAACAATCTGATTTTTTTCTTGGTTTGGTAAATGTCAAACTGTTGACACTAGTTACTCGTTTCGATGATATCAATAGTTTGGCTTTTGGCCGTTAGGTGGCAAATGTGTTCATATTAAAAGGAAAAGGAAATGGGTTAATTATGATTTCTGAAATGAGATTTTATTCGTTACGATTTAAAATTGAGAACTATTTGGTTATTCTCCAATTGTTATTGTTAGATTTGAACAGTGACATCATAGACCTGTAATATTTATACACTGTTTTTTGCATTATTACTTAATCAATTCGAAAAGCATGGTTGCTATTGTTAGGCACTTCATTTGCCTAGCACCGTAGTGTTGCTGTAGTTATAGCGGATAATTTCATTGTTATGTCGGCGGGACGTAGTGTAACTATAGCCAGCATATGGTTTCCACGCCTTAGTGTCCATTAAGGGACCTAGCTGATACCTGATCCATAAGCCGTCAACTGAATTGATCATGGTGAACCATTTTGAAGAAATCCAACGTCGCAAGAAGCCGACAGGGTCTTTCTAATAGAGTTTCCACCGTAGAAGACCAGTCACGTCACTGCCCAAGAGCAAACAAAGAGGGTTGTTCTGATGTACTGGGTTTCAACTCGCCTCAATAAGGAAGCCCGTGGTTCGATGACGAATACAAATTTTGTAAAACTGCGGATGTACAGAGTAGTCCCTCATAAAAGAGGGAGTCACGCAAAGAGGGAGTCAGCAAAGAGGGAGTCACGCGCTCTGAGAGCAAAAATATGGAAAGAACATAGTCTTCTTAGAAAAAAAAAATTACGAGGGAAGCGTTCAATTACAGACCTAGAAAAACGCTATGAGAATAATGAACTTAGGAAACTTTACCAAAAAATAAAACGTATATGCAAAAGTCTGAAAAAAAACCTGCAAGGTGGAGAAAGAAATATCATAGTAGACTGTTAAACGGCGATGACGAATAACATCCCACCGCAGTCAAAATGAATCATTCAATCTAGACGGTGATAAGCAATATTTCCGTTGCCCCGATCAAGATGAAATCATGACATCAATCTCCAACCTTAAACCCATAAACCGATCTCTTAGATCTGGTCGACAAAAGTATGCCCGACGAATGGAACATCAGTACTGTTTGACCGATCCTAAAGAACGGAGATCCCCTGAAGTGCGCCGACTACAACAAAGGCAGGTCTGTAAAGCGCATTCGACTATGCAGCATGTTGATGGAGAATAGATGCCCCTCCGTCTATGTCGGTAATGACAAAACTGAGACCTTCAATATCGAAAAGGACGTAAACAAGACTATGCGTTGTCATGAGATTTTCTCGCTCAAAAGAATTGTGAGAAGTTCGCAAGATAACTCGCATATGCAAACGACATTGACATAATGGGAAGAACACAAAGAGTAGTCAATGGTGCGTTTCCAACTATTAAAGCAGAGTTATACAAAGAAAACGCCAAGAAAGGCAGCTACAAATTTAGGATAGTTAGGAACTTCATTTGCCCCGACTTCGCTATCAATTTCGAGAACGACAACAGCGCGCAAATCATGCGAAGTATCACTCTTGCTAATCGTTTCTTCACTAGGTTCAGAAGGCAATTGAGTAGTAAAGTCTTCTCTCGAGCAACCAATTGATCATCTAGTCCTTCTTTACCATGCAGAAGTTTGGCCGTTGACGAAAGCTAATGCATATGCTTTCGGTCGCTTCAATTGAAAAGTTCCTCGGATAATTTTCGGCGTTGTTTGCATCAATGTAGATGGAGCAGACGTTTCAACAGCGAACTGTATGGGCAGCACAGCGATGCCAACTTCGTCAGAAAAGCTCGGGTAATGCTGTTCAGATGGCTAGGTCGCCCTGAACTCACATATACCAGCGTCGCGGCCCGGAAAGATTTCGATGCCAACCCAGAGCGGTAGCGCAGTAGAAGACGACCTCAGCTTAGTTGGAAGGGGACCTCGGCCAACTCTGGCGATCACGTCTAAAGCTTTAGAACAGTTATTCGCTAGGCACGATCCGACGCATAGCATAGCTGCAAATCATTACCCCGGCCATCACATATTGGCTGCAGTCTGCATCATCATTCACCAGCATTGGTTTCATCCACAAATTAAGGGATTCGTCCAAGCCGTCATGTCTGGTCGAGCAACACATGCCGTCAAAAGTTAAGCTGCATTTGCCACTGTCACAAAAAGTTTATAGTCATGAACATCGCAGCACATGATAAGCCCTATCTTCCTGAAATAACAGTATTCAAGGATTTCGGCTACTGTATTATGTGTTGGCAGTAGTAACGAATCATAGGGAAAATGAGTTGACCCAACGACGAATTTGTGCCAATCTTCGTTCGTTTCATAGCTTATATCTACAGCAACTAAATTTTCGTTGCAAAATTGTATGAGTTGAGAATGAATTCAGCAGAAAAAGATAAGTTCTCGGCCTTTTGAATTGCTCGTCGTATAATAATGTGAAGCCGTCTAAATATTCGAAACCACATGGTTTCCTTTGATGACATCTTATGGACTAGGGATAACATGCCTTTCTACCTATCTCGATCCTTAGCTGCCTCCAGTAACAGACAACAATTAGGTTAAGATTCAAATGCACACACACCTTATGGTAAGTTCTGCCTATACTGCGCTGTCCTACAGGGCTGGATTCGAAGACACTCTAGCTGGTGTACTAGTGTACATGACCTAGCCATATGAATCGTTGTAGGCGAAGTTCTGATGCTATACAACTGGTAAGGTTCTTTACCGTGCCTGATCCTGCACACTACGTTAATGCACACGGGACCGAAGATCACATGAAAAATCTTCGCTGCTTAATTGCCTTATTAGCACGTAGAAACAGCAGTTGACAGTGACGTATCTTCTTGTTTACGAATAATCAACCCAAAATCGTTTGTGGTCCCTTGTGATCTTTTGGTGACAGCATACTCGTTCATTTGTTTTGTCTCCATTGTCTACCAAATTCGTTATTGCTATCTCACTTCCGATTATGTCAACGTTATATCCCGGAAGATGGACAAATTTATAAAACATTGTGCCTCTGGTGTTAGCTCGAGAGTTGCGCACAATTCTTACAAGATGGATGTTAAAGAAGTGGCATCGAATGGTTCGGTGATATTATTTTTGACATTGATAGAGCAGCGTGAGTTCGATATCGATATCTTGCGCAAACAAGCAAGTTTGGCAGTGAAGTCAAGACTTTAAATAGCTCGTATAGATATGACGCTATCATAAGCAGCTTTGAAATCAATGAAGACGTGATGAGTAATAATTTGGTATCCTGGTTCACATAATACGGAAACGAGGATCTTGTATGCGATTTGTTGTAGGCTTATACCCTTGGCGTAGTTCAGAGGCTTTCTTTTTTCGAGATCGGCAGACGATGATGAGATTCCATTCATTGGACATGCGCTCCTCTGACCAAATTCTGCAGACGATCTGCTGCATGCTCCAGCTTTTAAAAGTTCGCCGTCTAGGACATCGGCACTTGCAAACCGCCTATCACCGTTTCATTCCATATTTCAGATCATATAATCACTAAAGCCTAGGTCTTTCAAGTCATTCAAGTTACTCTTGTTAGAGCTCCTCTTCGTTCCTGATTATCGTCATGAAGTAAATCTGCTATTATTTCTTCCTCGATAGGATAATCCGGTTCTTAAATCGGCATTGACCTAACAATCGCTTAAAGATAGCTGTAAGGCACATGCAAATGCTTCAAATACTTGAAATATAGTATTCGTAATGACCCCATTTTGGCACAGTTAGACCTAGACCGTTTAAGGCTGTTTTCAAAAATGCAAACCTTAAACACCAAGCCCATCCGGTAAAACTCATACGAGTATAGACACATATCATATTGGATTTTGGGTAGCACGTGGGTGGTACAGGTTCAAGAACAATAGAACAATATCATTCAAAAAATTGAATGCGCTGCGGTTACATTCAGAAGTATCTCAACAATCTGGCATCAGTCATCAATAATAATGAACAAACTGACCATACATATTCGTGGTTTATAAAGTGTCATTCATCAGGGGAATGGTAATGTGATTATGAACCAGATACATATCATTACGATTGAAGTTTGGCTCTCGACCAGAGCTGTCAATTGGTAATTTCAATGCCACAGACCGCATTCCGACAGTGTAGGATGTTGCACAAGATTGCCGGTCGCTCAAACAATTCATATAACTGTCGTCCATTAAATTCCACTAATAGGCGTGAACCAACTTTTTGAGCCAGAATCTCGTCAAATTGATTGAAACATCACCACTAATGAAGCCAAATAAAACAATTAGCTCTACAGATTTGCATACTATACGCGTACGTACTCGTATTCGTAGAAAGAGTCGTTCCCAAGTCAAGACAAGAAAAAAAGATTTGCCAAGAACAACAGAAACTGGTAGCAACTTGGTCACGTATGCCTCATGTCTCACACGACCGTCAATTGTACACCACCTGGTAGGTCTCTATCGTCTTAGTATGCAGATATGTACCAGTAAAATGTACATGGTTTTGGTGACCTTAGGAGAGCGCCAGTGGTTAGTTGATAATAATCAATTATGAGCATATTACGATATAACAAAATTATGGTGTTTGAAGAACTTGAAAATTTAACTATTAACAGTAGATGTAGCCATGAGAAAAATATTTAATTAGCAAGAGGTGATGCTGCTCTAATTGATCGAGTATCACATTGCTACAGCTCAATTGACATCAAATACTCCTAAATTCATTGAGCGTAAAAATCGATTTACTGAGATGGTGAAATTTGTAATTGTGTCATAAGTCAATGAAGGACATTTCCTACATAAGAGGGTTTAATCGGTTAATACTTTTACGTAATAGTAAAGACTGTTGCTAGCTCTCTCCCACTTCCTAATGCATGTGAAAACCAAGCTGATCTCGTTAATTCTGTATGTTGTTTATGTTTACATCAAAATATACGTAGCTTGAGAAAAATTTTTTCCATATTTTTAGCTCATCTTGATTCGTTGTTGAATTTACCCGTTGTAATAGTCTTAAGTGAAATTTGGATATACGAAAAAGAACTTAAATTGTATCAAATAGAAGGTTACAACTTTCCTTTGGCAAATTGTAACGAGTCTTATTGTGCTGGAGGTGTTGCCGTGTATGTTAAAGATGGGTATGTGTGTGATAGTACTTGCCTTAAATTATCTAGTGCTGACGTATTAAAATTTTCGCTTGCTTTTGAAAATATTGATTACACTTTTTTGTGTATTTATCGACTTTACGGTGTTGCTAAAAGTATTTTTATTTATGAACTAAGTCATATTCTTAGCACAACTCTAGCTAAAAATTTAATTGTTGTCGGTGATATCAATGTTGATATTCTTGATGAGTGTAACATTGATACTGAAAATTATTTGTTTACTATGGCTTCAAATGGTCTTAAGAGTTTGATTAATGGCCCTACCCGTTTGACCGATTCCTCTATGAGTTGTATTGATCATATTTTCTTAAGAACTCAAAAAAATAATAAAAATATTTTTAGTGGACAGGTACACGATTTGAAGCTGACAGATCATAGCATGGTTAGCCTAAATTATTCTCCAGTTTACAATCGTTCTGAAAACTTTAAATCCGCTTCTGAAAGAATTTTTAACTTTTGAATGTTGGGAAACGGTTTTTTCCGAAGGTAATCCTTCCGTTGCTTTTGACCTCTTCCTGGATATTTTTCAAAAACACATTAAATCGAGTACTTTTCAAAGAAATCTGTCGAGTAAGAAGAAGAAATTGAAACCTTAGATGAATAACAATCTAATTAATAAGATAAGGAAAAAGAGGAAGTTGGGCTTAAAATGCAAGAAACATCAGAACAATATTAGATTTAAAAAACATTATGAAACTTTTTGTAAGTCATTAAAAAAAGAAATCGAAAACACTCGTAACAACTTCTACAGCGATAGATTTGCTAGTGCTGAAGGTAATGTACACGAAGAGTGGCGAGTAATTGATAGCATTTTGGGAAAGGATAGAAACTCTGGTAAAATTGATACTATTGAAGTTGAGGGAGAAATGGTGTCCGATTTAGGAAGAATTTCAAATAAATTTAACGATTATTTTACTGAAATCTCTGAAAAGTTGAAACCAGCTGTCGAACAAAGCATAAATTGCAATTGTTTCCCATCTTCAGGCGTTTTTGTGGATGATGTTCAATCAAACAGTTTTGTGTTTAATGCGATTACACCCAGAGAAGTTTACAATGCTATTTCGTCCCTTAAAAATAAAACTTCCCGTACAAGTGATGGTGTTTCAAGCATTTTATTGAAAAATATTGCCTGGTATTTCGTTGATGTATTGTCCTTCTTATTTAATAAAAGTGTTGAAATGGGTTGTTTTCCTGACCACCTAAAATGTGCTGAGGTTATACCCCTTTTCAAAAAAGGAAATAGAAAAATTGTTTCAAACTATAGGCCAATATCACTTCTTTCGACTTTTTCCAAAATTTTTGAAAAGTTAATTAAGATTCGAATTGTTTCATTTCTGGATAAGTTTAACTTCTTTAGTAAAAATCAGTTTGGTTTTAGAGCAGGTTTGTCAACTGAGGATGCCATCTTACGGGTGTGTAGTCAGCTTTACGGAAGTTTAAATAAAAACAAATCAATTTTTGGACTATTTCTTGATATGACAAAAGCTTTTGATCTGGTGAACCACGATATTTTGCTTGCTAAGCTTTTTAATGTTGGTTTTCGTGGTAACATTTTCAATTGGCTTCAATCTTATTTAAGAAATAGAACTCAAAAGGTCATTATTGGTGGAATCTCAAGCGAACCTAAGCAATTAAAAAACGGTGTTCCTCAGGGATCTGTACTTGGGCCTCTGTTTTTCTTAATATACATTAATTCTATTTTTAAACTCAAATTAAATGGTAATTCAACTGCTTTTGCGGACGATATAGTTCTTACATACCAATCTGAAACTGTTTTCGAAGGCATTGCGATGATTAATGAAGACCTTGAAATCTTACGGTTGTGGTTTACTTAGCACAAATTGATTGTCAGCGAGAAAACTAAATTGATGTGTTTTAAAGTATCTGGAAATGTCCTAAATGAATATAATTTATGATTTCACGCTCATGATTGTAAACAGTTTCCATTACCTTTACATAAGTGTGGAAAGAGTAATTTTATTGGAAATGTGCGTTGCACTGAAACCTGCTTTAAAATCGAAACGGTTCAAACCTTTAGGAACCTAGGTGTAGTGATTGATTTAAATTTAAATTGGAAAAGTCATATTCAAGTGATTAAAACTAATGTGTTGTTGGTCACACGTAAAATATATTTGATAAAGCCTTTTTGCTCTCAAAAAGTTTTAACAACTATCTATTATGGTCTTGCTCACTCAAAGTTGCAGTACGGCATAACAAGCTGGGGAGGTTCGTATACTAATACCGTTAGATCCTTATTAATCGCTCAAAAACATTTAATAAAAATCGTTTAGCTGAGAGTTGGCCTTTATTCAAAAATTTGCGTATTCTGCCAATTAGGCATTTATATGTTTTTAAAGTTTTAAGAGACTTCTTCAAACAAAGCGGAAATATTCCCAGTAGGAATATACAAATGTACAATCTGCGTGTAAACAATATGAGCTTAGTTAATGTCCCTTTTGCACATAGAACACACTTTACACATTTTTATACATATACGGCTCTACATTTTTTTAATAAATTGCCCTTATTTATAAGAGATACACTTCGTTTCTCATGTTTCATCAAAAAGGTTAAATACTGGTTGTTCACGTTAAGCTATGAATGTATTGAATCCTTTCTTTAAATTATTATTTTTTCTCATCAACAGCACAATTACATAATAGGTATATTAATGATGAATTGTTATGTTTATGATCGAATATCACAAATTTTTTATTTATTTTTTTTTCTTTTTTACTTTTTTTGTTATCCAATCTAAAAAAATGTGAATTGAATAAATTACTACTAATTGTCACCCCACATCAGATATCATAAGTTAAGGAATGATAACTAATATTTCATTTATAATAGTAGTTAAGTAATATTTAAGTTTATGATAATGAATAAATAAAATACAATAAAATACAATAAAAAAAATACAAAAAGAATGGAATTGATACTGTTCACGAAAAGATACAGGATGCTCACATCAAATAGCTCAAAGTGATTTCTGATTGAGCAGACTAGAGAAGAATCCCAATCTGTGACATTTTTGGGAAGATTCGAAAACAGTCATTCATCTGTATGAGAGCTGTAATTCGAATAACCCACCTTGGAAACCTCTTGCAATTAGTGACTGTCCTGGCAACATGAATATCCCCGATATGTTTGATGTTAAATATAACATTAGGATTTCTAACAGAAGAGTGAGATTATATCAGCACTTCCTATAAATCCGAGATAAGAATGCAAACAGATAGATTAAAGATGAATCTTGTTACAGGGATTGTAAAATGTTTGGAGAAATTTATATGTGTTGAAGATCCAGGATATTTTCACACGCTTTCGATAGAGTCATGCTTCAGCGCCATAAAGTAGGACTGATTACTGCCTGTTATGTCAATATCAACGGCGTACGCACAGACTTTAAAAAGATTGTGCCTTCGGTGTTGCCTTAATGTTAAAAAGTCACAAAACAGCGCATCACTTTGCTGGCATCAAAGGCCGCAGCGAGCGTTCTCCGTCGTCATTCCGCCGGATTGTCAAAACTAGACATGGTTATATATAGCTCGTCCCTATAAATGCTCTCATAGGCGACCTTAAAATCGATAAAAAGATGGTGGGTACCGATTTGGAGTTCCTGAGTTTCTTCAAGATCTGGAGTAGCGTGAAAATTTTGTCGAGTGTGATCTTTTCTGGCCTGAAACCACACTGTTGGGGAACAATGAGATTGTTGACGAACGGGTTCAGATGTTCACACAATATGGCAGAAAAGATCTTGTGCACAATCTTGAGGAGACCTCAATGGTTCGTTGCAGTGCCATTTTGTACGCTTTTTATGTGCTTGCAGCCATTCTTCATCAGACCATGGATTTCTTAGTGGTAATCGGTTGAAACACCACACATCAGTTGCGACTCTGGCGTAGTTACCAGTGGTGTTCGGTAATTGATACTGGCAGCATAGGAGTTGCTGAGAGATGACGGGATCCGCGTTCGGCAAAGATTTGTTATGTCTTCTCCTAGTAGGTCTTCTTTGTTGTGGCGCTTGGGTAATCTGCATTCGTACGAATGTAAATATTGGCTGTCTTTTTTTTTTAAAAGGTCTGATCTGTCAATTGCGAGGGCACTGCAACCTAAAAGGTCTTTTGTACCACAAAATCAGTATTAGGAAATCAAGACAAGCTCAACTCTTTTGATGAAATTGGGAATTTCTCTGGTGGGGACTTTGAGAATTTTCCCAGGGGTTAAAATTTCTCTGAGAAAATATCGTCTCATTATGGCACTTATAGCCATGCATTTACATAAAACGTGTTCCGCAGATTCATCGTCCTCCATGCAAAGACGACATTCAGTGTCCTGAATCAGATCTACGAGTATTTTGTGTAGGTGATATCGAAGGTAGCAATGTCCGGTTAGAAATCCAACCAGTCTTCTAATATCATCCCTTTTAAATTGTAGGATTTATTGTGGAAGGGTATGGTGGCTGTTTAGCCTGGCGCAGCCCTGGGATGTTTTCCCAATGGGAAGATATACACATTTTGTTCTCTCAACTCTTTATTGGTGAGTTCACTGCTGAATTCGGGATATTACAGAAGGGCTCAGGGCCGATGAAAGAATCAGCCGAAAGGTTTCCAGCCAGTTCGTCAGTTATTTCATTTCCGGCACTACCTTTATAACCGTGAAGGTTTTACTGTGTTCTTTTAGGAGAGGTCTTGTAGTGTATTGAAGCATTAAGAGTTAATGAGGTTAGAGCCTAATGGTTTAATGTCTGCTTAACTCTCCGTGAGAATATGGATGGGAACATCCTTCATTCCTCTATCGAGGATGAGATTGGCGTACACCGAAGTGGCATGTGTTTCCAATTCGGATACGGTGGGACTTTTTCCCATTAGTAGTGATATTCTGGTGTTTGGTCCAAATATAAATACCTGCCCCGGTGTCCATCTTTGATCCATCCGTATACCATTTAGTACCTTTAAGGTTTGAGGTTGGGTTTTCGTAGTTCCATGCCTCTCGGCTTGGGATCACTATATTGAACCTCGTGCCGAAGCACAGAGCCTTGGGTAGACGGTCGTTTACCGCGCAGATCATGCCAAGCTCAGAGAGAAGTTTAATTTGATCCATGTAATCTGAGTGATTAATCTCTCCTGTTTATAGTAGTCTGACCGTGCTGCGAATTGACATCTTTTTTGTTAAGTGATGGAGTGGCGTTAAATCCATGAAGGCGTCTGAAGCTGCTGTGGGGCATGTGTGCGTTACGCCAGCGACTCGGTGGCATGCAAGTCCTTGTAGCCGCTGCAGCTGTTGTATGGCGGATTTCTTTTTTGTCTTGTTTCACCATATTACTGATGAGTAGATGATGATGTTTCATATCATCATTGCATACAGTGAATGGGTGACTTTTGGGGTTAATCCCGAGGTCTTACCAAACACACAACGGGAGTCCCATTTGGCTTTAGTCGCTTTGGTAATTGTAAGCTCCAATTTACTTTTTTATGGAGAACTATTTCTAGATATTTTACTTCTTTCGGAGGCATACCTTATTTAGATCGCAAAATGATCAAATTGGTTTAGCTTTTTATTGAGATGAGCAAACCCTATGCTTGCTATAGTGGTATTTCGTTCCGCCGCAAATTCAGTAAGACTCAGTATAAACTATGCTTACAAATTGTATTACCAAAGATGTCCCCTTTTCCAAACCTGGGGTTAAATCGCCTAGTACGATTTTAACGCCGTGCTTGCTCATACGCTTGACGAGGAGTTCATGGAGACATTCCTTGGTGGTGTCGTCCTTGTCTTCTGTACTGCCATTGGCCCATACTACGATTAGTCTTATATTAGCGAATTTCGCTTAGAAGCGGATTGTCATAAGACGCTCGCTCATGTGTCAGAAGCTCAAAACTTTTTGCCTAAGCTTGTCGCTTACAACAAATCCGCAGCCAAATGAGGACTGTTTCTGTTCCCCATAGCAATTACACCAGAGTAGATATCACAGTCTTTCATCCTCCTTTTGCTCGGCCGATCCAACCGCGTTTCCTGAATGATAGTTATATCTGCGTGATAGTAGGCAAGGGCCTTTGCTAATTGTTCGGCTGCAAGCGGTCTGTTAAGGGTTCCAACTTTCCATGTGCAAAGATTGTTGTCCTTTAATCTTTGCCAGGGTCATCAGCAGTGAGTCCATTATTAATCGAAGCTATTAACTTCCTTCCGTATAGGGTTGTGAGCCCTGTGATGGCGTAGGCCTGTATTATACTACTGGTCGAGCAAGCACTTGACATTTTAGCCTGCATGAGTAAGAATTTAATGCATGAGTCAGGACTTACTGTTAACGTGTTAACGTGGACCACCACTGGGAGGTAAGGCAATCACTAGTCTACAAATTTGATTGTTGCGTTGCTGGCCCAATCCAAATTAAAAAGGGTGTTTTTTTTTAAGGTTTGGTTTTTAAACTGGCAACACTGTTTCTACAAATTGTCAATTTGACAGTTGAAAGTTGATTTATGGTTAGTACGTTTTGTCATTCTACGATGAATAGATTAAAGCCAAAATAATGTGTGCAAATTGTTGAAAACCATGGTTCGGTTCGCCAAACTTATCCTGCGTTACGTCCATTTTACAGTCGACATAATTGTCCATCTGAGCAAGTTATTCGGAACACGATGAATCATTTTCGCACCACGTACACTCTAGTGGATAATATGCATCTCCAAAGATGACAAACAGTGCGAACAGAAGAAGTTATTGTCGATTCGGGGTGCCCTTACAAACATTTCCTGAGCGCAGAATTTCTCGTGATGGGCCTGTGAACTGGCTTCCACGATCATGTGATCTCACACCTTTAGATTACATTCTTTGCAGGTATGTGAAGTCACTAGTCTATGCCGATAAACCAGAGACGTTGGACGATTTGGAAGTCAACATTCGCCGTGTTATTGCTGATATACGGCCCCAGTTACTCGATAAAGTTGTCGAAAATTGAACTTCACGATTGCGCTTCATTCTAGCCAGCCGTGACGTGCTATGCCCGATATCATAGTCAAACACTAATGACATTAAATTATCTATTAAATAAAGTTAATAAAAACTCTAAAAAAAAACACTCTTTAGAACAGTCAACAGTTTCCCGATCAATCGTCGTGCAGATCTCCGAGTCAAGATGACAAAAGCAAAAATTTAATCTCTATTCTGATAGAATTTAACCGTAATACATAGGCTGTGACTCTGCGGTATTCTTTCCATCGTTCATGTTCAATATATCGAACGTGGTGTTGAAAGAACCGCAGGAGTCATCACAATCATTAATCTAGCCGATCATTGGTCCGCTCGTAAATAGGCAGTCGGGACTTCCCGAATTTATGCCCCAGCGGTGGGTAGTAAGTATCACCTGGAGTACAAAAATCCGTTTATCGTTCAGTTTAATGTCGAGTCGGGATGGCATTTATGCTACACCTATTTTCTTTGAAGGATCTCTGACCGTCACGCCTTCCCGCTACGACAAGGCAGCCAAGGACAACAGATTCGAATTAAGTCAGTCGTAATATTCTTCATAATCATTTCTAACATTGAGATATTTTAAAATATCACTAAGTAGTTCCCCATATTTTTGCAATCAGAAATAAATCAGTTAACGTCCTTCTCCTACAACGTTGGCATGCATAAATGCACTTGGTTTTGCACATGTCAAGTAAAATATTTCTCTATTACTCCTAATTGATTTCAGACAATGTGATATTTACGTTACAGGTTATCGTAATTACACAAATTATGTCGTTACCTAATCACCGTCATTAATTGCAGTTAACTATCAATATTTTTTTTTCTTAAGAGCATATTTTCGATATAAATTTTTCCATATAAGCTAATATTTCCGGTGTAAATTATTTTTAGAAATGCATCAAAGCACCTAGCATCAGGCAAACATGTCTATGCAATCTCTTATTGATCCAAAGAAGCATCAAGGGAGTATCTACGAGTATCCAAGAAAAAAAAAATAAAAAAAATAATAAATATACACGACATGGCTCAAGGCCATTAGAACTGCTTAGCTTAGCTACAAGTAATAACAGTTATTTTTTTTATGGAATAATAAGCAGCCACATTCGTGTTTTAAGCTCCTTCCATTGAATACAGGTATTCAGCACCAGTACCCACATAGATCAAGTTCAAAGTCAATCAACGAACCTGTACCCATGTGCATTGTAACCCTCATCAGAGGTAAGCTATGCCTCAAATGTCAGCTCAATTACTGTGACGGTGAAGTGACACGAACGAATACGCTGAATCCGTATATGGATACTTGTACATCTCTACCTCTGCACAATCCATTGCAATTAATTAGGTACGTTAAAATCCAATTAGCAGTTGTCAGGAAGGGAGTAGGCCTTTAAGTCTAGAGATTGAAAATCTTACAAAAATTGTAGAAAAAAAAAAAAAGACTTACTGACTGAAGTCACTAGTGCGGATACGAAAATGGAATTCAAGTTCAAGTGTCATGCAATGGGGCAGCAAGTTTCAAGTTCACCAGGGCAGAATTGCAAAACAACTTTTCTTTTCATCCAAATGGAGCTCCATGATTGTGATTACACTTTTCGTGCCAACCTACTCAATAAATTAAATCTATTTCGTTGAGGTACACTTGCAGCTAGTTGGGTATTAGCCACTCACTCTGGCACCAAAACAACTGTGTCTCCAGACATGGCAGGCTTTAGACGTAGTGTCGTGCAATGTGTCGATTTCTGACGCATGTGCGTTACACCTCAACTCAGCTGGCAAACGTTATTCACACTGTGCTATAGATCAGATCGAAATACAATGATACGAGTATCTTGCCTGAGAGCTATAGACGCATGTTCAAACGGTTAACTGCCAAGCTAAACTCATAATTCATTATCTGGACTTAAGATTATGTACTACGCACTCATGAATATAGATTTGTTTAACACAAGTCGGGCGAGAATTAACATGGCAATAGGATGCGGGAAATTCTAAAGGCGGTCTCTTGATCTTGACCGTACCGGTTCGTATTCATTTTTCTGTGAGAAGTTGATCTGAAGGCAGATTTACAAGATCGTCAACCGGAAGTGGATATGGTTTACTTATTTTTGAAGATTGACTTTTGTAATTGTGGAAGTTTCAGTTGGTTGCTCTTTCTCAAGTTTATCAGATTTCAGGAAATGACTCATTTTGCACGCCAGTCTTGAGTCAAAGGCAAATGGTGTAAGACTGTATTTTGTAAGCACAAAAAGTAGAAGTAAAATGACGAAGCATATTTGAATATGACCTTTAATGGGTACATATTCATATGCACTTGAGGTTCAGAGCTTAACAAAAGACCTGCTACCGATTGAATTTGAGTTCAACTGAGGTATTGAACCTTATAAGGTCCTTGGACTTGTTTTATTTTATCAAGTGGAACAATTTCTTCTCTAAAAATTAACTGTTCCAATTTCAATGATATAAAATACAATTACAATCACTATGCGAGAAAGAGGGTTATATTTTATCTTTAACTGGCAGCATTTATTGAAACCTGTTAGGCTTAAATTGGTTAATAGCGTAAGTAGGTTAATAGTAGTTGTAAAATGAAGTACATATAATTTTGTGCAAGTGAAATAGCTAAAATATGCGTATAAATATGTTACTTGCGAAATTTTAATCTGTCTTGTACTAGATATGCACATATTGTACATACAAATTTGTACTACAAATAGAACCCTGTGGTATATCGTTTATAAACCATGTCTTTTAGAGCACTAAAAGTACCTAGCCTACCGTACCCATGGAGGCTAAAATGGCAAGTGAGTGCTCGACCAGTAGTGTAGGTATGAAACTGACCTACGCCGTTATAGGACTAACAACCTTATATGGAACAACTACTGGATTTCCTCTCAACTTCAAAGCCGGCGAAAAGTGGATGAAAAACTGCGATATCTACAATGGAAAATGTTGCAGATAACCGGCGCGACAAGGACAGCAGCGTTTATTCGGATGCGGATTGACCTTAAGAGGAAGACTTAGGGAACGAATTTTGCGCTTCAGGGATGCAGGGGAACGCCTGATATCGATTGGCATAAAGGGCAAATTCGATAACATAAGCCCCATAAACGCTCACGCCCCGACAAAGGAGAACGTGACGTGAAAATCGTCCAGGACATCTTTCGTAATATAGTGGGAAAGTACAGCATTCACGCCATCACCTCCGGAAACGAACACAAGCTTATTGATTATGTAGCGGAACGGAATGTATTGTAACTAGAGCCAGCACATGGTTTCCACACCTTGATATCCATAAAAGTACCCTGCTGACTCCTGATCAACAAACCGTCAATCAAATTGATTATATTGTGATTGATTCAAATCAGTGTTTTGGATGTCCGAATACTCCGAGCACCTAAGATCGACTCGGACCATTATTTTGTGGTAGTCGAACGGCTACAATTGCAAAAGATCGCCAGGGACTTTACTTAACCTTTCGAGAAATTTGATGCCACTGGCATCGAACATATCTGACCAGTGATATAACTACCAAAGAACTAAAGGGGCTCGCGAGCTCTACGAGCAGAAAAGAAGGGAAGAATATAGACTCCTCAGAAGAAAAAAGCTCATGAAGCGTTCGATCACGGTCTTGGTTATTTCGCTCCATGGATCTCATCCAACATTTAATGGGGAGACTAAATTATTAGTGTAATTGGACTGTTGTTGTATTCTAGGCAACCACTCATCTTACGTGAATTTAGTTGCATGAAAAAAAGAATCTCTTTCGGGTGCAGCTGATATTGAACCCCGAACCGTCCGACTTGGAAGCCAATACAATACCACTTGAGCCACTTGAGCTACCAGAAGAATGGAAGAATGTAGCAGTTGAACATGTCAAAACTGTAAAGTCCGAACAGAAATCTGAAAGATGATGACGGAACGGTTAACTGGATTGGACGAAGACGGACGTCATTTGCATCCACCCGACCAAGATGAAGTCAGGACACTAATTTTCAAGCTTAAGTTTAACAAAACTGCTGGACTCGGTGGCTTAACTGGTAAGGTTTAAGCAGCAGATGATTATCGGATATGCAGGATACATCAACTCATCTCCAAAATATGCACGGCGAATGGAACCTCCGCATTGCTTGTCCGAACTTAAGGAAGAGAGATCCCATGAACTGCGCCAAAAATAGGGGAATAAGTTCCCTCAACATAGTACATAAAATCCTGCATACCATTTGTTCATCGATATCGGAGCCCCATATGGTAGTATCTATAGAGACGAACTATACAGAGCCATGTCTAGGCTTGGCATCCCTGCCAAGCTCGTCCGCCTGTACAGAATGATGATGGAGAACGCTCTCTGTTTCGTCAAATTCGCTAACAACTTAACATTGATTTTTTGCGTCGAAAAAGGTTTTAGTGATTTTTTTAGTATTATACGAGTACTTTACATACTTGAAAAAAAGTTGCAGAAGTCATAAGCCATAAACGGTCTTTCAAAGCTCTGTGCAGATGATATTCACATAATGGGAAGAACACAGCGAGCTGCCAATAGAGCGTTTATGAAATAGCAAAGAAGCGGCCAATGAAGGAAAACCAAAGTTTATGCTTTTAACAAAGAGGGACACACCAGAATAACGGCTACAACTTTGAGGTAGTAAGGGCTGTTATGTAACTCGGGTCCACTATCAACTCTGATGAAAATATCAGCGCGGAAATCATGCGAAAAGCACTCTCGCTAATCGCTGGTTCCTTGAGCTGAGAAGACAATTAAGTCGTAAAGCCCCTCTGGAGGAATCAAAAAGGCACGACACGACGGAAGCGGAAAATACTCTCGTGCGCCTCGAGAGAAAAGTTCTTTTCGCAATTTTCGATCCAGTTTGCATCAATGGAGAAGGTGGAGACGTTTCAAGAGCGAACAGTGTGTACAGTGATCCCAACTCCTCAAAAAAGCTCAGACAACCCGGTTTAGATAGCTAGGTCACCTTGAGCGTAGGGACATTAGGGTCTCGACCCGGAAATTTTCAACTCTAACCCAGAGGTTCACAAGTGGAAGAGGACCTCAGCAGACTGCGCTGAAGCGCCATGTAAGTAATGCCAAAGAAACGCCAAAACTCCGTATGTCCTATCGATGTAAACATTTCGAGGTTTGTTCAAGATCTACCGTAGATTTAATATTTGGTCCGTAATGGATGACCAAACCTAAAACTGTACTGATTTTACATACAATAAGATTTTTGACAAATGATTTCAGGCTTTTGTACAATACAGCAAACAAGATCTTGAAGCGATGTTAAAAAGGCTAATGTCGCTTTGTGGAGTAAGTAAACTATGCTTTTCGACTCATCATGTATACCTTTTTATGATCAGATTTTGGAAATGAGGTTGTGTATAGCCTCTACGAAGCCATATCTCGCTCACCATTTAAGCCGGCTGGCAGTAGTAGTTTGTCGTAGATACTAAAGTTTATAGTAGATTTTGTTTTGTTTATTTAATATTGGGTTTCAATGCTCAAGTTGAATGGTTCATTCTGTTTGCCAACGTAATGCGGGTCGCCTTTGCCGTTTAACAGTCTGCAGAACTTGTTTTTCCTATCCTCGATACCACTACGTGTTCTTGCTTATCCCTACAAGTATCTGTTCGCATCTGTCGCCTTAACATTGCCCGATCATTGTCCCTCTCTATTTCCTCGGTCGCATGCTCCTCAAGTTTTTCCTTTTTTCTGTAGGGAAGCCGATGTTCTTACCTTGCCTTTTGCTAGTACAGCGCCCACAGAGAATTACGGAATCTTTCTTTGCTTTCATAATCGGCCAACTCAGATCACTACATACTTATCGTGTTGCGGATAAATTTCTTGCTCCAAACATTTTACATGACGCAAAGCCAGTGTTATATGAGCGTGCAGAAGTGTGGCGGAAGATACGGAATTTTCAATTTGGCGTTGATCACCAGACCTAGGCCTTATTCGTTCACTATGTTGATCTTGCGAAAAGACTCCAGCCTACACCCGTATAAGATCAGGCTGCAGGAACGAGAGCAACGAGACCGTGGGTTACGACAGGAGTTCATAGATTTGGCTCTCTGGGAGCTTAAAGTGTATTCTCAATTTTATCGAAAAAAAATCGAGGTTCACTTTTGGCTCAATTTGTTTATGAACAAGTAAAATTGGCTTTTCTGGAATAAGGCAGAGCCAGAAGAGACTTATGAGACACAATTACATCTACATAAGTGCACTGTCTGGAGAGGTCCTTATATTTTTCAAAAATGAGGGTAGAGCTTTAATTATAGTAAATACCCAAAGATGCTGGGCAATAATCAGTGATTGTTTCTCCGAAAATATGAACGATATATGGTTCTAGCAGAATGACTCTGCGTGCCGAACTGCCCATGAAACCACTAGCTAACTGAGGGCTCTATTCAACAACACAATATCGTGTAATAAACCGATAATATTACCATTGAAATCGTGCGATTGGATGTCATTCGGTTACATATTTCTTGTGGTAGTGTAGGTTAATATTCAGGTCTTGGAAGCCAACATTTAGCGCGTTATTGTGGAGATAGAACTAGACCGACGGGTGGCGCTTCGTCAAAACAGCCGGTTTTGCGAGTTTGTTTCGATTGCAGTATTTTTTCGTTGTTGTGAAGTTTGAGATGTCTGTTAGATACTTTGGTTGCAATAGGTAATTTTCATCTGGTTGTCCGGCTGCACATGGTTTTTTCAAGGTTAGAATATCTTACATACAGATCTAACCGTCTTTTTTGTTTTTGTTTTACAATCAATAGCAAATTCGTCCTATCGTAAGACGATACCACTAAAACTAGCTTCTTATTATTCGGAAATTACCTAGCTAGAGTCAGCAGCAGAATAGTTATTTGAAGTGCGAAGTTTCTATGTATTCACATTTGTAATCCAACACTTTTCACTTTGTAACAGATGTGTGAAAGGTATCAGGTATTGACCCGGATCACTGTTTATGAGTACGTGTTATGTGGTATCTACATAGTAGAAAGGCGAGGAAAATTTAAATATTGAAAAACTTAAACTTAAACCCTGTTCCTATGAGTCCGATGATGAGCTAACGTGAAAGACCAGTAATACCACTACAAGTCAGCTATTATGCCATAGTTCATGTGTAATATTATGAACGCCAATCCACTACGAGCTCTTGATTTGTCTCAGTAACAGAAAGATGCAGAAAGCTGAGGGCGATTTTATACTAAACAATAATAAAAACAATTACAAATGGCGCTATCAATCGAGTGTAGACAACGTTCCGGTTTCAGGTTTTGTGCGCAGAGGAACTCACAGTTTTCGATCGATCTTTTAGACGTTAAGAGACGTTCTCGTAGGCGCAAACCGTCGACTCTCAGACCGAACCAAACATTCCACAAAGCGCATCATTGGCCACATTTATAAGTGAGTTCTTCTTTACCTTATTTGTGGATTGAACAAACTTTTTCAATTGTGTTTTAATTGTTTAATTATCACACTGGGACAATAGGCCTAAGTAGATTGGTGTTTCCAACAGCCACTCCTACCTAATTTTTGAATTGTGGACGTGAAGATTGTGATTTTGTCGGTTGCAATCCAAGACCAGCTTGTCAACAAACAAAAACAGCGAGAGAAAGGCTTAAACCAAGGTTAAGGTTAACTGTCAAACATACTGAGTTGTCATTTTGTCCGTACTTTTTGACATTTATGATTGGTGTGGTGTGTTAGTCTCTTTACCGAGTTGTGTTTCTCTACTTCGTAAGCTTTAGGAATCTGTGCTTTTTCAGAAAAAACAGTGCAAATACAATGTTTGTATTAGAAATTTTTTATTAAATGTTTGAATCGTGACACGTAAAGCAAACATTAGAATCAATATTCTTCGCCGTGATTTCAACTTAATCCTTCAAAATAAAATTGTCATATGCCAACTTCGATTTTCTTTATTTCATCCATTATTATTTATTATTTCCATCCCAAAACTGAATTCTTTATATTCTGCTCAACGTTTGGGAAGACAAACGACTGATAAGGGGGCCGTAGAGGTACTAAAAGACGGGATGATGCCTCTCCAGACGAATACCTACAAAACTACTAGTTAGTCCTACTTCATTGCCTCTAAGTGGCGACTCCTGAGAGTTTCTTAGGTAATTGCAAAAGTTGAAGAGGGCAAAAGGCGAGTTTCCTGCTCCACAATGGTCACGCGCACCTCGAATACGGACGGATTCATGACTGCGATTGACAACGGTTGGCTATGGATCTCAAAGAAAGATAGGATTCTGGAACGTAGAATACCTCATAGACAACGGAAAAGAGACTCTCCAAAATTCTAAAATCTTACAACCGTACTGATAACGGTGAAAGATTCGTTTACTTTGGAAGTTCAAACACCAAGTCAGCCACAATATCAGCAGGGTCTAAAATGATCGACAACGTATACAGGTGCAGATCAGTTTACTATAAGCTAACGATATCATACAATCTTTGTCAATTTTAGTCATGGAGTCGTTTACTACGCAACACCGCATTTTTGCTATTCAATCCTATTATAAAAATGGGCGTTCTGTGGAAGTAACTTTTTCGGTCAACATAATCGCTTTAGTCAGTCCGGAATTCGTGCAATGGTGAAGCGTTTTGAAGAAACTGGTTCGGTATCGGGTCAAACTCCACATCAGCATGCTCGGCCAGCACGTACGCACCAACACATCACCACTGTGAGCGAAAGTGTTTAAAACCAGCCACCTTAATTCGTCGCCGAAACCAACAATTGGGCCCCAGTTATTGCATTCTACGGCGAATTTTACAAGTTGGTCTTTATTTGCACGCCTATAAAGCTAAGGTCTTGAAAAGATTAAACCAGGCGAATTGGTTGATCATAGTGAAAATAAAGTCGGGGATTAGACGGATTGCATTTACGTGAGAAGGTAATAGATTGGCATTTGGCGATATTAAGTTCTAAAACTTTTAGAGGGAAGATTGAAAACCGATGGAGGTCTTGTTGAAGAAGGGTGGGGTCATGGGGAGAAGAAACAGTTTTAAAAGGGAGAGAGGAGTGTTTAATGATCTTCTCAAGATCGTTAATAGCAAGAATGAAGAGAAGGGGTAAAAGATGCCTGCTTTGCAAAACTGCAGATGAGGCCAGGAGAAGAACAGAAAGGGCGGATCTAAACCGAATATCGTTTTACGAGGTAAGAAGAAATGCATTTAAAAAAAAGAGGTTCAAATCCGAGAGGCAGACAATTTGAAGAGGATCAATTGAAGAGATATCTTACTAAACGCTTTAGTGAAATCGGTTACGAAAACATCTATTTCTTTGGCATTTTCTAAGGCCGCGAGAGCAAAAAAACACGAATTCAACTAGCCTTGTGGTAGTTTATCTACCCTTTAGAAAACCATGTTGTCGGAGCGAAATAAAAGGCTTATATTTGAAGCTTAAGGCTTCGCATAAAATGCATTCAAGAGTTTGGGTATATGAGAGCTTAGCAATAAGACGATAATTGGTAACATCATTCTTAGATCGCTTTTTGTGTATCGGGTCTTCCAAATCTGGGGAAATTCTCCCTGTGTAAGGGATAGACGAAATAGGTAGGAAAGAGGAAGAGATAAATTGCAGAGGCCTCAGCTTGAGAGCCGACTGAACTATTTAGAAGCCCTGTACTGTATAAAGAGAAAAGAAGACCAGAGTTATCAAAAACGAATGCCAAAATTTCACCAGCGCTGTATCCTATACAATCCTGTCCTGATCACAGAGAAAGCAATTTTACAAGAACAAGAGTTATGGTGTCATTGCAGCAGATGGAAGATGTCAATAATATGGATATCAAGTGCATCGAGAGCAGAACAAGATTTATAAAGCGCTTAGCTCCGTTGAAAACACCGATGGAGATGCCTTTAACTATGGGATACGTCAGATTAGTCAGCTTCTAATGGGAATAATCTCAGTTTTGAGGGAATTTTCTGAAATCCCATTGCTAGTGTACCAATCATTGATCACGTCTAGAGTTGCCTGTACTTGAGATTTAACACACTGCACAGCTTCATCATCTGCATATGTCAACGTGTAAACATTAGAACTATTGACAGCGTCAAGCACTGAGTTGAATAACATACACAATAGTAGTCAGGATCCGGGATCAATATCCTATTCACCAGCATTGCTCTTATCCACGAACTAATGATTCGTCTATCCCTGCTGCATGCCACGTGGAAATCCGAAGACCGTTGTCCTTTAAGCATTTGCTGGAGTCGTAGAGAGTGAGTCTCTTTTTATCCGAGGCCATTAGTTTGGCCATTAGGTTGTACTTCAGTAATAAGGTACGGAAGTTTTACCAATAGTTAAAAAGAGCTTGTTGAGGTAAGAACACCCGTAAAGAAGCCTATAGAGATGAAGAAGGAAACCTTGTGGTAGAGTCTCAGTCAATGGCGAGAATATGGCCATTAGGCAGTATTAACCATTCAACTTAGACGATGATAGCCAAAATTTCGGTCCAGCTAACCGAAGGATAGCAATATCTAAGCTAAATTCCAACAAATCAGCTAGGAATGACGGCTTAATATTCAAAGCTCAAGGACAAGGTATTCAAAGCTGCTGGAAATGGGGAGAGTATGCATAAACCCATTTTTCAGATCTGGTCAGAGAGTGTATGCCTGATGAATGGAATCTCAGCACCGTATGCCCAATCCAGAAAAAAGGAGACCCCTCAACTGCCTCAACTATAGATGTATATGCTAAGACTCCTCAACATCGCATACAAGATCTTATCTGAATATTGTTTGAACGTCTGAAACCCTTCGCCAACAACCTGATTGGTCCCCCTATCAATGAGGTTTCAGACCAGGAAAGTCCACACCCGACCAAATGTTCACACTTCGTCGGATTTTGGGAAAAACTCAAGAATTTCAAATCGATACCCATCATCTTTTCAAAGATTTTAAGGCGGCATATGACAGTATTTTTAGAGACGAGCTATTGTATGTACTCGTATATAGAGCCACTCGTCCGTCCGACATCGACGTAGCCAGAAAACTACGCATCGGTCCGCTGAGATGGCTAGGACAGCGTATGAACACCAGAGTGTATGAACAATGCTCCGTCTCGCAGTGTCTTCGAATCTAACCCGGGGGTACAACGCTGTAGAGGCAGACTTCGCCTTAAATGGTGCGCACAATTAGAAGAAGCAGACCTCAACCGACTTGGAATGCGCAACTGGGGGCAGTTAGATAAAGACCGGGCGAACTGAAGAGGCTTGTTAGTTGACACCCAGCTCCACCCTAAACTATAGCGCCGCCTAAGTAAGTAAGTAATTAATGTTCAGGGCTCAATATATATGGCAGGTTCAGGCTACCAGCGAGGATTAACTTTAAAATTGCCTGCAGCGGGTCCATAAATGTATGTAGCATAACTGGACATATTCTATCCGTGCTAGGTGACGCGTGGAGCTACCAAAAGAAGCAAAATGTATTTGAGGCCCGCATCCGTCATCACATCCGATGACAGACACCAGCTTCGGTGTTACTCTGCGCACTCGCAGCTTCACTGAGAAGAGTTAATTCTGATCGGGTTCCATGGGAAGTGAATCCCAAGCATGAGAAGAGACTTTTATGCTGTTGATTTTCATTCCGTTCAACAATTATCCTCAGCGTTCATTTGAGTCGATTACTTTCGTTAAAAATGTTGGCTAAGAGCCAACTTGGAGCAGTGGCAGCTGTAGTTCTCGGCCTCTTCTGCATGCGGACTTGGAGCAACTCATCCAGGGATCTAGGGCACTTGGACGTTGAGTCCGCGCTGGATGAGCCAGGCAGAGTGCTTTCTGTATGGATCATTGTCGCCCATGCGAGAGAGGATTCAATTCTGGCTGATCTTCTGCCTGATTGCCAAAATGGTCCAATACCCTGAGTGCATTTCGTATCCGTGGATAAAGGATTTTGGAAGGTGGGTTAGCGTTATTTAAGGCTGGCTTAACCCGGGAGGAGACCGCTGTGGTCGTAGAGGAGCAGATATCAACCGATCATTGGCATCACAGTAACGAAGATGGTGGCTAAAGATTCTGATGCTGTTGATTTTGGAGCTGTGGAAGGCTGAAAGGCCGGTGTTATTGAATTAACTTTTTGTTTATTTTTTGGAGGAGTTTCAGATTTTATAATTGATCCCACGAATAGCGGAGAAAGGGAGGACCATCTGTTCATACATCCGCTTTATACAGATAAGGCTAGCTTATCTGGATGCTCCGTTCACGGCTGAGCTATTTTTACTGGGCCAGGTTGATTATCGGTACGGATTATATGACATCCAGCACAGTGTAGAGGAGAAGTGGGAAGGAAAGGAAGGGGGTATGAGAGGATTAGGGTTGACAATAACTTGTCTTCGCGTCTTCGTGGAAAATAGTAATCCCGAGAATCTTTGACCTCTGCTGGGACCCTGAACTGCGACAAAGTTTATATTTATGTGAATGCTGGTAAGACCATCGCTGGTAAGACCATCGCTGGTTTTGTTTTTGTCAATGGCTTTGACCGCTTCGTTCGGTTACGGTCTTCCTGTTGGATGCAGCGGCAGTTTTCTTGTCGGGCTCATACGCCGGAAAATCCATCGGTAGAGTGGGTACCAGAAGCTTTCTTCCTTTTGGCCCTGTTCGATTTGAAAAAAAGTATGCAGTTACAGTGCCGAGAGCTTAATCATTTGTCCGTCAACATTTGTTTTTCTGTTTTTCTGTCGAAGGCTTTTAACTCTCGTGCTTTCGAGAGCACCTACCGTCTCTTAACGCCTTCCGCTTGCCTCACGTCTTCTTTTTCTCTTCAACTGCTCTTAGACGTTAATCATTCAGAGTGTGTCTCTTCTGAAGTCCGTTCGAACCTTTCAATTTCTCTAGACAAGCCGTCAAAAACGCAACCCTGGCCAGCTACCTATCTATTATAGTTAATGGTTACCACTTAAATGTTACTAATGAAATAAAAGTATCCTAAATCATTCTAAGCAATTCATTATAACTTCACGAAATTTTATAGAATTTTAAGTGATTAAGTCTTAAAGCTACCGGCCGGCATACACCTTTCAGTAAATTTAGTTTCCAACCGGAATATTCACAAATTTCCAAATAAAATTTAGCATAATTATTATTATTGAGAGTGTGTACCTGTATACGAATACGTACATACATTTGTATGTAGGTGCTTGAGTACCTGTCACAATCACGTATCACGTATCACGTATCACGTATCACTTTCACTTCAGGGTTTTTCTTAAACATAACAACTAATTAAATAATTTATTAGAATAAAATTAATTTATGACGTCTGTTCAGAAGAATGTTTTAATTAACCAAAAACAACGATGACACATTGAGAAGTGATGTCAAAAACCTTACTGTCAGTTCAATCCAATTTAGTAGCAACTTTGTAATTTATTTTTAATTTTGTTTTCCAAGAGAAAAATCCTGTTTCCATTGTCAACACGAATGACTACATATGGAAGAAGAATTCAATTCGCTCTGGATAAGGTAAATAGAATTTGTTGACCCCTATCTTTTGGCAGTGTTTGCTGATACGAATGCGATTTTATTTAAATCGCTTCCTGATAAAATGCATCTGGCCTAAGTCCTCTAGGTCAATGTTCGTAATATTGGTTCTTCCTAATGAATAATTTGCAAATGATAAAAAGAAAATAATAAATTGACTTTGACATTTATGGGAGTGTCAGTGGCATGTGTCAGACTTATATATAAACGATTTTATCTTTATTTTCTTGATTATCTGTCATTAAGGAAAGTTTTAAATAGAAATGAGTAAGGCGAAACGGTAATACGTACGTTGATTGGAGTAATCAATTCAATTAGAAATGCATTAGAAAATGTCACTTATGTTTGTAATAAATTTAAGACAGTGAGAATATTAGCATTGATATCAATAAATGACTGCTACTATTCATGCAGAGATCTAAGGAAAGGTTATTCTGTGTAGTTATACTGTAAACTTTTAAGAGAATCTTCACTGATACCTTGTAACTGGCCTACATACTAAGCCCTGGGCAAACAATGGCAATCGCATTTATCCCGAATTTCGAAACATAACTACGTACTCATACTGCAGACTTATCTGTCCGATCTCTTCCTTTCTGAAGAGTGTGTGAGCGTCTAGCGTCATATGCGTAAAACTGCGTAAATTTCGTCTGTCTAAGATGCAACATGTATATCAACGTTGAAATTCTTGTGAGCATAATTGAATGTGAAGCCGAGAAGAAGAAGGTACGCGACAAGGCAACATTTGACGGGATTTGTAACCACGTCAGACAACATAGCGCATATGAATCACCATTTTATGGATCAAAGCAACGCTTGTAAATAGAACCTTTGTTGTGGATGCTGATTTTGATTTATATGCGGTTCTTAGCCGGAGTCCTGTACCCACTCCTATGAAGCATGTTAATCGTAGATCTGAAATTATAGCCTTCCCCAATCTTCTGCAGACTAGTAGTATTTTTCGTACCATAGCGTCAGTAAGATGCTGCTTTTAAGTGGTCTTCTGAACTTGCGTCCCAATCTAGAAAGCGCCTTCGTACAACAATTTGTCCACCACTCCCAGCACACGCCCAGTCCCTTTGAAGGTCACCACTAGATTTCCAAGGATGAATTACGCCGTTACTGATCGAAACTTTGTCATCATGGCCCGTAGTTTTGTCTTTGTTGTTCGCAATGTCCTTTACGACCAGATTCAATGGATCCGGCAGCTGTGTGCAACGACATGATTCTTCCAACGTTTAATTTTGTGGACTACTACTGGGTTGGGCCAAAAGTATCTTTCCTATGTAAAAATAATAACTCTTTTATTTATAGATATTTTTAAGTATTTTTTTTTTTGTTGCAGACATAAGACTTGACGCACAGCGAACACAAATCGTGGCATTATTTTTGGAAAACAGTCGGTCAATAATTTACACTCAACGTGCCTACCGGCAATTTTGTGGAGTTTGAAGTGCCCCAACAGCTCCCACTATTCGTGCAATAATGGCCAAATTTGAGCAATATGGGTACGTTGGCGATGTGAGGCATATCGGTAGACCTCGTTATGGACGATCGACCGAAAACATTCAGGTCGTTAGTGAAAGTGTTGAAGCCGTTAGTGAAAGATATGCAGTTAGGCATATCGCGTGGCACGATTCGTCGGGTGGTCCAACAACTCAATCCAGATGACCCAGAAAAACGTTTGAAGTACTGCAGAACTGTTCTTAACATCCCCGAAAACGACCAAGAATGTTTAGGAAATTTTGTGATGAGCGACGAGGCACATTTTCATCTGAGTGGATTTGTAAACAATCAAAATTGCAGATTTTGGGGCACACAGAATCCCAAAAATCTCCATAAACGTCCCTTTCACTCACTTAGTGTTACTGTTTGGTGTGGAATAACCTCGCGTAAGATTTATGAGCCATATTTCTTTGAAAATGATGCGGGTGCAAGCGTTACAGTTAATGGGCGTCGCTACAGAACAATGCTTCAGGACTTTTTTTCAACTCATGCAAGCAGACAACATTGTTGAGCTCATGTGGTTTTAGCAAAGCGGAGCTACCGCTCACACCGCTCGTGAGACAATTAACTTTTTGCGCGAAAAATACCCAAATCGCATTATCTCAAAAAACGGTGGTATTGAATGGCCACCGCGATCGCCTGATCTGTCGAGTCTAGACTTTTTTTACGGGGTTACATTAAGGAGGAGGTCTACATTAGCAAACCACACACTATAGAGGAGCTGAAAGTCAACATTCGAGAAGAAATTCTGCAAATTACGCCGCAACACTTCAAAAAGTCATGGAAAGTGCTATCAAAAGAGCAGATGAGTGCCTGCATTCTAATGGCGGCCACTTAAGTAATGTAATTTTCCATACATAATAAAAAAAATGTCCTTGAAATAAACTTTTATTTGTAATTTATTTCATTAGTTTTTAATTTTTCATTCAAAAGTTGTTCCAGATTTACACAAGAAAGGGACTTTGGCCCACCCTGTACATCAGCTGAAATCTCCCTGATGCTCTTGCCAGTGTGCTCATGCAAAACGATGGTCATTACCCTCTTTCCATAGGGATATCCATTTTCAAATCCATATTAAACGATCCGAAAAATCTAGCAAGGAATAAGATAAATGCCTCGGACCCTAGACATTTATTAAATGCGCAAAATACCCAACCTAGTCTTGCAACAGCAAACAAAAGCATGTGCCATAATTAATTTGAAAAGCCCTTATCAAAGCTCTGAAAAAATAACGCATATTTTTTGTTTTTAAAAAAGTGTCAGTCCTAACTATAGGTTTAACTCTCGAATGGATTTTCCGTTTAATAAGGCAAATTCTTTTCTAGGGTTTCGATAGCCTTGCGAACCGACTGCCTTTTGACTCTGATCTTATGTACATCCCGTCTGATGCAAAAACCCTGGAATTCTAGGTACCACGAATACGAAGTTGACCTTCACTGTCCTCAGGACTGGCTTGTACCAGAACCAGTAGTCCGTTGTTCACAGACTTCTCCAAAATCGATTCAGTGAGCAGTGCTGGCGTCTTCGCGGAGGACGACGGACAATCTTTGTCTTCACAAGTTGTTAGGTAAATTTGAGCCTGTCTTCCAATTAGAGACATATGTGATCCTGATGACAATGAACCTTAGGCATATTCTGAAGAAAAGTTAACAGGGCGCCATTAACGAAAGTTATACTGCTTTTAAAGTCTTACTGAACTCTGTCACTGCTGCCAAGTAAATTAAAAATGCAAGGCATTAGGTAAATTTATAAGAACGTCTAAGAACCCGCGTTGGGACAGCCTTTAATCCAAACAATGGATTAAAGCTTCCATTGACCGTTGATCCTCTTGTTCTTCTCACAACCATGAGTAGAATGATTTTCAAGTTGCAGGCAGACAAAACGATTTCCAATATTTTTAAAATGCAGGTGGCTTGCCTGCTTTTGATCGCTTACTGAAGCTGCTCTAATTTTACTTCGCCGCCCTTGTTTTGTCCCTTTAAACCCGATTTGTTTAAGCGCATTCTTTATCATACCATTCGGTTTTCACGGGGGTTGGTAGTTTAAATAAAATTCTTTAATAGCTATGTGGGGATGGATACTTTATTCATTGTCATTTACATAAGTGGAAGAAAGTGGCTTATCGGATATTCCAAGTGAGCTATGAAGTCTAGAGTTAAGCTTGTCCATATCGCTACGTCCTTTCGTTACAAAATCGGGCTTTGAATCGGGCGGTGACCAGAAAGTGGTGACAGTCGACATGTTCACATGTAAAGCTAGCGCGATTAGTTCTTGGCAGGTCTCCCACCATTGTCACAGTCATAGTTCAAGTAGGACAGCTGTCATAGTTCAACTAGGAAAGCTGTTATAGTCAAACTAGGAAGGCTCTACTACATACGGAACTTTCGCATGATTTTTGCGTATCACAGCAGTATCATTGGTAAACCTTTCAAATAGAGCGACACTACTGTGAGCACCAAGGTGTTAAGAAATGGCGCTGAAAGCTGAATGCTGCAGATAATGCCTTAGACTATGCTCGGGAACGGTCATTTGTATAAATGCCTTATCCTGGTCAGTCTGCTCCACCAAGACGGACTTTGCTCCCCGAACAGGATGAAGAAAGCTAATATTGAAATAATAGGCCTCCAACTTATGGAGTATCAGACCGGCTAACAGCCATCCAAAACCCTAGCGTCCAAGAACACTAGACCTGATATCCAAAAACAATAAACTCACCAATTATAGTATCCAAAAACCGCAAATTTATAAACCAAAACTACTCCGGCCCTTTTCTGAAGACAAGGTGCAACAGAGCCGTAGTTGCTAAAAATGAAGCAGCAGGTACCAAAAAGGCAAAAGTTACCGTAGCCATTGCAAAAAAAAAAAACAGCCAGAGAAAATTTCGCCTTTAGCAAATGGTTCTTTGGAAATTGCCTTTGGAGACGATGTTTTAAAATTGTGCAGCACGTGCTTCCAAATCAAGAGTTTTCTTAGTTTTTACAACGTGTAAATTACCCAATGTCACCGATGTGAGGCTTTGCTTTCTGCTTCTAATTAGAGGAGTACCTAGGGACCGGCAAAGAGCTCATTTCAGGAACATACATTTTAGTAAAGACAATACATTTATCCCTTACAGTGTTCTCAATTCAGCACGCATGATTTACAAGTTGTTAAATCGGAAGATATCTAGAGGCATACTGTCGTTATAACATACCTTTGGTGTACCTGGCGTGTACGATTCTTTTCTAAAGGACTTGGATGTTTTCTGTGGTCATACTTAGAACTATAAATTTAGTTCAAGAACTGGACATAAAAATAAGCATCTTTAAAAATGGTTCTCTGGCAAATAAGTACACTCGCAGTTGAACTCGAAATAATCGTGTAACATAACTCCAACCACAGAAGTTCCGGAGACGTTAACGGAAAGGAATCCTTGTTTTCCTGCAAACTGTTCCTTGATAACCGCTCGAACGATCTCTTAACATCTACAAACTGGTTTTGAGTTTCAAGCTTCCATTTCAAAATGGTGCTAAACTACTTATGACGTGTTCTGTTGACAGAAAGCCGTAAAAAGACCTTTTACCTAAACTAACCCAAAGCACTTTGTACGTAAACGGGTAATGTGTCACTAAAAGATGCCGCTTTATTTGTCATATGTGGAAAATTCTAAAAAAAATATAAATTGTCTTTATTCAGAAAGTATTTCAAGTCATTAAGATTCAAATTATTCAGAAATGAATGTAATTTTGGTAACAGTGAAAGGAAATCGTCACCATGATTTCACATTCACATAAAATTGTTGGGTTAATCAGGTATGCCTCATGAAATACAGAAGCTGGATTTTTTAGGGGGTTTCCTTAGAGTGACTTATGCCACTGAAATTCCAGAACATTTCGTGGATTGTGAAATAAACCAGGTTCCTCCCAATTAAGTCATAAATTTAATGACCAATTGTAGAATGGAGCACACATTATAATAATTTTTTTTTCTAATTAGCACACGATCAAGCGGGCTATGAACCCGCTTAAGGCTCATTTAAATCTAACTTGTTTTTAATGCCACTGTGAGATTATTTCACGTCGCAGCGTCACCGCCGTTTTAAATGACGTCAAACAAAGAGCGATCATCGTTTCTATCTTTTCCAATATTTTCAATATATCCATTGTAAAATTCTGAATTTATACGTCTTTCAAACATGAGTAGTTTCACACAGTTTCATGGCCGCGGCGTTCCGCTATTGCTCTTTGATGGATCGCTGAAAAAGATTGCACACAGCACGTGCGAAGTACACTTAGGAAGGAAAGAAAGAGAGATATCGACGTACATTGGTTTTGAATGTTTGCAGGTTATAATGACTAGGAAGTAAGGAGCCCCGCGGAACATTCCAAAAGCGAGTTGCACGGGTTAGAAGAGAATCAAAATATTTCAGAGTACGTTTGAGTGAAGGGTTAAGAGTAAACTGGTTTTGAATCCCATTTATTAACTGGTTTAAGGAGCATCGGACCGGATGTTAGCATTGCACTCTAATTTTGAGTAAATAAATGCCTGGGACACATTAGCATTCATTCACCCAGCTTTTGTATTTGCATTTAAGTAATTCAATTATTTTTCCGTCAGCCATTTCTTCAAACCTCGTTTGGAACTTGAGTTGTACTGCTGTTGGTCGTCGTTGAACATAGCAAAATAGCTGATCTGCACACCCTGCAATTTTCTACTATCGGTATCTTAATGTGAACAGTTCTCTTATATGAGCTTTTCTTATCAGAGTACGTTTTGAATCACTGCAGAAACTGCAGAATTGTTGCGCCATTGCAAATCATTTAATCCAACCCATGCTAATTCTATGTGCAACATTTTCATCGTAATTTTTTTGAGTGGTTAACATCAGAGTTATGCATTTAGATTGTTTATACTTAGGCACGATAATACCTTCTGAATAGATGTCATGAGTTTGATGTGGGTTCGGGGGTCCAGCAATGCAGATATGCAGTCTTAGTACGACTGATTTATAGTCCGGCATCATTTAGCGCCTTTATCCAATTAATAAGAGTTGTCTGAAAGGCTGTTACATCATTCCTTATGAAAGCGAACAATTTACGAAAAAACGAGAAGATAAGTCTTGGACGACATTAAAACGGAACGGACTGTGAACTTTCGTTTCGAATTCTGCGGTTATTCTCGTTGTGCACTTAACATTCGTTTTAACGTCATTGTACATATCGCGTACTATTATACGAATATATGCCTGGGATAAATTTTGAGATAGAAGCGCCTTCAATATAAGGTCTATCGAACTCCGGTTGCAAATTGATGATGACCTTACTCAGTTGTTTTAAAGAAGCGTGATGTTTTCTTATCATTATCCGTAAACTTTTTTATAACTCTCTCTTATGAGGGTCATTTCAAAAATGAAACACACATTGGCAACACTGATTAGGAAACAATGCAATCTTAATGAAAATTACCTCAGTTGCTATTGAGCATATGAAGAGTGAGGACGCTTTTGACTGATTGTGTAATCCTAGCAGTTTGTGTTGGGTGATAGTTTAGGGCGGAGTTTAGGTGAAATTTGGGATGGGCACGCAATAGGACGTAGTTCGGCGTTCCGTAGAACTAGCCGTTTCCGTAAAGGTAGTGAAAGCATAAGTAATGGTCCATAAGTATCAGAGTTTCTTCATCTAACAATGTGTGAGGAAATATCCTGTACTACAATACTAAGGTTCCGAAAGCATCTGTTGTCTGCATTTTCAAAAATGGCTTACAGAAAAGAAACAATTCGGCATATCGGGACATTGCAATACTACTTATATAGTACATACGTAGAGCTGTCGTTAAAGGTAATGCATGCACAACGGTTCTAAAATTAAAGAAGTTAACACGTGTGTTGCATATTCCCTCTCTAACAAGAGCGCTTGAACAGAAATGGTGAGCTGACTAAATATCGTATCAAACCTTCCGCAACGTTGAAAATCAGTGATTGAAAAGCAGGGGGATAAATTGAAGGGCAGTAAAGTAATATACTGCACAAAATAAATTTGTAATTTGTGTAATAAAATACGTGTAGTGTACATTATTTCATAGTGTGGGGCATTGGTTTCACCGCAAGGCAGCTGTTTAAATTTCTTGGGATGCTTTACCTTCACACCGTGGAACAGGTAAGCTCTCCCTTCTCTCTACTTTTTAGGCATCCGGTCGCAGGGACCTGCGTGGCGATTGATCGGGAGCCTACTGAGTGCCCTATAACTTGGATTGGATTAACAGCGCAACAATCAAGTTCGTAGCGAAGTGCTTGTCTTACCTCCTAGTGGTGATACCCGGTAACTACATAAGTAAGCTTTACTCATGCAGGCCAAAATAGCAAGGGCTTATCCGGTCAATAGTGTTATACTGGCCTATGCCGTCATAGGCCTCACAACCCTATACCCTAGCAAACGTTCAAATAACAACGACCTTCGGATTTCCACGTGCAATTTTCGGACCCTTAACAGGCCACGTGCAACCGAACAATTTGCAGAGGCCCTTGACTGCCAACACGAAAATATCACCGCAATCCAAGAAGTGCGATGAAATGGGCCGGACATAGGCAGGACGAACAACTGTGAGATATACTATGGTGATTGCTATAGGAAAAAAAACAGCGCTTATACGGACGCGTATTTGCTATGCATACCATATGACGTGACAGATCAAATTCGCTAACATAGGTCTATTATGCGTCCATACCTCCACGGAAGACAAGGATGACGCCATCGAAGAATGTCTCTACGAGCTCCTTGACAAGACACATGAGCAATGTCCGAAATATGGTATGACATTAAAATCATACAGGGGGATTTTAACGATCATTAAACGCCAAATAAAATTAATCATTTTGCCATAGACGTAAGGCATGCCTCCAGTATTCCGAACGTTCCGGGTAGCCAACACTGACTCGAATCACCACCTTGTTGCTGCCAATGTGAGATTGTGGATTTTCCAAGCGCCACAACAAAGAAGAACTATTGTGAGAAGATATAACGTAGAAAAACTGAAATTGCAAAAGGTCGCCAGAATCTTCGCCGAACGCGTATTCCGATATCTCTCAACAATTCTTATGCTGCCAGTATTAAGTACCGAAGACGAGTGGCAGCGCTGCCAATGTGCCATCATAGATCACAGACGCCTCAACTGATGTGCTGGGCTTCACCCAGCCACAACCAAAAAATCCCTGGTTTGATGAAAAATGCCGTCAAGCACATGCAGCTATACAAGAAGCCTACAAAGCGAAGGATATGAGCTACCCGTAAACTCTACGATAAGAAGAGACGGGAAGTACGCCGACTACTCTGAAAGAAGAAAAAAGAGCAAGAGAAGCGCACGATCGAAGATATTGAGAGGTTGTATTGACTCCGAGAATAACACCAACAGGTAAAGAGAAGTGTCAAGGCAAGAAAACCCCTACAAAACCCTGTAGAGATGAGGAAGGAAACCTTGGAGTAGTACCACAGTTGGTTCTGAGAATATAGAAAAACATTTTTTGCAGACTGTATAACGGTGAAGAAGCCCAGCATCCCGCCGTCAGGTAAAAGAGACCATTCAACTTAGACGATGACAGCCAAAACTGCCTTTCACCTGGCTTGAAGAATCACTCTTGCCAATCGGTGTCTACTCAAGCTAAGAAGGCAATTGAGTATTAAGGCCCTATCCTGAGATAGGGAAATTCTATGTAAGACGTCGATCATCACAGTCCTACCTTTTGGCGCTGACGCATGAGCCATGAGTCGTTTCGAGAGAAAAATAGTCCGAAAAATATTCGGTCCCGTTTGCATTGACGGGCTTTGGAGTAGAAGATTCGACGACGAACTATACAAGCTGTACAGCAATATCGACCTATGTAGTTAGAGAACTGCGCACCAGTCGTTGGACATCAATACTTCGCCCCTCAGAGTCTACGTATCTAACCCGAAGGCACATCGCAGTAGAGATAGACAACACACAGATAGTAGAAGTGGATTTTAACGGACTTGGAGTGCGCAACTGGGGGTAGTTAGCTAAAGACCGGACTAACTGGAGGCTTGTTAGTGGAAGCCAAGGTTCAATTAGCCTTTATTAGACAAAATCTCGGCCTACTTAAATCCTATGGTTCCCATTGCCAACAGAGGTAGCTCATTCTTTTTACTGCTTCCGGATAATCTGGCGTTTCCTCTTCGTGCGCGACAGCAAAGGGAATGGTACAGCACAGAAATAAGCATTAAAATACTCTTTTCATATATTGTATTATATTGTAGTACATACTCGTATATTTCGTTGCTCTCCTTTCGCGGAGGTCGCATACATGGAGCGCAGAAATGAACACTTTCGACACATTTTGCTTTTTTGTCTCTGTAAAGGCAAGAAAGCTGCTAAGGAAATAATACTCTAAGTTTTTAAGTATCAAAACACTTTACTATATTTAATAAAAACAACGAAATTGGGATTTTTTACTAACAAAAATCAGAAAACGAATGAATATGAGCGAGCAAGATACTCGTAGCTATCTCAATAGCTTCACAATATTTCTTCTCTCTTCCTTATCGTGCCCGGTCTTTATGGAATTCCCGTTGGGGTTATAGACTCTTCAGCTCGCGACAATTCATTGACAACATATGTTGGGGTGTTACACTTCGACTAGGTGGAGGTGTCGTAAAGAGAGGACTGGCTTTTGGTGGCCATTGCTTAAGCGGTGTAATAGGACAGCGCGCAATCCTGTTTTGATAGCATCCGTGGTCAATAGAAGAGGAAGTGAAGATTCGTATGGCATCAAGACAGAAGGTAACGTCAGTATGTTTTTTATGTTGAGATAAGCCTTCTCTTCTTCAGGGTTCCACCAGATGTCTTCAGTCCACAGAATTTCTCGTAACGGCCATTGTAGTAAGTTGCTTTTCCCAGCAATAACTTGATATGCATACCAGACTTATACACTCCATGTATGTAAACTTCATGACCCAAGAATTCTACTGAATGCGTAGTAAAAAAACATTTTGCTCCGTTGAGTTAAAGACCGTGTGATCTGATTCGTTCTAAGACTCATAGGTGATACTAATATCACTCAAACAATGAACACCCTCGAACACTGACCTAAGGTCTCGTGTCTGACTCTGTTTTATCGCTATTTCCACCACCAGTGCTCCATAGAAATCGCCAGTAGCATTCCGCCCCTTCAAATCTTTAACCGTAACAAACGTCTCGCTATGAATGTTCATCGGTATCGTGATTCGTTGCTAAGCCGTTCAACTCGCTTATGAAATGCCCTGCCTAGCTCCCTATTTCCTAGTCATTATAACCTTCAAACATTTAAAACCAACGTTCACCGGTACCTCTCTTTCTATCCGCCCTGACTTTCCTTCGCCCGCGCTGTGTGCAAACATTTTAACGGTACTTAAATCCCTTGAGCGCGCGCAAATTATGAAAAAGAATTTCATCAACATATGTTTTCACTTTACCAATACCTTGAAAAACGGTTTCCATCCGCCGCTGCCAGATCGCATGCCAAGTAGGGCGGTGTCCAGTTCTATTCCTAGTCTATGGCCGTGAATTTGTGCCATGATATTCTTTTTGTTAATTAGTGGCTGTGCATTGTTGGAGCCTTCGATTTTGCTAATTGGGCTGAGGTATTCACTTATGTCTTCAATCTTCGAATGTGGGCGGGAAGGTGATATTTGGATCATAATTTGTGCAGATTTAGACCTGCATACCTTGGGTATGTGTCCTGTTTTACCACAAGAGTGGCATTTGGCTTGGAGGAATTTACAGTGGCTATGTTGGTGTCGTCTACCATATCCATTATAAATTGAAAACTCTTGCCAATCAACTGACTGGCATGCATATTACGTTTGCCAACTCAAAGTCACCCTGGAGTTTCCCGAAGTTGCCATTCTGCTTGATTTTGGATCATGCGAACTGAAGGTTATTTGTCATTACAATTCATAGGAAATACTAAATGTGTCAGTTTAAGTGAATTTCAAAAGGAAACGTAAAGGGACTTGGCTCCCTAGAGGAATTGTTCTATAAGCATTCTGCGGAGAAATGTTCCATAGTTGCTGCGTACAGTAATTAAGCCCGGTTCCGTACTTTTTTTTACATTTTGTTCACTTTCGTTTACAAGTTAAAGTAAACACGCCTTGTTTCCGATATTTCGCCACCCAATTTTTTGAAAGTATTGTATATTTAATCGACCTTACGTTGCCGTAATACGTTTTCTAGTTTGAAGGTTTTATATGTCTTTGTATCGACGCTCGGCGTAATTTATTTCTGTGTTTCACTAAGTACCAGAAAAGCTGGCCTATTACAGACTTGGGCGTAAGAAGATAAGTATTTTATAATAGTTATGTCTACTCTGAGTTCCCGAGTCATTTAAGTCAATTAACAAAAACACAAACAAGATGCCAAACCAAACTTTTACCGAATCAAATGTTGTAATGTTATATCCTTACAACAACAATGGTTTCATGCACTATAAAAAATTAGAAATATTTCATATTAAGCGAAAAGAAAAGAGTTAATTCTAATTTTTTATTAAAATTGACTATACAATAATCCTAACAAGACAACATTACAAAAGAATGGAAAAATGTTTGGTCAGTTAAATTGTACCACCTTTAAAGTTAAGCTAGAGTGGAACGTAATCAACTTAAATATCAAATGAACAATTTTACTTGCGTTCAAGAACAAAGTATAACTAAGACTGGATGTCTTGAAATTGATGCACTAGTTACAGAGATACTTTGTTTCATATTAAAAATAAAGGAATCCTAATAAATAGTTTGTTTTTATATTGGCAACTGGAAAATTTAAACTCAGTAGAAGAAAAACAAGTTTTACATTTTATTTTTATAAAAATAATCATTTATTCCTCATCAATTGTTTTCTTTTTTTTATTTTTCATAAAACAAAAAAAAAACGCGTTTAAAAAAAAATATTTTTAACTGAGTGATCAAAAGTTTAGTCTCAAGGGTGTTATTAGCAACTTTGTGTTAGAGTGACTTTCATTTATTTGACTTTAAGAAATTTCTGTTAGATTATTTAACATTATGAACGTCATTTACATATTTTTTTGGACAATGTGCTAAACCGGCTTAACAAGATCAACAAATGTTTTCAATTCTAATAAAAATATTTAGATCAAAAATTTACTCAATTTACTTGTTTCACTCAATTTTTTGGATCAGACTTTATTTTTCAACAACTTTCTCTCACATTTGTATTTTAATCCGTTCACATTGTTTGTCAATAGGAAGTACAATATGTAACAAGTTTTGTGACGTCAAAACTTTTAGCCTTTCAAAAATTTGTATATACTCGCACTTATGAGTACTTTAAATTTCAAATCTACCCGAGCCTTCGATTATTTTCGAATGACAGTATAAAAATATATCCGGAAACCGCTCGGTGCAAGTCTACCGAATACGTAAAGTACTCGTATTTGCCGCAGAGAATACGAATATTACTCATACGTCAAGGTGTACGGAATGCAAATTCCAAAACCCAATTACCTACACAGTGCGATGTCGTTAAAGTGCAGTGTGTCTCACAAGTTATAGCTAAAACATACGAGTATTTGCACTTGCATTATTTCATGGTCAATTCTCAGTCACTCTTGTGTGTAAAGTATGTCGTCTCGGTAGTGAGAACGTGTTCCAGAACTGACCCAGAAGCCGTTTGAACTGGACTTTGTGATGGCAGAACGCAGAGTGATACTCGTACTCGTAGAAACATATATTGTACCCGTATCTGCGATCGGAGGAACAATTTTGTATCGAAGAATTCTGTAGCTTTTCGCTTTCAATCCGAACTGGTTCCTTACTTCAATGTACATATCTCACTAAGGTATATAAATTGAAAGCAAGAGTTGAAGTTTGCTATGGATTTGGTTTGGCTTTTCCTGGATCACTTTGATTCTCAGCGGCACAACTACTAGCATGAGATGATTCCCAGAGTGAAGCTGGAATGAGTAGGAAATCCCAGATGCAGATACTCCAGTTTGTATGTGTGATTTGTTCATTTTATCGTGGATATTTTGACGTATATGTGTACGCGCGTTATACAACACAGTAACAATCTGTTTGTTTGTTGTGCATACATTCGTTGTTTGTTAATTTAGTTACCAGCGCGCGCACCCGGGAGCTTATGTCTGTAGATATTGTATGACGACGACGCGCGCGAGTTGTATGGCTTTGTGTTTTGTTAATAATAGTTTTCTGGTAAACACTACCAAGGTGGTAGAGTTATCGACAGTACAATATCAGTGTGTGCAACAAAAGAGTTTATCCGCATGTAAGAGAGTTTGCGTTTCAGTTTGAGTTTACGTTTGAGGGTCCCCTGCTGCCGTGGAAAATGAGCATGAACTCTCGGATTTATATAAAACCAAGCGAACAGAGTCCAACTGAAATCATTAAGCGTTCCACTGCCTAACAAATTAAACATAGCTTATGAATTTTCAATTTCCGCTCGATGCTTATTTAATTAAGTGCACCCGAGAGCTTTAAGCGGTTAAATTACAATAGAATTTTCAAATTCGCTTTTTTCTTGTTTATAATATATAAAAAAAAATTATACAAATTTTTATTTTACTTCTCTATTTTTGTGCTTTTTCTCTATTATTTTTTTTAATGCAAATCTGTGTTTTTTTTTTAAATCTTTAAAACAAAATTAAAAAAAAAAAGAAAAATCAATTCTCTTCACTATCTCACTTGTAAAGTGTGAATATTTCCATTGTGTTCTATTTGCGGTGTAGATTTCTGTTATCTATTTTCTGTGAAAAGTGCTCTATCTTTACATTAGAAAAAAGCTTCTATTGCTTTGCAAAATACGTGCATTACCAACAGGATACATTAAAAATCAAACAAAAAATAACCAAAACACCTCAAAATGAAATTCGTAAGTAAAGTTTTTTTTTTTTTTATATTGCAAATATATTTAAATAAGTGTAAATAAGATAGGTCCTAGTTGAAACGATATTCATTGATGTATATATGTTCTAAATTAATGTAGGCTAAGTTGGGCCTTCTTAAGCCCATCGTCACCGTCACCGAGCCAATACCGAAAATGGTCAATTTACCAAGAAAATACCAATGACCACGTATTCCGAAAACATACCCAGAATTAAATCTAAAAATAAATTTATCTCGATAATTTGGATTACTGTATCTAAATCTGTCTTTGGTGACTACATGTCAAATTTCCAATTTTGTCTCATTCATATTAAGTTCACTGACACGTCGGTTATATGGTATTAAAAACACTTTGAATTGATTCGTCACTTCGCAGGAAGTATTCTGATCACCAAATTACTCAGTCAATTCCTCATTCGTTTGCGTGGTTACTGTATTAGATTTACATATGTCAACAAATATGAATCAAATCTTCTTTAATTAGATTCAGTAGTTACTCATAATATTCAAAATATTCTCGAGATTCTATATTGATCTTAAAAAATCACATCTATTTTCCATTGATTCCACTCAAGTGTTTACTACCTGATATCTTCGTCTGCGCAAGCGCAGATATCTGTTTGTGACATAAGCATACGTCGAAATTTTTTCTCATAGACCAAAACAAAAAACATTGACTAGTGAAACGACATTTCTTTTAAGGAAGTCTCTAGTTATGAAGAAGGAAACTGAATAAAATACTCGTACATCACGTGACGAATAGAGGATTTTTGTTAAGCTATACTCATCATTAACTTGTGCAAGACTCGCACGATTGATTGCTTTAAAAATCTACATATTACGTGGAGTTTGATGTTTTAAATTTGGTGTGCTTTTAATGATGACTTAAATTAAAAGTTTAAATAAAACAATAGCTTTTCAACGTAATACCTGCATCCGAACGCTCCACAAATGGTGTGTTCAAATTCGAACAGGTGTGTTTATTTACCCAACATATCCTGGCCATCTAAGTGGATGAATTCTTGTTCCTCTAATAAGGTCGATGTATAGTTCCTTCGTATAGCTTCTTTTCTTCTCCAACTTCCATTTATACAAATGGGACCAAAAATCACTTGAAGTCCATACTTCCACGCCGCACCATGCCGTAGGACTGGACGAATATAGGTCTTTCATTCTTCTAGAATGATTTTTTGCCGGATCTCCAACGTTCCACCAAGTAGTGGATACCGACTTGAACTTTCTGGATTTCCCCAAGATCTATTTAAGGAAAATATGTGGTCGATGTTGGACTATCGGTTATTGGTATAGGTATTCTGGCGTTCACGTAGTACAGTAGATAAGATCTTATACACGGTGTGTATGTGTAGACAAATTTTCTATGATTGGGCAGGAAAAATTTGGCACAATCACTTTGCTTTTTTAAGCCAACCATATTTTATAGATGAGATGATACTTTGATCCATATTGCGCCAGATATCTTCATTCAAGTCTTTTTTTGGGAGGAGCGCTGTTGTTGTGGATTGTCTGTCTGACAGTGCAATTTTGCTCGTCTTCGCCATTAATTAGCACCGACTGCTCGAATGTTTCTTATCTTTGCATGCTTCTCGCCGACCTTTGTTTCTTTGGCAAGGTCGCTTCGCTTTCTGGTATAACTTCTGAACAATATTCCTGCAGTAAGCTCTATCGAGCGGGTCTCTACTTATTTCTTTTTCTCTCCAAGAATCGCATCTCTGCTATTCCTAGCTCTCGAGCTGTTTTGGGCCCTTTATGAAGCATCTTATTTAGCCGTATACGCTTGCTATCGTTCTTCGTCAAACAAGGAGTTTCACTGTGGTGACCGAGAGAAATTCAGCATATCAAACGTGGAGTTTCTCATGTTTTGCTAATAATGTTGCCATAGTTCTCGAGAGGTTTTGGGAGACGCCTCCGGCATTTTTTTGCTATTGTAGCTGTTCAACATTAAATTTCATAAAGTATAGACTTCGTAATGTCGCGAGTTTTTATTTAGTTTGGTCCTTCATAATTTATGTGAGCTATTTTTTAATCGATTAAGTAACTGCCTTCATAGTTGATACAAAGTTAAGCTCTTTTTCTGGCATTTTGTATAATATTGGTCAATTGGTGATATTGCAGCTATTCCGGCTCGAATGTTATTATTCCTAGAATCCTCCGCTTGTTGGAATAGGCTTTGCTTTGTGAATAGTCAAATTTTAAGATCTTGGAGGCCAGTCCACGTCACCGTTTTTCGACACCACAGGTCCCGGAAATTTTGGTTCAACAAGTTTATTGATTGGCACGTAGTGTGGCATAGCACGCCGTCTTCTTGAAGCCAAAAGTCTTGTACACCTTTTTTACGCATTTGCAGATACACAAAGTGCGCCAACATCAACAGATACCGATTTCCATTGACCGTCTCGACAATTTTAAATGGCCCAATGATGGTTTTGGGGCAAATAAAGGCCCACACAGTCTTTTTCTCATCGTATAAATGGTGTTTCATGAATTATGTTAGCGAAAGCGACTATTTTAGTTTTTTACTCCACCAGAGAGAGCAAAATGAGCCTCGTCAGTCATCCTAAAAATCCGGCCCAGTTCCAATCATTCGCGTAAGCGTCGCTTGGCTTATGCTTGTCTGTTTTCAAAAACCTTTGAGTCAACTGCACTTTGTATGGAAACATGTCCCACTGATGTTTAATAGCTGAGATCGGCAACGTTCTCTCTAACAGCTTTAATAGCTCCATTGAAACGACGCGGATGCTGTCTAAAATGCTCTTAGCGATTCGCTACAGACCGGGGCTCAATAAAATTTGAGGCCAAACGACGAATTGTGTTGTCGGAAGGCGCAGAACGACCACGATATGCACGCGGAATTAATAACTGACCGATTATCTTTAGTGTGAGGTGACACTATTTATATACCAAAGCTCCAGATAGCGCACTCTGTATATTCGCATATTGATTCCAACATAGTAGAGGTACGAGTCCAACTAGTACTTAATTCGAAACGTTTAAAACCAAAAATATTTTAGATGTGCCTTGCGTTGATCGCAATGTGGTTAATCTGATTGACTGTTTTTTTTTTCTTTAGCAAGATACTTCCTGTAGGATATTGAGGTGCTAGCCGTGATGACGTTTCAGCACCCCGTGGGGTCGGGTTGTCTATTTTAAAAGCTGGCGTGTTTTTTTGCAAGTGTGCTGTGAAGGAAGAATTTTATTCTGAATTCCAAATTGATCTGAATCGACATCTAATGTAATCTATACCTATCGCATTTTTTGAAAGGCAGTAATATCCGCTTTGTAACGGCTTAAGGCGTTCTCCTCGTGCATGCCCGAAAATTATTGTCCGTTTTACATTCTTGTAGCTTGACAACATACCATATACTACGGGTATGGACATTGTTTTAAAGTTACTGGAAACTCCTAGCTCGATACTGAAAAATCTTCACATGACCTAAGATCCAACTATATCGATGTATTTTAAATGAGGTTACCGCTGGATCTGACTATAACGTGGCCGTTAACTCCATTCTGGACACTCCTCTACTAAAACCTCACTATCATATTTTGCCTGGATCAAGCGTCCAAATATCCAGCCCTTGAACAGTTTTGTTTACTTGAGTGTAGTACCAAACCCAATATACTCGTCTTTTAATCAATGGAACTCTGATTAACTCAACATCAATTTAGAAATATCAATATATATTCTACAATATATATTGTATAATTATTAGGCTAGCAGCTCCAGGATACTCCAAACACCAACTACGGCTATGCCTTGCTCCCTCGAATCGGCTGGTTGGAATCCAATAGTTCGATCGTAAGCGTTTTGCTCTTTTTGGCTTAATTAGTGACTTTCGAACTATGTCCACCTAGCCCAGCCTAAAATAATGCACTATCCTCACAGATAGAACCAATTGCCTAATGTTCATACATAAAGTACCGAAATTAGCTACTTATACTCTATTATTTTCGATATATTCCGACAAAATAACAAAATTATTGTAGTATTGTATTTTGCTTCTAAAAAACTATTTTGAAACCTGCTCACATGTACCGTATTTGATATCGTCTGCCTATTCCAGAAGTTAAAAACGTTGAGAACATATAGCAGCGTTTGATGTTTGCCCGCCTAGATAATGTTTGTAAGCAATCACACCACGTCAGACTAGTTTTATCCAATATGCTTGCCAAAATCTATATCATCTGATAGACCTATAGACTAATAGCGACAAATAAGCTGCTGATTTAAAACCAGTCGAAATTGTTAACACACACTTTAAAACCACAAAGTAATTGCTAATATTCTGGTATGCACCAAGGTTCCATATTGTCTCCAACACTCATTTTTATTCCTAAAATTGCATATCATTAACATTTATGTTTAATTTCACCTTTAAACAATCCAAGTTAATGGCGGAAGTTGCTTATATATACATATATATCCTATTCGATATTGCTAGCGCAAAATAAAGACTAAACTTATTCCTTCCTTCATGGTCCGTCACATGCATGGGATGGAAAGATGCAAATCCTCAGAACCTAAAAAGTAAATTACATAGCAAGGAGTAATTGAATCATCATAACGAGTACGATATCTTAAATATTTGACACAAATCTGTATACTATGTGTATAAAGCGTTTTAAAAAATTGTTTGCGATTTTTTTTTTTTCAAAAACAACAGTTTTAGGAAATTATCTTACCACTATTCGTGATAACGCCCCGTGTTCTAAAGATTCATTAAGTGCATCAGGTTGTTACAAGAAAAACTGTGAATAGTGTAGAATATATAAACATTTTTTGAAAATCAATATTATATGTTCGTTGTTGTCAAGCCATGGCCAAAAAGCAAACACGGGTTAAGTGTGACAAAAAGTTCTTTCTAATCTTCAATTAAGCGATCGAAATTCCAAAGATATTCTCCCATTGCATCATTTATTAAGCTTAGCATCAGTTATGTCTGCTCTGCGCTTTGTTAGATTGGAATTTCCTGCTTAATTTTATACTTAAAAATCAATAGATTATATTGATTAGATCCATACATATTTATAACTGATCTTCTTTCTAAAGAAAACCAATGTCCATTTATTATGTTTGATGGTATTTTTTAAGAAAAAAAAGACACAAAGGCCTTAAATCATAAATCGCAGACAAAAGAATTTGGAATTAAGTAGTTACCAAAATTTAGTGTCCTTCAAATACAAAGCACACATGCTCATATTTAGATGACCCGGACATGACCTTTTTATTTCCCCTTTTTTTCCATGTATATCCGAAAATTTTATTGAACTGGACCCAACATTTATAGAGTTGACTGTAATTGGGACTATCCCACATTTTATCACACAATTTTTATTTATTTTTACTTTTCTTCTATCTTAGTTAAGTTATTCAATTTTATCTACTTTAAAGTCGAATTTTAATTAATTGTATCTATATATGGTTTATAGCTTTAAGCACCACCTGTTGAAAAAAAACCGTTGCTATGCAAATTAGTATACGTCTAGTTAAGGTCTACAATAGTTGTTTTTTTTTTTTTGCAAATTATCTAAAGAAATACAAAGAGCTTTCAAGGCAATCGAGACGCATACGTTGACCCAGGAGTTTATGAAAAAGTTCATAAAAAAAGAAACAGTATTCAACTTTTATCGGCGCTACTGTCAGAGCTAGTTTTGTTTGTTTTAATGATCCCGCATTACTCATTACTGAGGCTCGATTAAATTTTATATTCAAATTCGGTGACTATACCGATTTGTCTCAAACTGAATCGTATCATTCATCATCCATCATTAGCGATCGAAATCTTTGTCATTGCATAATGCTAGTCATTATCTCAAGACTGTCTAATGGTACACGTTTTACAGTGTCGGAAACAAGAGACTAAAAAAAGAGTTCAACCTTGTTTTTTTTTTGTGCCTCCCTTTTACAAGTGGCATTGTGTAACTCTAAAAACACGCTTAATATCTAGTCTCATACTCGTACTCAAAGTCAGATGTATGAGTATCTGTATCTGTTACTAGTGTCGTAATCCAGATAATGTCTAACCGTCTCAACGCACATGAAATGTGTTCGGGTAATGGTTGCCTAGGCTAGGCACAGATTAATGAATAGTACGAGTGCTCGTAGTGCGTGCTGTTTATCGGGATTTTAATAAAGTCCACGGCTACGGTTACTGCAGACAGGTTAGCGAATCAATTAGTAGATTTTGTTGTTGTGGTTGTGCTTTTTTTTTTTTTTAACTGAATATTGATGTGAACGGGACTGAGTAGCCTCTAACTTGAACTTGAATCCGTAAAACGTAAAATTATTCGTCGTGAGGCGACAAAAGTCGTTCAATCGTTGCGTCGGCTATCGATGACGGACTTGACCAGATTCAATGAATGAGACACGCATGTGTGTCGAGTCCGGACTAGGCAGTAGTTGCTTTGGAGGCTCGCCATCTAGATTGGGAAGTAAAAAGTACTGATGGAGTTGTTTGTAACATGTGCCCACATGCGTTGGCCAACTATGAGACAATTCGTATCAGCACACTTGGATTTTTCGACTTTAAGGAAAAAGCGTGTATCTAGGCTAAGTGTGGTTTAAGTATTGTTAAACGAGATGAAATATTTTCGATAAATTGGTAAGATATCGATTCCGATGTTATGTGCGCACTGATTGCAGCTGGCAGTGTGTGTTACTGGATATAGTTTTGCGGTTTTTTGTTACTTTTTTTTCATCAGGTTGTTGGGCTTCTAATACATGGTACTCGTAACTCATCTGGAGCCAAAAAATATTTTGAAATATCGTTGAAGAAGAACTGAAATTATATTGTTGAAATTTACGTCTGTTTTTAAGCCTCAGCTTGCCACTTGATTGTTTGATCAACTTCCGGCTTTGTAATCAATTCTCACAATTACTTGGAATCATTAAAAAATGAAAGTACAATCTAGTAATAGTAAAATCGAGAGGGTTAATGACCTCGGCCATCAATTTGAATGACTTACCCGCCTATCTGCTCATTCAAAAGTTTCGGTATTTATGCATACATATCTGATCTTCGAGCATGATAAGAACTCTCCATACTACAAAAAGATATTTTTTTATATAATACATAAATGATTCTTTAGCTATTATCAGTATTTAACAGTTCAGACTATCGCCATGAACTGTCTTTGACGGGAGGCTTTTCTACGAGTGGTGTATTGATCAGTAACATTTAAACAACAGCAAATGTTTAATATTCATCCGTATTTTTTTTATTGTTTATCTTAGCTTTTCGAATTTGGTGGCTTTTTATTCGTCTTGAATCTTTATTAGAAGTTGGTAGATGGTTCCTTGATGTAAATCTGCGCTCAATGATTAGTGTTTTAAGTACCCAAAAGTCGGATTTAAGATGGATCATTTAGGGAGATACAAGAAGCCTTTTTGAGCTGATAGGTATAGTAAAACATGTAGAGGCGCTGCTATCTACATACGTGAAGGACTCACCTGCAATTTCGACTTCCGATCCGATGGCGATAGCCAAATCGATTACGTTTTCGTCGAGATTATTTCTAGAGAAGATAATCTCCTCATGGGTGTGATATATAGACCAAATAATTTTATCGATATTGCTCCTTTTAGACCTTCTGGAGACTATCTTTCAATATCATAATTAGTGGTGACATGAACAGTAATTTATTGTGTGAAATGATGGGAGGATTATAGTCGGTAAGAGATATCATTCAAGTTGTCAAAATCGAGTACATTGTGTTGGATGTCTTTTTTGTAAGCGATACTAACACGATTATTCTTTATGATCAATTATCGGCTCCAGCTCCACCATGACCTTATATACATACCTTACATATGACTTTAATATTAATATTCCATCCGCCTCATTTATATTTTGGGATTTTAAAAATATCGACAAAGTACATAATACGAGGTATTGATTGGGCGCGTATTTACTACCTAGCCTCTCCTTCCAATCATCTTACGAAAAGAACGATAGTAAAATTCGCCAGCTGTTACAATGAGATCAGACCTATTACTAATGGAAACGCTTTAGATTAGAGGTACACCACCGAATATATCGTTCATTGCGCAATCATGTAGTGAATAAAAACAAGGTCGCTAAAAATATGTACGAGTGTGTACAGCAGTAAACTAAATTCAACTATAAAGGGACGAAAATTGTGGAAAAATCTAAGAGAACTAGGAGTTGGTAAGATAAAACCAGTATGTTATGAAAATATCGATACTAACTCATTAAACGCAAGTTTCTCGACTCTCCCATATACAGTTCTTCCAACCACCTCAACAAACCTTGACATAGACGAATCACCAGATGCGTTAAATACCTCTTTCGAAGAATCCTTTCATTTTTCATATATTGACGGATCCAACGTTGTTGAAAGCCTATCTCGTCCATCCCTCACCACTGGAAATTAGCGAAAATCTCCAAAATCCCAAGAATAATGATTTTAGTCTTATCTCAGTAGTTCCTTTTATATCCAAAGTTTTCGAAAGGCTATTGCAAAAACCGAATAATATCTGCCCCAGCGTACACAACTTATTGTTATCAAGCAGTTCGGTTTCTGCGAAATGTTACATCAAAAACCCTAAACTGATGATATTCGCCAGGCACTGGATAAAGATTCTTAGTGCTCTTAGATTTCTCAAAAACCTTTGACACTGTGGATCACAGCAATTTTTGCAATAAACTATTCTCACTTCACGGGTTTTTGGCTAGTACTGTAAGGTTTGTCCTATCTTCGGCAAAGACAACAAGCCGTTCATGTATCAAATCGGTTATCAGATTTTCTCTCAATCAAATGAGGGGTTCCTCCCACAGTACAAATGTATGCGCTCGGGTTCACACAAAATTAGGACTGATTCCTACCATCTACTAGATCTGAAAGATATCGCCATTTTCGATGTCGCTTCATTCCAATGTTGTACAAAGCTGAAGCCAATCAATTTTTACACCGCGTCTCCACAGGACACTAAATTTCAGACATTTCTGAAATATTTTCTTTTAACTTAGGTGGGAAGACTGCTAAATGACATTTGAGTGTAAGTTGGCTGAGTAAATGTGGACTTCGTTCTACGACGCGACGTACGCCACTCAGTCATCTTTATTTATTTTTTATTTTCGCATTCCGAAATCAAACTGACAAGCGCTGTCAAAAAAATTTCAGGGTTGGTGTCTACAGATATGTATACAGAGATGCCTTGAATAAAAACCAGACCTGAAACATTTCTTGTCTGCAAATTACTCGTCTCCACTGTACATTTTGATTTCATGAAAATTTTCTTAGCACCAGCGATACCTCGTGGAAACGCGGTGTTAGGCGGAAATGTTACATAAATGTCATTTGTCAAATAGCAGTCCACATAAAATGGATGCGTTCAATACCTCACCTACAATGAATGTGTTTAGTCATGTACCAGTATTTATGACTTTGGTACCTTTGCAGTAGAGATTGACTTTTCTTTCACAAGATAAACATAACATAGAACATAGCTGAATGGGGTTCTATCCTAAGTGCGCGTTCTTTGTATGAGTAATCTCTGAAAAGTTTCTCTAGAATATTGTCGATGTTATAATATTTTAAAGCTTCCTTCTATTTTACCTTAACTGCTGCATCATCGTGCTGCTGGTAGGTATACTTCATCGGTATTCAGGTTACAGTTAGCGAAAACATTAGCAAAATCTTTTTTTCTTCATAAATACAAGCTCTTTGGACTATTTCCCAAATTTTTACGCAGTAAAATTGCTTTGTGATAAGTCATTTTCAGCCAAGTTATACTTTGATTGGCCGGTTCATCTTGGTTTGCTCTTACTTGTAACTCTCAAAATTAAGTCCGCCGCATCTGATATTAGACAAATTCATACTGTTTATATATAAATCCAAGTTACTACCATAGTTAATCCTTAATCAAATGATGTTTTTATTGCGTCGGCCCTGAAAAACCGGCCATATCTATGACTAGAAACAATACTTTCATCACTCTATTGTGTTTGGATATTTCCAAGTCCTCTTAACTCATCTTATTAAACAACTCAGGTTCATTAGCTTAGAGTTAACCCGGCAGAAATGTTTGGCGCCTGTTAATTTTCAAAAGAGCTCTTTCTTGATAAGGCAGCATTTTTGAAGAAATATGAGCCCATAAAACACACCAAACAGTGACTCAGTAATGGCTTGTGGATTTTGTTCACTCCAAATGCTGAACTTTTGCTTGTTGACGTAGCCATTCAACCTAAATTGAGCCTCACCGTTACACAAAATTTTGTGTTGAAAAAGAGAATCAACACAAATATCCTTGGTCAGTCCGTAAACTAAAATCTTTCTGCAAAATCTTCCATGAAGTGTATGGACATAGCTGCAATCGCTGAACACTATGGGGAATCGACTCATTCGGACCCTTCTCAACACTACGCTTCTATGGTATGCAATTTACTACGTCTCTGCGTACCATCAATTAGAACTATTCATGTCGAATTATTTGCTCAGCTGGGCAATTATGTCAGTCGTAGCTAGGGTATGTTTCGCGCACAGAATCACAATTTTCCAAATAAAATTGCACAATGCACAGGCATTGTTCTGGCGCAAGTCTACTTTTAGTAAAATGGTAAGCCACACTGAGCTTAAATCAACCGGCTGTCATTGGAAAAATGTTATCAACTCAGTAAATAAAAAATTTAAAAGGGGTTCATTTCTAGTGGAGCTGGAGCCAAGAGCTAAATTTAAAATCAGAAAACTGAATAGTCATATCGACCACTTTCTGCGTCGCTCTTTTTCAAATGCTTTCAGACAAAATATGTACTTATCAGACACAAATCTAAATAAAAAAATAACATTGTTCGGCATAATATTCATATAATTCACGTACCTCATCAAGCGGGGCGTAACAAATACTAAATTGTATTCGAACGTAAGTTGATAACTTTGATGTTGGTGCTAACATATCAATAATGATTAGTGTTAATAATACACGCAATGACTCTTCATGGTTTAAAGACTACGCCACGCATCAATGATGGTGCGCCTAAATATATATATGTATATCGTTTTTATTTGTTAACCTCATATTCAATAATAACTTTAATAACTATCCTAATTTTTAAAATGCTTTATTTTGATATTGAGCCACAGGCCTCAAGGCGGTGTAAGCTATATATAAAGGCATGCCAACCTATTTGATTGTAACGACATTTTTAAAATTGAAATAAAACACACATAACTTGAACAAATGAGTCAAGTTTTTTTGATAGATGATTTTATGGCATTAATGATGAAAAATGATTTCGGCTACACGGCCACACGGCCAGCATGGGAGCATCATAAGAATTGGGTCCTGGAACTCAAATTTTCGGCCACTTTTTCGAGTATTTGAGGTCATATCCACGAATGGTGGGCTTGATATTAGTTGCCGGGCCTGTTCCCATAGATCAACGACCTCAACGCCAGGTCAAAGCGCAATTTCTGGAGAAAATGTTGTCATCAAACCCGTTGGTTTTGCCGGAAGCCTGTGACACCATCCTGTTGAAGCCAAATGTCTTGCAGACCATGTTCCCGAGCTTTTTAAAACAAAAATCGAAGATCATTGCTCTGTAGCGGGCGTCTTTAACGGTGGTACTTTGATTTTTTTCATTTTGGAAGAAGTGAACATCCCATAGACCAATTTTGGCAGAAGTGAGTCTCATCACTAAATAGAATTTGACGGTAAAAAAGTTGATCGACTTCCAACTGTTTAATCGTCCAATTAAATCAAAATCACTACGCAAACTATAATCAGCTGGCTTCAATTCTCACAGCAATTGAATCTTGAGCACGATGATGAATCGATGAATCAGGATCTTCTTAATTGTGTTGTGAATAGCCGACTCATTTAGTCGATTATGTTGACCGTAAGATTGGCGTAGAATTCCTTACTGAACACTGATTTTGGAAATAAATCTCCACAATTTGTAAATGTTACTGGGGCATAAGTCTTTGCTTGATGATGATGACTCAGCAGTCTGAGTGTTGCTGTATTAAAAAAAAAACCTCCTAAAAAACATCTTTATTTGCAAGTAAACAATTACATAAACTGTCTAATGTCTCTCACAGTTAATAGAAGCAAATAAGAAGTTTATTTAATTACAAATACAAGTTAGTATGTACATATTTGAGAATTCTCATATCCGTATGTTACCTCTACAGCCACTGAAAGAGAATATATGAAGGGAACCGCCCTAAACATTTCTAATTCTAAGCAGCTTTGCATTTTTCCAACATAACATGCATGCCTCTTTCAACATATCATGATGAATAAAATGATAATACTCTGTCTTTTTTGCATGAATATTACAGGTTAATTCATAAAACTAGCAGTGCATTGGAGTCATTAAGAAAGATCTTTTACATTGTATAAATATTATGGATAGTTGCCTTGTTAGGATGATATGAGTAGTATATGCCCCACTATGCTAATTATCTTGCTCCTACTGTTGCTGCTAAAACCCAAGGCGTTAACGCACGAAGTTGTGCCATGTTTGGAATAAATTATATTTAAATGAACTCAAGTCAAAGTCAGCAATAAGTTTTAAGTTGTTTTCGCTCTTTTGTCCATTGTAGTTCAGATCTTTCCAGCAAACTACAAGTTATATGAGTAGAGGTGCATTTGGAATTGATATGAATATTTTATAATATTTCCAACGCATCTACAGTTCAGTCGTTCTCCATGGTCGTATATCCCTGGAGAAGTAGCAAGACTCTGAAACATAAATCGCTTTGCAATAAAGAAACCATTCAAATTACATTATTCGTGTAATATTATAACAACATGACAACAACAGTTGCAGCATATGTTTTAGTTACTATATTTAGTTTCCTACATCTTAATTGTATGTCGTTAATAAAATTACCAATTTAACTTGGAACTCAACTTTCAGCAATCTTTAAAACCAGAATCCAACTTTTCAAAAAAAAAAAAACATTTAAAATTGGTGCACACCTCCAATTTACACAAATCTAAGAAAAAATAAAATAAAATCTCAATTAAACAGGTTTTCAAAGAGAGAAAAAAAAAACAGAAATTACCACCTGTTCACTGATACCAATTGCACGCCGCCGCCAACTTGAAGGTCATTTAACTAAACCGAATCCTCCTTTCGACAATTACCACTTTTGCAAATAACTCTCACCTTCGAATCTCAATTACCTGCACGGCTTTATGCCATTTTCGAATTATCTAACAACCCAAACAACCACAAACAATTCTCGATTAATATCAGTTTTTTCCTATAAATACTCTACTTGACCCCTGCGGTCTCCCCAACACGATCTCAAACCAAAGTCATGTTCGTGTTACTAACCATTCACCCGGATCGGTTTTGGTTTTTTTTTTATTATTATTATTTTTTTTTAAAGATAATCGTCTGTTAGTACAAGGAAGTGAAACGTCGATCAATAATCAGGCCTGACCCTTTTTGGGGTGAAAATGAAAATTGACATTGCACCCAAAGTGATTGTGGTAATGGCAACACTTGGCACTTCGTTAACAGCGATCGAGCATTAAGTGCTGCCAACACTGTGTCGTTAACAAATTGATTTTATAGATTAAATTTGCCGCCAAAAAAGCTTATTTCTCTTAACTGTTCTGCGGGTTAAATACTGGTAGCACTGCTGTAGTTAATCACGTTACAAATTACCTTTCGCCTTTATCCGGATTTTGTATTGTATACAAAAGATCGAAAGATACTCGTACTTTCAAACCGGAAGGCTTTCGTACAGAGATTAGTCATGAATTTCAGTCAGCTCGATTGAGATTTCGAATGGGCGAATTGGTTGAAGGAAACTGTGGGTGGGTGTCGGTTTCTGGATTTATAAAATATGACACGTTAAGACAAAGTTCAACGTCTTTCAGATCAACAAGAAACTGATACTCGTATCATGTAGCCTAAATTACTAGTCATATTCCTGTGAAATACATAGACAATCAATTTGTCGGTGGGAAGGTCGACTTTTAATTTAAGACCGACACGCAAAGGAATGCTGTGTTTGTGCGAAGTATCTGCCACAGGTAGACACTTAAATTTGTTCCAAATTGGCATTCCAAAGATGCAAGTAAATGGCCATAGACACAAGCAAGCGTTGGCAATTAGACCACGAGTATCTGTATCTATAGAACACGGTACATACACTTGTACTTTGGTTGAGTAAAAGAACTATAATATTGTACATTCATAGCTAGTAAGTAGTTAATGCAAAAAAAAATTCATATGAAGAAATTGCAAAAAAAAAAATTGCCGATTAATTTGGTTATCATATGCTCTGCTACCTTGAGGGGGAACACCACATTAATTATTCATTGACATTATAAATGTCTTGTTACGGTTTGTTTTATCAGATTTTGTGGTTTGGAATAAAATTTGTTTAAAATACTTTAACGAGAGTAATTAAACACCGTTTTTTTTTCTTCTTAATTGTTTTATGTTACTTATCCGTCGCTTTTATTAAGTTTATTACAATTTAAATTGCAATTTCATAACCAGTAGTTTGACATGATTCCAAAGGAAGTAATTACACTTCAGTGCCCAGATGTTTTGTGGTTTAGAGAATGATTTGTCTCGATTTATTATAAAAAGTGAAAAGTCCATAATTGCACCCTTGAGGATACTACTTTAACCAAAAGAAAATGTTGCTTACAAAGTTGTTAACAGCTTTTTAAATTTTTATCTTGAAAGTCACGGCACTGATTAGCGCAATATTTGTAACCATAACAACGAGCGAAGTACCAGCATTTGCAGTTGCCTTTTAAGGGTTGGAGGCATAGCAAAGTAAATGTATTCATCGGGTTTGATTGCCTGATTGCACACAGAAAAATAATTTCTCACATCACTACCCTTTCGGTAACCAATCGCAAACCTCTGATAGTTTAAACACCTGCTTCTTAAAAATTGCCACCCCATGTGCTCAGAAAGATCGTAAGACTTTCTCATTTTGCAGAACTACTTAGCCTACGAAATCTTCACTCCGAATCTTTTATAGCTAGTGCTTTCTTATTTATTTTCTCGAAAAGAGTTAGAGGTCTTAATGACACTAGTTCTCTTTTTCCTTGGGTCTAACTGAGGAAATGTTTTCTCAAACTGCTAGAAAAATACAAATAATCAACATACATTTATAGATAACCGCTCATCATTAGTTCAGGCGAAACATATAGTATTATTTCAACTACTAATAATAGTGTACGAGTATTTATCAACTTTAACATGTCCTTAATTTTATTGTGTTTTGTAAGGACTCCATTACGCCTACGAGCAATCTTATATAATTTCTGGCACATTTTCGAACGCTTGCCGTCTCCTCGTCCTCTGCAATGAAATTTCGTAGCGTACATGCGCTTAACTGCCATCCCTGTCTTTGAGTTTGGATGCCTAAAGAAGCCAGACTTGTTACCTGTTGAAGCCGTGTGTTACAAATGTAATCTGGCAACAAATCCGCAATATACAAAGTTCGTAGAAAATACATTTTCTAGATAGTCTACCCATATTGCAGTACTAATTCAACCTTGGATCGCTACAAGCCTAGTTTGGTTATAAGGCTAATAGCAGTTCCTCCTCATACGTATACCGTGTTGCATTGTTGACAAAAAAAAGGATATTCAGATTCGATGACGTAACATACTTCCAACATTTAACTATTGACTTTTCCGGAGGCGTGATGTCGATTTCGTTAGTGAATAGATTTCGGTGAAATCGAATGCTAATCCCAACCCAAAACTCAACCTAGCCTAAGTGAAGATTCCGTTCGCATTAACAATTTTAACCTGCATCCACAAGAGTTTAAACACATAATGAGATAGTTTCCCAATAGATGAAGGCGACATGAAGATCTTACGAAGTGTCACGACTGTCCTCTATCATTTTCTGCAAGCTTTGAATCACGTCATTTGTCGACTTACTTACTTACTTAGATGGCATTACAGCCCGGGATGAACCAGAGCCTGAGTTAACATGCCTCTCCAGCTAGCGCGATCTTTTGCCAGTTGTCTCAAGTTGCACATACGAAGTTGGCTGAGATTCCCTTCCACTTGTGTGGGCTACCTAAGATGAAGTCGTCCTCTACTGTGTTGTCTCTCTGCTTTGGAGTCGAAAACTTGCTGGGCCGGGATGTTGGTGTCCATGCGCTCAAAGAAACCTAGCCATAGAGTCTGTACAACTCGTGCAGTTCGCTATTAAAACGTCTCCTCCGTTTTCGATTGAAACTTTTCTCTCATAGCGTCCGAGAGCATTTTCACGAGCTTTCGTCAATGTCCACGCTTCTACGCCGCGAAGTAGAAGAGTGGATAATCAGTGTCTTGCACAATATAACATCTTTTTGGATGCTCGAGAAAGGGCTTTACTATTCAACTGCCTTCTTAGTCCAAAGGAAGCAGCGACTAGTGAGAGTGGTTCTTCAGTATATTTCCATGCTGGTGACGTTGTCGGAGTTGATAGCTAAGCCAAGAGAGATGACGTCCCAGGCGCCGACACACAATGTTCCTCTTTGTTGACATCTTGTTTTGTTTTTCTTTCGTTGACCGCTAAGCCAATATTTGCCGCTTCTACTTCAATAGTAGCAAACACTTCATTGATAGATTGCTGTGTTCTTCCCATTATATGAATGTCGTCTGCTTATGCAAGTAACTGACTTTCAAAGATGATGCCTCTGAACTTGACTTGTGAATTTCTCACAATTCATTCAAGAAGGATGTTGAAAACGTGTCGACTTGCTTAAGTTCTTTTCTCACATTGAAGGGCTTGGTTGACGGAGCAAAGTCAGATGAGCTTGGCATGGATGCCAAAACTGGACGTTGCTCTATAGAGTTCATCTTTGTAGATTCTGTCATGTGCGGTGTGTATCGATATGAAGTTCCTGGTTTTTTTCCAAGATCTTCCATATTGTAAAAGTTTGATCTATGATGGACTCCGTTTGTCTAAAACTGCAATGTTGTCTGTCAGACTATTGATGAAGAATCTCAGGCGTTGGCATTTTATGGTTTACAGGATGGTTTATATGCGAGGTTGAGGAGACTTATTCATCTATAGTTGGCGCAATTAAGGGGATTTCCCTTCTCTAGGATCGGGCAGACTACACTGAGGTTCCATTCGTCGGCCATACTTTCGTCAACCCAGGTTTTGGAGATCAGTTGATATATGCTTCGTATCTAATCATCATCAGCTCCTTTCAACAGGTGGGCGGTTAAGCCACCGAGTCCAACAGCCTTGTTGGACTTTAGCTTGTAATTCGCTGTTCTGCCTTTATCTTGGTCGGGTGGACGGAAATGTTTTCTGTCTTCGTCTATGTTGAATTGTTCATTCTGACTGGAATGTTGTTCGTCATTACCGTTTAAGAGTCTGCAGAATTAATCTTTCCAGATTCCCAACTTTCAGACTGCAGTTCAACTATGAGCTTTCCATCTTCATCCTTGCAGATTTTTTGTCGAGCTTTACAGCTTTGACCTGTTCATTTTATTTTTTGGCAAAACTTTCGAACTTCATTCTTCCGGTAGCACCTCTCTAAGGCCTCCCCTACTCGTTGTTCTTTGCTGCAGGGCCGCCCTGTACATTCGTTGTTTTCCCAAGTTTGCTTGTCTGTATTCGTCAGATTTCTCTTTGTTGGGGTGCATCAGAGGCGGCCTCTCTGATTGCTATTGGTTTTCTACGAAAGTGGCGGCATTGAATTTCTCTAGAGGTTAAGTGAAACTCGATCGGAAAAGGCCCTGGCGGCCTCTTATGATTGTAGCTGTTCGACATTGAACTTCCTCGCAATGGTTTGCTAGCTTTGGGCTGTTACTAGTGTCCGCACTCATATCTTGGCTATAACAAGGTAATAGTCCAAGTCGATGTTAACTGCTCGGAGCGTCCAAACATCCAAAACGATGGAGGAGTGCCTTACGTCGATCATAACATGATCAATTTGGTTGACGGTTTGTTAATCAGGATTCAGTCAGGTGTGGAAACCATTCTGTTCCGCTGCATAAACAATAAGCGTATCTCCGTTTCTGGAGGTTATGACATAAAGGCTGTACTTCCCGACTACATTACGAAAGATGAACTCCTATCTAGCTTGGCATTAAAATCGCCAAGGACTATTTTCACGTCATACTTAGGGGATTGTTAGTAGATTTTGTCGTTTTCTCGTCTTTGGTAAGGCCTTCCTTCTCCTCCGCCGGGGATTTGGGCGTTTATGATTCTTATGTTAGCCAATTTATACTTTATACTGATCGTCGTGAGGTGTTCACTTACATTCCTGAAGCTCAATGCTCTAAGCCTTCCTCTTACTGCGAATCCGGACCCAAATAAACGCTGCGACTGCTGTTCGTCGGCTCGACGGCTATCTGTAACATACTCCAAACTTGATATCACATTTGTTCATGCTCTTTTTGTCCGGTCCATACTATCGATCTTCTTGGATGGCAGTTATGTCTGCTTTGTTGTAATCGACGATTACTGTTAGTTGCTCGGCTGTACGCGAACTGTTAAGGTTTCGAATATTCCACGTGCAGATCCGAAGATCCTTGTCCTTTAATCATTTGCCAGGGTCCTCAACAGTGAATCCGTCATGATCTAAGGTTATTAGCTGGTGCGTCACATTTTTGTTATATCTTCAGTGTAGGGCTATTTGCCTTATGATGGCGTAGGCCAGTATTATGCTACTGGTTGAGAACGCCCTTGCCATTTTAGCCTCAATGGGTATGGATTTACTGATGCTGTTACCGGAGACCACCACTGGGAAGTAACTAAAGCACTAAGCTATGAACTTGATTGTTGTGCTGTTGGCCCAATCCGAGTTATAGGACAGGCAGCAGTTTCCTGATTAATCGCAGCACAGATGCCCATATGTCGACCAAGTTCCAAAGAAACCGCATTGACTGCCATGTAGTTTAATAATAATGTATTGTCAACTGTTTAGAACTTTCTCATATAATTTTGTAGAATGCGACATTAGTTTCATCGACCGGTAGTGTTTTGGAGTTTCTCGTGTCGTCTTTGCATTTATTCAATGTAGTCAGAAAGCTCTCTTTCACGGTGATGGACCGTGTGATTTTCATGCCTTGACTTTATTGTTTCGAAACTGTATCCCCCGCGGCTGTCCGTATATTGATAGTTCGATCCTAGTAGGTGTTCGCTTAACACTCCAACGATGAAGAGCTTTTCCTGCGTTGTCTTAAGGTTAAACTGTCAATTTGATGGCCATCAGTCAGTCCCTAATCGTTCGATCTTATCTAGAGATTTAGAATAGCGGAGTCTACTACCGACATTTTGCCACCAGCTTACTTCCGAAGAATATTTCGTTAAATACTCCAACCATCAAATTCATTACTGTGGTTAGCGTAAGTCCTTCAATTAAATTACAAGTCCATTGCGTCATTTAACCGCATTAGTAATTTGTGGCACACGCAAGTTTATCGCATGACTATTTGCCGACCATCGTTTTACTTTGTTGCATTCAAAGAAACCGAAAAGAATTCAGATACTGAGATACACATTTAAATTGACTGATTTTAGTATTTCACGGGCTAAGCATTTAAATTTGCTAAGAAAGTTGGTAGAATGCACTTATAGAATTTTAATGACATACCCGTGCATTGAGGCTTATATGTATTCGTATGTCCTTGACACAACATTTTGACTCTTTCTGAAATGTCTTACACCTTTTGTAAATTTAATTACTAGTATAATAAAAATAAAAACAATTTCTTATATGTTTGTCTTGTAAACCTGATTTCAAAAACAATTCATCGCTCATATATCACCACGGATGGCAACACATTTGAGACTTTTTTTGTTGAGTAATATCCTCTCCCGTTTTTTATGTATCTGTCACGTATTGTATAATAATGGTGATCGTAAATTAATATTTAAGACCGTTTTCCACGTATGGTTATTCGTTTAACCGGATAACATAAAAAAAACCAAAAGCTCACCCACAAAATTGTAAAATAAAATTGTTGGAAATGGAAATCGTATTCAAATTTGTAGCCATAATTGTATTAAATGAAATCCATTTCGTGTAAAATCACGACAATCTAAACCAACGCAACTGTTAAGGTTTACTCATACTTCTGCTCTTGCACCAATGTATCTTTTAATGATTTTTCTTGAGATATCGCACTTGTCCTACTGTGATAGACTTATATGGGGATAATAAATCTTCATAGATTGCAATGTGATTAATTGTGTTCCTAATTGGAGTGGGGGAAAAAAGAAAAACAGAGTGATATCTGAAAATCATATCACACAATGCTCGTACTTCATGTTTTGCTGCGAAATCAATTTTCCGCTTGAGCGTTTAATTTGCAGACACGGTTCACATCAGAGTCATAAAGTTACCACACATCTTTGTGGTGAGGTATCAAGTCTAGGATTGTGGTCAGCTGACGAAAGAAACATATGTACGTACATGAAATGGTTTAGACATTGCGGTGGGTTTTTGTAACTCTGGTTAGATTTCTATAAATTGAACTTAGACAAAGTATTTTTCCTGTATTAAAAACTCAAAGGGTCATACTGGGGCTTTAAATCTTTACTGGACTAATGGTTTTACTGAAGACACTGAGCGCGGCTAAATATGCCAATGTCCTCCAGCAGCAAATACATTTAAGTTGCTCGTGATCCAATGCAACCAAAATTGGATCTATGTATTAACACCACTGAACTAGGATTGTCTTTGGATGAGCTCTCATAAGTAAAGCATAGAGAACTGCCAAAATGGGTGACTATCATGTGGGCATCATCATGTTGGACATGTCCAACTTAATGTGCAAGGCACCAACAGAACCTTTCTAGAACACAGACTTGAAGATCTCAGGCATTTGACCCGCTGCTTAGACTTTTGGCTTCAAACACAAGCGATTACATTATATCGAAACTGAATTTCAAAAAAACATCCCATATCTAACCCTAAAACAAGCGACCCGATTTTCTCGAAGTTGGAGTGTCTAATCAGGTGTCTTCTCTTCCGATTCATGACATCCACTATAGTAGTTGCCACGCAAGCGGATAAGATATTGAAATGAAATTACGCCTTACCAACTTTCATATTCTTTTATGAAGAGTATTTAAACTGGTACGATAGGTGCAATAATATCGATATGCTCCAGGCTTCTGATCAGTGACTGATCTATCTGTATTAAGCGGCCATGTCGAAGAACCCCCTACACATATTCAAAGTCGGCTTACGATAACCTAAGTATTCTTCCTCAAAATAAGATTGCAGACCAGATCAAGTTTGGCATAAGATATTCCCTTTATTCGTTTCTCTACCATAAGTCTATCTATCTGTAAGTGCAGCTATTTTTTTCGTTGCACTCATATGATAGCGAGAGTACTTAAAATACTGGTACATTCCACCCTGTTTTAAAGAGGGTTTATCCAATTTTATTTATCCAATTCTTAAAGGGTCTTGTCAAGCTAATAGAAACGCGCATCTGCCCTGCTTGTCCATAAAAATTTCAAATTTTATTTTCTCTCCAGAATCGATGTTGGCTATAAAATACACATGTACATGTCTTGAGATACGAAAATAATCGAACAGCAACAGGCCCACTGGTGATTAAACCATCCCTTATATGCTTCTTCGGATGTAGATCGCTCTTCAACTGAAAATCGGAAGCATTAGCATATGCTAATCAAATTCCGATATTAACGACCTCAACAATTATGGTACCATCACTAAAGTGGGATTTAATGCTTCCAAAACACAATACTGTCTCAAATTGTCAAAGCGAACGTTGATCACTTATCCATAAATGGCTCTGACGAGTACATCGCTGAAATAAAAAAACTTCTAATTCCAATTGCACACCCTAAATTGATGTTGAAAAGTCTGATGCCCCATAGATGGCGCAGACTACAGAGTTCCTGAGGTTTCATTCGTCTGGCGTGGTTTCGTCAGAATATGTTTTAGACATGCCCTTTACAAAGTCATCTAAAGCCGCTTGGCAGCTACCTTTTTGGACCTAAATAAGTTTAAATACGAGTATCCTCACGTTGTCAAGGTCGGGTGGAAAGAATCGTTGCCCAACATCTTCCAGGTTCGTTCTGCCAAACAGTGGAACATTTGTCTTCATTCTGCAGAAACGGTGCTTCCCTAGCCTTAGCACTGACTACGAATCTACCAGTTGGTTCCCTAGTTCGTCTTTGCAGTTCGTATTCCGTTCACCTGACATGCTCCTTTTGACTTCGGGCAAAATTTCCGAATGCCTTTTCTGCTATAATTTCCTTAGTTTTCTGGATCTCGTACTCTTTTTTCTTCCTTCCGACAAGCAAGTGGTTACTCTTTTTTTTTACTCGTAGAGCTCACGAGCCGCTTTAGAGCTCCCATGAATTAAAGTGAAGGTCGGGCATAAACGAATACCACCGGCATCTCTAATTGCTTGTTGGCAACTTTGCCGCTTCTCAAAAAACTTACGCATTAAGTCGAACGAGGTAGATCGCCAAAGGTCCTGGCAGTTTTTTCCGATTGCAGCCTTCTAACATTAAGGGATATTAGAATTTGTACCTTGAAAACGCCAGTTCATATGAATGTTTCAGATGTGAACATCGCACGCTATCGTTTAGCATTTCGTATCAAAACGAAATCGATAAGCCTGAATCCGTTGTCGGAGGTGATATTGTGTTGGCTATATTTACCAACTTTGCTGCCAAAGATATCCTTCTTTCCTATCGTGAGTTAAAATCGACCTCAAAATCAAATTATGTTTAGAACATTGAGCGTATGTTTTGTTGAGGAGCTCATAAAAATAGTCCTTAGTGCCATCGTCTTTCTTTGTTCGTTAGAGTGTGCGCGCATAATATGTAGGCTGATTCCGACAAATTTAGCCTTGTTGCGTATTGTCAAGAGGAGCTCGTTCAGATTTCTACAACTCAAGAAGCCCTGCCTAAGTCTGTATTAAGTAACTGACAAAACCGCATCAGTAGCAAACACCGTATTATATGTCGCAGTTTTTTACCTTTCTTACCTCGCATTAGCACTTCTTGAACGGCGGTTAAATCAGGCTATAGACATCGCTACTTGTTCGGTTAAATGCTGTCTATTGAGGGACCTAAAATTTCGCGTGGAGTATCAAAAATCATTGTATTTTTCGACTAACGTTGGCATCACTCGAGGCTCTCGGCTGTTTCGTAACCAACTCGTATAGTATTTTCTCTCACACTCCCGGGAGTTGACCTAAAGGGTAACCTGCTAGACCCTTTGCGGCATCCCTTGGACATAAGAGTCGGGTATTTCGGTTTCAGTACGCGGTTATGGCGGAGCTGAGAAGAACTCATCTTTCTCCATCGTCTCTGCGTCAGAAACTTAGACAACTAGTTTAGAAGCTCCTTTCAGATTTGAGTTTTAAAAATGTCAAAGCAGCTCTGAAAGAGGATCATCAGGTTAAGAAGCTGGACGCAGGTAACACCACATCGATTGATTAATTGTTGTTCCACTACCGGTTTTGTTTAAATGCCTGACGTCCCGGAAATAAATTATTTTACGCGCATGGTGTTTAAATTTCTGATTTATTTACGCTTATCAACACTGATCTTACTTTTTTATTTCGAAATATGTATACATGTTCAAAATGAAATCGAAATTAAAATGAAACAGGAAAAGGAATGAATTTTTAAGTTGATCATCTGGTTTTAGAACATCTACGGGTACTCTCCGATTTTATGATTTGAAAAATCCGGGTATACCTAGCATCAACTAATAAAGAAACACTCTGTTCTAAGTACAACGTGTCAATACATTAAATTGCAATAAAACCGAAAGCTAATTTATGCAAATCGTGCTGTCTGAAAATCATAAAACCAATTAGTATCGCTTGGCAATTTTTTAAACTTTTTAGAACGCCCGTTTAGTGAATTTTAATTGAATTAGATAAAGATACATGTGTCAGCCAGGAAATTTATTAGACGGCTTTATAATTGTGCGCTTCAACAGTTTATGATTAAATTAATATTTTATTTATGTACACTTTTCTAAATTACACCGGCTTTCCATAAGAATTAAAGACAGATGTTCAAGTTAAGTGGTTATTAATCATAAAGTATAGAACAAAAAAATTGCATCTATTTAAATACATTCTTATTAATCATTATTTTAAATGAATTGATCATCTTGAGTACTCAAGTTTCTCACATTCATAAATTGGCACTCGATTTCAGATGTTTTTGGCAAAATAATTTTAGGGCATTAGCAAATACTGAATCATTTCTGAGAATTGATCTGAAATTGAATAAACAATTTATATATCCCTTCTCGGCCCTAACTAATACAATAAACTTCAGGTCGAAAAAAAGGCGTCAATGGGAACTTTAGAATTATATTCCATAACGTTCATCTCAGCATACATAACCACTACTCCAGAGGCTTGGGTTCGATTCCCTGGCTATGCACTGAAAAACAAAAATCGAAAGAACGTGATCCGTTCGGAAGGTAACGACAAACGGCGAAAGCGAAAAGTTTTGCCCTTCGGAGTCGCTGAAAGACCATTGATCTTTTTTAAGGTTATTATGTATGATGGCTAAGTCTGAGCCAAACAGCAGTAGTGCACAGCATACGAGTATGTATGGCTGTTTAGGATATGTTCAAGACAGGGTCTGTACTCGTACTTGTATGAATCGAATTAGATAAGGACGATGACAAAATAATTAATATAGCTGCTTTCTTATAGGAAATATGTAATCATAAAGGGTGTTTTTTTAGAAGTTTAATTTTTATACTGGCAACACTGTTTCTACAGATTGTCAATTTGACAGTTGAAAGTTGATTTCTAGTTAGTACGTTTCGCTATTTTATGATGAATAGATTAACGCCAGAACAACGCTTGCAAATTGTGCAAACTTATTTTGAAAACCATGTTCCTGGTCGCCAAACTTATCGTGCGCTATGTCCATTTTACGGTCGACATAATCGTCCATCTGAGCAAGTTATTCGGAACAGGATGAATCGTTTTCGCACCACGTACACTCTAGTGGATAGTACGTATCCCCAAAGACGACAAACAGTGCGAACAGAAGAAGTTATTGCCGTTGTGAAGTGCAATGTTGAGGAGAATCCGAATGAGTCGATTCGGCATTGGAGCTATGCCCAAGTGGATCGATTTACGAAAAGACCTTGGCTTAAAAGCTTGAAGATTCAGCTTGTGCAAGAGTTGAAACCATATGACCATTATACGCGTCGAAGGTTCGGTGAATAGGCCGAAAACATGATTCAGCTTGATCCTCATTTTCATCGCGAAATTTTGTTCTCCGATGAGGACCAGTTTTGGTTAAATGGATATGTAAACAAGCAAAATTGCCGAATTTGGAGTGGAGAAAACCCAGAAGCTTTTTTTGAGATGCCCTTACAACCATTAAACTCACTGTGCTCTATGGGCTGGTGAAATCATAGGCGCATATTTCTTTAAGGACGATGCCGGCCAGAATGGAGACCGCTATAGAAACATGATTTCTGACTTCTTTGTTCCTCAGTTGAATAGCATTGACGTGAAAGAGCTTTGGTTTCAAAAAAATGGCGCAACATTCCACACCATCAATTTATTTCGGGAAACATTTGCTGGCCTCCACGATCCTGTGATCTCACACCTATAGATTACTTTCTTTGGGGGTATGTAAAGTCACTAGTCTATGCCGATAAACTAGAGACGTTAGGCGATTTGGAAGTCAACATTCGCCATTCGAGCTAGTCGTGGCTCGCATATGTCCCGTATCATATTTAAGCACTAATGGCATAAAATTGTCTATTAAACGAAGCTAATATCATAGACATTAATATTAGCTTCAAGTGTTTTATTTTGTATTGAATTGGTATCCCTCTAAAAAAAACACCCTTTACAAAGATCGTTTCACATCAAAACACAAATCTGTAAGTTACGCAGCTTTCATCCAGGCTATGATATACTTCGTATGCATGGCGGTCGTGAAATTCATTTAAAACCTCGATTTTAGAATTAGGAACTTAAACCTGAGAATTACAACCAGAGAATAGCTTACCGTTAGTGAGAATCCATCAGAGTTCAGGTAAGGAGGTACGCAGTCATTGTAAATATCGCTCCCTATTTAATTCTTCAGGATCTACGCATGCCCTGAGTGCCTTTGAATCCAGCTATTTGTCTGATTGATTTTTAAGTGGCTTTTGGCAACCGATTCGTGCAAGTATGGATAGATCCAAGGGTAGCAGATTAAAAATTGTATCCAGTCCAGCGCTTGGTGTGTGTTGGTTAAATTGTTGTATGTTTTATGTGCTTGTGACCAAACGACTACTTCAGTTTTCTGTTGTTTTGTTTTATCCACATATTGAGCGTTAGTAGTGAGTTTTCTAAGAGTTCACCAATGGGAGAAGAGAGAGAAGAAGAGTTGTCTGGAATTAAAGTATCATTTGTGAGATAACTTTTATCAAAAAAATGCTGACGAGTTGTTTACCACCTCACAAATACTTGATATCCAATCTGAACAAATAAATTACGCAATACTTCCCAAAAACACTAAATGTAAAATCGATGCATATCAATTATGCTAAAGATGTCATTAAGACGCCATGATTTTTTGAAAAGATTACATTTTCATTCGTCAAGAGAAAAACCCTATCTGCATACTTTCTGCATAGTTAATTTCTAGACAAGCTTTCTCCGGATGTTACAGTATAAGCTTAGACAATATCCAAGTTTAAAATGCTCAACCAAGCTTGAATATAATTATTTAAAAAAAAAGACACTTTTACAAGGAAATTTCATGCTAGCGCTTTTAATTTTTCCTATTTGCCTAATTTATGGTAAGACTACTCGTAACTAATTCCATGCCTCAAAAAATTTTGAGAGGCCTACACAGTTGTTACATTTGAATACTTAACAATCAACCTGGCTCTTTTCTGCACTTTGGCATTGAAAATTCAATTATATGATACAAATGTTTCCGCTTGTATTAGTATTATTGTCAAATTGGTTACCCTTGTTAGACTCTTAAATACATTCAATTCTTCTATTATACCAAGTGTATTCGTGTTGAACAAAAAGATAATCTCTTATACCAAGTGTTTCACCTTAACGAATCGAAAACTACAAAGTTATGAGTTATCATTGTAGCCGCATTGGATCGCGTGCTACCAATTGAGAGGCAATCACTTTGTTTTTTTTTTTTTTTTTGATTTGTTGTTATGATAGTTTCTTTTTATCTCAATAGTACATCTGATATCTGTAACCTTCTTATTGGAATAATTGTTTTTTATTAGTAGAGATACGGTAATGTACGACTGTATGTTAGATACACATTCCACATTGCATTGACCTAATTAAATTATTTCAGACTACCGAATAAGGTAAGACAGGTAGTTTAGTACACTTTAAGTGTTAATCCAATGGTAATTAGACACAAAGGCCAATTACCCTGTCTGTGATTAGGTATCTGTAGATATAAATTGAAATTTTATAATAAAGTGGGTAGCAGTGGGACACCTTTCGCTATCATTTTAAAATGAAATTCAATCAATGTCACTTTTCCTTTTAAAGTTAAAACCGACAGTTAATTACTGTCAGTTTAGATACGCTACTTAACCTAGGAGTATAAGTCTAACGCTCACGTTGTTAAAATCAACCAACTGCTAATTTGACCTCCATCATGGAAGATTACTAGTCTTAAGAAAGATGTCAGACACCTTGACTAATAAAAAGGAGTAGAGCCGTTGTAAATACAAGACCTTCTAACACAAAAAGTCAATTTAATACAACCAGATTAATCCCATGAGATTATAAATTATTTTAACATCCAAAAGGTCTTGTAACGTGATACAGAGTTTGCTTAAATTGGTATACTATTTGTCCACAATAAAGAGACTTCCTTATGTTGTATGCAACTAAATGAGTCTCTTTTATTTAACATAGATATCAGTACGAGTACTCGTTCAAATACAAGGTAGCAAACAAAATCGAATGTAGGCCAGTAGAATGAATGGGGTGCACTTATCTAACTGCTGTCCTCCCATGGGTCTGGCAAATGTAGATTCTCTCTCTGTATCTACTACAGATTGTCAAGTGGCAAAGTATACGATTTGCTGGAAAAGTGGTCCCAGTATCTAGTGATGGTCGCCGAGATCACGATTATCTGGCATGGTCTAGCTGGGTAAATCTTGTTACGATCTGGTTAGATGGAGCACGATCTGTCTACACTGCCAAACAGAGTTCATTATTTCATTTTCTTTATCAAATCGTTAGTTTTACATATGCAAAGTGATTTGTATTTGTATTTGTTTTTTTTTTTTTTTTGTCTTCATTTTTGTTTGGGTTGAAAATGTCAAAATAGAATCGTTACAGTTTTGAACATTTCAACGTAAATGGAGGAATAATTTATACGCAATGATTTGACAGTGTGATTGACAGTGATGATTTACTTATATACACATTTAATGGATGTATCCGTGCGTTCATGTGGTCGTACAAATGCGATAGATACTGAATTATTCAAAACCGAGTTGACAGATTGGAACTGGCTTTAAAAGAGCTATTTCCTGGAATTCAGATTTGTTAAAAGAAATCCAGTGGATACAAATTTTAGTTTAAAGTTAATATACAAACTTATAGCTCCTGTAATGGTGAAACAAATTTTTGAAGTTTTCTTTTCAATTTATCTCCAGTTCGCACCTCAAATCTTTTGTTTCTGAAGACATATCAGAGCTAATTTGTTTCTTTGTTACATAAGCATACGCACTGAAATGTTTTCATTTGAATCACACGGTTTAAAGTAGTCTGATCTGAATTCCAATGATGATTGTGGTTGCGTGAAATAAGATCCTCACTTAATTACCCTCTTAGTGATACCACAATGTTTTTTTTTTGTTACCAAAACCAGATCCATTTCATCCAATATGCAGAAAAAAGAATTTAATGTTGCAAGCTATTTCATCACATGACTCGCATTCAACACATAGAATTATTTGATACAAAAGCTTGAATAATGATGCGGAAAATCTCTTTTTGTTCACTGGCAAGTGATAATCTGCCAAAGGTCATAGCTTAAAGTACGATTTAATCGGTAGTAGGCACAGGATTTTTTGGGATGAAACGAAAATTATTACCTTCATTTACTCAACTCTTAAAAATATTAAACCTTCCTTAGTTAATGCATTCTTTTCACGGTCATTGCCTGAGGTACACGTACGTTTGGTGACGTCCGAAGAGTTGTTCTGTTGAAATTAGCCGAAAAGATGCCACAACTGCAGAAGCCAGCACCTCAATCCGCACGTAACCGCTGTCGTCAACGTTGCATTCAAGGAGATATCCCTGAAGGACTACAAGTCAAAGTACGTTCTACTATTCTTTTACCCGTTGGACTTTACCTTCATCTGCCCAACTGAGATTATTGCCTTCACTAACAGTGTAAAGGATAACTTTGTCCACTTTTACCTATTCGTATCAAGAAAAGTAAGTCCAATCAATACTCACCATGAATAGCAAGAACTTGCTGTTCACCTCAGTAAAACAAACATTTTCTTTGACGATTTATAAAATCACCACCAGCGTCCGCCAGCAAAATCTGACTTACAACTGCAAAATCACACATAACAGAACCAGCATTTTACGCCAGATTGCGTTCAAGAATCACTAACTAGTGCGTAACCTCTTCATACTTGGTTTGAGTTCGGTGGCGGCTCGGCAAGTGTCAGCGTTTAATCATGTTTCCAATCTGAGACCCAGTATCAGTGAAGTGAGACAAGCCGCCATGATGAGTACTTCGGCCAAAACGTAAATATATATTCCCGTTGTCGAGTATGCTGAGGTCAAGGATCTACCCAATCATCCAGAGAAATTACTGATCGATGTACGTGAACCGCAGGAATTACAGGATTCAGGAATTATACCCATGGCAACTAACATTAATCTTGCAACTTTAGAATAGGAGCTAGCACTTAACGTTCCATCGGAGCAGTTCCTTAAAAAGTATTCTTTAAAGCAGATGGGTCGAAGTACCCTTCTGTTCTATCCCACTATGATGGCCTGCCTTAGTGTTGGCTGTATATACCATTCCAGTGGCTGAAATCTTACCTATCATTACAGTTCTTCAATTCATCTTCTCCGACCAGAGGAGGATCTATATTGTGATATTTTACAAGACAATGGCTGTTGCCACAGGATGTGCCGAACATGCATCAACAAGAGTACGAAAAATATTCCACGTACTCATTGTCCTAGTCTACATTCCGGGTTTGATATTCCAATGTACATTCCTATACCTAGCAACTGGAGTTGCTCTTGTCGTACTCTCTGTGCTAGATCTCATACGGATGTTGAAAATTCCGCCATTTGCGGTGTACTAGAAGATGCATTCTCAACTTTAAACGGCGAAAAATTGCCTTAACACCATTTTGCCTTTTAATCGGTTGTTCTTTGCCTTTGTGGATAAGTCCCTTTCCTTGTTCGAATTGGGATAGCGCTGCTGAAGAAGATTTGCTGCTAATGCTTGCTGGAATACAATCAGTGGACATTGTTGATACTGCAGCTAGTGTAATCGACTCGAAGTTTAGAAAGCATAAATGGGAAGATTCCAATCGGTCGATTGAGGGAAGCGTTGCCTTTGTCCTATCTCAGTTGATCGTTGTAGTACCATTTTTCTTGTTTAACTTAACGCCATTGAATAGCTTTAGCGTATTTGGGACTGTAGCAGCTGTTGTGCTAACAGCTGTAGTAGAAGCACATACCGATCAAATTGATAATTTGGTGTTGCCTTTAATATTTATCAAAGTCATCTCTCTTGGATGAAGCTACGTATTGAAGTCTGTTAAAGTCATCGCGTATGCTTCTTTCATGGTATGGCCTGGCGTCAATGGGGTTTCACAGAAACCTTATCTCTATTGCATAGTTTATACGCTTCTCACTACAGAATCCCCAACGCTGCAGTCAGTCTTGGATCCATCTGTGTAGAAATATATTGACTTGTCGTCCATGAAAGCATCTCCCTTCCAGAAAGATCTAAAGGGGGTGCTTACATGAAAGCATTTGTCAAACTAATCGGTTCTTGCGTTAATGGCTAACAGACAATCAGTGATTACTTCTTCGGAAATATGTGATACCAGTATGATGGCGCAAAATGTCTTACAACATATGAAACCGTGGACTTAATGAGGACTCAATTCAATGACAACATTATACCACTCGATCACTTCTATGTAGATTCGTAAATGCATGCTGATAAGTTACAAACCATTCAGAACTTGAAAGCTAATATTTAGTGCGATATTAGTTACATTGAAAGAAAAAGTAGCCCAGAACTGGACCGACACGATGTCTTCTACCAAAACCAGCCGTCATAAATCATTCCTCATAATGAAAAAGAAATTTCGATTCAATCGTAATGGTAAAAAAAGTTGTACAGCTCTTGTAAAATACATCCTACAGCTCAGATTGTGAAGGTTTTATCTAGTGTACAAAGAACTGTCAGATATACGAGTAAATGTAGGCTTCTGTCTCAAACATTTAATTCATTGCAATGGTCTAAATTCAGGTTCCTCACCAGATCTTTTCCTGCATGGCGATTAAGACAACGACTTCTGTGGTCCTGTGGATTTATTGCACAAATTACGTCGTCAGTACGGTGTTGATTATAACATAGGTCTCGATCCCCATACATGTCCTTTTAACCTTCTGGTAATAGATTTGGAACCTCATTCCCAGAGTAGCATCTTTCGATTACGTTGATTTCGGTCAATTCGCACTCCCACCTTTCCCTTCCGAGAAATCTGTCTTTGGCTCTTCTCCTATATCGGTTAGTGTCTGTTAGCAACGCTTATATCAGTTCTTAAAGGTAATGTTGCTTCATATTCCTCCTACTTAGCTTTATGTGACTGTCGGCATTCACCTTCGAATGATGGGTTTCTTGTTTGCGGTCGCCTTTTAAAATTCAGCACATAAGAGTCTGAAGGCCTCTGGACAGCATCGTTACTGGTCCTATGCGCTTGATGATTGAGATTCCTGATTATGAAAGAGATAGCCCAAGCCTTCCAAAGTCAAATCTACTTACATTATTTTCTTGTCAAAGAACTGCCGCATTTATATGTTCAGCATTATGAGATAGTTACCCGAGCCAGTGCTGACACAACGAAATCTACGGACGTCTAGGGTACTGGATACATATCTTTCGTGCATACGAGTAACAATATATAATCAATCTGGCTTAGTGTATGTTAATCAGGATTCCGCCATGTGCCGTGGTGGATCATAAGATACGGGAATTGCGTACGCATACGACTGTTCTACCAAATGTGCTCTCCTTTCTTATTCTATTTAGTACTTGGGACACTACTCATAGATTCTCTCCTGGAAGTAGTTGAATCCTTCCTTGGCAGGCATGCATGCATAAAAGACTGATGGTGGAGAATTAAGTCGTGATACCGATTGTCTCTAGTCGCTAATATGTCTAAATTACATTACGTCGCAATCCTTAATCTTCTTTGAGCTTACACGTTGCTATTTTAATAAAAGTAGACCACAAACTTCTCCTTATGCAGATTTATTTCTAATGATCTTTATGTTTTATAATAAATTATAATTTTCAGAGAAGATGTTTGTTTAACTGAGGCGAGAAACCTCTCAAATTAACTGTCGTACATTAGAGTACAACACAGTGGACTTCAAGTGAAAAGGCACCTAATGCTAATGATCTTGAACCAAGTTGAAGTAGATTTCACAGGCACAGTCTCTGGTATGAAATTGGACTAGCAGTGATCATGATCAGAATATCTGTTCATCATAAAGTTGTAAAATAATTTTTACTCTCTTATGATAGAATGCGAATGTCAACTTTTTTTGTTCGATTAGATAATTCAAAGAGAAAAGACGCTCGTATACATTAATTGTCAATCTAATTTCATGTGCAACATTTGTCACATAACATAATACTCAAAGTACAATGTCATGATCCATCCTTCATCATGTAAGAATATATTTTACTCCTGTTTATTCTTGTTTTAAAAAACGGTTTATAGCTCTTTCAAAAGCACACTTTATTTATTCTAATTTTAAACAAAAATTTTGACGTACGAGTAAAAAGAAACTTATAATTTTTTTATTTGATTTTGTTTACAGCTAATTGTTTTATTTGCCCTGTGCACATCTGCCATCCTAGTCTCAGGACAGTTTTTCGGTGGTGGTTTCGATAGAAGATTCGCCTTGAATGCCATTCCAAATGATATATTCGGGAATTCAATTGGAGGTCGAGACTCACGGCAAGACAGAGGTAAATTTTCATCTATTCCTATTGAGTTTTAATATATTTTTGAATTTTTTTTTTAATTCCTTATAATGAATAATTAAATTTTTTTATTTTGACTTTATTTTAGGACCAGTTGTTTTCCCAGCACCACCATCAGATGGTCCAGTCGAATCTAGTGGGGTTGTAGTAGGCGCTTCAGGATTTGGTTTTGTGCCACCTTCCCAAAGTAATAAACGCTTATAAAATCACACACACAAACAAACATATAAATTCTTTATGTGTATATAACAAAAAAAAAAACCGTAGTTATCATTACATTTAAGCACATAACGTATCCGTACACTTGCACCTGTACATTAATATGCACAAACGCACTTAATCTAATTAAAGACAGCTTTTATTTCCCTCTAACATAATATTACATAGAACAATTTTTTTAATTTATAAAATTAATTAAAAAATACAAAAATATTTCTTTTATAACACATGGGAATATAATTTGCTTGCGATAAACAATAATTTTTACGAAACAAACCAAAAATCGAAAAATAGGATTCAGCTCAGATAGATTTAGACTTCGTAATGGATTTATTGGTTAATTTAATGAACAGTTTATTTATGAGTATGGTATGTGACTGAATAAAATAAAAATCAATTTAGTTTTGCAATTTAATTAAACAAATTTTAAATATTAATAGAATAATTGTAAACATGATAAGCATGTTGAAATATCACTAAACAACACAACGCACAACTCAAGATATGAAATAGAATTTGTACAAGCGATGCGGTGTGAATATCGACAATTCTGATAAAACAGATTTTATAATTAAGCTACATCAACAGTTAATTAGAATTTTTTATTTTGCTTTGTAGTATTTTTTTAATTTACTTAATTTTTTTGAGAGAAAATGTATTTTCCAGTGCCTTGTAAAGGTTTTTTTTTTTTTTATTTTGATTGAAATAGTAAATTAAATTATTTGTTTTCTCCTGTTTTGTTTTCCTTTTGTTTTGTTTTATTTTTTATTATATTTTTTTTTATGTTTTCATTTGCAAATTATGATAGAATTTTTATTATTGTAATTTTATTTTTGTTTTATTTATTTTCATTAAACAATAAATGTGTGTAATTTTATAATTCAAATTACGAAGGTGTTTGATGGATGTTGTTTATTTTTATGTTTGGTTTATTGTTGGTAAAATTTGGAATGTGGAATTATTTTACTAACATTTAACATCACATAAAACTTTGGAAAAAAAACAAACATTTCTTAGAATTCATCTACTTTCACGTAAGTACTCATAATGGGTCTGTTAGACGTCTATGTATTTTTAACTTTGCATGAAGTAGAACAACGATTTGGTTAGCATTTTGACTAGTGATAAGCTTGGATATGGCATCAATTTTAAGATTATATTGGCTTTAGTTTACTTGTAGCTATAGTCTTTTACATACAAAGATTATTCAACAGTTTTTAGTCTAACACCATAGTAATCATAGAGTCTCTAGGAGACCGTCATAAAATTTTTTTCAAAATGCTTTGTTTACGGAATAGAAAAAAGTCACCCGGGGTCAGTATGGCAGGTGATTATTTACAGAAACAGATTTCTTAGCAAAAAGCTGGGTTACCAAGACCTATCAATTCACAGGATTATCGCAATGCAAGAACCAGTCAACCGCGCAGTGCAGTTTCCTTCACTAATATTCGGCCCATTTTTAAACCTTAAAACTTCTTTCGAAGATACTTCTCACTGAATAGATATACACTCTGTAAGTATTTAAAGATAGTGTAGAGTACCAAGGCGAACGTCTGACTAGTGAACACGCAACATTGCTGCACTATTTCTTAATGCTGTATGGACCTAACACCTACAACAATCTAGGATCACTCAAATCAGAAACTGCGTCAATACGGTCTATTACCATTATTTTATTTCTATCGCGGTTTCTCCATTTACGATCGTAGTGATGTATTGTACCTTGCAAGCTACATTACAATAGGAAAGTTTTCTAATCCGTAATTTAGCTTAACGTAGTTGTAATTGAAATTCCATTTCCATAAGCAAATTGTCTACTACTGCTTTATTTATATAAGTCCCAAATTGGACAGCAATTCGACTCTTAATGAGTTTGAAGCGGTGTCTAACTCCATTCAAAAAATTTTATCCTTGTATCCTCATATTGCAATCACCATTGCGGGCGTATTCAATATACGAGTACATACACAATTCTGGGTGGCTTCAACATTTTGAAAAGCTAACAACCAAGGAACAGTGTGTTGATATCTTTGCTACAGAAGGCGGTTTAACCCAGCTTGTTAAGCCAGCCATTGATAGTCATACTTCCAATACCCTAATATGTAAGCACACAATTCCCTCTAGACTCTTCAGATCACTGTACTATATCAGTTTGTTTCTTGTACATAGACAATTTGAGAAAATATTCCTAAAAGAACAATGTGAAACTGCGAAAAACTCAGCTAAAACGAGCTTAATAACTTCTTTAAGAATTTTAACTGGTCATTATGTTTCCTCGATAATTACGTGGATGTCGCTGCTGATATCATCACAAGCACATTTCGCCCTCAAGTAATATCCTTTTTATCCTCATCGGATGAAGACTCTAAAACTGTAAGAAAGATATTAGCGACAGAATACTGGTGTTTCGGTCTTATAAAAACAACCCAACCCAAAACGAAACCCGAAAAAAGTTCAAATGCGCCAGGAATGACTGCAACGCCTTTCTTAAGTGTGTAAAGTTCCAGTTCCACCAAAAATTAAGAATACTCGTACAATAGTGTATCGAAGGAGTAGAAATTGTCGTGCATAAAAAAGATAAAGAATTCTGATATGGGTAAAGATAAAAATAAAGAATTCTCCACACCAACGCTCATTTATAATGACTGTCTACGAGTAGAATGCTGCGAAGTTCGAACGCTGATAAACCTAAACCGTCATCTCATAAAATATCTCGAGACACGAAAACTTGTTAATGACTGGCAGTAAAGTCTTCAAAGCAACAATTTCATTTGTGATTTTATGCCGCCTAAGAGTGAAACCAAAGTCTACATCAATCTATATTTCAAAGGCATTTGACAGAGTTTGGCATCAGGTGCTTTTGTTGACAATACATGCATTCGTCACCGGTGGTGGATCAATGAATTAGAAACTTGGAGCGTCAATTGAAGTTATTATGGATAGTTTCAAGTCTGATATCCACAAAACAAATGCAAAATAAATGTGTGCCCCAGGGCTCCGTTCTGTCTCCAACACTCTTTTTAATTTTCATTAATTTGCTTTTGTCTGCTAATTCTAATCTAGTATACTCATTTGCTGATTTGCTTTTCACAATCATTCCAGGACTAACGTCCCTGCTCGTAGAACGGGAAAAAACAGCGTATCTTAAACTCATTTAATGTTAACATTAATACCATTGTTAATCACTGTTGTTGAAGCGAAATTTAGATATCCAGCTATTATCCATGAATTGCGGAACATTTGCATTTTCGAAACCGGGAAATTTTCTATCTTCGGTTGATCACAACCTAGGTTGGAGTGATCACATATTCGATGTTGCCAAAAATGCTCATAAATTTCTAGGTTTCATCAAGTGATGTAAGAAATACTTTGCCCCGCCTGATCTGGCCTCAATATGTAAGGCATTTATTTGCCCTAAATTGGAGTGCAATGCCCAAATCTGGTCAGGCGATTTTAAAACCTCTCTGTACTTGCTAGATGTGGTCCAACACCGCGCTATAAAATTCATAGGTGAGTTCAATATTGACCAGTCAATTGACAATTTTCAATATTGTCGTAATGTCTCTTGTCTAACTTTGTCATATCTCTATTTCTGCTATAGTTCTCCGTTCTATCTTCTTTCCCAAATTCCATTGTCATTAGAAAGTTTTTCTCTCGAATAAACCAATGGTATTTTCATCTGCTTTTAATGAGGTCCATGCTTCTGTGCAATACAATAGGATGGAATTATTTCTCGCTGAGCAGAGAAACAGCGATTGGTTAGAACGAGTCCTTGCTTGTTGTCTATGATTGTGCCTTTGTTAAAATTTACAGCAGAGCCCAGATAGGGAGTATTTTAGCACGTCAAACCTATATTTTCCTGTATTTTGTATATTTCTTCTGCTTGGGTGTACATTCTGGTCGAAAACATATAAATGCTGTTTTTTTAAGAGATGTAGAGCTATTCTTTGTCAAGAATTGAGTTTTAACCAAAAATCTTCAAGACTTTATGTTTTGAGCAAGATATTGGGCAATCCAGTTCAATTTGGGCCACTCATTCGAGCATTTGGAGCTCCATCTCGCCAATAACACTCTAAATATTGGCTTGCAGGGACTGAATAGTTTGCGGCTTATCAGCATACATCCAATATTTTACATAGCCTTGGAAGAAGTAAGTAATAGTAACCACGACATCAGATCGCAACGATCGTTTCGCGATATAATATCCAGTCCTCAGAAAGTAAATGGTTTCATGAACAGTGTGACACGTAATGCCATTGACTGATTGCGGAGAGTAAATAGAGTTTTTAAGTCTGTTACATGAAGCACGAAATAAGGCGACAATAATTTTCCTTGCGCTTTGAAAGTCGTAGTTATCACATCGGTCCCATATCTTTTACCCATGTAACTCGTATCAGCCTCTTTGAACTGATGCTTGAGTTTCTGTACCTTACCAATCCTGGCTTAAATGCAGTTCTATCTGATATTTCTTTTCATTATGCAAAACAAACATTTGTACTCGAAGACTTTTTGAACTCGTGCATTGGGGTCCATCCGCTCTACTTGACCGAGCCACCTCAGTTATTGGACCTTCACTCTTCTGGCTAAGTTTATGTCACTATGTTCATCGTTGTATCTCCTCCTCCTCTCACCGTCCATGCAGATCACCGGAAGAATTTTCCTCTCAAAGCAGCCACGAGCACCCTCATCAATTTTTGATAAAGTCTATGCCCTTGCACCATAGACTGGGATTATTAAAGCCTTACATAGAATCACTTTTATTGTTTGAGAGATGGCTTTCCTCAGTCAACTGCCTTCTAGCCCAAAGAAGCAGCGATTGGCAAGTATTATTCTTCGTTTAATCTCAGCGCGCGCTGGTGTCGTTGTCTGAATTGATAGCGGAGCCTAGGTAGACAAAGTCGTTAACTTCCTCAAAGTTATATCTGTCGATGGTGACACTCTGTCCGAGACGTCGGTGATGGGTGTCTTTTTTGTTGATAGGTTATTCTTGGTCTTTCCTACGTTGACCGTTAAACCCATCTTCGTCGCCTCCGTCTGAATACTAGCGAAAACCCTACTGAATTCACGCTGCTTTCTTCCGATAAAGTCAATATCATCGGCGTGCTCGTATACGGACGGACTTTTGAAAGATTTTGCCTCTTGTGTTGGGGCGAAGGTTTTGCACTACTCCTTCAAGAATGATGTTAATGAAATCGCATAACAGCACATCGCCTTGTCCAAATCCTTTTTTGACATCAAAGGTCTCGGTGAGTTTTTTTTATCCACATTGGTGCAGCAGCGTGTATTTTCCATCACCATCCTGCACTAACGGACTAGTTTGACAGGGATGCTCGTCTAGCTTGTTTAGCTCGTCTAGCTCGTCTAGCTCGTCTAGCTCGTCTAGCTCGTCTAGCTCGTCTAGCTCGTCTCTATAGATGCTGTCATACGCGGACTTAAAATCGATGAATAGTTGGCGCGTATCTATTTGGAGCTCATGGGTTTATACAAAGATCTGCCGTAGTGCGAATATTTGTTCGATGGTGAACCTTTCTGGACTGAAGCTACACTGATATGGAACAATCAGATTGTTGACGAGCGACTTCAGACGTTCACACAATACAGCAGATAGGATCCTGTCGGCGATGTTAAGAAGACTGCCTCTGTAGTTGGTGCAGTTCAGAGGGTCACTTTGCTTGAGGATCGGTCAAACGATGTTCGATGATGATGATGTATAATGAGTTGGTGTATGCTCTTTACCAAGTGGTCGCCTGCCTCTTTGAAAAGCTCGGTAGTCAGGCCGTCATCAGCTCCAGGAGCTTTGTTAAGTTTAAGATATGGCCATCTACATCGCCCAGATTGTAATGTTTATTCTGCCTAGCGGTATTTGGTTCGCCATCGCCGTTTTAAAGTCTACAGAGATGATCTTTCCAAATCCTCAGCATGGACTGCGACCCTAATATTATGTTCCTTTGTTTGTCTCTTGTGTTTGTTCGAAGCTTGTGTGCGTGGCATGTTGTTTTTTACCTGAGAAGCCGGTGTTTGTCCCTTCTCTTCTGCTCGTAGAGCTCGTGAACAGCTCTAGCACTTCTAAGCAGGGTCGCAGCATGCTTATCTACACGTGCTTGCCAGCACTCATGTGTCGCCACAGGCATTCGATAGTTGATACTAGCAGCATAGGACCTCTTAAAAGATTAAGGAAAACTCGATCGGAAAAATATTTGGCGATCTGTTGCGATTGTAGCCGTCCAACGTCAAACTTCCTCTCAGTATTAGCTTGCTTTTGCGATGTTTGGGATATCCGCAACTGTACCTTGGCTACAACAAAGTAATGGTCTGAGTCGATGTTGGTCCCTCAGAGCGTTCGGACATCCGTAATACTGGAAGAGTACCATGCGGCGATCACAATGTGGTCAATCTGGTTGACGCTTGATTGATCAGGAGTTCTCCAAGTCCCCTTATGAATATCGACATGTGGGAACTGTGTGCTGACTACGACCATGTTTCGCCCAGCCGCAATGTCAATTAGGTGGTGTCGTGAGTGCTATACTTTCCGACAGTACTACCAAAGATGCCCTCTCCTCCTAGCTTTGCATTAAAGTCGCCGAGGACAATTTTAATGTCGTAACTAGGGCACAGCTCGCAGACGATATTTTTAATATTGTAATCTTTCTCCTCTATGGGGCGCGCGCGCATAAAAGGCTAATGTCGGCAAATTTGGCCTTAATACAGATTGTTACGAGGCGCTCGTTAACATGCCGGAAACCCAAGACTTCTTGCCTAAATCTGCCTCTAACAACAAATCCGCATTCAACCGCTGCTTTTGCGGTCGATAACAATCGCCGTAATAGATGACGCAGTTTTTCATCCTCCTTTTGTCCGGACTATCCCATCGCAATTCTTGGATGGCAATAACATCTGCTTTGCAGCAGTTCAGGGCCTCCGGGACAAAACATTCCACGTGCAGATCCGAAGGTCGTTGTCCTTGTTTCATTTGCAAACAGTAGATTCGTCAGTATCCACAACCCCCAACATGGAGGGCCAGTTGTATTGTAGCTACTCCTAGGACGAGGGGTCGGTTAGACCTAAGTCAGTAACCCGTTCGGGGATATAAGCGCTGCGGTTGGTCCACCATCTTTGCTATTTTTGTCTGCTGGTCAGCACTCGCGCTTATAAGTTTGGCAAGGCGAGTCCAGATGGATATCATCCAGTACCCGATGATTACCATTTGTAGGTAAAATAAGCACAATTGATGTGTAGAAACAGTTACAACACTGGGCATCGCCAAGTTGACACCACTCAGTGCCATTGAGTGCGTTTTCGACAACGCAACTTCGGCCAAACAACACTATCTCGGCCGCATGGGGGTTTTTCTTAGCATACCTGGCTGCAGTGATGCAGTGATGAGTCTCTCTCCAGTTGATATTCACTTCCAAAAGCCATATTTTGATGCCTCACTCCTTTTCCATCTCCGGTTTCGTGCACCCTTCTTAGCGTTGAATCTTGAATCCGCAACTTACCGAAAATCGACACATGGTCTGAGAAACCATTTAAGTGCACATGTTTTGTTCGTCTCTTCATATTTAAACATCTGGAATTACTAGAGGAATGCGTGCGGAAACCAAATACTGATATCATTTGGAAGTCGATTAGTCTGAATCTATTGCCGGAGGTATCGGGCATTTCCTTGGAGTATTATCAAAGATGCCCTCGCAATTATATAATCGAATATGATTTAAAAGGCATAATTGAATTATTACTCGTAAAAACTTACATGATGCCTTATTTGGGAACTCGAAGTGGAAGAAGAAATATATCGGAAGATGTTCATCACATCCCGGAAACTCAGAGTTTCTTATCTCCTCATTTGTTGTAGTTAAAGCAGTTGTTTGTACCTTAAGTCACTCAAAGTTTCCTCGTCCGGTTTAGAGTTCTTACATAATCAACAGGTGTTTACTTTTTCCACATCTATTGACATCTTAGCATGTCTAATGCTTTTTTGATTAATTCACTCTTTACTTTCACATGTTTGGAGTATAAAACCATAAATCTCAGTTATACAGTACCTCCTGCAATTATTCCAGTCAAATCCTGATGGCAGTGGTGCAGCCTTAATCGCATTAGAGGTAGCAATAGTCTCATGTTGCAACCGTGGCCAGAAGGGCACTAACTTATAACTTATATAACCTCATCCCGTTGTGTTCCTATTTTCTTGTGGTCTAATCCAGTAAGTAAGCAAGTCAGGTGAACGCACGTTACCCTCCAGACTAGCTGGCAATAGTTATTGTGCAACATATTTCACTTCACCTACCATCGGTCGGTCGTCGATAATAGAATACAAGTACAAGTAACTACGATATTCGTACTACGACTACGAAAGTACCCAATTCAATTTGGGCTCACCGCATTTCTGGTGATTTGTTTCGTGAACGTGCTACCACTTTTTTTTTCATCTATTGGAAATGTCTTAACAATGGTGATGCATCAGTGCACAAGTGGGTGAATTTCTTGGTGGCATATTCTCCAGTGCAGCGGAGAAATGCAATAAATTACTTAATTTAGCCCCGCTTGGGCTTGTAAGTCTTGTAGGTAATCAAGCAAGGTCGTTGGTATGTTTCGGTTACAACGTCTGGTTAATTGCCGGCTAGCTTTATCTACCATAACAATCAAGTCATGTATGCTACTCAATCTCTTATATGGTTGGACAGGGTATAATTAAACTTTAATAACTCAAGAAAAGACCTTACATTAGTCATGTGTCTTAGGCATAAACACAATATGAAAGGCGATACAATTATTAATGTGACGTTTTCTTAGTGCAATTATTATTGTTGACACATTCTAAGAACTACTGGGCTGTCTGATTTGATTGATGTCATGTTGAAACTGTGAAAAAGTCTTAGAAAACTCATTGTGGAAACCTGCAATGGGTGTATGGTGAAGCGGTGTTGCTTTTCTTATTATTTGCACTTGAGGTTGTAAGTTCTATTCTGTTTTTATCAATGTCTTATCTTCTGACCTAGTATCGGTAAAAAATCCTTAGATACTCTATATGGAGTAAAGTAAGGCTCATCTTCCAGGCTTTCTATCCAGCTCGATGGAAATCTAGGCAGCTTCAGTTGCACACTTCGAAATGAGTGCATGCCATAACCTTTCGCTGTATACTTTGACTAGATTTGACTGTATAGCCCATATAGTTATTTGCTGTATTTTCTCCTCTATTCGCCGTCTAGAAGGAGATCGAAAATCATCAGAAGAACTTTTTTCAGAAAACAACCTAGAGTCCATTTACCCACTTCACGTTACACTTACGACAAAATCCATTGTTCTGCGATATGGAGCACGGGTATTATATAAAGACACTTAAGTTGTCCAAGAGCCCCTTTTAAACTTTTTGCCTTCTAAGCCCATAGAAACAGCGGTTAATAGGAATTATTCTTCGTTTGATCTTAGCTTTGGTATCGTTTCCAGAACCACTAGGGGAACCAAGGTAGACAAAGCCCTAAACTTCATACCTCAAAGTCATATCTGTCTGAAGTGACGTTTTACCTATCTTAAATGTACTCACAGCAGACTTGCGAACCCCAAATTATTGCAAATCCCTTCGCAATTTTCTTTAGCCAAGCGGGCGCCATCCATTCCTAAGAGCCAGAGCCAGTCCACAAACAACTTTTGAATCTGTGTCTATAACTTTAGAGCAAGTTAAAGATAAAATAATAAACCTCGAAAATGATTCTTCTGCTGGCCCTGATGATCTTCCCCGCTATATTTTTAAAGAAATGTGAAATTCACCTAGCCCATTCTCTTACGGCTCTCTTGCAGCTTTGTATCACCCAGGGATTATTTCCCTCAACCTGGAAAAAGTCTTTTATTATTCCCCTACATAAAAAAGGTCGAAAAGATGATATTTCCAACTATCGACCATTTGCTAAGCTGTCCTGCACACCTAAGCTTTTTGAGAGCATTATCTATGACATAATGCCTTTCCATTATAACTGTTGTACTGTTTCCCAAAACCAGCACGGATTTCTCAAAGGTAGATCTACAACCACCAACTTAATGGAATTCGTATCAAGCACTTTATGTGCACTAGAATCTGGAAATGAAGTTGACGTTAACCGATTTCAGCAAAGTCTTTAATAGAATTTCTCATGATATAATCCTTCTAAAATTAAAGGCTATTGGTTTCCAAATAAGCCTTATAAAATGGGTTCAATCCTGTTTAATTGAACGACATTACTATGATCTATTCAGGTCCATGGTTTCTGACCCAATTAAAGCTTCCTCTGGTGTTACTCAAGGCAGCCACCTTGGTCCCTTACTATTTATTCTGGCCATTAATGATGTTGACTGCTTCATTAAAAATTCATACATATCTATATACGCAGATGATATGAAAATCTTTAGATATATATCATCTTCCTCAGACAGCCTACAGCCTCTTGAGCTTAACGTCAATAAAAGTCATTCTTCACCTCTCTGCTATCTAATCTTTAATCTGCTTGTTCCCTTAGTGAATGAGTTCCGTGATATAGGTGTTATCTGTGATAAGGAACTCAATTTCCGTTCTCATATTGGTAATATAATAAAAAAAAGGCAACTCTGTTTTTGTCTTCGTCTAGCGCCGGTCTAAGGAGTTTTCCAATCCTTATGTTACCGAATCCCTTATTACAACCTTAGTTAGGCCTTTTCTTGAATATGCAAGCCAAGTTTGATCACGCTATTACAGAATTCACATCCTCCGGATAGAAACTGTTCAAAGCAAGTTTTTACGATTTGCTTTACGTGGTCTTCCCTGGAATGATAGCCAAAACTTACCACCATACACTGACCGGCTGAAACTTATAAATTTACAACCCCTTTCTATACGCCGAAAAGTTGCCGATATTCTCTTTATTCACCAAATTTTAGTTGGTAATATTGATCGTACTTCTTTACTAAGATAGCTCTTCTTCACAAAACGAATTACAGGCACCTGGAGCCAATGTCTAGAATGCTTCGTGAAGCTAACGATATTCTACCTCTCTTCGACTACCACCTCAGCCAATCCTCCCTCAAGAACATTCTTATTTCCACCTAGAATATGCTAGCAATAAGCCTTAATACATCTGTCCAGGGTTGACCAGGTTGAAAATCAAATCAAATTAAATACATTACAGCGCTTTACTAACCTCACGCTATTTTTTTAAAAAGGTTTTAATATCTTCAACATACGCGAATATTTGAACGCACTTTTGGAATATTGTGCCTCTGGTATTGGTGGTGTTGAAATTTTCTTAAGAAGAATGCGTTCCCTTGATTTAATCCTTTTTTGACATCGAAAGTCTCGTTTTGTCTGAAGCCTTTGCTGAACTTTGGTGCCTGCATTCTCCATCGTCATCTGGCAGAATTGGGTAAGTTTGGCAGTAATACCAAACCCAGATACTGCTCTGTATAACTCGTCCTTGACCTTTAAATCGATTTAAATTTGGTGTGTTTCTATTTTATAAACTCATGCATCGATTTTTTTTTGATCTTTCATGGCGTGTAAATAAAGTTTACGGTGAGGTTTCTTGGCTGGAGGACCCTACTTGTATAAAGGGTGTTTTTTTTAGAGGTTTTAAACTGGCAACAGTGTTTCTACAGATTGTCAATTTGCAATTTGACAGTTAAAAGTTGATTTGTGGTTATTACATTTTGTCATTTTACGATGAATAGATTAACTCCAGAACAACGCGTGCAAATTGTGCAAACTTATTTTGAAAAACATGGTTTGGTTCGCCAAACTTATCGTGCGCTAAGTCCATTTTACGGTCGACATAATCGCTCATTTGAACACGTTATTCCGCACACGATGAACAATTTTCGCACCACGTACACTTTAGTAGATAATATGCATCCCCAAAGATCACAAACACTGCGAACAGAAGAAGTCATTGCCGTTGTGGAGCGCAGTGTTGAGGAGAATCCGAATGAGTCGATTCGCCATCGTGCACAGCAATTAGAGCTATGCTCATCCACTTTGTGGAAGATTTTACGGAAAGATCTCGGTTCGGTGAATGGGCCGCAAACATGATTCAGTTTGATCCTCATTTTCAAAGCAAAATTTTGTTCTCCGATGAGGCCCATTTTTGGTTAAATGGATATGTAAACAAGCAGAATTGCTAAATTTGGAGTGGAGAAAACCCAGAAGCCTTTGTCGAGACGCGCTTAAAACCATTAAAACTCACAGTATGCTGTGCTTTATGGGCTGGTGGAATCATCGGCCCATATTTCTTTAAGGGCGATGCCGGCCAGAATGTTACCGTCAATGGAATGGCGTTGAATGGCATTTACGTGAAAGAGCTTTGGTTTCAACAAGATGGCGCAACATGCCAAACGGCTCGCGACACCATCAATTTATTACGGGAAACATTTGCTGAGCGCATAATTTCGCGTGATGGACCTGTGAACTCGCCTCCACGATTGGGGATATGTGGAGTCACTAGTCTATGCCGATAAACCAGAGACTTTGGACGATTTGGAAGTCAACATTCATCATGTTATTGCTAATATACGGCCCCAGTTGCTCAATAAAGTTGTCGAAAATTGGACTTAACGATTGCGTTTCATTCGAGCTAGCAGTGGCACACATATGCCCGATATCATATTTAAACACTAATGGCATAAAATTATCTATTAAATAAAGCTAACATTGTAAACATTGACATTAGTGTGAAGTGTTTTATTTTATATTAAATCTGTACACCTCTAAAAAACACCCTTTACATAGGACAGCAGATAGGATCTTATAGGCAATACTTTCGTTCGATCTCATTTTGTGGATGAGTTGGTGTATGTCCCTTACCAAATCAACCATACCTGCTTTAAATAACTCGCCTATGTATATCTTTACTTCGTTCAGGCCGATTGAACAGAATAATTGATAATAATCATCGTCCAGATGGCATTGGTCACTTTTTCCTACAGCGGAATTTGGATCATCGTCGCATTTATACAGTCTGTTGATATGGTTTTCTACATATGGTATATCCTGCTCATAACGTTTACCTTCATATGCTTGTTCCAATCGTAGGCGCCTCTCTACTGATTGCAGTTCATCTGCGTTTGATGCTAGCAGCGTAGAATTGCTGTTTTGAGTTTGAGAGATTTGAAAAGAAATGACTTCAGTAACCTCTTGCTATTGCGGCAGTTCGACGTGAAATTTTCTGCTATGGCTTATTCGACAATTAAATGTGCATACGAACTTCGCTTTCAAAAAGGTGATAGTCCGGCTTTTCGAAATATTCAAACATCTGCACTAGAAGGTAGGAGCTTTGTCTTGCATTGAGTGAAATGTGCTCACGGCTTCTTAAGTTTTTTTTTATCAAAGGACTGCCACTTTGTTAGTATTTAGCATTATAGCTATGATGACTTTCATTTTCGGTGCAAACTATGTTTTCAAAATATATGAACAAAGATACTCTCTTCCCTTAGAATCCTCAAGGATGGTCTTACCGTCATGTTTAGAATATCGCCCGGACTAATTTAGCTGCTGATTGACATCCAAATAGATGCTGATTCTGGACTCTATCAATCACCATAGTACTCGTACATGTCAAAATGTTTCCCATTCTTTTACCCGAACTTTGCACTTCTCGGATTGAATTATCATATTTTCTGTAGGCAGTTTGAGATCTATAAGATATGTCGGCCCCATTAGTGCGATCATAACCAGAATACCGTCTTTTCTGCTGAAGAAGAGAATGACAGGCCACTAGTTTTTAGGAAACGTCCAGTGCATCTGCAACGTCATCCCACCTACGGCTTTACTCATAGAAGACCTGACTATAGTAGACACACTCTTATCAGACTGTATTTATAAGCATGAACAAGTGAAGCATACTTCAGAGTTTACAAGAGAGAAGGTACGTGTAGGATTCAACTTTTTTTTAACATTCGCGACTAGAACTCTTAATTAGTTTGTTTATCAACATACTACGCGTATGATGTCGTTTGCTGCTTGTTAGATGTTTTTCAAATAAGAAATAAAGTCTAACGACGTCGTGCTCTATGAAGATATCAGCACCACATCCTAGATAAGCCTTGAAGCCATTCGTGAAAATGTTGCTTTCCTGACTCAGATTCTTACAGATGGGGCCTATGAGTTCTTGTAGAAATCGGATTTCTGCTGTCATTGTGCTATTGAAACGCCTGTGCCTGTTGTTCCAAAGACGACTTCTTTTTAAATGGAGGATAACTTTGAGATAAAAATATCAAACGGAGATAGATTTTCTCTAAGCACCTGCTGCAGATTGGAGTTTTTTGTGTGAAATTTTTTTCCGCCACCCTTCTGGCGCACAGGAAGAATTGGTGACAAGATTCATTACAGAATTACAGGATATTACAGAAATCCTCTTTTCTTCTGCCAGTGAAAAGTGGGTGGGAAGTGTTCAACGCCACGTGACTATTGTTCAAAGAAAATCGCTATCCAAGATGACAAGTGCACACTTTAAGCACTGGATGAATCGGAACACTCAACTACCTACATAACCTTTGCTTTAAAGCAAATTCTCGTTGGAGAGAATCCGACTGATAGGGCAGGTTGTCATTGGCATATAGTCGAGCGAAGACGTCAAAACTGTTGATGCCTAACAGGTACTATTTGTTGTTGAGTGCATATTGAATTCTACGAAAACAGTGCAATCTTACCATGCCTTCCGCGATGGTATGCATGTTGCATTCTTCAAAGAGGATGTATTCGCAAAGCAATTTAGCATGAAGCTAAAACATTCTCCACTTATTTTTCAGTTGGTAAGAAATCACACGGATTGGTCTAAAAGAAGGAAGACTTGGTAATCCATCAAACCATCTAAAAAAATTTTCATTAGATGAACCCCAATTTTTTTTTCATTAAATGTTTATACACTACAATTACAATATATGACATCATTAAAATGTCCTTCATGGAAATGCATGCATGAGTGGATGCTTCAGACCCAATTCTCCATGACTTTTCACATGATTCGTCTAAAGATATTGGCTTTTTGGCATAAACCAGAATTTCAATGAAGATCCAAAGATGTTAAGCCGATCAGGGAGCCTCATTTTCCATCAGTTGATTGTTACACCTGATATGTAGCAAGTGGCACATGTTGTCCCCATATGATCGCACCTTCGGTATGAACATCACACCACTCAATTTTTCTGTGGATAATAGCTGCTGTTTGAACACCTCCGACTGTTCGCTGGACCAAATGCGACAACTTTGTTTATTAACAAAAATGTGTGTGTGTTCCAGAAAATTCCTTTTGGAAAATAGAGGCGCATATAATGAAAAACCCTTCAGTTAGAGTATGGGCTTGAAGTTGTCAGTTAATAGCGGTAATTTGACCCGTGGCTAATGAGGAATTAATAATTCAGATTGTGAATATAACTTTCCTTTACGAGTTCCCCTTTAATGCAAAAGAGCAACATGTTTAAGAGTTTTTCCGTATATTCAATGCAATGTTCTGCTAAACAATTGACTAGGAAATGGCCGATTAACTAGCATGAAGAAAATTTTTGAAAATCTTCAAAGTGAAGGAAGGGTCTCATAATTATTTAAGGGATTCCATGTCGGGAAAAAACTAACTTTAGTTATGGTATAATGACGTTAATTACGTGCCTTTAATTGGGCTATCTCAATGTGGTTTAAGAAGTAGTCGGCCAGAAGAAGGTATATTATCTTGTTAGACTCGAACATCCCGACCTTCAGCCAAGGAATAGCGTCAAAGTTGTGTGTTAATATAATAGTTATTCTGTTGCAAGGGATGACGTATGCAGATGTTATAATTATTTACCCTATTAGCAATATCTTTGTGGATTTTACGCCAACTCATTGCACTTTTAGCTAAATTCTTGTATCTTTCTGTACCCATGAGGCTCTTATGTAGAAGCATGGATTTTAAGCCGCAGTTTATGTGGAATGAATATGATAGCAGTAGTAGATAGTAAAATGTTCTTTATTTTCCAACTTTCTATATGGTTACATATACATATGTATTGTTTTGACATTACAATATTCATTTTACAAATACATATAAGAGTAAAAAACTTACGACTATGGCATAATGTGTTGTCCGTCGGGTAAAGTACAATTAACAATGTATTTATATTAATATGTGTTTGAATTTGAATAATTATACAAAAACGGAAAACCAATAAAATATATAAAACTTGACACTGATCTTTGAACTAATTAAATTCTGATAGAGATTGATTTATATAAGATATAACTACTTTGATATAATTGACCAGTTTTTTCAATCATCCGCGTTTACTCCGTTAGTACCGATATTAATTCACCATAATTCAAAGTTGCCTTGCCTGGTGGAAAGCAAGAAACAAGAAAACGATTTACGGAAAATTAGCGGCTGTTCAAAGAACGGCTTCCATAGCCATTACAGGTGCGCTCCGTACCACTCCTATGGCAGCATTGGACACGTTTTTGCGCCTAACACCGCTTGATTTACAGATCAAAAAACTAGCTGACAACAGTGCGATACGACTCACTAATCTGGGCTAGTTCAAGAGCGGTAAATTCGGTTATGGATGAAATTCCTTCCTTGGTACTTCGACATTTCGTATGATATAATACATATATTCGGATAGGGAGGACTGGGGAAAAAATACAAATGTTCCAATTTGCAACAGATGGCTCAAAAACAGAGGAAGGAACAGGTTCTGGTATGTTTTCAGAAGACCCAGAACTGAAAGTTCTGCTTGCTACCGGATGCAAGCAGTGTCTTCCGTTTGTCCTCAGGGCGGCTGAGATAATGTAGATGAGATCGGTATCCGAAAGATATATCGCTATCTACATCGATAGAAAGGCCGCACTCAAGGCAATGGAATCAACCAACGTCAACTCTGATACATTCCTGGGCTGTCGCACAGTGCTTAAGACACTATGCAGTCAGAACCGGGTAAAACTGTGCTGGGTGCCAGGATACTGCGGTATTAAAGGAACAATCGGAAGAGCTTGCAAGAAAAGGAGGGCCACTCGTCAATAGTGAGGTTGCCAATATCAAACCAACCCTTTGCATTGTAAGGGACACTATCGAGGAAAATATCACAAAGACTGCCAACCCAAGATGGTCAAGTGTTGAAGGACACAGGGTATCCAAGACTCTTTGGCCGCGAGGAAGCTAATAAAATTAAACAGGGGTGAGCTTAGGACAGTAATAGAAGTCCTGACATGACACTGTCTCCTGCGGCAGCACGTAAAGAGACTCAAAAATATAAGACACGGATATCTGCAGATTCTGCAGTGATCTGCAAGCTGTTGAGGAAGGACATAACACACATACTGTATGAATGCAAGGCAATATCGCGTAGTCGAAGAATATTTTTAGGGAAATACTTTTTCGAAAACATAGAGGAAATAGACCGCACGAACTTCAAAGGCCTTCTTGCCTTCTGCAAGAAAATTGGGTGTTTCACCAGGGCCATTGTTTAGGTTTCTGCCATTTGAAGACAAATTCAATTGGTTCCACAGGGACCGCAATGGGCCCGTTTTGGCGCCTGCATAATGGCATATCACACCCCTGTTTAACCTTAGCTAACACTAAACTCCCTTAATGCAGTGCATCTGCCTTATGTTGTTTGTCAATGTTAAAATCATTAATAAGGTACGAGGGTAGTCCCAGAAGTAACCGATCTAACAAAGAAAACACAAAAAAATTGCGGAAAATATTGGGTCTACAAGTAAGTTTCCAGCGTTTTTTTTTTCCAAAATTTGAAGTTTTATTATGAAAACATAGTTACAATGCTTTATTCAAAGTATCGTCCATCGGAAGCTACAACTTTCCCCCATCTTTCTGGCAATTTATGAATTCCGGACCAAAAAAATTTCTCTTCTTTCGAGCCCAAAAACGTATCGAGCCAATTTTTGATTTCCTCTACTGAGCTGAAGCGTATTCCCGTAAGAGCGTTCTGCATCGAACGAAACAAGTAGTAGTTAGATGGTGCCAGGTCTGGACTGTAAGGCGGGTGAGGCAGAATTTCCCATCCACTATTTTCCAAATAGTTTTTCACCGAAACCGCAACATGTGGCCGAGTGTTGTCGTGATGAAAAATGACGGACTCATGGCTGGTCTCATATTCTGGCCGTTTTTCTTTTAATGACACCGCTTCAAACGAATTAGTTGGGTTCGATATAATGGTCCTTTGATGGTTTCACCACTCGGAAGCAGTTCGTAGTATACGACACCATTTTGATCCCACCATATGCAGAGCATGACCTTATTCACGTGAATATTTCGTTTCGGCGTCGATTGGGCGGGCTCGCCGGGCTTTGTATACGATTTTCTGCGTTTAGGATTATCATAATAAATCCATTTCTCATCACCAGTGACAATACGATGCAAAAATGATTTATTTTTATACATACAATTTATTTTTATAGTAACATTTCGGACATGCAAAATCGTCGTTCGACGTCTCTTGGCTTCAATTCGTACGGCACCCAGTTTCCAACATTTTGAATGAATCCCAGTGCTTTTAGGCGCAGGGAAACGGCTTGTTGCGTGACGCCCAATGATACAGCAAGTTCTTCTTGAATCTGACATGGATCCTCATCCAGTAAAGCGTCCAATTCCTCGTCTTCAAAACTTTTCGGCTTTCCGGGGCGATTTTTGTCTTCGACTCCAAAATCACCACTTTTGAACCGTTTGAACCACTCGCGGCACGTCGATTCACCAATACATTCCGCCCCATAAGTTTTCGAAAGCAAACGATAGGCCTCAGCCGCACTTTTCTTCATATTAAAGAATAAAAGCAGCGCTTCCCGCAAATGACGTTTATTTGGCTGGAAACTTGCCATGATTTTGCTCGATAAAATGTACGACACCGATAGAACTGCTCAAATATAATGCTGCAAAGTTGTTGACAGATGCAAAACCTACAAATAAAACACATGGGGTCTGACATTTCTGCCCGGGATCCACTGGTGGCGCTATCTCTGACAAACGCTGGAAACTTACTTGTAGACCCAATATCTTTATTTCTCTACTTAGTCTCCTTTTAGTTCAATACACCTTTCTCCACGATGTTCAATAGCTGCGATACCCTGTTTATAATGAGAATCTTCAAACTACTTATAATAGCCATCAACCATAGACTCCACCTCTTCACTATTGGCAAATCTTTTACCACCGACGGATTTAGACCCGAGGGGGCTAAATCTGGCGAATAGGGTGCGAGGATGCAATTCGAACCTTAACTCATTTATTTTGGCCATCGCGGTGACGGATGTGTGAACTGGTGCATTGTCTTGACAAATCAAAACTTTTTTTCTTCGCCAAATGCGGCCGTTTTTTCCGGATTTCATCTTTCAAACGCTGCAATAAGTTCGCATAATACACGCTATTGATTTTTTTTTTGCTTTCTGAAGATAATCAATGAAAATTATCCCACGCGCCTCCCAAAAAACTGACGCCATGACCTTGCCTGCAGATGGAACTGTCTTCGCCTCCTTTGGAGCCAATTCTCCCCTTTGAGTCCATTGTTTTGACTGTTCCTTCGTCTCGGGTGTGAAGTGATGGACCCATGTTTCATACATGGCTATGAATCCAAGCAAAAACTCAGCTTTATTGTTGTGAAACTTTGACAAACACTCGATTGCAACATCCTCACGACGGTGTTTTTGTTCCACTGTGAGTAATCGCGGCACCCATCCTGCGCACAGCTTTCTCATGTCAACATGCGATGTATAACGCTTTTTTGAACTACCTGCCATACCTGCACTTTCAATCGACGGTCATCGAATACCATTTTGTGAATTTTTTTTCAACATTTCTGGTGTACTCACCTCATTTGGTCGACCACAGCGATGTTCGTCTTAGCAATTCGTACGGCCTCGCTTAAACTCTGCCACCCAATATTTTATCGTTGTAAACGAAGGACCAGGCTCCCGCAGAGCAGAATCCAGTTCCGTTTTGATGTTTTTTAAATTCAAATGGAAGTATTGTATCACATAACGATGACCAAGTTTTTCCATATCTAAAAATTCATTGAGAGCGTTCCTATTATTATTCTTCTAAAGATTTTCAATGTCAGTTGCTTTTCCTTCGAGCACTGAGGGCGGGCTCATACTTTTAGCCTGCAGTACTCGTATATCTGTTATAAAAACTTTCGGATCATTTCAGTATAGAACATTTCAGGAGCTGCATTAATAGTGAAAGTTGAGAGCAAAAATCTTAATTTTCTAAAGAAGTATTTAAGGAATATGCTTCCGATGACTTTGACTCGTGGTCTAATTGCACGATCCAAAACCCAGACACACTCATGAAAATTTGAAACCAATTTTTCTGCGTGGCTGGCATGTTTTTAGATTTAACGGTGTAAACATTGCTGATGGCATTGGGGAGCTCGGTTATGTTATTGTGATCACGTTGACACAGTTTCAGACATTTATTGTAATTTGTTGATTAGATTTTTGAACGTCATTAATGCTAATAGTTTGATGAATTGACTCATTAATTCACGATCGCTAAGATATTTTTGTTTTCATTTACCATCCACGGTTTTATCCCATTTATTAGAAAAAAGATACTAATCAATGTAAGTAATTACATTTTTATTTTTTTACGAATTTACTTTTTTCAAATTATTGAGTTTGAATATTCGGAAAACAGAACCGATATTAGAAAAACAAACACGAGCCATACAGGTGATGTTGGATGGCGGATGTCAATTAAATCCATAAAAAATTAGAAAAATTTGCAATTTGGACAAGCCAGTCCATGCTGCCACGTTAGACTGCTCAGCTGAAGTAGGTTCAGCAGTATGAGGACTAAGGGAGATGTACCCCAACTTCTATGTAGGCGCCACGAATGCCTGAAAAATGAAATCACCAACGAACAAAAATAAAAAAAAACATTTACGTAGGTTACTCGTAACTCAATAAAACCGAAAAAAAAACCAACCTCTTTGGAATGGCCTGCTATTCCTTTCGAATACCGAAAAAAAGTTAAGTGTTTTAAGACAAGAAGGGAGGAATCGCTTTCTGAACTTACGAGTATTTTGGGACATTTTGTTTCACGGAACGCGAACCTACCGGGTCTTGCACTTTTCGGAATTGACTGTCCCTCACTTAACAACAAAATCATATAAAAAAAAAAAAACAGATGGAACTTAGCCTTTTTTTATTTTCTTCCCTTTTAGTCCTGGCTTTCCTCGTTGATCTCTCCAATTCTAATTCACCTTCCTCTTTCGATGTTCCTTCCTTCCTTCATTGAGTAATCCGACTTCTTTTCTTTAACCCGTACTCACCTTTTTTAATTTAGTGACGTGCCTTTCGACTAATTGCGAAAAAGAGCGACTACTAAACTGCTCCTCCATACTCACAAGTATGCCACCTCACCGTTCAGCGAGATGTCGCCATGCTCGCGAATTTTCCTAAATCTATGAGTGAACATTTCAGATCGCAATTGACGTTTATAAAAATTAAGAAAGGAAGACCAATCGAAAAACACAAAATTAAAATTCACTGCCTTTGCTACAAGGAAAGAAGGACTAAGCCCTTTAAAAAAAAAATCGAAGGTTAGTTGACTTAGACCCGGTGAGCTTCTGAGTCCTTTTGGGGAAAGGGACTAGTGGCCAGCGTCCCTTTCTTCACACATCAAGTAAAGGGTGTTTGTTTAGAGGTATACTATTGGGTCTACAAGTAAGTTTCCAGCGTTTGCCAGAGATGGCGCCACCAGTGGATCCCGGGCAGAAATGTCAGACCCCATGTGTTTTATTTGCAGGTTTTGTATCTGTCAACAACTTTGCAGCGTTATATTTGAGCAGTTCTATCGGTGTCGTACATTTTATCGAGCAAAATCATGGCAAGTTTCCAGCCAAATAAACGTCATTTGCGGGAAGCGCTGCTTTTATTCTTTAATATGAAGAAAAGTGCGGCTGAGGCCTATCGTTTGCTTTCGGAAACTTATGGGGCGGAATGTATTGGTGAATCGACGTGCCGCGAGTGGTTCAAACGATTCAAAAGTGATGATTTTGGAGTTGAAGACAAAGATCGCCCCGGAAAGCCGAAAAGTTTTGAAGACGAGGAATTGGACGCTTTACTAGATGAGGATCCGTGTCAGATTCAAGAAGAACTTGCTGCATCATTGGGCGTCACGCAACAAGTCGTTTCCCTGCGCCTAAAAGCACTGGGATTCATTCAAAAGGTTGGAAACAGGGTGCCGTACGAATTGAAGCCAAGAGACGTCGAACGACGATTTTGCATGTCCGAAATGTTACTGCAGCGGTATAAAAATAAATCATTTTTGCATCGTATTGTCACTGGTGATGAGAAATGGATTTATTATGATAATCCTAAACGCAGAAAATCGTATACAAAGCCCGGCGAGCCCGCCCAATCGACGCCGAAACGAAATATTCACGTGAAGGGTGTCGTATACTACGAACTGCTTCCGAGTGGTGAAACCGTCAAAGGACCATTATATCGAACCCAACTAATTCCTTTGAAGCGGGCATTAAAAGAAAAACTGCCAAAATATGAGACCAGGCATGAGTCCGTCATTTTTCATCACGACAACGCTCGGCCACATGTTGCGGTTTCGGTGAAAAACTATTTGGAAAATAGTGGATGGGAAATTCTGCCTTACCCGCCTTACAGTCCAGACTTGGCACCATCTGACTACCACTTGTTTCGTTCGATGCAGAACGCTCTTACGGGAATACGCTTAAGCTCAGTAGAGGAAATCAAAAATTGGCTCGATACGTTCTTGGGCTCGAAAGACGAGAAATTTTTTTGGTCCGGAATTCATAAATTGCCAGAAAGATGGGGGAAAGTTGTAGCTTCCGATGGACGATACTTTGAATAAAGCATTGTAACTATGTTTTCATAATAAAACTTCAAATTTTGGGAAAAAAAACGCTGGAAACTTACTTGTAGACCCAATAATTCAATATGGAATAAAACACTTGAAGCCAATGTTAATGCTAGCTGGAATGAAGCGCGATCGTCCAATTTTCGACATATCAGCAATAACACGGCGAAGGATGCCTTCCAAATCGTCCAACGTCTATGGTTTATCGGCATAGACTAGTGACTTTACATACACCCAAAGAAAGTAATCTAAAGGAGTGAGATCACAGGATTGAGGAGGCCAGTTCACAGGTCCAGCTCAGGAAATGTTTCCCGCAATAAATTGATGGTGTCGCGCGCCGTGTGGCATCTTGCGCCACCTTGTTGGAAACAAAGCTCTGTAATATCAATGCCATTCAACTGAGGAACGAAGAAGTCAGAAATCATGTTTCTATAGCGCTCTCCATTGACGGCAACATTCTGGCCATCATAGTCCTTAAAGAAATATGGGCCGATGATTACACCAGCCCATAAAGCACACCAAACAGTGAATTTTAATGGTTGTAAGGGCGTCTCGACAAAGGCTTCTGTGTTTTCTCCACTTCAAAGTCGGCAATTTTGCTTGTTTACATATTAACCAATTTAAACAAAAATGGTCCTCATCGGAGAGCAAAATTTTGCGTTGATCAAGCTGAATCATGTTTTCGGCCCATTCACCGAACCAAGATCTTTCCGTATAATCTTCAATAAGATGGATGGGCATAGCTCCACTTGCTGTGTACGATGGCGAATAGACTCATTCGGATTCTATTCAAAACTGTGCTCCACAACGGCAATAACATCTTCTATTCACACTATTTGTCGTCTTTGGGGATGCGTATTATCCACTAGAGTGTACGTGGTGCGAAAACGATTCATCTTGCTCCGAATAACTTTCTCAGGACGTAGCGCACGATAAGTTTGGCGAACAAAACCATGGTTTTCAAAATAAGTTTGCACAATTTGCAAGCATTGTTCTGGCGTTAATCTATTCGTTGTAAAATGGCAAAACAAACTAACCACAAATCAACTTTCAACTGTTAAATTGACAATCTGTAGAAACAGTGTTGCCAGTTTAAAAACCGAACTCTAAAAAAAACACCCTTTATTTATTTAGATGTTTCTCTTTTGTTCATACTATGTTGTTTTCTTTTACTGAGCTAACAGTTTGTGCTCAGTTTTTATGTATTTGGTTTTTTCTACGCGAAGGGTTCCAGATGACCCGAGCGTATTATTCCTGCGAAAGTATGATAGTCCTTCATGTTTTCAGGGGGTTCCAGAAAACCCGCTTGGCTATCTGCTTTTTATTACCTCCGATTGAATTTGGATTGGATGAATCCACAAGTCCCTCTCGACAATACGTTTCTCCGAGATGACAGTGGACGTGAAAGGTAGAGCTAAGTTGAAAAAGTGAAATGGGTAGGAGTGGAGCAAGATGGATTACATCTACTTCAGGCTGGAGATTGTCAAAAAAGAGATACTGTGGTTCTGTCAAGGTCAAGAACCGAGTACTTTGTAGTTAAAAAAAAGTAAAATCAAATTATGATGTCTAGTTCTCTCCTCTCTCTTTTTTCCGTGACATCACTTGGTACTTGCGTGGGTGTATAAGAATGGTTGAGCGTCCGTCCTACACACATTTGTTATTCTTTTAGGATACTGCAAAAGCGCACGAAAAGCTCATGTGCGCGTGGCTGCCCTCCACTCTCCCAGTATGAAAAAGCAACCTCTTTAAAGTAAAGGTATTGTAGGTACAATAGGAAGAGTTCAAGGGGTGGGAGGTAGACCCAGGAAAGCTAGTTGTGGCAAATCTAACCGCAACAAATTTACTACAGCAAGGTACGGACTAATTCGTCATTTACTCGTACATCTAATTTATGCAACACATAATTCGAAACGAACTATTTTGGTTAGCCCTTTCGACGTCCAAATCTTGTTTCTCACATCAAGGAAACATCTTATCATTCAACCGATCCACTAGTAAATATAACATGTATAGCTATCTCTATCAACTCAATCATATACATACATAAAAATATTAAATACAAGTATCATAGCATACACACAACTATAAAAATAAAAAAACTTATGCACATACATATTTATTTCTTTCTGGTTTGTTTTCAGATCAATTTTTCGGAACACCACCGTCACAACGATCGTTTGACTATTTTAACAGCCGATACTTCAAATACTACTAAGTCATTAGTTAATTAGTCTAATTAAATTCAAAGCTTAAGTTAAACAAATCAACCTCTGTAAATATGTATCTTTAAAAAGTAAAAAAGTAAAAAAGTAAAAAAAAAAAAAAAACAAAGTTACACGAATATAGAAAATAAAAAAACCAATTTATATGTGAGAGCACTTTAAAACATTGCAAATGGAAAAAAGTATCTTTTTCCATAGAGCATTCGTAAATTGCCTTCCGGTCAACGACAAGTGGTCATTTTCAATCAAACAAGTCCATCACCTCCGATGAATTGGCATTTTTATACAGCAGCTGACAGCTGTAAAGTGTAAAACATTTTTTTCGACATTTATGAGCACATAAAGATTGAAGTATCTCGCCTCTGTATGGTAAGTTGTATCTTTTTGGTGCACAGTCATAACCAGGCAAAAAGAGGCTGCAACATAAAACGTATTCGGATAATAAAGAGGTTCAATTGGTAAGCTACAAAAGCACAAGGTAAGTCGTAATTTACTTTGGTATGCATTCGTTGCAGTGTATCTTTCTCAACCTAGTTCGCTATAATGAAAGTAAGCACCTCTCTGTTAATCTTGATTTTAATAGAAAAAAACAATAATAACATGTTTCATTTATTTGTTATCTCTTGTATGTATCATTTTATTAGTTTATGAGGTTGCAAGTAATTTCAAAAAAAATGCAAAGTCAGTCTTCCTCATTGGATTCTACGGTATACTCATATAAATACCATGGACGTGTAGATAAAAAGTAACTTTTTCGCTGCTAAGTATACGGATATATTGATTTAAAAGATGTTATATATTTTTGAATTTATTAAAGGAAATAAGAGTCAAGTTATTTCTATACACTACGACCGAAATGCATACTTTATTAGCTTCCTGATAGGGAAGTTCTTGCATTCACCTCGAAATTTGAAATTGAAAATTGTGTGATATCTTTACGTTTTAAGGTATTTATAATGTTTTTAGATAGTTTTGAAGGAGTTTTTTTTGGGTTGCGCCAAAGGATGCATAATCTCCATAGATACCAGTAGCCCGGGCTACCAGCATGCACGATTCGCTAGCATGATTGTTCGATTCCAGGAATACGCAAACGTTATTGTATAAACCACACACTACAGACTTCGACCAAACTCCCCGCGGACTGGCTATAGATATTACTTCGCGGGGCTGGTAACCAAATCAATGTATTGGTATTGTGTCACCTGCTTTTGAGGCTTCTGTCCCATTAGAATTGTTATAAAAATACATGTTTCCGCCTAGTTCTCGTCCGACTGCAAAATGTAATCGAGGATTAGCGACGGGCTGGGCAGAGTAGTTCTCTATGCATATAAAATACTGGGTGGTCCGTATCTTCATCTTCATTTGAGCATTCATGGCAAAATGGTGAGATGTCGTGCCAAAAACGGTGGAGATGCTTGCGATAACCACCCTGGCCAAACAAGAACTGCAAAAGGTTGTAGTTGTTGTCTCCATATTTACATTCTATTGTATCTAGTCATGGATTGTGAGTATAGGTTTGTATATCCATCCCAGCTTGCTACTGACGCTGCATTTTCTTCAATTTTGATGCTCTTGATTCCATTGGCATCTCTTAAGGCTCTTCCGTTATACTCGTATATCCTCAATAAGGTGGGGTGAAAAGTAACCTCCTTGACCGCCAGAATGCGCTGCTACTGCAAAAAAGGTTATGGTGCCTTGAAGTCCGTTCATATTTAGGCAGACATGCCAAATTTCAGTGCGATACTGTCTTTAGTTTTATTTTGACAGCTGCTGCTGCTCCGTCAGATTACACCGTCAAATATTGGTTTCGAGAATTTCGTGGTGGCCGCAACTCCACTACTGATCAAGTCCGCAGCGGCAGGCCCTCCGATGCGGTTACAGAGGACAATGTCAAAAAAATACATGAAATGGTGTTGGCTGACCGGAAAGTGAAGGTGCGCGAGCTAGCACATACCACAAAGATTAGTACTGTGCGCACACGCCATATTTTGGGCAATATTCTGCATATGAAAAAGTTATCCTGCCGCTGGGTGCTGCGCATGCTCACTCCTGACCAAAAACACGAAGGCAAGAGCACTTCGAAAGAGTGTTTGGACTTGCTGATACGGAATCGGGCGGACTTTTGGCGTCGATTGGTAACTGTTGATGAAACTTAGATCCACTATTACATACCAGAGAACAGAATGAGTGCCCGGCAATGGACTGAAGCCGGCACGAGTCCTCCGAAGCGGTCGAGAGTGGCTCGATGGGTCGGAAAGGTTATGGCGTCGGTTTTCTGGGATTGTCATGGCATACTCTTAGTGGACTATCTCGAAAAAGGAAAAACCATCAACAGCGATTATTACTGTGCATTATTGGAGAGATTGAAGGCCGAAATCGCTGCAAAACGGCCTCACATGAAGCGAAAAAAAATTTTATTTTTGCAAGACAATGCGCCGGCGCACAAGAGCATCGCAACCACGGCTAAAATCAACGACTTACGGCTCCAATTGCTGTCGCATCCACCGTATTCGCCCGATTTGGCTCCCTCGGACTATTATCTTTTCCCAAACCTCAAAAGATGGCTCATCAATAAAAAATTCAGCTCACACGAGGAAATCATTGACGCCACGGAGGAGTATTTTGCAGACCTTCTGGAAAATTACTTTTCGGACGGGATCAAGAAGTTGGAAAATCGCTGGAATAAGTGTATCAAACTAAAAGGGGACTATATTGAATGATATGTATAAAAAAACATTTAAAAAAAAAATTTTCATTCCCAAGGAGGTTACTTTTCACCCCACCTAGCATTTCATCTGTCAGAATGTCGACGTGAACTATTCCAGCTATAACAAAGGCGGCCTCATCTGATATGGTTTTGATTGTCCGTAGCGCGCAGAGTCTATGTATTGACGATAGTCTTCTTTTGGTCTCCATCGTCCTCAGTGCCTGCGCCCAGACTGGAGCGGCATACAAAAGAACTGATGTGACAATTCTGGAGAGTAGTACCCTTTTTGCATATCCAGTTCCACCAATGTTAGGCAGAATGCTCGAGAGCTCCCTGCATTTGCGATCCTTTCTTGGTTAAACAGTTCACGTGTATTTTGAATCGTAATCTGTTGTCCAGCAATTCACCAAGATATTTAACCGCTTCTTTGGACCCGATTATTTGGTTACCAACCTGGAAGTTGGCGCACTGTACAGTTTTTCGACTGGTTACGAGGACAGTTTCTGTTTTATGGTCGGCTAGTTCTAGGCTGGTGTCTGTTAACCAATCCTTTATCCGGACAATTACTTCGTTTGTAGCGGATTCAACTGTACGAATCTGTTTACCTATTGTCACGACGGCAATATCATTGGCGAATCCATTTACTGGCACCCCTCAGGGAGCGCCACACGTAGAACCCCGTCGTATATTATGTTCCACAATAAGGGCCCTAGAGCCGATACCTGTGGACCTCTGACAGTGACGTTGTAGTATTTTTTATCTTCACCTGTATTATATCTCCACTTTCTGTTGTTGATATAGCTCGTTACTACACGCAGCAAGTTATATGGTGTCTGTGCAGCGTTACTACTGCACAGTACTACTCTGTGCCGTAGTACCATCTTTCCCCTTCGACGGTGCCTTTTACGATATCAGCTACTGCTCTTATGGCATCAAAAGTAGATAGCGTTTTTCTAAAACTAAATTGGTAATCTGAGAAGGTTCCTTTCGTCTGCCACTACGAGTAATCTATCTTCTCGAGGAAGTTTTCCATGGTGTCTAATAGGCATACTCGTATTGGGCGTTTTTCCTTTTAGCAGTAGGACCAAATGTTGTATTTCCCAATTTTCGGAAAACGTTCCTTCTTCGAGGCACTTCTGCACCGTCATCATAAACAGATGTGGTCTCTTTTTTATAGCCGCTTTTATTGCCTTGTTTGGGATACCGTCGGATGCGGGCGCTTTGTTGTCGGCTATCTTGTTACATGCGCGGAGCAGCTCCTCCTGGGTATTTAGTGGAATGTCCACTGCACTGATTTTTCTTACAATATTCCCCGCAGTAGCTGGTATTTGGATTTCAGCATTATTGGACATGTTATTGGAGGGTTTCTGTAGCCCTTCAGTTTGAGCACTACTATTCTGTATGCCGAATCCCATGGGTTAATGTCGGTTTCATCACAGAGGCGTTTAAACCTCATGGTTTTGCTCTCCTTGATGGCTCTATATATATTACGCCTTGCCAGTTTAAAAGCCCATCACTAGTGCACCAAGCGTCGATCACATATAGGACTTCTTACCCTTTACAGGAGATAATCGCTAGACCTAATCCAGTAGACAAAACATCATATCTGTATATAGCTGAGCGTAGACATTGGAGAGCGTTAAGCAGTGACTCAAACAACGTGCACCATAATAGTGGCGATACGATGTTGCCCTGCGAATAACTCCTGCTTACAGCCGCCGTATTGGCCCCAGTTAGCTGTCCAATCCACTGTCACTGTCTGCTTCCTAATTTAATGTCTTTAGGCTTTTAGCTCATTCCCTGATATTGTCCGTTGGAGATATGGTGGAGTCGCAGGGTCAAGGTAATTCTTGCGGCAGCTTACCGTTATGTAAGTTGTGACACTTACTATCCTTGATAATAGCTTTGAGTTTTCCTGGGATATCAATCCTGCGAAGGCGAACTGGTTCAAGCTGTCGAAAGCCTTCTTCACGTCTATAAATATTGCGGAAGTCCGTACTAGACCCATTGCTCTATTATAATCTATACAATTTTATGTGATCAATGCAGAAGGATACAGCCCGAACTCATGCCTATTAATCGTCGAGGATTGAATCTAAATATTCCTTAATTCGTTCTGATATAGTTCCAGGTAATGTCTTGGTGAAGGTCGGAATAAACGCATATACCTCTCCAGTTTTCATCATCCATCAGATTTCCCTCTTATATAAGCATTATGATGATCCCTTTCTTTCATTCCTGCGGAATTTGATCACTTTCCCACGCTTTTTGTATCAGCGGATTTACAAGGTGGGGTAAAAGTTGTCACCTGATGTTCTTTAGCTGTAATTTTCTTTATGAATGAAAAACTTGGGTTCTGCTTTTGGATTATATTTATTTGATGTCTTACATTTTTTTTCATTGAGTCGAGAAAATGATATCGGCTAAGTAGCCCCCGCCAATTGTGGCATTTTAAGTAACCCATGCCAGATCTTCCCGCGATAGGTCCTCGCATTCTTGACGGATATTCTCTTTGAGGGTTTCAAGAGTCTGAGGCTTGTTGACATAGACTCATGACTTCAAAAAACCGAAGAAATTAAATCAGGCGATCTTGCCGATCAGCCCACATCGCCAACACGAGAGATTAGGTGACCCGGAAATGCAGCCTTCAGAATTTTGGCTATGACTCGTGCAGTAAGCGCCGTTGCTCCATCTTACAGTTGGAACATCTTACAGTCTTTCACCAAAATTCTCTGTAAAGAACGCCGATTGATTCCCAATTGCGTGGCACGTCGTCTGGTCGATACTACGGCGTCCCCTGCGGCACTTTCAATCACAACTGTGATATTCTCAGCAGAATGGCTGCTCCGGGGCCGGCCAGACCTGGCAGCATTTCGTTTTGCCCCATATTCTTCTAGGCGAGCGGCTAAACGTCGTAGTGTTTGCCCAGTTGGTGCCGAAATTCACGCTGCGCCAACACCACCGACGAATTATTCCGCAAAAAAATCGTAACAATTATTCCGCGTTCTTTAGGTGTATAGCGATTCATGTTTTGTTGATGTGTAATTTGTATCTGTTTGTTTCAAAAATGTCAAAGTAGAATTGACATTTGGCGCCATTTGCAAAAATTATAGCATCTTCCGATAGCGTACTGATTTTTGCGCCGCCTAGTATTTGGTACCATTTGAAACGCCCTGAAAACACGCTTGTGAGGGCACACAAGGCTGGCATTCCCTCCTCCGATCATATTTTAGAGGTGATTTGATATATACTCTTCATAAAGTCATTCAAAGCCACCTTGAACAGCTTGGCACCTGGGTTGTCATTACCAGCAGCATTGTTGAGCCTAAATTCTGATATCGATTTCCTCACTTAGCCGAGGTCGTGTACTGAATTATTACCACTTATCGTCCAGACTAAACGGCTAATTTTGTCTGACAGCAGAACATTGATCGCGATCGCTGTAGAACAGTCTGTATGTCCACAACTAAGATTTCTTGTTTGTCCTTGCAGGCTTCTAGTTATATCTTGATGACCTGGGATGTTTCTTTTACCTTAAAGTGATAGATAGATCAGGGTACGCCCAGGCTCTTTTATAAATGTCGAAATGTGGTAACTGCGTACGTGTTGCAATAACCATTGGCACTGAAGCCAAGTTGGTAAGCCTGAATCCGTTGCGGTATCGTGCACGCTACATTTACCGACTATGCTACCAAAGACGTAGTCCACTCCCAAGCCTCGATTAAAATCACCTTGGGCGATTTTAGCATCATACTTAAGACATTACGCACACGATGCCCCGTATCCGAATATCATCCCAGCAGCAATCAGTAGCGTACGGCTACAGTTGGCCAAATTTGAGTTCTTCTGAAGCCCTTGCAGACCTAAGCTTTACATATGTTTAAGTACTCCTGAAAAGGCAACACCATTGATTTCATTTGTGGAATCGTTCCGCTGATCTTTTATCCAAAGTCAAACCTTGACTCGCGCATGTCACTTTAGCCTGCATTTATAAGGGTTTATACCAGCAGTTCCCAGAAAATAGAGCAATTGTTTCAATTGCGTAACTTTCTCAAAATTTTGCAATGCAATGCTTTGCGATCCGTTCTTGTAGCACTTTGTAGTGATGAGCCACATAAATTTTCTGGAAACTCACTTAATCTCGACTGGCCTTAATGTCAAGAAAATAAATTCATAACTGGTTTTGTCTAGAGATACGTACTTCTCCACACCCACTTAATGCATATTTATCACACCTATATAAAATAGCCATTGTAATTCTTTCGAACAATAAAATATTTCCTCTACTACCTCACAATATTTATATTTCCATCGATATCATATTTCAATTCAAATTTTATTCTTCTAAGCCATTGCTAGCAGCTGTTCTTTGCTGTCAGCGCCTCCATTGTGTGAACTAAATCACCGCCGTCAACGTCAAGAAAAATCGTAAAGATATCTTTTGCCACTTATTAGCACCTACAGCATGATCTTTGAATTCATGACAAGAATATAGTGCCTCCATATTAAGGGCAACATGATCCGGCCAACATTTTCTTTTCCGCCAGGCATCACACAAAGACCTAAGAGCACCAATCGATCTTGCCAAACGTGGATTTCATCATCAGCTTCAGTCTCATTTAACCACATCAGACCCATACTCACACTTACATTCGCTACATAACGCCTTCGCCATGCACTTCTGCTCTGGTCATAAATTTGTTTATCTAAATGTTGCAAAACAGTGTTACCGTGTAAGTCTTACAATGGTTTTGTCACTTCTTGTGAATTTTAAACATTCCTACGAGTCTACCGCTTTCCTTCCGCCATAGCGGTGTACTCGTACGTCGAAATGGGAGCATGTGATACATGACACAGTCAACCTGTATTCCCGAATCAATGTGCGTCTCTCTTGGTGCTCCATGAGTTCAATTAGTAGAGTACAGTAGTTTGAAACCGCAGTAAGACAGTACTAGATAGTTGGTATCCGTATCTATGTGCCTATAGTGTCAAAGTAATTTAAGATTAAGCGCGCAAAATGAGTTCGAATGTCGGAAATCTCTTCACATTACATGTTCCCTTAGGCAGTGCGTTTGCGTACAAAAGTACGGCGACATATCTGGTGGTAGTAGCAGTCAGTTGCAACTTCAACTTCAATTCCAGCAACATGACCACAAGATGGAAATCCAAATTATCGTTGATATGTATCCATAAGTGGAAACACTATTCTCGACGTGATTCGCAGAAAAAGACTTGGAACGTGCTGGGGACGTGGTGGAGGTAGGTTTCGCATTTTTTGCATGGGAAATGAGCTCTGGCGCCGAAATGAATAGAAGGTTTTGCATTGTTTTCACAATTGACCGCGTCTGGTGGGATATTTATGTTGCTAACTATGCTCGCATGCTTGGAAGCTCTAGCATTTTTGTAAAGTTAGTAATTTTTTTTATTTTTGTTTTTCGATTTAATCTTGTTATGCAAAGTAGGCATTTTGTTGTGAATATATTTCGAGTCCCTGTCGGTAGTATGATTAGTAAAAACCAAAACACACTTGGCAGACTCGATTTGAATTTTTGTATATCGGTGTTGATCTACAAATTGAAGTTGAAATGCAGTAAACCGCAGTACAACAAGGTTTGGTTTCGGTTGTACAGTAATATGATGCTTCAGTTGATTTGATCAGAGGAAGTTTTTAGAGAACTACTGAACTAATTTTGTTTCTGAATTAGATTGACTGCGGTTAGTGGTTTTAGACTCTGTCTTGTAATTTCCTCTATGAGCGATTTACATATTTGCATTACATGGCAAGAAACATGTTGAATATGTTGCCATAATTATCTTGAGCCACAGGATCCTAAGGCGTTTTTTAAGCTCATAGCTTTTCTTCCCCACATTGTGGAAAAGATATTAAACACATCTGATCAATTCACCGTCAACCAGATTGATCATATTGCGATCGACGCCAGACACTCCTCCAGCTTTTTGGATCTCCGACCTTTCCGAGGAGCCAATATCGATTCCGATTATAAACATGTTGCAGTCAGGGTACGAATGTGGGTATCCAAAGCACAACGCAGTCAACTAAAACTAGCAAAGTTGTACATCGAAAAGCTGCAATCGCAAGAGACCGAGAGAACCTTTGCCGATCACGTTTCCTCTCTCCAAATCCTAACCCCCATACCATAGATAAACTAACTAGATGTCAAACTCTACTAATACTTTTGCAAACCCTTAACTTTTGCACAGACACACTGTAAGTGAATTCCAACACTTCTGCATCTCTATAACTTTGTTAAAATTTGCTAGAACGAGAGCAATTTACAAGTAAAATTGCTAAAGTGAGAGCGATTTGCATGAATGTGTGTAAAAACCGAAACGAATAAAATTTGGAAATTTCAAAGTACAAAAAAAAAATATTTTCATAATTCATGTAAATTTTTTTTTATTTTCTTTAAAACTCTGTTTTTATTAAATTCATTCACAATTACAAAAAATAAAAAAACTATTTGGGTTCCCATTCTTTCGTCAACTTGTTTCGAATGTCCTTCATAAGGTTGGTGACAGTTACATCCGTGATCTTTTTGGACGCTCTTTTCCATTTAGCACTAAAATCTTTTACGTCCTTTGCACACTGCTCAATTTTCCTCAATTTAGCTTTGACTAAAGAACAATACCTTTCAATGGGGCGGCACTGTTCAACATTGGGTGGGTTCATGTCTTTTGGGACAAAGTCGACATTTTTACGAGTAGCAACAAGAAAGCTCAACGTCGCATGAGCATAGTGAGCAGAAGCTAAATATGGCCAAAATAATGTTGAACCCTCGTGTTTGTTGAAGAAAGGAATCAACCGTTTTTTTAGGCACTCGTTAATGTACACTTCTCCGTTAATTGTTCCCGTTGTAATAAACGATGAGCTTCTGTGTCCACATTGGTAAATGGCCTGCCAAACGAAATATTTTGACCCGAATTTTTCCATCCCAATCGATATTGTTGATTGCGGAAGAATCTCAGCTTCAAACGAGTTGTAAAACTGCGCACCTCGAAAAGTAGTAAAGTCGGCTTTGATACGAGGGTCAATAAGTCCGTGACTTTTTGAATTTCTGACCTCTTTATTGAAACAGCAACACTGCTCCTGTCAACAGGCATCTGTCAGTTGGCTCTTGTCAAAATTTAAACTTGCTGCGTCAGTTAGTTTGTGTTTGACAGCTATTTTTATCAGACTACTCACTAATTTGAGGAGAAAATGGAAAAAAGTGAATTTCGTGTGCTTATTAAGCATTATTTCTTGCGAAAAAAAAACCATTACCGAGGCCAAGGCTAAGCTTAATACTAAGAGGACTCTGCACCATCGATTTCAATGGTAAAAAAGTGGTTTACTGAATTTCGTTGTGGCCGTACAAGCACTGAAGATGCCGAACGTCCTGGACGCCCAGTTGAGGTCTCTACACCCGAAACAATCGAAAAAATTCACGATATGGTGTTGGCCGACCGAAGATTGAAAGTGCGAGAGATTGTGGAAGCCGTAGGGATCTCGCATGGCTCAGTGGTTTCAATTTTGAATGATCACTTGGGCATGAGAAAGCTTTCCGCAGTCGACCACAAACGCAATCGTGTAACAACTTCACAGGAAGGTTTGGCGTTGTTTAATCGCAATATGGAGGAGTTTTTGCGCCGTTTTGTAGCCGTGGACGAAACATGGATCCATCACAACACACCGGAGAACAAACAACAGTCAAAACAGTGGGTTTCTAAGGGTGAATCGGCGCCAAAGAAGGCCAAGGTGGGTTTGTCAGCCAATAAAGTTATGGCGACTGTTTTTTGGGATGCACGCGGGATAATCCACATTGACTACCTTCAAAAGGGAAGAACAATCAATGGGGAATATTATGCCAACTTATTGGACCGATTCAATGACGATTTGAAAAAAAAACGGCCTCATTTGGCCAAGAAAAAAGTTCTTTTCCACCAAGACAATGCAAGGGTGCACACATGTGCAGTCGCCATGGCAAAAATCCATGAATTGGGCTATGAATTGCTCCCTCATCCACCCTATTCTCCAGATTTGGCTCCGAGCGACTACTTCTTGTTCCCAAACCTGAAGAAATGGCTTGGTGGAAAAAGATTTGACTCCAATGATGAAGTCATCTCGCAAACAAAGGCCTATTTTGAGGACCTCGACAAATCATTTTTTTTTTTTGGAAGTCCAAAAGTCACGGACTTATTGACCCGCCCTCGTATAAGTTTCGTCAACCAAAACCAAGCACGCTTTCTTGTAGCTTTTGCTTTTCAGTAACTTTTGGTATTTTTTGTTTTTTTCGTGTTTTTAGACCGTTACGTTTTTTAGATCTTTGTATCATTGTTTGGTTGGTATTACATTTCCGAGCATCATCTCTGAATGACATAGTCCGGTTTTTTACGATGGTACCCACTATTTTCCTGTCCAAATTTGTATCATGTGCTCCACTTTCAGCTCCACTTTTCTATTTTCGCTTAACTTTCAACGTCTCCAAATATCGTTTAATAACAGATTCCACTGTACTGCGTGCTATGTTTAAATTTTTTGCGATGAAATAAATGGTTTGGACGCGAAGTATTTTCGAGCCATTTGTCGATGATCTTTTTACGGCGTTCCTCTTAACTCATATTTTATAAATATTTTAAACCGCATCGAACTAAAATGAATAACAAACTGAAACTAGAGAATATACAGGCTAATTTGGGTACAAAATGGGATTGCAACTTCTACGCATTGGAGGTATAGCCCGTATTAAAATTTACAGATATTATTCGTTTCAGTCCTTAATGGAGACGACATTTTTTTTGATTAAAATGGGCGTGGTTTGTATAAAAGGAGAGGGAAATTGCCATTGATGACAATTTACATGTATTCACAGACAGGATCACACGGATAGGGGCGATCAGTAGAAAACCGGTTTTGATTTTCCAATATCTGAAAAGTTTTCCATCTAGGTTAGTTCATCTATGATGGTCACGCGCATAGATAAACTAACTAGATGTCAAACTCTACTAATACTCTTGCAAACCCTTAACTTTTGCACAGACACACTGTAAGTGAATTCCAACACTTCTGCATCTCTATGACTTTGTCAAAATTTGCTAGAAGGAGATATCAAACTTTCCAGATATTGGAATATGGAATATTGGATATTTTAGCAATTTTACTTGTAAGTTGCTCTCTTCTAGCAAATTTTGACAAAGTTATAGAGATGCAGAAGTGTTGAAATTCACTTACAGTGTGTCTGTGCAAAAGTTAAGGGTTTGCAAAATTAATAGTAGAGTTTGACATCTAGTTAGTTTATCTATGTAGTGGACTGGCTTCCAAATCGGAAGGTTCGGTGTTCGAATCCCAGCCTCGCCCGAAAGACATATCATCCATTTTTTCAGTTATAGAAAATCAAGTAAAACGAGTAGTTGACTAGAAATCAACATTAAGCCAACTTCCACTAAGAATTTAGTCTCCCCATTAAATGTTGGATGACAGCCATGGAGCGAAATAACCACTGAGCCCAAACATCTTTCTTTCTCTCTCTATCCCATTTTCCAAAAAACTTAACACATGCTGAGGCATTATAACTGTATTCATACCCACTTGAGTGTTAAGTTCTTTAAAAAAAAAAAAAAAAAAAAAAAAAGCTGCGCTGCATCAAAGGACGAGAGCTGTTTGTGAGCTCTACAAACTACAGGCTTCTTAGAAGAATAAAGAAAGAGCAAATATATCGAGGAAATAGAGAGATGTTATACCAGAAATAACGTTTGAAAGTTTCATCAGAGAATACGAGTAGAAGGATAGAAGCCTGTAAAGATGCACATGGACAACTAGTAGTCGCAATCGCTATTGAGAATACGGAAAGACTACTTCTGTCGACTGTATAACGGCGATAATGGATAACATATTGCTGTGAGGCAGAATGAACCATTCACCCATGTGTTATTCGCTTGACAATTCACTTACGAATGGCGTCTAATGCCGTCTCTTTATTAATTCATTTAATAATGGCTCTAGAGTTGCCATACACATACAACACCCTAGATGACAGAGAATTCTATCCCATTGACCTTTTTAGCTGCGCCAACTATTCTTAAGGCAGACAAGCCCAGCCATGCCCACCCACATGATGATGTAGTCTACCGGACTACTGCACTGTCTTCCAGGTTGAGATATTGGCTGTAGTAGAAGCAGCCAAACTTGCGGCAATCAAGGCCATCGCGGCAGTTGAAATTAAATCGAGGCTTGTGAGGCGCTTTCGCGAAGAGCTTAAAGCTCTTTGCGTTAAGCATAATATTACGCTATGCTGGATCCCTGGCCACATAGGAGTGGCAGGCGAAGAGAATGCAGACGAGCTACCTCGAAACCACTATACATTCTGAGAAAACAAGTGGAGCGACCGCTATAAATAAAAGCCAATGAAAGGTGGAAAAAATTTCCAGCCTGCGAGACCTCAAGACAATTATGTCCGGAACTCAGTAAATCAAAACAAGTCAGATTCTCTGGAAAAGCAGAGCTGCACTATCTACGGTTGTTGGATTACTCACAGGCCATAATCTTCTATTGGCGCGCCTGACTAACGACCATCTCTGCAGAGGCTGTGGGGACATTGTCTCAAGAAAGGATACCCTCCACCAGCCTCAGTAATTTGAGACAAAGAACTTTAGGAAGGTATTGCTTCCGTGAATTCTCAGAACTATCTGCCGCTCCATTTACATCTCTTTTCAAAATCACGGATGCAACAAGATGACTTAGACCTGCTCAGGTACCAAATGACAACCAGCGCGAGACGGAAAGCGGAAACCAGAACCAGGAACCGAAATATAGAATGGGCTCGGCTCCAGAAATCTCATCAACCCGCCAACTAGAGAGGAATAAGTCTCCTAAACATCGCCTATAAGATCTTTTCTGCCGTATTTTGTGAGCATCTTAATCCATTCATGAACAATTTTATAAATCCAGACCAAAAAAGTCAAACATTCACACTACGCCAAATTTTGGAAAAATCCTGGAAATTGGAGAGAAGGTAACTCGTCAGGTTATGCAGGATGACTATGACTATGGACTCGCAGGTCCATCAAGGTCGGCAATGAGTTAACCGAGAATTTGAATGTCAAGAAAGTTTTTGTGACTTAAATGTAGGTATACAGCTCTAGAAATAATCGTGCAAAATTCAGTGGCCAACAAAAGGGGCACAATTATATTATTTGCGGATAAGGTTGATGAGATTGGACGAACTCGGCGAGCCATCAATAAAACTTTCGTGAGTACTGGGGCGGAAGCGGCAAAAATGGGTTTGACGTTATAAACGATGATTTTTTTTGCTGTTTGGTTTTTTTAGTGCTCACGCGTGATTTGTGACGTCTGTCAAAGTCAAACATGCTCAGTTATCATTGCCATTTCATCATGGAAAGACTTACACCCGAATAACCCTTACAAATTATTTAATTTTATTATCAAAATTCGTACTCTGTGGAAAATGTTCTTCGCGCACTTTGACCATTTTACTGTCGTCATAATCGATCTACTGAGCAAGCAATTCAAGACATAGTTACCAAATTTTGCACAAATTTCACGCTATTGGACATCAAACCACCTACCCGTGGCGTAAAGAGGAAAATATTGCTGCTGTATCCGCCAGTGTTAATGAAGACCGTGATTTGTCCATTCGTTGTCGTTCGCAGCAATTGGGATTGTGTTACTCGACTACGTGAAAGATTTCACGCAAGGATTCTGGTCTAAAAAGTCACAAGATATAGCTCGTGCAGGAACTGAAGCCGAACGCCCTGTTACAGAGTCAAATTTTCGGTGAGTGGGCCTTAAAAACGCTGGAAGATCCACTTTTTTATCGAAAAGTTGCCTTCAGCGACGAAGCTCATTTCTGGTTGAATCGATATGTTAATAAAAAAAACTGCCATATTTAAACCTCAGACATTACAAGAGCTTCCAATTCATCCGGAAAAATCCACTATTTACTGCGGTTTATAGTCCGGGGGAATCATTGGCCCGTATTTTTTCAAAGATGACCGTGAGAACAAGGTTTCCGTCAGTGGCGCCCGCTATCGTTCAATGAGTTCGAACTTTTTTTTGTCCAAAATGCACGAGCTGAAAGTACTCAAGATGTGGTTCCAGCAAGATCTCACTACATACCACACAGCATGCGAATCGTTGGACCAATTGAGATATGAGTTCGATGAGCGATTTATTTCACGTTTTAAACCGGTGAATTGGCCGGCTAGACCGTGCGATTGGACGGCTTTAGTCTATTTTTTATAGGGACACATCTATGCCGTTAAAGCAGTGTCGATTCCAGCCTTGGAATTTTCTTGTATTTTAGTTGACATTTAAGAACCAAACGCTTAAAAAATCACCCATTACATGTGCAAAGCAAAGTACATGCTGTCATGGAAAAAGGACGCACGGCACCGGCAGCTTGACAAGCACGTCACATTGGCTACAATTTTGAGATAGTTAAGGATTTCGTCTACCTTGCTTCGTCAGTGCAGAACTCGGACTCAGAATTACTCTTGCTAATCGCTATTTCTTTAGGGTTAGGTCCCAATTTAGTAACAGAACCTTCTCTCGTAAGATCAAACTGCCCTTATCGTCTCGGTGCTGTTGTTCGGCGCAGAGTCTTGAACCTTGCCGAAAGTAGATGATGAAGCACTACGCCGTTTTGAAAGAAAGATACTACTTGAGACGTATTGGCGGGAAATGGAGGAGGAGATTCAACTACAAACTATACAAGTTGCACAGCATCATCGGCCTTGTCAGATTTTTATGGACACCACAGCTCCGGCCCAAAAAGGCTTCTGACAAAACTCTACATTCTCTCCTGACAGTTTCAAAGAAAGACCCAGCGCTGTAAATTATCGACGAAGCAATGTCAATTTTCAATCTGCTGTCATTTTATCAGGTTTTTTACAGAATTTATTGAAACGCTAATAATTAGTTGCAACTGCAGCAAGTTTTTGCTGCGATGACTTGAATTGATACTATTCATCGACTTGGTCTTCAGTTTACATGTCATGTGTAGACAGGGTGAATTGAGTTCCTTCGCTGCCAACAAAGGAAATGTCAACTATTGCTGAGAACGACTTAAAGATTTGATAGAAGATGATTAGTTTTTGTAATGCATATGCAAGACAGCGCATTTAAAAATATCGCTAAGATTGCTTAATCTAAGTTGGGAGCCCAGAAAACTCAACTACAGTGAGCAAACATCAATGAACTACAGAGATTGAACAGGTCTGAGTGCCCAGAAGTAGTTGATGGCCTCGCAGCTAGTTAGCTGCACACTTTGCGGCCAGCTCAACACCTCCACTTGAGTGCGTCGAATCTTCAATTGGACGAATCTACTTTCGCGCTCGTGTAGTAGCAAGAGTACTTAAAGATAAATACATAAATCCGCTGGTCCAGATAGTATATCTCCCCTCTTTTGAAGAGGTATTCTTCCTAGCTGCCAAACCACTGCGTAAGCTCTTTCATCATACCTACCGTTTAGGACTCTTCCCGAGCAGATGGAAAACAGCATTTGTCCAGCACGTCCCTAAAAAAGGCGAATCTTCCTTTCTCCAAGTTCATGGAAACGCTGATAAATCGTCAGCTCATGAAACATCTCGAAACATGAAATCTTCTCAATGACGGGCAGTACGGTTTTCGTAGCAACAGGTCCACTCGTGACTTGGTGGCATGTCTCACCGAAAAATGGAACCAAAGCGTACATAAAGTTGACAAAAGCAAGATAGTTGCATTTGATTCTAAGGCATTTGACAGAGATTGGTATCAGGTTCTTTTGTCGAAAATGCGTGCTTTTGGGATCGATGACTTTCTTCTTCAATGGATTAGAAATTACCTTTCGGAACGTTCAATTGAAGTTGTCTTGGATGGTTTCAAGTCTGATATTCACAAAATAAATGCTGGTGTGCATCAGGGCTCCGTTCTGTCTCCTACACTCTTTTTAATTTTAATCAACGATCTCTTGTCTGCTACTTCTAATCCAATGTATTCCTTTGCTGACGACAGTAGTCTCTGCTTTTCATATTCGTTCCCGGACTCACGCCCCTGCTCTTCGGCTGTAGAATGGGAACAGCAGCGTATGTTAAGCTCATTAAATTCCGATATTAACAGCATAACCAATTGGGGAACTATCAACAGAGTGGAATTTAATGCTTCCAAAACACAATGCTGCCTGCTGTCGTTAAAGCGAAATTCAAATGCCCAGCCGTTATCCATGAATGGCACTTGCATCGTCGAAGCCGAAAAACTATCCATTCTCGGTATGTGTGTCAGTGACAACTTACGTTGGAATGATCACATATTAAATGTCGGCAAAAATGCTGCGAAATGTCCAGGTTTCCACAAACGATGTAGAAAATATGTTTCACCTTCTGAGTTGGCCTCAATATGTAAGGCATTAATCCACAAAAAATTGGAGTACAATGCACACATTTGGTCAGGTGCGCCTGAAACATCTCTGCGCCTGCTAGATAAGATTCAAAACTGTGAGATAAAACTCATTGGTGATGTTAATATCACCCAATCAATGGACACCCTGGAACACCGACGAAATGTCTCGTGTGTCACTTTGTTTTATCACTATTTCCACCATCAGTGCTCCATACAAATCGCCAGTAGCATTCCGCCCCTTCAAACCTTCAACCGTGACTCCCGTCTCGCTATGAATGCTCATCAGTATACCCTCAAGCCCACCTTCGGACGTACTCTGAAATACCGTGATTCGATCCTAAGCCGAAAAACTCGCTTGTGTAATGCCCCTGCCGAGCTCTCTATTTCCTAGTCATTATAATATTCAGACATTTAAAACCAACGTACATCGGTACCTATCCTTCTTTTCTCCCTAAATTTCCTTCCCCCGAGCTGTGTACAAACTTTATAAGGGTACCTTAACCCCTTGAGTGCGCGGTATTTAAAAAAAATAAAGAAGAAGACATTTGGGGAAAAGAATTAATTTGGTCAAATGCTTCCCCCGTGGAATCATTAATTTGGTGGAAAGGTCTTTGCGCAAATAAAAATTTCAGCAAAGTTGCAACACGCTTTTTACCAGTACCTGTTACTTCGGCAGCCCCAGATCGTTCGTTTAGTATATTTAGTTACACAACAAGAAACGAAATCGCTTTACTACTGCACGCGCGGGTAAGTTGATGTGCATATCGCATAACTGGAACATTGAATTGTACACACAAGCAAAACATCAAACCATAACAGAAAAAGAAGTAAACAAACCAACTTCCAGTTCTTATACCGACATACCCAGCACATCAAAATCTACCGAATCAGCAGAAGTTGTATCTTTTCATAAGAATTTATTAGTTTAGATTCAAAGAATCTTTTGTTTATATTTCGCAGTTCCTTTTTTAAATCGAATAATATAAAAATAAAATACCCGATGGACATGTTTTTACAATAATTTCTCATTTAAAATAAACATACTAGATGGAGTGAAAAGTGACATCCTTGACCGCCAGAATGCGCTGCTACTGCAAAAAGGGTTATGGTGCCTTGAAGTTCGTTCATATTTAGGCAACCATGCCAAATTTCAGTGAGATACTGTTTTTAGTTTTGTTTTGACAGCTGATTGTTGTTGACGTGTTTGGCATCATGTTGAGTATGGACAAAAACGATTTTCGTTCTCTCATAAAACATTATTTTTTGAGAGGCAAAACGGCGAAGTAAACAAAGAAAAGTTGGATAAATATTATGGGGCTAATGCTCCGTCAGATTACACCGTCAGAGTTTCATGGTGGCCGCAGATCCACTACCGATCAAGTCCGCAGCGGCAGGCCCTCCGATGCGGTTACATGTCAAAAAAATACATGAAATGGTGTTGGCTGACCGGAAAGTAAAGGTGCGCCATCTAGCAGATACCACAAAGATTAATACTGAGCGCACACGCCATATTTTGGGCAATATTCTGCATATGAAAAAGTTATCCTGCCGCTGGGTGCCGCAAATGCTCACTTTTGACCAAAAACACGAAGGCGAGAGCACTTCGAAAGGGTGTTTGTACTTGCTGATGCGGAATCGGGCGGACTTTTGGCTTCGATTTGTAACCGGATTTGGATCTCTCGGACTATTATCTCTTCCCAAACCTCAAAAGATGGTTCATCAATAAAAAATTCAGCTCACACGAGGAAATCATTGACGCCACGGAGGAGTATTTTGCAGACCTTCCGGAAAATTACTTTTCGGACGGGATGAAGAAGTTGGAAAATCGCTGGAATAAGTGTATCAAACTAAAAGTGGACTATATTGAATAATATAAAAAACCATTTAAAAAAAAAAATTTTAATTCCCAAGGAGGTCACTTTTCACTCCATCTAGTAAATACGGTTAATGGGTATTTACCCTCAAAAGGTACTTACCGGATATATGTCCGGTAATTTTACACTTTGTCCAAAGAGCTGACAGCTGGAATGAGCGTTGGGATGGAGGAAGAGTATTGTTTTTAACGAACGACCAAAAACTTTTCTACCTTTGAGACGATTGTTGATCGTATTGAATTTGAAGCGACGCCAAATAGATCGCAGTGACATTGCACAATTGTGGCAAACACAAACCTTGCGACGGCATAATCTTCAAATTATCCTTTAACCTATTGGAGTGCGAGAATACAAAACGTATCTGTGTCTTCTCTGAAGTCGCTCAGGTAGCGGATACTATAATTCTGGATTGCACTAAAGCACACCTGGGTTTCGAATAAGTAGACTTCTTCAGCAAATCGCTCTCCACCGACCATATAAGAATGCTGATCCATTATAGGAAAATTGATTGAACCTGATCGTCATCTGCTCTTTATTTACTTCGAGAAAGCATTTGACAGCGTTTTCAGAATTTTATCTATTATGCCTGGTGCAGTACAGGTACTCCCGATAAAGTCCTACGTTATAGTTATCAGTTGCAGAACAATGCTACAACTGTTCTGATCTAGTGTATAGTCAGTCACACCTTAATAGGTGGAGTACGAGGAGATGACTACCCCTGCCACTTCAAAGACTAGCTTGTGTATGCACTGTAGCACTGGAAGTTATCCTTATGCACAAAACACAAAAAAAAAGGAAACAGAAATTTAGGATATTTGGTATCACCGATTTTTGAAGTTTCATTGTTTATTTATGTGTAGAAAATGGAAGAACAGATTATTGAATTTATAAAAGAAAATGAATTTCTGTATAATAATGATGTGAGACAACAAGTTCGAGGAGTTCTCCAGAAAAATGAAAATTCCAGGTACAAAAATACTTAATGTGGTCAGCAATAAATATATGTTTTCCTACATGTTTGGGTTTTATTTTTGTTTCAGCCAAGAAATTAAAAGACAGATGGCGAACTCTGAGAGACAAATTCTACAAAGAATTAAAAAATAACAAATATCCTTCAGGAAGTGGAGTGATCTATCCAAGAAAAAAATGGAAGTGGATGGATCAATTGATGTTTTTAAAAGATGTGGAATTTGCCAATGAAAAGTAAGTACTTGAAATGGATTTTAGCCAGACATACATATGTACATATGCATTTACAATGAGACTACATAATTTTTATTTACAGCACTTCAGGTAATTTCCCCAAGGAAACAAGTAGTTCATCCTCCATCGAAAGTTTCCCATCGTGCTCCGGGTTTGCAGCGTTGTTATCAAAATCCTCATACTCGGAGAAACCAACAACATCTGCATCTACGGACACGTTTTATCACGATGTCGGTTACGATATTTTTGAAGAAAGTGTGCAAGCATCCACTCCCCTAAAGAATAAGAAGCCGAATATCTTCGACACAATCAAGGCTAAGAAATCAGTGGGGACCGATGGTATTCCAAACATCGTGCTTCGACATCTTTCTCTAGAAGCGGGGGACATTTACACCACCCTGTTTAATAATGCAATGAATAATGCACATTATCCAGCGCATTGGAAAACGGCGGTGGTTCAACCTATCCCCAAAAAGGGAAAGGATATATCCAATCCGGCAAATCTCCGGTCGATAAGTCTCGTTCCGAATAGTAAGGTGTTTGAAAAAGGAATCAATAGAGCTCTGTCTAGGTGGGTTGAGGACAAACATATAGTTCCGGATAATCAATTCGGTCTTAAGGCGGGACATGATATCTCACATGCCGCGTCTTAACTGGTGTCCGATATCCAATGGAATAAAGGCAAAAACCAATGTACTGGAGCCTGCCTTGTGGACTTGGAGAAGGCCTTCGACACCGTATGGTTAGAGGGTCTTTTCTATAGGCTGACTGGGCTGGAGATCAGTAAACCACTCTTGTACATTCTTTATAATATGCTAACCAACAGACAGTTCATCGTGAAAAATGGTGATGTGACTTCTGTTGGAATATTTCAAATTAAAAATGGTCTTCAGCAAGGCGCGGTCAATTCACCGATCCTATTCAACATTTATACAAGCGACTTGATAGGTTCACTTTCCCATACTATTGCGTACGCAGACGATTTGATAGCGTACAGGACAGGTCCAAAAATCGAGGTCATTAATACTCTCTTGCAGCGTGACTTCGATAAGAAGTCGGAAACCATTCTCTTTAGGACGCCGTTGTCTGGAGCCTCTAGGGATACTAGAAAAAATTGGCGAAAGTTCTCGATCATTGGACAACGCGGGCAGTCTCTTGCCTGTCGAAATGTAGTCAGATACCTATAGATGCTGCTCTGGCCAGAGCCAAAGGCGCTTTTGCCCTTACAAAAAGACTGTTTTACAACAGCCAACTCGATGCGAGGGTAAAGGTAATCTGCTACATGGCCCTTATCAGGCCCATGCTGGTATTTGGTTGTCCCGTGTGGTTCAATGTGCGAGCAAGCTTAATGGAAAAGATTCGGGTGTTTGAGAGGGCTTGCCCTCGCTTGTACAGAACACCAGAGTCGGAGTACAAAAAATTCTATCGTAATGAGGTCCTTTACAACAGGGCGAACCTAATACGAGTGAACAACTTCGTAATTAAGCTGACTCGAAGGCACATTGCAAGAGCAATGGCCTCGATGAATAACCTGATATCTGGGGCTTACTACCCCAACTACCTTTACCACGAGAGTGTACGCTCTGATGGCTTCGTTCCACCGGAAGCATTCCTCTACCTAGATCAGATAGGGTTGATCCAGGATAGATCAGCGGTCCTGTTAATCTTCCATGCTGGGGACAGGCGACTCAACTACGGCAGAGACGTCGCACACGGCAGTGTGGATCGTTTCAGGTTCAGTAGGGCGGTGGGGAATCGCGATAAGAGGGATGTCGTTCGGCAGCACCAGCATTTCTGGTGGTTGAATGATGGAGAAGATGTTTCGTCGTCGTCGTTTCCGTCAATTACGGGCCGGCCTCACTAATGAGGCAGAGCTGACCAATCTATTTGCTCTGTGAATAGCGATGGCCAGCTTACATAGGTTTAGGTTAGCATTTAAGAAATATATATATATATTAGTATATACCTTTGTATATATATTAGTATATACCTTTGTATACTAATATATGTATATAATTGTGTATAATATCTATGTGTGTGTATTGTGTATGTAGGTTATGTAGACTAAGGTTTATTTTAAGTTAGATATTAAGTTTTATAAAAAATTATATGGACTTAAGTTTTTGTTAACAATTTTTTTCTTAGCCTTAAGTATAGAAAATAATTATTCCTAAGTAAAATGTAAATATAGTTGAAAGACATAGATATAAGAATTTAGAGTAGCTTAGAGTGATTGTGTGGGGCCAATAAGTTAATATAAGAATGTTAAGTAATTTTAAGCTAGCATTTAAGCATTTTTTGTTAGTATGTAAGGGTTAATGATTAAGATAATAAAATGTATTTAAAACTAACTAAACTAAGAAGGCGAATGGAATTAAAAGCTTTCTGAAGGAAAAAAAAGCAGAAATGTCTGAGATTGCTCTCCTAGTGAAAGGGACTTTTGCGGCCCCGGAGCTAAAAAACATGGCTCAAAAATTTGTTGAAGGCTTTGCAACGCATGTGAATGCAGCCAATCTTTCTATGGTAGAATTTTCTGACCTGCAAATTAAAATATTTTAATAAATTTATATTTAAAAAAAAATAATTTTTGTTTTTATTTATTTTTTTTTCTTTTTTCTTTATTTTTCTGTTTATTACTATGAAATCAGTATTATGTTTTAAAATTAAATAAAAATATGTATAAAATTTGTTAAAAAAATATAGTTTCAGTTACATAAATGGTCTTTTAAAAAATCTCGCATAGCAAATGAGTTTCTTGAAGCGTTAAATCTAGTGAATAATCTGATTTGCGGCATAGGACTCACTTCCCGACGCCGAGTTCCTTTAATTATTTCATCTCCTTCCAGTATTTGATCTACGTAATTGGAAGGACAATAGTTTGTAGAGTCATGGAATCTTACAAAGTTGTGTAAAATAATAGTACCAATACGAACACGCGCCCTTGACAGTCTCTTGTTGAAGTTTTCCTTGTCAGGTATAAGACATCTTCCGGGATATGATCTCATTATATTTCCTTTGAGAGGAAAAGCTGCATCTCCAACAAAGTAGAACGGGAATCTCACATTGATATTCGACAATGGTTTGGATTTTGGAATGTTGATAATCCTTTCAAAATTGCACTTCCAAAGCCACTTGCCTTCAATATACCTCCATCACTTTGACTCCCATACGCACCAATGTAAACGGCAGTAAATGTGTAATTGCTATCAGACGAAGCTAGTAGTGAAATAAAGTGATCCAGATTTGGGAGGACACTTTATTTGCACATGTTTACCATCTATGGCTCCTACTACATGTGGCACCACAGTCTTCTTATAGAACTTGTCTGCAATTCTCTCCCATTCTGCTTCAGTTGGAGGGGCCAAGTTTGTCCCTTCCAGTTCATCCCAAATAGCTTCACAGGTTTTCAAAATAATTTGCCGAATTGTCGACACTCCCACTCGAAAAAGACCAGGCCAACATTTGTCGGACAACACCACGCCCTAAATACCTAAAATGGATGTTTACTTACTGAGTTATTATTGGCCCGGGTCTATCCCGGACAACTTTATTAAGCTTATTAAGAAGCAAAAACTTAAAACTAGGCTTGAAAACTAACAAAGATATTCTTAGCCTAATGGGGCGAGTAGAAATGGTGGACGGGGGAGATGTTAAGGGAGTGGCATGTTAAGCAGTGCATCTTCTATTTGGTATTTGCTACTATTTAGATCAAAGACTTCGACGTAGTTGTTCGTTATACGCAACATTCTAGATATGAGTTCAAAGTGACCGTCTGGAAACAGTCGATGTTTCCATTCAGTAACTGGTGGATAAAAAGTACATCAGCGATTTCACGACGTTCTTTTAGGGTATACATGCTAATTAGTTTTAGCCTATTTTAATAGGCGGTAATCCACATGGATCGACCCAAGATAGACCATGATGTGCGAAACAGATAAACCTGCATTGGACTGCTTCAATTCTTTGAATTTGGATTAGTTTATAGGGTGACCAAACTTGGCTGCAATATTCGAGAAGAAGCCTTACAAAAGTAAAGTGCAGCGACTTTGTAACGTAAGGGTTGAAAAATTCTTTTGACCAGCGTTTGATAAAGCCAAGTGCAGAGTTAGCTTTATTTATAATGCTCTCAATATGTGAGTCGAAATTCAATTCTCTTTCACAAATTATTCCACTACTTGGGCAGTGGAAGGAATAGGCTGATCGCAGGTGAAGTAGTTTCTTGGAGGGGGAGTTAGACGTATGCAGGAATAAGTTATCACTTGGCATTTGTTGACATTAAGCTCCAAAAAGTTTTGCTTGCACCATACCGAAAACTTATTCAAGTCATCTTGTAAGCAGTGGGAGCCGGAAGGTAATGAAATGACTTCGAAAATTATCATGTCATCAGCGAAAATAGAAAGATTAGAATTCGTTAAAAGGTAACTACCCTGAGGGACACCAGACGTTGCTTTAATGGGGTCAGATATTGAATATCTGAAGATGACCCTGTATTCTCGGTCTTCTAAATAGGATTTGGTCCGTGCCACAAAATGAGGGGAAAAGCCATGTTTTTTTAGTTTAAAAATGATAAGTTGGTGAGAAATTTTATCGAATGCCTTGCTGAAATCAGTGGAAATTGAATCGACTTCATCACCGTCTTCTAAAGCATGAAGCGTCCTAGAGACGAACTCTGTTAGGTTAGTGGTCGTTGATTTACCTTTCATGAAACCGTGCTGATTTGTGCAGATTGTTGACCTACAGTACGGAAGCAGTTGTTGATAGACTATGCTTTCAAAAAGTTTGGGTATGCAAGGGAGTTTTGCTCTGGGCCTATAATTATCAACTCCGGCCTTATTTCCTTTTTTATGAATAGGGATGGTGCAAGATTCCTTTTATAGGAAAGGGTAAGTACCTGTTGAGATAAACAAGTTAAATAGGACAGCAAGGGGAGGACCGAGGTGGGTAAGACACTCTTTTATTATTGGGTCTACAAGTAAGTTTCCAGCGTTTTTTTCCCAAATTTGAAGTTTTATAATGAAAACATAGTTACAATGCTTTATTCAAAGTATCGTACATCGGAAGCTGAAACATTCCCCCATCTTTCTGGCTAGTTATGAATTCCGGACCAAAAAAATTTCTCGTCTTTCGAGCCCAAGAACGTATCGAGCCAATTTTTGATTTCCTCTACTGAGCTGAAGCGTATTCCCGTAAGAGCGTTCTGCATCGAACGAAACAAGTGGTAATCAGATGGTGCCAAGTCTGGACTGTAAGGCGGGTGAGGCAGAATTTGCCATCCACTATTGTCCAAATAGTTTTTCACCGAAACCGCAACATGTGGCCGAGCGTTGTCGTGATGAAAAATGACGGACTCATGCCTGATCTTATATTCTGGCTGTTTTTCTTTTAATTCCCGCTTCAAACGAATTAGTTGGGTTCGATATAATGGTCCTTTGATGGTTTCACCACTCGGAAGCAGTTCGTAGTATACGACACCCTTTTGATCCCGCCATATGCAGAGCATGACCTTATTCACGTGAATATTTCGTTTCGGCGTCGATTGGGCGGGCTCGCCGGGCTTTGTATACGATTTTCTGCATTTAGGATTATCATAATAAATCCATTTCTCATCACCAGTGACAATACGATGCAAAAATGATTTATTTTTATACCGCTGCAGTAACATTTCGGACATGCAAAATCGCCGTTCGACGTTTCTTGGCTTCAATTCGTACAGCACCCCAGTTTCCAACCTTTTGAATGAATCCCAGTGCTTTAAGGCGCAGGGAAACGGCTTGTTGCGTGACGCACAATGATGCAGCAAGTTCTTCTTGAATCTGACATGGATCCTCATCCAGTAAAGCGTCCAATTCTTCGTCTTCAAAACTTTTCAGCTTTCCGGGGCGATCTTTGTCTTCAACTCCAAAATCACCATTTTTGAACCGTTTGAACCACTCGCGGCACGTCGATTCACCAATACATTCCGCCCCATAAGTTTCCGAAAGCAAACGATAGGCCTCAGCCGCACTTTTCTTCATATTAAAGAATAAAAGCAGCGCTTCCCGCAAATGACGTTTATTTGGCTGGAAACTTGCCATGATTTTGCTCGATAAAATGTACGACACCGATAGAACTGCTCAAATATAACGCTGCAAAGTTGTTGACAGATACAAAACCTACAAATAAAACACATGGGGTCTGACATTTCTGCCCGGGATCCACTGGTGGCGCCGTCTCTGACAAACGCTGGAAACTTACTTGTAGACCCAATATTTAGATCAAAGACTTAGTTGTTCGTTATACGCAACATTCTAGATATGAGTTCAAAGTGACCGAAGTTAGTGCGGTGAGTTCGGATCAGGAAGAGTGGGACAGATCTTAGATTACGGGGATTGGGAGTGAATGAAATATTTTGCGTTATTCTCGGGCAGTCGATGTTTCCAGTCAGTAACTGGTGAATAAAAAGTACATCAGCGACTTCACGACGTTCTTTTAGGGTATGCATGCTAATTAGTTTTAGCCTATTTCCATAGGGGGTAATCCACATGGATCGGCCCAAGATGATGTGCGAAACGGATAAACCTGCGTTGGGCTGCTTCAATTCTTTGAATTTGGATTAGTTTATAGGGTGACCAAACTTGGCTGCAATATTCGAGAAGAGGCCTTACAAAAGTAATATACAGGGACTTTGTAATGTAAGGGTTGGAAAATTCTTTTGACCAGCGTTTGATAAAGCCAAGTGCAGAGTTAGCTTTATTTGTAATGCTGTCAATATGTGAGTCGAAATTCAATTCTCTGTCACAAATTATTCCGCTACTTGGGTAGTGGAAGGAATAGGCTTATCGCAGGTGAAGTAGTTTCTTGGAGGGGGAGTTATTTGTTGACATTAAGCTTCAAAAAGTTTTGCTTGCACCATACCGAAAACTTATTCAAGTCAACTTGTAGGCAATGGGAGCCAGAAGGCAATGAAATGACTTCGGAAATTTTCATGTCATCAGTGAAAATAGAAAGATTAGAATTCGTTAAAATGAGATTTATATCGATAATTGTTAGGATAAATATGATTGGTCCAAGGTAACTACCCTAAGGGACACCAGACGTTGCTTTAACGGGGTCGGATATTGAATATCTGAAGATGACCCTGTATTCTCGGTCTTCTAAATAGGATTTGGTCCGTGCCACAAAATGAGGGGAAAAGCCATGTTTTTTTAGTTTAAAAATGATAAGTTGGTGAGAAATTTTATCGAATGCTTGTTGAAATCAATGGAAATTGAATCGACTTCATCACCGTCTTCTAAAGCATGAAGCGTCCTAGAGACGAACTCTGTTAGGTTAGTGGTCGTTGATTTACCTTTCATGAAACCGTGCTGATTTGTACAGATAGTTGGCCTACAGTACGGAAGCAGTTTTTGATAGACTATGCTTTCAAAAAGTTTGCGTATGCAAGGGAGTTTTGCTTTGGGCCTATAATTATCAACTTCGGCCTTATTTCCTTTTTTATGAATAGGGATGATGCAAGATTCCTTTTATAGGAAAGGGTAAGTACCTGTTGAGACAAACAAGTTAAATAGGACAGCAAGGGGAGGACCGAGGTGGGTAAGACACTCTTTTATTACAATAGACGGAAGGTCACCAGGGCCGGACGAAAAATCATCTTTAAGTTTGGTAATGTTTTCAGATAGCAAAGATGTTGTTATACCTTATATAGCGAGATGGATGACGTCTCAGGATAGTTTCTCATATATTGTAGTTAAAGTAACTAGAATCGGGTTCAGCTGTTTTCTTAGAAAAGGATTTGTTAAAATGGCAGGCAAAGAAATTTGCAATGGTTTTTGGGACGGCAGAAGATTCACTAAGAAATTTGAGAATAGATGGGTAGCCGTCTGACTTTCTTTTGGTATTAACAAACTGTTAGAAGCGTTTAGGGTCCGAGACTAAGCTAAATTGCATGCGGTAGAGGTTCTCATGGTAAAGAGACTCACAAAGTTCAGAAAAACTATTGTATACCAATCGATAATTACTACAGTCGGAATCAGATCGATTTCTTAAGAAATTGTTTCTGTTAATACGAAGAGAGCGCAATTCCTTGTCGTACCAGGAAGAAGCTGACATGCAGTCCTTTCGGAAGGTATATAGAACCGATTGGGCAAAGCAGGAGAAAATTAACGAATAAAAAATTGATAGCGCAAGATCAATGTTAGTTGTCTCAGCAATAAAGTCAAAGTTAATGTTGCTGATGAGGTTTTTAAGTTTGTTAAAGTCTGTTCTTCGGAAGTTAAATGAAAATGAATTTTCCGAATCGACACATATGTTGCCATTTTCATATGAGTATATAATTGACAAGGGAGGATGAAGGCGGTCTAGGGCAGAAAGAAGATGATCACTCCTATAAATGACACAGTTATCTGAATCGGATGTGAAGACAAGGTCAAGTTGTCTGTTCATTGTATTAGATATTCACCTAATCTGATATACCACCTTAATCAAAAAGTTTCCGGCCACACCCCCTGTGTGGCGCTCCCATTGTTCCGATTTGAGTTTTGTTAAGTTGGTAAATATGTTGCTGACATTCCCTCTAAATTTTAGCGTCATAGCTAGACATTTGCAAAAGTTACGTAGCCAAGAGTACATCTATCTCTGTGTGTGTTGGCGATTTTTTACAATTTTAGAAATGGATTGAAATTTGCAACAACGAACTTGTATTAAATTTTGCGTAAAAAACGGATTTAATGGTACGCGAAAAACGGTAGTTTACCAGTGGCACGAGCGGTTCAAAAGTAGTCGTGAGTCAATCGAAGATGATGAACGCAGTGGCAGACCATCGACATTGAAAACCGACGAAAACATTGATGAAGTAAAAGAAATTAACCATCATAGAGATAGCGGAGGACTTGACATTGCCTATGGATCCGTCCAAGACATTTTGGTTAATGATTTGGGTTTCCGTCGTGTAGCAGCAAAGATGGTGCTAAAAGACCTTAATTTCATGCAAAAAAGAGACCGTGTTGACTTGTTAATTTGCGAGGCTGAATCCGATCCCACATTCATCAAAAGGATCATTACTGGAGACGAGACATGGGTTTATGAGTACGACATGCAATCCAGACATCAGGCAAGTGAATATCCTTCACCAAATGAGCCGAGACCAAAAGAACCACGTCGTTTTCAGTCAAAAAACAAGGCGATGACTACAACGGTATAGTGCATCATGAATTTTTGCCAGAAGGCCAGACAGTAAACAAAGAATATTATTTGGACGTTATGAGACGTTTGCGTGAAGCAATTCGCCGAAAGAGACCAGAATTGTGGGCAGAAAACTCGTGAATTTTGCACCACGATAACGCACCGTCGCACAGTGTCATCATTATTTGTAATTTTTTGACGAAAAATACAACAAATACCATCCAGCAGCCACCGAATTCACCTGATTTGGCTCCCTGCGACTTCTTTCTGTTCAATCGAGTTAAAAAACCACTAAGGGGAACGCGTTTCAACAGCCGAGAGGAAGTAATGGAAAAATCGCAGGAAGCACTGATAGACATATCGAAAACCGAATATAAAAAATGTTTCGAGGATTGGATTAAGCGCTGGCATATAGTACTCGTAAGTGTGTTGCAGTCGATGGGGATTACTTTAAAGGGGACAATATAGATTTAGATGAATAAACTTGTATTTTTAATTTTCTGAATACATTCCGGGAACTTTTTGATGAAGGTAGTAGACTTGAGTTGCTTAGGCAGTCCACCATCAATATTTCTATTTCAGAGGACGAAATTAGAGAGACGAAATGAGACGAATCATCGGAAGGCTCCGATTTAAGGTGAGGGAGGTTGACATCGCCTACTACAATAGAATAATACAATCTACAGGTTGTGCATTATCAGTCAAAAAATCCACTGCGTGAACTGCAGGTCGATAAGACTCAATTGGTTGAGATGGGTGAATGTAACATCAAAGTATGTAAAGACAGCGTTTGGAAAGGGCAATGTTGACACTTACTAACTTAAAGTTGTCAGTGTAGGGAATATCAACAGTAGTTGCGTGAAAACAGTTCCGGATTGCTAATAAAACACCTCGGCCATAGGGATTATCAGCTCTTTCAAATCCATCAAATTTGGACGAAACAGCTCATGGTTTTTAATGTCAGGAATTAGATTTGTTTCAGTAAGAGCAATTAGGTCATAGCGAAACTTTAGAGAATTGAGATATACGGCGGAGATTTTAGAGCGCAAACCTCTTACATTTTCGTAGTAAATAGACAGGCATTGTGGACTGGAGGATACAGAATTCAGTTTGTTAGGAACCATAATAATTTTTAAAATTTTAACGAGTTCTTTGCAAGTGGGAGAGACGTTTAGAGCTGACATGCGAAGACAGCGTAGAAAGATCATTATGAACTTCATCGGAATAGATGTCGAAACTCGCATGGTAGCGAACGAAAATTTGCATCAATTCCACTGGCTTAATAGGAAAACCTTCTCGTTGAATTGAAACCATAATGTTGGTTTTGGTTATGCAATCAATGCAAACGGAGTTTGGTTAGTCGTGCAAGTAGGCAAGGTAGATCCGAACATTTTCATAAATGCGGCGGTCCCTCAAACGAGATACTACATAACGAGAACGAGCGGGTGAAGAAAGGTTGGTCAAGCATCCCAGATCTAGAATCTTGCCTAGTAAGGGGGATTCGATCAGGGGGATTGATAGATGAAGATGAGGAAGGGGTGGTTTGGTTTAGTATATGGGAGCTAATAAAATTAGTATTTTTGTGTGATGGGGCAGCGTTAGTTGGAACTTGGGTAGAAGGCGCAGGAGCAAGGTTAAATGAAATTCTGTTTTGAAACGGCTTTAATGGTTTGGTGAGAGGCGGGAGAGGATTTGGTGTAGCGACTATGGTGTTAGCAAAGGGGGGAAGGAGTGAGGAGAATCTTGGAAAGATTTGGGTCTTAAATGACCAGTTTGAATCGGGATTTTGATGGGATAGAGCAGAATTGTGGGTGCTATCTTTTCTTTTATTAGTAAACTTATTATCTACCATATCCTTCCGTTGGGTGATGAGCATCTTTTCCGAGATTGGTATGCCATTTTATGATTTGGACATCCAATCGTACTTAGTGGGTATACGTATTTCAAAACACTGGCCATTTTTGCTCTTGACTTTGCCAACTTGTTTACATTTTATGTTTTGTATACCAAATTTCTTCCTATGAGTTTTGTCGTACGGTTTTGAATCCTATCTAGCAGGTGCAGAGATGTTTTAGGAGCACTAAACCAGATGTGGGCATTGTACTCCAATTTTGGACGGATGAATGGCTTTTATAATCAGGCCAGAGCAGAGGAGGTAAAATATTTTTTTCATTGCTTGAGGAAACCTAAGCATTTTTGACGACATCGAATATGTGGTCATCCCAACATACGTTGTACCGAAAATCGAAAATTTTTCGGTTTCGACGGTGTAAATGCCATTCATGGGTTATGGCTGGGTATTTAAATTTCGCTTTAATGAAAGCAGACAGCACTGAGTTTTGGAAGCATTAAATTCCACTCTGTTGATAGTTCCCCAATTGGTTATGCTGTTAATATCGGAATTTAATGAGCTTAACATACGCTGCCGTCCCCGTTTTACAGCCAAAGAGCAGGGGCGTGAGTCCGAGAACGAATATGAAAAGCAGAGAATACTGTCATGAGCAAAGGAATATATTGGATTAGAAGTAGCAGACAAGAGATCATGAAAATTAAAAAAATTATTTTGTGAATATCAGACTTGAAACCAAGACAACTTGAATTGAACGTTTCGAAAGGTAATTTCTAATCCATTAAAGAAGAAAGTCATAGATCCAAACACCAGGCATTTTCGACAAAAGAGCCTGATGCCGAACTCTGTCAAATGCCTAAGAAATATCAAGTGCAAGTAGTATCTTGTTTTCGCCAGATTGATATACGCTTTGGTTCCATTTTTCGGTGAGACATGCTATCAAATCGACAGTGGACCTGTTGCTACAAAACCATACTGCCGATCATTGAGAAGTTTTCTTGTTTCATTAGCTGACGGTTAATCAGCTTTTCCATGACGTGGAATGAAGGGACGTAAGTGTAATGGCTCTGTAGGAAGTGAGGCAAGAAGATCCGCTTTTTTTTACGGATGGGATGGACAAATGCTGTTTTCCATCTGCTCGGAAAGAATCCTAAAGAGTACGATTGATGAAAAAGCTTACGCAGTAGTTTTGCCAGTGAGGGAGAACGCCTCTTCAGAAGAAGGGGAGATATACCATCTGGACCAGCGGATTTATGTATACTAAGATCTTTAAGTACTCTTGCTACTGCTACACGAGTGCGAAAGTGGATTCGTCCAATTGAAGATTCGACGTACTCAAGTGTAGGCGGAGACAAAGCACAATCTGAAAGTGCTTTAGCCATGTCTAAAGAGCTGACAGCTGGAACGTCATTGTGAATGAGCGTTGTTATTGAATATTATGGGGCAGAGTTTCTGATGTTTTTGACAAACGACCAAACGCTTTTACTACCTTTGGGACATTGTAGTATTTTTTGCCTCAGTCTCTGGTCGTATTGGAATTTCACAAACTTAAGAAAGGCGTTGCAATCATTTCTGACTCATTTGAACTTTATTTGGTTTTCCTCTGTCGGATTGGTCTTTTAGGACCGAAAAAACATTTCTCTAACCCTGACAGCCTCTTTACAGCTCGAGTCGTACCATGAATTTTCTTTTGGTTTGACACTCTTCATCCTATGAGGGATAAACCATCTCATTTCATAGAGAATAATTTCTGTGATCATATCAGCAGCGGCATCCACGTCGTTATCTAGGAAACATAACGACCAGTTACAATTCCTAAACAAGTTGTTAAGTCCGCTCCAATTGCTTTTCTCGTATTGTCATACGGAATCTTTTCTCTAACTGTGTGGTCGGTGTACGCGAAATTAGCTGATATGACACAATGGTCCGACGAGCCTAGAGAGGATAGCACATTGATCTTGTATTTGTCAGGGTAAGAAATTAAAAAGTCCAGGTGTTGGCGGTATGACTATCAACGTCTGGTATTCTTGTGGGCTCATTTACAAGCTGGGTTAAGTTATTTTCCGCAGAGAAGTTCTTGACACACCGGCTTTCAGGTGTTGTCTGTACAGAATATCGAAGCCAACCAGAATTGTGTATATTGAAATCGCCCATAATCACGATTTTATTAAATGGCGATACATAGGAAATTAAATAGCATACATACTAGCCTGAAAGGGATCTGTATCGACCTTCATGATGCCAAACTCATTCTATGGATTACCTATCAGCACTGCTAAATGCTGAATTAAAAACTGGCTGAAAAACAAGGCTCACAATTACTGAACAAAAACTGAACGCAATTGACAAGCCAAAATGTTCATGCAAAGTCAGTCACAGAATTCCTCTCTGGACACTGTCATGACGGTGGGAATAACCCAAGATAACACTCGCGGAATGTGCAACGAAGATTTACTTGGATTTATCACTAATTCGGGTATCATAAGCGAGCTCTAATTGGAGGAAATCACAAGTCTGTAGCCGCAGTAATAAGGAGACATGTTCCCTGCTCCCCCATATAATCTCAATCTTATCTAATCTACTACTGACACTCATAAGATACAAGCCCTGATAAATAGATATGTATATGCGCACTCAATTGCTTAAATAAGTTACGGGCGAACCATATCTCGAACAAGCCACTCTGATTAAAAACAGTCAGGAACTAACCGACATCGAATTAAACATAAGAATATGGCAGGGAATAGATCCATCAAAGAGCACGAAAGTAATTCTTCTGCAAAATTTGTTATGCTATTTGATCCATTAACTTCAGTTACACTAAACTGAAGTGCTCTACCCAGAACAGTCGCAAGGCGGCAATTTGAAGTAAAGAAACACTGTTACACTTCAACAGTTGTCCTATTGATTCGCTATTTATCCTTGTCTGCAACGTTGATTATTAAGGAATTGCGAGGAAAAAGTTTCCATAGAAGATGGAGAAGACGCAGACAACATGAAAGCCAGGAACATCGAAACAAAGCAAAAGGTTCAGCCAAATGATGCAGCAGATTCAGAGTCTTCAGACATAGTAAGGAAAACACCAAATAGCTACAGATGACTTAGAGTCATAGAATCGTGGTGGTTTAAGTAGCACTCTCGCATCATCTAGATACGATCAAATTCGACCAGCAAAGCTATATATCTTTCCTCACATCGACGGAATCCACGGAGTCTTGCCCATGTTCAAGACAGCGTTTAAGATAACTACTGAATTGCAGCATTCTTGCAAATGAAGACAGAAATCATCAAATAACCGACGTGCATTTATACATTCTAGCCAAATAGGATGTTGGTAGTGAGTCTGGAAGGTCTTAGATTTACGTGATCTAAATAGGATCTTACGGATATTTTAAATACTTGTGTTCATTGCTATGAAAAAAATTTTAAACTTTGAAACTTTGAAATATTTTTTTTTATTGTAAGTCCACATTCAATGATCTCAGTAACAACATGGCTTCACCCTTATAAATTCAAATGAAAATTATCAGTGTAGGCGAAGATAATTGCCAATAGATGCATATTTTCAATGAAATTATAGGTACCTAGCCAAATTTGTCATATTCACTCTATTATCCTTTAACAGTTTTTAATTAAATTGACTCAGTGAAAGGAAAATTAATACGATTATTGTTTGGGGAAAACTCCCTCTCCACTGATTGGTTTTTCTTACAACAGCTACTCGTAGACTAGTTACAAGTTCGAAGCAGTACACCACAAAATGGAATTCACCGTCAGAAATGAAATAAGAAAATAGTAAGATCTAGCAAAAATGTACCCGTACTTGTAACTATGATAACATAACCAGTTTATGGCAAAAACACTTTGACACTTCCTTTCTTGATGAAAGACACTAACGAGAGCTACAGCAACAGTCTGCAGCTAGTCTCCTATCCTTTTATGCAGCAGTGAGACATACTGTAAGGTGAAGATTTTTCGACTGAGATATTTCAAATAATTTGTTAATATGACGCATGCGATTCTGGTCACGCTCTAATATCGTTATCGGCACTCGATCTTGAAGCCTTGGTCTGGCTATATAATTTGAATAGTAAGTGGAGCAAGGCGGATGATTAGCAGCACACTTTAATAAATTTTAATCGCTATGCAATATTTAATCTTATATATGAGATTAATTCTAATTCAATTGAGTAAGCTCAAGACACTATATTACCAATCCAATCAAAACGGCTCACTTGAGCTAAAAAACATAAAAAATAAATGCTGAAAGTGTGGCCCATATGTAGACGTCGTGATTGTGATAATGATCACTGCCGTCTCCAGAGAGACGTCAAGCTTTTTTGCCACGGGTGTCTGAGTTCTTCCAAAAACGTAGTGGGGACCCTAGACCATGTACTCGTAATAACGAATATGGGTTCCATCTTAGAGATATTTAAATTATGTCCCAGCCAAGAGAAAAAGCAAGAACAATGCTTGTGTAGTAATAATCAGACTTCACATCAAGTCTGAATTCGGAAATGTATACTTGTATGTACCTGCATACAGGGTGTCCCAGTTTAGATTTTGGTCCTGATAGCTGAAGATTCCTAAAGTTATGGCAAACGAAAAATTGTATAGCAGGGGGTAGTCTATTTTCACCCCTGTAAAGTGGTATACAGTTAAGAAAATAGACGCTGCCCAACAGTGGGAATTTCTTTGGTTGGTAATGCCCATTCTCGTAAACTGGTTTGAAGCCCATACAATTTTTTAAATAAACTGCTCATTCTCATTTTTTTGATTCAGCAGCCATTAGCAAAATTCAATCCTTTTTTGGAAGTCCCCTGGCAAAAGTTCCTGTACAGGCGTATAATGAAAGGGGTAAACGCGGTTGGCTCGAAGAAGTCTATGGATTGTAGTTCTTGAAATTTGCAACTGTGCTGCAAGCCTTCTGGTGCTAATAGATGGCTGCATTCTTACAGCATTTAAAATTCTTTCTTCCTCTTCTGCTGCTGTTATGTTAGACAATCTTTGTCTTCTTAACCCATATGCTGAGCCGAGGGTTGAAAGGCGGTGAAAAGCATTGATAAAAGTTGGCCTAGAAGGGATCCTCCGTCTAAGATATCGCCGTTGGTACTCTAAACGTAAACAGTAAACGAAAATTATATCGGCGTATTCGCGAATCAGAAAACATTTTTTCTTAAACATTTGCTTTAACTGCCTATAACTTGGAGGGGGGTGAAAATAGACCCCCCCCCCTCCACTGCTATACAATTTTTTGTTTGCCATAACTTCAGGAATCTTCAGCCATCAGGACGAAAACCTGAACTGGGACACAAAACACGCTAAAAGTCATAGGATTTTATAGTTCAACAAGGCGATAGCACAAAGTCTGTCTCTATGAGAGCTTTTGCACAAGACTTGCCGGCAATGCCGTGAGAGAGTACTCAGACATAGAACACTCAATGTACTCCCAGTCTTTCATAGGAAGATGAGTAAACTCTTCAGTGATAAAGTGCCTACAGTATCAGCAAAAAATAATACATCACCGCTGAGTTCCTGCAGCCTAATGCGAGCGTAGGCCGAACACTCACAGAGGAAGTGCTCTACGGTGTCGTCATCACTCTCCAGCAAGCGTCACAGAGTATTGTGTTACTTGTGCTTGGTACACAAAGATTTTTAGTAAAAACGCAGTTTGACATTACGAAGCTACAATAATAAGTAGTCTGTACTAAGGAACAGCAGGAAAGCCTGATGTGGGTTAGCTAGGAAGTCTATCGATGATTTCATTTCCCGCGATTTTCGCGTTCAGTCAGACGTTGGAATATCAAAAGTGGGGAGATGATTGTTAAAGGTCTTAAGACCCAAATAACATACTCCGCACTCACCACCTTAAGAATGTAGTTCATTGCCCTCAGCATTGGGTACATCTTCGTTCGAAAATATTTCCAATAAGGAATAAGATCTAACATTATGGTTCTCCAAAAAAGTCTGCATTCCAGGTCGGTTTTGTAGCCATCCGTGAAGACCCGACTACATTTCGCCTTGCCACGAGTGAGCCCTGCTTGGCCAGTTCATCTGTCTGCTCATTTTCTTTTATGTCACTGTGCCCTGGAACCCAAATCAGTGTGACCCTGAAGCGTTCTCCCTCGCGGGCAAGCTCGTTCCGGTACTCCTACACCAGTTTGGAGGATATGGTAGCGAATCAATAGGTTTGGTAGCGGCTTAGCTATCTATGAGGATAGCAATGTTGTGCTTGTGCACTGTGTCACGCCCGAGATGCGTACAAGTCACTTGGATTGACAGCAGTTCCGCTGGAATACGCTAGCAAAATTCGGCAATTGGTATGGTATTGATATTTTTAGTGATTCCGAGTAGACAGCGGCCCCCACACCATAGTTCTTTAATACGTCGGCGCAGATGACCGTGTCAACCGCGTGTTGTGCCAAAGACCACTTCTTTTTAAACGTAAAATGGCTTGGAGATTGCTATCCATGATATGGATGTCAAGAAAGAGGAATATGGTATTCATCAGTGGGCCTAGAGCAGAGCCAGATGATAATAGCAGCAATGACACATTTAATTAAAAACTGGTTCCGCCAAACAACCGTTTCATACAATATCGAGTGACCATTAAATAAACAACAACATTTTGACATATAAAATTGATTCTGGCTTTATTTTGAAGCTACAATACATTCATGCCATTATTTGTAGAATAGCACATCATACAAATGGTCGCCTCGGCTTTGCGTCGCTTGTATGGCAAGTAGCACCATCTTGTTGTAACCACAACTCGGATATATCAATTTTGTCGAGCTCTGACCACAGAAAGTAGGTTAACATCGCTCTATACCTGAGACCATTGACGGTATCGGCGTCTCCTTCCTCATTTCGAAAAAAATAAGGTCCGATGATGCCGTCATGCCATAAACCGCACCAAACAGTCAATCTTTGTGGATGATTTGATGCTTGGCCGAACACTTGTGGATTGTGTTCGCTCCAATAATGGCAATTTTACTTTTTGACATAACCGTGAACCAAAAATGGGCCTCATCCGAGAAGATGATTATTTTGCCAAAATCCGGATCCCCGGCCAAGACGAGCTCATGGAGTTGTCTATGGTCGACCGGCTTTAATACTTGGCTTAGCACAATCTAATATGGAAGTAGGCCCAAATTCTAGCGCAAAATAAGCCGGATACCCAATTCAGTTGATCGGCGCCGAATCGACTTTTCTGGGTCTTCTTCGCTACGGCGGCTGTGTTTTCCTTATTTCACACCAATCTCCGTCTGGTTGGTGGCTAAAGATCCAGAAGAGTGTATTCACGCACAAACTCTTCCACGGTGCGACGAATTGCCTGCACACTGAAGCCGTACTGATGACCGGACTCACGACGAAATTCAGGTTTCATATTTGCAACTAAGCCGGAATCTCGATACTTTTTTAATAATTTTCGCACTTTCGGTAAGTGTAAAATGATACATAATGAAATGGCAAACCTTACTGAATATTTTGACAGCCGGATGTTATTGGTAACTTGGACAGCAGCTGAAACATAACAATTGGAATCATTGCTATCTGGTCACACTTTATAATGTAGATCCAAAGTAATCCTCCTCGGTGACAACCCCCATGCCAAGCGAACAACCTCAGCTTGAGACGATCAATTGCCGTTACTTCTATGGCTGCACTTTAGAGCAAACGTTCGCAAGGGGTGAAGGGAACTTCATCATCTGCATATGCCTGAGCGTAGTTCGTAGTGCGAAGCACTTCATCCTTAAGACTTTTGTAGCGTTCGTACTCAGCGCTGTTCAAAATGTAGTCATTCCCAGTCTTTCCTATTCAAAGCGTGAAAAGCCATCGACACAGTGACTGCCAGCCCCTTTGATCACCTTAGCTCTCTTCAAACAGAAAGAAAAATATTCAACTTATGTTCCGAGAGCTTGAGTAGGTGTCATTACTTCCCACCTGTTTCTCTTTTTCTTCGCCGCTGCACTTCGGCTTTAAACACTTGCGCATTCGACAGCATCTGCTGTGTCTTTGCGCAGTTCTGTTCTGTTCTGATAGAGTTTAACTGCAATAGGCTTAATCTTTACGGTACTCTCCCCATTGTTCGAACCAAATCTACCGAATATTTCTGTCGTAGAAAAAGCCCCAGAAGTCATCGGAATCGAAAGATAGGTTAGCATCTAATTCGGCAGACCCGGCTGCGGTCGGAAAGACCACGGGTGAATAGTCACTATTGCGAGTACCACCTGGAGAGTTCTTTTTGACAGTTTAACCCCCAAATCATATGGAACCATTTTAACCACATCAACACCCGACGTATCATCATCGAATAATGTGTGGAATATCGAAACAGCTGGTACAAACTGTTTCTGAATTTTGAAAAGGCATTCTATAGCATCAGCAGAAAATTTGTCTGGCCTGCATTCCAGATAAAATTAAAGAAAAATCAACGGAAAAGATAAAAATTCGATGGATGGAACACTTTGACTAGTCTGATGATGTTTGTTTGCAATATACCATAATTTGATAAGTGACTTCCACCAAAAGACAACGAATGTGGAAAGGGAAGCAACCAACCCACTTCAACCCCACAAATAAGCATTACAAGACAACCGTTAGAGAGAGTAATGTGTTTCCGACTGATGAAAGTGAGTCAGAAAGAGGTATAGGGAACCGAGGCAAAGCAAGGCAAAATCTGCATCCGGCAAGTTGTTCAAAATATTTTTTTTTTTTAAATGTGTGTACACAACGCGGGCGAAGGAAATTTACGCACGAAGAAAATAGAGGTACCGATGTACATTGTATTTAAATGTTTGCAAGTTATAACGACCAAGAAATACTTAGAGCGGAAGGGCATTCCATAAGAGAGTTATACGGCTTAGCAATGAATCAATACTGATGAGCACTTATAGTGAGACGAGTGTTGGATATAGTGATAAAACAGAGTGAGACTCGAGACATACTCGTAACGTCGGTGTTCGAGGGTGTCAATTGATTGACTGATATTAGTATCATCTATGAGTTTTATCGGACGGTTTTGAACCCTATCTAGCAGCTGCAGAGATGTTTTGGGAGCACCTGACCAGATGTGGGTATTGTACTCCAATTTTGGGCGGATGAAGGCATATAGTATATTGAGGCCAGATCAGAGGGAGTAAAATATTTCTTACATCGCTTGAGGAAACCTAGACATTTCGCAGCATTTTTGACGACATCGAATATGTGGTCATTCCAACATAAGTTGTCATTAACACAGAATGGAAAGTTTTTCGGTTTCAACGATGCAAGTGCCATTCATGGATAACGGCTGGGTGTTTAAATTTCACTTTAGCAACAGCAGACAGCATTGAGTTTTGGAAGCATTAAATTCCACTCTGTTGATAGTTCCCCAATTGGTTATGCTGTTAATATCGGAATTTAATGAACTTAACATATAATGGCGTTCCCGTTCTACAGCCGAAGGCCAGGGACGTGAGTCCGGAAACGAATATGAGAAGCCGAGTCAGCAAAGGAATATATTGGATTTTTTTTTTTTTTTAAAAAGAACTTAACACTCAAGAGGGTATTACTACTCTTAAAATGCCGGAGCACGTGTTAAGTTTTTCGGAAAATTGGATTTTTTTTTTTTTATAATTTACGCGCGCCTAAGGGGTTATGAATACCCTTATACTGTTGCCATGGCGCGGGCGGAAAGATAGAAGGAGGAGAAAGGAAAGCATTGTTTGTGATGTAGTGGTTTGAAACTCAGGTGTGTTTGGTTTCGATATTGACTCCAGGGGTGGGGGTCCGAATAGGACGGAGAAATTTTCTTCACTCGGAATGGTGAGGTTGTGAATTTTAACGGTTGTTTTTGTGCTTGAAAACCCTACAACAGCCAAATCTACATGTCAGTGTTATGCCTTCACACGCAGAATTTTCTGATTGAGTTCCAAATACACAAGTGAAAGCTTGTCGTGGCTAGGATTCGAACCTTGACCCTCCGAGTGAGAAGCGATTGCTAGTACCACTACACCACGGCCACCCCCAAGAGAGAGAGAGAAAGATTTTTGGGCTCAGTGGTTATTTCGCTCCATGGGTGGCATCCAACATTTAATGGGGAGACTAAATTACTAATGTAAATTGAACTTGATGTTATATTTAGGCAACCATTCATCTCACAAGATTTTAGTTGCCTGAAAAAAAGTCTTTCGGTCACGGCTGGTATTGAACCCCGAACCGTCCGATTGGGAAGCCAACACACTACCACTTGAGCCACGGCCACCCACGGATTAGAAGTAGTAGAGGAGAGATCGTTGATGAACATTAAAAAGAGTGTCGAAGACAGAACGACGCCCTGGGGCAGACCAGCATTTATTTTTTAAACATCAGACTTGAAACTATCCTAGGCAACTTGGATTGAACGTTCCGAAAGGTAATTTCTAATCCATTGAAGAAGAGAGTCATCGATCCTAAAAGCACGTATTTTCGACAACAGAGCCCGATGCCAAACTCTGTCAAATGCCTTTCGCCAGATTGATGCCTTTTTTAGGGTCGGGCTGGACAAATGCTGTTTTATATCTGCTCGAAGAGAGTCCTAAGAGATTGATGAAAAAGCTTACGCAGTGGCTTTGCAAACGAAGAAGAACACCTCCTCAGAAGAAGAGGAGATATTGCATCTGGACCAGCGGATTTGTGAATGTTAAGATCTTTAAGTACTCTTGCTACTACACGAGTGCGAAAGTGGATTCGTCCCATTGAAGATTCGACGCACTCTACATTTGAGCGGGAACAAAGCACAATCTGGGGGTGTTGAGCTAGCCGCAAAGTGTGCAGCAAGCAAATTGGCCTTGTCCAAAGAGCTGGCAGCTGGAATGTCATTGTAAATGAGCGTTGGGATTGAGGGTGAGGCGGAGTTTCTAATGTTTTTGACGAACGACCAACAATTTGTACTGCCTTTGGGACATTGCAGTAATTTTTGGCCCAGTTTCTGGTCGTATTGGAATTTCACAAACTTAAGAAAGGCGTTGCAATCATTTCTGACTCATTTGAACATTATTTGGTTTTCCTCTGTCGGATCGGAGGCCTTAGCGAAATCTGTAGTAATAACATCGATTTCATTGCCATTTTCTAGGGCTGAAAGCATAAAGGATACAAATTCAACTAAATTTGTAGTATGTTAGTTGATCTAGCTTTCAGAAATCCATGCTGACCGGTTGATATAAGTGATTTACACTGAAAGCTTAGAGCTTCATATAAAAAACTTTCGAACATTTTAGGTTTGTGAGAAAGCTCAGCAATGGGACGGTAGTTGGTTACTTCATTCTTTGATCCCTTTTTGTGAACCGGGGTTATGAAAGAGATCTTCCAAACTTCGGGGAATTCCCCTTGAATGAGGGACAGATGAAATAAGGAGGAAATGGGGTGCGAAAGATTGGAGGCACACTTTTTGAGAAATATTGCTGGGAGCCCGTCTGGCCCGAGTAAAAATTCATTATTGAGATTTTGTAACTTTTCTTCGATAAGGGTGGGGTCAAAGGATTGAAAGGAGGGAGGGGCCAATGGAGAAATTGGAAAGGTACTCGTATGAAGAGATACATGGCGCAGAATGAAAATGGCATATAAGGAAAACTTAAACATGATGGAAATCTAAATGCTGTATGGTAAGACGGTTGAAATACCTGTACAATTTTTTTATCTCGGCAGCAAAATATCTCTGATAGCAACACCATCAGTTCGCCATGTATTTGCAGGAATTTCAGCTCGGGAACAATATTCATCACAGTTTAGCGTTAACATTATCCGAGCAACCTTCGTTAACCACGTATACCCACTTATTTGATCGGGTAGACGTAGTCCGAAGCCCCTCTAAAACGAATCTTAAGCAATCGGTTAACAAAGAAAATGATTTTTGAGCATCGCCGGAAATTTCGTGGTGACAGCTGGTGGGTGCGTTCGTAGTAGTGAATGCATTCGCAGCAGCGGGTGCGTTCGTAGTACATTGGCTGCATTCCGCTGTGACTTTGTAGTGTTTTAAAGGTGGTCGTTACAATTGTTAAAAATACTATCACGTCTATCAAATCATAGTAGCTGAAGATATTATATGTACGTGCGGCTACAGAACTTGGTTTGGCAGAATTGTCTAGTCCGCGTACGCGAAGATTAAGCATCTTGCTACTAGAATGTATGTAGTGTTGCTGTACGAAGTACGACGTTAAAGACGTATTCGGATTTCTTTCTTGGCATCCGTTATCCTTGAAAACCGTGTTGACAAATACAATTCGCACATCTTCCTGATATAAAATTAGCAAACGATTATTTTTCTTGTTTCATAAAAAGAGTAATAGAAGATGAATCATTTTACAGTAGACTTAGGACAGATTACATATTTTAAGGACGCTCTAGCGTTTTGACAAATAAAGTCTATACAAAAAAAACACGTAACCCAAATTATCTGAAATGTATAACTTTACATATTTGAGTTTGATTTATTGTATGACTTAATTGCGCTGAAAAGCGACATACCTAAAGTAAATATGTATATCCCCATAGCTTATTTATCCTAAAAATTTCAAATGTGCTTATTCAATTCAAACACTTTTGCTCTGTGGTAATCTCGTTTGCAAACATTTCTGAACTCCTTAATCAAACTTAAAGACTAACAAAGGCTTTCCGCCGAACGATAATACCATAGAGGACAACAACGCGACGACGTCTATGACCACACTTAAACGGCAACTGCCCACACAATGTGCTTACGTGAGCCTAAATCATGATCAAGATTTGGATAGTGTAACCGCTAAAACTTGGTTTTCAAATCCAAACACACAGGCGAGACTAAAGTATCTACGGCGCGATACCCCAAAGACTCAATTGCCTCCATTAATTGGTAAATTGTTTGGACTGCCGGTGAATGAGAAACCACCTCCATGCAGCCAGAGTGATAATTTAGTGGATGCCACGAGGGTAGACATTGTCAGCCATGGAAGGAGTCGTTGGTGACCAATAAATGGGGGGGGGAAGCTTTGGAGAAAGAGGCCAGTGATGAATTGGTCACAGCAAGTTTCTTTAAGATTACGGATACACAATTTTTTGGGTGGCAAATTGATCAATTTTGTGTATTGAAACATTGGTGCCTGTTTTGGTAAAATCCATTTGAATTCGAGCTATAAAATATCTCCTGAGTTACCCTGTGCATAGGTGGTAGGTAATTTCACAGGACACCAAACTCTTTGTGGCAAAAACAATTATGCAAACATTTTTTTTTTTTTTTTTTAAAACAATATCTTGACTTCATTATGTAACTCTGCAATGTCTATGCCATTGGTCCAGATCAGGGAATCGCTAAAGAAGGAAATCTGGAAATATGTAGGTAAGCCATTGCGGACTTGTACTCGTACATTGGCGCACGTTATCTTTCATTCGCAGTTAGTTTGGTCTGATGGTAATTTTTGCACACCAATGCTGATAGACGGATATGGTAAACATATTTTTCAAAAGGAGCATTTAAGTAATTTAGAAATTATCTTGTATAGCTTATGATTGGAATTATTTTGTTTTGTGATAATGGTATTTAATGACTGCGCTAAATTGTTTCCCCATAAAAGTATTAATTACTTTTTTAATGAACGCGAGGGTTGGGCAAATGGTAACACGGAATCGCGGCTTTACAAAAATGTTTAAATATTTCAATGTGTTTGTAATAAAGCGAATTGATCTCCGAATAAATCTTACGGATATATTTAATTTTTGTAACCTGTCTAACTACGTGACTTTAAATAAATTCACTGCCCTTGGGTATTATTGTAGAACTTCAAATTGGAGCATAATGCTTGAACATGTTATTCAAATGTTTCTTAAACATGTCATATCAAAAAACGGCGGACTCATGAACAAACATTTGTACGTAAAGGTTAAATGACACGAGGGCACAAGACCCGGATACAATTGATACCTAAGGACTGAAACGAATAAAATTTGGAAACTTCAAAGTAAAAAAACAAAATATTTTCATAATTCATGTAATTTTTTTTTATTTGCTTTAAAACTCTGTTCTTATTAAATTCATTCACAATTACAAAAAATAAAAAAAATTATTTGGGTTCCCGTTCATTCCTCAACTTTTTCAAATGTCCTTCATAAGGTTGGTGACAATTACATCCGTGGTCTTTTTGGACGCTCTTTTCCATTTACGAGTAGCACTAAAATTTTTTACGTCCTTTGCACACTGCTCACTTTTCCTCAATTTAGCTTAGACCAAAGCCCAATACCTTTCAATGGGGCGGCACTGTGGAACATTGGGTGGGTTCATGTCTTTTGGGACAAAGTCGACATTTTTAGCAACAAGAAAACTCAACGTCGCTTGAGCATAGTGAGCTGAAGCCAAATCTGCCCAAAATAATGTTAAACCCTCGTGTTTGTTTAAGAAAGGAATCCACCGTTTTTTTAGGCACTCGTTAATGTACACTTCTTCGTTAATTGTTCCCGTTGTAATAAACGATGAGCTTCTGTGTCCACATTGGCAAATGGCCTGCCAAACGAGATATATTGACCCGAATTTTTCCAAGCCAATCGATGTTGTTGATTACGGAAGAATCTCAGTTTTAAACGAGTTGTAAAACTGCGCACCTGGAAGAGTAGTAAAGTCGGCTTTGACATAAGTTTCGTCATTCAAAACCAAGCGCGCTTTCTTGTTGCCGATCAACTCGTATAGCTTTCGGGCTCGTGTTTTTATGACTTTTTTTTTGCTTTTCAGTAACTTTTGGTATTTTTTGTTTTTTTTTCGTGTTTTTAGACCGTTACGTTTTTTAGATCTTTGTACCATTGTTTGGTTAGTATTACATTTCCGAGCAACATCTCTGGATAACATAGTCCGGTTTTTTTGCGATGGCACCCACTATTTTCCTGTCCAAATTTGTATCATGTGCTCCACTTTTAGCTCAACTTTTCTGTTTTCGCTTAACTGTCAACGTCACCAAATATCCTTTAATAACAAAATCACTGTATTGCGTGCTATGTTTCAATTTTTTACGATGAAATGGTTTGCACGCGAAGTATTTTCGAGAAATATTCTATAAATATTTTAAGCCGCACCGAACTAAAATCAATAACAAACTGAAACTAGAGAATATACAGGCTAATTTGGGTACAAAATGGGATTACAATTTTTACGCATTCGAAGTATAGCCCGTATTAAAATTAGCAGATTTTATTCGTTTCAGTCCGTACTATGTCACCGTAGGTATCAAATCCGTCAAAGAAACCTCTATATCCTGCACGAATGGCGTTGTAGTGTTCATTGGGGTCTAAAGTCTATAACACTCTTGTGTTGCCCTTCAGGCAATCACCCTTTCAACACAAACTTCTATTACCAGCTCAATGTCGCTGTACAAATAGTAGTGTTTGCTGTCATACGAGTATCTTCTCCTACAAAACCCGTCAAGGAAAACGGGAACAAATTTCATTAGAAGATGTTTACGTCCATACTCCTGCACTTACTACTCAATTACCTTTTTAAACCAAAGATAGAGCGATTTGTAACTGTTATTCTTCGATTAATTCTAACTACCTCAAAATTACATATACTTGTCATTTGTAACATTTCGTCTGACGGTGAGTAAAGATGTTTTTTTAGAGGTATACAAATTCAATATGAAATAAAATACTTTAAGCTAATGTTAATGTCTGTGATATTAGTTTTGTTTAATAGATTTTATGCTATTATTTTTAAATATAATATCGGATAAGTGCGTGACGGCTAGCTCGAATGAAGTGCAATTGTGAAGTCCAATTTTCGACAGCTTTATCTAGCAACTGGGACGTATATCAGCAATAACACGGCGACTATTGACTTTCAAATAGTCCAAAGTCTCTGGTTTATCAGCATAGACTAGTGACTTCACATACCCCAAGAGAAAGGAATCTAAATGTGTGAGATCACAGGATCGTGGAGGCCAGTTCACAGGTCCATTATGCGAAATTACGCCCTCAACAAATGTTTCCCGCAATAAATTGATGGTGTCGCGCGAATTATGCTTCTCAACTTGTTGACTTTGAAAAAAAAAAACAAATTTTAGTTCGCAAAAGAACGTTCTCTGCCGTTTATTGATAAAAACTCCAAAAAATGTTTACACATGCTTTTGAATCTGAAAAATGGTTTAGTGTTACGTAAGGAATGTGTTGTGTGAAATGGAGAAACTTTGCATCATGAAAATGCAAGGTTGCTAAAAAGTGTGTGCCGTGTGAATGGAGAAGCTTTGTATCTTGGAAGATGAGAAATGCAAGTTTGCAGATTAAAGGTAGTGTATTAAATAAGTATACTTGGAGTGTACATTCCTCCCCCCCCCCCCTTGGATGGAGCGATGGCCAAAGAAGCTGTGGTAGCACTGTTTCTGATGCAGGAGCGTGAATTTTGTTGGTAGGTATTTGCAGTTTTGTCATGTTGATTGTTGTTTTTGGAGGAAAATTGATCTTCACCAGGTAGATTATCATGACGAAAATAATTAAGCTAAAGGCGGTTGTGATGTTGGTCGTAAATGTAGTAATTCTAGCAGTTTTTTCTATCTAGAAGTTCGTTGTTGTAAAATTGGTAGTTTTGTAGTTTGTCGATCTAGGGAATCTTTTCGATTTATGATGTATTGATGTTATGGTAGGATAATGGGAATATATGGACGTCATCCCAATATATGTTATCGCTACTCTTCTACATTATTTCGTTGATTTCTATTTGACAATTGTGGAAGTGTATCAGTTTTGTTTCTTTTACGATCTGTGGTTTTAGTTGTTGTTCTCACTGTTGTTTCTGGAATGTTGACAAGCAGAATGTAGTTTTCTTTGGGATGCATGATCTCACTTATTCTTCCATCTTTAAGTTCACAATTCGCTGGTAAATTAAGTAAATTAAAATTCAGAAGATTATAAATACAGGTGTCTTTGAAATTTCTCATGAGCTTATTGGATTCTCTGCAGAAATATATCTTCTTTATTTGTGGGCACCTCTCGCTAAAATAAAGAATATTTTCGGGATTGGAAATGGCATAGGGTTTTACGGAAATAATATTAGTATGGTTGATAGGAAGGGGAATAATGTGAAAATACGAAAAGGTGTCCTTGGAAATTTGTGGGATCTGAATATTAAATATTATATTGGTATTATTGTAATAAGTCTGTAGGTCAAGAAGCTCATAAATCTGTTCATCTGATTGGATCTCCATGGACCTGTTTTTGAAAAACAAGTATATTTCATTTAGTTCTTCTGAGCTTAAAATTTGTTTTGAGATAATGTTTAATCTTGCCAATACAATGGCTTCTGCTATATTCGTTAAATGGCCATTTAGCAAATCTATATTACTTGAATACCTAATTGAAATTTCATCTGAATTTATTATCTTATTTATTTTATTTTAGGAATATCTGAAGTAACCTTGGATGACGTCTTGCTGTTTGTTAATATGGGCGGTAATATTATTAAAACTCCTGCCCCTTTTGTTGTTTATTTGAGTAAATTAATTAACTCTATCAGTTATTGTGAGTTGATTTTCATTTAATTGTCCTATCTGTTTATTTAGATTAATAACATCATTTTCATCCATATCTCCCGTAATACTTTTAATGGCCGACCCTAGACCGTTTATTAAACATCTTTTATTCCTTCCTCTTGGCATTAATGTCTGTAGCTTGGCTTTGAGTTCAGTAACCTTAACTTTAAGTGTTGATACAGAGTCTTTAAATTCGTCACTCATGTTAAACGCTGACAGAGATATCACTATCTTGTCAATGTAAGTAGTTTCGTAAGTTTTGAGTTTTATTACATGTATGCGGTTGTTAAAGCTTCTTATGGTTCTGGCTGCCTCTAATTTCATTGGAAGTATTCCAACATTTTTGCTAACGGCCTGAATTTCTATCTTCTGTTCCCTTGTCATTACTAATATTGTTAATAATGCCATTATTGACTTGAAATTTTCGTTTTCTTTTAATATTAGATTTGTGAAGTCTTCTATTATCATTAGTAACTCTTTTGTTAGACTTAATTTTATCTTTAATAAATCTAGGCGTTAATTTATTTCTTCGAAATTCATTTCTTAATATAACTGAGTTCTCTTGATAATCCTTGGGTTGTTCCACATTTTTATTTAATTTGTTTATATTTCTGGCTGCTAAATTTTCTAATTCTTTGACGGGTATAGTTTCAGCTGGAATTAATTTAATTTCTTAAGATATTCGGGCTCGTTGTTAAATGTTAGATTCTTATTAAACTTATGGGTTCTGCAATAGAATCAATTCGTATGGCGTCAGTTTTGTATCAGCTTTGAATGTATCGTGTTGTTGTACGTAATTACAGTTTCGTTCAAAATATCTTCGTGATTTCTTTCCTTTTACTTATATGATCCTGTATATTTCTGTAAAAGTGGAATGAACTAGTTCAACCGGGGAGTTACTGCTTGTTTGCTGATATGATGTGCTGTGCAATTCAATGTTGTATCGGCTGCAAAAATCTTTAAATATAAGGGCTGTAAACTCGGAATCTTGGCCAGAGACAATTTTTTATGGGATGCCATGAAGGCTAATGAAATCATGTTTAAACTGTTTCGGATCGAGAGTCTGTAGGCTGCTCCAAATTTTGAAAATTTATCTACGAGTATTATAGTGAGTACCTTTCTACTGTTTATGCTGGGGTTCCTGTCATATTTCATAAGTTGGCATTTTTCGCAGTTATTTATTATTTTAATTATCTTTGTTTTCATATAGGGAAAATAATATTGTCTTTTCAAATGTGAGAGTGTTTCATAGATACCCCTACGATTGTTATTTTTATGATAGTCGGTAATAATTTTGTCTTGTTCGTCATTGTATGTAATGTCTGATAGTATTTCAGTACATCGTAACAGTTTAAAAATCTTGCTGTTGGAACAATATTTTGAATAAACACTTTGAACGAGTTTCAATGTATCGTCATCGGTAAATAAAGCGCAACATTTATTTGCAGGCAGAAATCGTTTAAAAATATCTATTATATCGTCTTCAAAGAAGTGTTGTTTGAATACAGTTCTTCTTTGTTTGTTTTCGAAAAGCATTTCAAGTAACAAGGGTTTGTCTATTTTGTGTACTTTAAGGATTAGCTGAATGTTAAATTCGTTTAGTGGGCGTTCCGAAATATAGATATAAAGATCTAAATTTTCTTCAGCTGAGTGTATTGTAGAGCAATTTGGTTCTGGGTCAGGATGTGTAGAGTTGGCAGGTCTTGTCTCGCTAGCATTCAGTTCTATTTTGGTATTGGGAGATTTTGACCTGATACGACTTAAGGCGTCAGCATTTAGATTCAATTTTCCTTTTTTATAGATTATTTCATAGTCAAATTCCTCAAGTTTCAATCGCCATCGTATAAGTTTAGAGTTAGGAACTTTTAAGCTCATGAGCCATTGGAGAGGTTGTGTCCAAATAAATAAGGGCGAAAATATTTTGTTGCCCAAACTATCGCTAGGTGCTCTTTCCCAATTGTCGAATAATTGGTCTCTGTATCGGTAAGGGTTCTGCTGGCGTAAGATATGGGCTTATCACTACCAATATTACTTTGGGATAGGATTGCGCCAAGTGCGAAATTGCTAGCGGCTATTGTAAGGAAAAAGGTTTTGAAAAGTCTGGATATTGTATAATGGGGTCGTTTATGAGAAGGTATTTACTTGTTTCAAATGATTTTATGATTTTATCAATCAAAAACTTTTGTCAAATTTTCGGAATGTTCTTGCAAGGACGCGGAAAAAATGACTATGTTACCGAGATAAACCAGGCAGATCTTACCCTGGAGATCTCTGAGCACGTTATCCATGACTCTCTGGAAAGTCGATGGAGCATTCTTTAGGCCGAAGGCCATCCTGACATATTCATAATCTTCTCCTTCTACCGTAAAAGTTGTTTTTCCAATGTCTGATGGGTCCATTTCGATCAGGTGGAACCCAGTAGCAAGATCTACCTCTTTATATTAGGTAAGAGGTACTTGTCGCTAACTGTTTTTTTCGTTTAGCTTGCGATAATCTATATCGCCATTTTGTCTTCTCGCTGGCATCTTTTTTTTTAGGGACAATCCAGATTGGGCAGCTCCAAGGTGAGTAACTGGGTCTTATTACACGTTGTTCTAACATTTGCTTAATCTGTGATTGAAGCTCAGACTTATGAAAATGGGGATACCTAAATGATTTTGAATATATTGGAATCTTGTCAGTTGCTTTAATGCTGTACTTTATTTTATTGGTAAATGTAAGGTTTTGTCCGCTTTTGAAAACGATGTCATCGTAATTTCTACAGAGCTTGTATTTAAGTTTATTCTCTTCTGTATTAAGGTGCGATGTTCGTAAAAGATTAATAATGTCGTTAGAAGAAACGGTGTATTTAAATCCGAGTTTATACTATTGATTTCAAAGTTATTTACATCACAAAATTGTTCGTTAAGTTTTTCAACTCTTAAGGGTTGTTCTAAGAAAGCGTTTGGTTTGAATTGATCTTATTGATTACTATTAGGTTACTAAGCCAATTGTCTTACTTATATATACCTTCTGGTGGGTATATACATGTTGTTTTTAGCAAAAAATCGTCGTTTTCAACATCGAATGGGAGCTTGACTATGGTTTTTGAATTACATGAAAGAGTGTACTTATGAGAGGCGAAATTAGGTTTCAGTTGCAAAGGGGTCTCAGAGTCAAAATCAAAATATCCGTGAAATCTGAATACCAGAAATCTACATAGTTTGTCCAGGTTGATTAAAATTTGGTAAGAGAATTTCTTTATCTATTTGGTGGATATTCAGTATTGTTTTGATAGTTGTAGGCTTAATATTCATAAGATCATCGGGGTAAATGAATTTGGGGTCAATAAAGGAGGATGAAGCTCCTGTATCTATAAGAAACTTAAGCGGATGACCGAAAGGTGAAGAAATGTTTATGTATGGGAGAATTGTGCCGTCGACATATCCCACTGCTCTATCCAGGCAGGTATGTGAAAATTTGTGTCATCGAGTTCATTGGATGCATCAAGAGAGTGATGGTCTATTGGGTTCAGCTCGTTGTTCGGATTTTAGTATTGATCAAGTTGTTATTATCTAAATTGTCTATCGTAGAGTTTTCAGGTAGGTTTAGTTCAGAAATGTTGTGCATATTTGGGCCGTTGTTTTATATTTGACTTCTGAAAAAGTTAAGGGGACTTTGTTGAGTTTTTAAAGTTTGCTTCGTATTCCCTAAACCAAGTACCATTGCTTCTGGTGGGGTTGTTTCGGCCTTTGAGTTTGGAACTGTGGGTTGTAGCGGGTTCTGGAATATTGGTTGTTGTTGCTGGATACGTTGTTGGAAGAAAGGTTGTTGCTGATGGGCATATTGCTGGAAGAAAGGTTGTTGTTGTTGTAAGTATGGTTGAAATTCTGGTAGTTCATGGGGAATCTTTTGCTGTATATGTGTCAGGAAGGCTGGAAGCTGTTGTTGAGTCAGAGATCTGTTTGGACCTAATATATTTTGAGAAGGGTAAAATTGTTGGAGTCCAGGTAGATTTTGTCTTCTAGTTTGTTGAGGGAATTGTGGAAAGATGTTTAAAAGTTCCGGTGGTTTCCTGAAACTTGTTTTGGAATTCGATACTGTTTTTGCATAAAAGATATTCTGTTCTTTTATGCAGAAGAAGAATGCTTCCGGCAATGAATACGGTTTCATTGCACGAATTATAAAGCCTAGAGATTCATGCAAACCAATTAGAAATGCGTTAAGGTACATTTCTGAATAAAGATCGCTTTTTGATTTTATGACACTAGAGTTTTTTGCATGGACCTGTACATGATTACTTATGGTGGCAAAGATTTCAATAATTTGATTGTAAAACTGTTCTACAGTGCTTTGGTTTTGTCGTAAACCATGCAAGTCTCTGATAAGAGAAGTCTCGTTTCCCTTATCGGAGTAGTGTAGAACTAAATTGGCTCTGATTGCCGACCAATTTAGCGGAGATCCATAAATGTTTAATATTTCGTTGGCTGGGCAAACTATTTTATTACGTATTACTCGGAGCAGGATTTTTCCAAGAGGTGTGCCATCTACTCTTGGTATCAGGCTTAGGATTTCCTCCACATTATGAATAAACTCGAAGAGGAGTCTGGGGTTGTCATCAAATATTGTCAAATTTTTAATTGCATCTGGAACCCTAAGGGTTTGAAAAATATCGATGTGGGGATCATTTTGTCCTTGTTGTATGGAGTAAGCAACGAGTTGTGGTTCCTGCATTTTCTTTTTTAGTTGCTTAAATTTGTATATTTTATTATCTCTAATTGTTATATAAAAGAAGACTTACGTTACTAAGATAAGCTTAATTGATACTTAACTAAATTAAAAAAAAATGTGTTCTTGACCTTGAATATATACATACTTTCTTTTATGATTTATCTTATTATTTGTCAAAGCATGTGAGAAAAATATTCTTTTTTTTTTGACTTACATCGTTTTTATGTTTTTCCTTTTGAGCTGGTTCTCTGTATCCGGTAGTTAAAATATTGAATTGGAAGATCGGTGCACTTGTGAAGCATTGCTGTCCTATAAATCATTGAACTTTTGGATCGACAACCCGTGGATTATCACTTTTGTGGAACAAATTCCGATGACCCGTCTTAAGATTGTCACTTTTGTGGAACAAATTCCAATAACCCGTCTTAAGAGCTTATTTTATTCCTTTTGAATTCCGATTATCCGGCGAAATTAACACAATCTTTACACACTTTGTCGATTAACCGTCGACTTTATTTACCGTATACAGTTCCGGAGACTGCGCCAGTTATGGTTCTCAATTTGTTGACTTTGAAAAAAAAACAGTTTATTGAATAAAACTCAACAAAATTTATTTCTAACATTCGTATTTATACATGCTTTGAAATCTGAAAATTGGTTTAGGGTTACATAAGGAATCTGTTGTGTGAAATGGAGAAACTTTGCATCGTAAAAATGCAAAGTTGCTAAAAAGTGTGTGCTGTGTGAATGGAGAAGCTTTGTATCTTGGAAGATGAGAAATGCCAGATTGCAGATTAAAGGTAGTGTATTAAAGGAGTATACTGTTGATATTCTTGGAGTGTAACTCGCGCTGTGTGGCATTTTGCGCCATCTTGTTGAAACCTAAGCTCTGCACGTCAATGCTATTCAACAGAGGAACGAAGAAGTCAGAAATCATGTTTCTATAGCGCTCTCCATTGACGGTAACATTCTGGCCGGCATCGTCCTTAAAGAAATATGGGCCGATGATTCCATAAAGCACACCAAACAGTGGGTTTTAATGGTTGTAAGGATGTCTCGACAAAGGCTGCTGGGTTTTCTCCACTCCAAATTCAGCAATTTTTCTTGTTTATATATCCATTTAACCAAAAATGGGCCTCATCGGAGAACAAAATTTTGAGTTGAAAATGAGGATCAAGCTGAATAAGGTTTTCGGCCCATTCACTGAACCTACGACGCGTATAATGGTCACGCGGTTTCAACTCTTGCACAAGCTGGATCTTAGAAGCTTTCAAGCTTCTAAAATCCTCCACAAAGTGGATAGGCAGAGCTCCAATTGCTGTACACGATGGCGACTCGACCCATCCGGATTCTCCTAAACACTGCACTCCACAACGGCAATAACTTCTTCTGTTCGCACTGTGTGTCGTCTTTGGGGATGCGTATTATCCACTAGAATGTACGTGATGCTATCAGATGCGTTCTTGAAACCGATGAAAAGATGGCGTGTATTGATATGAACTTTATGAGTTTTCTCTACGGTTTGCCGTAGTGTAGATATTTGCCACTGACAGGGTAAACGTGATCTTGTACGCAATTCTGAGCAGACTGATTCCTCTTCAATTGGCGCAGATAAAATGGTCTCCCTATTTTTGTGTCGGACAAACGTTGTTAAGGTTACGTCAGGCACATTTTCATCCGAGTAAATGATTTGGTGTATGCTCTCTATTCGTACTGCCTTAAATAGCTCGACAGGTAGTGCGTCCAGTCGAACACTTTTGCTATGCTTTAGCTTAGATATTGCAATCTTTACTTCATTTTGGTCGGGTGGGCTTTCATCACCCAAATTGAATGGCTCGTCCTACTTGACATCGGAGTTGGAGTTCTAAATTTCCTTGCTCGTTTTTAAAGGTTTCTGTTATTATTGGCGAAACACGTTTATTTTACCTATTCATGAAACTTCCGAACATTGTAGTGCTAGATGTTATTTCTTCCTTGCTCAACACTCGGGCTTATGAGTCCGCAAAACAAGCAAAGTCAGGTTGGACGATGCTTTCAAGAAATAGTTATACATATAGTATATCGCTGGCTGAGACGTCGAAACAATGACTGTTAAAAATCAGAAAACTAGGTTTGGTTTATTTAATAAAATTAGCAAAGCAGTAAAAGAATGAACCGAAGACGTACAGGCGAACCGATTCGCACATCCCCTGAAGTATTAGTGAGAATGGGTAATGTTGGATAATATTGAATAATTGCTCGCGATTTTGTTCAATTAAATGATGCCTTTCTTCCCCTTTCTATACAGCGCTGTCCCTTGGGGACGGATTCGAAGACTTTTCGGACCAGAGCATTTGTACCCATCAGCTCTACATGACCCAGCCACCTCAATTGTTGGACTCTTCTGACTAAGTCTATATCACTATACAAGCTGTGCAGTTTATCGTTGTATCTCCTCCTCCACTCATGCAGAGGAGACCGAAGATCACCGGTCTCCCCATAGAGCAACACTGGGATTATTAAGGTCTTACATACGGTCACTTTTGTTGTTCAAAAGAGGGCTTTGCTAGTCAATTGTCTTCTTAGCCCTAAGAGCACTGGTGTCATCTGAATTGATAGCGGAGCCTAGGTAGACAAAGTACGTAACTACCTCACAGTTATATCAAGGGTGATGTTCTGTCCGGGACGTCGGTGTTAGGTGCCCTAGCTGTTGACGGGGTATTTTTAGTCCTGCCCTCATTGGCCGGTAAACTCATCTTTGCGGCTTCCGTCTCAATACTCGCGAAAACCACGCCGACATCACACTGCTTTCTTATGTCCATATCATCAGTATATTTAAGTAATTGGAGGACTTTTATAAGATTATGCCTCTTACGTTGGCTCGTGAGTTTTACGCTATTCTTTCAAGAATGATGTTAAAGAAATCGCATGACAGCGCATCGCCTTGTCTAAGTCCTTTTCTGAAATCAAAGGCCTTGATGAGCTCTTTATCGACATTGATGGAACAGCGCGCATTCTCCATCGCCATGATGCACAAACGGATCTCCTGCCTTTGAGGAGCACGGCGGTCAGGCCGTCGACTCCAGCAGCTTTGTTTTAATTAAGATTAGATATGGCTATCTTCACTTCATGTAGGTCGGGTGGAAGGAATTAATGTAGATCATGTTATGTGTAGAAAGGTTCATTCTGCCTGACAGCGGTATTTGGTTAGTCACCGCCGTTATGCAGTCTACAGAAACGCTTTTTCCAAGTTTTCAGCATTGACTGCGACTCTACTACTATGTTCCCTTTTCGGTTGGTGGTTTGTGTCCGTGGCACGTTTACTTTTTGGTAAAACTTTTGAATCTCATTCTTAGAGTGTCTTCTTATACTACTTCTTTTTCTCCTGAGAAGCCGGTGTTCATCTCTCTTTTTCTATGCATCTTGCTGCATGTCGTCAAACCAGGGGTTTTGTTGTGGTGGCCGATTGAAACCCTGCACATCAGAAGCGACATCTCTTCTCTGGTGAGCAGTCTCCAATACTTGATGCTGGCGGCATAGGACCTCTTATGAGATTAAGGGAGACCCGAACGAGAAAGGATTTGGCGATCTCTTGTAATTGTAACTGCTCGGAATATCCGCAACCGTACCTTGGCTAGAAGATAATGGTTCGAGTTGATGTTGGCCCCTCAGAACGTTCGGACGTCTATAATACTGGAGAAGTACCTAGCGATGTTCGCAATGTGGTCGGTCTGGTTGACGGTTGATTGATCAGCTGTTCTCCAAGCCCTTTTATGAAAGATGCGGGAACCGCGTGCTAGCTATGACAAGTGATGTCATGCAGGTTATATTTTCCGACAATAGTATCAAAGATGCCCTCACTCCCTAGCTTTGCATTAAAGTCGCCGAGGAAAATATCAATGTCACTGCTCGTAAGTCTTGTCTAAGAACTCATGGAAGCTATCTTTGGTGTCGTCATCTTTCTGATCCTGCGCGCATATAAGGTTAATGTTGGCAAATTTAGTTTTAATGATAACATACCGAAAACTTAAGACTTCTTTCCTAAGTCTGCCTCTAACAACAAATAAGAATACAAATAGGTGCTGCTTTTGTTCATCCCGTATGTTTGCTTTGCAGCAGTTGTTCGGCTGCGCGTGGCGTATTACGGGATTGAACATTCCACGTGCAGACCCAAAGTTCGTTGTCCTTGTTTCATTTGCAGGGGTTTCCAATAGTAGATCCGCCCGTATCCGAGGCTTGTTGTTGCTTTGCGACTTTTTTTCCATGGCTGGAAAAGATACCCCTAGGACGAAGGATCATTTAGAACGAAGCCAGTAGCCCGTTCGGGGATGTGAGCGCTGCCCTTGGTCCATCAAGTGCTCATCCACCACCATATCTTTCCAAGACCCTGACGTAGTCTGGGAAATCCTTACTGGCCTGAGCTCTAAATATGTCGGAGTAGCCGAACAAGGTCTTGTTTACTTTATTCCGGGATTTTACTTTCCATGGTGATTCCATCTGGAAAATTCTTCCGGTGTCCTTTTTATAGTGCTGCTATTTTTATCTGCTGGTCGGCACTCGCGGTTATAAGTTTGCCAAGTCGAGTCTTGGTAGTAAAATAAGAATAATTCATGCGTACAAACAGTTATAACACTGTGCATCGCCAAGTTGACACCTCTCAGAGTCTACCCTAGTTCTATAGCACCCAATTATATAAATAAATCATATATTATTATATATCATATAGAAATCGTTCTAAGTTCGGATAGAAGAAAAAGATATGTAGTCAATAGTCGTAGTCGCAATACTGGATATCATCAGTTTAAGACCGATCAACGCCTGCCCAAATCTTATAGAACTCCCAACCACTCGCCCAACTAAAGTAAATGCCTAACCTATGAGCAGATGTTGCAAATGCAATAAGAATTCTGGGGAAAGTTCAATGGATGACTTATGGAGGAGAACCCACAATGCCCTCGAGAGACTCCACAATGTCAATTAAATACATACCTTTAAACCGGCCGAATCTGTTGTTAGTCTGTCTGTTTTGTAACTTTCTTTTCCAATCTTTTTTACAGCTCTTGTTTTCATCTGATTAGGTTAAAACACAGGTATTCACGCATTCCTTTTGAATCACGAAAAAAGGATATTTTAGTTGCAACTATACCTTAAACTTACTTTTTATTGAACACACGCATTACATTGTAACTTGGCTGCGATCCTTTCAAATATCGTCTACGGTATTTGTATACCATATGTCAGTCTCACAGGTGACCCAATTTAAACCATTTCTTCAAATAGTTTCCCATACATGTTCGATTTCGATTCCCGAGTTTAATTCAAATTTCTCCACTTATCTGACCGATTTCTCACGATATTTTTTACATACGTATACTCGTACATACCTGTATTTTTATGTACGTACACGTAGACGCAACTGCAACTTCAATTTTCGGTTTTATCCCCTTTATTCGTGTTCCCTGCACGTTTTGAAAAATATCCTCATTTTATGCGCTGGCATCTGACATATCTATCAATTGTGCACTCAATTTGCAGTCACTCGGATTGCTTTCAAATTGTCCGCATCTATCTAATTCAAGACAGACTATCACAGAAGTTATGTAAAACCAGAGTGTAACTTGCAGCTTAAGGCAACAGCATGGAAGCATCAACAAGCAAACGTGTGTGGCATGCAGACAACTACTAGATGACATTCATGGATCAGCTTGCCAATATGGAACAACCACTAACATTGGCATGTCCAGTTCCACTTCAGGTCTTAGGTGATAGACCATAAACAATCTATTCATAACATGTATGGTTGAACAAATAGCTAGATACGAATAGATATGGATACATTCAGTGTCGACTCTTGGGTATTCTGCATTGGAGAAGAAAATGGGCGGATCACATGAATAATTAGGCGTATAGTTATGGTTGAATGGATTTGGGGAATTGACCACGACAAGTAATCGTAAAGAGAATTCAATTGCTGGGAGAGTCTTGGAATATTTAACACCTTGATTAAGCGAACTCAGATTAGAGGCTTAAGGTGGCAGAGATCTTTGAACTATGTCTCCGTAAGAGAAAGATTCAATGAAAATGGCTTCCCCCGCGGTCTAATGCATTGCTGCAATTGCTGCCAATTTGCAGGCCGCGAAAGTATAGGCTTTAAAACTAGGATATCTCTTGAGGAATTTCTATTTCTAAAGAAAATAAGTTGATACCACCTTGATCAAAAATCCCAGAATTTATTCAGGAAATTAGAAATACAAGTTTATTCATCTAAACCTATATTGTCCCCTTTAAAGTAATCCCCATCGACTGCAACACACTTACTATATGCCAGCGCTTAATCCAATCCTCGAAACATTTTTTATATTCGGTTTTCGGTATGTCCATCAGTGCTTCTTGCGATTTTTCCATTATTTCCTCTCGGCTGCTGAAACGCGTTCCCCGCAGTGGTTTTTTAACTCGATTGAACAGAAAGAAGTCACAGGGAGCCAAATCAGGTGAATTCGGTGGCTGCTGAATGGTATTTGTTGCATTTTTCGTCAAATAATGATGGCACTGTGCGACGGTGCGTTATCGTGGTGCAAAATTCACGAGTTTTCAGCCCACAATTCTGGTCTCTTTCGGCGAATTGCTTCACGCAAACATCTCATAACGCCCAAATAATACTCTTTTTTTACTGTCTGGCCTTCTGGTAAAAATTCATGATGCACTACACCGTTGTAATCCATGAAAACCGTGAGCATTGCCTTCTTTTTTGACTGAAAACGACGTGGTTTTTTTGGTCTCGGCTCATTTGGTGAACGCCATTCACTTGCCTGGTGTCTGGATTGCATGTCGTACTCATAAACCCACATCTCGTCTCCAGTAATGATCCTTTTGATGAATGTGGGATCGGATTCAGCCTCGCAAATCATCTCTTTTGAGACGTCAACACGGTCTCTTTTTTGCATGAAATTGAGGTCTTTTGGCACCAACTTTGCTGCTACACGACGGAAACCCAAATCATTAACCAAAATGTCTTGGACGGATCCATAGGCAATGTTCAAGTCCTCCGCTATCTCTCTAATGGTTAATTTGTGGTTATTGACCAAGATGAAGTACATCAATGTTTTCGTCGATTTTCGATGTCGATGGTCTGCCACTGCGTTCATCATCTTCGATTGACTCACCACTACTTTTGAACCGCTCGTGCCACTGGTATACGTCCGTTTTCTTTAGAGAATCGTTGCCGAAACATTTTTCCAACATTTCCAACGTTCGCGCACCATTACATCCGTTTTTTACGCAAAATTTAATACTCGTACAAGTTCGTTGTTGCAAATTGAAATCCATTTCTAAAATTGTAAAAAATCACCAACACACACAGAGATAGATGTACTCTTTTCTACGTAACTTTTGCAAATGTCAAGCTATAATGCTAAGATTTAGAGGGAATGCCAACAATAGATTTACTAACTTAACAATAAAAAGAACAGAACTCAAATCGGAACAATGGGAACGCCGCACGGGAACTTTTTGATCAATGTAGTATATATGTATATTTTCAATAGTCTGGATTTTAACAAAGATTTAATAAAACAAAAAGAAATCAATATAAATTGTCGAAAGAAGCTTCGAGTAACTGGTACAAAACTGTTTAACCAAAAACGCAATTTTTAAAGATGACGCTATTAGTCTGCAGCTGCTCCTTTTATCTAGCAAATCAAATATTCAAGACAGGCACCTTCCTTCGTCCGAAGAGAAAACGAGATAAATGTACCTACGAGGGGCGTTCAATATATTCTCGGTATCGATATGAAGGAAAATGCGAATTCAATTTAAATTATTTTTATTTTTCAATATAATCTCCCCTAACATCAATGCATTTGTTACATCTTGAGATAAGCTTTTTTAAACCCTCAAAAAAATAAATTTCTTAAATACCCATTTATTGCCGACTTGAGTTCTTCATCATCCGAAAATCTTTTTCCACGAAGACATTTTTTCAAATCCGGAAACAGGAAATAATCACTAGGGGCAAGGTCTGGACTATAGGGTGGGTGTTGGATTTCTTCGAAACCACAATCGCGCGCAGCAGCCTTGGAAACTCGCGCCGTGTGAACAGGAGCGTTGTCATGAAGAAGCAACACACCCGCTGCGAGTTTACCCCGTCTTTTCTTTTTAATTTCCTCCCGCAAATTATGCAAAGTGGAAGCGTAGGATGTGGCGTTGATGGTTTCACCTTTTTTTTTGTACTCAATGAGCAAGATTCCCTTTGAGTCCCAAAAAACTGTGGCCATGAGCTTCCCGGCAGACGGAGTGACTTTGAACTTCTTCGGGGGGTCTGTTCCTTTTTTATGCCACTGCATGGACTCTTGTTTGCTTTCAGGGTCATAGTGGTGGACCCATGTTTCGTCCCCAGTAACAATTCGATCCATAACACCGTCCGCGTTCTCACTACACATCTCCAAAAGCTCTCTACAGCATGCGATTCTCACTTTTTTCTGAGGCGCTGTGAGCATTCGTGGCATCCACCGTGCACTGACCTTTGAAAGGTTAAGATAGTCATGAAGAATGGTGTGAATGGTACCAATTGAAAGCTTGGTGATCTCTGCCATCATTTTCACCTTTATTCGGGCATCCTCAAGAACAAGTTTTTCGACTTCTTTGATGCTTTCTCCCGTACAAGCAGTAGCCGGGGCGCCGGAGCGGGGGTCGTCTTCAATGCTCTCTCTGCCTCTCTTGAACTCACTTGACCACTTTTGCACAGTTGATAATGAAGGTGCGGAACCCTGGTAAACAGCCACCATCTCTTCATGAATAGTTTTTTGACTTTTTCCTTGCTTAGTGAGAAATTTAATTACAGCGCGATGCTCAATTTTCACCATCATCGTCTCAGTTGCCATTATGATTCTGTTTAACTAGAGATAAAAAGCGAATTAATAATCATATTTATATGAAATTTTACATGAATGCACTAAAATAATAGTATTACTTGATAGATAAGTCAATTTATATATACAACCACAGCTTCACCCCGATACCGAGAATAGTTTGAACGCCCCTCGTATGAGCCGCAAAAATACAAATTTAGCTAACGAAAACAAATGTGACCAAACTGTCAAAAAAATATGCTTCATAAATAGCTCAATGACAACTATTCAACATCAGTATTCTATTCCAGATCGTAAAATAACACCCTGACAGCGCCAGAACAGCTGGATAAACTTTAGTGCATGAGCGCGATCCAAACAAATCACAATACGGACGCTTCGGCTATTCCGAACGAGGGGATAGTGATATACATTTTGATAGGCAGAAGATTCACTTTCGGAGATTTGCTATTGTCCTTCAGAAAAGGTCAGAGAAGTAAATTTTTTTGGTTTTCAGTGTAAGCCAAGTTCTTAGCCAAGTTCTTAGCCAAGATCCTCTGACATAGTAATTGGCGAAGTTACCCACTGATAACCACGCACGACCGCTGCATGGCGGGCGGATATCATTCCCAAGGTATTGTATGCATATGGTATGTTCTCGACAATAAATGACACCAAAAACCAAGGGCTTGAACAAAAACTACAGTGTTGAGGTTGCTAATGACTTTGTCTAATCTGGCTCCACTTCACAAATTTGAATAAAAACACAACGTTAGAATTAGGTACTATTGCCAAAGCTTTTACTTTAGATAAGCAACTGAAAAACAATCCACCTAACAAACAACAAAGAAAGCTTTGTAACTATAAGATTTTGATCGTCCTAGTCCTACCGTGTGGCTCGGAAGCATTGACTAATGAAAAGCAGTTGGCTCAAGTGAATTTTGTCTATGGAATTTGGAGAAGTAAAGACAACAGCGATTTGTATGGGCTATACAGCGATATTGACTTTGTCAAAATGGCCAGAATTCATCAATTTATATGTATGTCTGAGGCATGTTCCGAATGAGCAGGAACGCTCCTGCCTGTAGTGTCTTTTAATCCAATGTTAAGGGACTGAGCGGTAAAGAAAACTGACATCAGCCAACCGAAACCAGATCACTCCGCGATCCGTGATCTCTGGCCATGAGAAATCTGTACACGCGATGGGTGCCGCGTTTGCTCACACCGGAGAACAAGCGCAATCGTGAGACCACTTCAAAGACGTGCTTGGCGCTGTTTAATCGAAATCCGGAGGAGTTTCTCGTTTTGTGACCGTCGATGAGACATGGATTCATCGCTATACAGCAGAGACCAAAGAACAATCGAAACAATGGGTTTTACCACCTGAACGTGCTCCAAAGACGGCGAAAACCGTACCTTCGGCCGGAAAGGTGTCAAAATAAAACTAAGCGTCGGATTGTCACCAAATTTTGACAGGCGGGCTAAAAGAGGTTATACTAAATGATGTTACACTCATTTTTGCTCAGTAGCGCCATCTATCTTCCAACCCGGGTGCTCATCAAACAGCCCTCGTATGTATGTTATGCTAATTTTTTTGACTTTTCCTTAACCTCTCCGAAACGAAAATCAGCCGCTATGCCATTGCTAATCTGCCAATTAATAGTGTTAACTAATTAATAGCTATTGCAAATAATGTTTTCAATATGAATATTATGAATACCGTGTTTTAAACATATGTCTTTCTGGACCTTCTAAGGATTATGTCGCGTTCTTTCGTTTTGACGATGAAATGAGGATAGAATCCGCATTATCAGAACCTTCGTTTCTTTAATGTCCTCTTTGCACTTCGAGCTTGCACCATCGTTGGTTTTCCTCGTCGATGTGGTGTTTCATTATCCATTAGAAAATTTAACTTTCGGAACTTTATGAGTCAATTAACGGTCCCAGTAAAGCAATCGTTTAAGGTATTATGTATTTTGCTAAGAAGTTGCGTTCGGATGGGGTAATCCGCTCCTTTATACAAACGTTTTCTTCTAGCGGCAAATGGAATCAACAACAGACTTACTCAACCGATGGCCGTACTTTGAACAAATGATCTTTGATTCCCCTTTGAGAAGTTGTAAAATAAGTTCACAAAGAAAAGAACTGATTGACCGTCATGAGTTTAAAGAAATATCTCAGGGCCGATTGTAAACGTGAGAAGTAGGGCGCTAGAGTTCGGAGCGAACCCTAGCCTCAACTAATAAGCCTCTGCAGTCGATACCGCTGTACAGTTCATATAGATCGTCGTTGAATCTTCTCCTCTAAAGCTCCTCAACGCAAACGGAACTAAATATTTTTGGAAGGATTTTTCTTTCGAAACGACTGAGATGATAAAGGTTTCCTCAGTTTCTCAAGATAGGGCCTTACTACGGATTGCCTTCTTAGCCCAAAGAAACAGCGATTGGCACAGCGTAATTCTTCGTTTTGTTTCTGCTGAGGTGTTGTTGGCAGATTTTATAGGAAAGGCGAGGTAAGCAAAGTCCCTTACTACTTTGAAACTACAGCTGTTGAATATGACTATGACGTTCTGTCCAGTTCGTCGATGTTGTGTGTCCCTTCTTGTTGACAACATATACATGGTATTGTCCTCATTTACCGCTTAACAAATTTTTGGCAGCTTCCGTTTCAATATTAACAGTGACCCCCCGCTAAGTTCTGCGAATTACGACAATATTTGAAAGAATTGTACTGAACTCACAAGCGAACACTGGTGGCACATGTCTTTCAAAAGTCTGTACAACTATATGACAGCACGTCACCCTGTCTAAAACCTTTTTTTTAAATCAAAGATCTCGATTCAGTCGTTGCCGAATTTGATGGAGCAGCGAGAGTTCTCAATCGTCATTCTGCGCAGGACGAACTTGGCAGGGATGACAAAACTAAATATGGCCTGCTAGATAGATTTGAACTTCTTGAGTTTTTTCCAGGATCTGCCGGAGTATAAAGATTCGGTCGATTGTGGACTTTCCTGGTCTGAAACTGCTTTCATGGATGTTGATTAGACTTATACCTCTATAGTTGGTGCAACTGAGGGAGTCTCCTTTTTTGTGAATCAGGCAAACGATGCTGAGATTTTATCGGTACAGATCTGAGAAATGGGTTGGTGTATGCTCTCCACAAAGTTATTTCCACCAGCTTTGAATACCTCGGCCGGTAAGTCGTCAGGTCCAACTGCTTTGTTGGTTTCCAGCTAAGATATTGCTATCTTTACTTCATTTTGGTGAGGTGGGCGGAAGTTTTGGCTATCATCGTCTAAGTTAAATGGTCTATTTTTTATTTATTTATTTATTTCAATATACTGTTAAATAGTTAACAGATTTCGAAATTCAGATAAGATCGTATGTTAAATATAATTTAAAATAATATAACAATTCACTAATAAAGTAAAGACATTAATTTATTTTTAAAAGTATATCTAGGTAAAGATATATCGAAACTGTGAGCTTATTTGTTAAACATGTTAAACGAGGAATTTCAAATAGTAGGGGTCTGGATCTTAGGACTCCTGAAAGATGTACAAATTCAAACATTTATGCAAATGTTTACTGTCAATGCTGGCAGATACTATGTATGTATATATCGAATCAACATGACATTATACATTTTTCTTCTGGATTCAAGAGATTGCATTCCAAGTAAGAGACATTTAAAATGGCAAGAATCATGAACATAAGTGACATTATTAAAAAACAAACGACGTAAAGCAAATTTAAAAAACTTCTTTGCGCGGTTTGGATTCTAAGTACAAATATAACAGTGGAAGGACTCCAGGCAACACCAGCCGACTCCATGATAGGACGCACAATGCTGAAAAATAATGCCAAGGAGATTTTTTGGTCTAGAATTTTGAAACAATCAATTTTTGTTTGCATATTCTTAAAGTTTAGACCTTTTAGAATTTGGTATATCATCGAGAGCAAACCTTAAAATTCCAATAATTTACGGAGTTATAGATATTTTAGTGACGTAGCAACTAACCCCGTCACGCCAGAACATATCGGACGGTGGACAATTCCCGACTACCTGACTCCCCAAAAGATTTTAAAATCGCTTAACCGAAGATCGTAATAACGTATTCTTTTGAAAACCTTTTCGTGTTCAGTATTCAGCTCAACTCAGTTTAGCTTCAATCTTCAAGCAACATAGACGCCCGCCCGTACGCTGCTCACAGTTTTTTAATCGCGCTTTTCTAAAAAGCGCTTTTTTCAATATGGTTAATATGATACGAGTATATCAGGTTCTATTTAACCGATTTACTTCAAATTTTGTACCAAACTTCAATGTATAATTTTCTATCCCTACCATTTTTGAATCAACATTTTTTTTTTCTCTATTTTAAAAAATTGAAAATTATGAATAACAACAGTCGAAATATGCCTTTTGTTTTATACAGCCGCCATTTTGCGAAAGAAAATATATTCCGTTTTCTCTTAGGTAGGGTTATAGTCACGGCATTCTTACTAATTAAGAATCTTTCTCTGAATTTTGTTTGAGATGATAGAAGGGTTGTCAACCAGCACACTCCTTTTTTTATTCCTAATTTTAACAGCTTATAACATATTTAATCCAATTTTTTTTTATTCCGAAATTTGTTTGTATACTCGTATGTATATTCAAAATGTCAATAAATATATTGTAAAAAAATTAATAGCAAAAATATTTTTTGTTTTTTTTTTTGTTATCGTGGTCGATAAAAGGCCCGAATACCTCCTTAAAGTAAAAAGATTTTTAAAATCCTAAAAGAGAGTTGCCTTTGGTAAGTATGTAATTAATATATAAGTGAAAAGTGAACTTGCTATGAAAAATTTCACCCAGGTCTTTTATATCATATACTACTGTTATTTGAGAACTATTTAATAAATAATGTGTAACAATATGATGCAGACCTCTGTTATAATTCATGCAAGCACATTTATCTATGTCTAACCTTAAGTCATTTAATTTGCACCACTCAGACGAAAAAAACAAGTCATTTACTGTCGCAAAGTAATACAATCAGGATACATAAGGCAATAGAAGTGCCTTAATAATTTTGGCAAATCATTGATGAAAAGTAAAAATAGCATTGGACCTGGACGACTTCCTTCTGAAATACCAGAATTTCCTTAGAAAAATAGTATGAAATATTGTAACAACAAATTATTTTCTGCAATGCAAATAGGATTTTAACCATTGCAGCAATGAACTATAAAAGCCATACGCGGTAAATTTATTTAAAAGATAGTCAAGTTAATTCTACTAAAAGCTGTAGCAAAATCTGTATAAATCATATCGACTTATTTCTTCTTCTAATCAACTTTTTCGATAAAACAAACATAAAGAGACAAAGGTGAGATTAGAACTTTTACAATATGTTAGTGAAACGTATCCTTAATGGATTTTTACTTCATAATTTCAGTACCCCGACCTAACCGTTGCCAGAATAGAGATTACCAAAGGCTCCTACTGGCTGGCATCGGCATATCTTGGCCCCGATCATTTGGGCCCTCTTCCTGGTGATTACGTAGAAAGGGTGGTACTGGAAGCTGGAAGGCAAAAACCTGGCTTCATCGTTGGATCCGACACTAACGATCATCATACGGTATGGGAAATCAACGATAGAGGTGAGTCACTTTTTGATTATATTATAAGTACCAAACCTCATTTTTTGCAGCATTGGGGAATGAGACCACTTTTACAACAAGAAACCGACAAGAAGTACTAGACATCACTCTTGTCTCCGGCAACATTAATCAAATTGTAACGAACTGGATGGTATCGTCTGAACACTCGTTTTCAGACCACAGAAACACCCAATTCAGCCTGAGTGATGCTCCTCCCAGCCAACCAGCATTCCGGAATTATTGCAAAACTGATTGGCCAAATAGAAACGCTATTCTCTGAACCCTTAAGTCCCCCGCGTGACACCAACGAGCTCGACATGAAAGTCAAGCAATTCTCTTATTTAACCTAGAGGCAAAAAAAGCTGCACTGGTGGACGTCAGTACTGGGACTGCTTAGAAACACTTGCAGAAAACTTTTCAACCTAGCAAAAAGCACAAGAAAAGTGACCGATGGCTCTTGGACAAACTCAAGTGATGAATCACTCAACCTGCTACAGAGGTCCTCAGATATTATTCTGCTAGCGCAGGCATATTATGAGGAGCTGTGTTGAACTTATCCACATTCCACTGTCATGGAGAGAATTCAATGTAGTTTTCATTCCCAAAGCCGGAAAATGTTCTCATGTTGTCCCAAAGGACCTCAGACCTATAAATCTATCATCTTTCCTTTTGAAAACTCTAGAACGACTGATTGATATTCATATACGAGCAAATGTTGATCCAAGACTTTTATCAATTGCTCAACATGCTTACTGTAAAGGAAAGTCGGTGGAAACAGCTCTGCATTCACCGACTAGCGACAGTGGTTGCTTTCCTGGAGTTAAAAGGTGCCTTTAACAACATCAACACATCAAGAGCAGTTCAATCTTCACCTTTGCAAGCTGCCGGACCACAGAGACATTCCAGGGAACTGTAGGGTCGATGAACTCGCCAAAATTGGAACTACTCTACCTATTCTACCAGAAAAGGGTAGCATAGGTATACCAATCGCTACGTGCAAATTAATATTAAAGCTTTATGCCAATAAAAGTACAGACCTTAGGTGGATTGTTAGAACAACATACCATATCTAGCGACAAAACAGATCTAGCCAAAGCTAGATCTGAATGGCTCTAAGAGTCTGATCCTTCTAAATAGGCAACATCGCAGCGCCATCATAGGTATCATCACTGGACCCTGCGTCGTAGGCAAGCATGTAAGAAGATTTGGCGCTTTTATAAACGATTTCTGTAGAAGCTGCATGGATAGGGAGGAAGAGGAGACAATCCTCCACCTACTCTATACATGTCCAGCTCTCTCCCAGGGAAGAAAACTTCACTTAGGAGCTTTCTTCTACAATGACTTAAACGATCTAAAAAATATAGACGTAAACAGTCTCCTACGCTTCATAGTAAGCTCAAACTGGTTCCATTAGTAAGAGGATTCACGTGGCATCACAATGGGCCAATATTCATAAGTGGGTTGGTGTTCCCAACAGGTAGGTAACTACCTATTTCTTCTTCTAAGAAATTAATGCAGGAATTTGTAAATTCTACTAAGTTCGAGACAGCCGATATACCCTTCGAAAGCCATCTTGGTATTTACTTACATGCTGTTTAACTGTAAATGTTATATTGTCCCTTAAAAGTTTAGGAATAACTGAAAGTTTGGTAGTCGATCTGTAGTTACATACAAGATGCCTAGTACTAGATTTATATACTGGGTCTATTGTGGAAACCTTCAAATCATCAAAAAAAAATTCATTAAATTAGCACGGTTTTGTTTAATAATAATTGTTTAAAATTGATGTGCTGCATTCTAAACATTTTTTAATTTAAGTACTCTTTTATTGTACAAAGCGGGGTGAGAATTTACTTTTGTACGAGTCATGGGTACACATTTCTGAAGAACTTTAAAAACGTAGAATTTTCCAGATAATTGTTACCCCGAAATTCATTTGACCAATAATATTTTTATTATACGAGAAAGATTACTAGAGGCAAATCTGTAAAAACTGATTGAATTCCCAAAGTTATTGCAATTATCGTTATTGATAAGAATATTTTTTGCTGTATGAAGAAAAGTGTTCAATAAAAGAGGACGGCACTGTACAACAGATGAATATAAATCATTAAAGGTGGAAACTAAATCTATTACGCTATTCATCAAATTAGTAACGTAATCAATTTGATTTAAGTTTAAAGATATTAATTAATAAAATTTCAACATATGAACATAAATGGCATTAATTTGGGGCAATTCGTTTGCTACCAAATTATATCACCACAGTTAATTAATCATTATTCTGCCTGACGGCGGGATATTGGGCTTCTTCGCCGTTATACAGTCTGCGGAAAAAAGTGTTTCCATGACCACCACTGGGAGGTAAGGCAAGCACTTCGCTATGAACTTGATTGTTGCGCTGCTGGCCCAATCCAAGTTATAGCATAGTCAGCAATTCACCGATCAATCGCCACACAGGTGATTTCGATCTACATATTTGGGCATAATCAGCAGTTTGCATCGCACAGTGTATGTCGCAAAGTCATTTCATTGTAAACAAAAACATATACATATAAGAGTACATTTGTCCCTTTTAGGGTATATTTTTAATGGTTTTTTTTTTTTGCACAAAACTCTAATTTAAATCTTTAAAAGTACTCACCAGTTACTAAAGAGGTAAATTTTAAGAAGAAAACTAATCGATGGCTGAACAAATTGATATACGGGAATTTGACCTGCGTTTCTCTTACGTCAAACTGGAAGACTACATTTTCGTCAAGGTAAGAGATCGTTTGATTACAAAATATTATAACACGTGAATCAGAGAGGTTTAAAACCCAGCACAACTTTTAGAGATTCATTGCTTCTGTTGCGCAAATCATCACACCCAATCAAGACAGCGCAGTTTTCTAGGCAGCCGCTGCTCCCTTTTGGTTTAGTATATTGAAGATCTGGCATGATCGGTTTATTTGTTGTTTGAGTGATCGACTTTCCAGAAAAATTGTTTTTCCGGAAGATTGTCGTTTTTTTTCTGATCGGTTTTTGATATACTCGTACCTAATTTATTTATAGTGACCCACTGACACTTAGAAGTTTTCTGTTTTCAATTTGAGCACGTTGCTGCTCAGAGCTCCGTTGGAGAAATGATTTTTCACAACCTTTTTTCAATATCTTATTAGAAAACTATTTAGATCTTGAACTGCTTCCTCTGCATTTTATCTCGTTTGGAGGTAGGTAGAGTTTTGAGAACATACACTTGAGTGCGTCGAATCTTCAATAGGACGAATCCACTTTCGCACTCGTGTAGTAGCAAGAGTACTTAAAGATCTTAACATACAGTGTGTCCCAGTTTAGCAGTATAATCCTTTAAGGGCATATTCCCGAAGTTCCGCCGAACGAGGAATTGTCTATTCTCACTCCATTTCAGCCCATCTAAGTGGGTGACTTCTAATTTGGAGGTGTAACCACTTTAAACGCTATAATTTCTAAACTAGTACAGGTACAAAATTAGTTTTGGACATTTTGGAAAGATAATTTAGTAGTGCATAATTTTAAATACTTTGGGTACATCTGTGCAGCAACAAAAAAGTTATGGCTCGTTAAACTCAAAATTATGAAAATTTGCTGTGGCATTTTTTTACTTAAAATGCGTTTTACTTAAAATTTTTACTTAAAAAATTTCTGGGATTTTATGAAATTTTTATCCTTGCAAAATTTCTTAAAAATTATATTTAGAAACTTTTTTACGTACGATAAAGAGATTTTGTAGTAAAAGCCGAAATTACCTTTCGGAACCTTCTATTCAAGTTGTCTTGGATGGTTTCAAGTCTGATATTAACAAAATAAATGCTAGTGTGCTCCAAGGCTCCGTTCTATCTCCTACAATCTTTTTAATTTTCATCAACGATCTCTTGTCTACTACTTCTAATCCAATATATTCCTTTCCTGATGACAGTACTCTCGGCTTTTCATATTCGTTTCCGGACACACGCTCCTGCTTTTCGGCTGTAGAACGGGAACGGCAGCGTATGTTAAATTCCGATATTAATAGCATAACCAATTGGGGAACTATCAACAGAGTGGAATTTAATGCTTCCAAAACTCAATGCTGTCTGCTGTTATTAAAGCGAAATCTAAATACCCAGCCATTATCCCTGAATGGCACAACTTATGTTGGAATGACAACATATTCGATGTCGTCAAAAATGCTGCGAAATGTCTAGGTTTCCTCAAGCGATGTCTTGATTAATATGGCTTCAATATATGAGGCATTCATCCGTCCAAAATTGGAGTACATTGTCCACATCTGGTCAGGTGCTCCCAAAACATCTCTGCACCTGCTAGATAAGATTCAAAACCGTGCGATAAAACTCATACAATCAATTGACACCCTCGAAAACCGACGTAATGTCTCCTGTCTCACTTTGTTTTATCGCTATTTCCACCACCAGTGCTCCATTGAAATTGCCAGTAGCATTCAGCCCATTCAAACCTTCAACCGTAACACTCGTCTGGCTATGAATGCTCATCAGTATACCCTCAAGCCAATTTTCGGACGAACTCTAAAATATCGTGATTCGTTCCTAAGCCGTACAAGTTGCTTATGGAATGCCCTGCCGATCTCTGTATTTCCTGGTCTTTATAACTTAAAAACATTTAAAAACAATGTACATCCGTATATCTATTTTCTTCCTCCGTAAATTGCCTTCGCCCGCGCTGTGTACAAACATTTTAAGGGTACATAAACCCCTTGAGCGTGCGCTCATTATAAAAAAAAAAATACTTCTCTAAATCATGGCCAGTTAACTGCATTAGGATTATAGCATTCTGGCCTTGGTAGAACCTCAAAATTTAACAAAAAGGGAATGTATTTATAGTCTGGCAAGGTGATTTATGCTAATGAGAGGCGTTAACTTGCCATTAATCCAGATTAAGGTTTCTTTCTTCTTTCTATCGACGAAGCTAGAAACTATGCTTGTATCTACGTCGCGCGATGGCAGATTTGATTTCTCGTAGTGGAGGAGGTAGAACACAGCGCAGTTTTTTTCATAGCAATCGCGCACTCATAGGACGTACTTTATTCATCAGGGAGGGTGAGGCAAAATAAGAAAGGAAGAAAAGTAATATACCGATGTAAGTTGGTTTTGAATGTTCGAAGGCTATAATCAATTTATGGATACCTCGGCCCGTCATCCCATTTGCGCATTAGCGAGTTCTATGGCTTATGGAAAAATCAGGGTCTCCATATTGCTCAACTGTTGATGAAAATACGGCAAAAAGCATTACATCGGTTTTGGACCGTTTTAGTTAAATGGATATATTTGAGCTTCCTATAAGTGTTATCGCAATATTTTGAATTTTACGTAACAAGTCATAGAAGTTTTAGAAGTACTCTTCTAGGTGTGTTTATTGTACTTCAATCTTTGGCGGATAGAAATCGAAGATTCTTCAGATTGGAGCATTGTTATCCGTTCTACATGTCCTTATTCTGCATTTCTCGTTTCTATAGATGCTGTTATAAGTGGGCCTAAAATCGATAAATAGATAGTGAATATTAATCTGGACTACTTAGGATTTTTTTGCCGTTACATGCCGGTTACAACAAATCTGCGCCCAAATAGGCTCTGCTTCTGTTTCTGTTGCATTCATCATAATACACAATATGTAACAGTTCGACCCTTACCACCGAACGTTTTTGAGTGCTGTGATATCTGCTTTAGAGATAACTTTTAAATCATGCTGTCACTTCTTATTGTTTTTTAACATTTATGTTCAGTATCAACCAACTGAGCACGCTACTCGTCGTGTCAGCATAATGTGCGTATAAAATAAACTGCAGTCAATCGCACTTTAGCGATGTGAAAATTTTTAGGAAAGGATTAGGAAAGGATATGGCATCCGACATCCGACGGGAGTACGCTGATTGAACACTTTAGCAGCTTAAAGCCGACTCTCATTTTTATCGAAAAATCGTATTTAGTGACGAGGTTCACTTTTTTCTCAATCGATTTGTGAATAAGCAAAATCGCCGTTTCTGGAGTGAGGCAAATCTAGAAGAGATTTATGGATGCAATTACATCCACAAAAGAGCACTGTTTGGCTTGATCTTGGTCGGATGGCCTCGCCCTTACTTACTTTTTCTGAAAATGAGGCCGGATCTCGCGATACAGTCAAGGCTAAAGTTAGCAGGCAATGATTAGTGATTGTTTCTTCAAAAATATAGACGAAATTGATGCGGATAAATATGTGGTCCCAGCAGATGACGCTACGTGCCAAACCGCCCATGTAACCACCAACTCACTGTGTTATCGATTCAACGACAACGAACATTGTATAGCGTATTGGATTACTGAATGGCCAGCAAGTTTGTAGGATTTGATGCCACTCGATTACTTCGTATGGGGCAACATAAAAGTATATTGGCCTTGAAAACCAATATACTTCGCGCAAGAGCCGCAAATGCTTGAAAAGTTGCTCAACATTGAACTGACAATATGCGCTGCGTCAAGTCGACGAGGCCATATGTCTGAAGTAATGTTTAAACCAAAATGTCATAAATCATTAATCATAATGATTCAAATACAGTTCCTGTTATTTTCTAAAATGAAAGTTATGTAGCTTTTAAAAAAACACACTACATCATCAAGCAAAAGTGACAATAGTATTACAAAGCAAATAAATGTTGCCTACTTCCAGGCCCTGATCTACAATAGAAATTAAAGATGCCATGTCGGTGCACGTGGCTGAAATCAACACTATAACAGCTCTTGAAATTGTCTATCGAAAAAGATATTAGGCGTGTTTTTTTGGCATCTGTGTCGGCGCTAAATGTTCAGAGCCCAAAAATCAGCTGTCGGCATTAACTATTAGCATTCGAAGAATTTGGCAGCATTGGCATTTTATTTGTTCAAAAAGTGACACATGTTTTGGCGTTCTCATACAAGCTATCGTTATCATGACAAAATACGTCTGGAAGAATTGTGGCTATCCGCGTTAACTTCGATAAATATCTTGCATTAAGTTAGTGCGTATAGGTAGATTGGGAATAAGCGCTGCTACCGATGCCAGAAAAACATACCAATTCATAGTTTCAATATTTCGGGTGCAATACAATAATTTTACTAATTCAGAAGTTCTTACCCTGAACTGAGGTGTCATACATCATAAGTCATGTCAAGATGAAGTAAAAACAATTGATGTTAAGTCGTGGTTAAGCGCTTGGTATTGTCAGCACCGAATCAAACCACTATCTCAACTCTTTATTTAAAAGTCAGTAGAACCAACAAACAGTTAAGACAGCGGTACACTTGCCTTTTTCTTCTTTAATCTTTCCTACGCCCACGACAGTTCATTGTGAGTATATTACTGTGTACACTTCTTCAAAATGTAGCGGCGTGATATTACATATATCGGGGTACCTGTGTGGCGATTGACCGGAAAACTGCTGACTGTCCTATAACTTGGATTAGACCAGCAGCGCAACAATCACGTTCGTAGCGTAGTACTTGACGTACCTCTAAGCGGTGTTCCCCGGTAACTCCACACTAGGACAGCAGTTAAATACTGGCCTACGCCGTCATAGGGCACACAAACCTGTACGGAAGAGATTAAAAAACTATGACGAACCAACTAATGGCCTCGGATAAAAACGAATTCGCTGTTGATGACGCTTACGAACGTATAAAGGAAAACGACCTTCGGATCTGCACGTGGAATATTCGGATCTTTAGTAGACCACGAGCAGTCGAACAATTAGCAGAGGCAATTGACTTCTATCACGCAGATATCAACGCCATCCAGTAAGTCCGATTGGGTGGACAAAGGACAAAAATCGGATGAAAAACTGTGATATTCATATACTACTTGTTCGGATGCGAATTTGCCATATACGGCAGGTAAGAAATCTTGAGCTTCCGACACTTGAGCGAACGATTTATGACAATCTGCATCAAAGATAAATTTACAAACGTAAGCCTAATATGCACCCATGCCGCTAAGGAAAACAAGGACGACCACACCAAAAAATGTTTCTACGAGCTCCTCGACAAGATATATGAGCACTGTCCGAAGTAGAAAACGGGACATCTTTGGTAGAATAGTTGGTAAGCATAGCCGACACGCCAACACGTCTGGCAACGGACTTAAGCTTATTGATTTTGTGAAATACCACAATTATAAGCACACAGTTTCCTCATCTCAATATACACAAGGCGGCAGGGAGGTTGCAGGGTCATAAAACGCTAAATCAAATTGATCACATTGCTATAGGCGTAAGGTATGCCTCCAGTATTCTGGACATACGTCCCGGGTAGCCACCATTGACTCGGATCACCACCTTGTTGAAGACAAGATGCGACCGCAGATTTCCAAGCACCACAACAAAGAAAAACTACTATCTTCCCACTATAAAGTAGAAAAGCTACAACCACAGAAGTCTGCCAGAATCTTCGCCGGACGCGTATCCCAAAATCTTTCAAAAACTCCGTTGCCGCCAGCATCAATGACGGAAACCAGTGCCAACGGTGCCATCAGAGTCGTCGGATTTGCCCAGACTACCGCCAATAGATCCCTGATTAGATGAAGAATGCCGGCATGCACGTGCAGCAAAACAAGAAGCGTACAAAGTGCCGCTGCAACGAAGGACGAGAGCCGCTCGCGAGCTCTACGAGCAGAAAAGGCAGGAAGAACATCGGCTTTTCCAGAAGAAAAAAAAGGAGAACAAGAAGCTCGCGATCGAAGATCAGAATAACATTAATAAGTTTAAATAACAGGTAATAACAACAAGGCAATAGGACCCGTGCACAAACCTGCAGAGATGAACACGGAACCTTGTAGTAGAGTCATAGCGGGTGCTGAGTATAAGGAAAAGCTTTTTCTGCAGATTGTATAACGGCGAGGAATACGCAACATCCTACTGTCATCCTTAGACGATTATAGCTAAAACTATCGTCCACCTGACCAAAACGAAGTAACGATAGCAATATCTAAACTGAAAACCAGCAAAGCAGCTGGACGTAACGGTTTACCGGTCGAGATATTCGAAGCTGCTGGAAATGAATTTGTGGTGGGTATAAACCAACTCATTTCTCAGATCTGAACGGAAGAGTGTATGCCTGATGAATACAATCTCAGTATCGTTTGCCCGATCGAAAAAAAGGAGATCACCTCAACTGCGTCAAGTATAGAGGCACAAGTCTCCTCAGCTTCGCATACAAGATCTTATATGTCATATAGTGTGAACGTCGGAAGCTCTTCATCAACAATCTAATTGGCCCCTATCAGTGCGGTTTCAGACCAGAAAAGTCCACAATCGACCAAATCTTCACATTGCAGCAGATCCTGGAAAAAACTCAGCAAGCTCAAATCAATATCCACCATCTTTTTATCAATTTTAAGGCCACATATGACAGCATTTATAATGACGAGCTACCATATATAGAGCCATATCCAGTTTTAGCATCTCTTGCTCATGACGAATGAGAACGCTCGCTGCGCCGTCGATGTCAATAATCACTTCGCTGTCATGTAACTTCTTTAAAATTGTACTTGAACGCATTACGTGGAGTTCACAAGTGAACCCTGGAGGAACAACCTTTCAAAAGTCTTAGTTGCACGGACACCGGAGGGTACACCGATGATATCGACATAATTGGAAGAATTCAGCGGACTGTCACAGGTGCGTTCGCTAGTATTGAAACGAAAGCTGCCAAAATAAGTTTAGCCGTAAATAAGGGCAAAACGAGGTATATGCTATCAACAAGAAGGGACTCACAACATCAACGAATTGGACAGATAGTCATAGTCGAGAGTAATAATTTCGAGGTAGTAAGGGACTTTTTCTACCTCGGTTCTGGTATAAATTCTGCCAACAACACTTCAGCAGAAACAAAACCAAGAATCCCTCTTGCCAATCGCTGTTTCTTTCCACTAAGGAGGCAATTGAATAATAAGGTTTCCGAGAAACTAAGGAGGCTCTATATAAGACCTTGATCATCCCCGTCCTACTTTATGGCGTTGAAGAATGGCCTCTATCGAAAGAGGATAAAGATATCCTCAGTCATCCCCGTTGTGTTAATGGGCTTTGGAGGAGAAGTTTCAACAACAAGCTGTACGAGCTGTACAGCGACATCGACCTAGTCAAAAAAAAAACTGCACTTCAGTCGCTTGAGATAACTAGACCATGTAGAGCGGCCTGCAGTGTCTTCGAATCAAACCCGGAGGAACAACACAGTAGAGAGACCTTATGTGGCGCGCACAAAAAGTAGTGGGAGTGCGCAACTAGTTGCAGTTAGCTAAAGTCCGAGCTAATTAGAGAGGCTTCTTAGGTGAGGCCTAGGTTCACCCCTAACTGTAGCGCCGCCTAAGTAAGTAAGATATTACATCGATATTGTAACTTTTCCAATTATTAAATCGAACCTTTTATTGTACAAAAACACAAATACATTTATGTATGTCGGTTCTATTAATAAACAATAAAGATTGAAAACCACAAAATTACATAAAGGTTTAATTATTTCTCATCTCTACGAAACTGCCTTACCAACAGAAAACAACAAAACCGATTATACCATCCAATCGAAACTGACATTTGAACTCGTCTAATTTATACACAAATGGTTGCCAAACAGACTTCTCACAGAAATTTGTGCGAGTGTAGAAGGAAAGAAAAACTCAAAGAAAACGTACTTGTGTCACAAGTTACCACCAGTAATTATCACAAATTGTTTTCATTTCCAACTCCTTATCGATACTTCCCTTCGGATACGACCAACTAATATCTATCTCGGACCGAAATTGATTAGATAAATTCTCCAATTGATTAGATTACTTTGCGAAAACCAACCTATCATCGCAGTCGAATACTTGTCGTATTTGGTCGTGTTTTCACAAATTAGTGTTGTTTCGAGTTTTCTGTGATCAATTGCAAAAAAAATCGTAGTGAAATTATCATCCTACCACTCAATAGTGATTGCTTGTAAATTAGAAATTCCAGAAACTGCAATAGTAAGTTGGATTCCACAGCTGCATCACATATGTTAAATGCCTGCTTTCTTTTTTTGGGAAACAAAAAAAAAAACTTTGCCAAGAGAAAAATATCAAATGCCCCCACATAGTGAGCAGTAGAGTGACTCACGCGCTCGCATTCGCTTTTGTAGTCCATCTTATTCACTGGTGCTGCTGCCCGCTGGTGTGCTTGTTTTGCTTTTATTTGTTGTGTCTTGTGGCTGTGTGTAGTGCTGTGGCTGTGCCTCTTGTTTAGTTCCCTGCTCTGTGATTGTACAACATTCGAGTACATTGCGCCTTGTTTCTCCCGGATGGGAGTGCACCCTAAATTCAATTAAATCAAATTGTCCAGCACTGTCGTTATTGTATTTTGAATAAATCACAAATTTAATGAATAATAATAAAACCATGAAACAGCAAATGTCATCGAGTGGAGGAGCCGGCAGTGAACGCCAGAAGGTAAACAGCAGCAGTAGTCTTCTATCTGCCAGTGAAAACGAAACCATCTTTGGCCTCTTGGGTAGAAAATGTCAGGTGAGTACTTGTGAATAACTTTACAGGGATTACCAAGCATCAATACTTTTTTATTTTCTTAAAAACACTCGGAAGCTCCATGATAATAGGAATCTTGTAAAAGAAAGGAAAAAAAAACAAAATCAATAGTTGAAAGGGAAAACAATGCAGCAGAAAACGAGAATTGATAACTGGTGTACATAGGAAACTTTCTAATTATTCACTACAACCAAGCGCTGCAGACGAAAAAAGAAAGTTTTGTTGTTTTGTTTGGTTTTTGACTGTTTTCTTCACGTTGGAAAGGAAGGAAATAAATAGCAAATTGACTCTTGTCCATTTTGCTACGAATTCCATTGGTTATATAAGTTGAGGCATGTTAACCGCGTTTTTGGAAAACGAAAATGTTAATTAAGCAGATGACTTCATGTAGTTGTCACTTTGTCACGTCGGGCGATAAGATAGCACTCTATTTTGTTGCCCAGAAAAGAGCAACAACTCACATACGAACAAGTGATCGCAATTTCAATGAACAATATCAATACGGAACTTATTTACCAAAAAAAGAGCAATTCCTCGTTAGAATGCGAAACAATGAGACAGCGTTTGCTGTATCTTGGCATGGTTAACTCACGTCAATCTATCTCACCTTGAAACTAATAAATCCCGCACGTAATCGCTCACAATCGTATCGGGGGTATGAGCGACTGTCTCGTTATTGCAGTTCTTTGTGCTTAGATGGCGCTACATTCCCGGGCCTTTTACTAGCTGCCTCCAGTTACACACAAGAAGTTGGCTGAGGTACTCTTCCACTTGAATGCACCGCCTAAGATGAGGTTGTCCGGGCGGGGCGCTGTTTTCAAAGCAACCTAGCCATCTAAACCGGGCTGTCCGAGCTTTTCTAACGAGGTCAGCTTCGCTGAATAGCCATACAGCTTGCTGTTAAAACATCTCTTCCATTCTCCATCGATGAAAACGGGACTGAAATTTACCCGAAGAAATTTTCTCTCGAAGCGCCCGATAGCTGTGATCAGTATCGTGTTTAATGCCTTTTTGGTTACTCCAGAGAGCTTTACTACCCAATTGACTTCTTAGCGCAAAAAAGCAGCGATTAGCAAGAGTGGTTCTTCACATGATTTTCGTGCTGGTGACGTTGTCAGAGTTGATAGCGGAGGCAAGGTAGTTAAAGTCCCTTACTACCTAAAAATTGTAGCTGCCTGTTGTTACGTTTTGTTCTAGGCTACGCGGCCCGTGTGTCCCTCTTTGTTGATGCATATACTTTGGTTTTTATTCGTTGACCGCGAAGCCCATCTTTGCCGATTCTGCTTCAAAAGTCGCAAACGCTCCACTGACAGATCGCTGTGACATTATGTCAATGTCATCTGCATATATGAGTAACTGAACAGATTTTTGAAAGATGGTGCCTCTGGAGCTGACATGTGAGTTTCGCACAATTCTTTCTACAATAGAACGATGTTGAAGAAACCACATTACTGCGCATCGCCTGTATTGAAAGTCCCTGTTTTGTCAGTGCCAACCTTGACGGAGCAGCGTGTATTGTCTGGAATACTGGCCATGGCTTTGTATAGATCATCTTTATAGATCCTGTCATATGCGGCCTTATAATCGATGAAGAGATGATGTGTATCGATTTGGAATTCCTGGGTATTTTTTCCAAGATCAATACCACACAGATAAGGACTGGTCAGTCTGTTGATGAAGGGTCTTAGCCGTTTACATAATACGCTTGAAAGAATTTTATGTGCGATGTTGAAGGGACTTATTCCCCTGTAGGTGGGGCAGTTCTTGGGACAAACAATGCCATATGTCGGTCATACTTTCATCGACCCACATTTTGGAGGTGAGTTGATGAACATACAGTGTTGTGCAAAACATACCGAATTTTTATCGAACATTTTTCTTTGGTGAATTTTAGGGAACAGAGAGAACCTAAGTAGAATGTGTTGTCAATTTAAGAAAACTTATGGCATAAGTTTACAAATAAAAGAAAAAAAATGTTTTGCGATAATATGTTTTATTATACAAAAAAAAAATTAACTTAACTCGGTAACGGCCTGTGCAAAACATATCGGATTTTCGTTATACTTAATATTTTGTCCAGTAACCGTTGTTTTTTAAGACCTAGTCGCATCTTTTAGGCATGGACTTTATTAGATTCTCAAAAATTTCTTTTGGAATGTTCTCCCATTCATTCTTTAGTGACGTCGTAAGCACGTTTTTGGGTGTGCGCGTCTTTGACCCTACCCGTCTTTTTAAAATGGCCTACAAGTTCTCGATAGGGTTTAGATCGGGCGATTGAGAGGGCCATTCCAACACATCAACATCATCATCCTGAACCAACTTTGATGAATATTATTTTGGGTCATTATAACGTTGATAAACCCAACGCAGTGGCATCTCCTCCACAGCGTATGGCAGCAATTACGGATTTCAGTACATCCCTATACTGAAAACGATCCAGAATATCATTAATCTCATGTATAGGTCCACATCCCGCACCAGAAAAATAACCCCACACCATAATTGAGAGTCCTCCATGCTTCACAGATGGACGACAATGTCGTGGCTAAAGACGTGTCCCCTTCTTTCGTCTAACATGAATACCTCCATCGGAAGCAATCAACTTGAACTTACTCTCGTCACTAAAGAGTTTTCCACTTCGTTGCTGACAAATTCAAATGGTTTCTTGGGAATTCCAGTCTACGAAACGATTAGCGTTAGCAAAGTAATCAAAGGTTTAAATAACAATAATAATAAGAATAAAATGGTACCTTTTTTGTCTATGCTTAGCAGTAAGTAGATGCTTTTTCGCTGGTCGAAAGAACAAAACCCAGCTTCTCTTAAACGCCTGCATAGGGTGCTTGCATCAATTGAAGATTGAGCTCACTAACAATCTTTCTTGAAGGCAAGAAAGTATCGTCAAAAATTATTTTCTTAATTTGCCGAGTGGTTCGCAATGTACTTTTTTTGGGACGACCTCCACAGTGAATGGTTTCGACCGGTCTTCCATTCCGAAACTTTTTTTATAATGTTACACACTGTCGATGATGGTATTTTATACTTCTTGGCTATAGATTTTTGTTTTAGCCCTGCCATAAAATCCGCTACCACCTGATGTTTAACCACACCACTGTATTTATTTTTAGCCAGTTTATTAGTACACAAATTGGAGACACCTGACCTTTTAAGTTTTGTTAAGTCTATAACTCACTTCAAATTACAGCCAAAACCATTATCAGCAGTTAACGAGCAAGAAAATACGGTACTTTTGAAAATCCGGTATGTTTTGCACAGGCATGGCATTGAGTTGAGCTACAGTTTTTGGCAAAACTCTATAAATAATAATACCAATACATGCTTTTTTTTCTATTTGTAAACTTATTCAATAGGTTTTCTTAGATTGCCAAATAAGTGTACCTACTGTACTCTTGTCCCCTAGAATTCTTAAATGAAAGATGTTCAAGAAAAATTTGGTATGTTTTGCACAACACTGTACATATGCTGCGTGTCTATTCATCATCACTAATGGTTATAATACTGAAATAAATTTATTAGTTGACTGTATAGGAAGGGTTTACGTCAAATTAGGAGGAAAAATACAAAAAAAAGAAAATTCAAAGTTCACTTTGAAGGTGTACTTTTTACAGCACACTGGGCACTTATAAATGAAATTGTGAAAAGCGATATTTTTCTATACATAAAGTCTTATCGCATTTGCTGCACTTCAATTTGATGCGTGTGTGACACATAACACGTCGCAATTGTTTTGGCAGCTTCTGAGGGTTGTGTCCGTTATTTTTGGGTGTGAGACCAACTATTATTGAGCTCGATGAACGGGTTTAGTTTTTATTCTGGAAGAGGTAATTTCTGCAAATATTCCGCCTGAAAGCTAGTTGGTCCATACGTTCAGTATTTGATATTGCATGCAGGCGCAGTGCATTTGAAATGGCCATATCGAGCAAATAAGCAAAGATCACGCACCACCATTTCTTACCCCGTATGCCTGTGCGATACAATGAAATGAACTGGTCCATCTCATCAACCCCTCCCATTCCTGTATTGTATTTTTGAAAAACGCGTGATATATCCAGATCCACCTTTTCTTTAGTTTCTGAACACCACCATTTCACTTTACCAACAGGCTCAACTGTGTCAAAATTGGTTCCATACATGCGCTCTTGTCCTTCGATCTAACGAACAACAATTAATTTTTAGTATCAAATTCAGCTCTTCATATTCAGCTCTTCTTTGTTTTTTCATATCTTTTGCTGATCGAAGTGGACACTTTTTTGTTCTGTTTTCTCTAATAGTTCCTGTAGCTTTGTATCCGCCTTCCCTCAAAACCTTCAACAAACCGTAGCTTGTAAAAAAAATTGTCAAAATACACAGTGTATTTTTGTGGTATTGCTGATGTTTCTTGAAGCCATGTTTTCACCACACGAGTGCCCAGTGGTTCGTTTGTACTAACAATGGACTTACCACAGTAGAGGTTGAATGCATAACAATATCCGTTAGCACCCAGTTCTTGTACCCAAATCTTATGGGTTTTCCCCTAATAAATTGTTTCGATGGGTGATGATCGTAATATTTAATCATCGATTCGTAAACTGATAGATCTTCGTATCATATGCCCCATTGACAAAACTTTTTTATCAGTACCTCACACAAAGACCGAACTTTAAGCATTTTATCATTGGACGTTTCAGGAAAGGTGTTATCAGCTAATTCTAGGTTTTTCTTTATTTCTAAATACCTGTTTCGTGACATACAAGAGACTCCAATGTCTTCTTCTAAGCTCCAGTACATACGCTCTCTTGGCAGTTTATGATAACCAGACTTAAGTAAGATGCCAAAAAGCCCACGCAAATCGTCGTTACTCAACTCGAAACCATGTCGATTATGCTACCCTGCGTACAACATGCTATTTCGTATAAGCAGGTCGTAGACCTTATCATCAAATATTTTTTCAAATATTTTCACAGGAGCACAGTTTACTAATTCTTCAATTAACTGGTTGCTTCTAACCTGTATAGTGGCAAGAAGTGGGTATTTGGAGGAATAGGATGGAGTGCAACGCCTCAAAGTTGGCAAAGAATCAGGCGCTTCGGTACGTCGTGGCTTGTTCGAAAAAGGTTCTACATCACTATCCTCCCAGTCACTGTCGTCCCGTTATGTCATATGTCGGCGCAGTACCTGCAAAGTATCTGGCACGTCTCTAGGTAAAGTAGCAATCTCTACTGCATCTTCGTCACTCTCCTCTTCGAATGTGGGTGTTTAGGTGGCACAATCACGATATCAAACTCATCGTCATCTTCACGTTCAAAATGCGGTTGATAGCTTCCTGAAGTCCTAAGAAATTATTTCAGACCGTAAAATGAGACATGCTTTAGCCCATTGGAAGAAAAAAACGACACTCTAAATCCTATAACATTAGTAACGGGTTGCATAATGTCTAGTTTTCTTAGCAAAAAAATTTAATTAGATCGGAGTTAGTTATATTAGGAACTAAATCGTGAATTTCAGTTATTGTTTGGCAAGTAACGGTTATCAAAGAAGTTTTTTAGTACCGAGGGCGTAAATGGGTTAACAGCTCAGATTAGATTATATTTATTTAGTTTCATTCAAACTATTTACAACTCTTAAAAAATCAGTTTACATTATTTTTTATAAAAAGCTATTACGTATTTTTTTAAATATACCTATTTAAGTTGGTTTCATTTTTTGCTCTATTTTCCAAGCAGTTAAATAAATTAAAGACTTTATATACAATATGAGTAAATTTTGGGCGCTAGAATTTAGGAAATTTAGTCGTGCATATTTCTTAAGGCATACATTTGCAAGTCTCTAATAAATTGTATATTGTTTAGTAAATATTTTCGCATCAGAGTGTTGATTATTTTAAAAACTAAGACTAATACATCCATAACAGTTCTTTGTTAAACACACAGTCATTGGAACAATATTCGAAGTACGGTTTAACAATCACGTTGCATATGTAAATATATTTATTGCCCTCATAATTGATATTTGATTTCTAATCAAAATAATCTAAAATTAATATGGCTTTTCAACAATAATTTCTAGTCTACAATAACTCCTAGATACTTTATTTCATTTACTTTTTCAATACTCACGCCATCTACCGTAAAGTTATTTAAACTGTTTTTTTTTATCCAGTATCAGAAAATTTGTTTTAGTGATATTGGGTTTAAGTATGTTTTATACAGGGTCTTCCAATAGGGATTTCCGAATTTTGACAGTTGATAGCGGTCATATTGTTGAAGCTACATCTGTCAAATTCGCTATTATTTATTCAGTCTGTTTTGCCAAATCACCATGGACGGACATAGCGTGGTTAAATTTGAGTCCACTGGTTCAGTAAACGATAAACCAACACCCGTACGTCGACGAAACGCAAGAACTGCCGAAAACATCGCCGCAGTCCGTTAGAGTGTACAGGAGAGTCCGAGACAGTCGATTTCGTGTCGCTCAGAAGAATTCGGACTTTCGCAGACCAAAATTTGGCGAATTTGGCGTCGTGACTTGGGCCTACACCCGTACAAAATTCAACTGACCCACTTAAACGACCATTCAACGACTTGTGTTCGCTGAATGGGCTCTGGAGCAGTTGGAAACTGACCCTAATTTTTATCGAAAAATCATATTCAGCGATGAGGCCCATTTCTGAATGAATGGGTACGTCAACAAACAAAGTTGTGGAATTTGGGACGATACCAATCCACATGAGATCCAAGAGCGTCCAATACATCCCGAAAAAGTCACTGTTTGGTATAGATTTTGAGCTGGCGGCGTCATCGGTCCATATTTTTTTGAGAATAACATTGACCAGGCCATCACCGTCAACGGCGAGCGCTATAGGTCGATGGTTACCAACTTCTTTTGGCCTGAATTGGATGATATGGACATCAACGACATGTGGTTTCAACAGGACATGCCACACAGCTCACCCCACATTGGAAATTCTTCACGAGCGATTCGAGGGCATGGTCAACTCACGTGGAGGTGATGTGAACTGGCCACCGAGATTGTGCGATTTGACCCCGTTAGACTTTTTCTTGTGGGGTTTTCTTAAGTCACAGATCTATGCGAATAAGCCACAAACCACAGCGGCCCTCAAAGCCAACATAACCTATGCCATCGGTCAAATTCAGGTGGATTTATACGCCAGAGTCATGGAAAATTGGACAATTCGGATGCGCGCTACCCAGAAGCCGCGGCAGACATTTGAACGATGTTATATTCCATACATAATAGCATCGATAGGCCTTTCAAACGAATGAAAAATTTCGATGATATCTCATCGAAGGACTTTGTTTTATTTAATTTTAAAATAGGAAGCGCTTAATGAAAGACCCTTTAAAAGCCATAAGTTGACGCGATCTAAATCCTTAATTTATTCTTATTATATATTTCACTAGTACCGGAGATATACAGAGTGTCACCTAATTGGTCAAGGATAATTTGGGAAATGATTCTTGGGTATATTCTAAGAAAAAAAATTGTTCGATAGTCTGGGTCTATCTCCAGTTTTGACATCATTTACCGAGGATTTAAGAAAAGGCTTGCTTAGTTGTACCCTGACCCATGTTAACGAAAATTGCTCCATGAATATGTACTAATGGTAGAAACTTCGTTTAGGACTTAGTTTTTAGAAGACATATTAGCCTGTATAACTGCATTTCAATAAAGTTGATATCTTGTTTGAGTCTTCAGATATCCCATTTCTAAGCCTGTTCGATTTTTCTTGGCCATGCTAATTTTTGATTTGATTTGAGTTACCTCAAACTTGTAATTTCATTTAGAATAACAATTATACAGTGAGCGATAAAAGTCTACGTACGACCTACCATTCCTGTAACCTAATGAGTTCAAAAGCATTATGAAAAAATCTAATGATGCAGTTTAGTTTCAAATCTCTTTTTATTAATAATACACAACAAAATAAATGCATTTACAATAACAAAAACTTAACAAGTGATTCAGAAAAAACGAAAAATAAATAAGGACAAAAGTCTACATACGCCATATTAACTAACATAAACATCTTTAATCCATTAGGTAAAACTATTGTAAATGATAAATTTAATATTTTGTACGTCCACCATGTGCATCTAGAACTGCCTGCAAGTGTCTGGGCATTGAAGCAACTAAATTATTTAATTCATTAGCTGTTATGGCTTGCCACTCTTCTTGGAGCTTCTGTTTTAGCATTGGGGCACTACTTATGGCATATCTTCTTATCTTGCGTTCCAGAATCTCCCATACATGTTCTATGACGTTCAAGTCCGGGCTTTGGGTGGTGTGTGTAGTTGTCTTGGGGCGTAGTAAATTAGCCATTAGACGAAAACTATAACATTCATATACATTCGTTGTATAACATTTAACCAGCTTAAAATATATAGCATGACGTCAATTGGTGTGTACATATATACGAGGTGTGTTCAGAAAATAACGAGAATTTTAGTTTTATGAAAAAAATATTTATTTCTTATATTACTAAGGGATAGCCCTTAGGCTCTATCAGCGATACGATTTTAATGTCATCTATGCTTGTAAAACGACGACTCTTTAAGGTTCTCTTTATTTTTGGAAATAGCCATGTCTGACGTTTCAGTAATTCTGCATCGTCGTTGACTTTATTTAGTGACTCCTGATCAACTTCCATACGCCGCTGTTTTTGTTCAAAGTTCAACAATTTTGTAACAAATTTTGCTGCCACGTGTTTCATACCCAAAACATTCGAAACAAATTCATGGCATGAGTCTGTCCATATGCCAACATCATCAGCGACCTCTCTGATTGTGATTCGGCGATCGTTCATAACCATTTCCTTCACTTTTTCCACGTTTCCATGTGTTGTTGATGTGCTGCGGCGTCCGGGGCGTTCGTCATCATCAACCTCTTCACGGCCATCTTGGAAACGCTTATACCACTCGTAGACTCTTGTTTTACTCATAGCAGACTCACTATAGGCCTTTGTTAACATTTCACACACTTTATTTCATTTGATACAAATTCTTTGATCCATTTCTTTTAACAAACAAAAATCACCGAGCTCATATAAACACATCTAACCATAGCGGCTGCCACAGACAAAGTGAATAGTGAATACAGCTGAAAAATGTATCATACTTCAGGGGCGTGTATACCAACATAATAAACATATTGCACGCATAGCTTTGTTTTGTAACCATTCAAGTTTATTCAACATATTTTGATTTCCTTGAAATAGGATCGAGGAACAATATTCGAAATGAGGTTTAATGCTGACATTATAAATGTTTATTGCACATATTGTTGAAATGTTCTTTCGTATTCTCTTTAGAAAACCAATTTGTTTTGCTATTTTATTTGACATATATACACTATATGCTCTACAAATTTCCATTTAGAGTCTAATTTCACATCCGTATACTTTATTTTTTCCACCTTTTCTAAAACATCATCTATATTTATACATATTGTTATGGACGTCACTTATTACCAGAGTCTTACTCTTTGCCGTATTCAATTTAAGTTTATCCGCTCTAAGCCATAAATTCAAAGTATTCAAATAGTTTCGTATTTTTGAAAAACCTTCAATAAAATTTGCACACTTAATAAACAAAAGAGCATCATCCACAAACAACACTAATTCACTATAGTTTATTTCATTGACCATATCATTAACATAAATATTAAATAATAATGTTCCTAACACTGATCCTTGGGGTACACCAATATCTACAGCTATTGGTTTTAATGTCACGTTATTTACCCTTATTTGATGCGAACGACCACTTAAATATGAATAAAACCACTTTAATTCCTTGTCCCGCACACCATATTGATCAAGCTTTTCCAACAAAATTGTTCTATCTTCAATTTCGAATGTTCTCTTTAAGTCCAAAAATACACAACTCACATATCATGTCCCGCCTTAAAACCGGATTCATTATTCGGGACTATATTTTTGCTCTCAAGCCAACTGTATTGATCAACTTTTCGAATACCTTGCTGATATTCGGAAAAAGAACTATCGACCGAAAATTTGTCAGATTGGATGTGTCTCTCATCCCTCTTGGGAATTGAATGCACCACCGCCGTTTTCCAATGTGCTGGATAATAGACATTATTCGTTGCATTATTAAACAGGGTGGTGTAAATGGCCACCGCTTCTAGTGGTAGATGTCGAAGCACAATATTCGGTATACCATCGGTCCCCACTGATTTCTTGCTCATTAGTGATTCGAAGATCGTTTGGAGCTATTTCTTCAAAATGAACGGGGTAGTTTTCTCTCGTCAGCGATAATATTATTTGCCACGTTGAAAGTGGTGCCACTGGTCTTCTAGGTTCGATGCTGTCGGCATCGGATTTCTCAACAGGTTGAGAGAAATTCGATCCGAAAAGAATAACCTGGTGGCCTCTTGCGATTGTAGCCGTTCGACGTCCGACGTTCGGTGTTTTTATTCTGTTACGGATATCCGAATCCGTACCTTGGCTACCACAAAATAATGATCAGAGTCGGTTTTAGGTGCGCGGGGCATTCGGACACAGAGGATTTGTTGATCAGGAGACAGCCAGGTCCTTTTATGGATATCAAGGTGTAAAAACCGGATGCTAACTATAGTTACGAGTACATTACGTCCCGTGAAAAATCAATAAGCATGTGTCCGCTTGTGGAGGTAATGGCATGGAGACTATACTTACTCACTGTATTACCAAAGATAACATCCTTGCCTAGCTTGGCATGGAAATCGCCAAGGACGATTTTCACGTCATACTTAGGACATTGCTCGTACGTTTTGTCGTGGAGCTCACAGAAGCTGTCTTCTTGGATGACGGTTATGTCTACTTTGTAGCAGTCTCAAGTTCTTGACGAGCTTGTGGCAATTTTTATCTCTTTTCGGTGTAATGGTTACTCTTAATGTTCGTCAGAGCTCCTTCCATTAATGAAATTGTCTAACAACAAGCGAGGATAGAGCAAATACTGGTCTTAACGTGACGGTATTCAGAACTTAACGCCAGTGAAGATTGCTACGATTTGACCAGTTACAAGCTACCGGTCATAGGTCCTGTTGGTGGTAGGTTGGCGGTAGCCCCTAGCAGGACTTAAATCAGGGTACTGTGGGAGTCAGGAGCCCCCGGACTTTGGTCCGGGCCTGTCCTGCTGAAGTAGGCCCCTTGTGAGAGCGTCACAGCGGCCGTGATTTAAACACAAAATCGCAAGAAGAATCTTCCAGTTGGTATCGACGGGATGTAGAGTTGCAATAAGTACTGAGTACTGTGATCCTAAGATTAGTAAGAGGTTTTAGATGGGCCTCGACTCATAGCAGGTTAATTTGGCCTCCAACACAAGCGTGCTTCAAAGAAATTGACTAAGGGCGATTGCAAAGCGTATCCTTGCTCCCATAAATGTTTGGGCATTAAGTGAGATTAAGAACTTATATTGGCAGGAGTTCACTTAAAACACATGACATGTTCTCCTCGCCGAAGGTTGGATATATATGCCAATGCCAGGCTATCGGTGAATATTCTCGTTAAGAATTGCCAACAAATGGTCTATATCTTTGTACAGAATAATTGGATATGCGAGTATGTTTCATATGCTGTTGTGTTGTATTGAGTTGTGTTACTCAGCGCACGTGCAGCTTCAGGAACTGGGTCAGGTTCTGATCAGTTTACCTGATAAGTGAGTCTCAAGCCTGTGACCGAGTCTCTGCTTTCGAATCAGTGCAGGTGCTATCAGATCTCCTTAACGCAACGCAAAAGTTTTTATAAGTGACAGTCTTCGAAATTCAAATACTTACTTAATTAGATGGCGCTAGAGCCTTAGCTTAAATACCCCTCCACCTCTTCCATTTGTGCGCGCTACCGAAAATGACCCCATCCTCTACTGCGTTGTCCTTCTGGGTTTGAGCCGAAAACTCTTCGAGCCGGGACGCTGATGTCCCTGCGCTCATGATGACATAGCCGTCTAAGCCTAGCTTTTCTGAAGAGGTCAGCATCGCTGTACAGCCCATACAGTTCGCTGTTGAGATGTCTCCTCTTTTCTCTATTGATGCAAACGAGACCGAAAATTACCCGAAGAACTTTTCTCTCGATACACACGAGAGCGTTATATAGCCATTTTGATTGCTTGAGAGAGGGCTTTACTACTTAATTGTTTTGTAAGCTTAAGGAAACAGCGATTAACAAGATTCTTCGCATGATTTCTGCGCTGCTGTCTTTGGCGGAGTTGATGGCGGAGCCAAGATAGATAAAGTCCTTCCCTACCTCAAAGTTGTAGCTGCCAATCGTGAATTTTGTCCTATACGTCGAAATACTTATACTCTTTTTTTATCAACCTTAGTTCAACCCCTTAAGCTTATGGTTTTTCTGGTCTGTTCGAGTTGTTCACTAGGCGTACGCATAAGTCTCTTCCGGTTGTTTTGGTAAAAAATATATTTTTTTTTTTTATTCGAAATATTGGCCATTGGTTTTGAATAGCATGCCAGAAAAATTGTTTGTCTTTTGCGGCAAACCATTCGTCGAGCCATTTTCCAACTTCCTCGAAATCGCTGAAGTGCTGCTCTACGAGCGCGTGCCCCATTGAGGAAAAGAGGTGATAGATGGCGCCAAGTCTGGGAAGTACGGCGGGTGCAGAAGGATATCCAATGCAAGCAATTTCAAGGTGTCTTTAACTAGTTTTGCTGTGTGAGGCATCGTGATGTCGTGTAACACAATCACTTTGCCTATCTTCTGGTCCACTCCGGTCGTTTTCCTTCTTCCCCATCGCTCGTAAGCGTCTGCTGATTATTTCTTGTGACACATGTAATGCTTCTGCTAATTGCCGTTGAGTTTGAGTTGGGTCATCATCCAATAACTTCTGCAATTGTTCATCTTCGCATTTTTGTGGTCTACTAGAGCGCTCACTGTCTTTCAGATTGAAATCACCACTTTTAAATTGTCGAAACCATATCTCACGTGTTCTAATTGATGGAGCGTGTTCACCATATGACTTTCAACAGCCTTTTTCTTTTGATTAAATAAGAAAAGCAATGCGTGCCGCAAATGTTCTTTTTCAGGCGAAAAACTCGACATGATCACTGAACAATAAAACAAAGACGCTAGTTTTTGGCGGACTTAACTTTTGTGTGTTTGTAGTTAAATGTCAGACAAACAAAATGACGGATGTGTCAAATTGATACGCCGCGTACTTTTCACTGGCGCCATCTCTTAGTTAAACCGGAAAAAACTTATGCATATATCTGGTATATCGGTGTAATTTATTCATTCCACCTTATTAGAAGAGTTTCTTCTTATGTAAGGTTCAATTTTAATACTTAAACACACAGTTGTCTAACAGACGTCTGATGGACGATAGCATAAAGATAGGAATCCAGGAATATGATAGCAAATATTTGAAACTATGAGAAAACAATGCCGTCACTTTAGTCTAGCGTATTTAGCTTCACGTGGGAGTTTCACCTTAATGCCTAAAATAAAGTCAGTGTAGCCTAACGTATTTAGCTTCTCCTGGGAGTGAGATCAAGGTGAACTTAATGACTATCTCATACACACTTATCCGCAATACTGTCGATGATATTTTTAATCCCAACTAACATGTTGGCTCTTTCAGTGCCATAAAATTAGGCGATAAGGCTCATTATATAGAAATTATGGGAACAGTTTGAATAAACTTCGTTATTTGTCAAATATTTTCTCTTATTTCTCATCGAATATATACTCAAGTCTTACAAATTATTTAATAAAATAGTTGAAATAGAAATTAGGCTCGTGAGCAATATGTTGAATGTTTACATTTCCCTTCAATTAAATTATATGAGCTGCACCTTTTTGACAAAACTTTTATAATAAAGGGAGACAATTTTCGGCTAAAAAAGGTGAAAATAAATGTTTTCAGGTTAATGGTAATGAGTAAGCACTACTCGTATATCTATCTTTCCAATGTGTCACCATAACTTGATTTCCGTTTTCCCGCCAGATAAGTCAAGGCTACATTTATCATTTCCTTAGTGTACTCGTATGAATACTGTCTGACGTGACGTCATGGTGAGATACAATTCGATACTCTTATTACTGTTACGAAACTATTACATTCCTTTTTTTTTATATATTTTGTTTGTGTCATGTGTTAAGCATAAACTAAAGTTGTTTTACAACTCGCAGATACTCGTATTATTAGTAATGCTGTGTTTACCATCGTGTCATGATCAGTTAATATCTTGATGTTCATAAATGTTTACATGCAAAATAAATTAGAAGCTTCGATTTATAGCAGCGTACTTATATGATACATATTGTGAGATACTCAATTTAATAGATTCCAGCCTGTTTGGAATACCCTCACTATCTCATGGAAATTCGAAAAAAAAAAATCCAAATCTTTATTTAAACGATTCTATCACACTGTTAACTTCATGCCAACGCAAATATCTTTCTCAGAATTACAATAACGTTGCTAATGACTAATACTGTAGAATGTAACTAAATAACCATTTCAGAATATTTTACGTTGCTTTAAACAATAAGCACTCTTTCAAGAGATTATGAACACCCTTAAAATGCTTCCAAAACTCACAGGTAAAATGAAATTAAGGAGAACAGAAAGAGTTACAGTGACTAGGAAACAAAGAATTGGAGCACTGATGGTGGAAATAACCATAGGACATGGTAAGGGAAGAGACATCACTTTGATGTAGGAGGGTGTCAATTGACTGGAAGATATTGACTTCAATTATGAGTTGATAGTATTCCCTTGCAATACAGATAAGTTTGAGGAGTACCTTTAGATATCCTTTATCAATTATGACTAGATGTTTAAATTATCATTAATTTATTAAATTAAATTCCACTGGGTTGATAGTTTCCTAATTGGTTATGCAGTTAGAATCAGAATTAAGAAAGAGCTTAACAGACGCTGCCATTCTCGTTTTCCAGCGTTAGATCCGGGAACGAATATAAAAGTGAAGGGTACTGTCGTGAAAGGAATATCCGCGATTATAACAGACAACCGAATATTAATTAAAACTAAAAAAAAATGTCGAGGACAGAATGAAGCCCTGTGGCATACCAGCTTGAAACTTTCTAAAACAACTTAAATGGAACGTTCCGAAATGAAATTTTTACTCATTGAAGACGAGATTCTCCGATCCCACATAGACCCATTTTGGACAAAAGAGCCTGATGCCAAACTCTATCGAATGCTTTCAAATATTAAGTGCGCTTATCGTGCTTTCCTCAGATTGACTTTTCCGTGAGAAATGCTATCAAATAACCAGTGGACCTGTTGCAATGAAATGTTTTATCACTATTTCCACCAACAGTGCTCCGTAGAAATCGACAGTAGCATTTCGCCCATTCAATCTTTTAACCATAAGACCCGTCTCGCTATGAATGCTCATCAGTATACCATCAAGCCCACTTTCGGACGTACTCTAAAATATCGTGATTCGTTCCTAAGCCGTACAACTCGCTTATGAAGTGCTCTGCCTACCTCTTTATTTCCTAGTCTTTATAACCTTCAAACATTTAAAACCAGCGTTAACCGGTACCTCTCTTTCTATCCTCCCTGATTTTCCTTCGCCCGCGCTATGTGCAAGCATTTTAAGGGTACCTAAATCTTTTGAACGCACGCAAATTATAAAAAAAAAAAACGTACTACTACTAAAAGAAAAGACGTAAGTGTATAAGTAGAGAAAAACAAATTGTCCCATTTCCACATCTTCGCAAAGTGTCCTAAAAAATAGGATTGATTAAAAAGCTTACGCAGTGGTTTTGCCAGCGAGGAAGAACACCTCTTCAGAAGGAGGGGAGATATACCATCTGGACCAGCGGATTGGTGAATGTTAAGATCTTTAAAAACTCTTTCTACTACACGAGGGTGAAAGTTGATTCGTTTCATTAAAGTTTCGAGAAGCTCTAGTGTAGGCGGAGACATTACAACATAGTATTTTATATGAAGCTCTAAGCTTCCAATGCAAATCATTTATTTCCCCTAGACAACATGGCTTCCTGAGGGGTAGATCAACCACCACAAATGTCGTTAAATGCGTATCTTTTGCCCTCTCTGCCCTGGCAACGAAGTCGATGTAGTTGTAACTGGTTTTAGCAAGGCCTTGGCTAAAATCTCTTATCGATTAATACTCTTCAAATTGTCTGCTCTCGTCTTTGAACCCGTACTATTAAAAATGGATATCCCACTCGGCTCCATTTTTGGCCACCTCTGGAGTTCCACAAGGCAGCCAACTCGGTCCCCTTCTTTTTATATTAACCATAAATGATCTCGATAAGATCATCAAATACTCGTCTGTCTCCCTTTACGCCGACGATACCAAACTTTTCAAAAGCATTTCCACTCCTTCGCCCTTCAACAAGACCTTGGTAGTTTTTCATATCTCCTCCATTCAAACTCTTCGCCACCTCGGCATTTTGTGTGATAGGGAGCTCAACTTGCGTTTACATATGGATGGGATAATCCTTAAAGCCAACTCTGCACTAGGTTTTGTAAAACGGTGGTCCAAAGAATTCACCAACCCATACGTGACCAGGTCCCTCTATATTACCCTCCTAGTGTACGCCAATCAAGTGTGGTCCCCATATCATCGTGTTCATATCTAGAGAATCGAAAGCATCAAGCGCCGTTTTCCTCGATTTGCTCTTCGAGGTATGCCCTGAGACGATCCTTTTATTCTGCCCCCTTTATCAAAACCGTCTCAATCTTATTAACTTAAACACCCTTGAGGAACGCAGAGATGCAACCGACTTTCTCTTCACTCATCGACTCCTTTTAGGTCACGGTGAATATGCGTCCCTTCACAACTGTATTTTCCTCAACACTAACCCTCGAAATCTACGTACCCCTCGTCCCTTCTATCTACCAACCCACCACACCTCCTATGGCGCGAACGAGCCATTCTCCCGTATGCTACGAAAAATCAATTCAAACCCTACCGTCTTTTACTTCCACCGCACCACACCCTACCTCAAATCCGTGCTCTTTCACCACTCTAACCAATTTTAGTTGTAAGTTTAATTTTAGGCTATAGCTTGTATTAAGCCGAATAAATGAGGGCCTTCACCCCCACCAAAATCAATTAATCTGGAAGTGTTTAGCCGGCTGTAAAGTTCTCAGCAAGCAAAAGTGCCTATAAGAATGAGGAAGAATTACCGATGTTTTTGGCAAACGGCCAAATATTTCTACTACCGATATGACACTGCAGTTTTTCTTTATTTTGTTCCAATTGTTGGTTGAATCGCACTTTTACACGGTCAACAAAGGTGTTGCAGTCAATCCTGTATCATTTGGGTTCATTTCGGATTTCCTCTGACACTGTAAGACAGCGACAACGTCCTGTTTGAATTTCGATTGAAGGTGTTACGAATAAGTCCAATTGGCTCTTTCATACCGCCATACTGTTCTTTTAAGAATCTATGTACGAGAATTTAACTGATATGAGTCTAAAGGACCTATTATGTAGCTGAAGAACAATTTACGCTGGCTACGACCTGTTATTATTATTATTTTATTTTTAGGAAGCTTAAAAATAAAACCTTTAAGCTTTAAGCCCCACCAAACTGGCGGCGTATTGACGAAAAACTGTTTTTAAACTATTTTAAGCTAGTTTTTCTTTTTCTGTCGCCAAATAATAATAAGCGGTTACTGTGTGTTCATTTTACTCAAAATTCGTCAGTACTTAATATTATAGAAAGCTGAGTAATTATCTCAGTGCCTATAGTACAGCAGCCTCTATGGTTAGCAACAGTGGTCTCATGCAAACGTAAAACGAACAGTCACTGAGGAGATACTCCGCTATCGTTTTTCGTACGTTATTCACACAACATAGTATTAGATAGTGTCCCTTATACGAGTTCATCCCACATTTATGTTTTATGATAAACAAAGCGGTACCTCTCTATTAAACCACCAGCAAGAAATCTTCTGTTGAGCAGGGCTTACTACTGAGAAACAACAAAACTTGATGGGCTCATTCGAAATTGTAAGTACTGTCGATTCTTCTTTCTCATATGTTGATGTAAAGCAGAGGTCGTAGACTTAAATGTAAATAAAAAGTTCCTCAGTTTTCAAGTTGACAGAACTGCCTCGTATTTCCTCATTGGCCTAGAGGGATACCACCATCTAGGCAAACCAAGGTGCGCCCCGAGAAGCTATCTTTAATATTTATTAACAATCAAAGCCCATCTAATATCCTCGGTATGAATCGGTTTCGACAACTGAACTTTAATGTAAAAATACCACCAACCATCAAGTCAATCGAGGAGGACAATAATCAAATACTCTCAAATTGAAAGAGCAGCACCATCAGTTTATATTCGGTGTTCCAATATCTTTATGGCAGACACTTTGACTTGCTCACCGATCACCAAGCACTTACCACTCTCTGCCACACATCCAAACTGTCATGACTCTGGTGGTTATTAAATTAAATTCCGTGGTTACAACGGTGGGCAATCATTCTCCAAGCGCACAACTATTCAATCAAATACCGAAACACAAAGCAAGCGTTGTCCGTTCCATATGTCACTGCGTTCAGAACGTTACCCTGTTCCCAGAACAAGTTGTTTCCATTTTTTAATAGAAAGTTTCCTTTTTCTCTACAGAGTGGATGGAGCCTTACTCCTTCACATCAATCACATCTGTGTTGTGATACCCACATCGTTCGAATCAAAGATCCTCCAAATGCTACACGACTTCATCGTCAACAATCTTCACTCTGCAAAAAGTTTTCATGATTGAAGACGATCGTCAGTAACAATAGCCCACAATTTACCTTCAACGAATTTAAGGAAATTTGAGCACATCACAACCTCTACGTCTCATCCAGCTTCAAATGGCCTTGCCAAGGGTGCAGTAAGAAATAATGGAGGACGAAGATCACAAGGAGAAAGCTCTATACAAATACCTCATGACCTTTAGGACAACCCCCAATCAAGAGTCAAGGAAGTCACCAGCAAGTCGGCAGCCCTGAACTATCTGTCTCTCTTTCCGAAAGTGAAACAGATCCAGATCGACAATTTCTACACTCGTTGCTACAACAGGTAAAATCATTGGATTCTTCCTGGAAGTACACACTACCAAGTCGATTGGTAACATTTTTTTTTTTTTTTAATAAAGAGAGGTACCGGTGAACGTTGGTTTTAAATGTTTGAAGGTTATAGTGGCTAGGAAATAAAGAAATAGGCAGGGCATTCTGTAAGCGAGTTGTACGGCTTAAGAACGAATCACGATATTTTAGAGTATGCCTGAAAGTGGGCTTGAGGGTATACTGATGAGCATTCACAGCGAGACGGGTGTTACGGTTAAAAGTTTGAAGGGGCGGAATGTGACTGTCGATTTCTATGGAGCACTGGTGGTCGAAGTAACGATAAAACAGAGTGAGACACGAGACATTACGTCGGTGTTGAAGGGTGTCCATTATTTGAGTGATATTGGTATCACCTATGAGTTTTATTGTACGGTTTGGAATCATATCTAGCAGGTGCAGAGATGTTTTGGGCGCACCCGACCAGATGTGGGCATTGTACTCTACTCGGACAAATGTCTTATATATTGAGGCCAGGTCAGAGGGGGTAAAGTATTTCTAACATCGTTTGAGGAAACCTAGACATTTCGCAGCATCTTTAACGACACCGAATATGTGGTCATTCCAACATAAGTTGTCATTAACACAGAATGGAAAGTTTTTCGGTTTCAACGATGCAAGTGCCATTCATGGATAATGGCTGGGTGTTTAAATTTCACTTTGACGACATCAGACAGCATTGTGTTTTGGAAGCATTAAATTCCGCTCTGTTGATAGTTCCCCAATTGGTTATGCTGTTGATATCGGAATTTAATGAGCCTAGCATACGCTGCCGTTCCCGTTCTACAGCCCAAAAGCAGGGACGCGAGTCCGGAAACAAATATGAAAAGCAGAGAGTACTGTCGTCAGCAAAGAAATATATTGGATTAGAAGTGACAGACAAGAGATCATTGATAAAAATTAAAAAGATTGTCGGAGACAGAACGGAGCCCTGGGGCACACCAGTTTTCCTTTTATGAATATCAGACTTGAAACCATCCAAGACAACTTGAATTGAACGTTCCGAAAGGTAATTTCTAATCCATTGAAGAAGAGAGTCGTCGATCCCAAAAGCACGCATTTTTGACAAAAGAGCCTGATGCCAAACTCTGTCAAATGCCTTAGAAATATCTAGTGCAACTATCTTGCTTTGGCCAGATTGATGTACGCTTTGGTTCCACTTTTCGGCGAGACATGCCATCAAATTACCAATGGACCTGTTGGTACGAAAACCGTACTGCCGGTCATTAAGAAGTTTTCGTGTTTCGAGATATTTCATGAGCTGACGGTTTATCAGCGTTTCCATGACCTTGGAGAGAGGAAGATTCGCCTTTTTTAGGGACGGACTGCACAAATGCTGTTGTCCATCTTCTCGGAAAGAGTCCTAAAGAGTAGAATTGATAAAAAAGTTTACGTAGTGGTTTTGCCAGCGAGGAAGAACACCTCTTCGGAAGGAGAGGAGATATGCCATCTGGACCAGCGGATTTGTGAGTGTTAAGATCTTTAAGAACTCTTGCTACTACACGAGTGCGAAAGTGGATTCGTCCCATTGAAGATTCGACGCACTCAAGTGTAGGCGGAGACAAAGCACAATCTGGAAGTGTTGAGCTGTCTGCAAAGTATGTAGCAAGCAGATTGGCCTTGTCCATAGAGCTGACCGCTGGAATGTCATTATAAATGAGCGTTGGGTTGGATAATGACGCAGAATTTCTAATGTTTTTGACGAACGACCAACAATCTTTATTACCTTTGGGACATTGAAGTATTTTTTGAATCAGTTTTTGGTCGTATTGGAATTTCACACGCTTGAGAAAGACGTTGCAGCCATTCCTGGCTCATTTAAACTTTTTTCGGTTTTCCTCTGTTGTGTTGGTCTTTAAGGACCAAAAAAACATTTCTCTAACCCTGATAGCCTCTTAACACCTCGAGTCGTACCATGTCTTTTCTTTTGGTTTGATACTCTTCATCCGATGAGGGATAAAGTTTCTCAGAATGGTGTCTGTGATCATATCGGCAGCGGCATCCACATCGTTATCGAGGAAACATAACGACCAGTTAAATTCCCTAAAGAAGCTGTTAAGACCGCTTCAGCTGTCTTTCTCGTATTGCGGTTCTTTTAGAAATCTTTTCTCTAACTGTGTGGTCGGTGTACGAGAATTACCTGATATAACACAGTGGTCCTAACAGCCTAGAGGGAAGGGCAGATCAACGATATACTTATCAGGGTGAGAAGTTAAAAACAAGTCCAGGGTGTTCGCCGTATGACTATCAACGTCTGGTATTCGCGTGGGCTCATTTACAAGCTGCGTTAAGTTGTTTTTTGCAGCGAAGATCTCAACACACCGTCCTTCGGGTGTTGTCCGTCCAGAACGTTGAAGCCACCCAGAATTGTGTATATTGAAATCGTTCGTAATAACATTAACATTACATTTTGTAAATATCTAAGGGAAAAAATGAAACGACACCAAAATCAGCTCCGATTAAGATATCAGGGGTCTTCAGCGAATCATAGTGCTGATGAGACACTGAAATTGAATTGCATTCATTACCAGCAGCTGTAAACAATCAACTTTCCCACTCCCGTGCCAGAAGCCCTGCCTTACTAAACGTTCAAATGCAAACGGCAATGCAGGCTGTCAATACACCATCAACAACACACCGCCGTTCGGAAAGGACCAGAAGGTAAACGGACCGTTTTCAACCGACCATAAGGAAAAAAATAGGCCGAAGGAACCTAAAAAACACTGATGATTTGTATATGTAGATGTATGTATTATTGTTATTCATAATGATATAGGCTGCCATCACTTAAACTATATTGAGATATACTCGTAGATAAGTTATCATATCTTCATGACACAGCCCTAAATTAATAAACATCTGCAATATGAACGTGTAACGTATAAACATTCTCTCAAATTAGAAACCAAAACACGTGTTATTTGTACAAGCAAATACAGTTACGTGCACATTGCAGTATGGGAATGTCCGATGATGCAACTAAAATGAATCCATTTAACTACAATTTCTTTACGCTTTGACATTGCCTTTTGATGCATTACATGTTTATTAGTTAATCACATCGAATAGAATAATTATTAGTTTCTCAATATGACAAGTAATCTTATTGATTCACGACTTTTAGCTAGTTTTTCTCAACGTACGAGTAGTTAATTGGTGTCCTTTTAAAATCATCAGGAATTGGATTCCTAAATTTATTTATTTTTGAATAACAATTACAATATCTCCCTACCTTGTATGAATCAATGCAAAAAACTATCTGCTTTACAGAAAACTGCTCTTCAGCTGTTGTGTTTAAAGTAATGGATACCAAACATTTTACATTTAGGCATAAGCATATGATGTAACTGTAGTGCCTGTCGGCATCCTTAGAAGTAATCCACGATTAGTGCGATATCTATATGCGTTCAGTAAATCCTCTCGAAAGGGAGGTTGTTCTTTTATCGAGAAGAAGCAATTTGACTGGTTTTTCGAATTACCTCAACATTTCTCTTGTCGATTTTCGGCAAGATATGAGGCTTGCCACCTATCAGAGTCCTCTTGATCTGAATGGGTATCATAATACATAATACCAATTCGATAATCGCCGTCAATTGTTTGACCAAATAAGCTTCCCAGAAATACATATATAGAGCACTCTTCATTTCATAAAGCTCAGGGGAACGATCTCTAGCTGGCTCTGATTTGGACATAGTGATGAATCTTACTTTACTTTATATCAGAAAACCCCACAAGAAAAAGTCTAGCGGGGTCAAATCGCACTCGGTGGCCAGTTCATATCACCTCCACGTGAGATGACCATGCCCTCCAATCGCTCGTGCAGAATTTCCAATGTGGCGTGAGCTGTGTAGCACGTAGCGCCATCCTGTTGAAACCACATATCGTTGACGTCCATATCATCTAATTCAGGCCAAAAGAAGTTGGTAATAATCGACCTATAGCGCTCGCCGTTGACGATGATGGCTTGGCCAACGTCGTTCTCAAAGAAATATGGACCGATGACGCCGTCAGCCCAAAATTCACACCAGACACTGACTTTTTCGGGATGCATTGGACGCTCTTGGATCTCGTATGGATCGACAATTTTGTTTGTTGACGTGCCCATTCATCCAGAAATGGGCCTCATCGCTGAAGATGATTTTTAGATGAAAATTAGGGTCAGTTTCCAACTGCTCCAGAGCATGTCGTTGTCTGTGCTCGCTGAATGCTCCTGGGTCAATTGAATTTTGTACGGATGCAGAACCAAGTCACGACGCAAAATTCGCCAAGCGGTGGTGTGCGAAAGGCCGAGTTCTTTTGAGCGACGCGAAATCGACTGCCTCGGATTCTCCTAGACACTCAAGGACAGCGGCAATGTTTTCGGCAGATCTTGCGTTTCGGCGACGTATTGGTTTATCGTTTACTGAACCAGTGGACTCCAATTTATCCACCACACTGCGAATAGTCCTCTCGGTAGAACAATTATGGCGACGTAAAATGTACAAAGCTCGCGGAAGGTTGCCCGAACAGAACACCCATTTTGGTAAAACAATTTTATCATTTGCACGTGTTGTTGAACGCTATATTCGTCCATGGTGATTTGGCAAAACAGACTGAATAAATGACAGCCAATTTGACAGAACTGTCAAAGTTCGGAAGTCCCTATTGGAAGACCCTGTGTAACTGTTAAAATATATTTCCCATATAAGTAACATAAATCTTATATTGCATACTTACATATATCTTCGTTGCTATTGCGGCACTTGCAAGAATTTCTAACTTTGGAGACCTTAGTGCAATACAGTTGGATCCATTTTTTAGTGATTCAATTATCCTTCCCTGTACTTCGTGGGATCTAAGTTACGTCCATATAGGTTCTCTCTCGGAACCCTTTTGTCCAGATATTTTGAGCCGCGACGATGGTTCTGCCATAAATAACGGTGACCTTCGAAAATGGTCTTATGTAAATTTGTGCTTTAAAATATACCTAGTCCTGCCATAGGTTCTGTTACACAATTTCCAGTGCTTATCGTTCAAAATTTCTTGCGGGAATAGAACCATTAACTTTTTTTCAGAACACATGCACAACACATCAGTGAAGAATACTAGTCAGTTTGGCTTCAGTTTGCAAACTATTAACATGGAGTGGGACGTTAAAGAGAATCAAGTCGCGGTAATATCGTTGCATAAGTGCGTAAAGAGTGCTGGCCACATTTTTGAGTTGCTAAAACCACTTGGAATATCGAGAATATTCGTTTAACGGGCTATTGTTCGCTTCGACAATTGTCTGGAGTAGAGGACAGGCCAAGAAATGGTCGTCCGTACGAATGCGTTAGTAAAGGCAGTGCGTGAACCAATTCGGAGAAATCCCCTTAGGAAACAGAAGATCATGTCCAAGGAATTGGATATATCAACCAGATCCATGTCTAGGCTGATTCGGGATGATCTACATATGAAAGCCTATCGTCGGTCCACGGGTCATCTTCTAACTCCTCAACTAAAAAAAATTTGTCTGGAAAGATGCAAGCGACTTTTGCAGTGGCATGCGGACAATGGCCATGAAAACATTCTGTTTATGGATGAGAAAATTTTTACCGTGGAAGAAGTTTTCAACAAACAAAATGACAAAATTGATGCCACTTCATTTAAGGAAGCGAAAAAAGTTGTTCCAAGGGTACAACGTGGACATCATCCCGCTTCTGTAATGGTTTGGTGGGGGTCTCTCACCGTGGTGACATATCCCTCCATTTCTGTGGAGGCGTAAAAACTGGTGCAAAGGCTTACCAAGAAGATGTGCAAGCGGGTGTTGTGAAGGGTTTGACCAATACCTTTTTCAATGGATACAGATGGACCTTCCAACAGGATTCTGCTCCAGCGCACAAAGCCAAAACCACCCAGGAGTGGCTCAGAGTCAATATTCCTGACTTTATAGCAGGAGAAGATTGGCCGTCGGGGAGTCCAGATCTGAATCCACTGGATTATGGTTTGTGGTCAGAACTGGAGAACATGACCTGCAAGACTCCCCACAGAAATTTGGAAAGCCTTAAAACAGCATTAACCAGAGTAGCGTCCACGATCTCTATGGGAATCGTACATGCCGCTATAGCCCAATTGCCACACCGTTTGGAAGCTTGTGTTAAAGCAAAAGGCAGTCATTTCCAGTGAATCCAATTTCTTTTAATAATCAATATTGTGGTATAATAAATGTAACAATTTTGAATATATGTTTACTGTTTTTTTTTTATAGCGTTTTATATTTGTAACAGAACTTATGGCAGGACTTTGTTTTTAGAGATTCTTTTTTAAACTGGCAACACTGTTTCTACACATTGTCAGTTTGACAGTTGAAAGTTGATCTGTGGTTAGTACGTTTTACCATTTTACGGTGAATAAATTAACGCCAGAACAACGCGTGCAAATTGTGCAAACTTATTTTGAAAACCATAATTCAGTTCGCCAAACTTATCGCGCGCTACGTCCACTTTACGACATAATCGTCCATCTGAGCAAGTTATTCGGAACACGATTAATCGTTTTCGCACCACGTACACGCTCGTGGATAATACGCATCCCCAAAGACGACAAACAGTGCGAACAGAGCGCAGTGTTGAGGAGAATCCGGATGAGTCGATTCGCCATCGTGATATGCCATTGGAGCTATGCCCATCCACTTTGTGGAAGATTTTACGGAAAGAATTTGGCTTAAAAGCTTGTGCAAGAGCTGAAACCGCGTGACCATTATACGCGTCGAGGTTCGGTAAATGGGCCGAAAACATGATTCAGCTTGATCCTCATTTTCAACGGAAATTTTGTTCTCCGATAAGGTCCGTTTTTGGTTAAATGGATATGTAAACAAGCAAAATTGTCGAATTTGGAGTGAAGAAAACCCAGAAGCCTTTGTCGAGAAGCTCTTACAACCATTAAAACTCACTGTTTGGTGTGCTTTATGGGCTGGTAGAATCATCGGGCCATATTTCTTTAAGAACGATGCCAGCCAGAATGTTACCGTCAATGGAGAGCGCTATAGAAACATGATTTCTGACTACTTCATTCGTCAGTGGAATGGCATTGGTGTGACAGAGCTTTGGTTTCAACAGGATGGCGCAAAATGCCACACGGCGCGCGACACCATCAATTTATTGCGGGAAACATTTGCTAAGCGCATAATTTCGCGTAATGGACCTGTGAACTGGTCTCCACGAACTTGTGATCTCACACCTTTAAAGTACTTTCTTCTGGGGTATGCGAAGTAACTAGATTTCATATTGAATTCGTACGCCTCTAAAAAAAAACTACCTTACAAAGGGAATTTATTTGTTACGAGCAATATGATATTAATTTTTCTTTTACTTATAGATCTTTCATTGGGGATAACTTACAGGTCGTCCTGTCACTTTTGTCAGATCAATAGAAGAAGAAAAACTCGTTCGTTTCATTGAGACTTATTTTGGAATTCGCAGAACATATAGAATATTCACAATCGACCAACCGAGCTTGCTATTCGTCATGTCGTGGATAAATTTCGTATCAAATATAGCCGCCGTGAATGTGTAATGGAAGATCCGAAATTGTCAATTTGATGTCGATCCCAACAGTTTGGCCTTTGTATATTAGTAAAGCATTCTGTACTCCTACAACACCAATTTCAAAAATATCAACTTGCTTGCTTGAGCGCAAATATGTGTGGCTTTAACTGATAATATGTATAATAAACACTGCGTCACGCTTTCGAAAAACCGTCCGACTGACGGCAATTAAAAAAAATGTTCATAACAAAGAATTGATTGGCAGTTATCACATTCCAAGATAAGATAAAAAAAAATAAATATAAATTTATTTATCAATTAAATAAAAATTATATACAAATACAGGCAACAATCTCAAATCGATTTGACTTGGTTTTTCAGTTTCTTTCTAAATCAACAAAACCTTTGTTTTCATTTGTATTATATCGTCGCCATCAACTCTTTTCATGCAGTACCCGTATACCTTGTGGAACTTAATAATAAAGTTCTCATTTCACTAGCACAATGGTCCTTGAGGCCATTGGATGAATCATGTTCATATCTGCATTCATGACATTTTACTGCTTGTGGAATAGAACTGCTTTTTTTTCTCGTTTACTTTTCTATCAAAACTAAACTCTGGAGATGGGTGAGAAAGGGAGAAATATTGATCAATAATTGGCACAAGTGAATCCTTTAGTATTGCACGGCCAACAAATAAGTTTTATGATACACTAAACACACATATATGTGGTGTATTTATACAAAAAAAAAGTTTTTATCTCAAGCACCTGATAACGAGTGTTTAGCTCAATATTATAAAAATTTACTTAGGAGAACAATCGATAACTGTTGACAGAGATAACTCTTTTCGATAATCAGAGAACGTATATTATGATGTATTATACGCACTATTTTTCGCTGAATGATACTTTTACAGAAAATATGTGTGATATAAACTAAACATTATGGTATGTCCCACCTATATGGTATATCTCTAAACAAGTGCCTCACCCGGCTGGGTGATAAAATAGGCAGTAGAATAAAATATAAAAAAAATGGTGAACTAAGCCATTTTAACCTGACACCATCTGGACTTCCCCTTTTCAACTTGATTTCTCTAAGAAATTCGATTATCTTGATTGCATTTAAAGAGGGTAAATTTTTTTCTCTTTATCTGTATAGTAAATAGTTTGAAACTGCATTGCAGTGCTTTTAGAGATGTTCTGGATATTGTCTGTCTACTGCCCTACTTAGAAGCAATTTGTGATGTGTTCTAATTAGTTCATCATCCTGCATACGAGTACCTTTATACACCGCTTTTGATGGTGCAATATGTAGTCCTTTTTAGAATTATTTGGAAATAGATGGTTTTATTATTGCTCGGCTTGAAGACTACAATCTTGTGTAAATTTCTCTTTCAAATCACTTGCCGCCTCCAAACAAAGAATATTGGAAAGGGGTAATATATGTTACTCCTTTTCAACAAATAAATGACTTCCACAGAAATCATTTGAATATGTTATATGCTAATCTTTGTAACTAGTCTACAATGGTTCGATAGTTAGATAAATCAAGTTCTCGAAGTACTAAAAATTACAATTTTAATACAAGGCAGGCCCTTTTAACTTAATACGACTTATTCAGAGGTTCAGAGTAGAAGAAAAAATGATAACATGCGTGCCAGTATCCCTACGTGTAAGAATTGAAGATACAGAGCCTTAATATGCATTCGCTCTGCGTATTCTGTCCATCTCAGAGGACTGATCTGCACTTTTGCAAACAGAAGCAGTAATTAGTAAATGTTTGCTTTCGTTTGATTTTTGATAAGGTGTCATTGTCAGAGTTAATATCGGATCGGAGGTACATTGGTGACAGCTCGTTGCGTTATTCCAGTGATCAACGATCAATCAGATTTTTTAAAAATTGTGCCCCTAGAATGACCATGATAACTCTGCGCAATTTTCTGAAATATGATGTTAAGAAGTCATCTGACAAAGTATTATCTTGTTCAAAATCTTTTTTTAACGTCAGTGAGATTGCTTCTGACCGTTACGGAGCAGCAAATGTTCGCCATTGTCATTCTGCGCAATGTAATGAGTTTGGCAGGGTTGTCAAAAATACACATGCCTCTGTATAATTTTTCTTTATAGATGCTCTCACGTGTGTCTTTGACATAAAGAAGTAGTTTGTATCGAGCTGGACTTCCAGGCTTCCTCGAGGATCTTTTGTATTATGAATTTTTGATCAATCGTGTACTTATCCGGTCCAAAAACGGGCTAAAAGAAACCAATCGTTAACATATAGTTTCGGGCGCTCATACATTACTACAGACAAAACCTTGTACGAGATATTATGGTGACTGGTGCTTCTATTATTGCCGCAATTAAGAAGGTCTCCTTGCGAAACGGCTCGGTTAATCAGGCATACTTTACTCCGACCAAATCTTTAAAATGAGATGATGTACCAGTATGCTTTTTACTAAGTCATCTCGAGTTCACTTAAATAAATCCGACCATAGACACCATTGTCATACTTAAGTTTGAATATTGCTATCATTACTTTATTTTGGTTGCGTGGATTGAAAACTTTGCTTTCATCATCCATGTCGAATGGTTCGTTCTGCCATTTAACATTCGCGCCCTTTAAAAGTCTACAGAAGTCGTTTTCCAAATCCTCAGCACAACGCTTTTACTACTTATGTAACAGTGATCGTATTGCCGATGGCGTCCTCAAAAAAATACGGCCCTTTAGTGGAAATGCGCCTAGTCGCTCATGATAATTTTCGACACAAAATCGTGCTTTTCGTTGTTAAGATTGAGGATGGCTTTACAGTAATTCACACGCGACTGACGGTCAGGAGGCCTACTAAAGGGATACGCTTCAAGCGTAATAGAAGAATAATCATTGCCAAGCTTAGACAACTATGATACGATTGTTGTTACAGCGGTTGCATATTTGTTTCACTTTCATCTTCTATGGAATAATAAAAACATCAAGTAAATATCAAGATCATTGGAAAACTATATTATCCATACTGGCTATGATATTATGTCCATTCACGGGCTTCATGCTAAAAAGAATTCATCTTAGTCACCCCTTTAAAGTTGTTTTTCTGACGCGTAATTATTAGGGTCCTCCTCAAATCTCTCAAAAAATATTCTATACTGAAATAGGCTGAGTTTTCGTCCCCAACCAAGTACTACAATACTTCTATCTTCTGATCAGAGATTTATACCATATATTGTAGCTCTGCCCGAGAACGCATCGAAAGAAAAAATTCTTTAATTTTGAGTTCAAGCTGATTTGGAACTGTCTACAGATTCTCTTAACGCACAGAGGTAACCCTGGCAATGAGACTGCTGACAAGTTTCCATAAACCGGTGGTCAGTCTCCACTGACTGGCGGTGAATCTTTTTGTAGCCTACATACCTGTCAACTAGATAAAGATTGAGCCGAAACATTGGCAACGACAAGAAATTCTATCTTACTGGACCGCAGAAACCACCAACGTGTGCTCTGCGAATGCCCTATCACTGCGTGAATCGGTCATATCACCATCGTAAGGTTAAACAATCTTAGGCTTCATTCATGAACTTGATATGAATTAGTAAACAACACAATTCACACACACAAGCACCCAAAGGGGTAATAGAAAAGTTCCTACGAAATCGAAGTGCTTGTTGAGCCTTCCTACTATCTCCGAATATTGCTGCTATTGTTTTTGAAAAAAAAAAACTGACCATTTAAATATGTTGTTCATGAAAATTCTACCTCGTCAATTAATCCGCTTGCATGCTCGTGGAAATGTCGGTCTGAATCTTGTTTTGTCAGTTAGAAGGCCTACATTTTAGAATCTCGCCCTGCCGGTTGTGTTTCTATCGTTCATTACTTCTTAAATTTTTCGGCTGCATCTTAAATTTGGCTTATCACTGAGCTTATACCCTTATTTAATTTTTAATAACGCTCGGCCATCTCTGGTGCTTGCTTACTAACTTTGCCTATTCATCGACTTTTTAGAAGAATTTTCCATCAAGTGGTTTCACAATTTTCTTCATCATAGAATTTCAATGGCGGTAGGCTTTTGAATCTTGAGAATATCCGACGAAAATATACGAATTAGGTAGTCCAACTTACTTTACCCTGGACCTTTCTCCAATACAATGGCTTTACTCCCAACGCCCTAAGGAAACTCATTGCCGCTGTGTTTATTGCTTCCACCCACAAACTTTTTGCCAAATTAAAGTCCATTGGCATGCAGTGAACCATTTCGATGAAGGTTCTATTTGCACTCACAACCATGCCATTTTACAGAGCTATGAAAGCTCCGCCAATTGGACCCTTATTCCCTTAAATTCCTGAAATACGAAAATTCGTTTGACTAATATTCCGTCCAAAATTTGCCTCAATGCCGTTTCTTCAATAAACAATGTTGGTTTGTTGGTTGTTTGGTCATACCTTCTCTTTCTAAAACAGCACATTGTCATCTTATGAACTTAATAATTTCTTTCCTAATTGTTGTATGCTTAAGTGGGGCATCATCCAAGACATAAAACTATATTGAATATATGCACATAATTACTGACATGAACACTTAAATTATTTTGAATGATTATTTCGAGATGAAATATGTATAATTCATGCGACAGTTTATTTTTAACTTATTGCAAAGATGATCTCCTTCATCAAAAGAAAAAAAAAGGCCAGCTAACAACGTATACAATTTAGTATTCCAAAAATATGAGTCAACTTTTTGAAGGGGGTTAAAAGAGTTTTCCCTTTTTTATTCATGGTTGTCGAGTATAGGTCTTTTTAGAAAGTGAGTGTCTTTTCTTTAACTTCTAAACTTAAGCACACTTTATTTGTTACTTATTCGAGTAATTAAACAATAAATTCACAGTATTAAATTTAGCTGCACATTTCTAAGTTATATTAATTTAAAGCCAAGATAGTATTAATCAATTAGTATCTTATACATTCTTTATAACCGTTGCAGTCAATGAGTACAGCAGTTGCGCAGATCTACAAAACCGAAGGTTCTGCTCATTCACATTGGAAGAAGAAGCATACTGGTGTCATTTGCTTCATCAAAGACAGTTTCATACGTTCGTACTTTTTCCGAGCATACTGTCTGATGAGAAACGAACTCCTTTGGGAACATGAAGTCTACGACACACTGAAATTAACAAAGGCTCGTCCTTTTCTTCTTACATTCGAAGGACAGGTAGAATGGGAAAATTCTTAAGATAATGTAAAATTTTAAGTAACTGATTTATTTACTTTCCAAAAACAGGATGGTCACGTTGGTTTTAATTTTGTAGCCGAGGAGGAGTGTGACACATTTTACCGTACTGTCGAGGCAACTATTGAAACACGTAACCGAAAGCGTCAGGGTAAGTCAAAAAAATTAAAAAAAAAGTGTTATCTGGATACTAATTTGTTTTAATTTATTTCAGAACGCCGACAAAGATCTCGAATCACAGCAGCGCCTCCAGCAGTACCAAACACCAAAGATCCAAAACTTCAACTTCAGCCTACAAATGTTGTTGACACATCAACACAAGCAGATTCGTCCCGTGTGCAACTACGTAACCATTCGAAAATTAATAGCGTTCAACTGACGTCATCTAAGCCCACATTCTTGTCATCAAGTTTTGGTCTGTCATCAAATAAAGATAAAAAACGCAAATACACCAAAGCTGACATTAGTACGCCTACAAACTTTGTGCACGTTAGCCATGTAGGCTGGGATGCTAACAAAGGATTTGATTTAACAGGCAACGAAGAAGATGAAATGCTGACAAAGTTCCTTACCAAAGCCGGTGTTTCTGAGAATCATATGAACGATCGTGATACAAGAGCTTTTATTTATGATTTTATACAAAGCAATAATGTATTGGCTTCAGTTAAATCTGAACGTGTGGAGAAACCAAAAGCACCAGCTCCTGGTCCACCACCTGTACCAAGCCGACATCAGCATGTCGTAAGGATTTTGTTGTTTTTATTTGTTAAGGAGTTATTTATTTTCCTCTATTTTAGTCACAAAATGGAACTTCACAAAGGTCTGCACCACCACCACCGCCTCCAACTAGACAGCCTCCTCCACCTGTGCCAACTACAGCACCGGCACCAAGAATACCGCAACCACCATCCAGGCCTCCACCTGTACAACAAACAACTGTAACTGCACCCGCTGCTGTAAGTTGTCTTTATAAATTTAGTAACGAAATAAAGCTAGAAAAGGGTGAATTAAAAGCGATTTGCCTATTGACACTTTCTATTAGTCCTTTTAATATGAGTCATTATACACTAAATCTAACTTTTGCAACCTTGATTGGTTTTTTTCAATTTTTTTTTTCTTTACAAAAAGAATAAGCCAAGTTGTATTATTATTTCAAAACTAGTAAAGGAAACCTTTGTTACTTACCATTGTTTCCATTAGTTCTTCTTCGTTTTTCTGTATCAATCGTTGAATCTATGATTGACTCAGCGCTATGTTATCGCTGTATATTAATTTCCTGACTGAATTAAAGTTAATGAATTACACCAATCCCATGTCTGCTGGTAATGGATCGTTCTTGTATTTTTTTTTATTTTATATGGCCATCAATAAAGTAATTATACTTACAATATGATAACGATATGATATGGTTCAGCTGTAAAAGAACATTAACTTTACTTTTCCACAAATTTACTCCATTACGATTACTATCCATGAATTACCAAAAAGTCGAAATAAAATGCATGTCATGGTTTTATATGAGTTACAAGATATTTACTCAATCTTCTGAAATCATCTCTTAATTTTGCTTTGTTAGCTACAAGTGAAGTTTTCTCATTTTACTTTACGAGTACGATAAAACTTTTATTCACGCGACAATGCCCTACGACTTAGTCCTCCGTTTTCTGATGTCTGCATCACTCTGAAGACTTATAATTTATTTTCCAAAAAATCAGTAATGTTTGTTATGAACACAAAATATTCAATAACAACCTTGCTTCATTCAGGGAAACGAACGGTGTCGAGGCGGATATTTTCATTGTGGTAATTCTTGTTGTTAACCGAATCGCCCAGAATTTCAGCATCAAAGGATAATGTCAGGTCATCATCAAAATGAATGTGGTCTTTGAGAGTCATACGTCCTTGTTTAAGAAGGTCTAAATAGGATTGAAAAGCTAGTTCCCGTTGGTGTTGAACCAACGTGTCTTAATCAATTGCAGATTTCTTGTTGGTAACTTAGAGCTATGTCAGTTAGAACTCTTATGTTGTTCTATGTTCCATTATTTATGCTGTTCAGCAGAAGGAGCCCATCTTCTTATCGCGTCTTTGTTTACCATGTGATCGTCACTCATTAAATAATTCTGTCTTCATCCAGAATTTTTATTTGATCAGTAAAATGAAGAAAGTGAGTTCATGCCCTTAAACATCATGGCTTAACAATTTGCCCTAACCAAGTAGTTTCAATTTATCACATCCATCCATGTTTACAGGTCCAGACGGGAAGACCTTTAAAAAAAAAAAAAAACTTTTATCCGTGTTGAAAATGATGCACGAATCATACTGTTCCAGCAAGCAGTGTAATTCTTCAGTCTACCGTGAGCAAACCGTACTACTTACGCTACGCTATCTTTTCGAAAACAATGGCGTGATGCCACTTCAAAATTCCTCGGTTATCCTAAACAGCTCTAGTAAATCCTTAAATGTGTATCGATGTTGCAAACGACTGGGCTTTCTAGTCTTGTCAAGCCTGTTTTTTAAATAGACACGGGAACACGAACCTTTTTCTAAATTCGTTTTCCTTGCACACGGCGATCTTGTTTTTCTTCTTCTCAAATGTTGGGAACTGTAGATGGAAGAATTGCAAATTGTTTCGCTGTGTCTTTTTTCGAAGTGTTCCCTTCTTTCCCGACTGCCTCAATAGATTTTGTTCGATAGGCAGTAATTCGTATGTCGACTAATTTTTTTCACGGCACTTATGCCAACGCAGCGTAAAGCCAAATTACATACAACACAAAAGTACACACGAAAAAGCAACTCATTCCTCCGGCGTTTTGCTTACGAATATAAGTTAGTGCAAATTATCGAAAGGTCGCCTATTCAACTTTAATTCATAGCTAGTTATGTGGAAAACAGTCAGAACAATCACTTCAAATTAACGAATGTAGGTTACTGCATAGAGTTTTTTATTTTCAATTTACCGAGATATTGTCAAGGGACCGAAGGTGAGCTTCAATCCAAGAAGTGATTCATTTATCAAGACTTTTATTTATCGACCTATGGAAAGGTTGAGTTACCCATCCGCCAATTTTGGCTGACCGGGTATCCAAACAAAAAACCCAATGTAACGTACAAGTAAATCATATCAGTCAATTGATCAATTAGCCTATTTAAGTTAGCCCGAGCGAATCTTTCTTTCTCTATATCTCTACTTCCGTTAAGGGTTTTCTCAGTTTTGCCACGATCTGAATCCCGTACCGTAGACTGACCTCTTGAAATATCGGAACAAATTGGCATTGTCAAAACCATGATCTTAACATTCACAAATACGCTGGTCCAGATGGTATATCTTCCCTTCTTCTGAAGAGGTGTTCTTCCACGCTGGCAAAACCAATCCTACTACTTCTTCATCAATCCTACTTTTAGGTCTCTCCGAGCAGATGGATAACAACATTTGTTCAGTCGATTCCTAAAAAAGTCGAATCTTCTTCTCTCTCCTCCTACAGACCCGTTGCACTTACGTCCCTTCTTACTAAGATCATGGAAACGCTGATAAACCGTCAGCTCATGAAACATCTCAAAACACGGAAACTTCTTAATGACCGGCAGTATGGTTTTTGTAGCAACAGGTCCAATGGTGATTTGAAGCGGAACCAAAGTCTACAGCAATCCCACGAAAGCAAGATAGTTGTACTCGATATTTCTAAGGCATTTGACAGAGTTTGGCATCAGGCTCTTTTGTCGAAAATGCGTGCTTTTGGGTTCGATGACTCTCTTCTTCAATGGATTAGAAATTACCTTTCGGAACGTTCAATCCTAGTTGTCTTGGATGGTTTCAAGTCTGACGTTTACAAAATAAATGCTGGTCTGCCCCAGGGCTTCGTTCTGTCTCCGACACTCTTTTTAATTTACATCAATGATCTCTTGTCTGCTACTTCTAATCCAATACATTCCTTTGCTGACGACAGTGCTCTCTGCTTTTCATACTTGTTTCCGAACTCATGTCCCTGGTCTTCGGCTGTAGAACGAGAAGGGCAGCGTATGTTAAGCTCATTAAATTCCGATATTAACAGCTTAACCAATTGGGGAACTATCAACAGAGTGGAATTTAATGCTTCCAAAACGCAATGCTGTCTGCCATCGTTAAAGCGAAATTTAAATACCCAGCCATTATCCATGAATGGCACTTGCATTGTTGAAACCAACAAACTTTCCATTCTCGGTTTGTGTGTCAATGACAACTTACATTGGAATGACCACATATTCGAAGTCGCCAGAAACTCTGCGAAATGTCTAGGTTTCCTCAAGCGATGTAAGAAATATTTCACCCCTTCGGATCTGGCCTCACTATATAGGTAAAAGGCCCGAAATTGGAGTACAATGCACACATCTGGTCAGGTGCTCCTAAGCCGCTTTGCACTTGCTAGATTGGATCCAAAATCGTGCGATAAAACTCATAGGCGATCACAATATTATACAGTCATTCGACACCCTCTAACACAGACGTAATGTCTCCTGTCTCACCTTTTTTAGATCGCTATTTTCACCACCAGTGCTCCACAGAAATTGTCAGTAGCATTCCACCCCTTCTAACTTTCAACCGTAACACCCATCTCGCTATGAATGCTCATCAGTATACCCTCAAGCCCACTTTCGGACGTACTCTGAAATATCGTGATTTATTCCTAGGCCGTACAACTCACTTATGGAATGCCCTGCCGAGCTCTTTATTTCCTAGTCACTATAACTTGCAAACATTTAAAACCAGCACACATCGCCCGCGCTATGTGCGAACATCATAGGGGTACAAAAAATCCCTTGTGCCCGCGCCAATTATAAAAAAAAAAACAAAAATCTAGAATTGTCGACTTTTCTTTTTCTTGAATAACCTCAGCATATACATATTCCAAAGAATTCAGAAAAAATGTTGGTGCTAGTAGAGATAGATTGTTAAACGTAAGCCTAGTCAAATGTTTTGTGAGTGAAAGTACACCAAAACATCGAGTTATGACTAATAAATCTAATGACTCCTTTCTCTGTAATGATCTACAGCCTTGGATTTTTATTTTGTAGTCTTCTGTTGGTCAGGTCGTCCCACTTAACTTGTCAAAGTCGAAAGGAGGGATCCCAAATTTTAGTAGTTGTTACTAATATGTAAAATGTTAAACGTGTTTTATTTTGATTTAGCCACCACCGCCTCCACCTCCACCACCACCAGTTGCAGCAGCTGTTCCTCCGCCGCCTCCAATGCCAATTGTTAATTTACCGGTTAATACAGGTAATACAGTTAATACATTGAAACCACCAGCACCGGCGCTTCCAGCTACAAATGATTCGAGAAATGCACTTATGGACAGCATTCGAAAGGGAACAACTTTAAAGGTGATAATAACACAACATTTAAATTTGTTACATTTATTTAATTGATATTTATGTAAAAAAAAAATTTACAGAAAATTGATACTGCCACTCTCAGTACTGGCAGCGGAGATTCGCGTAGTGATCTTATGTCAGAAATTCGTTTAGGAATCGAACTGCGACCAGTTGAGAGTCGAGAACTTCCACCGGCTGCAAACAGAACAAGCGATGATAGTTGTGGCACTGATGCTCTTGCAGATGCATTACGACGTGCACTACAAGAACGCGGTCGTGTTATGCAATCCTCAGACGATGACGACAGCAATCAGAGCTCCGACAATGATGGTGAATGGGATGATTAAATGCACGAATTCACCTATAAACCAATATACCATTTAAGATGACCACTTTTAAATATTTAGGGAAAATAGTTCAATTGATTCAATCCACGTATAAACATCCCAAATCATGGTTGTTGCACTTTTAAGCATATCTTTAGATAGACGTTCTTCTTTTTCAAATGATTTTATCCAAAATTCGTTACTTGGATGCTTAGTCTTCTTTTATTATTATTAGTTTTGTTTTTGTTTTTGTTTTTATTATTATTAAGTAAGAAAAAGTACTTATTGAGAAATTGAGAGTAAAATTTGATGTTTTGAAAGCAGCTGTCCGCAGCGCTTAGTAACATTTCATAACTTGCATGTGTTCTTTTAACTTTTACATAAATATTTATTGAACCACACACGTAATGAAATCATCCTCATTTATGATCACTTAACTCACCTTCAAACCGTTTAGGGAATTTAAATAATAAAAAAAAAAAAAACAAACAAACAATGGAAATTCAATGTGTGTCCACTATTAACATTAAATCAAAATCGTTTTACGATTTTTCATTTCAACTCTTATGTGCCAAACTTAATAACAACAAAACAAAAAACCAATTGAGAAATGAAATTTAAAAAACACAAGACTCCTTTTGACGAAAACTAAAAGATAACAAAAACAAAAATTCATCTAATGTGCCTAGATCCCCTCAAAAGGCTGCAGAGTGAACTATTTTAGTATTTCCATTATCAAAGTTAGATTTATATAAACAAATTTAAACTCCACTCTTATTACAAAGATAACTAAAATAAATAAAAATAAATAAATTAAAATAAAATAAAGAAAAAGCGATACGCATGTGATCAATGTATTTACAGAGAAGCATGTATGATGATAAGGATACTATAATTCATCAGTTTCTTGAAATCACAATCAAGAGCATAATACATAGATATATACAAATTATATATATATATTCTAATTATATATATATATATTGTTGTTGTTAATATGTAATTATAATTATACTCCTAGGTAAAACGAAACAGACAAAACAAGAGCAATTTAATTGAAATTATTTTAACTAACTGTTGCATGCATGCATGTTTGTTGTTGAGAAGTTTTAATAAAATTTAATTTAAACAATATATATATATATATTAAACATACATACATATATTTTATTCTAAAGGGCATTTGGGGAGATGCAACCAAGTGTTTAGAGGCATTTTGGTTTGTATAGACTTTTCTTTTCCATGTGTAAGTTAATTTATTTCCAAGTAATTGTTTCTTTTTAAATCCTAGACTGTATAACTAATGTAATGGTTAATGATATGAAATAAATGAACTAATAACACCAGCTTGTTTTCTTTTTTATATAATGAAAAGAAGATATCTCTGAAAAAGACTAACAAGAGAAAACCTTCATAGTTAAAGATCCCACCATCTGCAGTGCATATACGACTGATAGAAATACCGCCTTACATATTTGAATTAAGTGGATGTATACACTCGTAAGTGTTTCTCCTTTGAGTTTTGCTATTTTTTCGCCAGATATGTTTTAGCATTACAGTATATGTGAGCGACTACACATGTAAGTCAACTTTTGCGAAGAAATTTGTCCACTCCCTTGTCAATCTGAGTTTTGATTGGAAGTCAACCAACGGGTGTTATTAAAACGAAAGTGTGAACGACATACTCGCACATTCATCTAAAGCAAATATAAACAACAAAAAACGCAATAACCAGGCATGGGTCACCTCGAAAGTAGTCAAAAGATTAACCCGGGATAACTAAATTTAATTTGAAGTCCCGCTGAAACTAATCATTCGCCTTCCAGACTATTAATTGAAATATTAAAATTTTTAATAAGGCCATCATTAACTGTTAAATAAGTAGATAGAACGAAGAAGTGTTATTTTATTTATTAAGTAAAAGTAAAAATGTTGGTAAAAATTAATTTGAACATTTATTACAAATGTGTATTGTGTGTTCTCCACAAATGGCCTTGTTGCAGTACCGGCATAGGTTCTTTGTCATCCTGCGTATCTTCGATGGGCAAAAAGAGCAAATTTTTCGTTTATTACTCTCTATTTGAAACGAACTATGTTGAATCTCTTCAATATTCAAAATATCTTTAATACTTGATTTGATATTACGCCTCAAAGTTGTTGTATAATAACGCTCATGTAACCAGGGCTCCACCAGATAATCCGCTACTGCAAATGCGAAGACACTCCGATTCATTAGTTTTTGTCGCAGTCTTATCATATTAAATACATATGTTACATACGAGTTAATTATGGATATATTTAGAATGCCATAAAACTAGCATAGTGGCCATCTATTGATTTTACGACTGGTATTCATTATTGAGCACATTTGGTCCACAGTATCTACGGCTCATTTTGTGCTGTTATAAAATTCAACGATTTCTGGCTTTTCCGTTGTAGAACAAATTCCAGGCTGCTCGTGAGTGGTGGACAGAAGACAACTTTATTCGACTTGGGTTTATATGACACTAATGTCTTCTTCCGGTCAAAGCAAAATATTGAAGTTGCTACTCTTCTTGTCTTTGAGGTATTGAGTTCGAATGGTATTTCTCATTTATAGTCAACTTATAATTACTTTGCATTAGTTCTGCGGGGAGCGGAATAGATGTAAACCAGTTGCCTATGGTTATGTTTCTATTTGATCCACATATTGGTTCAAAGAGTTTTTTTTTTATAAAATATGTCGCCTGAGGTTAGGTTCCCATATTTGTCGATTTTCCTAAGTAGGGTATGGCATTAAAAACATAATTCGAATTTGAGTCAGCCTTTATTACGATCTTTATGCCATATTTATTTGGTTTGTTGGGCATATACATCCGGAAAGGGCAACTTCCCCTAAAAGCAACAAGTTGTTTATCAATAGTTAGATACGAACTTAGCTTATAAAATTTCTTGCAAAGATCAATAATTTTTTCCCACAAATCTCTGAATGGTGTAAATTTGTCTAATGCCCTTCTTTCATTTCTAGAGGCTTTATCATCAAATCTCAACATCTGATCAAAAAATTAAACCTTTCAGCGCTCATACAGGCTTTAAAGATAGTTCCACTTCTCTTGTTGTCAAATAAAGTTCTGGTGGGCAGATGATGACTTTTCGTAGCTACCGAATGAATAAGGAGACCCATTAGAGCTTTTATTTCATTAGATAAAGTATCAGAAATAGTATGCGAGTTCTTTTTGTATTGATTTTTTTCACATTAATTTCTGCGTTGGTGTTGATTCCATTAAGCATTTTGTCGGGGAAAAATAGCAGAAATAATTTTGTCGGGCTTAAAATTTCTCTAACTTCACTGATAGGGCCAGGCACAATATGGACAATATTACGAGCAGCTGTTCTTGTTCTTAAAGAGTGTGGGTCTGAAAACCATTTGTATTTATTTTTTCCGTATATATATTTCTTACCCGGGTGAAGCAAAAGTGATAGAAATTTATTAACTGATTGCTGCTGCCCATGAGAAGGAAGTTGAGTATCAGAATGCTCAGAGACACTGTCCGAGTCTACATTGAATCTGCGGTTACGGTTTTCCTGTACAACGTTGAAGTTTTTATCAGAGGATTCTGACATATCTTCCTCACCTTCGTCTGTTCCTAAATTATCTTCATGTTCGGAACCAGAAGATTCTGGGGCTGGATCATCGACATCATCGTCATGAAACTCAACTACCCACGCTCTAATTTTTGTTTCATCTCCCCTCAAATCCATCTATTTACAAAAATTAAAAGCTGCCAAAACCCGTAAACATGCAAGAATAATATATTGTATTATATATACTGTTATTTGCTATTCATATATATAATTATTTCGCGCATAAATAATAAAACAAATAACTGAAAAATGAAATAAGAAATAAAGAATTAATACTGATTAATTAATCTTGATAAAAAAAAATAGCTAAGTGCTAAACATTCGACTATTTGACTACGTTCGCGCAAAATCTCCACAACTATCGACCGCACTACCACGAAGACCACTTACGAATAACTGACGTAACTAATAAGGAAGGCACTAAGAGAGGGAACACGCAGTTGCAACCCCGTCATATCGAACTGACGAATGTGCATGGGTATGGTAGCCTGTAAGACGAATGTTTAGTTATCCTGGTTTAAGAATAAAGGCATATGTACTGAAAATCAAACGAACGGGGGCACCAGAATACAAACTAGAGGGTGACCAGATAGCAATGACAGTTTTTCCAAATGTTATGCTTCAGCAGCTGTCAAAGTTACCAATGACATCCAACTATTAAAATATTCAGTTTGTAGTTTCGTGTTCATCGTGCAAACCGACTTTCATTCCTTCGTACCCGACCGTTTCAGGAAATGGTACGTGGCGAAAACGTGGTTTTACCTCATTGGTCAGTTTACAGGAAAAGTTGTTGATTTTCTTGTAAAATCTTCTTATTGTGCTGAATGTAAAAGTTGGAATACCGGGCAATAGGAGCAATGGAAATCTTATCATGATGAAAATTGCCAGATCAATCACGACGGATCAGCAGGAAAAATGGAAGTAGACGCCATGAAAGAATTATTTTCAAAATCCGTCGAAAAACATGGTTATGTATACTAATTACGTCGGGCATGGCAACTCTAAGACGTACACGGGATTAGTGAATGCGAAAACGTATGGTGATGAGATTGAAATTGTAAACAAAGAATGCGTGGGACACGTTCAAAAGCGAATGGGAACTCGTCTTCGCGAATGCAAGAAAAGATATCCTGGAATCGGTGGAAAAAACAAATTGACGGCAAAATCTGCAGATAAACTGAGCATTTACTATGGCTTAGCTATTCGCAGAAACTGTAACTCCAAGGATGACATGAAAAAAGTGGTATGGGCAACATTCTACCTTTACGGCTCAACGGATAGCAACCCTCAACATCATTTCTGTCCTGAAGGCCCCGAAGCGTGGTACAAGTGGCAATAAGCGAAAGCTAAAACAGAACTGCAAAATTTCCGCCACGATTATTCAGCATTGCCAAAAATGGTGTTAATTGTCATCAAACCAATATTCGAACACCTCAGCAATAACAAATTGTTGGAGCGCTGTGTTTGCGGATATACCCAAAACTGCAATGAGAGATTCAACCAATTTATTTGGAAGGTAGCTCCAAAAACGAAGAACAGCGGGGCCCAAGTCGTTAACATTGCTGTATTTCTTGCAACATGCACGTTCAACAATGGTGTCACCTCATTGTTGGAAGTCATGAACGTGTTAGGAATATCGGTCGGATCGGTAGCGCACTTGCAAGCGCAAGAACAGACAAAAGAAGGTCGAGTACTGCATCGACAATAAAATTTGGAAGCTATGAATATTGCGTCGACCGTAAAAGACTTAAACTATAAGCCTGGTATCGATGATACCATGTAAGTTGACAAATTTCATGATTTATTCATTCCCAAATTTTCAAACGCGTTTTTCTCAAAACTACGTTTTTCTAATTTTCTCGAAAACCAATGAACCGGTTGCCTTGAATTTTTTTCTATACACCACTATCTAGTACTTGTTATAGGATACGAGTATTTTTTCGTTACTTAGTTTTGTTTTATTTTTGATATTTTTAAATAAAAACAATTAAACATATTTCTGAATGTGAATACTTTTAGATAGGTAAACTCCCAATCCGAAATTTGAAATAGTTTTCCTTAAAAAAATACATAAAAATGTCCTTTTTTACCGGCTCCTAGGTGTGTATTTCCCCTTAAGTCACCACCCAGAAAGAGATTAGTGCGAAATGAAGAAAACCTAGTCGTCGTAGTGACCAGTATCGAAGAAGACCCAGAAATGTCGATTCGACGCCGATCAGCTGAATTGGGCATTGCCAGAAAGTCAACCCGGCTTATTTGGGCGCTGGAAATGTTGGCCGGAGATTCAGGCTTTAGCCAAAAAATCATTTTCTCGTGCCTTAATTTTGGTTCAGCGGCTATATCAACAAGCAAAATTGCCGTTATTGGAGCGAACAAAATCCACAAGTGTTCGGCCAAGCATCAATGCATCCACAAAGATTGACAGTTTGGTTCGGTTTATGTCATGGCAGCATCATCGGAACTTATTTCTTTCGAAAGAGAGGAAGTAGACACCGCTACCGTCAATGGTTTCAGGTAGAGAGCGATGCTAACTGACTCTCTGTAGTTAGAGCTCGACAACATCGATATATCCGAGCTGTGGTTCCAACAAGATGGGGTCACATGCCATACAAGCGACGTGACGCTTGTGAAGGGGAAATTTGGCGACTGGGTTATCTTCCGCCGGGCGTTCATCACTTGGCCGCCTCGAACATGCGATTTTTCACCCCTCGATTATTTTCTCTGGATCTACGTTAAGTCCTTAGTCTACGCTAACAAACCAACCACTTTGAACGAGCTTGAGGCGAACATTCGACAAGATATTGCCATAATAACGCCGCCCATATTGGACCGAGTCATCAAAAATTGGACCGACCGCTGGAAGCACTGCCAGCGAAGCCGAGGCTGCTATTTGAATGATGTGCTATTCCACACACAAAACCAGAATCAATTTTATATCTCACACCATTGTTGTTTTATTTAAATTTTTCTGGTCTCGTCACTCTATATACCTTCGACATTAGTAGATGGAGTGAAAAGTGCCCTCCTTGATCGCAAGAATTCGCTGCTACTGCAAAAAAGGTTATGGTGCCTTGAAGTCCGTTCATATTTAGGGAGACATGCAAAAACGATTATTTTTTGAGACGCAAAACGGCGAAGGAAACAAAAGAAAAGTTGGATAAATATTATGGGGCTAATGCTCCGTCAGATTACACCGTCAAATATTGGTTTCGAGAGTTTCGTGGTGGCCGCAACTCCACTACCGATCAAGTCCGCAGCGGCAGGCCCTCCGATGCGGTTACAGAGGACAATGTCAAAAAAATACATGAAATGGTGTTGGCTGACCGGAAAGTGAAGGTGTGCCAACTAGCAGATACCACAAAGATTAGTACTGAGCGCACACGCCATATTTTAGGCAATATTCTGCATATGAAAAAGTTATCCTGCCGCTGGGTGCCGCAAATGCTCACTTTTGACCAAAAACACGAAGGCGAGAGCACTTCGAAAGTGTTTGGACTTGCTGATGCGTAATCGGGCGGACTTTTGGCGTCGATTGGTAACTGCATTTGGATCCCTTGAACTATTATCTCTTCCCAAACCTCAAAAGATGGCTCATCAATAAAAAATTCAGCTCACGCGAGAAAATCATCGACGCCAAGGAGGAGTATTTTGCAGACCTTCGGAAAAATTACTTTTCGGACGGGATCAAGAAGTTGGAAAATCGCTTTAATAAGTATTTCAAACTAAAAGAGGACTATATTGAATAATATAAAAAAACATTTAAAAAAAAAATTGTTCTTAATTACCAAAGTGGTCACTTTTCACTCCATCTAATACTTGGATAAAAAGTGGGTGGTATGTTATGTGTCGTTTTTGCTTAGTACATAATTTATGCAAAACGTTTCCGGACGAACCAAGTGGCGTTAATGTGTATGTCTTGCCAATAATTTTGAATCACCAACAATTTCAACGGGATTGATTTACTAACCAAGAATATTCGTTTGAAGAGCGCCTGTTTGTTTTGTCGTGTCACGTGTTTTACAATTGAACAAAGAGCTGTCATTCAATTTAGTTTTAAAACGAATGAACTCACCACGAAAACGTTTCAGGTGTTGAAAATTTCATATGGTGATACTCGTAACTGTTTGGGCCAGTGCACAAACCGCATATTAGATGGATAATCCGGGGCAAAATTGTGTTTATTGTACATGAACCAAGTTTGATTGTAGTGGTATTTCTGATAACTTGTAATACTCGTTAAAATTGACAACTTATGTGTAAATTAGTTTTCCCCTGATGTTCAACTGCTTCAACATTGGTAGAAGATTTTACCCCGTTTCGCACTTCATCTCCTTCACCTTTCATAATATTAGAAATTCAAAACCAGCTTTCCACTGTTCGCCTCTATCGTGTGACCATAGATAAACTAACCTAGATGGCAAACTTTTCAGATATTGGAAAATCAAAACCGGTTTTCTACTGATCGCCCCTATCCGTATGACTATGTCTGTGAATACGTGTGAATTGTCTTCAATGGCAATTGCCCTCTCACTTAAGCAACCCACGCCCACTTTAATCATAAAAACGTCATCCACATTACACACACTCGTGCAAATCGTTCTCATGCTAGCAATTTTCCTTGTAAATTGCTCTCATTCTATCAAATTTTGAGAAAGTTAAAGAGATTGTAAAAGTGTTGGAATTCACTTACAGTGTGTCTGTGCAAAGGTATTAGTAGAGTTTGACATCTAGTTAGTTTATCTATGGTTCTGATGTAGTCAAAAGCCTACTTTCAATAAAATCGAATGGAACTGGACTTGACCAAATCCACCCAACTTTCCTAAAGATAATTTTGCCTGTCCTACTTCCTTATTTAATATATATGTTTTTTTAATACCACCATTACCATGGGAGGTGGTATTCCCAAAACTGCTAGAGGGGACGAATTCAGACCAATTTCCGTCAGGTCTTTTTTGTCGAAGGTGTTTGAAAATAACAAATAATAAATAACAAAACAGCAATATAATGACTTAAAAACAGTTTGACTTTCGTAAAAATCATCGCAGTATGACATCATTAATAAATGTCACCGAAGATTTAAGGATGGATAACGATAATATAAGTTTGTTAATGCTGCTGGACTTTTCAATGACATTCGACTCTGTGGACCACTGTGTTTTGTGCGATAAACTTCTTCTACTGTACAATTTTTCTTTCGATGCAATAGCTGTTATTCTCTTTCCTGACTAATAGAAAACAAGCAGTCGAAATAATTGGAAAATTATCTGACTTCCTTCCAACTAGCAAGGGAATTCCCCATGCTTACGTCGAAAAAACTAAAAACCTAGGTGTTATTTTTAATCGTAACCTCATATGGGACGACGACACCAATGAAAACGCGTTTCATGCTCGCACAGCCTTATTTATGGCTGTGAAATTTACTATGTATTGCTGTAATTATACTCGTATTAGCAAAAGAAAGCTTACTGTCGTTTTTAACAACACAATTCAGTATATTTTTATATTACGAAATAGGGATCACGTATCTATATATTCGCCGTGTCTATATAATTTTAATTTCGACAAGTTTTTACAATTTCGCATTCTCACTTTGTTGAATGGTATCCTACTTACTCATGAACCCATCAATGCGTTTCAGAAAATCCAAGTGACAGCCTCAAATACGCTACCTCTTTCGCTTGCTTCTCGTGCTTTCCTTTTTCTATGCAGAAACCCATATTCTTCCCTCCTGCCTTGCTCGTACAACTCACAGGCAGTCGTTCTTCTATTCAGTATCACTTCATAAGCGAATTGACGTACCACAATGTGCTTGTCTGCAGTTTTCATGAAACCAGGGGTTTATTATTGGTGATCAGTTGAAACTCAGGCACATCAGTTGCAGCATTTCTGACGGCTGCAGATTGTTTGGGCTTTAACAATAGGCTGAAAAATACGCCATTGACATGCGTTCCGGTGATTCGTTGCAATTGTATATTACTCGTATTTCAATAGTTCTTACATTTTTCCTCCTTAAAAAACACAAAAGTATTCCACATTAAAATCTTCTTATTTTTTCTGCAAAGCCTAACTAATGTTTGACGACGCTATGTAGACGTTTATGAACATAACACAAGGGTAATACCGTTTAACGAAGTTAGTTCTGCAGAAAATCTGCATTATTGAACCCAACTGAAAACACCCGTTACCGATTGTGCTACCAAGAAAAAGGATCCATAGCGAAGTCAATTAGTTTAAATATTTTATTTGGCCGTGGCTCAAGTGGTAGTAGAGAGTTCGATGTTCAAATCCCAACCGTGCCCGAAAGACATTAATTTTTCAAGTTAATAAAAATCAAGTAATATGGGTAGTTAACACTAGAAAGACCAGAGTTTTTGTCCAACTATAAAGACCAGAACCGTCAATTTAATGGTCATATTGAAGACACATTATTATAAGTGCAATAATATCAAAAGAGGTGTAAAAAAGTCTTGGAAATATTACTTTTTATTGTTAAAAGATTTATTTTACATAGGTTGACATTTGACACATATTTTTTTTACACTTTTGACACATTTTCCGTACATATCTTTATTATTGTATTCATTCTCCATAACTTTCCGATGATCGATTTTTCTTACAGTTTGCATTGATTTGACACTGTTTTCCTTTGTTATTTTAAATGATAGAGATAACAGCAGCGGCTTGTGATAGTCCAGCAGTTGTTAGTTCATATTCTGCTGCAGATTCACTTACTTTTGTCAATTCTTGAACAAGTTGGAAAATTAAATTTTGACGAGAAATATTAGATTTCGTAATTTCCTTATAAATTATCCACGAATTGAGGGCAGCCATATCTAACACATTGTACAGCACATGTATAGGCCATCTTCTAGTGCTAGCTCGGACAAAATATTATCTAAGAATTTGATCGAGCACGTCAACTCCATATTTTGTGTTGTTGTAGAAGGTTATTGATTCGGGTAATTTTTTCGGACCAGTTTCAATTGTCACATCTGGATGTAAAGTGCTTAGAACCATAACGTTCTTTTCAGGTTTTCCTTGGTAAACAGTCAATGTGGTGTTGTTACTACTTTTTGATATAAAAGATTCATATCGATGGAGTCGAATAGATTTTTACTCTTTTTTAATTTGTTTTCGAGCCTTTCATATGGTTCCAACCAGGCTAGTTCTTTTGGCATTTAATTTTTCTCCTAATTTGTTTAACGTAAAAAAATTTACCATTCTAATGGTACGTCCTTAATTCAAAAAGGGTTCTGCTGCTCGGGTAGTGACTACTGATTTGTTCGAAAAACTTCTCGACCCAAATACGGAAATCCATTACACGAGTATTTTGAGTTACGAGTAATATCCACCAGCAACCAATATTTGATACCAAACTTATCTGGTTTGTTTGCCAGATATTGTATGAGTGGACACCGTATTTTGCAAGGGTGTATAATTTACTTGACAATTATCAATGAATTTATTCGAAATGGTGGATGCTGCAGGAAATTTATCCATCTGTAGGCGAGATGATCTAGTGTTCCTCAAGTCAAAGCGTAAATATTTTAAAATTTCCCTGAATCTGTTTTTTGTCATTGTCTTATGAAAGATTGGCGGGCCCCATTGTGTTGACCACATAAGATCTACAAGGTGAATGACTCGAACTCCAACTTTTTAAAATGCTATAATTTTTTTTTATTTTTCGATAAATTTTATTGTGCCAAAGCAAAAAATGTTGGAAAATACTACAATTTTCAAATTGTATCAGTAGTTTTCAATATATCCACCTTTGGCACGAATAATGCATCGCACGCTGCACGTAAATGGTTCTGCGGTATTTTGGCCCATTCCCGGCGAAGTGCTTGTTGGTGATAGTCCAAACTTTGGTATTTTTTAGTACCAACCTTCGCCTTCAAAATACCCCAGACAGAGAAATCCAACGGATGTGCATCCAGAGAATTTGCAAATCCATTGCGTCGAAGAAATGGAGTGTGGAACATTGTTTTTTAACCAATCTTGGTTGACGCGCGCTTTGTGAGACGGTGCCGAGTCTTGTTGAAATGTCCACGGTCTCCGACCGAAATGATTGTTTGCCCAAAGCTTCACTACTGCCTCTAAGATAGTTTCACGGTATACGATCGCATTAATTTTGACGCAACGGTCTAAAAATACGAGTGGAGAGCTATCATCGACGGTTATGGCGGCCCAAACCATCACCATCGGTGCTGCCTGCTTTCTCGTGGCAGTCCGAAGGTGTAAATTTTCGAAGGACCTCTCTGGCAAGTAAACTCGGTCATTTTGTTTGTTGACATATTGCTCAATAACAAATGGCGACTCATCGGAAAAAACCAAATTCGGCAACTCACCACTTTCGTGCAAGCGTAGCAACTCCTTCGCTCTGTCGACTCTAAATTTTTTCTGTTGCGGTGTAAGATCGTATGTAAAAATATATGTATGCACTGCGTTTTTAATATTTCTTTTATTTCATTTATTGTCGTTACATTGGTCTTCTCTGTTTGAATGTTCTATCTCTACTGGCGCATAGTCGTTCATACCGCCGTAAATGATAAGGCGGTATTGCCTGACTATGTCACACAGTTTAATTACATATACATACATAGATAGGTGAATTACTTTTACATCGTGCGCTTTTTGGAACTTCAATGGCTCGAGCCCTAGCTCATTTTTCAGTATGTGTTGCATCCGTTCCAACGATATGTTGAGCTCACGAGCCATTTTCCTTCCACTTCGACGCGCATTTCGCTCAGTTCGAGCCTTCACTTTCCGAACCATTTCTGCCGATGTTGCTGTTTTTTTATGACCACCTCCATGGCGTTTTGCAACGCTGCCAGTATCACGGTAACGAGCTATGGTTCGAGACACAAATGATTTATTCACGTTGAGGTGCTGGAGGGCTCTAACGATAGCTACTTGTGGTTTCCCAGCCAAATATAAAGCAATCACACTATCACGTTTGAATTCCATTGCGGATAAAAATTTGTTAACACAACTGAGATGCAAATCGTTTAAAAGGCTTGTAAATAATAAAATTATCTGTCATGTGTCAAAATTTGAACTCACTGTCATAAATGGTTTGGAAATTATAGCAGTCTGAAGTTGGTTGCAGTTCGAGTCATTCAGGGTGTAACTCTAATGAACTTGCATTATAAGCACCTCTAGCATAGACTAATCCTAAGAAATTCTCGAACTTTTCAAAAGACAAGGTCCAGTTCTCATTATTGGTTTTCTGCCTGGCTTCAATTTCTGTGCAAAGCTTTATATGACGCTGACTTCGGCGTCCTCTTTGCCCAGATGTATTTCGCTAAGAACTGTTTGATATGCAAATCCATCCAGTCTTATCCACACCAACTGCTTTGTTCCCAACAACAGGAAGTGTAGAAAATCTCGAGCATAGTGCTTGAGAAATATCAGGAACGCTGCGGGTCTCCACCTCAGCCTTGGATTCTTCACTCGAATAACTTGCTGCAACTGTAGGTAAAAAATCAGCATCCTGTAGTGGATCGTTACCAACTTCGTCCTCAGTCTCACTGGCAACTCTTCAATAGATTGAAGTCTGCTGAGTAGTTGTAGCATTTGTGATTCAGTACAAAAATTTTAGTGATGGGCCATCAATAAGTCAATGAAACTATAAATAAAATAAAGGGCCATAGACGTGTAAAAATCAAAAACCGCCAACTTGACGGATCTGGTCTTTCTACTGTTAACTAGCAATCAACAACAAGCCAACTTCCACTAACCATGCTGAGGCATTATAAGTGTATTCATACCCACCTTGAGTGTTAAGTTCTTTAACAATAAAAAAATAAAAATTTATGTAGACATTACATTTACGTTTACCAGTCATTCCACAAACAAAGTCTAAAGGAAGTTTAAAAAAATTAACATGTTTTCTTATTTCAGCGCAAGTTTTATTTTATTTATTAAAACTAATATTTATATTGTAAATACAAATTATTTTCCTTGTGTTCTGTCTTGAATCTCGCAATCTCTAATAGATAGTTTTGCGAGCTACATTTTTATTTAATCTTTCTTATTTACGAGTAACAATTTCGATTGTTGGTTCTTTTGATTCTTGTATTGCATTTGTTCGTATCTTCAAGTCACTGTTAACTTCGCCATAGAGCGGTGAATATATGTAAGTAAAATCAATTTGAATGACACACAAAAAACAAGTTTTGTTCAATTATCGAAATTATCCGGTTTTCTTCGTTTAGTTTTAATTTTAAGTGTTTTAGAGATGTTTGTCAACAGAAATATAAAAGAAAATATTTATAAAAGAAAAAAAAAAAAATAAAACAAAAGCTATAAATTATATAAAACCTAATAATAATTTCCGTAGCCACTCCATTGGCCATAGCCACTGTAGCCAGAGCCGTATTGCCAATGATTGTAGTAGCCGTCATACTGTTGTTGTTGGTATGATGCCTGGCCACTTTGGCCATAGTAGCTAGAGTTTGTACCTGAACCGTAATTATAATTTGCTGATGTACTATTGGTGCTGTTATTATAGGCTGTAGCAGTTTGCGCTGTATTTGTAACTGCTCCGGCATCTTTACTGCTGCCAGATGATGTTTTCTTATTTGGACTAGTTTCACTAAAAAGAAAAGTTTCAAAAGATTTAGATAATATATCGCATTATCCCATAATACCAAGCATTTCCTTTGGTAAGTCACTAACTTAGCAGTTGGTAAATATGCAAGGCTTGTTAAATCAAATAAATGACAGAAATAACGTACCTCTTTTTCTTCGCCTCATTCACTTTGTTTAATGCGGCCTGCAAAGCTCTTTGTGCATCAAGAAGTCCGCCGGCTGTACTGCCAAAGTCTTCAAGGAATTCTACTTTCCTTTGAGCAAATAATACTCTTTGTTCCAGTTCAACATTCTCTCTAGACATAAATTTGTCCATAATCTGAACAACTTCAGCCTCATCAACAACTGGTCTTTGTAAAGCTATATCGATCATTTGAAGAGCAACTCTTGTATTGGCAGGATCTTTTTCTAAAGCTTGTCGCAAAGCACTCAGAGCCGCTTCCAAATCACACATAATCTTATTACAGAATCTAGCGTATTTAATTGCTAAACTACCCGCAATATTCTTGTTCTTTGCCGTATTGATATAGTGCTCGTAAAGTTCCTTACATTTGTTGTGGTCACCACGACGCCGCTCAACATTTATCCGCCGATAGGCAATTTGTAAAAGATTCGGACAACTCTTCTCCAAATTAATTAAGATTTCGGCAGCTTTCTCAAAGTCATTTTGGCATTCCTCAAACGCCGACCACATTAAATGCAGACTTGGTTTGTCGGGATGATGAATTGTACAGGCACGATGGTACGCATCCCTTGTGACAGGTATAAGTTCCGAATCACTTTGAGCTTCCAGATAGCGAATTAGTTTAAGCCAAAACTCATCATATAACGCACATGCAATGAGGCAACGTTCAAATAGAATTAATATTCTTTTTCGATCACCTTTTTCAATTTCAAAATCAAGATAATCTTTCCAGTTTTTCAGCTGACATCTTTCGAGAGGTTTTACATGGAAATATGGTCGCTTTATACCTTCCTCAAAGGTCCAACGTGCCGTCACAGCTGCTACTGTACTCTTATGCAATTTTCTTCTCGTTGATATGATTTTGTCTTTTATTGCGGTCATTTCTTCATCGGTGCGAACATGATCGTCTGCTTCATCCTCTGTCTCTTCAGCTTTCGATTCTTCAGGAGCCCTTTCTCCTGTTCCGTCATCGTTTTGTTGCCTGCTGCTTTCTTTGGAAGCCTTTAATGCCTCCCGAACTTCAGATCGTAATTTCTTAAATTCTTCTGGTGTTATTGTTACCGTTGCCGGGTGGTTATTAATGAGATCTTGAAAGCTACAAAAGAAAAAAAAACGAAAACAAACAAATACAGTTAATTTATGTAACAACGCCAAATCACATCAGTTGTACAATACTTACTTTCCAAAGTGTCCATTATATCCCTGAGTTGGAATGCCCAAAAGTTGATCGTAAATGTTAACCACTTTCTGATAGCGTTTGCCTTCTGTTTCCCATTTAATGAATGCATCCCAGAGTTTGTCTGATCGGAATTCAAGCCCACATGCGTTTATTGCTCGCTCGAATTGTGATCGAATGTAATCTTCGTTGTCACCTTGGATTGCCTTTACATGAGTTAAATAGTGGATCCAGAGATCAACTGACAGCGGAATAGCTTTAAGGCCACGTTCAAATACCTATTGTCGATCGGAATACGGTTTTGTTTGTTATGTGTGTGGAAGAGATATTGTGAGAGGGAGAAAAGAAATGGGAAAATTGTGCTAGATTTAGTTTACCAAATGAAATTCAAAGAATACTTAGCTTTTGTGGAGTTGATTTGGTTTTTTTTTTTTAAGTAGGTTGAAATTGAGAGAATTTAGAGCATTAAGATGCAAGAATTTGTTTTATTAGTACGTATGTATATGTAAAGCACAGGGACAATAGCTACAATAATTGCTGTTGCTCCTCAATCAATTTATGTTGCAAGTCATACGGAAGCAATTATTTGTTTAGTATATTCGATTCAGTAGGGCGAATAAGATGATGTAACAACAGCAGCTACATACGAAGCATTTTTATAATATTGTGACTAAAAATAAAGTCAACTTGAGAATGACATCAAACGAAGTAATATGCAGAGATACGCAGTAGACTCCATTAAAAACAAAATATTGTACCAAATAATAATAATTTATAGTCTTTATGCTAAACTGAGGAAACAAAAGAAGGGACAAAGCGATGAGTTTGGGGTTAATAAGCTGAAAATTTTAGGAGCGAATACCCGCTTTTTATTCGAAAGAATCTCTCCCAAGCACAAGTTTGTGGATTGACCGCTTCTAACTCAAACCCCACATTTCATAAAACGTTATAGAAATAAAAAAAAACTTTTATACACTATCGGATCGATCAAACAAAGACCTCAAAGGCTATTTTATTTGTGTTCCCTCTTCGCCTTTTAACGTTTTAGGAGATATAAACAACAATCGATATAGTAATTTTGTATACTGTTAAACACTACATGATAAGCGTGCTCAAGGGTCCCGAGAAGTTTGTACACAGCGCGGGCGAAGGAAAATTAGAGAGGAAGAAAAGAGATACCGATGTACATTGGTCTTAAACGTTTGCAAGTTATAATGAATAGGAAATTGAGAGCGGGCATTCCATAAGCGGGTTGTACGGCTTAGGGACGAATCACGATATTGCAGAGTACGTCCGAAAATGGGCTTGAAGGTATACTGATGACTGATAAGCATTTATAGCGAGGAGGGTGTTATGATTGGAGGTTTGAAGAGGCGAAATGCTGCTGGCTATTTCAATGGAGCACTGGTGGTGGAAACAGCGATAAAACAAAGTGATACGGGGGACGACATTACGTCGGTGTTCGAGGGTGTCTATTGACTGACTTAGACATTTCGCAGCATTTTTGACGACATCGAATATGTTGTCCGTTGTCACTGACACACATGCCGAGAATGGAAACTTCTTCGGTTTCGACGATGCAAGTGCCATTCATGGATAATGGCTGGGCATTTAAATTTCAGTTTGACAACACCAGACATCATTGTGCTCTGGAAGCATTAAATTCCACTCTGTTGGTAGTTCCCCAATTGGTTATGCTGTTAATATTGGAATTTAGTAAGTTTAACATACGCTGCCATTCCCGTTCTACAGTTGAAAAACAGGGACGTGAGTCCGGGAATATGAAAAGCAAAAAAGCAGAGTATACTGTCATCAGCAAAGAACTTAACACTCAAGAAAATGTGACTACTCTTAAAACGCCGGAGCACGTGTTACATTTTTTAGAAAATTGGATAGAGGGGGAGAGAGAGAGAAAGATGTTTGCACTCAGTGGTTGTTTCGCTCCATGGGGGCGAGACTAAACTATTAGTGTAAATTGACTTGTTGTCTTTCGGGAGCGGCTGTTATTGAACCCCGATGTTTAAGTACTCTTGATACTATAAGAGTGCGAAAGTGGTTTCATCAAGACGCCCTCAAGTGTAGGCGGGGACAGAGCACAATCTGGAACATCAGGACATCAGGGACATCAGGAGTCCACAAGGTTTAACCTTTCCTAGTATAATGGACTTGGACTTGGCATGACGATTTGTAACAATTGCCAATCATTGAAAATAAAGGGTATTTCATCAGGAGGTGTAGCATTTGAAAGGCCTATTATTTTACACCTTATGCACGCAAGGTTGGCATATGGTGACAGATGTCATCTATGAATTTGGGAAATTTACCATGGAATGCTACACCATGAAAGAAAAAAATTCAAATCGTTGAATTTTATTACGTATTGGGAAAAAATATACATCTGTCTATTCTCCATATACTCGTAGCACCTTCTAACTTTCTTGACGGAAAGTAATTTTATTATAGATCTCAGAATGATGTCGAAGAAGTTCTTGGTAGATTTTTTTCGTCAAAACCGAAGAGATCTTCTAGTGACGACATAAGGAAGTCACCTAAGACTTGTGTAGAAGTCTAATTAATTATATTCACGACTGAATTTTCTTATAGAATTTATTAACTAAAGACAGTTACTAAGCCCAAAGCGTGTCGCAGTTATGGGAATTAAATGAATTTATTTAGATTCTACGTCAGCCTTGTTATGGTAAAATATCGAAGTAAAAAATTTGCGATCCCACCTGATCGAATTAAAACAGTATTGTCCATTAAATAGGTACGTCTTGCAACATTCACCGGATTGCCTCATTAACCTGTTGTAAGAAACCATTTTGTTTAACAATAGCAATGTGTTATGTTACGTGATTAGATATTATATAAAAGATATTTCATTTATATACCATTTCGTACTTACGCCTGGTAAATTTTAGATTTTCTTTGCTTTGTTTTTTTTTTTTTTTTATCAATCTAAACTCACACTACATTAATCAATCATAATATGTACCACGATAAGAACAAATGCATTATTTCATGAACAATTAAAAAACAAAAAAAAGAACATTTCAAACTATATGTTTATCACTTTTACCGAAATATATGACAACATTTGAATAAATTTAAACTATGGAGCATAAATTTGCATTTCTCCTCGTACAAAAATAAAACAAAACTAAACTGAAGAACTTGTGTACTATAAAAATATGTTCAAACGAGTTCGAGACAAGAGTGGAAAATTTCAAAGCTGTATTAGGTATCTCTTTATTGCACTAATTTTATGTTGCATAGAATTTCTTTTTGGTAAATAACAATACGTTCAAATATATATTATTTCGGAGCACACCATCAACTGAGCTTCACTGAGGCTGAAACAACCGGATTTTATTTGTTATTGGAAATTTTTCAATTATGTACTTAAAAACAAAAAACTTCATCCAGAATCGAATTGGTACTCAGAATCAATGGTAAAGTTGATGAGGTGCTCCTTGTAGTACAACAAAATCATAAATTTCACATATTTCAAAGTTATATCATTCAGGAAATGCTTATAGACGACACCAACAGTGTCGTCGAGGAGGAAGAGAGGAAGCTCGACTGCACAAATATTACAGCAGCAAGTGCCCATGAGCGTAGGCTGTTGGAAATTATAAATTATTCTAGTATGTAATAACACAATACGTATACATAATATGAGTATGAATTCTTTCTTTTTTCTTTTTCAAAATTTTAACTAATTCTTTGTAAAAAAGAAAATACGCTAGCAAGTAGCAAGAAGATAAAATAATTGCAAAAGTTCTTTGAAGGTGTGGTTTCTTTAGCTCGTACAAAATTATTGAATTTTCGAAAATATAGAAAAGAACATAAGCTGTACAGAATTCGTGAATCTCATTTGTAAATTCATTTTTACTTACCTCATTGCAGTTGCTTTTGAGTCCTTTGCGCTTCTCATAATCAGCATATTTACGCCAGTAACCATAACAATAGGGATAGTGGGAAAGGAAAGCATCGTAAGCTTCTCGAGCCGCCTCTACATCTGTCTATAAAATAAAATAAAAATGGTATATAGGGTTATAACTTGATTCATAAAAGGCTACACATTCACGCCACGCACTACCAGCTTTTAAGGGGGGAAATAGGTGTTTAGATGACTCAAAAAATGGGTTTTTTTTTTATTCCATAAATTGTTAGTAAAACTGTTCAAAAATATGTTCCCAAAAATTCAAGTAAAAATTTCAATTTCTTCTGATGTTATGAGCGATTTAGTGAGCGTCCCTCATTAAATGCCTTCGTAACCTCTGTTTCCAAGTTTGAAGACAAAATGTCAACGTTTCCGAAATATACTCGTAATTATTAATGTCTGATATTTTATTTGAATCACATTAATGATCATGTCCTATCCTCAAAGAGCCCGTGCTTGTTTAAAAAGAATGACAACCTTATAAAGCTTAAATTTGAAGTTTGACGAAACTATACTGTTTAGTATTTGTTCTTCAGCCATCAATAGTGAGCGATCTCAATGAATTTTGAAATATGAAAAAAATTGTTCATCGTTATGTGATACAATACTTTCATTTGAAAGGCCTTAATCCAAACAAAACCAAAACGGAACTGGATTCTACCCTGGGGGAGTTACTCCTTCGTTTACAACAGCAAAATATTGGGTGGCAGATTTTAAGCGAGGGCGTACGAGTTGCCAAGACGGACATCGCAGTGCTCGACCAAATGAGGTAAGTTCACCAGAAATTTTATTTATTTGTTTGTAATGCTTATACACTTTAAGATAAATAATCTTATAAGATAGTGAAAAGCTAATTAAGAACAATGAAAGCTAGTGGAGTAGTTGTACCAAATTAAAACTTAACAAGAAAAATTTATATACAGTGGCGAGCAAAACTGAATACCAAAAATGTAAAAGCAGTATCATTGCCTAAGTTATAAGTTATTATAGGTCAGAAGTGCAGTATTTTAATATAATTAATTTTATTTGTTTAGTGTGTTTAATTAAGTGTTTTTTTTAAACGTACAACATAGTTTGGTTTCCATTTACTTAACAATTAAAAATTAATATATAGTTCATAGTCCAAAGTATTCACTTTTGCACGTTTTAATCCTTGTAGCTAAAAACTAGCTCCTAGTATTTTGTCCATAGCCCTTGTTTCGTATTGCACTTTTTATTCGCCTTGGCACTGTTTCTATCAATTTTTGTATTATTCCGTCTGGAATCTTCTTCCATTCGGTCTGAACCCTGGTCCAAAGTTCGTTTATGTTTGTAGGTGGACTTTCGTGTCCCAGAAGTTGCCGACTTTGTGCGGGCCATTGCAATTGCGAAAAAAGTTGGTTACCGAGCCAGTTTTTGACGATTTTGGCGGTGTGCTTGGGGTCGCCTTCTTGCTGGAAGGTGATCTCTTCAATGGGATACGAACATTTCTCAACGAACTCCGGCAAATTTGTCTGGAGTATTCCAAGATATTTATCTTTTTTCATTATCCCATCGCTTTTCACTAAGGGTCCGACATGCCACCAAATAAAACACCCCTAAGCCATAAGACTCCACCTCCACCGTACTTTACGGTCTCCTTAACTTAGTGTTTGAGAACTCGTTTGTTTGGGTATGCCAAAAGTATTCTTTCACATCTGATTAGTAGCAATTGATTTTTGTTTCGTCAGACCATATTACCCTTTTCCAGTCTTCAACCGTCCGATTTTTGTGGTCTTCGCAGAACCTTAACCTTGCTTTCACATTTTCGTCAGATAACGCATGCTTCTTCTGCTTGGTTGCCGATACAAGACCGATTTGTCTAAGAGCTCTCCTGGCAGTTTATTCGCTAAGGTTTTTTTTTTATACCCCTAGAGGAAAATAGAGAAATTTTCATTCATTTTGTATTCAGTTTTGCTCGCCACTGTAGGTACAGATTAAAATTCGTATTAATTATGTGTTAATTGCTTCGCAAAAATTATTTACAGATTTCTAGAGAAATAGCCTTGTTGTACTTGTACCTATATTAGTTCTTAAATTTCGCGGTAATGAATTCCACGTTCGGACTGAATTTACGAAAAATTTACGTTCTGAGTTAGGGTTGTGTTTTGGGGGAGAATTAATTGACCAGTCCTGTGCGAAGAGGTAAATCGAGTCTTCTCGTATTACGAGAATATCCGATAGCAGGGCTAGAGTTCGAAACTTGAGATAGCTCTCAAAAGGCATGTCGAGCAAACGAGAAGAATAACTACTTACACTGTCATATTTACGTAGCCCAAAGACATGACGTATTGTGCTAAAAGCCACATTGAGCTTTCTTCTACTGATCGAGTCACAGCTGCAAAAGATTTCACATCCGTAGAGTAAAATAGGAATAACCAGCGATTTAGCTAACATCAAGCGCGTTTTAGTTGGGATAAAAGACTGTGTTACCCATAAATTACGTAACACCCCATATACCTTTCCAAGGGCAGCACTGATGTGATTTTCCCAAGTTAATTTGCGGTTAAAAGTGACCCCAAGATTCTTTGCAGTCTCAACATAATCTATTGCGGAGCTTTTCAATAAAAAAATACGAAAGATCCAGTGGTTTCTTCGATATGACTAGGCACTTCGATTTCTTAGCGTTTAAAGAAAATCTGTTAAGTTCAGACCAACGTGAAATTTCCCCAAGATCTTCATTGATAGAGCAAACTCCGTTCTCAAATAAATCAAGTGGACAGCTCATATCCATTTGAACATCATCAGCATACATATGTGACGAACAGTTGTTTATGACGGATGGAAGCTCATTTACATATAATGAGAACAATAAGGGGCCAAGTATAGATCCTTGAGGGACACCACTAATAGTTGGAAGAAACTCGGATATATTGTCATTGAGCTGAACTGATTGCATTCTGTTGTTTAAGTAGGATGTAAGCAGCTTTACTTCACCTGATGAAAAGTTATACTTTTCCATAAGATATTGTGATCAACCATGTCAAATGCCTTGGAAGGTACCTACGAGCACCAAGAAAGTTGCCTTTTCTTCATCTAATGCTTGTCGTATATCGTCAGTAACACTCAACAGAGCGGTAATATAGCTGTGTTTCCCACGAAAACCAGATTGCTTTGATGTGAGCATGTTATTATTTTTAAGATATGTGCTTATCTGTTTTTGCAAAATACGTTCAAAAGCCTTGGACAGAAAGGGCAGAATTGAAATTGGTCTAAACTCATCAGCTTCAGCACTTTTGGAAATGGGTATAATTTTCGCCAACTTCCACTGAGTAGGGTACTCCTCTCCTTCTGTCAAAATAGTGTTAAAGATGAATGTGATAAAAGGCAGTATGATTGGTAAGAGCAGCTTTAGAAATATAGTGTGCATTTTCTCTAACCCAAGGGCATTTGACTTTATCGAGAGTATACTTTCTACCACATCAGCACTATCGACCGATCTAAAACCAAAATTATTAACAGCCAGGCTCGCCAACAACTCAGTCACACCTCACGCGGACGAGAAGAGCCGAGACAAGAAATTCCGGTTTAGGGAATTGCAATCAATGCTGTCATTACTATCTGCCAAATTACACTTTGCCTTGCCAATATCTATGCCGCGTAAATTGTTCCAAAGCTGCCGGGCACTTAAGCAGGTGTTCAGCTTGCTCGCATACACACAATATATTTGTCGAAGTTCTGGAAGTCGATATCGCTTCCAACTGTCGTAGGCTCTATCGCGCTGCTGCATTAAGGAACGTATTTGATTGGTAAACCATGATTTGCTTTTGTCCTTGATGGTCTTGCTTCTCAAAGTTACGTGTGTGTCATAGAGATTTAAAATATTTGCATTTAAGAATTCGATTTGCTCACTGGACGACGACATATAGAAAATGTTATCCTAACATACATTTCTACTATGCGCTTCCAACACGTTTTTATATATGTGTCGAAAATCTCAATACTCCAGAGTTTGAATGACATGATTGATGTTAAAATTAAAAATTAGGAAAAATAAATCATGTTTTGAAAAAGCAAGCGCAGAAAGTTGGTCGTGTAAGCAGACTTCGCTTAAATCAACTTACAAGAAATAAATCTAAAAGCGTCGGTGTGCCGCCGGGAAAGTGAGTAGGAGTACTAACATTTACTAGTATTAAGTTGAACATTCTCATACTATTGGTCAAGATATTAGAGCTTAGGAGATTGCTGTTGAAATCTCCGCAAAGAATAATATTAGAGGACGTCAATGATATTTCCTCCAAAAGAGTTAGAAAGGGGACAAGTTAATATATTTGTTGAGCCTATACATAGATTGCACCTATTAACATTTTACCTTCATCACCTATTAAATCGACGAATGAATAATCTATCTCACTGATGAGGATGAACACCTCAACTTACACTTGACTGAATACCGGACATAGATTGCAACACCATCACCACTACGGAATTTTCTGTCCGAACGAAAGACACGATAACCCATTAGGCAGCAGGAAGTATCACTCAAACCACTCCCAAACCATATTTCGGAGACACAGATAACGCCCACATTAAAACCCTCACAAATAACAATGGACTCAAAAGGGAGAATCGGCTCCAAAGAAGGCAGAGTTCCATCTGCAGACAAGGTCATGGCGTCAGTTTTTTGTGATGCGCGTGGGATAATTTTCATTGATTATCTTCAGAAAGGAAAAACAATCAACAGCATGTATTATGTGAACTTATTGCAGGGTTTGAAAGATGAAATCAAGAAAAAACGGCCGCATTTGGCAAGATCAATGAGTTAAAGTTCGAATTGCTTTCTCAAGCACCCTATACGCCAGATTTAGCCACTCAGATTATATTGTTTCCGAACTTGAAAAAATGGCTCGGTGCTAAAAGATTTACTGGAGTCTGCTGTTGATGGCTATTTTAAGGAGCTCGACGATTCTCACTATAAACAGGGTATCGAAGCTATTGAACATGAACAAAAGTATATTGAACTAAAAGGAGACTGGGTAGGAAAATAAAATTTGTTCCCAATTTTTTGTATTTTCTTTGTTAGGTCGGGTACTTCTGGGACTACCCTCGTAGTAAAATTGTCACTAGCCAGTCTTTAAATGTACTAAAAATGATTTCTTCGCAGCCAGCTCATTCGCAATTCGCTGAGAATGGACCTTTACACCTCTAGAAACCACCGAATATTCTACGACGTTTGAAGTTGCAATATCCTTGACGACTCGGACGAGTCGTCACTTGCGACAAAAAGTGGATCTTGTTAGACAATTCGATGAGATCAGGAGAATGGTTAGACATGAGTCAGTCTCCCAGCTGACTTGCCAAGGTAGAAATACAGTGGTGACCAGAACTATTCTCCCGCTAGAGTGAGTAAGCCAAGCGTCGTCGGTAAAGAAGTTTATGTTCGGCTTGCGTGGATTTTTATTTTCGTGTGATCGTCGTTTTTGCAATGGTCGTAGGAAAATCCGGTCCAAAAGAACCCGAAAGAAAAATGATTGGATTACTCAAATGCGAAAACATCAGCAAACTCTTGGTCTCACTAAGGTTGCCTGTAGAATGGTTCCCATGTCCGCAAATTTAACTAACCCTACAAGTGGCGCAATAGCAATGCAAATACATGAGAGAAATATGCAATAACGCACGTTAAATATTTCAACGATTTCAACAATTTCCGCTCGGAAAAACTGACAAAAGTACTCTTGAATTGATAAAAACGGCCTAAAAAGATGATGGAGGGGGGAAGAATTGAAATGTCAATGGATGACAAATCTCGCTCTAGTCGTCTTTCCACGGCCATGAAGAAATTCGCGAAATCATCCTGAAAGATGGACGACGGATCATTAAAAAAAAAGTTATACAGCTGTCTGGATTGACTTGGAGTTCAACTCAGCGAATTTGAACGGAAGATTTGCACATGGAAAGGGTGGCTGCCAAATTCGTGCCTCAACTGATGACTGCTGAATAAAAACCAAGTCGCATGTTGTGCTTTGAAAGAAGAATTTCGGAATGACTCAAACTTGTTTATCCATGCTGCTATGGGTACGACCTGAAAGGAAGCAAAAATCAAGCCAGTGGGAGACTTCAGAAAGAAAAAAAAGCTTGTCAACTGAAATCAAACCTCAAAACAATTCAGATTTTTTTTTTTTCGATGTCAGACTACTCGGAATTAGTTCTGCAGGGCCAGACAGGTAACCAGGCTTTCTCTCTGGAAGTTTTAAGAAGATTGCGCAACAGTTTCCGCAACCTAATTTATGGCACTCGGGCCGCCGGTTTTCTGACCACAATAACGCCCCAATTTTTACCCAAAGAGATAAAATCTTGAAAAAATGTATCCTTGTTTTGGTGGACCACTGAAAAGGCGATAGATGTAAATATGGGATAAATCTTGTGAAGAAAATAGTCAACTTCACATGAAAAAACGTAATATTAGTTTATTTACCTTTCAGAAGGTAATATTTTTAGGGGAAGTACGAGACTTGCACTAAAAGCCAGGGATTCGGCGTAATGAACTGAAGTGTCGTATATTACAGCTAGTGAGTGCTATTTTAGAAAAATTACTTGTGCCGTTTGAAAACATCCTCTAAGTATCTTCGAGAGCCTCATATGAACACCCTGATCTGGATCGGATTGAGCATGCATGGGATGAGCGTGGGAGACAATTAAAGCAGAGAAATCCGGACCCATTCACCTTAAGGAGCCTTAAATGTGCTTTGTTCGAAGCATGGATCTATATAGTACTCATTTATTTTTCTAAAAATAATGTAAAATTGAGCGAAAAATAAGCCGTTATTAAAAAAAATTACGATAAACTGGTAATATTTTATATGTTTGTCTTCCTGCTTGCATTCCTCTTTCTTTGTTACATCACAAAATGAACGTACCTCTTGGTCAACATATTGCAATAGATATGTCCACCCGGTAAAGTCGGCTGGGTCGTCCTTGACTGCCTTCCAATACTTATCAAGGTCTGGCAGTTTTTTCTTTTCCTTTTCCTTTTTCTTCTCCTTCTGTTCTTCTCCTAAAATTGAATACATACACAATGTGTTAGGAGGAAATACTTTCATTTTTTTTCATTTAAGCAAAACAAATAAGAATACCTTCACTATCCACCTTGAGCTTTTTTTCGACAGGCCCATCATTGCTTTCACTAGTCGGACTGCTTGGATTATACTCCTCGCTGACTTTCTCTTCGACGGCTTTTCTTTTAACGGCAGTTGCGTCAGCCTTTTTCGCACTATTGCTACCACTTGTCGGTAGCTCATCTTCGGATACGACTTCAGTATCGGCTGGCAATTCAGCTCGCGGGGGAGCTGGTAGCTCCTCATCGGACACTTCCTCGGCATCATTAACTTCCGGCTTCGAAGGCATTGGAAGTTCATCTTCCGATACCATTTCTGTGTTAACCAAAGTAGCATCACTACTATTATTATGCAAATCCTCCGCTATAGCTGGCTCTGATACACTATCATCCTCTTCAACTGCTGCACCAGAATATATGGTTAATGCTCCAAAATTCTTTGCTTCAACCTCTTCCTCGCCAACTGAAGGAAAACTATTAGCATTATCCCCTGCTAGGCTAGCCAATAACGAGCTCTCAACACACTCATTTGTATTAGTCTCTTCGGATTCTGCGGCAGCAGCTTCGTTTGGTCCGTTTTCGGAGTTTTCATTTTGTGCAACACTGCCAAAGGGGAACGATGAACTCTTTTCATCATCTACATTATTGACAATTATTCCACCACTGTCCACCGCTGTGGTGTAGTCTTCCCCATCTTGTGCAGTATACATTTCCATGTGCATCTCGTTTTCAGAGACTACTTCTTCGATAACTTCCATTCCTCCTGTGAGTATTTCTTCCTCAACTATCTCCCTTTGACCATCATCTTGCAACGTAACGGCAGACTGTGATCGAGATGACTCGTCGCCTATTACTCCTTGCGCTGCTTCAGCAAGCATCTCCTTGATTATGTCTGATTGTTCGGAAAAAGTTGTACCAACCTCTTCTTCAGCAATTTGTGGTTGTGGTTCAATCATCTATCAAAGTAAAATTATAATTAATACATTCTTTTCACTAGTTTTTTTTTAGATAAGAAAACAACCAATATTTCAGTTGGCCCTTGCAAGTAATCATGTTCACAGGGAATCATGGCAGCTGGATCAACGCCACAACTGCCGAAATACTTTGCAAACGTTTTCATCATAAAACAACACAAGGTGCAGAATAGACGCACATAACTTTGAGGTTATGGCACACCAATCGTAACCAATGTATTAAAAGGGGAAAAAAAAAAAAAACTGTTTAACCACTTACATGCTCCTCAGTCTGCTTGCGTGTGGATCGTCTTTTTGGACGAGCTGGTGATGGTGCAGCTGGAACAGCGACTTTTCTGCCAGAACGAGTCCGCCGACCTGAAATAAGTTTACATTTAGGTAGAGCGGCATTAAATAGAAAACAAATTCTGTAAGAAGCAAGTCTGTTGGTGGTGTTTGCAAACGGATGATGGACAAATGCGGACAAATGGCGGTTCAATTTTGGGACATGTTTATCGGGATTTCGAGTACTAATTTGTGTTTGTAATAATTATGTCGTTTGCCTTAGATACTTACCTTCTTTTGTGCTGAATTTTTTTAAATGTACAACTAGCTTTTTGCGAAATAACTTACCACTTTCAACCGTAAGGTTCTCTTCATCATTCACCGACGCCATTTTTAGTAACTTTGGCTAAGGGAAGAATTGTAGTAGATGAAATCGAAATTCAGCTTATTCAGCAAGCAGGGTGCTTGGTAATATGTTCCTGTGGAGTTACTTGATGTAAAACAAAATAATTTATATAATATATGAAATCAGTTAGATATGCATTATACTTGACACACTTGATAAATTCATTCTACGTGCAGGAAAAAACCAATGTTCAAAATGTGGTTAAAAGTTAATTCTTCTTTTGCAAGTAAACTGTTAACTCATTTTTTGTTTTAATGTAGCATTGCATATTACAAAATAGAAACTAAAATTCTGACAATTGGCAAAAACTATGATTACTTACAAAACATTTGAAAATTAAAATAAAAATATTTAACATCTATTTTGCCACGAGAAATGAAACAAGAAAAATTGTTTACAAATGTATTAGTCATCAATTTATACTTCGCATGATTTGTAACCCGAGAGCATTTTACACTTTATGGCACATGATGCTACTATATCATGTTTTAATTTTGAGGTATCATATCATTCTGAGTAAATCCGCAACTGATATTCGAATTTAAGGACAGCTTCTGAGAATGCGGAACAGAAAGCTAATGGAACATTTCCAAAGAGATCTTCGCTTGTGAAGAAGAAAAATGATTTATTTTGCTCAACGCAAAATAACATACATATGTACGTACAACGCTTGGTGTATTCCAATGGCCAAATTACATTTTTAGTGTATATTGTAGAAATTTACGTAAAACAACAACAATCACACGGATTTTTGACAGAAGAACATTGACTTCGGTGTTTTATATCGTGAATATCGTAAAATCCTCTACCACGCCAAACTAGAGTTATTTTGTTGTATTTTATTTTCGAAGGATACAATACAAATAAATTTGCAAGGTCCGGGATTTTAAGCCCGCTTTTTTCACTCCAGAGGAAAAATAAACTCCTGAATCTGTTTCGTTAGCACTCTTCAGACTTTTTCAGAAGCAAAATTTTGCTTCTGGATATCATTTCATTCCAGAAGCAAAATTTTCCTTCTGGATTTTATGTCAGAATGTAGTAACACATATAAATAGCATTGTGTATCAAAACAGATTTGTGCTTTTGAGCAAACGACTGTTTTGGGTTCCCTTCTTGAAATCTTTTACATTTTTTTTTTAATTCAATAAATTTGCCTTCTGTCATTTTGCCAAACAAAGAAAGTGGCGGCATAGAAATTTGACATTTAACCACTGCATGTAAAAACTTTGACAGCAAAATCAGAACAAGTTTCTAGCGTTCCATTGGAGTTCGAATCGCCCATAGATAAACTAACCTAGATGACAAACTCTACTAATATTTTTGCAAACCCTTAGCTTTCGCACTAACGTTTTTACCATTTCTATAACCTGTCAGAATTTGCTAGAATGAGAGTAATTTGCAAGCAACGTTGCTAGAATGGGAGCAATTTATAAGTAAAGTTGCTGGAATGAGAGCGATTTGCACGCGTGTGGGTAATGTCGATGACGTTTTTTGAGTAAAATGGGCGTGTTTTGTATAAAATGAGAGGGGAATTGCGATTGATGACAATTCGCATGTATTCACGTACAGGGTCACACGAGTAGAGGCGATCAGTAGAAAACCTGTTTTGATTTTCCAATATCTGGAAAGTTTGACATCTAGGTTAGTTTATCTATGGAATCGCCTTACATCCGGAGTGAAACCAATGGAAAACCAAAAGCAGTGCTCAAATGTTTGCTTTGGTTTGTATGCAATAATTTCGTATAGATCGTTTTTGTGTTTTTCTCTAAAGTAATCCACATAAAGTAATTTTGAAAAAGTGGCGACACCGCGTGAGAGGAGTCAACCTTAAAAAATGAATTGCATCCATTTTAATTTTAAAAAAATGTCAGTTCCTATACTTAACAAAAAAAGAAGCAAAATATCAAAAATTTGCAAGCAATTAATGCCCCAAACAATAAATTGTGTGCTAAAAAAAAAGAGTGGAGTATTCTAGTACGATTATCCACCTATGCACCACTTCGTTGTGAAACGGCGTACTGCAAAACGGAAAGTTAAACGAAATTTTTCGTTTACGATTTCATCGTGTCATTTTTGTATGGAATTTTTCGTTTCACAACACTAGGCTTTAAGTAAAAAAAATTAACTAATGTGATCGAAAATAACATACGTCAATTACCGAATAAGCCGGTAACGTATGATGATGCGAACCGTCTTCCAAAGTTTGGCTCATTATATGATAAACTCATATCGGATGCAAAACTAGCGGAGCAAGCCCATTGTAGTTTACATTGCAAATTTAGGAGCAATTTCTAGACAACTAATGTAAGATACAACGGGGGAACTACAGTTGAATTCAAAATTAAGGTTTATATGCATCAACCAGCTTTTCAATGTCATAGATACTTTGATGAAGAAGCTTATTAATTTATCAAAAATGACTAAAGCATCGAAAACATCCATATTTGTATCAGTATTGCCCATCTTTCCAAACGCAACATCATTTAACATTTTAACATTTTGTTAAAGGGAGAATTTTGCGTATTATGTTAGTTTGAGATTAAAAAAAATTATACTTCAGTAAATTGCTAGAGTTTCCTGTTACTAATAGTCAGTGTTGTTCAGTGGGTTCATTACTCATGGATATGGACAGAATAAACTTCTTCCTTGTGAGTTCGTTCGTTTTTTCAGTATTGTGCTTGAATACGTCATTAAGATATTTCCAACATTTACTTAATACACTTGATCTTACAAATGTTTAATACAAACCTTAACTCCTCTCTGACTATCTTATTACACTGTAAGAGACTTACCGACAACGGTTGGCTTTCTGCAATGGTTTTTGTAGTCTGAATGGTAGCTATGATTTTAGCTTGGAAAACATTACAGTGGTTTTTTATTTTGAAAGAGCGATTGACCTGTAATAAAGTGAACCACTGGTTACATGAATCTCATATTTCTCCAAGCTATTATATCTCTTTGGTAACTATACAAATCTTCCATTTACTTCTACTAAGAATTTTAATAAAGTATTTCTTTTCAAAATTAGGAATTGGGGACAGATATTAACTTTTATCTTTCCTTCTAGAAAGGATTGAGTTATGTTTACATGACATTCGTGACCAAATGTAGTTTAAGCTGAAGCAGCGAAAATCTAGCGGTATTTCACCTTTATGGACTGTTCTTTAGAACTAAGTGTTTCTTATCGAATTACTTCTACCACGGTATCGAGCACAACATTCGTGTGCGGTCAGTTTGTCGTAACTACTGTAGTTGGAAACCTCATGTTCTACTCCAATTTAGATCAAAATCTAGGATTACTCAAGTTAGTTTGCCGAACTTGGACAACTTGATACAGCTTTTCCTATTCTTGATTTGGTAAATGTAGTGATTTCTATTCTCTGATACGTAAATTGAGAGTTGAATTAATCGAGAGTCATACTTATTCTGTTAAGTCCACACGATAAGAAAGTTAGGCTGAATCCTTAAACATCAAAAAAATGCGCATCATTAGTAGATGTTCTTCTTATCCACTGCAATGCATCAATGATGCTTTGAAATTTGTGACATTCTGAAACGCTATTTGCACACATTCTCAGCTATTGTTTTAATTTAATAAAATCCCGAAGATGAGTCAGAACAATATAAAATAATAAACAATATAAAATAAGAAAAATTACTTACGAGCTCGACGTAGCCTCCTTTCTGTATAATTTTCAAGCAAAAATGTTGCATCAGGTCTGTTCTTGTTGCAAAGGTTGCTTTTGTTTGCACAGTACATGCTTTTATACTGCGATTTGAGACGTTTTGCATTGTATCACTACAGTAATGTTGCATTTCGAAACGCTTGACGTTGCAGTACTGCGTCAATACTGCATTTAAGTAATTCAGCCTTATAGTGGCAAAGTCAAAAGCCAAATATTTGATCAATATTGCCACGTACACAGAAAGTCGACGAAAACCAATTGAAATTCAATTCGCAGCTGAAACCCGAAAGAGGATAAAACTAAGACTCAAACGTAGGAGCATTTGCAAGTCACTGCCTCATGCGCAGTGTGATCCAAAATAAAGCGAATGGTAGGTATTGATGTAACCAAACTTAGCCAAACACACGACGGTCGTAGCAATATATTGTAGACACATTCATCATTCATAAGATTATTTAATATTATTGTCACTCCTTTCATATACACTTTATATTTAGCGATACGGAAAGTGCATGTGCTTATATTTTCTTTATTTTTATTCTCACCTTATCAATTACAATTTCAGTCAAAGCCGATTCGTTCCTATGGAAACTGGAACGCAACAAACCTTGAATTATTTGATATGCCTACGCAAAAACATATTGAAATTGGCATTACCGTTCCTACGATCAAACATACAGGGGAAATATTGGTTTGGCATTACTTTTATGCCTAACTAGAAATTTTATTGACCACACTGCACTCAAATTGTAATTGTCAAAAACGATTTTTTTACTCAAAGCTGCAGCACGGACCCCATTCTTCGGGATGGAGCGTTTTGCAATTAAAATTGATAAAAGTCTTCGCGCAAATTTATATAAAATCTGCCGACTCTGTGGTATCGATAATCCCGATAAAGTAAAGGTTCTCGACGATGAAACAATAGTCACTTTGGACGACGGCGAACCCGAATTATGGAAAAAAGTTTTGGACTGTATTGGGCTTTTGGTGTGTGCTTCGTTCTTTTTTCGGGATGAAAACTAACTTAGAAAATTGTCGATTGTGTTTTGTTTATTTTCTTATATTGCTTACATTTTGATTATATTCGGTGTAAATGTGTTTCATTTACTAAAGGAAGGAATATTTATTGTTTTTTTAGATAACCAAGGATGACAAAATGCCTCAATTTATGTGTACACTGTGCGTTGATAAGATCAATGATTTTTTTGAGTTTCGTGAAATGTGTTATGCTACTGACGGGCAGACCAGAAAACTTCTTGGCATCAAAGAGGAACCAAAACTTAGAGTGAGTCAAAAACGATATTAAAAAACAAAAAGAAAGTAATTTTCTGGTAAGGAAAAGAGAAAAATCCTTAGAGTATTTGGCGTGGCAATTTGAACCACTTGAGATGCTTGTATTTTGGAAGTACATAAAGGAATAAGTAGACAACTGTTTAAGGAGGGTTTACAAATCAATGATTTACGAAAGATAAATATACAGTTTGCTTTTAAACTCACCCGGTTTGAAATACTGTGTTCTGAAGTGCTAAATTACCAATATAAAGCGATGTTTAGATGAATTCATCTGTGCTTGTATCTGAGGCTTTAACTCAAACCTAACGCGTATTACTTCAATCTCTCTTCAACTTATTCATACCGTCATGACAAAATACCTGTTTCGGGGAGTTTTTTTTAGATTAAAGCGGTGTAGACTCCTCTTATGCGTAACAAACGTCGTAATAGTCTACCACCCCCATTTTGTCTCGTGTTCGTATTGGGGAAGAAAGAAGAGCATATGCTCTTATTATAGCTGAACACGTTCTGTAAATCCTTAGCAAACGTAAAAGTTCGATAACAAATACATAAATATGTGTATTTATCGCTGTAAAAACCTGAAACAAACAAGTGGTTTTACCTTGTCTCGACCTGCGTATTGTTTCTGCCTAAAGCTCGGTAGCCACCTGTTTCCTTCGATCCTGAGCTATTTCTCGCTCTCTAGTACTCTGGCGTTCACGATCTCTTGGTCTTTAAAAACGAAGTTCGGTCTTTGTCGTCCTGAACCTGGGAGCAATTTAGTCTTCTCTTTGATTTTATTTTATCTTTTAATGTGTTCAATGTGATATTCTTTGGCTTATCGCGCAGCACTCGGTACTATACCATAGGACTGACAAGATCGGTGTTTCGTAGAGCATGCCTTTCATAAGTCGAATCTAAGTTTACTTCGAGATAGGTAAAACTTTATTATCTTGAAGTGGCTACTGTCGTCAGATTTCATTTGGCTTATTGATAGCATGTACTTTTTTCTGCCCTCATTCACACAAAAGACAATTGGTTCCGCTTGTTCTTCAATTGCAATAAAAGCTTCTATGATGACACGCTGAGAGCAACCAATTATGAATGATGTCGTCTCCCAATCTCAGCATGTAGGAAAATTTGTCAAAAATAGTTCCTTGCGAGTTAACATTCCAGCATTCACTTGGAGATTTAACAGGATCTTGTTGCCAAAATCCTGCATACGCGTGTAATAGTTTGGAGAAGTTGCTCCCAAACTACACATTGCATAAGCCTGTTTACCAACGTTCTGCGACATAATTGAATTAGTATTGCGGAATTCTGAATCCCTCATCGCCCCGTAGAGCCTAAAACAATAAATGCTGCCTAATGCGGATTATAAATGTTCACGATTAGGCTGTGAAATTCGAATTGATATCCAGGATTTGTCTCAGGGTGCAAATTTGAAACAAATCTATTTACCGGAAGCATGATACTTACTGATTACTGTTTTTGGTAAAGGCATATCATGTTAGATAGTACCTCATACCCCATATTTCTTGGATATGCTTCCTTAATTCTTTCAAGACATAAGATCGTCGTTTTTGTAAGTGACGGCTTATGGAGCTAATTGTCAATTCATCGGGCATACTCCCATCCTTCCATGCTCCGCCAATAACTTGGTGCATGCACCCTATCAAATCATCTCCGTGTTTCTAAAGCTCTGCTGGGTCGTAAGAACTGTTGGTTTTTTCGTTTTATAACGTTCATTCTACCAGGTGTCTGCCCAAAACAGTTGTTCCCATCTTTTCTTCCTTCGCAGCATACCACGGCACAGCGCAGTGTCCTCACTTAGTTGCTCGTCAACATTAAACTAATTTTTTATGTCATTCAGAACTTTCTTCACTGTGCAGTCAGTCTCCGAATTTTCTTACATCTATAGAATGATCAGAGTCATCGCTTGCTGTTGTGAGTCTGTGTACTTTTAAAATGCTAGATGAGTGCTCCGCATTTTTCTGCAACAGTTTGGCTTCGTTTGCAGTTCGACCATCTAGAACAGTTCAATTGCTCTATGGATCCATAGTTGCGAGAATCTACTCTATTTGTCACCGCACTATTAGCTGCTGCCAAGCCAGTTATTCGAAATCCGTTGTCTGTTGCCGTTTCGTATAGGCTGTGTAACTAATCCCTAAAGAATTGGCATTTTAGTTCCCTAGTTCGATTTTGGAATCATGACCTTAGTCAATTTTCTATTTACCATACAAAAGTGTAGAGACTTTTGTGGAGATAATTATTCCAAAGTAAACAGAATGTTTTAAATATAAGAACAACAAGTTTTTTTGGCAAAACCGTTTCATTTTATTCAAAATAATCCCCTTCTGACTCAATACGGCGATTTGCACGGTTTAAAACCATGTCGAATGAGTGTTTTAGATCGTCGGCCGGAATGTCCTTAAGGGTGTCGATACAAGTTTTTTGGATGGCTTCTACGGCCACAAAACGCTTTCTTTTTCATCGGCAAATACATTTTTCCGAAAAGGTAAAAGTCGCACGGTTGGCAGTTAAAATGCGATTTTTAGCCAAAAAATCCGTCGTAAATGTCGATCGGTGAGATGGAGCATTATCGTGCAACAAACGCCAACCTCTTTCGGCGCGATATTCTGACCGAATACGATGCACCAAACGCTTCAAAACACCAAGATAGAATTGTTTGATTAATTGTTTAACCCGGTGGAATGAACTGTTTTCGGACAATGTTCATCATTTTTGTGCCGATGACACATACATACTGTCACTTCGGACGCAATAACTCCGCTTCTATTCATTCAAATGTCATGAAATTTTGACAGTACATCACTGAACGATCTATATTTCCGACATGTAATTACAAATTGATGGCCTCACTAGAAATACATATTTTTAAAAAGTCCTGTTTATTTTGGACGCGGACTTGGTATATTGTATCACGTGAATCGAGGTAATATCTGTGTTATACCGCTCAAGGATAGCCTTAAGCTTTTGAGTACCACCTGTATTGGCTTAGTAACCGAACAGTTTCTGTCTCTCAAAGCTGGATTTTGATAAATATGTTTACATTGAAAGTACAAAACCTTCGTTTAGTTGAAGATGACATTGTGAATCTACATGTGTATGTATGCATAGTGGTTTTTTGGCGTACATCCCTTTGTAGTTGTATAGAATAAAAACACACAACGCTTAAAAATAATAAGTCAATGAACTTAACCGCTTATCTAAATGGCTATTGATTAGACGCGATCATCTAGATAATCTTCTTTGCAAAAGTACTTTTTGCCATTCTCCAAATTCTACGGTTATATTTCTTTTTCTACTATTCAAATGTTATTGGAAAGTAGGTTCTCAAAAGTTTCATCCAGTCTTCGATACTCCTTTTATTTTCATTGACGTCTTCTTGTCTCATACTTTCAAAAGACATTCCAGAAAGCTCCCGTTTTTCATATTCGGTACAGTTTTGTATTGTCGAAGTGTCAGTGAGAGTCTGTGCACTGCGATGATCATATATTCAAACTCGATCCGAAACAGTTAGCCTAGAAGGCTTAGAAACAGTTTGGCCTATCTGATCAAGCCTTAATGTACAAGGCTACCATTAGCAAATAATTGGAGTGTCATGTTACAATATCTCCAACCCTATACTTTAAAACCTCTTTGCAACTGCTCAATAATATAAAAAAAAATATCGGCCTATAAAAGTTATAGGCGGTAAAACAAATAGAATACAAAGATAAAACCTACTACCGACGCAACATTTTTTTACCTCTAACTGTGTTATCACTATTTTCAAACCGATTTTCCAACGAAGTTGCCACTGACGGTACCACTCTTTAATCCTTCGACCGAAAAAAAAACATCCTGAAAACCAAAATTAACGCTTGGAAAATAACATGCTGAGCCCTTTATTTCCCAGTCATTACGATGCTCAAACATTCAAAACTAATGTATTGTACATCGGAATAATTCGATCATTTGGCCTGGTGCGTATAAAACTTGATCAAATTTCAGTTCTCACGATTATGTATAAACAGACAACGTTATCACATTTACTCGTAGGGTATCGTTCTTAATCATATTTTGGGGCCTCGCAATTTACTTAAATTTATGCCCTAGCCGATATGGTCAACGGACATTCGGAACTAAATATCAATATCTCCTAATTTAAAGAGCGATTTCTAACAAAACCCGCATATTGCGTGATACTTTGTTCTATCATTAACTATCACGCTGTAAAAATTATTTGACAGCATTTTAAGTTTTAACGGCATTTGTAGCAGATTCTAGCTATTAAAAATCGTTTACCTGTTTGAAAAGAATACTCCAACAAAGATTAGTTTCAGCACCTGGTGCCGCGCAAGTTGTTAAGAGCGTAAATGGTAAATTTTTGCCAGCATCGCTGTCACTCTCATAAGATTAAGGTTCTTAGGAAAAAATAGTCTGTAGTTTCTTTTTTCATAAAAAGAAGTATGCCACTGGCTTTCAAAGCTATCAGAAAGCATTTGTTTTCTCTTGGACTTATTTCAGAGAGTCATATTGAGTGCAATATGTCTCAAAAGAAATCCTAACGTAAATTATACCGCTGACCGAGAACGCCCAAACTCCTCCTTTTAGGCTTTTCCAACAATTTGGTCTAGTCAATTTTATTTCTATTTTACTGTTTTGCAGCATCTAATGCGTGTTCTTTTACAGCGTTTTCCCTCCGGATAAATTTCGAAAATATTAGAAACATTTTTTTCTCGATACAGCAATTCGTTTACTGTTTGCAGAGCTCACGTTTCAGTGCTATGGATAGTGTAGGCTTTATATCATATTATATAAAGTATCTCTGAATCTACCTTGCACTACTAAGTTACTTTTTTCTCACCTGAAGAAACAACCAGATGTTGACAGGAGTTCTTCTTCTATTGGGTTCGAAAGAATTGTGAATTTCTGAATAAAAAGCGGACTCAAAATAGGCCAAGGCCCTGGGTACATTAAAGTTACTTCAACTAATTATACTTTTCGTTGGAGTTGGATTTCTTCTTTTATTGAATTTTATATTTTATAGTTTGCTTGGACCTCTAAATTTTGCCACTGACACATGAAAACACTAGTTATCTCAAAGCTATTATTCTGCTATACATTGGTAAAGATGTAAAGATATTTATAATTGATAATTTAATAGCTTTAGCCCCTTGATATCAATGAATTTTACTAAATGTGGTTCATTCTTATAGAAGCACTGCACCATTTTAAATTAATCCTCATATTTTTTCTACTTTCGTGTCAAACTAGCTCATGTCAGTCGAATTTCTAATCAAACATTACGAGTATCTTGTGAGGTGGCGAGAAAGTAATTTTAATATACCCAGCTGTGATTACTCGTGGTTACTCGTAGTCTTTCCGTTTCTTAGTTCACTAATGGGATTGGAAATTATATCCTTGGCGTTGCTTGATGCTCGTGTACCAGTTATTCGCGTTCGTAATATATCAATGAATTCTGCAGTATCATATTCTGCCATTTCTACTTTATGAGCTGTACAGCAACATCGGTGTGTAATGCCTAGAGCTTGTGGAACGGATGGATATAAGGAACGCTCGATGCCTAGAAGGGAACTAGAACATTAATAGGCAGTTACTTGAGGGGTTTACTGAAGATAAATCTAGGCCTGATGCACTTTAAAAAAATATTTAGCGCTCATCAATCACACACAATTCATAGTCCGATTTATTCATTTCATTTTCTATATTTTTGAGACCCTTAAATGTATTGTTTTTCTTGCTTTTTTAAATAAAATTTATGAGTAATATGTACAACGACGTAATCTCTTGAGCGGTTTATATACGTATAATCACGCGCAAACCCACGCATATCCATGACAAATTCTCGACTAATATCACAAAAGGTTTTTGTTTTTCTCCTACTAACGAAACATTTAAAACAATGAAAACTCATTGCTTTATTTTCATTTACAGAGCCCAACAAAGATTGTGGCACCGGTTGCTTGCAAAACAGAAGATAAAGATGTAAAGAAACCAATTGCCGTGGTTTCTACACAAAGATCTGGTAGAAAACGACGGAATGCAGACATGGAAATTTGTAATGCAACGGCGAAAATAAAAACCGATGAAACTGATGATATTAAACCACCGCCAGTCAGCACAAACGTCAGTGGCATAAAGAAAAAACGCTTAAAATTTGATCCCGACGAAGATGTAAAGCTCGCCGACATCAAATCAGGATCAGTATCAAAAGCAGCTTCTGGATCAAAATTGGGCTCCACGTCAAAGGCGAACCCGCCTTCAAAACTGGGCCCTGCATCAAAAGTAAAATTAGGTCCTGCATCAAAATTAAAATTAGGTCCTGCTTCAAAATTAGGTCCTGCCTCAAAACTTGGCGCCTCTGCAAAATTAGCTCCCGCTTCAAAGCTTGGTCTCTCCAAAAGACGTTTGAAAATAGAGCCAACTGCAAAGGAAAAAAAGGATACACCACCAGCAAAAACATCAAAAATAATGAAAAGGAAACTTAAAGTCGAGGAACCAGTTGAGATAAAGGAAGAAGAACCACAGAAACCTTTATCACAATTGCAAAAGAAAAAGAAAATGCTTGAACTCATAAAACAGCGAAAACTAGCGAAGAAAGTGGCCGTAGTTAAAGTGGAAAAGCTACGAAAAAGCAGTGTAGATACAAAAATGTGAGTAAAATGGTTTGTAAATGTCATCCACACGGACATATCTTTCAAATTGATTTGTTCACTCTTATTCATTATTTTCATTGTTTCATTTTCTTGTTCATTTTCTTGTGACTTGTTTTTTTTTTAGAAAAGAAGAATCACCAGTTCCCGCGGCGCCCATTCAACCTAAAGTCAAACTGAAGGACAAATGTGCGATTTGTGGTGAAAGTTTTGTAAACAAATCTTTACTCGATAAGCACATTAAGATCACCCACATCCCATCTGTAGTTCGTTATCACTGTGTTCACTGCAACGAAACCCTTAAAAAGAACATGGAGATAAAAAATCACAACCTTTGGCATAAATTATCTAAGACACCCTTTCAGTGTGGAAATTGTTCCGAATCATCTTGTAGTATTTACACATATTCCAAGTAAGACATAGACATCGGTATTTGAATTTTATGATTATCTAACCTCCACTTATTTTCAGGCACATTCGAGATTGCAGCCAGGTGGCATATCTCGATACACACATTCCCGACTGGCATTGTCCTGAATGCAGTGGTGTTTACGAAACAACTTATCTTTTCAATATTCATTCATGCGTTTCGAATACTTTAGTATGTCCAGGCTGCGATCGATCACATAAATGGAGAGAGGACTATTTCAAACACATTCCGACATGCTCAGCAGCAGTTCATCGAATTCCCTCATACATGACTCCCACTATTCAAGTTAAAAATGAGGCAGAACCTCCAACTTCACCTATACCCCAACAGCAGCATATACAATCTCTTGCATTGCCAGCAAGTACAGGGTTGCAACCAACACCACCATCACGTATAACACCACCATTGATGGATTCCAATCAATGTGTAGTCATTCCCGGCAATATGGGTCTACTAGAGAAGGCGCAATCGCCTTCCTCAAAGAGTGGCAGCAAGAAAAGTAATCGCATCACGAAGAAAGATCTTAAACGTTTCGACAAACTGTTAAAGAGCACGATGACAACTCTAGTTAGCATTAAACAAGAACCAAATCAAGGCGAACCTACTGGTGATGAAGAGCAATCTAATTCATCTGATATAAGAGAAGCGAGTGCATCACCGTCAGGCTCACCAGCATTTGCTGATGATCATTTCCATCAACATGATGATGATGATGATGGTGATATTGATAGCGCAAGCGACCAAACCACTTCCCAACCAGTGGGCACAATTAAACAGGAAATAATCGATGAAGGCTATCGAGACTTATATAATAACATCGAAGTTAATATAAAACGCGAGGTGGTGCTGAATGAAACCAGAAACACCGAGCTAAACACGCCGAATGAAAAAGAAGACCAAGGAGCTGATGAACCTATAGCCCCTAAGCCAGTATTAAAGTTGAAAATCACAAAGGAGCATGGTACGCTTAATTCTGTTCTCTTAGACTCGCCAAAAAGTGAGAAGAAAAAGAAAAAGAAAAAACGAAAAGAAGAGAAGCTTAAAGCTGCTGAACGAGAAAAACTAAATGCTACAGTGGATGCGACTGAAGATCCTTGCAATGCTTCAAATGTCAAAACCTTGCCCGATGTTGGAAATGTTGAAGAAAGTGTAGAACAAGAACCAACAATGCCATTACCAGAGATAGTTCGAATTAAAAAAGAAATTACGCAACCAGAAGAAGAACAACAAGAAGAGGAATCGCACGTTGATAAAGATGTTTCATGTGAATTTAGTCACAACACGAGTATCCCAAGTATTGTGGCTGCAACAAGCGGATCTTTGCAGATTTCTTGCGTTTCGCAAGGAGTACATTTTAACGGAGGCGATGAAAATGAAGATGAAGCTGAAAAACAAACAACAGATGAAACCACAGAAACACTAGAAAGCGGAGATAGTATCGTCAATGCATGTGACGATCCGCCAGAGGAAATAGATATTAAACCTCGTTTAGAGGATCTCATACCAATGTTGCGGATAGCTAGTGTTTCTTCTGGAGAAGATGTTAACAAGAAAACAGCTAAACTACCTCCTCTGATTAAAAAACAGCTTACACCGATTAAAGCACCAGAAAAACCATCTACCTCTATACCACAAATTGTTTCAGTTTCTAGCGGTATTTCAACAGCCGCCTTTCACCAGAAACTCGAGAAAAATCCGGAGGTTGATGAAGAAAAATCCAGCGATAAGATGGAGAGCAGCAGTGACAATGCCTTCGATTTTAGTCAAGTTAAGATTAAAGAAGAAATTGTTGATCCATCATACGAAGAACAAAACTGTGAAGTGGATCAGGAAGAGAAAAGTGACGAGGAGACAGAGACAACAATTTCTGATAAACAAACAGATGAAAATGCTTACATTGCCAACATTGATTTCAATAATCTTAGCATTAAACAAGAGAAGGAATACATTGATGATGGCTTACAACAAAATGAGGATGATGACAGCAGTGATACTGACTCTGATAGTAGTAGTGAATCTGAGGACAGCAACACCGGCACGGAAAGTGAACGAGAATATCGAGATTTACCATCAGAAGATGAAGAAAAAAATATCAATGTAACCGCTGCTGTGCCAACAGTTCCATTGGGCTTACATATTTCAGCAGTACACAGCGAATTTACTGGCTTACAGCCGATTTCTAAGACTGAATCTGAACCACTAGTTCAGCCAAACACTGGAGTTGATATAAGACCAAATCCAGCCACCGAATGTACCGATGCGAATATAACTCCCAAAGATATGGCTGAGATCCCACCAGATCGTGATTTTGAACCTAGCCCTAGTGGAGAAAAAGAGCAAAGAAGTTTAAGTGACGAACCCATGCATTTAGATGAGTCTTCAAGAAATGAATGTGCATCTAGTAAAAGCGATTATCAGGCTCTTACAAAAGAATTAATTAATAAGAACTTGGATATGGAAACTGCCGATATAAAACCATTTAGTGAGTTCCCTTCCGACGCATCATCTTTGACGAGAGATGCTAATGAAGCAGCTGGTAGCGATAATTTAATGATTGAAGTTAAAGTAAATGAAAACGAAAATAGTGAAGCATTACAGCCAGCATTTAAATCTTCTCATGAATCATCTCCTTCACTAGTAATTGCAACTTGCAGCAACGATCAGCTTGATGCTCAAAAATTAAACGAAAATGAAAACAGCATCGCATTTGTTAAACCGTTACTTGTCTCTTCCCCTTTGGCACCTACTGCAGAGGATCAGCTTGTTGAAAATAAATTGAGTGAAAATGAGAACACCAATAGAGAATCAATCAATCAATCTCCTGATTTGCCGCTTTTGGCGACTATTATAGATAATCCAGGTAACTTTCCCATGGTTACACAAGAAATAAATGAAAAACCATATGACGACGCATTAAAGGTATTGAGTAAGTCTTCTCCAGAGTCATCGCATTCAGAAATTTGTATAAAGCAAGCAACTAGCACCAATGATCAGTCTATTGCACAAGAATCGAGGGAAGAAGAAGAGAAAAGCGACGTATTACAAACATTAAGTGAGCCTTCTACCGACTCTTCGTCTATAGATGCTACGACAGATGTAGCAGATTGTAAGAATCAGCCCGTAGAAGGTACTTCAGACGAAGCAACAGATAGTAAACATCAACCTGTTACCCAAGAAGTAGATGTAGTTGCTAATACTGCCGAGTCACAAGCTTTAAGTAGTTCTTGTCTTGATTTGACGCTTACAACACTTAATGTCGATACAGAACCTCCCGAATCAATAAATCAATCCATACCAGCAGAAATAAAAACCTTAAATATTGCATCCCCTGCATGCAAAGGACAAACTGAAGTGAATGAAAGCACAACACCCGCATTGTGCGAAAAAGATAACGACCATGCTAATGAAATTTTAGCAAAAGTAAATGACTGCCAAACATCCGTTGTATATGTAAAAGAGAACGACCCTGATACTGAACTTTTAGCAAAAGTAAACGACAGCGAGCTAATGCTTAAAGAAGAAACGGAGTTGCACTGCAGTTCGGAGAGAGAACAGTCGTCATCTTCAATTTTACAGAAAATTGATGATTCATGTAATATGTTAAGCAATGTGGTGGACATTGTTCACGATCCAGTTGACCAGGTTCAATTGTCTGCGCCTCATTCAAGTCCAGCAATTGCGGAGACAGTTGAGAGTGTTTGTGACCATTCAGAACTTAATACAGAGAAAAATTCATCGGGTGAAATGGATAAGGATTTAGTTAACTCCAAATTAGAGTTGGGGGAAGTATTAAGTGCTCAGGATCAGACCAATCCATCTTTACTGCCAGTATGTACTCTAGAAACAACTTGCAAATCAGATAGCACACATAAATTAACAGATGCTATTGGTCTGCCAACTCCTTACATGGAAACTGGTTACTCAGTGAGTGCTGTTACAACGAGTAGGCTATCTCAAGAGACTGACGTTGTAGAAGACGACAGAATGGAAATATGTGATGCAGATACAAATCTTGATGTGGAAAATCAACCTAAAGAATCTAAAAATGCAGATATAAATCTTGATGTGGAAAATCAACCTAAAAATCAAGCAATATCTGCAGTTACCCATAACGAATTCGCAGTTCCAGCTGCAATAAGTGAAATTAGTATGGATTTCCCTGATTTGCCGTCATCTACAGTAACCCAGGATGATGAAGATGTAGTTATGAGCAATAGTGAATCAAAAACAAATGAAACTGAATGTTTGATTGGACATTATTTGAATCCTCCTTTGGCACAATTTAGTGATGAACTTTCCCATGATGAAACAATGACAGCTAATTTGGAAAGTTATTCAGAAAATATTACTACGACCCTCGACCATGAGGTATCAGCAGCGACGAGCACAGAACAACACAATAGAATTGTAGGGAATGATAGTTTGCGTGATATAGATCCGATAACAATGCCACAAAGCTATGATCAATCGGAAGAAGAAAACACTTATACCTTTGCGCCATCAGTACAAAATCTAAGAAGTAGTTGTAGCGGCTATTCTAATGATGACCACAAGCCAATGGAATCAGAAGAAATGACTACTCTTAACCAGTTTGCCGCTGCAAAAGAAACCCCCAGTAATGTCGAGCCAATGCAGCACTCACAATCTCCACAACACACAACTGTACTCGCGCAGCAGCATAACGTGGAATGTTACCCCAGTACTGCACCACCAATAGAACCGCAGTTTTCCTCGCCAATTATTTCAACGCCTATTCATGCTGGCTTAAATCCAGTTCATAAACTAAACGAGGCCAATGTACAGCCAGGCTTAACGGATATCTTCTCAACCACCACGTTACAAGTTCCAACGACATCACACCAATCTGAACGTAACAATGATGGAAATCAAAACTTCGAACCTACTACCAGCAGTTCAATATATACGTCCAACAGACAGCTACTTATCCAAGAATCGAATAACGCCAATGTTAATGTAAATTTCTCCGAGTTTTACAAAAGCATCGGGCCTCCTCTTTCGAATCTCACAGAGTTTCATGTTGATCTCAATACCCCAACTGCCGGACAGTTACAAGTATTTGCCACACCAGCCGAAGTCCACCAGCCTCTAATGTCTGACCTTGCAACCTTATCTTCTACATCTATAACCAGCAACATTGATCTCAGTGTACCAGTTTTAAGTGAAGACGTTCAGAACATCCTCAACGAAAGCACTGTTTCTGCTAATAATTTTGCTCTTAACGACAGCATACTGAATGTTCAATGTTCCACATCAACAAATGCATTTGTTGCACCCGTCGCTGCGAGGAATTTTACCGATTTAGAGAATGTGAACGAAATTGCCGAAAATAATAACAATGCAAACATTGAAAGGGAGTTGCAAGATGAACTGGGTAATGTTCTTGCAGCAGCTATCGCCGATAGATCACCAAACGATGAAGCTGACGAAAACAATGTCATGAATGAGAACCGCGCTAATTATGATATGATGTAAGTGTTCTAAGTCTTGAACCAGGATTATATAAAATCATACACGTTGCTATTTTTATATTTTTTTTTTAGTAATTTTGTTAAAAAATTTCACGCGTAATTGTATTTTTTATGATTTTTATGCAAAGCATAATCGTGTATTTCATATAAAAAAATATTTAAATTCATTAGCCTTAGTTAAGTCGCTAGATTTAAGGTGTAAAAGTATTTAAAATAAAAAGAAAAAAAGAAAATCAACGTATTTCGTACATTTGATTCGAAAATAAACAAAATTATAAAAAAAATACAAACAGATTAGGTATGTATGTATACTTTAAGCACTAACAAATAGTATTAATATTCGATGTATAGTTTGTAAGAATTTGAGATGAAAATTTAGATGACATAAGAAAATAAAGAAATTATTCATTTAACAATTTAAAATAAGATTTTGTAAGCATTATTTGGGTGGACATAGAAGTCTAAACGGTTTAGATGACGGGAACCAACGGACTATCATTCAATCAAGCCTGCATATCTAGCAGGTTAAGGATAAGAAAAAAATACTCAAATGAGAAATTCAACATAGGATAGGCATTCATCTAAAGTTCTTAAATAGCTATAGTCGTAATCCATTGCATTAGGTGACCAGATAGAAACGATAATTTTTCCAATTGTTATGTTTCAACTGTCAAAATATTCAGTAGGGTTTGCCATTTCATCATGCATCGTTTTAAGCTTGCCGAACGTGGAAAAGTTTGAGGGTGAGCACACCCTTTTGGATCTTAAGCCACCAATCAGACAAACATTGGTGCGTAATGAAGAAAACACAGCGCTGTAGCGGCCAGTATCGAAGAAGACCCAGAAATGTCGATTCGGCGCCGAATTGGGCATTGGATGGCTGGATTTGGGTCTACATCCGTATAAGATTATACTGACGCGAGAATTGAAGCCAGATGACCATAGACAACGGCGTGAGTTCGCTAATTCGGCGCTGGAAATGTGCGTCGGAGATCCGGAACTCAACGGCTATGTCAACAAACAAAATTGCCGTTATTGAAACGAACACAATCCACAAGTGTTCTGCCAAGCATCAATGCATCGACAAGGATTGACTGTTTGGTGCAGTTTATGGCATTACGGCATTATCGTACCATACAAGCGACGCAACGCTCGAAGTTGCGAAGGAGAAATTTGGCGACTGGGTCAGATCACGGCGAGCGTTCATCAATTGGCCGCCGCAATTATGCGATTTGACACTATGGGCCGAATTATCAAAAATTGGACCGACCGCTTGAAGCACTGCCAGCGAAGCAGAGGCGGACATTTGAACGATGTGTTATCCCACACATACTGACATGAACGTAGCTTCAAAATAAAGTCCGAATCAATTTTATATCTCACAACGCTGTTGTTTTACTTAATTTTTTTTCTAGCGCTCTTATCTGGGTAGTCCTTTCAATGGAAGTTCTCATTATTCCGAGGAAAGGTGAGCAATCGTTTCAGTGATAAAAGAGCGTACAGTTTGAACGCCCACCACGTCAGTGACTAGTACCCGCAGCCTAATACGAGGGTACGGCGGACATTTCTATCATTCTATTCTACCACTTTCACAGCATTCGTTGCAGGAGGTTGTGTTACTTATGCCTCGTGGCATAACTAGGGGATTAACAAATCGCAGTGACTTGTGAAGATGACAGTAAAAAGTCTGCAGTCTCTAATACCGAGGGAGGAATAGAGAGGCAACTGACTTCTTACAGATCTCTGTTCGAATTCGTTTGGTCTCTTTGCAACCAAGGGTTGTGCAGATACAGTAGTATGCAAAACATTTGCATTTTTTTTTTGAAATAAAATAACATCCTCTATTAATTGCCCTAATGAAACTTTTAGTTTCAAAAGTATTACTTACAGTTTAATATTTAAAAGCAAACAAAGAAATTTCCAACACTTACTGTTGATATTTTGTAAAACATAAAAAAAAGGAGTTTATTCATTTTAAGGCTTTGCAAAACATATGCAAGTTGTTTTTTACCTCAATATTTGGTCCAAAAACCATTTTTTCTAATAACTTCCTCACAGCTTTTGGCATGGAAGCAATAAGGGAGTTTGTTAACTCACACGGAATTTTTTCCCACTCATCCTGTAAAGCTTCATAAAGAGCCCTTTGCGAAGTAAACCGTTGCCCCTTTATCCGCTGTTCTAGGATTCCCCATAAATTTTCGATTGGGTTTAAATCGGAGGCCAATCTAAAACATCAACTCCCCGAGCCCCTAAAAATTCTTTAACGAACTTTGAGGTATGCTTCGGGTCGATGTCTCCACAACAACGACATCTCTTCCTCATCGTGTGGAAGCATGACTGTGTCTAAGATGTCCTATACACAAAGCGATCCATTATTCCCGTTATTTGGCGTAAGAGCCGAAAAGCATCCCCAAACCATAACGGAACCGCCCTCATGCTTCAAAGTAGTTCGGATGTTTTCCCGCTTTAACTATGTACTTGGCTTTCGACGAAAGTAAGCAATACCATCGGTAGATAAGATATTAAATTTGCTTTTATGGCTAAATAAAATGGTTCTCCACTCAGGGAACAAGTTGAATATTTATGAGCAAATTGAAGTCTAAATAAAAGGAAATTAGAAGCAGTTTTTTTATCAAACAAAGAGACTACCTTTTTTGACGGTGTTTCAAGGTTAACAGAGACTTCTTCACAGCTCGGTATGCCCTCGAATTATTTTCTATTGCACGTATACGACTTGCAGCGATTGACAAGTTGAGGTCCTTAACGATTGCACTTGAAGACCGGAAAGGGTCTCGCCGGATAATGTTTATAATTTTTTTATCAGTTTGCATGTCTGTTTTTCGGGGACGACCACCAGAATGAAGCGTTGTAATTGATAAATTTTGTCGGAACTTTGTAATTATCCGGGAAACAGTCGATTCGTGAATCTTAAATCGCTTAGCTATCTTTCTGTGAGGGAAAAATAAAGTACTTGCTTATGTTTTGCACAGCTGCATATTTGGCAAGCTAACATTTTTCCCTGGAATAACTAAACTAACTGTACTTTTTTCCGACAAAAAAAAAACTCCTGCGACAAATTCAAAACAAGTTGTTACTCTACCAATATGTTGGAATCTGTTTAATTTATTTAATTTGACTAAAAACATTGTAAAATGTCAGTAGAAACGCATAAAATTTGGAAAAATATATACGAGTATATGTGTATTATATGTACATAGTTACATTTTCGTATTGATCGTTTTTTTTCTACCAAAGACGCAAAACCTAATCGTACGGAGCTTGGTAGCTTTCGTACGTGAATAGTACTTGAGAGAATGTCAAATTCTGACACTCGAAACTCGATTGTGGGAATTTTCCCCATGGTTCTCCAATTTTCGGTTATGCCTAGGGCTGCCTGTCTTTCGGAGTGAGTAGTCGCTAGTTATCATCCGACAAATAGTGCAGCTACTTACATCATCTTCATATCATTGAGAGGATTGAACAGAAAGGCGACAAACATGTAGCATAAGTGCAGAAACAGGACGTCACATTGGGGGTAACCCCTGTTCGTAGTAACCACCACGACATATTAACTACAGTCAGCATCAGCAACTAAGGTTCCGCTCACTAGCATTGCCTTATTCACGAAACTAGTGATTTGTTTGCTCCGTGTTGTCTACCTGTCAAAAGTTGCATTGTCGAAGGTCGAATCTTGATAAAAACGCTCGCAGGGCGCCCCTTTTTGCCGAGTGCCCATTTACATTTTGAAGCACAATCCCACAAGACCTTCCGTGCTGTCGTAAAACAGTTTGGTACAGATGAAGTTCAGCCATTCTCTACATTCCTTTTAGCATGACAGAAGTTGGACTAAAAGGTCTGACCCAATTGTTCGCTAGCGATTTAGTTGTAGCCCTGTGCAATAAATGATTTTACATAGACATAAAAAAAATTTAAGACATTTCTACTGATTGCCTTAATTTGTATAATAACCTATCTATGAATAAGAGTAAATTATCAACAACATGAATTATATTGAAATTGGATTTCTAGACTGTTTCTAACAATTGGCCCCTTTTGAGAACTTTGACAAACCGAGTGTTTGGATCTTTTCTAAAAAAAATAATTAAATATGAGATACTCTTTAAAATCCGAATTAGCGTCTTATATTCCTTTTGTAAAATCCAGTCATCTTCCAAATTACTCTTGAGTGACAGCGTAGAGCTTAGAAGCTTCCATACATATTCGCTCCTATCAGCATTACACCATAGAACAGGCGATCTGTAGGAGTATTCTAAAATAATTAGTGAGGGCACCGCTCACGTTCTAAACCGCTGCCTCTATCTTCACTTTCGTTCTGAGCTTTGAAGAAGCTATGACTCACTTTGCTCATCTAATGTTGCATACTATGAAAATATATGACAGAGTTCAAGACAGTTGATATTATTAAACTGTCAATATCAACAGTCATTGCGAATAGGTGGGAAGCATATGAGGCGCTTCAAAGTATGCATACATATGCAGAGATATCGCGCCAGGGCGAAACATCTATACATCGTCTACGATTACTTGTATTGACCGCTTTAGGATTTCAAAAAGTACCAGAGGCTTAGGAAAATGATACACGATATGTACAATGACTTTAAAATGAAAGATAAAAGCGCAGACAGTGTATTAAGTCCGTTGGTTTCGAATGTGGTGTCAAATTTTCTATTGATGCATTACCTAAATGTTAATATGAATCAAACTTCTTTAACAACAAATTATAAAAATTGGCATCACTGTGTATTGAAATAACTTGCATATTTATCTTTTTCTATCATATTCATTTATCCCTTTCTTTTTCATTTATAAAACTAGTCCTTTGTATCCTTTCTGTAAAGTAACGGTAAAATATGATGAAATTTAAAATTCCATACTTCATGTTTATTCTGGAAAAAATTAGAACGTGCAAGGAAGCAGCAAAATTTAGCTCTTTCTTTAAATTTGCAATCCAATATAATTGTGATCTTGTGTGTAATAAAGTTTATAGAAGTGCTCAAATCCTGTTTTTTATTTGATTTGGTTGATTGAATCAACATTAAACGAGTACGAAATGACTTCTATTCACTTCGCCTATGATAGCACTCACAATTCCTAATATATGGATAAATACGATGGAATTGGCTACGAATAAGTTATATTAAAATCGAATATCTGTATTGAGGTTGTTTCGTTTTAGGAGATACAATTCCTAAGATCTATATGGAAGAAGTCATTATACCGAAGCGCAAAAAATTTTAATGCCTAGGCTCTGTTGTTAATCACCAGTAAAATTGCGAGTTAACGTGGGATGGCTTAGATAGAGCGAAAACTCTGCTTTTTTTTAACAGAAAATTTATAAAAGGGTCGTTAATCGGCGATACTCGTTTGTCCGGCTTTAACAAATGCATAGTAGTGTTGAACGATGTACGGAGAGTACAAAGGAAAAGTCAAAGCGACGGAAATGAAAACGTTACGAATGTCAACCAGTTGGTTTTGTCGTGTGCAACAAATGTTGTCAGAAAATCTGGTCCTAAAAGCAATAGAGGCTTAAGTTCACGTCAACGTTATAAGAAGGGGTAAGAAGAAAAATGATTGGATAACTCAAATGCAAAAACATCAGCAAACTCTTGGCCTGACTCAGGCCGCAAACTTAGCCAAACCCACAAGCAGGACAGTAGCAATGTAGATAAGTGGTTGAAATATGCAGCATTAGATGTAATTATACGCGCTACACATTTCAAAGGTTAATAAAAAAAAGGACTAGTTAAGCAAAAAATATAAGCAAAAACTAGTTCTTTTTAGGACCATATGGATTAGCTAATTACTATTTTCACACGAAATGTAAGTGTTAGCAAATCTTTGCACCAGGCTACTTCTTGTTTTCGCCGCATTATCGAAGACAGAATGGCAGCCGTGTAAGTAGAATGTTTGTTTTTTCTTTTCTTTTTATCGCTACTTTCGTTCTTAGGCGGGAAAATTTGTGAAGAATACTTTATCAGATAAAGGAGTCAAAAAACTATATCCTGACCGATGAAAGTATTTTGTTTTTCTCCATATCCCTAGTAACATAATGACCTACATTTGCCATCTATTGAAATACGGCGTAACATTTGAAGTACCAATGGTAACTGCAAACAATGGCAAATTTTTACGAAAATCTACCTCCAAACGTTCAACGAATTGTTGCAAAAGGTAATTTAAATTTGTAAATTGGCACTCCTACATATACATATCTACTTCAATTTAAACGTTCGTCATCCAAGGGAATTTAACTTCTCCCCGTGAAGTGATCTCTACCCCAAACGAGAGAATTCTTAGCTTTGGAGCTAGTGCAGACGATGTTAGAATTTTAAAAGCTGCAGCTGCCAAGTTTATCGCAGAAAACTTCATCTCAGGTTTTTATTTGCAACATGTTCTTTTATTAAACTTTACTAATATGAAAAAAATATCAGCTGGAGACTTGTTTCTTTCTAGATATGCTCCAAAATGGTCACGAATATCATTTGGTTGCCCTGTGTTAGATAAATGTTCCCGTGGTGGAGTTGTCACAAGGGGAATTACAGAGATTTGTGGCGAGTCTGGAGCTGGGAAAACACAAATACTGCTACAACTTTGTCTAACAGTTCAGTTGACCCCGAAAAATGGTGGATTAGGCAAAGGTGCTGCCTTTATTTGCACCGAAGATGCATTTCCAACAAAACGTTTGTATCAAATCGCAGAAGAGTTCAGAATAAGATATCCAGACGAAAAGATTAACTATCTCTCAAATATTTATATTGAACACGTCATTGAAAGTGTAGGTGTTCTCATCATAAAGAGGTTTCACTTATGAATGATTTCTATTTAGGAAGATTTATTAAAATGTGTCAGCCAGAGGCTGATTAAACTCATGGAGACATCGACTATTGGTGTAATTATAATAGATTCCGTTGCAGCAGTATTTCGGCTGAATTCAAATATTATTGAACGTGCTAAGCAAATGCGACAACTCGCTAACTGTTTGCTGCTCTATGGAGACAAGTACAACTGCGGAGTAGTTTGCGTTAATCAGGCAAGTTGTGGTTTGAACGAGGGCACTGTTCAATAACAAGTGACAACTTTTCATTTCTATTTATCTAGGTAGCAACTGTAAATGATGCCAATCGATCAGTGCCTTGTCTTGGCCTAGCCTGGGCACATCTAGGACGGACAAGAATAAAAATATCGAAAATTCCAAAACAAATTTCAATCGATAAACACTTAGTTATGTTGAGAAAATTTGAGATTATGTATTCGCCTGAGAGTCCAAATGAATTCACAGAGTTTGTTATAACTTCAAAAGGTATCTGTGGGGTAGAAGAGGCGTTAGGAAAATAGACACGACTTAACATTACAAATAAATCACATGTAGATTAGAAAAATGAAATAAAACTGTTGTATAGGTATCTACTGAAAAGCAGGATTCGCTGACCCTTCGCCAGTGACACCGGGCATCCAACTTAACGTGAAGCTTGCACTTAAAATATACCACACTGTGCGACCATTGTGATAATAAATAAGAAAAATAGAAGCATTCCTCTTTGATTAAAATGCGAACTTAATGCGAAATAGGCCATATCTCCAGGTAAGGTGATGTGTGTGCGACCACATAAAAACCACACTTGCGAATCAACTAAAATGACAACTGACTTCGTACCTGCAGCTGGAATGTCTATTCAAACCTTAAAAGTCCATGTACATCCGAATTAGCACTGAACCGGGGAAAAGCAGGACTGCTACCGACTACAAAAGCAGCTGTTGTTTGAATGCGGACTTGTTATTGCTGCCAGATTTAGGTAAAAAGTCTGGTTTTCGGCATGTGAACAAGCGCTTCATGCCACTTCGCATCAAAGTTAAATTTTTCAGAAACAACCTAATTTGGGCACATGCCCCCATAGACGAAGGGACTTCTCGTGGGCTAAATGTATAAGTAGTAACTAAAAATATGGCACAAATTGTTCTTGGTAAAGCTTGGAAGGGTGGGCGCTTGATGGAACTGTGGAACCTCATATGAAAGCATTCATTGGCTGGAGCAACGTAGCCATTTTCAGATGATCGAACCGCCATCAAAATCGTCCATGCACTTTAGAAGACGCGCTTCTAATATCAACAATGAAGTGGTCACTTCCCGTAGCCGAGAAGACATTGCCAATACAATTACGATGTGGGAAAATTGACGGATCACCACGGAATAACTCATTGAGGTTAAGAGGATAAATGTCAGCCTGATAGCTGGTATAGTAGGTCTTTATTTATTTATTTATTGAATAGCTACAGAATAATTAAAATTACAGAGTAGCTTAGTAGCCAGAGCGTCAAGAGGCCTTAGGCTATGTACATAACATATAAATTAATATAGTAATTAGATAAAATTGTACAGTTTTGTCTTTTTCAAAAAATCTATTATGATATTAATGTTATTACGATTAGGATTGAAAAGGAGTTCATTTATTGTGGAGGGGAGTTTATGGTTTTGGAACGGTGGACATTCGAAAAGTATATGGCGGATGCTGACGGGTGATTGATTACAGTATGTACAGATGGATGACTTGTTTTTATTAATGTAGTGTTCATGGGAAAGCCTGGTGTGACCGAGTCTGAGTCTAATGATTTTAGTGATATCTTGGCGTGAAAATTTGGAAGGTTCTAAATGTCTGGCATAGTCTTTGATGGATAGTTTGTTTCTGTTGGCTGTTTTGTACCAATCCGAAGTTTTCTCCCAGAGGAGATTGGAAGAAACAGGATTTTTTTTTATAAAGTAGTTTATGTCAATGGTGTTGAAGTTAGAGGAGAATATTGATGGGGTTTTGAGTACCTCTTTGGCGGCTTTCATTTCATTTCCTGCGATTTAGACATGACCTGGAACCCATATTAATTTGGTATTGGGGGAGTGGAGATTGAGCAGGTAGCGGATTAAGGAAGGATAATAGGTTTGGTTATTGAGGTTGAGGATTGCATCAATGGACGATAGAGAATCAGTGCAGATGGCAAACTTTTTGTTAGATTTTTTTGTGTATTGTAAAGCATGAAGGATAGCAATTATTTCGGATGAAAAAGTTGAGGAATATGGGGGTAGTAAGAAGGAGCAAATGGTCTCTTTTTCGGTAGTGACACTGAAGCCTATGTTGTCGGCTATTCTGGAGCCATCTGTGTAAATGAAGCTGTAGTTGCTTAACTTGCTTTTGAGCCTAGCGAAATGAGTTCTGAATACCTCAGGGGGCGTATGGGCCTTTCTATAAAATCTTAATGAGGAGAGGATGGAAGAGGATTGAAAGAGCCATGGAGGGTGAGTAGAGGGGTAGGAAGGAACGGGCTGATTAGGGATATACATCTCGTTGCAGAGGTCTGTGGAGCGTTCTAAACAGGATTTAATTTTGTTAATTTTTGTTTTCTTTTTCATTAGTTCGGCAAGTGGGGAATCATTGCAGAAAAGAGTGGATTTATACAGTTTTAATGTCGATTGATGTCTAAGATCTTCAATTGATTGTATATTTGCTTCGCACAGAAGATGGTTGATGGGAGTTGTTCGATATGCGTTAAGTGCTTTTCTTATTGCTGCATTATAGATTGTTTTAATTTTGTTAAGGTTCGCTTTAGAAGAGTATCCGTAAAGGAAAAGGCCGTATTCAATTTTGCTGATTAGTATCGTTTGTATGAGAGAAGTTAGGGAGAATGGATTGCAGTTAAATTTTTTGAAAGAGGGATTTGATTACATTAAGTTTGTTACCCAAAGCGGGAAGGATATAATTAATATGAGCGTTCCATCTGTAATTTTTTTGGAAGACGATGCCTAAAATTTTCAATCTGTCAACAATTTCCAAATTTATGATAACATTTTACATGTGCATTTATGTTTTCTGCAAATATGGAGATGATTACACTTGGTTAAGGATAATTTGGCTCCAGAATAGTCGCACCAGGATAATATATCTTTGAAAACTGAGTTAAGGTCTATTGTGGATGAAGTAGATTTTTTATTTAGTTTTTTGATGATGGTGAAGTCATCAGCGTAGGCACAGAACTTAATTTCTTTATGGAGGGATAGGGTACTGGAGAGTTTGTTGAAGGCTATAAGGAAGAGAGGAACAGATAAGGGAGAGCCTTGGGGGATACCGTTGAAGAGGGGTAAAAAGGAGGGAAAGGCACATCCAACGCGGACCGAAATTTTTCTATTGCTCATGAAGTTGAATATATATCTGATGATATTAGGGCCTACTTTCCATGTCTTAAGCTGGTCGATGATTGAGTGAATACCGACTCTGTCGAAAGCTTTTGTGAAGTCTAGGGAGATAAGGGAAAGGTGTTTTTTTTTGGAGAGAGAGTCAGTAATGTGGTGGTCTAGATATAGGAGATAGTCTGTTACTGATTTGCCTTTCTTGAAGCCCGTTTGTTGACTGGTAAGTAGTTTGTTGTGAGAGACAAACCACCAGAGTCTATTGGCGATTATCTTGTCGAGGACTTTGGCACAACAAGGATTAATAGAAATGGGTCTATAGGATTCCAGAAGAGATTTGTCGGCCTTTGGTTTAAGGATAGGTATGACTGTGCTATTTTTGTGTAATTGGGGGATACTATTTTGAAAAATTGAGTTGTAAAATTTAAGAAGTCTGGATTTCATGGAAGGAGAGAAATTTTTTATCATGGGATATGAAATTCTCTCATTTGCTGGGGTCTTTTAATTTGTTTAATGCGATCTCAAGCTCCAAGAGGCTGATGTCATCGTCAATCATTTTTGCATTTATTGAAGGGGAATAGGAGAAGGAGGGGGAAGAAAGAGATTTATTTTGGCAAAACAGGTTGGAGAAGTTAGAGTCATGCGATTCTTTCGACCAGAATTCTGCAAAGTTGTTGGCTATGGTTTGAGGGTTAGTAATATTAATATTAGAGGAATTTGAGGAGGTGATACAATGAATAGGAGAAAAAGTTGTAATGCCACAAAATCTTCTGATAGTAGACCAGATTTTAGAAGTAGAAGTGTTAGAGTTAATTTCAGAAGTGAGGTTATGTATGGATTCAGATTTGGAAATTTTAATTTTTCTTTTGTATTGGGCGTTGGCTCTTTTATACTTAATAACGTTATCACTTGAGATATTACGTTTAAGGGAGTTCCAAAGTTTGTTTTTTTCCTTTTTTAGCTGCTCTAATTCCTTATTCCACCAAGGGACTCTTGGTTTACTAGTCGAAATTGAAGTTTGTGGAATCGATCTATTGGCGCTTTGCAGTATAATTTTGTGGATGTTAGCTGCTTCTTTATTGATATTGTTGCTAATGGGGTAATGAATGGTATGAGAATCTAAAAGATGTTGATAGAAGCTCCAGTTAGCGTCATCTGTTTTAAATTTTGGTTTAATTTTGAGTGGGAATGAAATTGATTGGAACATGGAGATAATAATGGGGAAGTGATCACTACCGCAGAGATCATCAAAGACAGACCATTTGGTATAGACGGTTAGACTCGGGGAGCAGAAGGAAAGGTCAACGTTGGTGAGGGTAGAATGGGTGCTGAAGTGGGTGGGAGATCCATCGTTTAATAATTGGTAATCAGATTTTGTAATATATTTAGATATAGTGTTGCCACGGGTGTTGTTTTTGGGCGAGCCCCAGCTTGAGTTCCAGCCATTGAAATCGCCAACTACTAGAGTTGGTAGATGTTGAGAATCGAGAACATTTTTCAGATTTTGGAGGTTGAATGAATGTGAAGGGGAGATGTAGGCATTTATAATAGTGAATTTTAATTTTGATATAATTGAAATACCAAGGGCTTCGAAGTCATTGCAAAGGTTGATTTGGTCAAACTGTACAGCGGAGTGAATAAGGAAAGCAATTCCACCATGGGGGTTTTGGGATAGATTTTGGGGGATAAGAAGGTAGTTGACTGGGATAGGGATATTGACTGTGGACGTTAGATGTGTTTCTTGGAGAGCTACAATTTTAGGAGACATAGTTTTTATAAGGATTAATAATTCATTATAATTATTCAAATAGCCTTTGATATTCCATTGTATTAGCTTCAAAGCATGGATAATATGTGGTGTATGATTTGTGTTGGGTGATAATTTGGTGATATTGGAGGGACTCTGCCATCTAGAGCTTGGATGGTGTTTGCTCAGGGTTGAGCTCAAACCGGACGGTTTGGGGGCAGCGGGGTTATTAACGGTGGTAAATTTAGGATGGTTTAGACAAATCATCTTGTTCCGAAAATATGTGTCCAGAGGGAAAGTTGATGTTTTGAGTGTTCTTGTTCTTGTTTTGTGGTTGATAGCTTGAGGAGAGTTGAGATGAGATATTAGAGGTGAAATATTGGTTGTTCTTGATGAGTTTTTGTGTCAAATTTGTGATTGGTGATGTTGGTCTATTGGTGTTCTGTTGAGAGGGTTTCTGTTGACTGCCTGCAGCAATCATTGAGGTTGAGGTGTATGGATCATTAGGTTTAGTTACATTTTTGTGTGTGCTTTGAGGTTCAATATTATATGGAATACTGTGTTGTACGATGCTGATTGGTTTGGTAGGAGTTTGTTCCTGTTTCTTGTGTGGTCCTGAAGATGAATTGTTGGATGAAATACTTCCTGAAGTTGATGTATGTGCCGGGAGAACGGTTTTTACCACTGTTGCAAAAGTGGAGGCGAGAGAGTGTGTAGGATTCTGGGATTTAAATTTTTGTTTTGCTTCTGACAATGTACACTTGTGAATGGTTTTAATTTTTAAAATCTCTTTTTGTTGAAGGAATGCTTTACATGATTTGGAAGAAGCTGAATGATCTTCGGAGCAGTTGGCGCAGGATGTTAATGTACAGTTAGCTGGGTCATGTGGGGGTAAATTGCAATTGTCGCAGCGAGTGGGATTGTTACACCTTTTAGCAGTGTGGCCGAGGATTTGGCAATTTTTGCAGCGCATGGGTGTCGGGAAATATTCTCTATCCTTGACATTATACCAACCGATGTTTACTGTTGGAGGTGGGCGGAAGCGATCAAATGTTATCAGTACAACTCCGGTTGCACGTTGTATGCCATCTTGATTCCTCGTGTATTTGAATACTTCGCGGACACCTTGAGATTTCATTTCTCTAATTATTTCATCCTCTGGCACCTGGATTAGGCAAGGGGCGTAAACAGTTCCTTTAGACGAGTTGAGTGTGTTGTGGAGGGCAACAGTGATGGGGCATATGTTTGACAGCATTTTTTTTGTTTTAAATAGGTCAGCAACTTTTTGATTCTTGCATAGGATTAGGAGGCTTCCATCGCGAAGTTGCGAGATTGATTCGTAACCGGTGCTTATGCTATCTATGCCTTTCTTCAGGAGGAATACACTGTACGCAGTAAGCGGTTTCTTTTCATCACTCGCGCTTAGAATAATAAATTTGGGGTCGGATGAGTTTGAAGTAGTTGGTTGAGGGTTGAAGGCGTCATTAATAACGCTACTGCTTAGCTTTTTTTTTCTTTTTGAGTTGGGTTCGGATAGCGACTCGATATCGAGGCTATCGAACCGATTTCCCGGAGGCACGTGGCCCCGGAGGGACATTATGAATAGTTTCTGTTTTATTCTTGTGCAGTAAAAAGTAGAGTTAAAATGGGTTAGAAAGAGATGGCTAGATAATAATCTAGCAGCAAATTAGGTAACGGGAAAAACTTCAGACGAGAAAAAAAGAAAATGTACTAGAAAGCGAAACGATGCTATCGGCTTTTCTGACAGTCGGAGGAGTAGGTCTTTATATCTCATCTACAATAAAGGCATTTTGTATTAGCGCCAGCTGTAACTAATACTACGTCTCTATCCCTTACACTCCCGGTTTTTGGAAAAACTGAACATCGTTTCAAAAGTAGCTTTTCTTGTTCTTTTTATTTTTTTTTTCGAAGAAACCATGTTCATTTAGCTCCTAGCGATCATTTGTACTCCAGTTGTTTATCAAACTAAGTCTTTTGTTGTGATGGTCGTATCTTTCAATTGCAGCGGTTTTACGTGGGATCTCCTTATATAATTTCTTTGGTTTCTTAATGTACCGCGGATATTCGAAGTCGTGATTTAGCTAAAACATGGTAGCGGTGTGAGTTCGTCCTGCATCCATTGTAATGTGATCGTTCGCAGTTTATCCATGTAGTGAGGCGAAACCTTTATACATTAGTATAAAGGTTAATAATTCTATGAAAAAGCTGCCGATGTCTCGGAGCCTCTTCCTTTTTTTTCTTTTATAAAATTACATCTAATGCTACATATTTCTCTCAAGTATCTGCATTGCTACTGCACCTCTTGTGGTGTTGGCTAAATTTGCGCTCCTTAGAACCATTCTGTTAATGTTAGCCAGTTTGTCCGAGCTTCGACATTGTACTTCCACTGCTTGGCGTCTTCCTCTGAGTTGCCCGATACAGTACCTCTAATACTATCCCACGTGCCTTAGACATGGCTTTTTTGAAACGTTCATAGGTTTACCTCAAGACACACTTTATCGGTTTCGCTACGTTCGCTGTACTTAGTCTACGCTTGAAAGGCTTGGCCTCCGTATTTTATCAATTTTCGTCTCACCGTGCCGCTGCTATGCGTGAATATGTATCTGATTTTTCTTATCCCCCACCGGTAGTCTCTGAACGTAGGGAATCTCACCATGCATACTGACTTCGCCTCAGGTTTCTCTTAAATGCTAAGGTCCCTGCATATGATTTTTTCCTATTTTACGACAAGCAGGCGAACGAACTGCGGCAATATTCTATGAACCGTTTCCCATATCTCAGCACTATTTTTAACATAAATCTCGAGCTTACTTTAAAACAAAGCTCATAGTGGATTTAGCAAGTAGGCGTGCATCAATTATCTGTAGTGGTTCGAGCAAAACATATCAGCTGAGTAAATAAGGTGGATGTAAGTTCATATCACATTCCACAAAGAATGAGAAGTCATCGTGTCCGTAAGATCATTTAAGGTGGAAGAGATATGTCCACGTCTTTTGTTTTCCTGGCCATTGCTCCTTCTTAATATGTTCTCAACCTCACCGGAGATTTGTGTGCGATTGCTTCATATTTTGTTCTTACTAATTACGTTTTAAATGTAGCGGAAGGCAATCAGCTTGTGCCACATATTCAATTCGTATTGACACCATCCCATGTGAACTCAATCTTACTCATTATTCTTCTCCTTTCCTTTTTTTAGCCATCAGAATCACTCAGGTTTCTACAGAAAACATACTCACTCATTTTATCAGCTAACATCCAACACTAAAGACATTAAAATGGCTTAAATAAAATGCATGGCTAAACAGTAATAAATTTATTTCTTTAGATCATGATTTATCAATCATGTGCATATGTTATTTCTTACAAGTAGTAAAAAAAAATAAGCAAATACCGATTGCTTTTTGGGCTTAATCACAGCAAGTGCAACTACACATATCGTACTCAATTATACTAGTATATATAAAAACAGATCAAGCGCAACACACATCACAACAAAGCGTCTGTTTTAACAACATTCCGCTTTTTCTGTGTCATACGTTGTTCCCGATGTAGCTTTTGTATTTTTTTGAAATACTGCAACAGTTCATCGAAATCAATCTGGCTCTTGCTCTCCAAAGAGTGCTTTCCCTCACTAAAACGGAAGGTGAACATTAAAACAATTACTAGGAACATGATGGAATGTTGAGCGATTGACTACTTACATTGGCAGCTGTCCCCAGTAGTTTGGTACACATTGCAAACGATTTTTAAGCATATTGAAGGCATCTGTTTGTGGCAAAAGCATTAGGATCCCAAAAAGTGCATGTGCTAAATGCTGTGCATCGGCACAGTTGTTTGCTTTTGATACCAAAGTTAATCGAAGAGCTAAAAGAAGACATCCCAAACTCTAAATACTAACCTTCAGGATGAATTAGGAGTAACTTACTTGCAAAAATTGGTGACTCAATCAGTTGGACTAACTTATCCAGTTCGTTAAGTAGCTCCAAAGTGATTTCCAAATCTCCACTAGAGACAAAAAGAAATAGAAACAACACGTTTAATACAACAAACTATACCAACAATAGAACAACCAGATCCGAAACATGCTGATAGCACTGCCCAAGCAAACAAAGCGACAATGTTGAGACCGGACAATGAGCCCAACTCTTGTACAAGCACTTGAAAAGTGATGCCGATTTCTTGTTAGTTATATCACGCAAGGAATTTCTTAATTCAAAAAGTTCCGTCGAAGTGAGCAGAATCATATTTAAAGAGCGCACCATCGTTGAAGCGAATTTCATGTTGACCGTTTCCTCGTCGATGATTTCAGCAAAAGTACGATAGATGTATTCGGCATTAAGAAGAACGCAAAGTTGCCTAAAAATAATCAATCAAAAGGATTGTGACAACAAAGTTTGGTGATGTTCCATTACCTGATTATGAGACTACCCCGGTTTTCTAAAAATTGTTTCTCTTCGCTAAACAAATTTTGAAGACTTAATAAAAATTTCCTATAGTGTATTTTATTAAAATCTGAAGAATCTGTAAGTGTAAAAGAATTTAAAAATAAAGAATTGTAAATGGATGTAAGAGAACTGCTTACCACTGGAATGTGTAGAATTAACTATCTCCGCTAGAACTGCTAACGAATGTAAAACGACTTCGTCCGAGTTATCTGATAAGATGCCCAACAAAATGGGAAACAAATTGTTAGCATGGGATGACATCTAAAAAAGAAACATTGACGATAAAAAGATTTGACAATGGAATGTAGTAGTATATGTACGAGGGGCGTTCAAGATATTCTCGGTATCGGGGTGAAGCTGTGGTTGCATATATAAATTGACTTATTTATCAAGTAACACTATTATTTTAGTGCATTCATGTAAAATTTCATATAAATGTGATTATTAATTCGCGTTTTATCTCTAGTTAAACAGAATCATAATGGCAACTGAGGCGATGATGGTGAAAATTGAGCATCGCGCTGTAATTAAATTTCTCACTAAGCAAGGAAAAAGTCAAAAAACTATTCATGAAGAGATGGTGGCTGTTTACCAGGGTTCCGCACCTTCATTATCAACTGTGCAAAAGTGGTCAAGTGAGTTCAAGAGAGGCAGAGAGAGCATTGAGGACGACCCCCGCTCCGGCGCCCCGGCTACTGCTTGTACGGGAGAAAGCATCAAAGAAGTCGAAAAACTTGTTCTTGAGGATGCCCGAATAAAGGTGAAAATGATGGCAGAGATCACCAAGCTTTCAATTGGTACCATTCACCCCATTCTTCATGACCATCTTAACCTTTCAAAGGTCAGTGCAAGGTGGGTGCCACGAATGCTCACAGCGCCTCAGATAAAAAGTGAGAATCGCATGCTGTAGAGAGCTTTTGGAGATGTGTAGTGAGAACGCGGACGGTGTTATGGATCGAATTGTTACTGGGGACGAAACATGGGTCCACCATTATGACCCTGAAAGCAAACAAGAGTCCATGCAGTGTCATAAAAAAGGAACAGACCCCCCGAAGAAGTTCAAAGTCACTCCGTCTGCCCGAAAGCTCATGGCCACAGTTTTTTGGGACTCAAAGGGAATCTTGCTCATTGAGTACAAAAAAAAAGGTGAAACCATCAACGCCACATCCTACGCTTCCACTTTGCATAATTTGCGGGAGGAAATTAAAAAGAAAAGACGGGGTAAACTCGCAGCGGGTGTGTTGCTTCTTCATGACAACGCTCCTGTTCACACGGTGCGAGTTTCCAAGGCTGCTGCGCGAGATTGTGGTTTCGAAGAAATCCAACACCCACCCTATAGTACAGACCTTGCCCCTAGTGATTATTTCCTGTTTCCGGATTTGAAAAAATGTCTTCGTGGAAAAAGATTTTCGGATGATGAAGAACTCAAGTCGGTATTTTGCAGAGAAAGAGGAAATTTATTATTTTGAGGGTTTAAAAAAGCTTATCTCAAGATGTAACAAATGCATTGATGTTAGGGGAGATCATATTGAAAAATAAAAACAATTTAAATTGAATTCGCATTTTCCTTCATATCGATACCGAGAATATATTGAACGCCCCTCGTATATGTGCAATAAATGTTTTGTTAGTATGATAGGACGCGCTTAACAGAATACTATATAAATTATTAAACTACGCGTCGGGTTAAATTGGTGGGCCTCAACCAACAGAACTCTAAAGCTAGCCCGGTCTTCAATTAGCACCTTTCAGTTATTCACTCGAAGTTTTTTTGAGATTTTTTTTAAATCTATGCGCGCCTAAGCTAAGACTTCCGCTTGAAATCAATGATAATCCAGACAGGTACCTCTGTTTCCCCTAGCTCTAGAACTCTTATAATCCTAGTTCCTTAATCTTCAAAAAACAAACGGGACTGAATACCTTCCGAAAAAATGTTCTATTGGACAAAACGAGGATATCATCATCCTGAGTATATGCTTCAACGCCATAGAACAAAACTGAGATGTGTAAGATATTAGTTGCTCGGCATAGGGCCTTTTTTTTGCTGTGTTAGACGAAAGAAAGAGCGATCAGTGAATATTTGATTTAACTTTCATAAGGCGTTAACTTAGATAAAGTCTTCTGCTGTCTCTCTCTCTCTCGACTGTGTAATTTTATTGATTGATATTTGGTGTATCCGCTTATTGGTGCTTGTGCAAGTGCTTGCTTTTGACCCCTATCCGTTCCAGCTTCTTCTACTTATATACGCATCCGTAATTGCTTGTCAAGTTCGACCAATAGTCAACGTATATCAGTACAGACTTGAAAAACTGTCCCCTGTGCGTTGCCTGGTGTTTTACTTAATTCTTTCAAATAGTACTTACTTATGCGACAGTTCGGGTTTAGCCTGGCATCAACTAACAAACCTCTCCAGTTAGCAAGGGCTTTAGCTAACTGCCTCCAGATGCGCACTCCAAGTCGGTCGAGGTCCCCTTCTACTTGGACGGTGACAGCCCGCTGAGTTCTCCCAACTCTCTGTATATCTTAGTCGTATGCTAATAGTTGCACATACTTTTGAAAGATTGTTCCTCCAGGTTTCACTTGTGGGCTGCGCACAATTCTTTCAAGTATGGTATTGGTGCGCGTTAAGTCGTTACAGACCTTGACGGAGCAGAAAACCTTCTCAATCATCATTCTGCACAGACGGACGAGCTTAGAAGGGATGCCAAAACTAGATATGGCTCTTTATAGCACGTTTCTATATATGCTGTCATATGAGGCCTTAAAATCGATGAAAAGATGCTTGTGTATCGATTTGAACTTCTTGAGTTTTTCCAAAATCAGCCGAAGTGTGAACATTTGGTCGATTGTGGACTTTCCTGGTCTGAGACCGAATTAATCGGGAGACCAATCAGTTTCAGACGTTCACACAATATGGCAGATAAGATATTGAATGCGATGTTGAGAAGACTTATACCTCTATAGTTGCGGCAGTTGACAGGATCTGCTTTTTCGTGGATCGGACAAACGATGCTGAAATTCCATTCATCGGGCATACACTCTTCTGACCAGATCTAAGAAATGAGTCATTTTCAGTAGCTATGAATAGCTCGTCCGATAAACCGTCACTTCCAGCTGCTTTGTTGGATTTTAGCTTAGATATTCCTATCCTTACTTCGTTTTGGTCAGGTGAACGGAAGTTTTAGCTATCGTCGTCAAAGCTGAATGATCTATTCTACTCGACGATCTATTCTTCGATCGCGCGCTACTCGTACTTTTTTTTATTATTCATTAGAAGCCTAAGTTCTTCCCGCCTCTTCTGCTCGTAGAGCTCTTGTCCTTCGTTGCAATGCCGCTTTGTACACTGCTGCCGGCATGCTTTATCAAATCAGGAATTTCTTGGTGGTGGTCGGGGAAACCCAGCACATTAATTGCGGTGACTCTGATGTCACGTTCGCGTAGTTGCCAGTAGTCTTCGGTCCTTGCTGCTTACAGCATAGAAATTGTTGAGAGATGTTGAGATACACGTTCGGCAAAAATTCTACCGGTCTCTTGCGTTTGCAACTTTTCTATATTATATCTTTTTAGAGTAGTTCTTCGTCGTTGAGGCGTTTGGGAAATCCGCATTGATATCTTGCCTGTAACAAGGTAGTGATCCGAGTCAATGTTGGCTATCCGGGATGTTCGAACGTTCAGAATACTGGTGGCATGCTTTACTTTGAACCCCAAATTATCAATTTCGATTAGTGTTTAATGATCCGGAGATAGCGTGCTCTGCCGAGCAAGATAGCAAAACCATCACATCCGGAAAGCTGGACTTATGGCTGACTATTTGATGTGTCGAAGACTTCCATATCTCAATGTAAATGGTTACTGGTTACGTTATGTCGATTAGTCCAAGTCAGTTTCCACACGTAATATCAGCTTGGATATTTATATTACTTTTTTGATATTCAAAACGCACACGAAAATTTGTTCGTCATATTTGTGACTAAGACTATAGGTTTTGTCGAGCAACTTGATGTAACTTTTGTTGGTAGGGTTGTCAGACGAAGAATTATTTCCGTGGCCGTAGTTGCGTTGTCGTAGTTACATAAGGTTTTTCTCAATAACAACATATAACACATGGGCTGAAAAGTCCATGCCGTTTTATAGTAAAATACAAAATTTTTGCAAAATTCAACTTTATCAATATAGTTGCCTTCGAGGGCGATACACTGATTGAAGCGATTTTTCAATCTTTCGATACCAGTTTTGTAGTACGATTTCGGTTTAGCCTCAAAATAGGCCTCTGTTTCGGCGATTCGGTCTTAAATCTCTTCCCGGCGAGCATTCTTTTGAGGTCTGCGAACAGGAAATAGTCGCTGGGGGCCAAATCTGTAGAATACGGTGAGTGAGGAAGCAATTCGTAGCCGAATTCTTTCAATTTTGCCATCGTTTTCATCGACTTGTGACACGGTGCATTGTCTTGATGAAACAGCACTTTCTTTTTCTTCAAGCCGTTTTTCTGCGATTTCGTCCTTCAAACGCTCCAACAACGCAATGTAATAGTCGCTGTTGATAGTCTGCCCCTTTTTGGAAATAGTCGATGAAAATTATTCTATGTGCATCCCAAAATACAGATGCCATAACCTTGCCAGGCGAGGACGAGGTTCGTCGCCTGCTCGCCACTCAGCTGACTGCCTACTTGACTCTGGTGTGAAGTGATGGAGCCAAGTTTCATCCATTGTCACATACCGACGCAAAAATTCGGCTTTATTGCGGTTGAACAGCTTTAAACACTCCTCTGAATCATCAACACGTTGTTGTTTTTGGTCGACTGTGAGCAAACGCGGCACCCACTTTGAGCAGAGCTTTCGCATGTCCAAATATTCGTGTATGATATATCCAACACGCTCTTTTGATATCTTCAGAGCCTCAGCTATCTCGATCAACTTCACTTTACGGTCATTCGTAATCATTTTGTGGACTTTTTTGATGTTTTCATCTAAAACAGCCTCTTTTGGACGTCCACTGCGTTGCATCATCTTCGGTGCTTGTATGATCACTTTTAAATTTTTCAATCCACTTGCGAAAGGTTCGTTCGGCTGGTGCAGAGTCCGGGTAACACTTATCAAGCCATTTCTTTGCATCGGCCGCATTTTTCCCCATCAAAAAGCTATGATAAATCAACACACAAAATTGCTTTGAATCCATTTTTTTCGCAATAACAACGCTATATCTCGAGAACTAATCGTCCGACAGCTGTCAAATTTATACACGTATCTTTTGAAGGTTGGTACTAACTGAAAATGGTATGGATATTATTCAAGTGGTGCCTTCTCTTAGAAACGGAGTTTTCAGCCCATGTGTTACCTTATTAGGATGCCTTGAGCGGCATTAGGCTTTGTAAAAATAAAAATTAATTTACGCGTGTCTAATAAATAAATAAAAATAAATAAATAGCACCCCAAATCAATGGTGACTAAGGCCTAGCCTCTCCACTACCGTGCTAAATATTTCAAACATAACAACATAACAACTTGTAAGGTGACATCTTTTTTAGGACCATCGGTATAACTGAAAGTTCATTGAAGGTTTTATTAAAATCAGAAGCAATTACATTGATTTGTGTTCCATCTTCCAAATCACAAGAGACGAAATTCGGAAAGTTGGTAGTTGTTAATCTGGCCATAAGAAAACCGTGGTGATTAAGAAAGACGGTAGGTTTGCAGTTAAAAAACAACATATCATTAACTTTGCTCTCGAAGAATTTGGACAATGAAGAGTTTAGCTATGGGACGAGAATTATTTAAATATTATTTTCTGCGATCTTTACTCGTAGCACTTAAGGGTCACCTGTGAAATTTTGAAAATAAAAAACAGATTTTTTTCATATTTTGATAGTCTTTAAAAATAATATACTAAAATTTCAAATGAATATCTCGAATAGCTTTTGAGTTACAGACTTCTAAAGAGTAGCCGCTCAGCGGTCAGAAAGTTACATTTGCTACGGGGTCTACCAGAGTTATTGTTCGGGCTCTGTCGTCATCGTACACCGGACTCCGGTTTCTATTGTTGACCTTTAGGTATACAGAAATGCATGAATAGGTCTATTCTTTAGGGATTTTTCGTTTATAACTAAGTCACATTTTTTCGGAGTCAGACACATTTAGTTTTACTGTGAACATTATATTGAGCACTTCGTAAGTTATTTTAGTAGAAATGAGTGATAAACTTCTGTATTCAAACCAAAAAGGTACTCACGACGCGACGTTCCCAGGCATAGATTAGTTTCAAGAAAACGAAAGTTTACGGAAAATCAACGTACGTTCGAGCAGTCTATCGTGAATACCAGTACGTCCGCTGAAAAACTATCACAAAATAATGATAATAATATTGTGATTGATTCTACTCATGGATATTGCATTATTCAATCTGTTTCGGTTTTTTATGCAATTAGCATTTTAGTAATGTGTAAAATTTGTAAAAAAAATGCGACTTTTAATCAAGCAATTCCGCGAGGTTTAGGATTCAAAATTGCTGTCATATGTGGATGCGGTGTTTCGTACATCAATTCAGGGCCTATGATTGAAAATTCATTTGCAATAAATATACGTTTAGTGGCTGTGATGCGTCTTGATGGATTTATTAGCAGGTAAATTTTATCATCAAACTTTCGCTGGATGTTTCACGAATTTATGGATAGCAGCGAATTAGTTTGTAAATTTAGTATGGAAAGAGCTGTTGACGAGGAGAAGAAGCAGACATTAGAGAAAGAAAATTCGAAGATAAAATTGACAGTTTTGAGAGATGGCACGTGAAAAAAACGTGACCATACTTCACGTTTTGGTGTAGTAACTCTGGCAGGAAAATATTGTAAAAAAATCGTCGATTAATGTGTTGTCTACTTACTGTCAGAGTTGTCTTTTGGGAAAATAAAAAATACAGCGATCCTGAAGCTTACGAAAAATGGCTCTAACTACACGAAGATGATTACTATATATCCATACACTATATCCCATAAAGGATCGGCTTCAAAAATGGAAGTCGACATGTTTGGTCGCTCGGTTAGTAAATACGGGGTGAAATATTCGCGCTATATTGGTGATGGTGATAGTGCCACATATAAAAGGGTTACTACATTTGAATCCATATGATATTCCTGTAGAAAAACTAGAGTGGTACATGTTAAAAAAAAGATTGGGATCACGATGCCGTAGTTTGCAAAAAACCAATAACAGCTTAGGAGGAAAAAGCAAAACCACGCTAAAATTAACTGTCTACTTTAATTAATAATCTCCAAAAGTATTACGGCCTAGCGATCATGAGACATCAAGATAATGTGGGTGAAATTTATAAAGCAATCTGGGCTACATTTCATCATTTGAGTTCGACTGATAAGAATCCAAACCATGGAAACTGTCCGGAAGGCGCAAAGAGTTAGTGCGCTTATCGCCGCACAGAAGCTGAAGGAATGAACTCGATATACGAGGACTTGTCCCGGCGTGAATTGCTTGATAGATGTAAGAGTAATAGCGCGCAGCATAATAAGCTACAATGGTTTAATTTGGCACTTTGCTCCGAAACACCTCCACAGTGGTCTCAAAACTATTGAATTATCAAATTACTTTGCTACTTCAAAATTCAATGACGGTTATACATCTATTTTAAAAATATAATGTGATGGGAGTGATAGTTGGACCCCTAGCAAGAGATTATGTCGCTAGCAAAGATGAAACAAGACTACGAGTAGCAAAGCATCGCCAACAGGCTGCATCCAAAAAAGAGGGCCGATCATCTCGAAGAAGAGCTTCAACAGCCCAGTAGGCGCTTTTTAAAGAGGAAGCCTAGAATAGCAGATTAGCCCTAAGTAATATTTTTATTTATTTATACCAATGAAATCAATCATTTTATCTTTAAACGTGTTTTTCTCGAAACCACATTTTTCAAATTTGCTGCAGTTGTAACTTGTAGACAAATCATCCAATCGTTTTGATTTTTTTTGTGCTTATTTTGTATATGTTTCTCTATACAATGACCCTGCAGTTTTTCGATTGTATGAAAAATTTGTATTTGACGGGCCAAAAATCATCAAATTTTCGGGCAAAATTCGACATTTTTTTCAAAACTCTGTCATTTCGTTAAATTGAATTTTTTTTTTCAAAATCATGGGTCATTGTATAGGCAATACCTTCTAGTCTAATAATCTTTTTTGTTTTTTGAATTTCAGCGGCAGTGAAGGCCGCAATTACTGCAGTAGTCGGGGACCTTTTTTTGTGACTGAGGAGATAGGGAATAAGTCGTTGAAAATTTAATTTTTTCCTTTGAAAATTTCAGTGTTTATATATAAATATACCCTCCAAATTTTAAAACATTTGAGGCAGTAGTTTTCTTGAAAAGAATTCCTAAAAATCACCTTTTTTTGGCGGTTTAAGAGGCGGAGGTGTGCCTCTTAAACAGTGTTGCTCTCAGGTTTTAGCTGCTGAAATATGGAGCTTATTACATGTTGCAGTACTAATGATGTAAACAATTTCTTTATTTCATACTATCGTCTGACTTGGCTAACAACAATGTTGGCCTTAAGGCAATACAGGTGGAATTTTTACAGATCAAAGCAAAACTAATATTCTCCTTATAGCATTATCCGGATTTCGAAGAGTCTCTTATATAAAAATGTTAGCGAAAATGCCAGCAAAATTCATCAAAGCCCTCAAACCAGCCACGTTAATGGTAAAACTGCACAAAACTGCTATGCGAATACATTCTTTGTCTAAGATAACGTGACATTTGATGATAAGTGGAAGAAACAATTGTTTTGTGGATTAAAGAAATGCTATTGAGCAGAATCTTGATTGCGGATGCTTCGAAGTGCATGAAGCCCCTGACGTAATCAAGGATCGCTGCAGTAGAAATTGGACATAAGTTAATTCTCTCAAAATTAAGGTTTTTCCTTTTACGATACTGAAGAAGCTAAACGGCCTGATTCATCTATTTCTAAATGGGGTTACCATTCGTTTCTCTAACGAAAGTAAGTATTTGGGGGTCACCCTGCATAGAAAACTTTATCAAACTATTTTGAGCCGAACATGACGTGTCGAAGTCTTCCAACGCGCTTTCGGCTTTCTGGCAATCTAAGGGCGCTTCTATAGGCCTATGATAATCTTCCAATTTAAGTTCAAGTTTATTCGTCAGCTGTTTGGTCGGACAGCCTTCATACAAACACGTCACTCTGTTGCTTTCGCCAAACTCCAAAGAATTGATTGTCTCGCCAACTTATGAGCTTTTCTCTGTACAGCTGACTCCCCGTTAGACGCACTGACGAATCTTCCTCCTCCTGACATTTAGTTGCACACTCAAGGAGATCTTCGGTTTAAAGAGAAGTCTTTGAGTAATTCATGGTTTTGGCTGGTTTCCGTGTACTCAGGATTCGGTCAGAATTTGGTCCAAGAAAGATCGTCGTCGAATCTTTACAGATGGGTCCAGAGCTGATCTAGAGGCTACACTTAAGGCTTTATTGCACCCTCTAAGCTAATTCTAGAATGCAAGGCTTTATGGAAGGCTGAATTCACTGAGTCATGCCTGGACTGCAGGTCACAATGTAATCGCGTGATATCGGATAGTCGATGAACTTGCTAGGCAAAGGTCAGATAAGGACTTCTTAGGACCTGAATCCGCGTCTCTAAAACGTCATTGGTCTTCCTACTGTCACTTGGCAGGAATGAGTGTAGACAATTTTCTGACGCCTTAACAAGGCACTACGCTTTTGGTAAGCGTCTAAGTATAATTTATAAGTGGTACCACCTCCTGCGCCGCTTCTACTGAAGACAGACACATAAGAATTGTGCTACCTACAGAGGACCGTTGATTGAAAACGCGGATATCCACCACGTGCTACTAGCTTAAAGATGGTAGAATGACTCACAATGTTGCAAGTAAAAACAAAAGAAATAACAGAAAACAAAATACCAACCTCGCTTGGAATTTGTAAAAACAAATGGTGAATCCATTTAAGCACTGCAACTTTTGTGTGCACGGAATTGTGCGACAAATACTGTCTAAGTACCTCCATAACCGAGCTCAAATCCAGTTTTGCGATATTATACATTTGCTGATCTTTCGACGATATCAGCTGCAACATTGAAGTGTTCACCGATACTGCGCATTCCTTGATATCTAAAAAACAAGCACATTATACACAAAGGTACTCGTATTTGGAAAATTTAAAGAACTCATACTCTTTTTAGATTCGACATTGTACTCTAGACAAGGCAACGTGGCAGTGAAAATTCCACTCGCGAACGGCAAAACGTCAGAGCCGAATATTTGAACAAATTCCTTGATCCACGATATCGAAATGTACTGCAAACAAAAGTATATTTACTTTACAAATGTGTTCATACTCAGTTGGCATACCTTTATCAGATCATTGGTGGACTGTGCATGAGTGATTAAAATGTTGATTGTGTCCTCCATCTTCACAGACGACGAATCAGCACGAATGGATTTAAGGAATTGCCCAATTGTCGTCTCACACCTTAAATTGAAATGTTACTTCTGAGAGGATTAAATTAAATTAAAGTAAATTTACATTCTTTGGATCTCAACAGTCATATCCTCGAGCATACAGAATAATCCATCAAGAATGTCTGTTAAGTACACGACCATGTTGATTTCCGGGACAGCATTCAAAATTGAAATCCACGATATAACATACTGCCTCGCCTGAGGATTCTTCACATAGACTCTCTCTTTAAGGAGCGGTATAAATGACTCCAAATCGAATATCTGTGACGATTCTGTAACGATATCCTGCAACGCAATACATTTGAGTCCTCGTACTATTCAAATATCATATTAACAGTGAATACCTTGAGAAGCCTATCGAGGAGCTCGCTACCATCCTTCAACGTTTGATCTGAATCAGTGACTAATCGGGAGAGCGCCGCAAACAAATCAGGGAAATATGGAATAATTGCAGAGCGTGACACTTTCGCCACGTTATATAGAGATTCACACGCAAAGTAACGAACTCTATTGTCGGGATCCGAAAAACAATTTATTATGGGCGTCACAAGCTCGGAGACGTATTTTTCTGAATCCTTCAAAAATAAACATGATTACTTTCAGTAGTAGTATTTGCTCAAAATAAAATACTTTTCCTAAGCCCAAGCTTACTGCAGCTAAGCCGATAAGTCCACCTTTGCGTCGGTTCGGATCTCTTGAACTTGCAAAATCATTCGACAACACCTCGATGAGTTTCTTTATTTGTGCGGTATTCCCTTTGTTGTTGAATTCAACTACGGTTCTATGTAGATTTGAGAAGATTACAATTTGTGAGTAATTAGTGGGAAAGCAATTATACTTGTCGATTTCCTGTGATGCTAGTTTTCGCTTCTCATACATTTTGTCGCCCAATGCTTTGGCACATGACTCACTTAGCGGAGCGTAGGGAGACTCCATGATTGGAAAATTAAAATAATTGTGATATTGTCTATTCAACCGGACTAAAAAAACTGGTTGTGTTTGTTGAAAAACGTGAAAATTTTCTAAAAATGTTGACAACAAAATCCCAGATCAATCACTCTACAAATCTTCTTCAGCCCAACTGTCAGTTGTTGTTTTGAAGTTTTTCTGAGATAAAGAAATTGAGTTCAGCTGGACCACGTCGCAGTAGAATTGTTAAGTTTTTACGAGTGCGTTCGTTTGTTGGAGGAGCTTTGAACTTAATAGAAGTAGTTAAAATTGTATGTTCAGAGAGATATTGGAGAATATGGTCTGTTATGGCGTTTTGGATTAACTTTCCACTTTTTCAGAATCAAAATTTTTCTATTTGTCAAAATGTACTAACACATTAAATAAAGTATAAACGTCAAATAGTATTGTGTGTCGAAGAATTTATTCTGAACGTTTAAATTGATCCGCAAGCAAATATATATAAAATATAAAAGAAGATGAAAGCAGAAATAATAAGTATTTTATTATCGTCATCGTCGTCGTCCACGTCAACATCGCATGATGAATTTGTTATGAAGATTTTAGGCAGTAATATTTCCAAAAATCGGTATAAATTTCATAAACGTAATTGAAAATGCGAAATAAAAATTCGGCATTTAACCAATTCATACATATAACAATTTTGACAGCAAACTCCGAATAAGTTTTTTTTGTTCCATTAGAGTTCAAATTGCCCAACTTCAGAAAAGAAACCAATCTGTGCGCAGCTGCGCAAGTAGTGTTCTGGCCCTCCGAGACTGATGAATGAACGTACCTCTTTATTCGTTTGGTGACGTTTATTCGCTATAATTCAATATATATACATAATAATTCATGGGGTTTACATATATTTCGTTGGTACTTACAATTTTTGGCAGACTCGTGGCGGCACCGTGGGTTCAGAACAAAGAAGACCGAAATTTCGAAAAACCATTCAAATGGCGATTTAAAATGGCGTAACCTAGCTCAATGTGACAGCTTGGTTAGGTTTATGTCATTTGACGTTTCATGAGCCACACTCTGCCGCCAGGGCTGCTACAATTTTGAGGAAATTTTTACAATATTCTCTCAACACCCCGCCCCCCGTGAGGCTACCCAGTCCTCGACCGAAGCCTCACCAACATTCGCATCTGCTGACTTGACAACTGGTCTTCGCAGAACTCCGGCAGATGTTTTTATTTCAGCTGAACGGATCTGGTTGTCACCGCCTGCGAACACTTTCGTGTTTCTCCCTCTTGCCCACTTACTCCTCGGAACATTGACGTCACATACGAGCACCAGGTCTCCTTCTTTGAGGGGCGGAACTCGCTCGTACCACTTGCACCGTTTCGTGAGTACTGGTAGGTACTCCCGCATCCACCTCCTCCAGAATCGGCCCTTGAGTTGTTGGCTTACGCGCCATTGCTTCCTAAGGCATAAGGCTCTCTCGTTCACCGGTCCTGGAGTTTGAGTTGAGTTCACACCGCCCACCAGGAAATGATTAGGCGTCAAGGGTTCTTCTTCGTCAGGTGACACTGGGAGGTGTGTAAGCGGACGGCTGTTGACGATATTTTCTATTTCGATGAGCGCGCTCTGTAAGGTCTATAACCTAGGAGCCACCTCGCTGAGTGAACAGCTTAGGACTCTTTTTACTGAGCGCACCAATCGCTCCCAGCAGCCTCCTGCGTGTGGGTTCAGCGGGCAATTAAAAACCCACTCAGTGCCTTTCGAACACAGCTCCGTCTTTATGGCATCGTTGTCTAAAATCTCTACAGTTGCCAATTCGTTCTTCGCGCCAATAAAATTGGTCCCGTTGTCGCTCCTTATCACTTTGGGGACTCTAGATAAATCGGCTGCTACTTCTAGATGAATCGCTCTGATGGTCATGCAGGTGAAGAGGGCAACCCACCGTTTTTCACTCGAACGTTTGATTGTGACATATACAGGGCCGAAATAATCAAACCCCGTGTAAGTAAAGGGTCTTACGAAAGGCGTGACACAGTCTTTCGGCAACTATCCCATCAGCGGCGGCATCGGCTATGAATCTCGTACACGACAATATGGGCACTCAGTCTTGACCTTCCGAACGGCGGAACACAGATCTGGCACCCAGAATCGTTGTCATACTTCGTTGGTGATGACGTCATCATGTTGGTGACGCAGCAAGCGGTGATAGTGGTGTATCAGAGACTTCGTTATCGGATGGTTTTTTGACATGATGACTGGACGTCTTGAGACGAAGGGTATAGTTGCGGACGCATCTATGCGCCCATGCACTCGGAGCAGGCCGTCATCACCGATGTACGGCGTTAACTTGAAGATGCTGCTACTCTTCTCTACAGCCAGATTTTGCTTCAGTAGGTTGATCTCTCTCGCGAAGACATCCGCCTGTGCTTGGAGGGACAAGAGTCGTTAACCTTCGTCAACCTCCTTAACCGAAAGTTCGCCTCGTTCGTCTGATCGTAGCCGACAAAGTTTTACGAACCTGAAAACCGAGGCTGCCATTCTCTTCGAAAACTTCGAGGTTCTAGATATATCAAACATAGGGTTACTCACCGAGGCGATGTGTAAGAGAAACTTCGGGCGAGTTTCTTCCTGGCATACATGACCGTTGATGTCATCCCGTTGCGGAGGCCGCTCCTCTTCAGGAAGCATAAGGAACGTCGGACCATTCAGCCACGTGTTGTCAGCTTCAAATCTTGGGGGATATCGCGCCCGCGTGGCTTCATCTGCGGGGTTAGACTTCGATGACACCCAGCGCCATTGGTCCATATGACAGCTCTCGAGGACTTCGGCGACCCGAAATGCCACGAATTGCTTATACGTTCGTGGTTCCGAACGGATCCAATTGATAACCGTCTTCGAGTCGCTCCAGAAGACACGGTTGTCCACGTGTAGTTCGTGCCATTGTACGATCGAATTAGCGAGCCTGACACCGAGGACTGCTGCTGACAATTCGAGGCGTGGAATTGACATCAGCTTCTGTGGGGCGCATTTTGTCTTCGCACAGATGAAGGACATAGACAGTCCATCGGCTGACTCGACGCGGAAATACCCGACTTCGCTGAAGGCCTCTTCACTGGCGCCGACAACCCGCAACCCACAAGTAACGATAACATCTGGGTACACTCAAGTGCAGCAAGGCTGGAAAATTTAACTTCCAGTGGCGCCAACGAAGAAAGATCTCGTCGGGAACCCTTCCATCCCATCCAATGGCACTCTTCCAAACTGATCGCAGCAATAGCTTGGCATATATGCTGAAATTTGAGATTATGCCAAACGGGTCGAAGATAGACATTGCTATACACAGGAGCTCCCGCTTCGTAGGGCACTTGTTGCCCTCCATGATGTCGCTGTTGACTCTCGGGAATTTAAGCTTGAATACGAAGACATCCTTCTCGGGGTTCCAACACATGCCCAGAACTTTCTCCAGTGTTGTGTCGATGTCCAAGTTGACGACTTCATCTTGGTGGCTAAGGTTAGGATCTGCTATGGAGTCCAGCACTTCTTTGGAGTTTGATTTGATCCCTCGCAAGTTGAAACCTCCCTCAGCGTGAATGAGAACCACCGCTTTCGTGACTTCGCTTACTTCTTCCACGTTGTTGAAACTATCAACGTAATCGTCAACATAGTGGTAATGATTGACCGCTCTTGGATGACTCGTGGAAAACCTTGACGCGTTTAGGTTTTTTTACAAACTCGGCCGAGCATGGAGAACAACTAGCGCCAAATGTCATCACCTGCATGACGTACTCTTCGATTGGCTGGTATTCCGCATCTCTCCAGAGGAACCGCTGCAGATCCTGATCTTCGTGAGAACGAGGACCTGGTGGTACATCTCATGTATGTCACCTGACACCGCTACGGGCCTCATCCGGAAGTTGAACAGCACGGCAGTAAGTGGCGGGCGTTCATCCGGACCCTTCATCAGGAAAGATACTTCGTCGCCCTGGCGGCTGCGCCGAAAACCAGACGGATTTTATTGGGCTTGTTCGGATTTTTTACGCCAAAGTGTGGCAGGTACCAGATCTCACGAACTTTTTCGGCTTCAACCTCAGCCTTCGACAACTTCCTGACGTATCCTTGTCGAATGTAGCTCGCGATCACGTGGCGATAAGCGGTAGCGAACTCCGCATCCCTCACGAACCTTCTTTCAAGACCGCGTGGACGTAGTTTGGCCATTGCGTAACTTTCAGGAACCTCGAAATCGTCTTCTTTTAGCAGCAATCCTGTCTGGTACCGATCGTTGACCCTCACGGTTGTAGACGTCAGAATCCGTAAGGCCCTTTCATTTGCTACAGACATAAGCGTCTTAGTCGGCTTCTTCACTCCAAAGTTTTCCATAGACAGTTGCTCTTCGGCTATCCTATCGAAGCTTAAGCCTTCTCCGTCCTCACTAATTTGGCTACTGTGGAGAACAAATTCTTTACCAGTTGTTGGGCCTCCCTCGTAGAGGGATTTACATAATAAAACAAATTAATTAATTATTTATTTCATTTTCTTTATTTACGTACACGTATTCTCTTGTTTTATGGATAAAGCAAAAATGATTTAAAACAGGAACTGACAACTCAATTAGACGCAATATAGGTTGCAATGAGAGAAGATATGAAAAAGGAATTAATAATAAATATGAGGAAGTGAATAAGAGCCTTATTTAGGCGAATGAAAAAATAGCAGTTCCGAAAACGGAAATTGAAAACCTGAAAGAGGAAATAAAGATACAAAAAGAAGAAAATGAAAGAACGACTTGGCGAAATAATATTTTAATCTTTAATATCAAAGAAGCAGAAAAAGAGCAAGAAAAATTGAGAGCCATAGCAAAATTTTTAATGAAGACAAATCTAACTAAGACACTGCTTGATTTTGAGATAAGTTACATTAAAAGAATAGGAAAAAAGGCTCATAATTGTTTTTGTTTTTTTTTTAAACAGAACTTAACACTTAAGTGCATAGATAAACTAACTAGATGTCAAACTCTACTAATACTTTTGCAAACCCTTAACTTTTGCACAGACACACTGTAAGTGAATTCCAACACTTCTGCATCTCTATAACTTTGTCAAAATTTGCTAGAAAGGGAGCAATTTACAAGTAAAATTGCTAAAATGAGAGCGATTTGCACGAATATGTGTAATGGAGACGACATTTTTTTGATTAAAATGGGCGTGGTTTGTATAAAAGGAGAGGGAAATTGCCATTGATGACAATTCACACGTATTCACAGACAGGATTACACGGATAGGGGCGATCAGTAGAAAACCGGTTTTGATTTTCCAGCATCTGGAAAGTTTGATATCTAGGTTTAGTTAGTCTATGCTTTCGGGCGCGGTTGGGATTCGAATACTATCCTTCTGATTTGGGAGCCAGTCCACTACCACTTGAGCCACGGTCACCCTCGTGATAATAGAACCAGATCTATCCAAGTTGATTTGGTGAATTTATTCAAAAAGGTCGGAGATCATGTAAACTACGAGTAAATATAAACTAAAAGGCATCAGTTTGTACATAAAAATTAAGCCTTTTAGTACATGGATGTACAAAAGAAAAGAAATATTAAATATCGTTCAACAATTACGGAATAAAGGAGCAAATGTACAGATTTGAAAGTAATAAAATATTTGCAGAGGGAAAGGAAGTGGATCCATTCAAAATGGAAGAAGTTACCGATTTGGATAACGAAGCGATACAGAAAGCAATTCGATCTTCAGAAGGGAAGCCAAAAGATAACAAGAAAGTAAAAGCTGGTTCATCTGATCAATTAATTAACAACAAAAACGCCCTTGCAGTAAAGGAAGAAGGTCAGAAAATAGTCGAGAGTCATCGTGTCAGTCCTCAATCATCATAAGAAGCAAGTCTTGGTACGAGCTCGCACAGTGCCGAGTCTTAACTTTGCAACCCAGACGCTGAACTTTGAAGAGATGCAAAAACCCTTTCACTACCTTAAGGGTTTTCCTGTAAAGTCTCCCACCATAAACATTGACCGTTTTAGATAATTGTAAGCTCGCAAACGCTCAAAGGATTCGATAGGCAGAAGCTGATCAGCCTGCAGCTGTAAAGACATGATTAAGTTGGACGGTTTCTGGAAATTGTGGAATTTAAATACATTTAAGTGGAGGACGCTTCAATTTTCATGTTTGCGAATGCGAGGCCACAGGTGATGCAAAACTTGACAAATGATAAAAGGGTTTAATGCGATAGAATTGGTTCAAAGGCTATAAAACGTATGATGAACAAGAACGATTTAAAAGCTGAGCGTTTGATGTACAGTATACCATCAGAATCGGCAGGATTCCACTGCTATGGAATTGCGAGTATGTCACACTACCAGACAGCAAACCAGCAGCTAGACAGAGACTACTTGATCATTTCGCTCAATAATGGTTACAGTTGGTAGACATATAGAAAAACGTTGGGGAGTTCGATTTGCTTGTCTTACAGTCAGAGCCATCGACATCGAATTGTCTTATTGCCTATCAGCGGATTCAACCCACAATTGTCCCCTCACTAACACTTCCTCTCGGACATCTAATAATGAATTGTAAGTGAGCATGATGATAGAGACTGAGAATATCATACACACGAGACCTCTGACTTATGTACTGTGGATGGAGAAAGTCAAGAAGCACTGACGTCAAATCATTTCCTTTTGGGTACGTCAAATGGGGCGAAGTTTTTTGGCCAATTGAATTGTAACGGTAGGGTGCTAAAAAAGAACTGGCTCATGTGCGAGCAATTTGGAAATATCTTTTGATAAAAATGACTTAAAGAATTCGTTTAATCCGAAAAATAAAATTGTTTCAAACAGTCAAGGCAGTCACAAAGGGTGATGTGATGTGATGGTATCAAAGGTGTGATGAAAATCCAAGAGCAATGTAACCTAAAGGACGAGTATTAAAGGTAAATAGTGGCGGGAACGGGCAATTACGATTAACCGTAATACAAACAGGAGCTAGAAAGCTTGTAGTACTAGACGTTCAACATCTAGTAACGATAGTTGTTACATCTCCCTGTAAAAGAGAAATTAGGTTGAATAAAAATAAAAACTTATCCAAATACTTACTTATTATATAATATATAAAAAAATTCAGTATCAATTAATATCAACGCGCAAATATTCATTTATAGTAGTTAATAAATGTACACTTATAAATACACACATAATAGGGCTTTGAATATTATAGAGCCGAAAAGTATACTACAAATATGAAATAAAAATAATAGAAGGGCAAAAAAAAAAATTATTTTGTTTTTGTCTGAAACTAATAGCGTGCAAACAGGCGCCCTTATGAGCGGCTGAGAAATTTTCAGGGAATGTCATAGGTAAGCAGATTTCGGCTGGAGATGATGTGAGCGGATGAGACGATGTCCGCTCCTTGGGGAAATCCTGAAGTCGGCCACCGGATTTCCAGGTTGGGAGGGAAATGGCCTGCGCTGATCAACACCACAGCGCCCCTCAGCATCATAAGTTTCGTCCGTTATTATGGTTATTAGTTTGAATTGTATGTCGGCATGATTTATGTTTTTTTGTTGTAGTAGGTCCTGTCAAGGAGTGAGGACAAGAACCAGCCCCATCCGGCGAGCCTAGCCGTGCCTCGCAAGCATGCCACGCTCCTCACTCCGAGACATCCTTTCCGTTCCTTTCCCAGTCCGGTCCACACCCTGGTTTCCTGTCATCTTCTCACCTCGAAGGACATATTCCCGAAGTTCCGCCGAATAAGAAATTGTATGGCCGCGGGGGGTCTATTCTCATTCCTTTCCAAGTTACACCCCATCAAATTTGGAAGTGTAACACTATAATTTCTAAACTAGTACAAGTACAAAAATAGTTTTGGGCATTTTGGAAAGATAATTTACTAGTGCATACAAGTCTTAAATGCTTTAGGTACATCTGTGCAGTAACAAAAAAGTTATGGCTCGTTAAACTCAAAATTATGAAAATTTGCTGTTCGATTTTTTACTTAAAATGCATTTTTCTTAAAATTTTTACTTAATAAATTTTCTGAAATTTTATGAACTTTTTATCCTTGCAAAATTTCCTAAAAATTATGTTTAGAAACTTTTTTACGTACGATCAACAGATTTTGTAGTATGGTAAAAGCCATTTTTTGTCAAACAAAAATGGTCAAACAAAATTAACTAACCTATCTATGAGCAATGCAGTTAACAGTTAATTGTCGAATAGACAAACAAAAATCGTAACAAAGAATAATTCTTTATTACTCGTTTTTTTCGATTATGTGATATTTATCATCACAGCTTTGCAAATGTATCGCAATTTTGTTTCATATGATCTACAATCGACATTTTGCTCTGTAAGTGAAGAGCCGATTGATAAGTTGATTTCCACAAAATGTATTCAAAACGTGAATTCGCGGAAATAGTGTTTGTATATGGGTTCTGCCATGAAAACGCTTCGTTGGCAAGATTGGAGTACCAACGACTATACCCAAATCATCCGGCTATTCGCTGATACGTATCAGCGCCTCTTTGACACCGGGCCAACTGCACCAAAAAAAGGAAAAGGACGTTCAGACTGCAGCGATGGCAGAAGTTGAGGATGGGATTTTGCGTGCTGTGGAAGTTCAGCCTTCAGTCAGCGTCCGCAGACTAGCTGTGCAGTTGAAACTTCACAGAACCAGAATTCACAGGACTCTACAGAGAAATAGATTACACCCTTTCCATTTGACACCGGTACAGGATTTATTACCAGGTGATGCGCAAAAAAGAGTGGAATTTTGCCAATGGTTACTGCGGAAACATGTAGAAGACGGGCAATTCCTCAAGAACATTCTGTGGATTAACGAAGCGCAGTTCACAAGAGATGGGGTTACCACCATAATTTGCACCATTGGTCAGACTCCAATCCCCATTTAATACGCACAACATCCTTTCAAAGATAAGAATTTAATTATTGCAAACAGCTTCTTCAAAATGTGTTGTTTATTTTAAAGGAGGCTTAGCGTAAATGTTTGGGCTGGATTAATAGGAAACATTTTAGTAGGCCCGCACGTTCTTCCACAAATAGTTAATTCCCATTACTACTTAGAATTTCTTAGAGAACGATTGAAGAAGGAGCTCCGGTCCTTGAAGATGTTCCTCTTGTTCAGAGAAGGGCGATGTTCTTTCAACACGATGGAGCATCTTGTCACAGTAGCAGCGGGGTGGATTGGTCGATTCGGTCCCAAACTTTGGCCACCCAGATATCCTGTGCTGTGGGTGCTATGAAAGAAAAGGTTTATTTTAGAGAAATGTCGAGTCTGGTAGAGCTCTAAGAAAATATTAGTGCCGCTTCAGAAGAGATGAAAAGAATTTTGATGACCGTTAATATAATCTTTTACACCGTTCGCTAGTCGGAAGGCTTCTAAGTTTGTGAATTCAGTTTTGAGAATGTCGAAGGCATTTCCCTCAACAGTTGAGCACTGCGATGGATAAACAATTCAATATCCTGATTTGGTGCGTATCTGCACGAAATAATCGGAGAAACTGCAAAGCTTGAGTTTTGCTTGACAAAAGTGCCACAACTCTAGAATTTAGCTAATCTTTAAAGATATAAGGATGTAAAATCATTCCTAAGCTAAACCCTATCGTTAACACCAATAGCAGCTGGTCTCATTTTGTAACCTGCACTTTATCTATACAGGTACCAGCTTTCTTAAAAAAATTCTGAGAATTGTCTAAAATAACTAATAGCAATATTTCGGATTCGGAAGAAGTTTGATCGAAAATTAAATTTGCTACATAATTGGTATGCCTTTATTACGTTTAGGTATCCGCTGTAAATATGGGAACATTGGGATCCTGTGGTTTCCCTGGCCTAACTAAGCCTACTCGTTACAGACTACTTCCTCAGCCTAACCTCATCTAAAATAACGATTCGTAAAAGATTTTTTAAAAATTAATTAGCAAAGAATCTTTCTGTATAGAAAAAACTTTGGGTAAAATTGGCAAATTTGAACTACAAAGTTTTTTTTTTAAGTTGAAGTGACAATTAGATTTCCTAAAATTTTTAAAGAGAAATGTTATGACAAGATAATCGGCAACATCGCTTAAATCGATAACAATTGCGCTTCTTCGTATCTGAAGCCAATCACATACATGCCGCCCATATGTGAGTTAGAGATAATTAAGCAGCCCATTTGGTAATTACTAGTTTTCATAACGAATGCGAGTCTTAAAATATTTTCATATATATGTTATATATGTATAGATATATTTTTTCAACTCAATCAACTGCAAATTGTATTTTATTGCCCATTAGAACAATCTGATTCTTTTCATAATAACAAACAAAATAAATATATTTACAAAACAACAAACATAAGAAATAAAACAACAAAATAAAACTATCGTAATCGAATTTCAAAAATTCACAAAGTACGACTTCATTTCACCTTTTATAACCAATTAAGAAAATGAAATTTGGCAGCACTTATTAATCAGATAGAATTCCGTACAGTGGCCATTTAAAACCAAAGCGAAGCACAAATCTGCCATTTCCGTTATAAAGTTGCCGCGAGGCTGGCGTTGTTTTGTGATTAGCATTTGAAGTTACAGGATTTGCATCAAAATAGTTGTGTTTTTCAATCAAGAGAAGTTAATAAGTATTTCTTAAAAGTTAAATATTACACTCAGCTAGTATTTAGCAAAAGGTAATTACAGATTTTTCTGTTTTTTTCAATAAATTTTCCGGCTTTCGTTTTCTACTACGCATCTTAGTATGCATCGACGTGACGCCATTTTGGCGAAAAAAAACTTATCAGGCTTGGTTTTTTTTTTTTCTAAAATTATTAAGTAAAAAAATAAATACTCATTCAGTCAACTTTGATTTGCAGAAAAAAAAAAAAAATGGTTGGATCCAGAGTTTACGTGGGGGGATTGCCGTACGGCGTCCGCGAAAGAGATTTGGAAAGATTCTTCAAAGGATACGGTCGCACCAGAGACATCCTCATAAAAAATGGCTACGGATTTGTTGTAAGTACACGTAGCTTAAATAGATACACGATGGTCTCATTGGTTGAGTGAATCGAAAAATCGATAAATTAAATCGCTCAATGATTTTTTTTTTTAATTGGTTTTCTATTTTTTTTTTTTTTTTGCCGATTTTAGGAATTTGAAGACTATCGTGATGCGGATGATGCGGTGTATGAATTAAACGGGAAGGAGCTGCTTGGTGAAAGGTGAGCTTTTGTTCATTTGGTTTGTCGCGAAACATGCTTTATTGATGATGTTCTAAAATTTCTGTAGGGTGGTTGTGGAACCAGCAAGGGGTACGGCCAGAGGAAGCCATAGAGATAGATACGACGATCGATACAATAGTCGTCGCGGTGGCGGAGGGCGTTACAATGACAAGTGAGTAAACAAATTTGTACTGATATGAAAGAACATTTTTTTTTGTTTGTTTTATTTCCATACACGCAATTGGCGTGCAAAAATTATTATTCTGTCCTCTTTTAGATGGTGTGTGAAGATAGTGAGATTTCCCTTGTGAATTATATGTTGATCATGAAGCGTTTAATTCGTAGCATAAACGTTTCATGAACAAAAAATTCACTGAGTAATTAGAAGTTTTTTTTTTTTATCTTTACACAATAATGATATCGCAGACACTATTATTTTCGAAAAAAAAAGAAATAGCACTGAGTGGGAACATGGGAATTACAGCCGCACACAAATTTTTTAAAATCGAGTGCAATTGTCTACAAACCATCTACCATCGCTCTCGCATGATTGTTGCATTTTGGAAATGATCCTGAAATTCAATTCACATTAATTTTCAGTTGGGGAGTATTTTGAGTTTTGAGCTTTTAGACTTCTACGTTATCAATTCGACAAAGTGAGATTTGAATAGAAAATCAATTAGTAAGTGTTTAAAGACAATATATTGGAAAACACCCTCATGCATCTATAAATGGCATTTAGATGGAAAATAAAAAGATGAATATTAATATTAAGAAGCACTTAAGTCATTCAGATGTATCTAGGCTTAAATAGTCTTCGTCCTGAATTTATTTATATTTATGGGAAAAGAGAAATTCAAACCAAAGAGAGGGGACATTTGTCTGTACAAGACGGTAAAAATCCATTCGCCTACTGATTATCTGAGAAAGAATTTCATCCTCGCTGCTCCGGATTTTTTTTTTTTACATAATGGGCCAACACACTCTGGATAAATTTTTCCCCGGGATAACTTTTACTTCAACCGGATGAATAATGCGGAAAAAAATTGTGTAGCATGAACCGATTTTGAATGTGGTGATGGTATTTCTGATAATTTTTCTTACCTTTAAAATTGACAACTTTTGTGCGTATTGGTTTTCCCCCGATGTTCAACCGCTTAATACTAGTTGAAAATTTACTCTGTTTTTTTTTAACTTTACACTTCATCCTCCCTCTTCTATAAAATCAGTTTTACCCCGAGGTAATTAGTTTCGAGTGCGCTGGGCTATTTTGTTTTCGATTCGATTGTCTTTAAATGCAATGCATTCCTTCTTTGCTAGATCTTTTACACTGCTAATACGCAATACAAACGACGATTTTTTTTTTTTAAATCTTCAACTAGATGTTTTCAACGGGTGGCCGTGGCTCAGGTGGTAGTGTATTGGCTTCCCAATCGGACGGTTCGGGGTTCAATACCAGCCGTGATCGAAAGACATTTTCTCAGGCAACTAAAATCTCGTGAGATGATGGTTGTCCAAATACAATACAACATCAAGCCAATTTACACTAATAATTTAATCTCCCCATTAAATGTGGGATGGCACTCATGGACCGAAATCGACACTGAGCCCAAAAATCTTTCTTTCTCTATCTATCCCATTTTCCATAAAACTTAACACATGCTTTGGCATCGTAAGTGTATTATACCCACTTGAGTGTTAAGTTCTTTTTTTAAAAAAAAAAAAAAAAATTGTAAAATATCCTTTGTAGGCAAACGCCAGCAGCAAAGTCTAAATACAGTGTTTGACGAAAGCGTGTTAAAAAGAAAGCAGCTTGACTTAGAGAATTTTTATTTATTTTGAAAGATTTTGACATTTCTGGACTTGACACGTAAGCACGTAAAATATTGTTCAGTCTCCTCCATTCCCAATTATCGCTTCAAAACTTCTTCGAAAACTCAGACAATTTTTGTGCATAGTCAGTGTCGCAAAATTATGTTTTCGGGCTGTTTTATTGTTTTTACACCTTTTTTTTTGTTTTCTGCTTTAAAGTCCCCAAACATTTTTAAACGAATTGGGATCTAGAGAATTGTGATGGCCAAACCAACAAATTGACATAGTTTTCCATGTGAGATGACTACAATGTTTCAGGTAGTTGTTGGCTTGCGGTTTGTACGTTAGAACAGTATTTCCAGCAGATGCCAACAAATCCTCTTGTTGATGACCTAACTGTAGTTCATTCTTTAACCGTCGAGATTCCCTATGAAGGTCACCAATTTCGCGAATCGCGGCACGCAGAAACAGCCATTAACATACATTTTTGCTAGATGTTCCATTGTTCAGTGGACGACAGTTTCATTGTGCGCGGTCCACACACGTCTCGAGGGATCGTATGAAAATAGAAAATAAACATTTGACTGGAATGGCTTTGTAATGGAGGGAAAATTTTACTGCGGATCAGAGGAAGGTTTGAAACTAAACATTCCTCTATGTAAATGTTCTATCTTTGGTTCATAGAGTGACTCATTGCTAATAAGGAAAGAAAGTATCCAATATCCATGAAGGGTAACATGTTTGTTTAACATCACTTCGGATTGCGAATTTTACCGAGACCTTCATACAAAATGCCGTATTTTTCAGCGTCGTAGTTTATTTTACTAATGACTGTAAATTTTGGTAGTTCGCCTAGTTCGCGGACTATTTGCTTGCATCAGCCACTATATTTTTCTTTAGTATGTTTCGCATGCACGATTTACAATTCTCTAAATATTGAATTTGTACAATAGCTTTTTTGTATCATTTCGTTCTAACGTTCGCTACAAAGCAAGTGGCGTTTTCGGAGAACTTAGTTTGTCTTAAAAAAAATTGTAAGGTTTGTTTTCAGCTTTATCCAGACTATTGGTGTTACCTCTACAATAACACCAACTTCCCAATTGAAAGCGTTTATAACAAATTGTACGATACGTATTATATTATATGTCACTTTAAAAATAGTTATAAAAGCCCTCAGATTTCAATTTTCTAAAGTTTGAAATTGTAGTCAGCAACGACATTTTCAAATCTTGCTAAGTATGTATACAATAGGCAATTGGCTATTTTCAATCGCGGAGGTCTGAATTTTATGTATGAACAAATCTCACGTTTGCAATGTGCAGTGAATTTCAAGTATAATTTGTATTTGCAGGCATTATTTCTTCAGCTTTAACTCTTTTCGGAAGTCCACATCGTCTTAATTTTTTTGTTTTGTGGTTTTGATTCTAGTCACCGAGAAGACAATATGGTAAAAGGTTACACTTTGTTGCCCTCGAAGAAGCATTTGAAAATTGCGTTCAATTCATTCACAAATGCTTTGTGTTTTTTTCGAATACATATGCTAATACGTATTTTCAAACGTACGCAAGTCATATTCTTAAAGGCTTAAAAGGCGCTCAATGCTGAAGTAGACAAACAAAAGGTATCTACTGCAATTTAAATTTTAAACAAATTGCAGCAACAACTTAACATCATAAATGCATGCTATTCATTGGATGTTATCACAAAACACTTTAAGCTATCTCTTCAGTATTGAACCCACTTAATCCAGATGAAAATGTTCCGCTGATATTTGTTTGTCCAAACATCTTCAATCATTTGGATCGCGGTAGGCATTTTGTGTTGGAGATTTTTGATTCGATTAAGGTTGTAAATTCTCATTGAACATAAATTCTTTGATCTTCAAAAAAAGTTAAATTGAATTTATTTTCTTTTACTAAGTCTAATTAATAAAAAATTAGGATAGAACTTAACAAAGAAAGTGACGTACCATTTTGGGACGATGCTGTGGAAGAGATTGGTCTTGAAAAGTCGTGCCTTCGAGAAATTCCATTGATGATAACAAATTATTCTTGAAGGTTTGTTCGTATAATTCCGATTTAACATATCCAATTCTATTGTCAGAGGCACCTCACGTTTGTACTTAAATTGCTTTCACTGTAGAATATGACTTCTCCAATTTCTGCACACTTTTCGTACTGTTTTAACCAAGATATCCGTCTGAAACTCTTTCATTGGCTCTTTTCACTTTTTTAGAGCAAAATTTTGCTTCTGGATTTTATGTCAAAATGTACTAACCCATATAAATATCAACGTTAAATAGTATTGTGTGTCAAACCAAATTGTTTTCTCGAACAATCGACTGCAAATATAAACAATGAAAGAAGACGGAAGCAAAAAAATTTTCGTGTAACCAATACATGTACAAAGTCAGAAGAAGTTTTTAGTGTTCCATTGGAGTCCAAATTGCCCAACTTCCGGAGAGAAATAAATGGAAAACGCCATACGCTTTCTGCGCACTGTAGGCATACTAATTTCAATTCCGCTCGACTCCACAGACTCGGTTCTTATTTTTGCCGCTGTTGAAGCGGTATTGTTATCGATAGTCAGTCGGTGTGAAATCTGCCGTAGATGTCTTGCGAATCCCTCCTATCTCCATTCAGCTTTTTTTTAAGTAACATCATGTCGAGTGTTTCATTACTCTAAATGACTTATTATGCACTATTGTGCCTAATAGAGCGGATACCATTAAGAAAAAGCAGGTAGCTTACAAAAATTAAGGATTTTTCTGCGAGAAATGAATGTTACACATTCTGTACACGTAACTGCATGTAGGTTGTACAATAACAATTCAAAGTAAAAAATAAATAAAAAACGTGCGTGGTACAAACTAAGTAGATATCAAATAAATTATAAATAACATTTCAATTCATTTTAATCCGTTTATTAGCTTTTCCATATTAAATATTTAAAGACACTGATTCTGTGTAGACATGCAAACCATTGAGGGCATCTACTTAGAAGAAAAAAAAAACATGTCTAAATATGTACAGCAGTGTCATTTCTAATTGTGTAATTTATTTAATTCACCAGATCCAAAAATTCCAGATCATCCTCAAGGTATGGACCGCCGTTGCGCACCGAATATCGTCTGATTGTTGAGAATCTATCGAGCCGAGTCAGCTGGCAGGTATGTATCCAACACAAAACGTTTTATTTTTTTAAAATTACAATTTGTTTTCTTTATATTACAATTAAGTTAGATTTTAATTTAAAACAACAAATAATTTTCATACTAATCATAACTTCAAGAAAGCATAATTATCTTATTTTCAATATTGATTGGATGCATTCATGTATGTTAATATAATACAAAAGAACAAACAACGCATACACACACATCCATATTTCACACTATTTGGGGTCCAGCTATTAGGGAATAGACATAGTCAGAAGGTTAACACCACACTAGCAATAGGGACTTGCCACTTACGGGTATTCGTACTCGTGCTTACAATACATACATCCGTGAACGTGAATGCATCTAAGCCACAGAAAATTCATAAGATAATTTTGCTTTTTGTTGTAAAAAGCGAAGAGATAGGTTTACTAATTTTCTGACATCAAAAACAAAAAAAAAAAACAAAAAAAAAAATCGTTTGCATGAGAACCATTCGGCAAAGATGAGATTGCTTGTTTTCTTTCTTTTATTTAAACTAACCCACCCCGATCCGATCGACCAGTTTAGTTAATCCTTTTGTTTTACAATTTTGTATTCTGCGTTTTTGGTTTTTATTTTTATTATTATTATTTTTGTTTTTTAAGTTTTGGTTTACTACTTCTTCAGGCTATTGTTGTATGTATATAGATTTAATTATAAATTCAAATTATAATTTTTTTTTAAAAAAATTAATTTCGTAAAAAATAATTTAAAGAGAACCTTAAATTATTTTTTCGAAGAATTGCAACCAACAATTGTAATTGGGTCGCGATGACAAATTCGAGGCAGGCAAACTGAAGATGACTCTTCTCCATTCGAAGTGTACTCGTGCTCGTATTGTGCTCCCTTTTGAGAATATGGAAGTGGTCTGGGCATGCCATTTAAGCAAGCAACGCAAGTCTACCTATCTACCAAAACTTTCGCAGATGACTTAAACGAGGGGCCTCCACTAATGCAACATCAACCCACAGCCGTCACCAATGCCTGGTGAATCTAAGAGTACAGATGTGTATACGTGTGTATCTGCAATACGTACAATCTTCTCCGTAACGATGATGTAAACGAGACGATCCATATTCAAAGTGTCATAGAATGCGCTTCAAATGACACACCAGTGGGGGTACTTTTTGGGGGGGTTCAACTTCAGTTTTAGGTCAACGAACAATTGGTCGAACAAGCTTGATTGATATTGAGAATGGTGTCCACCAGAAATATGCCATATTAAGAACAAAGATGTGTGCTACTAGAGACGAAGGTCAACCAACCCCTTTTTAATGTCAATCGCTTTACATTTGATACCAGTCAGTGGCAAAGTCAAAGGCAATGGCAATGGTAATGGTGCTGGTGATGATGATAGTGATCGATGTCGTAACGATAGACTGCGAGTGCCCGGCAAAAGTCAAAGTCAAAGTTAGCTACGAGAATCCAATGCTGGTCAACCACTACATTAGAATGGCAAAATTAAAGCGGCATTACAACATCAATAAGCAAACTAATACTGGCCAGCCACCATTTTAGTACGAAAGTTGATGAAATTTGATGTGAAAACGATTGGAGATATCCTTCATAATTAAGTGGTCATCCGCTTGTCGCTATATCCAGCCAGTCTTAACACAAGTGTGTCTCGAAGCTGATTGCGAGCTCTCGAAAGAAGTCCATGAGCAGTCCTTATGTTAGAGATGCCCAACAATCTAACAAACAGTCAAGATGATTACCATCGATAAGCTACTACAAACGTACTTTCTTCCCCTCTTTTGGTTGTGATGCTGGGTCCGAGCTACTACTCTCAGGGTCATTCGCAATATTCATTATTTGGTATTTAAAAAAAAAATTAAAAAAAAAAAAAACAATCTATCAACAACAGTTAACACATTTTAGATGTGCCTTAATATTTATTGTAGATAAAAACAGAATGTACAATTTTGTTCCTAAAGGAAATCTACCTCCCCTCACAGTAATCCATGTGTTGTGTGTGGTCCGTGCGAACAAATAATGGCAATGCTAATGCGCCCCCAGAGGACAGCCTTCGACACCCGAATTCTTTCTCTTGATGTCGCCGTTCGAAGATGCAATTCTCCCGATGCACTCTACCGATGGTTATGACTGGTGGTCATCTTGTCACAGCAACACCAAAGCGACAATGACGACATACAAACCAACAAACTATATAAAAAAAAAAAATACAACCACAAACAAACGGACAAACAGACAAAACGAACCTATCGACATGACAATTTTTTTGTGTATGTATATTCTTTTTCAGTCGAAAGCTTACTTGGTGCACATAGGCTCTTGCGATAGCGGACCGGCTGGCTCTGGACTTTTGGTACATGTTAACAAAGCTAAAAATAAATCAAACCAAATTATAAACTTCTACCACTGGCTGCTTACTACTGCGCGCTTGTAAATGAGTTCAATCGATGCGATTAGCTTCCCAACTGACAGTATAGAGACTTGTCCTGGCCTGGCCCGTCTACCTACCGTGAATGAGAATCTGACACTGCTTCGTAGTTGGCCATCAGTCCAGTCTAAAGAAAAGAAATTCATTTTTTTCTCCTAAAAATGCGCGAGCGTATACGTAGAAATCTTATCAGCCCAAACTACTGCCATCGCTTGTGTGTTGCGTGCATGCGTAATTGCACTCAAAAACGGTCAAACAAAGGGTTAAGCTAGAGAACGAAAAGAAGTTATTTGTCATCCTATGTAAGAACAACAAATATTTTCAATCAAAACATTGCATCGTTATTTTCTTTAAAAAAATAATACATATTAATAATTTTATTGTTTAATATTAAAAGTGCACACATGAGAACTACTAGCCAGTTGAAGATTTATGAGATGGTGATCTTAATTAGCTCATAGGAAGTGCCGTTCGTCGCTGCAAGACTTGACACGATCGATCGCACTCAGACATTCTTGTGATGGAATCAATCAATCCAATCAGGCAGGCTAGGTTTTATTATCTCTTGAGGGGGTTCTCTACTTTTCTTGTGACACAAACGGTCGATCTCCAATGGAAGCCGACGCACATATGTACATTAGTTCGCTCAATAACAAAAGAGGAGGGATGCGAGAAGCTCGATTGAAAGGAACTTTAACACACTCCTTTGGGCTCAATTAAGATCAACATATTTGAATCGAAAGTGCGCTAGAGTTGTTTAGTGCCTTAATATATTAAAGATAACAAATTAGTTTATTAACAAATTGAATAAATGTAACTTTCTCTTCGTTTGGCAAATTAGGACCTCAAAGACTATATGCGTCAAGCTGGTGAAGTAACCTATGCAGATGCCCATAAGCAAAGGCGCAATGAAGGGTAAGTTTTTTTTTTTAACGTTTTATTTTAAAATAGTACTTTAACAATGTTTTTTTTTTTTTTTTTTTTTAGTGTTGTTGAATTCGCCTCATTGTCTGATATGAAAACAGCTATTGAAAAGCTAGATGACACTGACTTGAATGGTCGGCGTGTCCGTTTGGTTGAAGACCGTCGCGGAGGACGCAGTGGTGGACGTGGCAGATCTCGTTCATCCAGCTCTCGTTCTAGATCTCGTTCTCGTAGACGTTCTCGTTCCAGGTCTCGTCGTTCATCTCGCTCTCATTCGAAATCGCGCAGTCGCTCCAAGTCTCATGGAGCTCGTTCCAAGTCTAAGTCGGTCGTGAAATCGCGTTCAAGGTCCCGATCAAAGTAAGTTTGCAGTTTACATTTTATTTTGTAACACGGAAATATTAATGGTCTTATTTTATTTTCATAGTAAATCCAGGGATGTCTCGAAATCCAAATCTAAATCACGCTCCCGTTCCCGATCGATGGAACGCAAATCCAGATCTCGTTCCCGTTCACATTCAAAGCGCGAATCGCGTTCTAGATCTCGTTCCAAGTCCAGGGAAGACTCGCATTCAAGGTAAACTTATCTATCGACAAAAAAAAAAAACTAAATCTGCTAAATTTAAAAACTTCTGTATGACTAACATACAAATTTGTAACAATGTTTCATTTATAGGGATCGTTCTGGATCAGAAAACAACAAATCCCGCTCGCGATCAAATTCTCCAAAGAATGGCAACATGTCACCTGACCGAAATAATGAAAGCATGGAAGATTAAATCATTTAGATGTAACCCCATCGTAACGTACAGTTTAATCTATTACTTCAGTTAAAACAAAAAAAAAAAATATACCAATAATAATATAGCTGATAATAGTTGGAAATGTAACTATTATCTTCACCTAGTATCTAACTTTAAATTGACATTTTTCACAGTTGCATAATTGTTTTGAGTTGTACATTTTCAATATAAAGAATATAGTACAATGTTACCGATGTTAAAAAGCATAACATTGAAACCTTCATACATACCCAATGGTGGTACACAACACGAAAGGGCAACAAGTAAGTTACACATTAAAATAAGTTTTAATCAAGCGGGATTACTTTTAATTGAATATTTCATAAAATATTTGTGGGATTATATTTATGTGTGGTAAATAAACAAAATAAAAATGATAACGGAAGCTTATGCAAGCCGATGGTAGAAGGAAAGTACACTCAAGTCGTATGGGCGAAAAATCACCTAACGTCATTGACAAATGGCTTTCTTTTGTCTAAGAGATATGCGAGAGTAATGCCCAGATTTCTTAATTTGTAATATGTATTTAGAAATTTAATTTTTTAAACTTCTCTATTTGTATTTGAGAGTATGTTAAGATGAAAAAAAAAGAGATAAAATAAAACATGGATTAAAAGAAATTGATTGTGTGTTTTCCTTTGGTTTGCTTGTGTTTGTCGAATTGTGAGTTTGTGCTTTAAGGGGTTAGGCTACTCGAAGATTTTCAAAAAATCGATTTTTTTTTATTGCTTTCCATGGTCACTTAAAAATGCCAAAGATTATACCAGGGAAATGTCTCGAAGTACTTGTTTTTCAAAGTATGCTACAATGCCACCAGTAGGCAGCGAGCTTAACTCAAAATTGTAAAAGCGCTTATCTCAACTGCATATTTCAAGTCGGCCGCACCCCCATGGTACAGATAATAAGGTAATACATTGCGCATGTGTCAAAAAAGTAAATACCGATAAATCCAAGATGACTGCCGAGAGTGATAAATTTTTGTTTACATATGCTGTACGTTAATTACTGCTTGAGTTCGAATTCTTTATGGAGACTTTTATGCATTTATAATTATAAACATTAATTATCTGCGATTCTAAAACAAATTTAATATATGTGTGTATGAGAAAATATAACACAAAAAGACAAATTCCACTTCTTGAACACATAAGTATATAATTTATTAGAACATAAGGTAATATAAAAATGATTTTATGTTTACAAAAAAATATCACAAATTCAAAATAGACTAGCTTAACTCTACCATTTAACAATATTGTTTTTATCATTTTTCTTTTTCTACTTGTTAAATTGTCTTCTATTGTATTATTTACGTGTTTAATTCTAAAGTAAATAGGTGAACAGAAGAAAATTTCTTTCAGTTTTCTTTCGGACGATGTCTTTTGAGAGATTAAGTAACTGTTTTAGATTGTTACTACAATAAACTATATCATCTTTATTAAACATATAAAAAATTGTCTCCATCTTCTCCATATTTACCATCATTTCGTCTTTAGGTTTTTGAAGATATCCCTCCGTCAGCTGATAAGTCCAAGTGAACGATGTCTCTTGCTGGGTACTTTGAACAGCTAAATCTGGATTCTGGGTGTATTATCTACTAAAGTATTGCCTGTGGAAGATGTAAATACGAACGAGTTGTATAAGAAGAATATATGGTTACTTAAAGAATAAAACATGCCATTCATAGATAAACTTCCTTCATTTCGTCCAAGTATGTATGAATGAAGTCGGTACATGAATTGCAATTGGTTTCGATGATCATGTAGGCCACCTTTTTATCGAATCGTTCTGAAAAAAATTCTCTAAAACATCTTGATTCAGTCTGTATGTAAGTAAATACGAAATACTGTATTCAGTCTTTAAGTCGTTGTACAGAAGTTTAAGAGAATTATTCGTCATGATAATGCCTAAAGTATTATAAGATTGTAAAAACAAAAATTCGTTTAATTCAACATTGCCTTTCTGGAGGGGCATCATGGTTCGTTTTCCTTTAACCCTCATATTAAGCATTACCGATGTCATCTCATCGACAATTCCAAATTGGAGCGATTCTGAAAGTCCAACACCTTGAACTCGTTCGCGACTATCCTGGTAAGAAACTCTTTCGTTGAGACAGTCGAACCAATCATTCACTTGAAACTGTAAAGATGTAGATCACACATGATTTTTAAGGAAATTATTATTACAGAACACTTCAGCCAGCCCTCCGAACTTAGTTCCCCGAAACTACCAGCCCGCATAATAGCTTGAGAGACCGTGTGCGAGAATAATTTTGTTTGCAAGTTTCCCCGTTCTGCACCTTTAACATATAAATTGGTTAGTGATATTTTGAATGCAATACTCAAATCAGACTTATCACTAGTTTTCGAAATAAGCTCTTCTATGATTCCTTTGGAAATGAGCTGCATGTTCAAAATAAAACCACCATTATCAACGAAGTTGTTCCGGATGAGTTTTATGAGATGAGGCACATCAGCGAACACACATACATTCCTTGATTCATCGGTTGGGTTTTGAAAAAACGATTTTGTAACCGTGATTTCAAATTCACGCAGCAAACCTTGATTTGTTCCCCCGAGATCACAGACGATTGCACACACTTTAAAGCCACATTCACTTAATTGGTGAATAATACTAAACAGTATTTGTTTGGTCATCCGTTGGTCAAAATCGTAGAAAATTGATTGTTTCCAATTGCCACTCAATCCCCTTATCATTGCCATTTGGACGTATTTCGCAGTTTTCAGAGTTTCGTCCTTCCGTTTGTCGTAGACAATTTTCTCTTTGACTTTCATTTCGTCAAATGAAAGTATACAAATTTTGTCGACTTCTTCCATATCGATGTTTTTCATAATATTCAACACGAATTGGATTAACCCGGTTGAGCACCACTTTTTATGTTATCATAGCTGGAAGAGGATATTGTTTTCGCAACAGCAATCGGTAGGGTCGGAGGCCAGCTGCATGTATTGCGATCGCATTAGCAATATCGTCTGATGGCTATTTTGCACGTTTTTGAGGACATTATAATTTTCTGCATTAGATTGTTGCTGCTTCCAGTTTTCTGCTTTCAATTTTGATATTTACTCCAATAATCTGCAAAATACAAACAATGGTTGAAATTCTAATTACACTTAATTCGCATTACACTAATTTAATATTTCATCTACTTACTGAGAATATGTAGGGATGATTTCATCAGTTTGTGTACTACTGTCGACCGTTAATGGTTTAACGTGTGTACCGCAGTCTACCTTGGAAGCATCAGTTTGCGTAGAGCAATCACACTTGTTTGACAGATATATATTTCCAGATCTATGTTCTCCTTATCATGCACGGTTATAATAATTGTTCTTCACTTACCTTGGGATCAAAAGTCTATTTTGAATCCGTAAATGCCGTGGGTTCGTCACTTCTTCATCCTTTTGCAATGGTAACAAAAATGAAGGAAGAGCATCTTCTTTAATTCTAGTTGTTTTCAAAACTATTCCATACTGCTCGTACAATGGATTAATGACAAAATCACTTTTTTTAAAATGTTTGTCACAAATTCGCGCCGTTTTTGTATTTAACTTGTCTTTTCGGCGGCACAAAAAAACCCACTGCTTGCACATTTTACCTTGTTTTGGAAACGAGTGGTACGATATCTCCTCATTGTTAACATACCACCCGTGCACAGCACAACGCATTTAAACACCTTATCGCAACAAAAATATTACCGATTTTGTCGTCACTGTGGTCGGCCATATTGCCAGAATTTGACAATGCGCAGAACGAGACCAAAATAATTGCGCCAACTATATTACCTTATTATATGCACCTTGGGCCGCACCCATGATTTGAACAATTTTTAACCAGTTCACTTCAAATTTTAACTGGCCGTGGGTGGCCGCGGCTCAAATGGTAGTGTATTGGCTTCCCAATCGGACGGTTCGGGGTTCAATACTACCAGCCGTGACCGAAAGACTTTTTTCCAAGCAACTAAAATCTTGTGCGATGAGTGGTTCTCTAAATACAACATCAAGTCCAATTTATGTACACTAATAATTTAGTCTCCCCATTAAATATTGGATGATGCCACCCATGGAGCGAAATAACTACTGAGCCCAAACATCTTGCTCTCTCTCTATCCAATTTTACGAAAAACTTAACACGTGCTCCGGCATTTTAAGAGTAGTAATACCCTCTTGAGTGTTAAGATCTTTAAAATATTTGTCTAAATAAGTACGTAGGATTCTTTTTTATATGGCATAGTTCATTTGCTATTGACAATTTTCTGCGAATTTTGCAGGTTTAAATTTGGAAGTGCGCCATTCGGGCACCCAATCAATATATCAAAAAAATCCTACGTACTTCTCTAGCTGTTGTTATGTACAATAAAAAAAAAAAAATTAGTGACTCATCATAATTCACAATGTTCTACGGCCGTAGACCCTTCCAAAAAAGAGAGGCCATGTGGGAAACGCAGCACAACCGCCATTTTTAAATAAATTATTCTATAAAATTAATAATTTGCAGTCAATCATATGTTCAATAAACTTCTACCTTTGTAAACTCGATTTATTTTATATTTTTCCTAAAAAAATAAATCACAAAAAAACCTATTTTTACGGCCTCTAGCGTGGCTTTCAACTTTTTAGAAGGCATTTCTTTTTCATGGGTTAAAAGCAAATTACATATATACAACAATTTATATGAACAACGTTTTAGAACTTGGTAATTGGGGCGCAAAAAAGTTGACAGTATTTTGTAATTATTGAGTAAGCATTGAATTTCGCTCCTAGTTACACAGTTAAATGCGTTCAATATCGAGTTACATTTATAAAACGATTTGATATGTTGAACCTGTGTAGGAATGGGGGGGGGGGGGGGGGTGACACATGGTAGTGCCCTTATATGTAGTTTAAGACCCTTATCGAATCGATAATTATCGATTGCATCGACTGATTTCAACTTTTGTATGGTGTAACTCAAAATCGTAGACGACTGTCGTATTTTTTTCGTGCCTTGCCTACCCATGAACACGGTGGTTACACACAAAAAATCGCTTCATTGGAATGAAAGTAATGTTGATAGATGGGCGTAAAGTGTACACCCGGAAGAGCAGCATTGCTGCAGCTAAAAGACAACGCGAGACGGAAACTAATCTCTGATCTTTGCGATATAACAGATAAATTTATGCAGAAAGAAGTCAATTTGTATGGGAGCCAGGGCAAGATTATTCTTATCAGAAATTAAAAGGACGGCTTGTACGGATACTGACTAACATATTTCGATCCGAAAAAAAAACTCGATTAATAGCTAATGCGAGCCCAGCAGCCCTAGGCGCTGTCCTGCAACAATTTGAGAGGTATAGTCTCCATGTTATATCACTTGGAAGTAAAAGCTTGTCCGATGTTGAAAGAAGATATTCACAAACAGAAAAAGAAAGTCTTGGGATTATTAGTTTTATTTTGTTAATACCAAACATTTGCACTTATAAGTTTAGCAAAACAATCTCGTATAGACACGACCAGTATCAGGAGGTGAAATAAGTTAAATTGATATCATAGTTGCAGCGTTGGGCGTTAAGACTAAAGAAACGCTGCTCAGGTCCCACTGTTATCAACGTCAATTTGTGTGCAGGCACATTAGATTACAAGCTAATCGAACCATCTAGACTTCCTCCTAGAGTTTTTGAAAAACGAGAACCAGTATAATACTACAAGACATACGAGTACGCCAGCAATTAAGAAGGGCTATCGTGTAGCCAGCAGTATGTTTGAGTTCAAGAACTTAATTTTTTCCTCCAAATTGCTGATAGATGATAAAATAATAACAAAGATATTTATAAAGCTGATATACTTACGGTTGGACAGACGTATTCTAAAACCATCACTACGTCATGTTATCCCTTAGCCCCAATTCTGTGTTGGGAATTTTGAAGTGAATAATCTTCTAATTTTTTTCTCCCCCTTTATTTCGTACTCTCGTATGTGATAACATTGTTAACGATAACTCCAAAAGTGCCGTCATAAACCAAAAGCACATAACAAATTTTGGGTGTGAAACATATGTACGAGTATTTATGTTTAACCGAAGAAAGGGTAGTTGAATGTTTTAGTTTATAATTAAATCGAAGAGCGCACTTTGAATTTGAATTTGTCATTCTACATATCTTTACTCATAAAATAACTTCAACTTCACTTACTAGTATTTATTAATATTGGCTAATTACGGTGAGAACGGCTTACTTGTAGTCAGTAAGTGGATGAAGAATATTATTTGCTTTACGATTTCATTAAAATCGCACGCACTTCACAAAAGGCTTATGCACACCATAAACATATCAAATTTCGAGGAGTTCCAACACTCGCATACATACAAAGTTCAAAAATTTATTTGTTAAGAATTTTGAAAGGATCTGGCCTGATAAAAGCGGTCAAATAGTCTTGTATTCACAGATCTGCGAGCATGGTAGTAGAAGGAGCTAAGCGATATAGACCAATACATATTTTGAAATTCATATTTAAATATGTTGGCCGCTTATAACGCCTATAATTACATCGAATGTTACATATTTCTCACATGCACATACAGTATTGTGCAAAACCTAAGCAACCATCTGAAATCGACATTTCACAGTAAATTTTTTTAACTTTCTGCCACACCGAATAAAAAGAAATGAATATGGATTGATGTATATAAGAGCATATTTTTTAATATTTGGTGTAACTTCGGCGCAACGACGAGGTATAGAAGCAATTGGCTTTGAAATTGTAGCCTGGGATATATTTTCAAACTCACTTTTCAAAGCATTGTACAGCTCTATCTTGTTGCGAAAACGTTGGCCAGCGACTCGGCTTTTAAAAATGCCAAACAGGTTTCCGATGGCATTCAAGTCGGGTGAACTGGTCGGTCAATCAAGGGTTCCCTTACCAATTTCAGTGGGTGTTTCGGATAGTTGAAACATTCAACGAAGTAACATTTCCCATTGCATGTCGTAGCATTACTGATTCCAGAATCCTGAGATGTCCATACCATCAAATTACCATCGCCATGCTTAACAGTGGGTGTGCAGAATCAAGTATTAAGTCGTTGGCCTTTACAGCGTCTGGTATGACAAATCTTATCAGATTTAAATAAATTTAACTTAGACTCATCGCTGGAAAGAACTATTTTCCATTTTTCAGGAGTCCAGTGTTGATATTTTCTTGCAAAATTTAAGTATATGAAAAGAGTTAAGTTAGAATTATGTTTAAGTACTAGCATCAATATTTACATTTACTAATTTTACAACTTCATTTGAATTTATAAATAACTGTTTTTTTTATTACACCACAAATGTTTCTATCTGTTCGACTTGTTGTCTTACGCAGCCTACCACCGAAATTTAGAGTTTCAATGACTCCCGTTGCAAGATATGTTTTTATTAGACGTGAAATAATGGATTTACTAAATAATTTTATATTTTTTAGCTAATGTTGCCCGAGAGTCTCCAGACTTGATTTCTTCAATAATCTTTAGGTTAAAACAGGTGGAGTATCTTGTCGCTACATTATTAAATCTCATCAATTACGGACCTAGGTTAAGAGAAAACTGATCAAACTAGGTTAAGAGAAAACAAGACAAAGATGAGACAAGATCACAGACAAAGAGCTTTTGACATTATACGAGGGGCGTTCAAGATATTCTCGGTATCGGGGTGAAGCTGTGGTTGCATATATAAATTGACTTATTTATCAAGTAATACTATTATTTTAGTGCATTCATGTAAAATTTCATATAAATGTGATTATTAATTCGCGTTTTATCTCTAGTTAAACAGAATCATAATGGCAACTGAGGCGATGATGGTGAAAATTGAGCATCGCGCTGTAATTAAATTTCTCACTAAGCAAGGAAAAAGTCAAAAAACTATTCATGAAGAGATGGTGGCTGTTTACCAGGGTTCCGCACCTTCATTATCAACTGTGCAAAAGTGGTCAAGTGAGTTCAAGAGAGGCAGAGAGAGCATTGAGGACAACCCCCGCTCCGGCACCCCGGCTACTGCTTGTACGGGAGAAAGCATCAAAGAAGTCGAAAAACTTGTTCTTGAGGATGCGTGAATAAAGGTGAAAATGATGGCAGAGATCACCAAGCTTTCAATTGGTACCATTCACACCATTTTCATGACCATCTTAACCTTTCAAAGGTCAGTGCAAGGTGGGTGCCACGAATGCTCACAGCGCCTCAGATAAAAAGTGAGAATCGCATGCTGTAGAGAGCTTTTGGAGATGTGTAGTGAGAACGCGGACGGTGTTATGGATCGAATTGTTACTGGGGATGAAACATGGGTCCACCACTATGACCCTGAAAGCAAACAAGAGTCCATGCAGTGGCATAAAAAAGGAACAGACCCCCCGAAGAAGTTCAAAGTCACTCCGTCTGCCCGAAAGCTCATGGCCACAGTTTTTTGGGACTCAAAGGGAATCTTGCTCATTGAGTACAAAAAAAAAGGTGAAACCATCAACGCCACATCCTACGCTTCCACTTTGCATAATTTGCGGGAGGAAATTAAAAAGAAAAGACGGGGTAAACTCGCAGCGGGTGTGTTGCTTCTTCATGACAACGCTCCTGTTCACACGCGCGAGTTTCCAAGGCTGCTGCGCGAGATTGTGGTTTCGAAGAAATCCAACACCCACCCTATAGTCCAGACCTTGCCCCTAGTGATTATTTCCTGTTTCCGGATTTGAAAAAATGTCTTCGTGGAAAAAGATTTTCGGATGATGAAGAACTCAAGTCGGTATTTTGCAGAGAAAGAGGAAATTTATTATTTTGAGGGTTTAAAAAAGCTTATCTCAAGATGTAACAAATGCACTGATGTTAGGGGAGATCATATTGAAAAATAAAAATAATTTAAATTGAATTCGCATTTTCCTTCATATCAATACCGAGAATATATTGAACGCCCCTCGTATGTGTGAGCTACTGTTTTTCCTTTTTATATTGGACTACAAAGTTGCTTAGGTTTTGCACAGCTAAATTTATCTATTTTTTTTTATTTTCGTGTTTTTTTAATTCTGAAGTATTGTACATACTATGTATTATTTTCTCAAAAAGTTATAAATTTGAAGATATACTCTTGTATACATATTCATTTCTTTTTATTTGGTGTGGCACAAGGTTTAACAAATTCACTGTGAAATGTCGATTTCAGATGGTTGCTTAGGTTTTGCACAATATTGTATTTGCATGACCACTGTACCGGTTATGCGGTTGTCTAAATATAGGCCACTCTATTTTGTCCCCGTTGCTGAGGCCAAGAGTTTGTTGATGTTTTTGTATGATATTTGAGTGACCCATTAAATTTTTATTTTTGCGTGTTTGGTACTTCTGATACTACAACAGTGTAATGAACACGAATATTCTTTTTCCGTATTTATTTAAATCTCCGTGACAGGTACAAGCTCGTATTCTCATTTTCGCAGTCAAATCCAACTGAACTACTCCACGACCGGGAGGTTCATGTACAGTGTTTGCATGACAGGTGTGTGCATTCCGCCAGTTAATCGTTATCAGGGGCCACTGTTACAGATCTCTATATCCCTCCCATATTTTTAAGCTTCATCTTGAAATGAGGTCCGGTTGATTCACACTGTGGTATACCCTGATGTTCGGGAGGATCGGTATTTATGTCAACGAAAACCGTCAAAGAAACTGCACCTTCACCTGAAAAGCTAGACGAATGTGAAATAGATTTTGAAGGTGAAATCGGAATGGATTCATGACAAGAAGGTATTTTTTTTAAGGTGACTAATATTCCTCCTAACCACTTTAACATCTTCTTTTCCACGAACTACAACGTCGTTTCCTTTCCGCTCTGCGGGTCAAAGGTGGGTATTAATTTATTTGGGAAGATTACATTATGGAGTAACACTTTGTCTCCCACTCCTATCTCAGAGCTCTTGGCTTTTATATGTCTGCTCTCCCTTTCCCCTTCTGCTTATTTATAAGGTCCCGATCTCGTGCTTCGGAGTCTAGAATATTCTCGGTGATGTCTTGGATCGAATTGTCTCGAATAATGCGATTAAGCAACAGTTCTGAAGGAAACTTTCCGGTTGTCCCATGTGGAGTTACGTTGTGCATCAGAATGAATTTCTGAATCTCCTTTTTACAGTCGTTTCCTTTAGCTTTCGCTATCTGTAGTCTTTAGTAGAGAACGATTCATACTTTCTAACTCCCCATGGGCTTGTAGCCAATATGGTGGTGACGTCATTAATTCCGCGTTATTTTTTGCACAGAATTGCTTGAACTATTCGCTCACAAACTGACGTTCATTATTTTCTGTTATGCATTTTAGATACCCTAACCTTGAAAACACTTCCTTCAAACTCTCAATGATCACACTTGAAGTAGGTAATCCTTTTAACGAACTTGACCTCTTGATACCTCGAATAATAATCGATGATAACAAAAATATGGTCAAGATTCTGTAAGGTGTCCCACAAAATCTGGCGCCAAAGATAGCCATGGTCCATTGGGGAATGCGCGTCCGCTGATTGGGGCTGGTTGTCCCAGTCTAGATACCAGGCACTACAGTTCTTAACGAATTTTTCCACGTCGATGCCAATTAACGGTGACCATACCTTCGAACAAACCCTGCGTTTTATTACTGTCTCACCTGGGTGCCCTTCATGTGCCAGATCTAAGACTCTTGACCTCAAAAGTATAACTATTTTTATTCTCCGTAGCAGAATGTTTCCTAATGTACACAACTCCAGGAGAAACGGCGAGTATCGACTGGTGTTATTCGTATTCCAGGAATTATTGTAGTTTTATCATTACCTTCTGCCTCCATCAACTCTGCGTCTGCACTGGAATTCTCTATTATTTCAGCTATGGTAAGCCTTTTTGATACAGCTTGTTCGTTAATTGAATAAATGTTCTGCTCACACTGTTTGTCAAAGGTCCGAGGGTATATACATATAATCTAGAAAACGAATCCGCAATGTTGAATTTTCTCGCCTGATACACGACTTTAATGTGACCAACTCGAATTCAATACCTGCCCAATAATAGTAGAACCGTTCTATAGACCAAACCATCCCAAGACTTTCTTTTTCTGTTTGCGAATATCTTCTTTCAACCTCAAATGATATAACATGGGGACTATACCCCTCAAATTGTAGCAGGACAGCGCCTAGGGCTACAGGGCTCGCATCAGCTATTGATCGAATTTTTTTTCTTCGGATCGAAATATGTTGGAGTCAGTATCCGTGTAAGCCGCCCTTTTAAGTTTTGATAAGAATCATCATGACTTGGCCTCTGTACAAATCAATTTCTTTCTTTTGTCCCAAGAACTTCATACTCCTAACTTTCCAGACGCACTTAGTCTTGTTTAGTGCCACATTATACCCTTTAAACGACTCCTACTACAGGCTTGAAGTTTGCGTCAGGCACGTCTTCAGTCAACCCAAAAACTACAACGTCGTCTATGAAATTTAAAATATTTTTATATCTGGCCAAAATGTTTTCCATCTGCCCCTGAAAAATTTCTAGGACCGAGTTAACTCCAATAATAACTGTCTGTCTGTATCTGACTATCACTATCGATGTTATAAACGTGGTTATCTTTGAACTTCGTTCGTCTAATTCGAACTGGTGATAAGCGCGTATAACATTCAAAATCCTTCGACTGAAGGATTCTGAAAGCAAATATTTAATCCTACATAGTAGACTTATAGCGTTTTTCGTTGGCCGACAGAAACCTTTTTTCGCACTCCGGAAAGAAAAAACCCTTCTAAACAAGTTCCATTGGTACTCTTCTCACTTTTTTGCTTTTGGATTTTATTTGAGAAGCAAAATTTTCCACCTGGATTTTATGTAGCAAAACGTGTAAATGAAGGGTGATATTTTTGCTTTTTGGTTTTCCAGTATTCTATTGTATTTTTGACAGCTCACGGGTAATTCGTGACATGTGTCAAAGTCAAACATGCTCCATTTCATCATGGAAAGACTTACACCTAAACAACGCTTACAAATTATTGAATTTGTGCTCTGTGAAAAATGTTTTTCGTGCCCTGCGGCCATTTTAACCTATTCAACCAATTCAACCTATAGTAACCAAATTCCGCACCAATTTCACGCTATTGGACATCAAGCCAATTGTATATGTAGAGTGCGTATAGAGGAAAATATTTCTGCTGTATCCGCCAGTGTTAATTAAGCCCTTCCGTAATTTGTCCATTCGCCGACGATCGCAGCAATTGGGATTGTGTTACTCGACTATGTGGAAGATTTTACTCAAGGATCTTGGTCTAAAACCTTACAAAATACAGCTCGTGCAAAAACTGAAGCCAAACGACCTGGGGCGAGTGGGGCATAGAAATGCTGGAATTCTCTATAGCGAAGAAGCTCATTTCTGCTTGAACGGGTATGTTAATAAACAAAACTGCCGTATTTGGTCCGATGAGCAACCTCAGGCAATACAAGAGCCTCCAATGTGCCCGGAAAAATGCACTGTTTGGTGCGGTTTATAGTCCGGCGGAAACATTTTTTCAAAGATGACCGTGAAAACAACTTTACTATCAATGGAGCCCAATATTGTTCAATGATTTCGAACTTTTTTTGCCCAAAATGTACGACCTGAACCTGGTCAACATGTGGTTCCAGCAAGACGTCGAGACATGCCACACAGAACGAGAATCGATGGACCAATTGAGAAATGAGTTCGATGGTGCGATTTGACGACTTTAGTCTATTTTTTATAGGGACACGTCAAATCACTCGTCTATGCCGTTAAACCATCGTTAATTGCAGTATCGGAAGACAACCTTAAACGTGTTATTAGCGAGATATTAGCCAATATGCTCGAAATTGGACTCGCCGTATGGATCACAGTTGTGGTCTACATTTACATAAAATAATCTTTAAGAAGTAAATGCCAAGCATTGAATTATCAACTCAGATAAAAATGTTAGGTATACACTTTTGCAATTTTCCTGTGTTTTCTTGACACTTAAAACATCCATTATAAACGTCGGATAGTATTGTGTGTCAAACCAGATTTTTGTTTTCGAGCAAGCGATTGTGGGATCTTTCACCGTTTCATAGTTTTTTAACTCCAATAAATCGGTCTTCTGCCATTTTGGCAAACAAAGAAATTACGAAATAAATATTTGACATTTAACCAATGCATGTACAAATTTTGACAGCAAAGTCCGAGGAAGTTTTTAGTGTTCCATTGGAGTTCGAATTTCTCGCCTCACTTCCGGAGAGAAGCCAATTCAAAATACCATTAATAAAAAGGAAAAAAGAAAATGTATTTTCCTGATTCTTAACCTGAATTATACTTTTATTGAATATTTGCATATCAGATTGTGGAATAAATTACAATCCAATTATCTAAAATACATATTTTAAGGAGTGCTTGGTGGGGAACGTGGATTTTCCCATTCCCAGTTGTCCCACGGGACGCATTTCTTCAATTTATCTTGGAATGCCTGTTGGTCAGGGCATCTACCCAAAATGGCAGCCTCATTAAGGTTTTCACATTTCCAGAATGCAGTTGGATCCCACAAGTTTCTGTACAAATTTACTTGTAGTTCCTCTTCGGTTTTACATCCCGGTTGGCCATTACCCAATTCCTTTCCATAGGCACTAACTGCTAGGACCACCAGGAAGGAACAGACTACTGCAGATAAAAATATAATTCGCAATATTGCTATATTTTAAAAAATTTTCATGCTTACCAACAGATTTCATTACTGACAATTCCTTAAGCTGTTATTTACTTATTTACGATATGTTTACAACACAGAACTGATGCCGATCGTTGGAAAATTGTGTTATTTTATAGGAAACATACAACGAATCAAACAAAGATAAGATTGTTTAAGGCTACCGCTTTGACACTCAAGGATTATTCGAACAGCCGATAAAGTAAGTTTATGTTTCCATGAATCTTAAAAAATCACATTTAACTTAATTTATTTGCTTTAGATTGATTGTGTTTACTTAAGATTCAATGCAATGTTCTTTTAACTGTACAGACCACTTGAGGTGTTTTTTTTTTTAAATGCATCTGTCGATAAGTACCCTACATGGGTGAGAAACATTACAATGAATAAAAAAATGCTCTTCAGTTGTGATTCTTCTTCCTGTTTTTACGAAAAATTTTATATTTAAAAGAGCAGTTCATAGTGAAATAGACACTCCAATATCATGTAGTTATTTTATAATCTAGCAAGTTGAAGAACTCATATCGTTGACTACTTCCTTCGATGCTCTAGCTGTCGTCAAGAAATAATTTTTTGTGTAATAATCACTACTAATTCTAACTTAAGGGTTGTATGTATAAAACTGGTATGTTCCAGTTTCAAAATCACCATCCAATATATTGCTTTTATTTATATAGAACGTTGATGGAGTTTCCTTTAAACTGAAGCTTCAAAAACAGGAGATGAAACATCCATTGCTGTTATCGACGAAAACGGATTAGCTATCTCCTGGGGCCTCCTTAAAGCCTTTTCATGATTTTCATAGCTGAGTCCTCTTATCTTAAAGGAAGTAAGCAACAAGAAAAACAAAAACCAACATAACATTTACAAATGGATTGTCTATCAGTTTATTCCTCGTATTACAATCGCCATCGTTGAATAAATTGAAATAGAGACCAACTTAGCAATCGGCATCAAAAGAGCTGTGGAACCGCAAGGATCTGAAATACTACAGTGTTCCAAAGATAGCATTGTTTGTCTTTTGCTAAGACCATAGGAGAATATCATTTGCATTGACAAAGACAGCTGTTAGCTATAAGACCTATACATTTTCTGCACACTTCGTTCCAGCTCAACGCTTCTAGATTGTGCCATGTCTCTGTCTACACTCGAATATTCAATAAGAGCAATCTACATACTTTCCCACTCGTGTTGTAGAAAGAGTATTTAAAGCTCTTAACAGGGTGTACTAGGTGGAGTGAAAAGTAACTTCCTTGGGAATTAAAAAAATTTTTTTTTTAAATGTTTTTTTATATTATTCAATATAGTCCCCTTTTAGTTTGATACACTTATTCCAGCGATTTTCCAAATTCTTGATCCGTCCGAAAAGTAATTTTCCGGAAGGTCTGCAAAATATTCCTCCGTGGCGTCGATGATTACCTCGCGTGAGCTGAATTTTTCATTGATGAGCCATCTTTTGAGGTTTGGAAAGAGATAATAGTCCGAGGTATCCAAATCCAGTTACCAATCGACGCCAAAAGTCCGCCCGATTCCGCATCAGCAAGTCCAAACACTCTTTCGAAGTGCTCTCGCGTTCGTGTTTTTGTTCATGCGCGGCACCCAGCGGCAATATAACTTTTTCATATGCAGAATATTGCCCAAAATATGGCGTGTGTGCTCAGTACTAATCTTTGTGGTATCTGCTAGCTGGCGCACCTTCACTTTCCGGTCAGCCAACACCATTTCATGTATTTTTTTGACATTGTTCTCTGTAACCGCATCGGAGGGCCTGCCGCTGCGGACTTGATCGGTAGTGGAGTTGCGGCCACCACGAAACTCTCGAAACCAATATTTGACGGTGTAATCTGATGGAGCATTAGCCCCATAATATTTATCCAACTTTTCTTTTGTTTCGTTCGCCATTTTGCCTCTCAAAAAATAATGTTTTATGAGAGAACGAAAATCGTTTTTGTCCATACTCAACATGATGCCAAACACGTCAACAACAATCAGCTGTCAAAACAAAACTAAAGACAGTATCGCACTGAAATTTAGCATGTCTGCCTAAATATGAACGGACTTTAAGGCACCATAACCTTTTTTGCAGTAGCAGTGCATTCTGGCGGTCAAGGAGCTTTTCACTCCATCTAGTATATTCTTGTCTGTTGTTTGCTAGTCCAGATACATAATACATATAGTATAACCCTTTTTTTCTTAAGCGGTTTTCTCTTACACTGGCAAAACCACTGCGTAAGCTTTTCCATCAATCCTATTCTTTAGGACTTCTTCGAAAAGGAAGCAAAATGCATTTGTTCAGCAGTTTGTTAAAAAAAATAGAAACTTGTTCTCCTCCTTCTACATCCCTATTGCAGTTAACTTCTTCCATTTGAAGGTCGTAGAAATACTACTAAATCTGCGCATGAAGAAGGCTGGAAGAAATTTAACTTCTTAACTGGCAGAACAGTTTTTGCAGCAACAAGCATAAACCCTACAACTCGCTTATGGAACCTTTTATTTTCTAAGACCCACTTAGTCGGCAGCTAAGCTATCATAGCATTTGGCGTAAAACCTGTAAACGTGTGTACTAAAAAAATTTACGAGTACCTAACGTCCATTTGAATATAAATGCCATAAATTCGTTATTTTTGTTTATTATGTGCCTTTGGGCGGTTGACTGTGTACGATTAGGTTAAGCCCTGAGAGCCGTCAACCTGGAAATGCCCAGTGCTGCAACACATCAATTGTGCTTATTTTACCTCCTTGTGGTGGCAGCTGGATACTAGTCTTGTCTAAACGGGCGTGACCAGCTAGACTTATAAGCCAGAGAAAATAGAAGTATTTGGAGCTGAGGTCACTAAGGTTTTTCAGGACTAGTTAGGATGCTGAATTAGCGACGCACCGAAGTGGGTTACTGACTCTGGAATATACATATGACCCTTTTCGACTAAGGAGTCATAAAAGTGCCTAGGCCTCCAGGTTGGGGGTTGTGCGTGGGACTAACTATCTGCCATGTAAAAGGGCACTATTGCGAAACAACGAAAAGCCTCGGATAAGGACGGATTTATCGTTGAGGACTTTGCGAAATGAAAAAGGGACGACGTTCGAATCGGTATATGGAATGTTCGACTGCGTGCAGCTGAACAACTAGCGCAGGTCTTCGGTGGAATGGGCTGGGCAAAAGAATGTTGAAAAACTGTTATATACAGGAAACAAACAGGCAAGATGTTTTGAGCTTTTAACAATACTCATCAATGTTCTATTCGCCAACATCAGATTGATATACGCCCACGACTCACAGAGGAAAAGGGCACAACTACCAAGAACGTATCTACGTTAAAATCGTCATAGATGATATGGCTTATTTTTAGCAGGAGTTTTTCAGCTATCCAAGGTTAACCTATTACTTTTTCTGGTTTCTTTTATGGGAAAAAATCTCTGCCTTCGCTTATGATAGAGAACAAAGATATACCTAGTCAGAGAGATATGATAGCACCTACTCGTTTAATTTTTGACAAGTGGATACAAGATCTATAAGCACTGTATATACTTACTTACTTAGATGGCGCTACAGTGCGGGCTGTACCAGGGGCTTAAGTAACAAGCTTCTCCAGCAAGCACGATCTATCGTCAACTTTATCCAGTGCCGCACTCCGAATTGGTTAAGGTTTCCTTTTACTTCCGTGCACCAACTTAGTTGCGGTTGTCCTCTGCTGGTCAGTCCTTGTGTTGGAGCTGTAGTGTTCATATATTCCACGCCAATAGAAACGGGACCGAAAATCACACGAAGTATCTTAATCTCGATACGGCCAAATACTTTTCGACAAAGTCCAAGCTTCTGCGCCATAGAGCAGGACCCGGATGGAAAGGGTCTTGCATAAAACCAGTTTGTTCTTACGAAAGACTGCTCAACTACCCAATTGCATCTTTAAACAACGATTTGCAATAGTAGGTCTGCATCTGCTATCTACGGCCAAATACTTTTCGACAAAGTCCAAGCTTCTGCGCCATAGAGCAGGACCCGGATGGAAAGGGTCTTGCATAAAACCAGTTTGTTCTTACGAAAGATTGCTCAATTACCCAATTGCATCTTTAAACAACGATTTGCAATAGTAGGTCTGCATCTGGTTTCCGCACTGATCTTCTTGATACTTGTGAATCCAAGGTAGACGCAATCCTTAACTTCATCGAAGTTATAACTGCCAATGGTGACGTTCTGGCTAAACTGCCGGTGGTCTGCATTCTTTTCTGATGACAGCGTGTATTTTGTTTTGCCATCGTTTCACGTAAGACCCGTTTTGGCCGCTTCCATCCTAATAATCTCGAACGCTTTATTGACGGTTCACTGTGTTCGTCCATTCCCATGAATGTCATCCGCATGCCTCTTTTGTTAGCCAGTGACTTCTGCACGATTCTTTCAAGAGCAAGGTTAAAAAAGTCGCATGATAGTACGTCGGTCGTCTTGTCTAAAACTGTCTTAGCATTGAAGGTTAATTCATTATCGAGCCTGATAATATGGCGAAAATTCTCCATACTCTCCGGACAAACCTGCGAGGCATGTTAAAACTAACGTGGATAAATAGATGTTGAGTGTCGATCTGAAATTCATAGGTGTTTTCCAAAATCTGCCGGAGTGTGCATATAATGTGATGGTGGATTTTCCTGGACTAAAACCGCATGAATAGTTTCATACGCTCACATAATATGGCAGAAAATATCTTATAGGCGATGTTTACGACGCTTATTTCTCTATAGTCAGCGCAGTAAAAAAGGTCTTCTCTCTTGTGGATCGGACAAACTATACTGAGATTTCATGGTTCGGGCAAGCTGTCCTCTGACCATATCTTACAAGATGAGCTACTGTATATTCCCAACCAGATCCGCAGGTACTTTAAGTACGTCAACAGAGAGTCAACCCGCGTCCGCGCAGATTTATTCAACCTTAGTTTCGATATGAACTATCTCAGAAATTTCCTTCCACTTCAACTTCCATAAAACCAATTATACTAAACTCAATAATCTACTCAGTAGTGTTGACTTTCGTTGTATACTCGATATAAACAGCTCTGTTGATTTCGTCGAGAAAATTTTCTACGAAAAATCTTCCACTGTTACGCAAGCGGTCCCTTACCAACGAAAAAGAAATCCTTCATCTCCTCCTTGGTAAATGTAATAAAAAACTATGTACAGTTCGCAACAAGAGAAATAAGTTATGGCATGTGTATAATACTTTTGGATCTGAATTTGTCTACCGAAATAACCTACAAACTCACTACCACTTCTCCCAACTTCGTGATATTCGATATAACAGATATCTCAGCCGAATGCAATCTACTCTCATTTTTGGCCCCAAACAATTTTTTTGCTTTATCAATATGAAAAAAAATCCGATAGATATCCGTCTTGTCTCAAATTCTCCAATATGTCATCGTCTGATCCTACAACCATCGCCAATTATTGCACTAATGTCTTCAATGAATCCTTTTCCACTCAGACTGCAGACGCGGATCCCGAATATATCGGTTACTTGAGTAACTGCACTCAGGCATATCTATTGTATATTGAAATAACGCCAGCACAGCTATTAGACAAAATTAGCAAACTTAAAGATGATTTTTCTGTTGGTCCCGATAGTTTGCTCGCCATTGTTCTGAAAAATGTGCCAATAAACTTATTCAACCACTCGTAAGTATCTTCAAACTTTCGATCTTGGGGGTTTTTCCGCGCCTCTGGAAAAGCGCTCATAATATATATGTATTCATAAAAATTAACTCAAACAATATTACCAACTACCAACTCATTACTTAGTTATCCTGCACTCATAAGATCTTTGGGACCACCATCACCAACATGGATTTCTTAACGGTAGATCAAATACTACCAACAATATTAAGTTAGTTTCTAGTAGATTGTGTGTCATAGAGCAAGGGGAAGAAGTGGATGTGGTTATTACTGACTTTATTTTAACCAGGGCTGATTTCTTAGTTCAAGCCGTACTTGCAAGAACGTTATTACCTAGTCCATTTTCGTTCGCGTTTGTCTGAACCAATTAAAGCCACTTCGGGTGTTCCACAAGGCAGCCACCTTGGTCCATTAATTTTTATTTTGACTATTAATGATGTTGTAAATATTATAAAGAACTCATACATATTTGTGTATGTCGATAATATGAAAATCTATAGATAAATTTCCAAATTTTTTGATTCATATGGTGCAATAAAAACTTCCTTTAGCTTAGCATAAAAAAATGCCAAGTTATATATCAACCCAAGCTATAGCTTCGACCAATTCAATACAGAACTTGGGCATTATCTGTAATACTGAAGTAAATTTCCGAACCCACATTGATTCCATAATTACCGCAGCTAGTGCGTGCTTGGTTTTGTTAAACCATTTTCCAAAGAGTTCTCTGAACCATGCGTCTCAAAATCTCTGTAAATTACTTGTGCTAGGCAACTTTTCGAATATGCTACCCAGGTATGGTCTCCTTACTATGAAAACCATATTCTACGTATTGAAGCTGTCCAACGCAGGTTCCTTCGATTCGCTCTGCGTCAGCTCTCATGGGCTGATCATATATATCCTTCCGCCCTATAATGTAATTGCTGGGTCTACTATCTCTGGAAAAACGTTCCGAATCCGCCGATATTCTCTTTATACACCAACTCCTAACTGGCTGTATCGACTGTCCCTCACCGCTGGATCAGATTTTTTTTAATACCAACGCAACCCAACCCCCGCACTTTAAGATCTGTTCCTCTTTTTCCTCCTAATAACCATCGAACGGCAAGTGGCTTTAACGAACCACTGTCTCGAATGCTACGTGAAGCTAATAGAATTTCCCATGTCCTCCAATCGATTTCCATTGGAGGAGAAGTAGCCACAAAAACACCTTCAATTATCACCTCTTCAGGTCCTGAGCTTCCCTGTCCTTTAGTTTTAGCTGTAAGAGCAGTTTGTACTAAACTCAACAAAGTCATCCGGGGTTGACCCGGGCCTGTTAAATCTTAAATCTTCGTTTAGGTTAAGGGATCGGAATTCTCCGTCGTCTTGGTTCATTCTGGCTGACATAAGTATTTTGGACATCACTGTCGTTAATTACGTAGAAAAAGTTGTCTTTTCATATTCCCAGTTTTCATCTTTGCAGGCTTTCATTCTGGCTTTGTAGCCTTGGCACGATCATTTTATTCCTCTCTTTCTTTTTCTTTCCGACAAGCTTGTGCTCTTCACTTGTTTCCTGTTCGTAACGCTCACGACCAGCTCTCTTCTTTGATGCACTGCAGCATTATATGCTTCTTGTTTAGCTGCATATACCTGCCTACAATATTCTCATTGGTGTCCTAAGGATTTGAATAGAGCTTGAGGGAAACGCGATAGACAAAGATTCTAGCGGTTTCGTACTATAGCTGCAAGAAAGTAATGGTGCAAGCCGATGCTGGCTCCATGGAAAATTCGGACATCTAGAATACTGGAGGAGTGTCTGGAGTCGACCGTAATGTGATCGACCTGGTTGAAGCAAACCGTCTTTTAAGCAGGTGGCCTGTAGCTCTTTTTCGCAATAAGATTGATATTTCTGGCAGCAATGCTCTCAGAATTTTCAAAAAAGTTTTTAATCGAGGTCGGACAATCATTGTGCTATCCACACGGTCTAAAGAAGGTAACCAGAATCATCAAAAATATCTTTAACATTAACAATGTCATTGACAAATGCACCGCCTACGAAGAAAAGATCTCATTGCTTGTGTTTATATGATTACCGATTAAATGTCAATAATCATTCTACACAATACGATAAATGTGTACCATATGCCCTGAGCACTTATTCTTTATTTGTAAAAAAAAAAATACGTTATTCTTAATTTAAACATTTAAATTTTGTCTATTCTAAGAGTTTTCGTCTTTATATAAACTTATTTGAAGTCTTTTCCATTTTAGTTTCAATTGTAATGTTATAATTGCTATTTCAATCAGGATAAGACTACTAAATTAATTTTCAAAAGACATTTTTTTAGATTAATGTAAAAATTACATGCAATCAACGTAATTGCATGTAAAAATAAAATCCATATTAGGGTTAATAACTATTTGATTTATATTTAAGTTCTTTTCTCTGTACTAGCTGGAAGACCTAGTAGTTAACGCAATCTACTCTAATTAGGTATATTAAAATTGCAACTAAGTTGCGTAATTTTAACCTTAAAAAAAAAAAAAACAAATATTGTTACATGTCTATTATTTTCACGCTACAAGAGACTAAAGTATGATAGATGTCAAGGTGTAAACTTAGTGTACTTTGATGTCGAATGTTTTTTTGTTATCGTATATTAATATATATGACGTAAGCGAAATAAATAGAAGTAACGCTGTGCAAATATCTGTGTATAGGAAAAAACGTACAAACTAAAAACAGGATATTATTCTGAGTCAAGTAACGCCCAGGACGGCTTTTAGTTCAAGAGTTTATTTATACGCTCGGTTCATATGTACGAGTAATAAATAAATGAATGAATGCTTTACAAATAGAATAATTAAATTAATAGTAAGATCTGTTGTCAGAAGTCGAACTACCTTACTAACCCATATCTGCCCAGTACTATTGGGTATATATGAGGGCGGGTCAATAAGTCCGTTGGATTAAAACAGATTTTTTGATAAAAAAATAATTTTATTTTTCAACGTAGTGTCCCTTGAGCTCTATACACTTTGTCCAACGCTTCTCCAATTTTTTTATCCCTTCCAAAAAAAATGATTTGTCGAGGTCCTCAAAATGACGAGATGACTTCATCATTGGAGTCAAATCTTTTTCCACCAAGCCATTTCTTCAGGTTTGGGAACAAGAAGTAGTCGCTCGGAGCCAAATCTGGAGAATAGGGTGGATGAGGGAGCAATTCATAGCCCAATTCATGGATTTTTGCCATGGCAACTGCACATGTGTGCACCCTTGCATTGTCTTGGTGGAAAAGAACTTTTTTCTTGTCCAAATGAGGTCGTTTTTTTTTCAAATCGTCATTGAATCGGTCCAATAAGTTGGCATAATATTCCCCATTGATTGTTCTTCCCTTTTGAAGGTAGTCAATGTGGATTATCCCGCGTGCATCCCAAAAAACAGTCGCCATAACTTTATTGGCTGACAAACCCACCTTGGCCTTCTTTGGCGCCGATTCACCCTTAGAAACCCACTGTTTTGACTGTTGTTTGTTCTCTGGTGTGTTGTGATGGATCCATGTTTCGTCCACGGTTACAAAACGGCGCAAAAACTCCTCCATATTGCGATTAAACAACGCCAAACCTTCCTGTGAAGTTGTTACACGATTGCGTTTGTGGTCGACTGTGAGCAAACGCGGCACCCATCTTGCGGAAAGCTTTCTCATGCCCAAGTGATCATTCAAAATTGAAACCACTGAGCCATGCGAGATCCCTACGGCTTCCACAATCTCTCGCACTTTCAATCTTCGGTCGGCCAACACCATATCGTGAATTTTTTCGATTGTTTCGGGTGTAGAGACCTCAACTGGGCGTCCAGGACGTTCGGCATCTTCAGTGCTTGTACGGCCACAACGAAATTCAGTAAACCACTTTTTTACCATTGAAATCGATGGTGCAGAGTCCCCATAGTATTTATCAAGCTTAGCCTTGGTCTCGGTAATGGTTTTTTTTCGCAAGAAATAATGCTTAATAAGCACACGAAATTCACTTTTTTCCATTTTCTCCTCAAATTAGTGAGTAGTCTGATAAAAATAGCTGTCAAACACAAACTAACTGACGCAGCAAGTTTAAATTTTGACAGGAGTCAACTGACAAATGCCTGTTGACAGGAGCAGTGTTGCTGTTTCAGTAAAGAGGTCAGAAATTCAAAAATGTACGGAATTATTGACCCGCCCTCGTAACTTAATTCGTTTTTTTTCCAAAATTTGAACGTTTATTTGAGAAAAACATGTACAATAGCATTATTCAAAGTATTGCCCATCTGAAGCTATGACTTTTTCCCATCTTTCTGGCAATTTGTGGATCCCATCCCAAAAGAACTGCGCCGGCTTGGCAGCCAAGAATGAATCAAGCCAATTTTTGATATTCTGCTCTGATGTGAACAGTATTTCAGTGAGGGCGTTCTGCATCGACCGGAACAAATGGTAGTCAGAAGAGGCAAGGTCTGGGCTATAAGGCGGGTGGGGTAAGACTTCCCATCCATTGTTTTCCAAATAGTTCTTAACCGGAATAGTCGTATATTCCGGGCGTTTTTCGGCCACTGCTTTCTTCAAACGGACTAATTGTGTTCGGTAGCGTTGTCCATTGATGGTTTCACCCGGTTTTAGCAGCTCATAATACAGCACACCCCTCTGATCCCACCAAATACAGAGCATTACTTTCGCGTCATGGATATTCGGCTTTGCCGTTGATTTGGCTGGTTGGCCGGGTTTCACATATGATTTTTTGCGCTTGGGGTTGTCGTAATGGATCCATTTTTCATCACCAGTAACAATCCCATGCAAAAATGACTTCCTTTTGTGGCGTTCCAGCAGCATTTCGGACATGCAAAACCGCCTTTCGACGTCTCTCGGCTTGAGTTCATGTGGAAACCAATTTCCTTGCTTTTGAATATATCCAGCTGCTTTTAAACGTTTTGAAATGGCTGCCTGCTTGAGTGACACCCAAAGATTCTGCGAGCTCTTCTTGTGCTTGGCAACAATCTTCATAGAGTAATGCTTCCAGTTCTTCATCTTCAAACTTTTTTGGCTGCCCAGGATGTTCATCGTCTTCCAAGCCAAAATCACCACTTTTAAATCGTGCAAACCACTTTTGGCACGTTCGCTCAGCTAGCGCATGTTCACCATAAACTTCCACCAAAATACGATGGCTTTCGGCAGCAGTAATGAAGAAGAACTCCCCGCAAAAATACTTTTTCAGGCACAAAGTTCGACATATTTGAGTGAAAAAAAATTATTAAAAAATTATTGTTATTTACGCTTCAAATGAATGACATATACTGAAATGACGTACAAAGACAGTAGCTTTCCAACGCATGTTCCAATGGAATAATACAAGTTACGCCATCTCTTAGCAAACTGCACGAATTAATATACCCAATATTTTTTTTAAAAAAAACTTATCATTTTTGGATATTGTGGTTTATTTGAATGTTTAAGCAACTATATAAAGTCTATTTTACGTTATTGTAATTTAGAAATGTATTTTTGGCATGGGTCGTAAACAACCACTTGGGCAAATATGGCTCCTATATGCCCAAATGAATTGAGGGAAAAAACTATGTAAGAGAAACATAAACAAGTGGAAAGAAATATATTTTTATTACAAATATTACAGTAACCCCTCGATTTACGTCGAGAGGTGTTCCAAGAGATGGGGACGCAAATCGAGACGACAAAAATACAAAAATTGGCTGTTAATAAAGTCGAAAAGTCGAAATAAAGCAAACATATAGGCACATGCTTATTAGTATACCAGTACTTATACATACTGCAGATTTTTATTTAAAAAAATTGTAATAAAAATAATAAATTGTGTTCTGATGGTTTATTAATCTTCAGGGCTTTCTTCATCCAAAGAAATGATTTCTAACTGCAGATGGTTGATGGTCTTGAGTAGTTTGTTCCCAATTCAAAGGAGGTCCAGAAGTTTCTTTCACTGGAAGTGGATTAAAAAATGTTTTTATCTGCTTCTGCGTTAAACAATTTTTTTTTCTGCATACAGGTCTTTGTAGTGTCCAACGCTGGAAGTGATTGAGCGCCTTATTGTTTTAAATCTTTCTTTGTCCGTGTCGTGTTTCTCAAAAATTTCAATGGCTTGATTAATATGATTAAGAGCCTCTGTTATTTTTCCCAGCGGAAATCGGGATTCTTCTCTTTCATTAACAGCCTCTGAAGTACTATCCTCAACTTCCTTATTTTGGGTGGAACTAATCCTTTATGACGCAAGATTTTTTTTTTATTTATTTATTTAAAGTTACGATGTATGAAAAACTTGAAAACAGTTATTATTCTTATTAAAACATAAGGCTACGCCGCATTTTTGACATTCGGCCTGGGCGGTTCCTTTACATCCTGGAAGTTTGCATCTCAACTTTTTTCATTCCATACAGGCCAATGACCTAACTGATCCAATCTTACTTCTTTGGGTGGAACATACTGACATGGGCCTCTCTTCTTTTTGTTTTGGATCTGTACGTCTACGTCACTAGTACGCTTGATACGTTTCATTTTATTTAATTTCACTAATATCTCAGCAATTTCTAGCCGAAAATCAGCAGAACATAACACTCGGTCCTTGTTGTTGGTATCAGCATGAATTCTTTTATAAAGCAGCCACGCATTACACATTTTCATACTCGTATCTAGAAAATGATAGAGTAGTCGTATGAACCAACGTTTGCTGTGTAGTCTTATTTTATAGTGGCCCATAACGCAGTGCATAAGGTCCACACCCCCCATATGACGATTGTATTCTGCCACAATAAAAGGCCGCTCTACGGTAACGTGCTTCTTTTGCGACTTTTCAAATCTACTTACTACAGAAGTAGTCTTCTTACCAGCATAGCTAGATACAAGATTCACAATTTTGTTATCTCTCCAGGCTACTACGGATATGTCAACTCCATTATAGTTAGCAACTTGTTCATCTGATGTCCCTTTGGGCTGTTTTTTCAGCTTCTTTTCTTCTGGAAGTTTGCAATTAATAATGCGATTTCTTCTTACTATTCCCAAAGCCAATATACCACGACGTGACAAAAATTCAATCAGTGGTAAGGATGTAAAATAGACGATTGTTTTGATTATCAGGAATATCTCTAGTAAGACGAACTACTACATTAGATGACGCACCTAACTGAGGCTTGCCATTTGCGCATATATTCTCCTGGCCACTATAGACTTCAAACTTATAACCATAACCACTTACGCCACAAATCACAAATACTTTGAAGCCCCACTTGTGGGGTTTATCTGGCAAATATTGCTTTAGAGCCCTTCGGGCCTTAGTGGAACACATTTGTTCCTCAACAGATAAATGTTGTTCAAAGAGCACTCTAGCAAAACTCTGGTTCAATTTTTCAATTATAGGTCTGATTTTATACAACCGATCACAATTTGGCTGACCATATGGTATCATTTTGGAGTTATCATTGAAATGTAATGTCTGTCTCAGAAGATCGAAACGTTTTAGCGTCATAGTCTCGTGTATGTGGGCATAACCATATTTTTCTGACCAGTACATTCGCACATTAGGCATATGAGTTATGGACATGACGAAAATAGTTCCAACAAACTGTCGTATTTCTTGGCTTGTAACATTAATGGGCTTACTTGCATCTTTTTGCACGCTGTACAGATTTGTTTCATCTCTTATTAGATCAAAAATGTCGCTAGTAAATAAATATGAAAATATGTGATAAGGTGTCTGCAGCTCCAATATTTCATTAGGTAAGGTGGAAGGTCCCCGGAATCTCATCTGGTCTTCGCTAAGCTCTAGGTTTTTAGTTTTCCATATAGCCTTAGGAACACATGTGCTTTTTGAAGTGGTGGCTGAACTGGTGCGGGGTTCTGGAATAGCCGGGTGTTTCTCACATAAATGAATCGTAGTGCTGGTATTGTTCTCCAAGTTCGGTGGCAAGATATTTTGGTTTTGATCGTTTGGGTCTCATACTTCTGGTCCGTACGGAGTCTTCACGTAAATTCTGGTCATTCCGTTCCAATACGTATAATGGATCTGTCATCGTCATCTGAGTAGTCTAAGCCATCATCACTGTCTTCCCAATAGCTCAGAATCTTTTCCATTTCCTCAGCCGTCAAAGCCGTACGCCTGGAACCTAAACGTAGAGGCCTCGAACTCATAATGAGGCTGAAAGAGAAAAAGATACATATTAGATACAAAATAATAAATTATAATCGTTTAGCACAAAGTTAAACTACACCAACAACGTGAATACTAATAACTTACCGTTACTCTGCAGCAGTTTCAAGTCGAAGTTTACTCGTGCGAACTACACAAACCGATTTTGACAAGCTTCTCACTTCAAATAACAAAAAAAGGGAAAATGGCGCGAACTAGTTTAAACAACGGCAACTACTTCGTAAGAATGCTTAGCTGTGGATCTGCAACACTGCGCAAAATGGTATTTTTTTGTTTATTCGAACGACTACGCGTATTCTTATGGTATGATGCAGAACTGCAACGCAGCGCCGTAAAGGGCTAAGTGCAAGTAGTGGATCCTCATTAGACATGTTCAGTTATGTCTATTTCATCAACATCCGAAAACCCTATGCGATCCGCTAAATCAAGGATTTCTCTTTGAAGTTGTTCAGGATTATCCGCATTTGTATCTTCAGAGGTACATTCGGCCCACACTTTTTTCCATACCTTGTTCATTGTTACAACCGCGACCTCATCCCAGGATTGATTGATTGCTTGAACTGCTTTCAGGATGTTAAAATCCTTCCAGAACGTCCGAATCATGTCACTACCATTTGTTAACTCTGACTTTCCATCAATTGCTGCAATTAGATCATTAAAAACTCGGCGTAAATAATATCTCTAAACGCAGCAATAGTACCTTGGTCCATAAGTTGTAGAAGGGAAGTTGTGTTTGGCGGTAGAAAAATTACTTTGATGTTATCATTTGTTTCGTCTAAATTAACCGGGTGACCAGGAGCATTGTCCACAAGGAGCAAAACTTTGTATGCCAAATTATTTTTTTCGCAACTTTGTGACTAAAATTTGTTATAAACCATTAAAAAATACTACCAGTTACCCAAGTCTTTTTTTTGGCTTTCCATATGACTGGGGGCGTTTGTTTGCAAATATTTTTAATAGCTCTTGGATTTTGCGAAATGTACACTAACAATGGCTTTAGCTTAAAATCTCCCGAAGCAATGTCCCCAAGAAGCAGCGTCATCCTATATTTCGCAACTTTTTGTCCAGGTGCCGTTTTCTTCTCAATAGATATAAAAGTTCTTGACGGCATACGTTTCCAGAACAGCCCGGTTTCGTCCGTAATAATTTGTTTTTTTTTATGTTTTCTAACCATCCGGAACTAGCGTTAAAACTGACATTGACTTTAGGTCTTTAAATAAATTCATTGCCTTTTTCTAGATAGTTAGTGTAGTAAAATGTATGCTCTTTCATTTAAGTCACTTATCCAAGTATACCTAACGCCGTTTCCATTTTTTCTAATATAAGTAGCCTGAACTTCGTTATCACTTTAATGGATCTAGTCGTTCCCGCGGAAGCACTTGCGCGACTGTCAGCAGCGTTTTTAAGGATTTTTCTCACTGTTGTTGGCAGTAGTCCCATTGAGCTGGCTATATAAAATGCTTTATCTCCTTTATCAAAGCGTCCAATAACATCCATTTTCACTTCTAATGACATAGCATTCCTCTTTTATTACGAGCACTTTCAGCGTTGTTATTCTTCCGTTTTGCTCTAATTTTTCACTAAATAAAATGTTGATTAGATATCAGAAATAATGCTTATAGTGAGTGTTAATTTAGCTAACAAAATTAAAGATAAATGCCTCAACCAAAAAAACCAATAAAATCTTTGAAAATCACCTTGCGCGACCACGGAACCTTTTTGTTAGTAAGACAACAAAGGGAATGCACTTTCAACCACATACGATGTCAAATCTTAATTTGTGTGAATCCCCAAATACTTGAAAAATGTCACTCTTCAACTATCAAGAAAAAACAAAGCATGGGAATCCCCGATTAAGTTTCATTTCAACTGCCAATTTTCAAATTTAAACTGCTAAGAAAATCGCCGAATATGACAACGTAAATCGAGAGATAGGACGACCTTAAACGAGGCAAGGTTCATAATTTTACACAACGTAAATCGAGACGACGTAAACCGAGGCAACATAAATCTAGGGATTACAGTACTACATATATTACATATTATTTTAGGAATGGAATTCGACAAAACACTTGTCATGAATATGGAGATTGCATTTTCTGCATGTCTTGGTGGTTTTATTTTTGCAAACTGCACATCGTCTGCGAATTTGGCCTGAGGGAACTAGATGATCCAATGATGTTTTGCGAACGGAATCAGAAACGGTTCTTGCAACATTTTGCACGGGTCAGGTTGCGATCTTATTGTTCCGTGTTTTAGGAGTAAGGATCTGGCGATACTGTGACGGAACTCCAGAGTATTCCATGTGATTTGGCGACTAGAGCGGAGTTATTAATTGTTACGTCAATCAGCCAAAATAATGTTGGCATCTACCATTTTTTGCCCCTTATACCAATGCGATATGCTCCCACATTTGCATCAAGTCGGTCTACCCCACGGTACAGATAATAAGGTAATATATTGCGCATGTGTCAAAAAAAAGTAAATACCGATAAATCCAAGATGACTGCCGAGAGTGATAAATTTTTGTTTACATATGCTGTACGTTAATTACTGCTTGAGTTCGAATTCTTTATGGAGACTTTTATGCATTTATAATTATAAACATTAATTATCTGCGATTCTAAAACAAATTTAATATATGTGTGTATGAGAAAATATAACACAAAAAGACAAATTCCACTTTTTGAACACATAAGTATATAATTTATTAGAACATAAGTTAATATAAAAATGATTCTATGTTTACAAAAAAATATCACAAATTCAAAATAGACTAGCTTAACTCTACTATTTAACAATATTGTTTTTATCATTTTTCTTTTTCTACTTGTTCAATTGTCTTCTATTGTATTATTTACGTGTTTAATTCTAAAGTAAATAGGTGAACAGAAGAAAATTTCTTTCAGTTTTCTTTCGGACGGTGTCTTTTCGGGCATCCTCAAGAACAAGTTTTTCGACTTCTTTGATGCTTTTTCCCGTACAAGCAGTAGCCGGGGCGCCGGAGCGGGGGTCGTCTTCAATGCTCTCTCTGCCTCTCTTGAACTCACTTGACCACTTTTGCACAGTTGATAATGAAGGTGCGGAACCCTGGTAAACAGCCACCATCTCTTCATGAATAGTTTTTTGACTTTTTCCTTGCTTAGTGAGAAATTTAATTACAGCGCGATGCTCAATTTTCACCATCATCGTCTCAGTTGCCATTATGATTCTGTTTAACTAGAGATAAAACGCGAATTAATAATTACATTTATATGAAATTTTACATGAATGCACTAAAATAATAGTATTACTTGATATACAACCACAGCTTCACCCCGATACCGAGAATATATTGAACGCCCCTCGTATATCATCTTTATTAAAAGTTTAAAAAATTGTCTCAATCTTCTCCATATTTACCGTCATTTCGTCTTTAGGTTTTTGAAGATATCCCTCCGTCAGCTGATAAGTCCAAGTGAACGATGTCTCTTGCTGGGTATTTTGAACAGCTAAATCTGGATTCTCGATCCTGTGGCAAATGTATCCTGCTAAATGCTCTAGTCCATCATAATGTAGGGATTCCAGTTCATTTATCGGATCTTCAGTTGCTATGAAGTCGGGATTAAATGTCTTCAGTAGAGTGATACTTAAATAGCCCGCACCTTCTAAATCGGGTGTATTATCTACTAAAGTATTGCCTGTGGAAGATGTAAATACGAACGAGTTGTATTAGAAGAATATATGGTTACTTAAAGAATAAAACATGCCATTCATAGATAAACTTCCTTCATTTCGTCCAAGTATGTATGAACGAAGTCGGTACATGAATTCCAAACCGTTTCGATGATCATATAGGCCGCCTTTTTATCGAATCGTTCTGAAAAAAATTCTCTAAAACATCTTGATTCAGTCTGTATGTAAGTAAATACGAAATACTGTATTCAGTCTTTAAGTCGTTGTACAGAAGTTTAAGAGAATTATTCGTCATGATAATGCCTAAAGTATTATAAGATTGTAAAAACAAAAATTCGTTTAATTCAACATTACTTTTCTGGAGGGGCATCATGGTTCGTTATCCTTTAACCCTCATATTAAGTATTACCAAAGTCATCTCATCGACAATTCCAAATTGGAGCGATTCTGAAAGTCCAACACCTTGAACTCGTTCGCGACTATCCTGGTAAGGAACTCTTATGTTGAGACAGTCGAACCAATCATTCTCCTGAAACTGTAAAGATGTAGATCACACATGATTTTTAAGGAAATTATTATTACAGAATACTTCAGCCAGCCTTCCGAACTTAGTTCCCCTAAACTACCAGCCCGCATAATAGCTTGAGAGACCGTGTGCAATAATAATTTTGTTGCAAGTTTCACCGTTTGATGTTCTGCACCTTTAACATATAAATTGGTTAGTGATATGAATGCAATACTCAAATTAGACTTATCACTAGTTTTCGAAATAAGCTCTTCTATGATTCCTTTGGAAATGAGCTGCATGTTCAAAATAAAATCACTATTATCAACGAAGTTGTTCCGGATGAGTTTTATGCGAAGCGGCACATACACATTCCTTGATTCATCGGTTGGGTTTTGAAAAAACGATTGCACACACTTTAAAACCGCATTCACTTAATTGGTGAATAATACAATACTAAACAGTATTAGTTTAGTCAACCGTTGCAATGGTTGGTCAAAATCGTAGAAAATTGGTTGTTTCCAATTGCCAATCAATCCCCTTATCATTGCCATTTGGACGTATTTCGCAGCTTTCAGAGTTTCATCCTTCCGTTTGTCGTAGACAATTTTCTCTTTGACTTTCATTTCGTCAAATGAAAGTATACAAATTTTGTCGACTTCTTCCATATCGATGTTTTTCATAATATTCAACACGAATTGGATTAACCCGGATGAGCACCACTTTTTATGTTATCACAGCTGGAAGAGGATATTGTTTTCGCAACAGCAATCGGTAGGGTCGGAGGCCAGCTGCATGTATTGCGACCGCTTTAGCAATATCGTCGGATGGCTATTTTGCACGTTTTTGAGGACATTATAATTTTCTGCATTAGCGCTTGGCGAAAATATGTGCTACGGAGTCAATAGCTTGTTTCTGCTTCCAGTTTTCTGCTTTCAATTTTGATATTTACTCCAATAATCTGCAAAATACAAACAATGGTTGAAATTCTAATTACACTTAATTCGCATTACACTAATTTAATATTTTATCTACTTACAGAGAATATGTAGGGATGATTTCATCAGTTTGTGTACTACTGTCGACCGTTAATGTTTTAACTTGTGTACCGCAGTGTAGCTTAGAAGCATCAGTTTGCGTAGAGCAATCACACTTGTTTGATAGAAATATATTTCCAGATCTATGTTCTCCTTGTCATGCACGGTTATAATAATTGTTCTTCACTTACCTTGGGATCAAAAGTCTATTTTGAATCCGTAAATGCCGTGGGCTCGTCACTTCTTCATCCTTTTGCAATGGTAACAAAAGTGAAGGAAGAGTATCTTCTTTAATTCTAGTTGTTTTCAAAACTACTCCATACTGCTTGTACAATGGATTAATGACAAAATCACTTTTTTTGAAAATGTTTGCCACAAATTCGCGCCGTTTTTGTATTTAACTTGTCTTTTCGGCGGCACAAAAAAACCCACTGCTTGCACATTTTACCTTGTTTTGGAAACGAGTGGTACGATATCTCCTTATTGTTAACATACCACCCGTACACAGCACAACGCATTTAAACACCTTTAAACTTTGTTTAATCAATTTTAAATCAAAAATCTATCGCAACCAAAATATTTCCGCCTTTGTCGTCACTGTGGTCGGCCATATTGCCAGAATTTGACAGATGCACAGCACGAGACCAAAATAATTGCGCCAACTATATTACCTAATTATATTATGTACTACTTTGGGTCTACCTCGCCCATAAACTTATTATACTGGCTAATGACATTTGGTCGATCAATATTTGCTTTAGCCACCGCCGAATATCTTTTGGCTTTTTGTACAGAATGAACACCATACTCATTTGACAACAGTGTGACCATATTATTATCATTCCACCGAACAGAACATATGTTATCATTTGCGTCAAGTTTGAAATCAAAATAACCGGTTTTTGTTTTTTTGCAAAGTTGTAATTATGTCTTCACCCATGAAAAGCTCAAAAAAGTCAAGAGTCTCGATATCATGTGAAACCGTTATTACACAGCGGGGTAGCGGATTCTGCCATTCATTGTTCATTGTTGGTAAATCAAAGCTGATCCACTTCCGAGGCCTTTTCGTTATTACTTGATGTTTACTTGTAAATGGAATGATATTTAGTTCACCAGGCTCAGGCTCTTCATCGCAGTGTGAATTTATAATCAATTCAGCCGGAGCAAGTAACTGCGCCCTGTTGAATCTGTCGGCATCGATATCTTCCTCACCACCTGAGTCACCATCGGATATTGCGCTATCTCCAGGAGGATCAATATAGGCATCAATTCCCGAATTTTATTATCATCCTCCTGTTCATCGATGATATCTAATATTTCGTAGGCAAGCAGACCGCAACGATACCTGAATATATAGCTACTAAATGTCTATGGGGTTGGTTTCGACCCATGCAAATTTCACCGTAAAATTCTCTTGTAGTAAGAAATGTAATGCCTTTATATACAAAGTATAAATCAAACTATTGTAATACATTTGTGATAATTACACTTATTTTACGGCGAAAATATAAAAAAGACCAGAAAATACTTACTTTTTAGAAACTTCAAATCAATAAACTTACACCACCACAGAATATTCACTTTTGAAATTGAATTTTTTTTAATTGTTTCCACGATAAATTCAACGCCTACCATCTAAAATTATCGTACACTCTTTTATATTGCAAGTAAACTACATTTTTTGCAATTTCTCATTGTAATATTGTGTTTATGTGACAATTTGCAAAAAAAGGATAGGCATACTATAAATGGGTTAAAAAGGTTTAAATCCTATACCCAACTTGGGAATTATATGTGTACTGACAAACCACTGTCCAGTTGAGTCTATTTGCAGGGGTTCATTCGTAATAAATCTGCATGTAGAAATGACCTAATTAATTCCGGAGATACAGTGCTGTGCAAAACATACCGGATTTTTATCGAACATTTTTCTTTGGTGAATTTTGTTTCCTAAGCCTAAGTAAAATCTGTTGTTAATTTAAAAAAAAACTTATTGTATAAGTGTACAAATAAAAGAAAAAAAAAAGGTTTTTCGATAATATCTTTTATTATACAAAAAAAAAACTTAACTTAACTCAGTAACGGCCTGTGCAAAGCATACCGGATTTTGGTTATACCTAATATTTTGTCCAGTAACTGTTGTTTTTTAAGACTTTCTTGTATATTTTAGGCCTGAACGCCACTAGATTCTCAAAAATTTATTTTGGAATGTTCTCCCATTAATTCTTTAGTGACGTCATAAGTGCGCTTTTGGATGTGTGCATCTTTGACCCTACCCGTCTTTTTAAAATGGCCCACAAGTTCTCGATAGGGATTAGATCGGGCGATCGGTTGGAGGGCCACTCCAACACATCAACATTTTTCAGCGCAAACCACTCCTTAACCAACTTTTATGAATGTTTTGGGTCACTATCATTTTGATAAACCCAACGCAGTGGCATCTCCTCCTCAGTGTATGGTAGCATTACGGATTGCAGTATATCCCTATACTGAAAACGGTCCATAATACGACTAATTTCATGTATTGGTCCACATTCCGCACCAGAAAAACATCCCTACACCATAATTGAACCTCTTCCATGCTTCACGGATGGACGACAATGGCGTGGCTGAAGACGTGTCCCCTTCTTTCATGTAACATGAATACTTCCATCGGAAGCAATCAAGTTGAACTTACTCTCGTCACTAAAGAGTAAAGTTTCCACTTCGTTGCTGACCAATTCAAATGGTTTCTTGCGAATTCCAGTCTAGGAAACGATTGGCGTTAGCAAAGTAATCGAAGACTTACTATAGGAATAAAATGGTACCTTTTTTGTATATGCTTAGCAGTAAGTAGAGGCTTTTCCGCTAGTCGAAAAGAACAAAAACCAGCTTCTCTTAAACGCTTGCGTATGGTGCTTGCTTCAGTTGAAAGATTGAGCTCACTAACAATCTTTCTTGAAGGCAAGAAACGATCGTTAAGAATCATTTTCTTAATTTGCCGATCGGTTCGCAATGTAGTTTTTTTGGAACGTCCTCCACAGTGAATGGTTTCGACCGGTCTTCCATTCCGAAACTTTTTTTATAATGTTACACACTGTCGATGATGGCATTTTATACTTCTTGGCTATAGATTTTTGTTTTAGCCCTGCCCTAAAATCCGCTACCGCCTGATTTTTAACCACACCACTGTATTTATTTTTAGCCATTTTAGTAGTGAACAAATTGGAGACATCTGACCTTCTAAGTTTTGTTAAGTCTATAACTCACTTCAAATGACAGCCAAAACCATTATCGGCAAGTTAAAGAGCAAGAAAATACCGTACTTTTGAAAATCCGGTATGTTTTGCACAGGCATGGCATTGAGTTGACCTACAGTTTTTGGCAAAACTCTAAAAATAATGATAGCAATACATGGTTTTTTTTTCTATTTGTAAACTTATTCAATAGGTTTTCTTAAATTGCCAAAGAAGTGTACCTACTGTATTCCTGTCCCCTAGAATTCTTCAATGAAAGATTTTCAGGAAAAATCCGGTATGTTTTGCACAACACTTTATACGTACATCTGTGACATATATTAGGATAACTAAAAGTATTGTCGAATAAAAACAAACAGATATGCCCCTCTATCTCGTACTGTCCGGGAATTTTCATACGCGCGATCTAATCACTTTTTAGATCTTCCTGCAAACATCACATCTTTGATACAACCGAGGGACAAGGGATTCTTCCTTTTATCAAGGTAGATTCGTGCAGTTCATTCTTGAAGCATTTGGCAAAAGTATGCTGTTCGACATTTCAAAAACGCTTTGCTTATTGAGGTTTCAAAACGTTAAACCAATAAATCATACCGAGTCCAACGGATATTGAAAGCACCTATTGCAGCGCTGCGAAAGTTAAAACGTCGAGTATGCCATTCTTGAAGAAAAATGAAGAAGTGGATATTGATGAGCCTCATTCAGTTCAAGTCACAGCTCTAGAGACGAGGAAATATTTGAAAGAGTTGCGCGATAGTTCATGCAAGATGGTATAGATGACAATTCATTACCAGCATTAGATGTCCATCATAATTTCGTAAATTCAGATAGCATTCTCCAGGGAACAATGAGTTGTGTTTTAAAACTCAATACATAACGGTTGATAAATAAATGTTTATTACAAAGTTTTTGTATTTGGTTCTTTGATGCAGTCATATTTTATTTGTGTTTTTACTTGATCGCCACTTCTTATTATTGGGACAGCCGCCTATATTGGGGCTAACCGATCTAGTCCGTTGTGACCCAAAAATGGACAACAAGCTGTAGTCGTATTTTCCTTTTTTTGTCGTCGAAGCAAATAGGTTGTATTCATTAAACTGCAATCGACGCACACTGCGGCTGGTTATATGGAGAGCATGCCCAAAAATGCAAAATTTAAATTGACTGTTTTTCATGCAACAATTATTTGGCTGTAGAACTGATATAATTTCTAATATTGAAGGTTTTTCCAGTGCTGGAAGCTGGTAAAATATATAGTTGGTGTGAACTGCAAGATCAACTGTTTGCTTGCTCATATCAAAGTTAGATTCTATTTTTTTCATAGTGAATAAAATAAAATTATTAATATGTCTGAATTGAGCCAAGATCATTTAATAAAATAAAAAATGTTAAAAAAAAGTCTAATAAACTGTCATTTTGCTGTGACTTGCGCGCAAGTCTTTTCAAACTGAGTGTTTCATTTAATAATCCACATATTCTTCTTTAAGAAATAAGAGTCAGAAGTAGAAACCCTCCTACTTAATTCTTTTACAAGCCAGGGTCTGATGGATGAAAAAAAAAATTTGTTAGTAGACGTACAGTGAGTGGACAAATTTTAACAAATATTTTATCAGTTTGTGAGTTCTTTTGTGGAAAAAAGATTACTCTATTGAAAACAGCACAATCATTAGAAAAAGTCTTTAAACTTCAAGAGTCAATTGTGAGGTAAATGGATAATGCACGATAAGCACAGAGAACGATGTTGATTAGAGCAAAACAAATTAGTTTTCTTTGCTACTAAGGTAGGAAGATGTGCTTTGCAATTTGAAGAATACAGTGATAATACAAAAAGGAGGAAAAAAGCTAACTTGCGCACTGAAGTAGATGCAAATGTTTTAACTTATGCTGCCCAGATAATGTTGAGACCTACGGGAAAATATTTGGACGCGGAGGTCATCATTATCTACATATTCGAAAGATAATATTGGGTATATAATTTAATTCGTGCGGTTTGCTAAGAGATGGCGTAAGTTGTATTATTCCATTGTTATTATTCCACTGGAACATGCGTTGGAAAGCTACTGTCACTGTACGTCATTTCAGTATATGTCATTCATTTGAAGCGTAAACAACAATAATTTTTTTTTCACTCAACTTTGTGCCTGAAAAAGTGTTTTTGCGGGGAGTTCTTCTTCATTACTTTAATATGAAGAAAACTGCTGCCGAAAGTCATCGTATTTTGGTGGAAGTTTATGGTGAACATGCGCTAGCTGAGCGAACGTGCCAAAAGTGGTTTGCACGATTTAAAAGTGGTGATTTTGGCTTGGAAGACGATGAACGTCCTGGGCAGCCAAAAAAGTTTGAAGATGACGAACTGGAAGCATTACTCTATGAAGATTGTTGCCAAACACAAGAAGAGCTTGCAGAATCTTTGGGTGTCACTCAAGCAGCCATTTCAAAATGTTTAAAAGTAGCTGAATATTCAAAAGCAAGGAAATTGGGTTCCACATGAACTCAGGCCGAGAGACGTTGAAAGGTGGTTTTGCATGTCCGAAATGCTGCTGGAACGCCACAAAAGAAAGTCATTTTTGCATGGGATTGTTACTGGTGATGAAAAATGGATCCATTACCACAACCCCAAGCGCAAAAAATCATATGTGAAACCCGGCCAACCAACCAAATCAACGGCAAAGCCGAATATCCATGGCGCGAAGGTAATGCTCTGTATTTGGTGGGATCAGATGGGTGTACTGTATTATGAGCTGCTAAAGCCGGGTGAAACCATCAATAGACAACGCTACCGAATATAATTAATCCATTTGAAGAGAGCAGTGGCCGAAAAACGCCCGGAATATGCGACCAGATAGGAGGCAATAATTTTCCATCATGACAACGCTCGGCCCCACGTTGCTATTCCGGTTAAGAACTATTTGGAAAACAGTGGATGGGAAGTCTTACCCCACCCGCCTTATAGCCCAGACCTTGCCCCTTCTGACTACCATTTGTTCCGGTCGATGCAGAACGCCCTCACTGAAATACGGTTCATATCAGAGCAGGGATCCACAAATTGCCAGAAAGATGGGAATAAGTCATAGCTTCAGATGGGCAATACTTTGAATAATACTATTGTACATGTTTTTCTTAAATAAACGTTCAAATTTTGAAAAAAAAACCGCACGAATTAAATTATATACCCAATATACGCACACTATAATTTATAAATCATAAAACCATATTTACCATGGTTAACGGAGATATATAAAATTCTCTGCCGGGTACAAAATCTACAAGAAGTTTAATAATCTTAAGCTATTTGGTATTTTTGTACTACACTCATTGATTTGGACAATCGAATGTATATTGTATCTTGCAAATAAACTATCGATAGCTTCTTGACGTACTAACAAGCAAAAAAAAATAATTATTGAAAAAAATAAAATAAGAGCCGAATGTCCCTAATTGAGGATAAACCTAAGCCAAAATTCCGAAATAGTAACGAAATATCTGCAAATATGACGGGCGTAAATCAGGAGTTGATAAGGTGGGTTGAATATTAACGCCAAAAAATTTAAAAATTATTGCAGACACTGCCTGATTTATATTCATGGATTCCAACTCTACACAAAATTCTAATTGACGGGCCTGAAATTATCAATAATGAATTATTACGTATTTGCTAGCTTAGCAAGAGGCCTGAAGTAAGGATTTTAAATCATACAGGGACAATTTTAGTAGGAAAACTGACATTTTCTATCGCTTATTTATTTCATCAGATCCAGTAATACATACATATGTTCGTCTTAGGTCCACACTGCCTGTAATAAAACGAAAATCGTTCGACTCAGATGTTGTAGAGTTATTAGAAGAAGGGTATTGAAAAACATACTGACGTAAGGTCTGTTCGCGTATTGTCCAAAGCTACAGAGCAATCAGACAGTTATGGGCTGTTTTTCGTTGTTTTGGTCAGTACGCAAACAAACGTATTGTAAGATTAAAATATTTTTTTCTTTTCAACAAGTCAACGCAATTTTACAAAATGTACATAGTACTTGGAATAGAAACAAAAAGTGAGTAGCAGTTATAAGACGTAGACTTGGCTAAAAAAAATTTAACTGTTACGTCCGCTGAAAATCGGTTAAATGATTAAATGTCGAATGTTCTTCCTGTAAAAATGATGTCGATATACTTATCTGGAAATAGTCTTGAGTCTTATTAGTACAAAAGAAAACCTTGAAATCTTATACAACCAAATCGCGGAAACCGCACTTACATGAATCATAAGGGTTCAAGCTTTCTACGAAGTAAAAAGTGACGAATGTACTCCTTTCCAGTTTAAACAAAAAACTTCGACTGTTTTTGTTTCTAATGAACATAATTTTTGTAACTGGCATTGAACTATTGCACTTTGACAAAAAAGTTATTATTATATTCCAACCGCTCTAAGTGCGTAATGAAAAATAATCTCTGTTTCTTTATTTTTTTTTGTTTAGCTTTAATTTGGTGTACTCAATAGATTATACAATAAAATATGATGTAAAAAACAGTGAAAGGAACAAATCAAGGGGGCACCTGGTTCAAGTGTCAAGAGTCTTGTTTAACGTTATTTTTGTAGAAAAGTCTTAGGGCATGCCATTGTTTTGTGTGCAATAATATATGCGGCCGACATTGTCGCATGTGTCGCACTGCTTGATCTGGAGTCCAACCGTGTTTCTAAAAAAAATGATGTTCATCTCAATCTATGCAAATTGGTTAACATATTGTTAGACTAATTACCATCATCAGATAACACCCAACAAGTGTTGCGCTTCTCGTTCGTCCAGCTTTACAGTGTACATAAACTGTTCCAATATTCTCTGACACCGTGGCCGTTCTCAAATGTGGTATTCTTTCTTTCATAGGTAAAAACTTGTTTATAAATTCCACACCTTGAAACAATTTATCTTGACATGGAGACTCGAAAATATCTGTCGTTGCCAATTGTAGAAAGTCGATTCCGAGTTGTTTCCACTTTTGTGCATCATTCGAGAACACTGTCAGCTCGTAATCCTCATTCATGGAGACGACTGCTTTCATGTTTTCATTTTTCACTAACTAATAAAGAGATTTACCTAAATATTTACACATTTAATTCACATTTAGCTCACGTCATTCGCCATGGACCGGAAAGGGAGTGCTCCGAGTATTACATTCTCATCAATCCGATCGAACCAATTTCGGCTGGTCGCCTTTTCCATGGCAACATTGTACAACAGACTTGGATAAAAGGACAATCGTGCGAGCATTCCCTGATTATTTTGAAATAAATTTTTAAATCAAGAGAGTAAACTTTCACTTTACACACGGACAAAAGAGAAAAGGTACGTTTACGGTGCTAACAACTTCCAGTTGAGTTGCTTCGTCGAGCGCGTATGAAACAAAACTTACAGCCATGATAACCGGGTGTGCTGACTGGAGTCTTGATTTTTAAAAGAGGTGACTCAAAACTTCAACACTAAACAGAAGAACAAAAAAATCTCTCCCCACAAGGTTTTGTTTAATTTACATAACACTTCTGAGAAAGTGAAACTAGCAAATCGTATGCTTTGTTGGTTTGACGTTTTGTTTTCAGCTGATAGTTGACTGTAGAGTTTTATGTCGTCAATGAAGGTAGAGGCGATTGTCCGTGAAAAAACCAGTATTTTGTTATTTAAACTTAGATGGTATTTCCATTTAAATGCTAGAATTTAGGAATTATTAAATATATGTATATTTCACAGATATGTTATTTTATGCAAATCCTATGCAAATAAATTACATCTCACATTGTATTTCGGATTTGGATTTCACTTTTAGTATAGTTTCTTATGGTAAGCATACTTGTTAAAACGGAATAATGAGCAAAACACAATAGCATTTTGGGTTCGGCTTTGGTCCATCTATCACTGCATCGATTGCAGTTTAAAATGACTTAAATTAAATGTTTATAGAGCGTGGTTTTTAAGAGCTATAGAATTTGTTTTCAAAGCATCAACGATAGGAATTGAGTTTAAAACAAAAATCTTTTTTTTATGATGAAGGTCGGCTGATGACATTTTGTTTCAAATACGACATCAGATATAAGAGTTTCTTGTTGGCTGTTTTTGGCGATGCGCATCCTGGCGGCCCAGCTTTGGGCCATTTACGATTCGATCTCATCAATAATGCGGTGAGTTTTGAATTTCGATGTCATAAATAATTTGTATTTTATCAGCATACACCATAGATTATATATATAGTCCAATAAGAAGTATTGAGTGGCGTCAAATCGCACGATTTATGTGGCCAATTTGCTGCTCCCTTGGTAAGTCAATTAAAATTATCTTATTCTAACTTACTGACCCCATGCGGGGACCCTACGTTAAACCAAATAGTTATATCTTGACATATTTACAGTATATTTATTTTTTTCTTAAATTAGCTCGCGCTCAGGAGCGCGCTTAAAATGTTTGCGCACGACGCGGGCGAAAGAAAGATAGGGAGGAATGAATGGAATACGTTCGTTTTGAATGTTTGAAGGTTATAATGGCCAGGAAATAAAGAGCTCGGCAGGACATAACAGAAGCGAGATGTACGATTTAGGAAAGAATCTGGATATTTCAATGTATATACGCCCAAAAGTAGGCTTCGGGGTAAACTGATGAGCATTCAAAGCGAGGCGGGTATTACAGTTAAAGGTTTGAGGGGCGTATGACGTATGACGTCAAATCATACGATCTTGATGGCAAATTCACGGGTCTATTTCTTGAAATGGCTCTATTACCAAATCATGTTTTCAATAAAGAGATGTTTTTGTTGGTAGTATGGAGTGGATACCATCCGGTTGGGACCACAGTTCTTTAACATTGATGAGACGTAAGTGTGGGAACAATTAATCGTTGATCATCGCATTATACCGGTGTCTATTGACAATAACTTGTACTCCGGCCTCACTTTTGAAGAAATAAGGATCATCGGCATACAATCCGCATCATACGGTACATTTTTTGGGTTGCAATGGCATCTGGTGGAGTTCTTGAGGATTGTTCTTACTCCAAATATGGCAATTCTGTTTGTTTAAGTAGCCGTTTAACCTCATTACTGAAAAAAATTTTACGTTAAGAAACTTGGTCAACTCCCAGTTGATTTAAACCTCAATAAATGAACACTCGGTGCAATAAATGGTCACCTAACTTATGTTCTTGTGCCAGTTGGACCTGATAAGCCCCGAGATCAAGATATTTCGTAGAATTACGCAGAAAGTTAATGGGACAAAATCCAAGTTGCTGCGAACTACAGCGAATCGGTAAATTGGGGTTCTCTTCAACACAAGCTTTCACAGCCGCGATATTTCCTTCCGAACGGACTGTTCTCCTTCTTATTGGTGTGTGAGTATCTAATAGGTGCGAAATGTTCCAATAATTCGATAAATAGCACGGCTGATGTCTTTTCCCGTAAATTCCACACTTTGGAGATACTCGTAAGTTTCAACGATTTTAAATGTGGTTTACTGCGTTTGTTTACTTTCTTGCAAGTTTCTCTCTCTTTGAGCGAATTTTCTGCCATCGTTGAATTTTGACAGCTTTTACCCATTTCACTATAAAAAGTAACCAAACCGACCTATTGTATACAACTTTTTTTTTGTCACATGGGTTGTCTCTAGATATGAGAAGCCATATTAAGTATTGTAGGAACTGCGCCCATATTCTTTAAGGCATTCTCGCATGCCTGTCCAATTTAACCTAAACCTTACGCAGGCAATTTCTATTACCTTGGACAACAAAGAAAAAGGTGTAGCGAACAAATTAGAAGCATCAGCTATTCTGACTTTAGACTGACACATTGGTTCAAAACACAACAGAAGACAATTGAATATACATTGAACCTCCTAATTGGGACACTCTGTAATTGGGAAACCTCCGAAATTAATCGCCCTTCATGCGTACACTTGGTTTTTTCATATAAGTGAACCTCTGAAAACGAGGCACCTCTGAATTGGATCATGGAGCAATGATTTCTTTAGAATTGCCTGAAAAACATCCTTCAAATTGTGACAAAAGTCAAAGAGAGGTAGAAACTACAAGTGTCAGAGCTGATTGTGTGGATGTGCACATCTACGTATGTATGAACATGTTATGATGCAAAAACATAGGGGATTCGCCGGGAATGTCGGAAATACGTTTTTAAAATAAAATCCTTGCTCTTGTTCTGTTGTTGCCACAAAGCACTCATTCATTTTAGTAGTGTTTATAATATTGCACAGCCAGCAGTTGCGTTGGATATTTTAATCTGGTTTCAGTTTTGATCCTGGTGAGTGTTAACCCGTAGGTGCTCAACTTTTTTTTCGGAAAAACCAGTACTTTTATTGTTTTATTATAAGCTGTGTTATAAGTTTAAAAGGCATAAAAAATAAGTTTTTCTGAAAATTTATAATAAAAATTTCACCATTTTGGAAATTTAAACCGCCCCAATTTTGGGGCGCTGAGCAGCGCTAACCGTTAGAAGAATATCTTCCAAAATCGTTCAATTCCGTCCATATTAGAAGATAATTACAATAAAATAACTTTTTTAGAGTATTATATTCAAAATAACATTATTTATTCAATATTTATCTGCAAGTATAGGAATACAATGAACATTTTCTTTAGAATTTACGAGTAGAAAGTTTCAAAGCAATTAGCGTGGCAGCCGATATCACATTTTCGTCATTTCTTTGTAGTATTTTTATGGCATTGATCACAACGTATCTGAGTTGCACTAGAAATAATTATATGACCAGCCCCATCTAGACGAACATCATTTGGCACCCTCCTTGGGTTCAGTGGACGGCCTACAGAGCGAGCCGGTGCGTACCTTTCCAGATACGTTGTTACCACAAACTTGATAAAAGCTAGATAATCGAGAAGACCCTTCTCTTGGCCAGCTGGTGACAGCCAACTGGAAAGCGTTATTCATAGAGGCATTCAAGGGCGAAACTAAAAGTTGCCAATCCCATTTTTTTTATTTATACTAACTCTGCCCATATATTTACTATACATACATTTGTACGCAGAGAGGCTGTTGAATCGAGATTTTCTTCTTATGTGCGGATCCCTTTGGTGTGACCCCTTCGCAGGTTGATGCTACGGTAATAACGTTATTATCATTGTACCGAACCAGAGTCACGCCTGATGTTTCATCAATTACTTGATGTTGGCTACCACGCTCCTTTTTCTTTATTTCCATTAGTGTTTTCATTGGCACACTTTCTACACGATTTGCTCGTATTGTGCCTGTACACCTCTGGCCAGATTCCTTCAAAGCTGTGAGCAATCTAATAGATGTAAAAAATAGTCGATGTAAACATGAACTCGGAAACCTGTATGCAATTTGGCAACCAAGTTCGTAACGACAGATCCTCCAACACCTAGATCAGGATTAGTGTTGCTTGTGCTAGCCCCTTGATGAGGAATAACTTGTATGAGATAGCCGAGGTGTGTAGCCATACACCAACATTTGAAGCCAAAATGTATTGGTTTACCATGAATGTGATGTTTTGTACTGTGATGTCCATAATACTAAATCATTGTTTTATCAATGCTAATTCGTTGTACTGAGGCCAATACTTCATACATTTTTCATTCAGTTTCTCCCATAAAGGTCGCACTTTTGTAAACTTATCCCGGACGTCTAAATCAGCATTATCAGAAACACGCAAATCGCGATCGAGAATAGCTACCCCAGGGTAATAGGTGTCGGCTCCAGTATCGCAGTATATGCGATTCCTGGCTTGAACGTTATATCCACTTAGCAAAAATATTGCTAGTACAAGGCGAATTTCATATGTGGTTTTGTCAAGTTGCTTGCCTTCAAAAACCGCATACCTTTTTGAATTTTCTAGAAACAAATCCGTTATGTCTTCATCGTAAAACAATTCAAATCATTCAACAGGCGACCTATTAGTATCCAAAAACTCGGGACGATTCCATTCCCTTCTTTGATGTTTTGGTAAATTAAATTCTTTCCATTTTCTTTTTTCTATGGCCTTCTTTTTTCTTATTTGCTTTTTAACCGTTGAACTGAATGCGATCTCCGATAGAGGTACGCCATCATCATCTCTTGAATCTTCTTGCCATATTTTTTCTGATTGTAACGCTGATCCTGATTTCCGCACGCATGAAAGTTACGCCTCAGCCCGAAGTTGATTGCCTGTCAAATGATTCAAATCCCGCAGAAGCGCATCTTCCTCGTCACTATCACCATCACTCAACATATGGTTGTTGGGTGGGCATGCATAGATGGTACCTTCAATAATGCCATCTTCTGTCTCTAGTATGTCTACAATTTCAGCTAAACGCAACCTGAATCAGACATTGTTTAAAATTCAATTGTAAATATAACACATTATTGCACAAACGTAAGTTATAGATACTACAATACATACTCGTATAATCAATGTAAAAAAATATAAAATCTATGATATGAACTTTGAAATCAACGTGCGAGTTCGCGCTCAGCGCTCCAATAATGGGACGCTATAAACAATGACTCTAAAAATCTATATCTCAACAGAAACAATCAATTTATGGCAAAAAACTCGTTGCAAATAGATCTATCAATGAAACAAATTGCCTTATATAGTCTTCCTAGTAATAAAATAATAAGAAACTTACTTTTCACTGCGCGATATCGTGAACATCCTCACTTGCACTTTTTCTTTCGTCAAATGTCAGCAAAAATGGAGGAAAAACTTTGACGTTTTTGTTAGTTTAGTGTTGTCAAATTGTAAACAAGAGGAATAGTACCGTTAAAAATGAATATGTACATTGCTTTTGTTCGACACAGATAATAAATAATTTTCCGTTTTAAAACTGACGCGGTGAGCACATATGGGTTTATTAATTCTACTGGTTTGTCTCACAGATTTTCTGTAGCAAAAAATTTTACTTCCAGGGATTTCGAAAATGTGTACAAGATACGCCGAATCAGATCTACTGAAAAAATTAGAAACCATTAATTTCTATCAGTAACAGAAAAATTGCGGAAAAATTCGGAATTACTAAAAGTCAAGCTCAGCGAATTATAAAATCGAACAATCTTTGAATAATTATGGACTCTTAACCCGAAAAAGATCCAAATCATCGTGTTCGCTGGAGCTGGATAAGGAAGTTTATCAATGGTTTCAGTTAGCAAGGTCAAAAAATATCCAAATTTTGCAAACGAAGGCATCTGGGACTGCTGGAATTTTGGCAGTAAACGATTTTAAGGCCTCAAACGGGTAGATTGAAAAATCCGGAAAAGACATTACATCGTTTTTCAAACTTTGAGCGGGGAAGGAGCTGATGTCAATATGGAAACTGTTCAAAACTATAGAGCAACAATTAATGCGTCGTGCAAAAATTATATGCCTGAAAACATCTATGTATAACACTGCCCTACACACATTTTGGTGCCTAGGATTTAAGACCTGTTTTTAAGTATATCTAATAAGGTGATTTTAAAAATGTTAACAGTTTTTTTTGTATCAGCTTTAATTTATGAGATTATAATCTAGACGAAACTGGTTTATTCTTTCATATACCACAATCTAAATCTTTGCCATTAAAATCTGAAAAGGAAAGACTTATGGTCACACTCCTTTGCACTGTTTTGGGAAAAAAAAGAAAAATTGCCAGTGATAGGAAAATATGCTAAGCCGAGGCCATTTAAAAATGTTGACATTCAGCAGCTTCTAAACATCGATTAGAGAAATAATAAAAATTCATAGATGACATCGCACATATTTTCCAGTTGAATTCATGCGTTTGACCAAACTTTAAAAAAAGAAAAAAGAACAATTCCTCTCATGCCATTGGACGGAGGCATTATATATAAATAATCTGAAGGCACACTACAGAAAGCTTACTCGTATGTTGGATCATCTAATATCCACAGACGGAAGCTGTCTGATACATTTTTTACGACTTCAAAAATAAATGTACTCGACGGTTGCCGGTGGCTAAAGAAAGCTTGGGATAACGTTAGTGAGCAAACCATTTCAAATTGTTTCCAATCGTGTGGTTATCCAGCGTCAACTGATGTCGTTATTTAACCTACAGTTCAAGACATCACCTTACCCCATATTCCGCCAGAATTCGTTAATTTCGATCAAGAAGTTTAGGTATGTGAGCAATTACGAGTATCTTTAAATTGGGACGAAGAATTTTTTACATCCATTGCAAACGCAGTAACTGAAGATACTCGTAACTCCGAAATTGAAATTGAGTCTAACGACGAATATCCTGCAGTGTCTTCTTCTCGGGCCCTTGAATGTTTAAATGACATAGCTTCATATGCTATCCAAAACAATCTGTCCAATTTGTACGAAATAATTGAAGAGAATGAAAAAATGTTGAAAAGTTTTTTGGCTCAATCTAAAACGCAGACGCAAAAGAAACTTACTGACTTTTTTAAAAAAAACAAAAGTTCCAATATGCATACATATGATATACGAGTACACGGACTTATAAAAAAAGTGGCGCACCTTGAAATTTTGCAATAATTTCAAATTAGTACTATTGTTTATTAACATAAAAATAAGTAATTCATGTAAAAAAAAATAAAAAAAATGGAAGAACTTACAAATGACATAAATTAATGAAAATGGGCTTCAGAACTTAACATTTGAGATTTTTATTTTCATTTTTTTTTTCTAAAGAATCCTCGTTCCTTTAGTAGTTGCTGCTTACGATGTTCTCGTGTAAAATTTTCCCATTCTTCGAGCAGAGCAGATTTCAGCCCACTGAGTGTCTCTGGAAGGACAGGTCGCTTCCTACTCATTCTTCCCAGCAGGTCCCAAACGTGTTCGATGGGATTCATATCCGGGCTAATGGCTGGCCAAGCCATCACATCGATTTCTACTTCCTGTAAATATTCGATAACCCACCTGGCAACGTGTGGTCTAGCATTGTCATGCATCAGAAGGAAGTTTTCTCCAATAAATGGAGCGAATGGAACCATATATTTCTCCAGAATATAATAGCTGGTGTTCACCGACCCTTCCACTCTCCACTAATCGCCGTCTCACCGTTGAGCACTCACATCCGGTTGAAAGTTTGAAAGGGCGGAATGCTACTGGCGATTCCAATGGAGCACTGGTGGTTGAAATAGCGATAGAACAATGTGAGACAGGAGACATTACGCCGGTGTTCGAGGGTGTCAATTGATTGACTGATATTACTATAATATATGAGTTTTATCGCACGGTTTTGAATCCTATCTAGCAGGTGCAGAGATGTTTTAGAAGCAATTGACCAGATGTGGGCATTGTACTCCAATTTTGGGCGTATGAATGCCTTATATATTGTGGCCAGATCAGAGGGGGTGAAATATTTCTAGACATTTCGCAGAGTTTTTGGCGACTTCGAATATGTGGTCATTCCAACGTAAGTTGTCATTGACACACATACCGAGAATGGAAAGTTTGTTGGTATCAACAATGCAAGTGCCATTCATGGATAATGGCTGGGTATTTAACTGGTGCAAAGGTTTACCAAGAAGACGTGATAGAGCGTCCTGTGAAGGGTTTGACCAATACCCTTTTCAATGGATACAGATGGATCTTCCAACAGAACTCTGCTCCAGCGCACAAAGCCAAAACCACCCAGGTGGGGCTCAGAGTCAATATTCCTGGCTTTATAGCAGCAGAGGATTGGCCATCGGGGAGTCCAGATCTGAATCCACTGGATTATGTGGATTATGGTTTGTGGTCAGAATTGGAGAACATGGCCTCCAAGATCCCCACAGAAATTTGGAAAGCCTTAAAATAGCATTAACCAGGGCAGCGTCCACTATCTCTATGGAAACCGTACGTGCCGCTATACATAGTCCATTGGCCACACCGCTTGGAAGCTTGTGTTAAAGCAAAACGCAGTCATTTCGAGTGAATCCAATTTTTTTTAATAATCAATATTGTGGTCTAATAAACGATACAATTTTGAATACAATATGTTTGCTGTTTTTTTTTATAGCGTTTTATATGTATTTGTAACAGAACTTATAACTTATTATTTATATAAGGTTTTCCATTAAGGGCGCTCGAACTTCAAATTCCAAAATATGAAGTTGTGTGTGAGATATCATTATTTATTTTTCTTTCTATTTAAAAGAGTTTTCGACTACATTATGTATAGAATTTGATATCGACCAAATGACTGCCGCGGTTCTGCTGAGCGGAGAGTATCGGAGAGGTCCAATTTTCGATGACTCGATCACCTAAACCGGGCCCGATATTATTGGCGGCATTGACATAACCAATGTTATTTAAGGCAAAAATCCTCTGCGGCTTATTCGCATAGACCCGTGATTTAACGTTGTCCCGTATAAAATGTCTAATTAAATCACCGCATCTCGGGGGCCAGTTGAGGTCGCTGAAACGCGAGATAACCATGTCGATTCATTACTCCATGCGCTGCGTTGCCCGTAGGTCCGCCCTGTTGATTTGAAAAAGGTTTTTTTTTTTATAGGTTTTTTGTGTTTAAGTTTGAATAAAAAATGAAAAACCTAAGACAAAAGTAAATTATCTTTGTATATCAAGAAGTACTTTATTCATCTTTTATTTCCACTTTTAAAATCATTTTTTTTTATATATAATCACATTTTATCAAAATTACACTTAAGTACAATAATGTTCATTTATAAAATATATATAATTAATAAATATAAATGGTTGTTTTTTTTTCTTTTTCTTATACAAATCCTAAAACAGAGTTAGATCCTAAAAAAAAGGGTAACACTAAATATCATGCATTTACGCTTAAGTATACGAACAGAGAAAATATATTTTTGTATTTTTTTCTTCTTCCTTGTTTTACAAATTTTTTTTTTCTTCAAATTCTGTTTTTCATTTTGGTTGCTTTCGACTTTAAATTCACGAATTTGTGCTTCCTGTATAACAGTTCTGAATGGAAAAAATGCCAAAAAATCGCTACAAATATTGTAATTGCGCGGTTCATAATTCAAATGCACCAGAGCGTTTTCGAAAACATTAAAAGGAAAAGTAATTTACGATAAATTGATTAATTCTCATAGATCTAGCCTGGACCTAGATTACTTTTTATAACGGCCTGGATTGAACTTATGCATTCGTACTGCTTTGAAGTGGTCCTATCGAGTAATTGTTCGATAAAATCGCTGGCAGACATGTTTGTGCTCGGTGGTATGTCTTGTGTGCAGGATATGTATTTGTTAAATATCTCGGTGTTGAGTGAGTTTTGTGAGCTCATAGCACCGCGATTTTGGCTAACTATGCGGGCAGATGAGAGCAATTCCTTTTTGGCATTGTTATAGGCTCGGATTTGTTTGAGGCTTCCATGCTCAGTTGTGGCAAGTGTCATCTCTTGTAAATGCCTAATGTGATGTTGACGATCGGAGACAAATTTTCCGAGAAGATAACCTGTCAGACGTAAAGGGTATAAGTGTTATTATATCATTATGATAATGCATTGTTTAGGTAAATACGTATATTAGAGCTTAGCTATTAAACTTAATACAAATGCATCTGTAAACGTCGAAATATTCCTTACCTTATAAAAAGCAAACGTCATACAACCCTTGATTCTATAACTTTCAAGGATGCAAAGAAAAATAAAATATACATATTCTAATTTTTCAAACAATTTCAAATAGTTTTGAATCTAGGTGAACCAGAACCCAAACGGGAATTTATCTCTCCTTGCTCCAAATTCTCTCCTATCCAGTTTTTTACATTTGGTCAACATTTTAGGTAAGCTGAGGTGGGATAGCCGATGTACTGCCAGGCGATCTTCAATGTGGTGTTTTCTTTTCAGTAACCTCATTTAACAGAAAGATAAAAATAAGAGTGGTGTCTCTCCTCACTGCGTGGTGATTGATCGGGAAACTGCTGAGTGCCCTATAAGAGTAGCGTAACACTCAAGTTCGTAGGGAAGTGCCTACCTCACCATACTTTCTACAAGACATACGAGTATAAGCAGAGTAACTGCGGGTAATGTGGTATAGGTATTTGTTTTTTAACAATTATTCATAATTTTTATAACATAGCTTTTGCCGCACTATTCATTATAGCTTTTTGATACATTACGCAGTATATTTCGTCTTCAGAACTCTGCAGCTATTTACAAAAAAAAAAAAAATCTCTCTAACTCCCCTTAATAAAATTCGCGGATAATGGATACACTACCTTCGGATAATGTGGTATACTATATACCATATGACATTATCCGAATAGTTTACAACCGAATAAAAATACTTGTAAGCCGATAGATTATGAATTCATTTATTATTTTAACAAAAGTAGGAACATTAGCAACTACTTAGCACACAAGAAAAACAAGAGAAAACTTAAATTAGAATTAAAATTAAATTAAAAACTCCAATATTTAGCAGAAAAAATAGCACTTTCTCTACGTTCTATTTAAAGCGATTTACATACAAAAAGTGCTTGTCGCACGTCTTTGTTTTCTTATCCATTTGGAAAGATGTGTTACAAAAGACACTGACACTTAGGTGGAGTTTCGGACCAAGGATCTTCGTCTGAGCTCGGTAAATGCAAATTTCCATCTGAATCGCTCGAAGAATTTTCCTTTGTTTTCTTTGCCCGTTTGCTTTTTACTATCATGGGTCTTATCGGGTTATTCTTGCATCTTTCAATGCTCTTAATGCTCTCTTCCAAAGATATTTTGTACGGTGATGTTGTTGCAACTGATCTTTTACCTCTGGAGCTGATAACCCGTATAAGTTTGGGCGGTGGTGAGATATCCCAAGGAGTTACGATCCTTTTCAAAGCTGCCCTGCTAGCAACTGGTTCTTCAGTTGCACTACTTGTGCTGGCAACTGGTTCTTAAACCTCCCGTCCAGAAACAGCAGATTCTTCATCCGGATGATTTTCAAATGTTTGAGCGATAAAATAGACCTCCTGAAACATATTTTTGTCAAATGGATAAATGCCAGTGCATTTAAATCCATTTATTGCGATTTGTGCCGTTTGGATTTTAAGGTAGGCCTTCGAAAAAAGTTCAATAACATCAAACTGTGTTATTTTTCGGCCCTGCTCTCGCATAAGTCGCCTAATTTCGTCCTTATAATACGTCTTCAGAAGTATAAATGCTCTATTGAGCGGTTGCATTTTGTGAGTACAGTGCAGTGGCAAAGATCTAATAATAACACCATTTTTGCGAGCCTTTTCCATAACCTCAATATTTCGAGTATGACTGCAATGACTGTTTAGATTGAGTAGCAAAGGGTTCTCCTTTGAAGGGTGTGTGAACCGCAAGAAATGGTCAAACCCGAAATGTGGCAAGCAGAATTTGAGCCAGGAGGAGCATGTTTCATTAAAACCGGAGAATGGTTCTTTCTAGCAAAAATAAAGTACGGCGGAACAAATGAACCGCCTGTGCTCATGTTGTCAGCTACCTTTATAAGAAAGCCTCTCTCTGCCGACGTCATACAACCTATTGGCCTTTTTTCTTTTGCAGCTAAAATTTTTGGTTGCCTATTTTGTACAATGGACACCCCTGTCTCATCTACGTTCCAAATACGAGTTGGGGAAAATTTATGTTTTTCGTACTCTTGCTATAGTAAGCTATAAAAGGTACCCACATTTTCAGCATGAAAGCCTTTTGCCCTATCGATTGAGGTTCGGGTTGGAGTCTTGATACTAATTTCTGATTTGTGCCTTTTAAGAAATGCATACAACCAATCATTTCCTGTGTATTCTTTCATTACTGAAAATGGGCAATCAATATTGTTTCTTTTTGCCACTTGGAATGCTAGTGATCGAATGTCACCGCAAGTTAGACCCCAAAAGCGTGATTCCATTTCTTGGATGTATCTTACCAGCTCCAATTCCCTTTCCATCCCGCTAAAAACAGGCTTACGTCCCAAAAGCGTGGTTACAATATCGCCAATAGATTTATCACTGCGAGCTGATCTTTGTAGTGTTGCAAATGGAACTCAAAATGTCTTCGACTCCAAAAGTACACCCATTTCTCCTCCTCGGATTGCTAGAATAGCCTTTCTCATTCCTTCTGCATCCCATTTACGAATCATCCCTTTTTTGGCATGATCTAAAATGAATTATAATAATATTTACTAATTGATAATTGATTTTAACTACATATATCACATTAGCCGATTTGGCTTTTGAAACAATCAAGAGATTTTTTTTAAAAATACACTTCACTGAATTTAAAACTCACCCAATATACTCAGCTCTATTCACACACAAACAAAATGTATTACTTCAGTTTTTAATTCTGCTCCAATTTTTGCTGAAATATCGTATAAAGCTCATACAGAAAAACTGTCGACTGTACACCTGAGACAATCTCGATGCACTGACATACAACACAATGAGCGCGAGCGCGCCTAAAACTGCAGCACGTGTTCTTTTACATTGCCGTCATGTTGAAAAGAAAATGTGCTAGCATATGTATATCACATTTCCCGACCATATCACAATACCCGAAGCTACTCCAATGTCCAAAGTATGACGTTAAAATTGTACTAGGGATCTGAAAGGATCATGGACCATAGAACATCTTTGGCAGGACAATTGGTAAGCATGACCTCCACTACCGCACGTCTGGCAACGAACTTAGGATTATTGAATTTACGTCGGGACGAAATATTACTATAGGAAGCACACGGTTTCCTCATCGCAATATACTAAAAGGGACATGGCGGTCTCTGGTTCATCAAACGTAAAATTAAATTGATGTTTTCACGATAGTCATAAGGCATGCCTCGAGTTTCTTGGACGTTCCGGGCAGTCAATACTGACTAGAATCACCATCTTATTGCAGCCAAGTTTCGAATTTGGATTTCCCAAGCTCTACAGCAAAGAAGAACTTCTGAGAAGATATAGCGTAAAACGATAAAACCGCAAGAGAGCGCCAGAATCTTCGCCGAACGAGTATTCCAAAGTCTCTCAACAACTCCTATGCCGCCGGCATCAAGTACCAAAGACCAGTGGCAGCACTGCCAATGTGCCATCAGAGACGTCACAACTGATGTGCAGGGTTTCACCCGACCACCACCAAGAAAAGCCTAGTCCGAAGGTTTGCTGTAGAGGTGATGAATGAAACCTTGTAGTAGAGTCAGATTTCGTGCTGAGAATGTGGAAAAATCTTTTCTGCAGACTGTATAACGGGCAAGAAGCCCGACATTCCGCCGTCTTGCAGAATAGACCATTGAACTTAAACGGTGATAGCCAAAACTTCCGTCCTCTTGACCAGAACGAAGTAAGGATAGCAATATCTATTCTAAAATGCAGCTAATCAGCTGGGCTTGACAGCTTACCGGCCGAGCTGCTGAAAATGACTTCATGGAGAACATGCACCAACTCATTTCTCATATCTGGTCAGAAGAGTGTATGCCTGATAAATGGAATCTAAGCATCGTGTGCCCCATCCACAAAATATGAGACCCTCTCAACTGCACCAAATAAGTCTGCTCAACATAGAATACAAGATCTTATCGGCCATATTGCGTGAACGTCTGAAACCCTTCGTCAACAACCTGATTGGTTTCAGCGCGGTTTCAGATCTGGAAAGTCCGCAATAGATCAAATCTTCACACTCCCGCAGATTCTGGAAAAAATTAAGGCAATCCAAATCGAAACCCATAATATGTTCATCGATTTTAAGGCTGCATATAACATCATTTATAGAAACGAGCTATGTAGAGCCATGTCTAGTTTCGACATCCTGCCAAACTCGCCCTTCTGTGCAAAATGAAGATGGAGGACGCTCGCTGCTCAAGGTCGGTAACGACTTAACCGAGATCCTTGATGACAAAAAAGGTTTTAGACAAGGTGGCGCGCTGTCATGTGACGTCTTTAGCATTCTACTTGAAAGAATTGAGCGGAACTCATAAGTGAACACTTGAGACACAATCTTTCAAAAGTTTGTCCAACTACCAGCGTGCACCGATGATATCGACATAACTGGGAGAACTCAGCGGGCTGGCACCGGTGCCCGTATTGATATGGAAGCTGCTAAAATGGGTCTAGCGATAAATGAGTGCGAAACTAAATATATGCTGTCAATAAGAAGGGACACATAACATCGACGAATTGGACAGAACGTCACAATCGACAGCTAGAATTTCGAGGTATTAAAGGACTTTGCCTAGCATGGTACTGCTATGAATTCTACCAACAACATCTTAGCAGAAATAAAAAGAACAATCACTCTGGCCAATCGCTGTTTCTTTGGGCTAAGAAAGCAATTGAGTAGTAACGCCCTACCTAGGCCGAACTAAGATGACTTAAGATCTTGATCATCCCACTTTGACTTTATGACGCTGAAGCATGGACCCTATCGGAAGGAAGATATCCTCAGCCGTTTCGAAAGGAAGATCGTTCGAAAAATATTCAGTCCCGTTTGCATTGACGGAGGAGGAGATTCAATGACATCAACTTGGTGAGAAACTGCACATCAGTCGCCTGAGATGACTAGGATTTGTAGATCGAATGGACACCAATGTTCCACTCCGCAGAGTCCCCGAATCTAACCCGAAGGGATAACGCAGTGGAGAAAGACTTGGAGTGCGCAATTGGAGGCAGTTAACTAGAGACGGGACTAATTGGAGAAGCTAGTTGGTTGAAATCTAGGTCCACCACGAACTGTAGCGCTACCTACGTAAATAAGTAAGTAAGTCTCTCCACTGCCATGAATTGAAATGGATGTCTGAAAGTCCCAAGCAGCAGAAATAGGCTTCAGTAGGACTTCCTCTCTGACACAGGCGAACAAAAAGCACAAACAGACTATTGGCACTTGATTGAAAAGAATATCGACTCAACAATGTCTCTCCTTGTAGCGTTAATTTATACATTAGCAGAAATTATACTCCTAAGCTGAGTAGCAGACCTAGAGAGCTCTCTAAATCCTATTGCCCGATTATTAACAACAGGCGGTGTACCTTCACGTGACTTCTTTAACATTAATCTTAAAAAAACGAGTATGGTAGTTGATATTTATATCATCGGCTACACATTGGAGCTTTGATAACCTTGCGCGCCGACTGTCTTATGCGCATGCTGTCTGATATAATGATACCAGAACTCCTGTTGCGGAAAAAATATGATCAACGAAACCGTAATGGTTTCGGCTAGAATTTGAGCCAGGAAAGAAATGTAGTCGGGACTTCACGGATGCCTCCAAAACAGATTTACAATTCGGCGCTGGTGTCTTTCTGGAGGACCACACTGCTCGTTAGAAAAACTTGCGTCTGTCTTCCCAGAGGAGATATATGCAATCCTGATGGCAACGAATTGTATTATGAAGAATGGGTGGAGGAGGTGAAGCATTTGCATCTGTAGCGACAGCCCCAGTTCATAATGGGATTGCGGCAAAGGAAATCGCCGAACTTGGTAGGCAAGGCGCACTGAAGAGTTTTTCGCGACCCGAACCAACGTTAGGTCGGCACGCGTGCTCAGATAGGGCTTCATATGAGCATAACTCCAGGTTGCTGTCAAACCAAATGAATGCTTCCCGATGTCTCTAAGACGTTTATGGCTTTCCTGTTGTCCCCCAGTAGGAAAGACTGCAGGCTTCTTGCTGGTACCTTGACGGGGCACTACACTATTGCTAAGCACCGAAGTGTGCTGAGCACAAGTGATACAACATCCTGTAAAAGTAATGGGACACCGCGGAGCACTACCTCTGTGAATGCCCGGCTTACGCCCGCATCAGGCTGCAGGTATTTGGAGCTGATGTGGTAGGTGCTGCATAAGCTTTAGGTGGATTTAAAGAAAATACTTGAGAGGTGTCTTGGAAGTCTATTGCTTCTAGTTACATTGTCGCCAAATGTGATTTCCATAAATCGATCGTTTGAGTTTCTGTAGCAGGCGTAGAGCTATTCTTTTGAAACCACCTCTCGCCCTGATTAATCTAATTCATAACAAAATAGTTGCGAAGGTAATTTATTATGGCCTTGCACTCAAAGTTGCAATATGGCATCACAGCTGGGGTGGTGCATTTAATAATTTTTTCGGGCCTTTGTTCATATCTCAAAAATATCTAATTCGGATTATTTGTAAAAGAAAAACGATTTACTTAGCGCTTGCCCCTATTTAAAGATTTAAGTATTTTATCAATTTATCAGCCAGCTTTACGTTTATAAAGTATTGAAAGATTTCTTTAAGAAAAGTGATAGCATTCCCAGTAGGAACCCTGAGATATACAGCTTACGTATAAATAACGTGTTTCCAGCAAACGTGCCAATAGATTACAAAACCCATTTTTCAAATTTCTACACCATTACAGCCCTTATAATTTTTAACAAGCTTCCACCTTTTATCAGAACAACTTTAAGTTTTCAGTACTTCCTTAGGAAAGTTAAAGACTGAATCTCTTTTACGAAATGTATCTTAAACATCTGCACGAATCATTGCTATAAAGTTGTATTTTTTATGTATTTGAATTTAATAATCCTATTGCCTTGAGTTTTTATAAAACTTTAATAATTTTTGTAATCTATGTATAACTGTCACGCTACATCAGATCTCACAATTTTGTTAACAAATTGAATTCAGGTGGCATTCACCACTACGTTAACTCCTCAAATTAAAGAATGACAACTATTGTACATTCATTGATTGGCTTCCTTGCAAAAATTAGGATTCATGGAGCTAATGATGTCTTGAAGGCGTTTTTGACATGTTTTGTCCGCATATGTTTTCGCTGCAACGAAATGATCCGTTGGGGAAAGTACCAGGAAAGGGTGATTAACTAGGGTTTCGTAATGCAGTTGATGCTACTTTTGCATGGTTGGAGCAGTATTACCTCGTGTCTGTTAACCAACGCAGTCTAAATAAAAACAAATTTCTCATGCATTTATTACAGTTCTAAGTAGTTCTTTGACGACGACGACCAAATCGTCACCGAAACCATCTTTGGGTGAACACTTATTCGTAGCTTTGACACGTGTTTTAGGGCTGCATTAATGTTAAGCCACCGTGCAGATCATCAACGACTATCGCAGAGGCTTCACTTCTAGTCAGGCAGACAAGCGGCTTTTTCAGTTCCTTTAATTCTTGTGGAACCATTTTATTAAACTTTTTCACTTTACAAATTGCTTTTAAATGCCGAATAGGGGACGTCTAGTTGCTCTGTAATATCTCCAAAAGGTTAACGTCCATCGGATTCCACCAAAATCCTTAGCTCGCCGTTGCTTATGGCCACTTTTCGGTGACAACAACAAGGCTTATTTTCAAAATTTCCATCTTTTGAACGGAATTTGTCAAACCAGCGCCAAGTTTTGTGTTCACTAGTTGCATTATGTTCTTCAGATGGAGGACATCTTTAGTTGTACGGCTGACAACAGTTGGAGGAGTTGATAGGAATTTTTGCTATCGACGAAAAGTTTTGCTCTTACATAATATACGATTATGTGAGAGCATTTCGAAGAACTAATACTCGTATATACAGGGTGAATAACTCGAACTTCAATTTTTTAAATTGCTATAATTTTTTTATTTTTTGATAAATTTTATTGTGCCAAATCAAATAACGTTGGAAAATATAGTACATCAATTTTCAAATTGTATCAGCAGTTTTCAATATGTTTACCTTTGGAGCGAATAATGGCCTTGAGACGGCCGAAGAAAGCATCGCACGCTGCACGCAAGTGGCTCTGTGGTATTTTCGCATTCCCGGCGAAGTGCTTGTTTGAGGTGGTCCAAACTTTGGGATTTTTTAGTGCCAACCTTCACCTTCAAAATATCCCAGACAGAGAAATCCAACGGATTTGCATCCGGAGAATTTTCAATCCATTGTGTCGAAGAAATGAAGTGTTGAACATTGTTTTTTAATTAATCTTGGCTTTGTGAGACGGTGCCCGGTCTTGTTGAAATGTCCACGATCTCCGACTGAAATGATTGTTTGCCCAAGGCTTCAATACTGCCTCTAAGACAGTTTCACGGTATACGATCACATTAATTTTGACGCCACGGTCCAAAAATACGAGCGGAGAACGACCATCGGCGGTTATGGCGGCCCAAACCATCACCATTGGTGCTGCCTGCTTTCTCGTGTTCCAGAAAGTTTTGGAAGGACCTCTCTGGCAAGTAAACTCGGTCATTTTGTTTGTTGACACATTGCTCGGTAACAAATGGCGACTCATCGGAAAAAACCAAATTCGGCAACTCACCACTTTTGTGCAAGCGTAGCAACTCCTTCGCTCTTTCGACTCTAACTTTTTTCTGTTGCGGTGTAAGATCGTGTGTTTTTTGGAACTTCAATGGTTTGAGCCCGAGCTCATTTTTCAATATGTGTTACATCCGTTCCAACGATATGTTGAGCTCACGAGCCATTTTTCTTCCACTTCGACGCGGATTTCGCTCAATCCGAGCCTTCACTTTCCGAACCATTTCTGCCGATGTTGTTGTTTTTTTATGACCATCTCCATGGCGTTTTGCAACGCTGCCAGTATCACGGTAACGAGCTATGGTTCGAGACACAAATGATTTATTCATTTGATGATTGAGGTGCTGGAGGGCTCTAACGATAGCTACTTGTGGTTTTCCAGCCAAATATAAAGCAATCACACAATCACGTTTGAATTCCATCGCGGATAAAAATTTTTCAACACAACTGAGCCGCAAGTCGTTTAAAACCCTTGTAAATAATAAAATTATCTGTCATGTGTCAAAATTTGTCATGAACGGTTTGGAAATTATAGCAGTCTGAAGTTGATTGCAGTTTGAGTCAGTCAGTCAGATTAAATGTTGAACGTCTCCAATCGGAGAAATTTTTCGGAAATTTTACCAAAAGGTATAAAGACCGTATTAAGGCAAAAAAGCCAAAAAGAAACGGGTAAAGATGAAATATGAAGATTGATTGTAGAGTCACAGTCGGTACTATGGATATTACAGAACCACTTCTGCACACTGTAAAACAGGAACAATTTCGGTGTCAGACCGAACGAACTATCCAGTTGGGCAATGAAAGTCAGGATTTATCTATATCTGAACAACAATATAACAAGGCTGCTGGACTATCTGATGAGCTAATTAAAGCAACAGGAGACGAAGCTGAGCACACCTCGAGTCATGACCACGATTTAGTAGGAAGAAAGTATGCCTGACGAATGAGACCTTATCATCATTTGTCCGATCAACAAGAAAGAAGATGCTCCAAAATGCGCCAACTATAGGGGGCATCAGTCGCCTTAAGCTTATGTTTGCCTAAAACTATTTGGTCCTTAGGCCATAGGCCGAGTAAGTCCACAATTGACCATATTACCTCAGATCTCCAAGAAGTCCAAGACCGATATAAACCACTTCTTCATCGATTTTAAGAGCGCCTATAGAGATTATAGAGATCTACAGAACGAGCTATAGGGAGCCTTATCTAGTTTTGGCAACCCAACCAAAAACCCAGTACATGTTGTCAACAGAAACGGACACAAAACATCGATGAATGGGGCAGAACCTCACATACCTTTTCGTACAACTAGTTGTCTCTTTTCTCTTTTTTTCCGTTGCCATATTCCACTTAAAGGTTCAACATTTGAGAAGATTCGTACATAGTGCTGGCGTTCGCCGTTAGGACGAGGTTAGGAAATCCTTAAGTTCTGTACATATATATTTCAATTGAATTATCAATTTCTTTCTTAGAAAATAAAATTATATCAACTGGATATTTGAAATTTTATTAGCCTAACACCAACAGTTCTCAACGTTTACGCCACACCAGTAATCAAGACGTTGGTCAATCGCTGTTTCTTTAGCCTTGGAGGGCGATTGTAATTGACAAAGCCTAGAAACGCTAGAAGGATTCTATTGTACTATATATTTCCGCTAATATTAAGAAAATTTTTTAATTAATTTTACATTTGGAAATAAATAAAAATATTTTGAAAGAAATTTTCATTTAATATGGTCCGATACCATTTCCACTGATCGTAACACGAGCTTTCTCCTCATTTTCGAAAAAAAACATAGGGACCGATGACCCCACCATCAACGGCACCGAATTGTGCATTCTTTTTTGTAAGTTATGGAGTTGCAAGTAACCTTTCAGAAATTTTGTTCAGCAAGAAATGAGCTGAACACGATTTTTCAGTTGAAAGTTACTTGGCTTCCAATTACTCCAGAGTCCAATAATTGATAAAACAACGCATTCTATGGCCATGTGCGTTTTATTTCTGCTCTAACTGGACCTTACTCGGGTGTAGGTCCAGGTCTTTCCGTATAATCTTTCACGGTAGCGGCCAAGTTGTTGGGAACGAAAGCAAATTGACAAATTTTGATCTTCGGTATGAGGTCCTATTGAATAGGTATTGTCCAGTAGTGTCGATGGTTCGACGAATAAAACGACGATTATGTGCGTTAAAAAATTAACTACGGACCTTGGGAAGATCGCGAAATTTGGTAATAAATTGCCTCGACAGGCAAGTTCTGTTGAGCCAGAAGTATTCTGCTCTATGAAAAGGAAAGCCAACATTCTCGTTTATTCTTAATGTCATATTTTATCTCAATTAAACCTTATTGGCCAGAAAAGTGGAACATCAACCAAATGTGACTATTGCAAGCCAAATTCTGAGGGACATTTAAAGTTTTTTTTATTGATAAAAGCTACCTACTCACTGTTCCTTTATCTTCTCAGACTCTCCATACGAGTACAGTTCTAAAATTTAATTTCTGTTAATGTACAATATATGTAGGGATATAATAAATGCATAAGCTGTGTAGGATTCATGGTGTGGGTAGTAAAGTGCATCGGTTGCACTTCAACTCCATGACTATAACATGAAAGGCAAATTGACGCAAAAGCTTCAGCCAAGGCTTATTTAAATTTTACCAGGAGGCCAATGCAGTATCTGGAGATTTGAGATTGAGATTTAACATCAACTGCCTAAAGTCGTATATTTTCAATTACCATAACTCATCTTATTCATGTTTATATTCATGACTTCAAAACGGAAATAGATCTGGCAAAGGCTATCCAACAAATGAATGTATTTCAAGAATGCTCACTTTTTTCTTTGTCATATTTAACCTTTTGTACTTCTAAAAACCTACAAATAATATCATAAGATAGATTTTAAGTGTGTACACACATATGTACATATTTACTGTTGTTGATGAAATCAACTTCAATTACAATATTATAATAGATCCATTGGAATCATAATTCAATTTTGACCTCGTCTATTGATTTTGAAGAACACGCCTATTACATCCTTATAAGCAATTTATTTTCCTTCATAGCTTTCCGGTTCTATTATGCAGTTCAAATATTCAACAGCTTTCTGTATACGCATAGATATATGTATTTTCAATGCATCTCCTCTGACTCTCGCCCAGTTTAAAAGTTTTCATAGAATGTTTCCCCGTTCCATAGATACTTGGCTCTTGTGTCAGGGCTGCAGTAGTTTTTAACCTCTTAACACTGAAATAGCTTTATCTTATGTATAGTATCCATAATTGTACGTATACACACACTGTATTCGTATCTAGGGAAATTCCAGAAGTGCAGATACGCCAACTATCCAAGTGTTCACCCACTTGAATTCAATTATGCTCTCCATCAACGTAATAAATTATTTAAATTTATCACACTCCTTCAGGCGATTTAATTGGGAAAAACTAAAGGCAAAGAGCTTTTTTAAGAGAATCTCTTCAATGAGAGGGAAGCTCAGTAGAGTTTGTTCTCATATGAATTTCTCTAAAAGCGGTGCATCGTTTCCCGATGATTGGTGTTGCCACTCTTTTAAAACATCAGCAAACATCCTGGTCAGTTATCTGGGACCAATTATTTTTCATACATAAACATATATATGTCAACTGAACGTAAGAGTATCTTTTTTAAAAGCTAACTAAATCTAATAAGTAGCATGTAGTAGTATATAAGCCAGAATATTGTATCTAAAATTGTTAATGAAACTTACCTGATATGAGAGTGAAGAATGCCATTGTGAGCACAAGGCTAACACAGGTTCTTTTAGTCACATATTCTCTTATGTCACGGGCACTGTTGGCCCGTACAGCAGTCTCATAACTCAAGACTTGATGCATATTTGTTGAAATAGAAAAAGAACAAACGATTCTGAAAAGAGCAAAAATAATTCTATCTAAAATAAGTTTAAACAAAAAATTAATAAATACGGCCTTTACACTTATAGAACCAACAATGAACTTTCTTTTCGTAATGTATCTTATGCTAGAGAAGTTAAAAGCATATACTCGTAATGTGTTAGCGATTTTTTGCTACGAGTATTCTCTTTACTAAATATTGTAACAATTTAAATACGAGGAGTTATATCTTCTGAATCTGACATGTTTCAACTTTTTCATGTATCATCTAGCAAATTTTCAGTGCTGATACTCTGGAAAGATTATTTCTGCAGACTATTAAACGGTGATGACGAGCAACATTCTACTCTCTAGGCAGAATGAACTATTCAACCTAGACGAAGACAGACAACATTTCCGTCCACCCGAGCAAGATAAAATCAGGACGGCCATTCCCAAGTTTGAGACTGTAAAAGCTCCTGAAACCGACGGCTTAGTTGTTTAAAGCAGCGGGTAATTATTAAGCATACGAGGGCTGTTTGATTGGAAGATAGGTGGCACTATTTAAGCAAAAATGAATGTACCATCATTTCGTATAACATCTTTTAGTCCGCCTGTCAAAATTTGGTGACAATACGACAGTTAGTTTTGTTTTGATAGCCATTTCAAAATATCGTGTTAGTGTTTTTTGCGATCATGGAAAAAGAGCAGTATCGTTCCGTGATCCGATTCTTGTTTTTGAGTGGCAAAACCTGCGAGGAAATCAAACCCATTCTCCTTCCCGTACAACCGTCTACCATTGGTTCGCAGAGTTTCATCATGGCCGCACGTCGGTTTTTGATGAACCGCGCCCAGGTGGCCCAAAAACGGTTACAACAGAGGAAACCGTGGACAAAATACATGAACTCGTATTGGCGGGCCGCCGAGTGAAAATTCCCGAGTTGGCTAAGATAACAGGCATCTTAACTGAATGCGTTAGTCATATCCTGCACGAGATTTTGGGCATGGGAAAGCTGTCCGCGCGTTGGGTGCCGCGTTTGCTCACACCGAAGAACAAGTGGATTCGTGTGACCACTTCAAAGACGTGCTTGGGCCTGTTTAATCGAAATCCGAAGGAGTTTCTGCGTCGTTTCGTGACCGTCGATAAGACATGGATTCATTGGTACACACCAGAGACGAAAAAACAATCGAAACAATGGGTTTCACCCGGTGAACGTGCTCCAAAGAAGGCGAAGACCGTGCCTTAGGCCGGAAAGGTTTCAAAACAAAACTAAGCGTCGGATTGTCACCAAATTTTGACAAGCAGGCTAAAAGAGGTTGTACTAAATGATAGTATACACATTTTGGCTCAGTAGCGCCACCTATTTTCCAATCCGGGAACTCATCAAACAGCACTGGGTGGGTGGCGTGGCTCAAGTAGTAGTGTGTTGGCTTCCCAATCGGACGGTTCGGGGTTCAATACCAGCCGTGACCGAAAGACTTTTTTTCAGGCAACTAAAATCTTGTGAGATGAATGGTTGCCTAAATATAACATCAAGTCCAATTTACACTAGTAATTTAGTCTCCCCATTAAATGTTGGATGCCACCCATGGAGCGAAATAACCACTGAACCCAAAAATCTTTCTCTCTCTCTCTATCCAATTTTCCGAATAACTTAACATGTGCTCCGGCATTTTAAGAGTAGTAATACCCTCTTGAGTGTTAAGTTCTTTTTTAAAAAAAAAAGCACTCGTACATCAACTCATCAGTATTATGTCAACGCCTCATATTCTCCGTAAAAAGTCTGAGCTACTCATAATTCGACGAAGGAGGATGGTGCTGAATTATACACGCTGCTCCATTAAGTTCGGTAATGGCAAAGCCAAGATCTGCAATTTCAGAAAAGGACTTAAACAAGGCAATGCGTTGTCATGTGAGTTTTTCAACATAGTGCCAACTCCAGAGGCACCATCTTTCAAAAATCTGTTCAGTTAGGTAATTAATGGAGTCAATGAAAGAAAAAAAAAGCACAAGGTCATCAACTTTGTGGCTGTGAAAGCAAATTGAAATAAAACATATTTAGGATTTAGATCATTTCGATCAAATTTTTATTTCAATATATTGTGTAGGTCTTGCCGTTATGAATATATCATCATTCAAATATCCTCCACGGGACTTCTTGCAGGACTTGATTCTGACAAGGTAATTTTCGATGACTTTTCGACATTTATCCTGCAATAACTCAGCCATAAGCTGACGAATATTCGCGGCAAATCTTCCGATCTTGATGGCCAGTTCGGGAAATTTTTCTTGTAATACAGCCAAGCCGGGTCGTGTTGTGTGATATGTGGCACTGTCTTGTTGAAACCACATGCCTTCCACATCCATATCTTCGATTTAAGGCCAAACATATTCAGTCGACATTTGGCTAGAGTGATGAAAATTGACGGTGACTGTTACCTCATTTTCGAAGAAGTACGGACCACTGACACCACCAGACCAAATTACACACAATACAGTGACAGTTACATGTGGATTTTCACCTACCCATATGCGACAATTTTGTTTGTGAAAAATGAGCCTCATCACTGAAGAATATGTTGTGTGAAAATTGGTCATCCAAACGCTGATGTTTGCTTTACGCATTCCGTGGTCACTTTATAAGGGTGTAGATGCAAATCCAAATGCAAAATACGCCATAATGTGCCATAAGACAAGCCTAAATGCTGGATCTTCTTCAACGCTTTCAATAACGGCAGCCATATTTTCTGTAGAGCGTGCATTTGGATGATGGATAGGCCTTAAGACATCTGTAACAAAGCCAGTCTCATCGAATTTTTTTTACAGTCTTCTCTGTAGTACGTTCAGAATCACTATTTTCGTAGTAAGTTTTCACAATTTTAACACGTTCAGCGATTGTTAAACGATCCATGTTGTAAAATAGCAAACCTTACTAAAAATATACAGTTTCGGATGACAGAGATGTAAAATGAGGACCACGATTTGGATGACCCTGTACAAGCTGTCAACAAAATGTCACAATATGCAGCTTCAACCTGTAGGTACTAAGCAACTTTATCTTTACGGCGCAGAAAGTTGGGCACTGCCGAAAGCAGATGTATATTCTCTCGGCGCACTTCGAGAGAAAAGTTCTACGGGCAAATTTCGATCCCGTTTGCATCGATATAGAATGGAGAAGACGTTTCAAAAGCGAACTGTACATGATGTACTGCGATGCAAACTACGAGTACATCAGAAAATGTCGGATAGCCCGGCTTGGACGGCTAGATCACGTTGAACGTATGGACACCAGCGTGGTATCCCATAAAGTTTTGGACTGTAACCCAGAGGGACAACGTCATCTAAGGTGGCCCACATAAGTGGAAGGAGACCTCAGCTAATTTAATAAGGTTTTAACACCGAAATAGGAAAGGAGGACATCTTTGGTACGTGCAGAAAAGCAAATTGACTTTGCTACATAGCGTTGTTCTCGCCTATATATGAATTGAGGAGCATGGAGATCACCTGATTATGCGATCGACGCAGGACCATCCCCTTCATTGTAGATGTTGGAGTATTCCGAGCGGCCGGTATAGTCTCAGCCACTTTCTAGTTACAGTCAACGTAGGTCTATGTTACAGCAACCGCAATTCCTACAATCGCAAGGGACATTTATCAACCGCATACCGAACCTCCCGAAAAGTCATACCATCCTGCATCAAGTTCTGAAGATCAGTATTAACGAAACAAAAAAATCAATCAGAGATACATGATACGCCAGGTTTCATCCGACATTCCTTCCGAAGCATAGTTTTGATGAAGCGTGTAGGAATATGCGTACGCATATGAATGGCGTTCAATTAAATAAAGAGATCGCCTCGTGAGCTTTGCGAACAAAAAGAAAAGGAGGAGTATCAGATTTTCTGGAAGAAATGAAAATAAATGAAAAGCGTTCGATCGAGTCGTTAGAGGAAGTTTAACTTTAAACCAAAACAGGGTGTTAAGCCACCAGGACATGAATAGAACCGTATACAGCAAGGAAATTTAGTAGTCACTTAATGACTTAATTACTTAGATGGCGGTATAGCCCGGGGTGGATCTAGGCCTCAAGCAATAGGCCTTTCCAGTTGGCGAGATCTATGGCTAACTGCCTCCTGCTCCAAAAGTTCGTTGAGGCCCCCCTTCACTTGCTCGATCTACCTTATGGCGAGGTTTTGCTCTAATGCGTTGTCCCCTCGGGTTGGAATTAAAGACTCTTCGGGCCGGATCGTTTGTGGTCATTCGCTTTACATGTTTCAGTCAAGTTAGGCGAATAATGTGCACGTTTCTTACCAGGTCAATGTCACTGTACATCTCGTAGAGTTAGTTGTTAAATCTCCTCCTCCAAGCCACGTCAACTGAAACGGGATCCAAATACCCTCGAAAAATTTTCTGTTCGAAACGGCCAAGGATTCGTTCATCCACCTTCGCTAACGTTAATACTTGGTACCATAAAGCAGGACGACGGGGATGATGAGGACCTTGTGCTTCTTGACAAGGCCTTATTACTTATTTGCTTAGGGCGAAGAAACAGTGATTGGCAAGAGAATAGAAGATAAGGTGTACAAAGCTCCTGATTATTTGAAAGTTATAGCTATCCGATTCGTCGATTTTGGTTTTTTTTTTGCTTCTGATCCAAAACTTGCAAACGCACCAAGTGAGGTTTGTCACTTTTTGATTATATTATAAGTACTAACCGAATTGTTTGCAATATTTACTCGTTTATAACTAAAAATCGACAAGAAGTGCTAGGTACCACTCTTGTCCCCGACAACATCACACAAATGATAATGAACTAGATGGTATTGTCTGGACGCTCTTTTTCAAATCACCGATATATCCAATTCAGCCTGAATGATGATCCTCCCCGGAAAATAGCATTCCTGTATTATTGGAAACTGATTGGCCAAAATACAGATAAACTCTATTTAAACTACTCTCCTCTGAACTCTTAAGTCTCCAATGAGCTCGACATGGAAGACAAGGATTTCACCACCTATCCTTCTAAATTTCCTTCGCCCGCGCTATGTACAAACATTTTAAGCGTACACAAACCCCTTGACCGCGCGCTCATTAAAAAAAAAAGCAAAAAGGCACTGGCTGCTTTCTGCCCTCTTATTCAACCTAGAGGCCAAGGAAAACCTGCACTGGTGGACATCAGCACTGCGACCGCTTAGAAACTTTTCATTCAAGCAAAAAGCACTGTGAGTCACATAAGGAATCTCTCCAAATATATAAAAAAGAACTAAGAAAGGCAGAGCGAAAATCCTGGAAGTCATTCTGTGGTAAAATAGCAGAAACTTCCGAGGCATCATGGCTAAGAAACATTCACTATACCGATTCTACGATGGCGAACTGGTTGAGAAAATCGATGGATCTTGGACGACTTCAAGCGATGAATCGCTCGTCCTGCTACTGGAAACTCATTTCATAGGTAGCTCACTACTCACGGCCAGTAACAACCTTAGAAGGACTACTAATGCCCTAACTAAAATTCACGGCCTGATTACAATAGGCAAGCTGCTCCGGGCGCTGTATAGCCTAAGTGGTGTTTTTTTTTTCAACAGTCACTGTAACCTAACCTTACCTATTTTCCATCGGCATTCAGTAAAATCTAGTGAGTTTGACAGGGATGTCAAAGCTACCTTAAAATCGATAAAGAGGTGTTGCGAATCGATTTGGATTTTTTAGGTTTTTTTCCGGATCGGCTATGAATACCATATATTGCCGATTGTGACTTACCGGGATTAGAACTGCATTACGAGTAGATAGCGTCAATCAAATTATTGATTAGATTAGATTAGATACTTAATTTTCACAATTTTCGCCAAACAAAATCAAAAACCGATAAAAGCATGGCAATAAGCCGTTGACAATATCCTTTTTAAACAATCCCTCCCTTTCTTCTAATATATAGTATAGTAAGTTGAATTTTCATAAAATCCGTAGTTTTTTGCATCACAATTAAAAGCTTTCAGTTATAAGCTGCCTTAGAATACGCGAACAGGATAGTTATTTATAATTTTTTATTATTTTTTTAAAGAACTTAACACTCAAGTGGGTATGAATACACTTATAATGCCTCAGCATGTGTTAAGTTTTTTCGAAAATAGGATAGAGAGAGAAAGAAAGATGTTTGGGCTCAGTGGTTATTTCGCTCCATATGGGTGGCATCCAACATTTAATGGGGAGACTAAATTCTTAGTGGAAGTTGGCTTAATGTTGATTTCTAGTCAACTACTCATCTTACTTGATTATCGTTAACTGAAATAATGAATATGTGTTTCAGACATGGCTGGGATTCGAACACCGAACCTTCCGATTTGGAAGCCAGTCCACTGCCACTTGAGTCACTGCTACCTGCTGCCTTAAATAGCTCGGCAGGTAGGCCATCCGGTCTGGCAGGTTTGTTGTATATTGTTATCCTTAGGTTGAATGGTTCATGGAAAATCTATTTCTGCAGATTATTAAAGGCGGTGGACGATCCAAATTCCGTTATCGAAGGCGAATCATTCAAGTTGGGTGAAAACTAACACTTGAAATAAAAACAGCGTCATCTGAATTTAAAACCTCTAAAACTGCTAAACTGGACGACTTATTCGTATTTGTCGAGCGCGGGATGACTCGATAGAGTGCATAAACCAACTAGTTTCCAAAATGTGATTAGAGGACACTTTGTCTAATGAAGCCAATCTCAGCGTTTGGCGATAGGAAAGATGACTCCTGTACATACAAGATCTCTATTGGCGTATGTAAGCGTTTGAAACTATTTTTCACATGGCCTCTAGCAGTCCGGTGGTAAGTTGCGTAGGCTCACAATTGATATTCACACTACATCACACCACCTCTTTATCGATTTTGAGGCCAATCATGATCTATAGGATGAACTGTACTAAGCCATGCCTAGGAGTTATCCCTGCAAAATTTATAGATTGTATAGAATGAGAGATGTTCGTTGTTCCTAAAGGATGGAAGTAAACTTTCCGAAACCATTAAGCTTCAATATACACAATTCTGGTTGGCTTCGACATTCTGGACAGACAACACCCGAAGGACTGTGTTTTGAGATCTTCACCGCGGAAAATAGCTTGACCCAGCTTGTAAATGAGCCCACATGAATAGCAGACGTTGATAGTTATACCGTCAACCCCTAATAAGTACTCCATTGATGTGCTCTCCCTTATTGCTTATTTCTCGTACACCCACCACATAGTTAGAGAAAAGATTCCTAAGCGAACCGTATGGCAATACGAGAAAGCCAATTGGAGCAGACTTAACAACTTCTTTAGGAGTTCTAACTGGTCGTTATGTTTCCTCGATTTTTATTTTTGTTTTCTAACGGACGCGCGCTCAAGGGGTTTGTGTACCCTTAAAATGTTTGTACTTAGTACACAGCGCGGGAGAAGGAAATTTAGAGAGTTAGAAAAGACAGGTACCGGTGTACATTGTTTTTAAATGTTTGTAAGTTATAACGACCAGGAAACAAAGAGCTAGGCAGGGTATTCGATAGACTTAGGAACGAATCAGGATAGAGTATGTCCGAAAATGGGCTTGAGGGTATACTGGTGAGCATTCATAGTGGGACGGGTGTTACGGTTCAAAGGATGAATGGGCGGAATGCTACTAGCAATTTCAATGGAGCACTGGTGATGGAAATAGCGATAAAACAAAGTGAGACAGGAGACATTACGTCGGTGCTCGAGGGTGATATTAGTGGGTATGAATACACTTATAATGCCTCAGCATGTGTTAAGTTTTTTTGGAAAATGGGATAGAGAGAAAGAAAGATGTTTGGGCTCAGTGGTTATTTCGCTCCATATGGGTGGCATCCAACATTTAATGGGGAGACTAAATTCTTAGTGGAAGCTGGCTTGATATTGATTTCTAATCAACTACTTGTCTTACTTGATTTTCATTAACTGAAAAAATGGATGGTATGTCTTTCGGGCGAGGCTAGGATTCGAACACCGAACCTTCCGATTTGGAAGGCAGTCCACTACCACTTGAGCCACGGCCACCCACATCTCGCTTTAACGACAGCAGACAGCATTGTGGTTTGGAAGCATTAAATTCCACTCTGTTGAATTGGTTATGCTGCTAATATCGGAATTTAATGAGTTTAACATTTAACGCTGCTGTTCCCGTTCTATAGCCGAAGAGCAGGGACTGGGAATGAAAATTAAAAGCAGGGAGTACTGTTGTCAGCAAAGGAATATATTGGATTAGGAGTAGCAGACAATAGATCGTTGATGAAAACAAAAAAGAGTGGCGGAGACAGAACGGAGCCCTGGGGCACACCAGCATTTATTTTGTGAATATCAGACTTGAAACCACCCAAGACAACTTGAATTGAACGTTCCGAAATGTAATTTGAAGAAGAGAGTCACCGATCCCAAGAGCACGCATTTTCGACAAAAGAGCCTGATGCCAAACTCTGTCAAATGCCTTGGAAATATCAAGTGCAACTATCTTGCATTCGCCAGATTTGGTCTCACTTTTCGGTGAGACATGCCGTACTGCCGATCATTAAGAAGTTTTTGTCTTTCGTGATATTTCATGAGCTGGCGGTTTATCAGCGTTCCCATGACCTTGGAAAGAAGGGACGTAAGTGCAATGGGTCTGTAGGAGGAGAGGGAAGAAGATTCGCCTGTTTTAGGGACGGGCTGGACAAATGCTGTTTTCTATCTGTTCGGAAAGAGTCGTAAAGAGTAGGATTGGTGAAAAAGCTTACGCAGTGGTTTTGCCAGCGAGGAAGAACACCTCTTCAGAAGAAGGGGATATACTCGTATACCATCTGGACCAGCGAATTTGTGTATGTTGAGATCTTTAGGTACCGTTGCTACTATACGAGTGCGAAAGTGGATTAGTGCCATTGAAAATTCGACGCACTCAGGTGTAGGCGGAGATAAAGTACAAACTGGAAGTGTTGAACTGACCACAAAGTGTGCAGCAAGCAGATTGGCTTTTTCCAAAGAGCTGACAGCTGGAATGTCATTGTAAATGAGCGTTGGCATGGAGATAAGGCAGAATTTCTATTTTTTTTGATGAACGACCAACAACTTTTACTATCTTTTGGACATTGTAGTACTTTTTGCCTCAGTTTTTGGTCGTATAAGAATTTCACACTCTTGAGAAAGACGTTGCAGTCATTAATGACTCGTTTGAACTTTTTCGGTTTTCCTCTGTCGGGTTGGTCTTATAGGACCGAAAAAAACATTTCTCTATCCCTGACAGCCGCCTTACAGCTCTAGTTATGCCATGCCTTTTCTTTTGGTTTGATACCCTTTATCCGATGAGGGATAATGAATCTCATTCCAAAGAGAATAGTGTAGGTGATCATATTAGCAGCGAAACTTCTAAGCCAGTACCAAAAGTTTTTCTACTGGGTCTCATAGGTGCGTTTACAAATACTGAAACAGAAGGGACGAAAGTAGAATTAACTATGAATGAGGACAAACCAATGTATATTCTGGAACCAAAAAGGGGCTCGCAGTATCGATCAATCAGACAGAACTCACTTTCTTTGACCTAAGAGGAAAATAAGAAACAAAACTATCCAGCGAAACACTAAGGATACACTATATGTATAAAATTTTCAATGCTTGTCTATGGCACAGAAGCATCGGCTTTTGCGAAGCTGCATATATAGTACGTTTGTAGATATCCTTGGCCGTTTTGAACGTACGATTTTTCGACAGATGTTTGGTCCCGAGCGATTTAAAACCGAGCACTACGAGACCCACAGTGACATAGAATTCGGCACTCGGTATAGGAAACACAATAGAAATATAGAGGGCAACTACACTAACTTTTCGGCCAAAAGATTCCTCGATTCCTAACTAGAGGCACAACATACAATAGTAGAGAAGACGTCGCCTAATGGTTTACGCTTATCTCGAGGTAGTTAGTTGTGGATCCCGCTAATTGGTTATTCTTACTGTTTGTTACTTCAGTCAAACTCGAACCATAGCGCCATCTAAGTAAGCAATAAGAAAACAGCGTTGGAGATAAAGGTCCGTCACATTTACAAAGTCCCCTGTGAATGCTAACAACAAGAACAAGCAAAGATAACATCTACCCACTCATATGGTATTGATATGCAAAAACTAATAGTCGAATGCTTAAGATGCTTTATAAGCTACTGGCTTGAAGCATATTCAAATTCTATGACATACAAAAGTATCTAACCACAAACACAAATTCAATCATAGAGAAATCACTCGCCGTCACCACTTGTTGATTCCTTTGTATCTCTCCTGGTTACGAAAGCCTGTCAACATCGATACAATATTTCTAAATTTATCGTCGAGGTTGTCTAGACCAGTACGATTGTGGTTAAATATATGTATGCCTAATGTCTATGCTCTTATGGATTCTAAAAAATCCTCGCAAAAGCTTTCGAGATTAGCTTCTCTTCTCCCTTGAATACTCGTATATAAAAAGAAAACAACGAATTCCATCTTTGTATTCATCGTAATAACATTTTCATTAACAGGACATGCCTCTTTGTTAGGAATATCCTTTTCCGGTAAAAGTTACTTCAATGAAGATACTCTCCGAAGCGGTTCTCCTAATTAGCTAAATGGGATATGCACGGATACGAACGACGACGCTTCCCCTCTTAATTTTACTTTTTACTGTGCTTAAACATGAACAAGGATACAAGGACAAGTGTTGATGTTTTATAGCCCCTTACCACTATTCATTCTATTCTTCCACCATCAACAGACCTTTTTCCTTTATTCATTTTGTAAATACGAATAGCATGCAGCAAGAATATGGAGGAATACGAGTACACATTCCCATAGCTCCCAGTGGATGGATGGATGGTTTTAATGAACATGAATTTATTTTGGGGGCGTTTCCCCATATCTGTATATACAAACATACAATATGTGTGATGACCAAGGAGCAACAGGACTAGCTTCTGCTGTTCCTTTTTGCACACTCCTGGAAGTACAAGCTCTTAGCCTCAACAAAAGTTGAACGCCGTGTTCATATAAATTTGTTGTGAAGTTAAGAGGACGGTTGGGGATTTCTTTATCACTAGGACTGACTACCACCCACTAAAAGGACAAGTACGGGGTGCAAGAATTCATTGAGTAGTTACGGTGCCACTTATCCATTCCACTGGGAATTGGGTTGTACCTGTGAACGGGGGGTTGAAGATGAAGTGAAAGCTTTCAACCGCTTTTCTCCCAAAAGCAAATAGGGAGATTTTCCCTGGTATCCTCTCTGTAGGTGATGATGATGTTGCTACATTCTTTCGGGCATGACATATGAAGTGCTCTTGAACGTTCATCCCTCATGTGGTTAACTTGTTTTTTTTTTTTTTTTGTGCTTTGTGAGAATATATGTATGTTTATTCACATGTGTATATGAGTGCATGTATGAATGAGAATATGGGTGCGATTGTAGTAATGTGTACTCTTATTTGTATACCTGCAAGAAAGATGGTTAAAATGTAATGTTCGACATATGGAGGATAGGTAGCTATCCATATCTAGTGGATGAATTACTTGAGTATAATCCTTGATGCATCAACCGAGGGTTTGAGATGTTGAACAGATTTTCAACGAACCCATCAAGGATTAGGTTTGCCTTAGGGGTTTGTTCCCAGGCCTATCCTTTAAATTTTAACGTAGGGAGATACAGTTGTGTTAATAGGGTTTCCCTGATGTCCCATGATTAAAAGTGTGAGTGGGAGTACTCGTACTTGTACGATACAGATGACCTTTAACAATTTCGAAATCATAGGTCAAGTTAAAGGTTTTAAATTTCATCGTACTCGTATGCAATGAACATTGGTCTGCATAGAAAAGGGAAAGGAAAAGCGAAGCTTTGATGTTTGTTGAATCCCTACAAAGTCGTAGGTTTTGTTTGGTTTCCTGGTTGGTGGGGAAGGATAAAACTCATTAAATGAAATTGCGGTTATACATATACTTGCCCTAGATAAGCGCACAATTTTATAACTGCCGGCTGAAATTCTGATACCCTGGTCAAATAGTCTCCTTTATTTTTGTTTGCATTAAGGGGAGAGAACGAGGATAATGCCACTTGCATATCTCGGTGGTCGATAATGACATAACCGAACCGAGAGAAACGTCTATACAGCGTAGTACTTATAAAAAATCCATTCAGAAAAAGGATAGTGCGGTGGATGTGTTGTCATCCGATATTGTTTAAGTTTATAATGAAAGGCGGTATGCTTTTGATCAAAGTGGAAACTTCAAGAATATCAATGTCTTCTAATCAGTTAGAGAGTTTATGGCTGCGTTTTGTATGAAAAAGAAAATAGTAAAGGTAAAGGGTGGAAACATATTAATGGGGATTTAGTACTAGTTTACAGCAAGCCCTTACAGTGATACTGTGTATAAGGGATTAAAGATGAAAGAGCTTCAACTCCAAGCGATTTAATACAACTTAATTTCAAAGAACCTTTTTTGTTTAAAAGCATGAAAGGAGATTAACTCGGTTTAAGTTTTTTTCCTTTAACAGGTTTCGTCAAATTAAAATCGTTGGTGTGTTGGCGCTTCAAAATAGCAATAAAGCTCGGCAAGACCAAAGACGAAGTTCTGAACTACGTCAAAACTATCCAGAAATGAAAAGGTCGAGAAAAGTTCCCCAAGAAATATTGGAATTAAGGTCCTTAACCTAGGTAATACCCATCATGCAGAGGTTTTCTTTAAAAGTATAGCTGGCAGAGTGCAATTCATTAAAACGTCGACTTCAACTCAGTATGTAGCAAATGGTTGCCATAAAAAAAGTCGTCATCAATATTCCAATTGATCTATTAGTGCGGTCTGCTAAGCCTCAATTTAGAGCCCTGAAATACGATCCAGCTTGGCTCCTTTTGCATCGTTCGAAATCATCACTATCAAGTGTATGAGGTTAACTTTGCAACAAATGTGGAGGGGACGTGAAGTCTGTGCAATAGAACTCTTTTCCAAATCCACATATAAAATGACGAGTGGTATAGCGACCCCTTCTTGGTCGACTTCGACATTCCGTGTGATATAATATATCCGGAGAGGAAGGACTGGCAAAAAAAATGCAATAATCAGGTCGACTGAAATTGCAACTGATGGCTCAAAAACTAATGAAGGAACATGTTCTGGTATCTTCTCAGAAGACCCAAAGCTAAGGGTGTATATAAGACTGCCGGACGCAAGCAGTGTCTTCCAATTAGAGGTTCTGGCTGTTCTCAGGGCGGCTGAGCCAATGCAGATAAGATCGGTATCCGAAAGAGCTATCGCTATCTACAGGCCGCACTCAAGGCAATAGAATTAACCAACGTCAACTCTGATACAGTCAGGCGCTGTCGCACGGTGCTCAAGGCATTATGCAGCCAGAACCGGGTAAGACTGTGCTCAAAGACTGCCAACCTAAGGTGGTCAAATCTTGAAGGACACAGGGTATCCTAGGCTCTTTAGCCACTTTTTGACCGCAAAAGATCTAGGAAGTTAATAAAATTAAACAGGGACAAGCGTAGAATAGTAACAGGAATCCTAACAGGACAGTGTCTCCTGCGGCAGCACACAAAGAGACTTAAATTGTCAGACACGGATATCTGCAGATTGTGCAGTGATCTGCAAGCTGCTGAGGACATAGCAAATTTTTAGGGTAATAGACGGCACGAACTTCAAAGGCTTTCTTGGCTTTTGCAGGGAATAAGGGTGTTTCACCAGGGAGATTGTTTAGGTTTTCGCTATTTCAAGACAAATTCAATTGTTTTGATGACCGTGTGTCTGTGTGATGGCATATTCATCACACCCCTGTTAAACCTAACCTAACCTAACCTAACCTAACCTAACCTATGCCGCTGGGAAGTTACGCAGCAAACCAAAAAAAAAAGAAGAAGACCGAAGTATGGTTCTATCCTATCGTTTCGTTGATATGAGGTAATGAGATGCCAATGACGGAAATCTACCAAACCCGTGCTGCCGACAACACCATTCAAGATGCGCCCGAAGCTATTGCCAACGCCTTGTTGTCCTCCGGTAGTAGTAAATAGCTCCATGAGGTAGCATGGTAGCATGGTGCGAACAGTACAAAGGGGCAAACGACTCGCATTGGGCCTTATAGAAGCGTAGCCACGGTTCTACCGCGTTTGATCGTGATGATACGAGATTATGAAAAGCTTTGAGGCAAACGGCGCCAGCACAGGCTTTGGCAGTTGGCAGTTTTTTAGTCTTCCGATATCGTGAATGGCCGTGGCTCAAGTGGTAGTGTATCGGCTTCCTAATGGGACGGTTCGGGGTTCAATACCAGCCGTACTCGAAAGACATTCTTTTTTCAGGCAACTAAAATATCGTGAGATGAATGGTTGCCCAAAATAGAACAAGTCAATTTATACTAACAATTAAATGTGGAATGCCACCCATGGAGCGAAATAACCATTGAGCCCAAAAATCTTTCTTTCTCTCTCTTTCCAATTTTCCGAAAAACTTAACACGTGCTCCGGCAATTTTCAGAGTAGTCTTACCCTCTTGAGTGTTAAGTTCTTTTACAAAAAATCCCAATAAATGTTGGTTTCGTTAAATTTCTAGAGGCTGCCTCTGCAGCTGAACATCTGGCAGCTCTTCTAGTAAGTCCTATTCTTAAACTCTAAGTGGTATCGTCTGTAAAAAACTTCGGATATTGCTGAGCTTAAGCGAGTACTTCCCTGCTCCACAAAACCTGAAAAGTTTGCGTTGATCTGTGGCCTAGCAAATTGAAATCCTAAAAAAAATCGTGAACAACTTTCCTCGGATGCTAACTGATAATCTGTTGAGACTTGGCTGTCAATCAACATTAGCTTTCTGAAATATTCCTCGATTGGAATGCAGTTCCATCCGGTACACGTGGAACATATTGGCGGTAAGTGAGGTAGTGTATACACGTCAAACCATTCTCTGACCTTAGTCTGGAAAATCAGTCGATAGTGCGTAGAGCTGGCTCTTAATTTAGAAGGTAAACAGTGACACGATGTTGACGGCAAGTAAGAAAACGACAGATACAAAATCACCCTAGTGCGGTGAATACTAACCATAGTGAAGGATTTTAATGTCAAAGTGGGTAGTAGCAACACGACGCTCAAGCACGTAATGAGAGTTCATAGTATCGGAGTCCGGAGTCCAATTCTTGGACTTCTATAATTCCCATCGGCTAATACTGAAGGTACATTGGTTGAGTACAACATCTGCTACAAAGTTGACTGGATGTCTTCTGATCGGCGAAGAACAGCCAAACATATTGAGCCCATTGCAAGTAGCCGTTTCTTTAAAAGGTCTCTTGTCTTCCGAAGGAAACACAAAGTTAACATCAGAATGGAACCTGTTTACAATTTTATGTTTCCCAAGTACAATGCGAACATACTTCAAGACCCAATTTGGGGTCCTGTTCCCCTGGGAGCGGAAACAATCAGCAGCACCGTGCAATAATGGAGTGCTGTAAAACTGGTTTTGCGATCAAAGGACATGGAGATATGTACTTTGAACACCAAATAGCATACGGATATCAGTGAACACCTGCACACGAATAGAAGTCCAAGGAAGCTGAGCCATAACTTGGCACTAATAGCTGATGGTGTAGAAAGCTGGTAGCTTTCTTTATCCACGGAGTTTTGGCTGATGTTGGTATCAAACTTAATGTGGACAAAATCCGGGAAACAAAAGATACATTCGGTATGTTGGGCAAGATATTGATTAATTATGTTCACAAAATGAACATTAACCTGCGACTTCTCCATTCCAAGGTGAAGTTACCGCTTTCATAAGCAAGATGCAAACCATTGTGAATAGATGTTTGCGTATTCTGCTGCAGGTTTTCTGAGCTCGAAACAATAGAAGGATCATGTTAGAGGGCTAGAGGGGATTCTAACTCAATCACACAGAGGAGCGGGTCATTAAGGGAAATTCGGTGCTGAGCAGTTGGGGAGGTATTGAGCTTATTTGAAACGAGCCGGAGAGAATTTCAACGCATTGTAAAACTTAAGTACCAAAACTGCAACAGAGAAAGAGACTTCACCACTGATCAGCCAGAAACAGCGAATGGTAGTCAAGAGTTTGCCTACTCCTTTTCCAACTGCCAGGAGGGCAATGTATCCAATGAAAGATAGGCTATCTGACCACTTCACAGCTCCAGAAATATTCATAAATTTCATAAATTGAAGTGCCAACAAATAAAAATAAAAGTAAAATACGGCGGAATGTCATCTCCCCTTAAGCTTCACAAGCCTTTACGAAATTGATATAATGGGAAAGTGGCAACATTCCCGATTGAGTCTAGGAGTCACTTAACCATTGATGACGCATACAAACGCGTCCAGTACAGCGACATTCTAGTATATATTAGAATTTGGTTAGTCTGAATGACTAGGTGATCCTAAAAACTTAGTGAAGACAGGGAGGCATATAAGGATGATATAATCGGCGTCCAAGTAATGCACTGAGACGGACGGTATAAAAAGACAAGATTGAAAACTAGAACATCTACTATGGCGATGGCTATCATTTGAAATGTATATTTAAGCTTTGGACAAATGTATACGTGAGGAAGTATTGACAATTCGAGAAAAAGCCAAATCCCTATCATCAGTTTTATATACTTGTATGCCCCAACGGAGGAAGACGGCGACGCAGTTTACTTAGTCGTGAAGATACCCAGAGTCAACATAGGAATCCTGCTTGGTGGTCTCATCCGGAAATGGACACAGACTAATTTTGCAAGTGGACGCAACATCATCGCAGCAAGTATCAAGCATCTTTAAGTCCACAAGGATAAAGGGCGGCCTCTTGATTTAAACATAACAAGCCACATTGGATCATATTGCGATAAATGGAAGACATTCCTAGTATTCTCTACTTTTGCACATTGCGAGGTGCCAACATTGACTCCGGCCACTACCAAATAGTAGCCAAGCTACAAATGCGGATGTTAAGGATAGTATAGCACCGAAAAAATACTTTGGGAAGGTTTGATATCGGAAGACTACAACCTGCCAAAGCCTGTGCTGGCGGCGTTTCCCTTAAAGTTTCTCATAATCTTGTATCATCATGATCAAGCGCATAGGAACAGTTACTATGCTGCCAGGTGGCCATCAAAAATGCCCACTCTAGGCTTCAGGCGTAAAAATACTACATGCGCTGACGCGGATGAGATAAGATACGAGTATATTGTTGCTGGGTAGAAGAGAATAATCAAACTTCTTCGAAGGAAAAAGATGCGAACTCAAACTTTCGAGGATGGCCATGGAAACATAGTAGCAGAGGCGCGGTCTATGCTGAAAATTTGGAGGAATCGGTTCTTTAGACTGTTAAATGACGAGGACGATGGTAGACAAGACACCATCACCAACGTGGACGATGACCCAGAAAATTGTCGTCCATCCGACTAAATCAAAATGAGGGCAGCAATATCCAACAAATTCGCCGGAGCCGATGGCTTAGCCAGTGAGTCTTTCCAAATTTGTTGTACAAATGATCTGGTATCATGCACGGAAATCTACGCGGCGATTGATCGGCAAACTACGAACAATCAAGGTCAAGCAGAGGGTCTGACCTACCTCACAGTACGACCAGAAGTAAATTCTTATACTCTTGCAGGCTAAAACAGCAAGTGCGTGCTCGACCAGTAGTATAATACTGGCCTACGCCGAAGAACGCTTCTACGAGCTCATCGACAAGACCTATGAGCAATGTACACAGGGGGATATGCCGGCCTCCGGACCATGAAACACTTAACCAACAGGACGTGCCAGAGGTTTCAATATGATGACAAGGTCAAACTTAGCACATCAGATGCGAATACATCATACTGAATGAATTGTTTGTAACTCATAGGCCAACAGTAGAGGCACAATATTCCAAAAATGTGTTCTTGCCGCATATGCAGGCGACATTGCTATAGTTTGGAGAAATCGCTGGGTGGTGAAAGCAGATCAAAATATTAGATGTCATCGAAAAACTACAACAATAATGGACAACGAGTACAAAGACTCTGCAGTTAATTCGAGTAATCCTGCCTTAATCTCTGCTTCCATGGACTAACAATGCAGAAGGCACTATATAAGAGCCTCATCATCTCTGTTGTGTTATAAAGCGCAGAGGTATGGACACTCTCCAAAGCAGATGAAAGTTCACTTGGATCCTTTGGGTGACAGATTCTTTGTGTCCATCCGTGTTGACGCGCTGTACATTGTACTAAAAGGTTGTAGGTACATTAGCCTGTATCTAGTCAGATGGCTGTGCCAAAAGCGACTGAGATGGCTATTTTATGTGGACCGAATGGACGCCAGTGCTCGAGGATCTTAAAATCCCCCCAAGTTTTACAATGCAGCGAAGAAAGAACTTGACTAACGTGCGCACGCAGTTGGAAAGGGATTTCAATGAAGTTAGTTAGGGATCGCGTTGGCTAGAGAGGCTTGTTGGTTGATTCGCAGGACCTTCCCGGTCGGCAAGTTTTCATACAAAGTAAGTAAAACATCATTTAAGATACTCAAATTACTTACTCGTGAGTGTCACTAATTCAACAGCCTCATTACAAAATTAATGACCAGCGGTGGCTTGTGACTTATTTAAATGGGATGGGACATTTTCCATCTCTAAACCTAACGAACAGCGCAGCAGACAATTTCACAATGTTGTAAAATTGTTTAATGGCTGTTGGGACGTAAAAATGACCACCGAGATGGGGGAGGCTCTGCCTAGTTTTATGTTCCAGAAGAACGGAAAAGATGAATACACTGCACACCCACGTACAAATAGAGTTAGTGCTGTGCTAAAAGGCTCCTGGCTATAGTGTATACTTACGATAATTCCGGAAATTGTTTATTACTTCAACAATCTGAAAGCAATAAACTCGTGCGTTCCTATGTTACGTCCTATGATAATAGTGGTGGTGGGTTGCTTTTACTAAAAATGAAAACGCTCAGATAATTATAAATAAACTGCAAGTATACGTTAACATGTCTCCGAAGGAAGGAGAACACTCCCGGCCGTTTTCCTCTTGAAAATCCATCAACTTGCCACATTAAGTGCGCGCAGTACGTACAAGTACGAGTCTGTAAGTTCGTCGACTTATTACGGGCACGTGATTAGCGATTTTTATTTATAGACGAAAAAAATAAAATAAAGTCAAAGAATCCACACAACCATATGTCTGACGGTTCTGTAGTCAAGTTAAGCCAAAGCACTGCTTTATGCATTTTAGTTTCACATTTTGATTTCGAGACATTTTTCGTTTTTCGTTTTTCGCTTTTATTTTATTTTATTTTAGTAAATGCAATTTGCTTCCCGTCAATGCCACCCAAGCCAAAACAATTTCCCTTAGCAAATATAAAATTCAAGGACAAAGTTTTTTTCCGTTTTTAGCTTTTTTTTTTCCATTTTTCCATGTCAATTTGCAGGTTTTCCTGGGGACTACAATTTAATTTCGATTGTTTCGTCTTTATGTAGATAGTAGCAAAGAGGGGTTGGAATAAAAAAAAAGCTAAGGGTAGCAGCTGTTGAGCCTGGTGGCTTGTCTTGGGGGCGCTTCATGACATGGAAGTGATTGTTTTTTTACAATTCGTGGTTTCGGTTAGATGAGGTTGGCATGTGTCCTACAACGTACACATTTTATTCGTTTTACAGTCTATAGTGATCCAATTTGCGGTAGCTACGAGTATATATAAATTCAGCGATAGCCCAGAATTTGGCATAAAATATTCAGCATCTAATTTATATGGTATATGGAGGGCTCTTTCAACTCGTGTTTAAAGTCACAACGATGATGTTTGTCGTTTGATGAATACAAAAATAGATCTAAATGGTTTCTGATGTTAAATTCAATTTAACTGACTGGGATTTAAGGTATAAAAATACTCTCTTACACACTATGTAAAAAAAAAAAAAACACGTTTCAGATTAAGACTTAAAGAAAGCCAACTTTATTTCTGGATTTAGATTTGCGTCATTTTATAGTGAGTTGCTCGTGCCTCACAGAATTTAATTGCGGCTTTGTCCTCTATATAGGGTCTCCCAACTTTGGCAGTTGATAGCGGCCATATTGTTGAAGCTACATCTATCAAATTGGGTGTCATTTATTCATTCTGTTTTGCCAAATCACCATGGACGGACATAGTGTTCAACAACACGTGCAAATGATAAAATTGTCTTATCAAAATGGCTGTTCTGTTCGGGCAACGTACCGCGCGCCTTACCCATTTTACGGTCGCCATAATCGTTCACTGGTTCAGTAAGCGATAAACCAACACCCGTAGGTCGACGAAAGGCAAGATCTGCCGAAAACATCGCCACTATCCGTGAGAGTGTGCAGAAGAATCCGAGGTAATCGATTTTGCGTCGCTCACAGGGACTCGGCCTTTCGCAGATCACAACTTCGCAAATTTTGCGTCGTGACTTGGGCCAGTACCCGTACAAAATTTAACTGACCCAGGAGCTGAAGGTAAACGACCATACGACGTGCGTTCGCTGAATGGGCTTTGGAGCAGTTGGAATTTGATCCTAATTTTCATCGAAAAATCATCTTCAGCGATGAGGCTCATTTCTGGATGAATGGGTACGTCAACAAACAAAATTGTCAAAGTTGGGACGATACCAATCCATATGAGATCCAAGAGCCTGTGTGGATTTTGGGCTGGCGTCGTCATCGGTCCATATTTCTTTGAGAACGACGTTGACCAGACCATCACTGTCAACGGCGAGCGCTATATGTAGGTCTATGATTACCAACTTCTTTTGGCCTGAATTGGATGATATGGACACCAACGACATGCGGTTTCAACACGACGGCGCTACGTGCCACACATGGTCATCTCACGTGGAGGTGAAATGAACTGTCCACAGAGATCATGAGATTTGACCCTGTTAGACTTTTTCTTGTGAAGTTTTCTGAAGTTGCAGGTCTATGCAAATAAGCCACAAACTACAGCGGCCCTCCAAGCCAACATAACTCATGCCATCGGTCAAATTCAGCCTGATTTGTGCGCTAGAGTCATGAAAAATTGGACATTTCGGATGCGCCAACGATGTTATATTGCATACTGGGATTGATAGGCGTTTCAAAGGAATAAACAATTTTGACGAGATACCATCACACACACCCTTTATTTGAACATGGTCCTTAAAGCTTAAAGAAATATCACTGATTGAGTAAAATGCGTTCAAACCTGCAACATACAAGGTGACGCAAAATTAATCATCCAGTTTTGTTTTTGAATTAGGAAGGAAAGGCTTCCTTCACAATATCCATTGTGGCTCGTGCTGTGTGTGCGGTTACACTGTCGTGTTGAAACCACATGTTCACCAAGCCCTGCAGTAAGAAGTCGTTTATCATGGCCCCGTAGCGTTTGCCAACAACAGCGACCGTATTGCCGATGGCGTCCACAAAAAAAAAACACGGCCCAATCAGTCCTCCTGCCTGAACGCCACGCCACACAATGGCTTTGAGTGGATGCAATGGCTCTTTATGCATCACACGCGGACTTTCAGTGCCCCAGAAACGAAGATTTTGCGTATTGACGTAAACGCTTAAGTGGAAATGCGCCTCGTCGCTCATGATGATTTCCGACACAAAATCGTTCTCTTCCTTGTTAAGATTGAGGATGGCTTTACAGGAATTCACTTGCGACTGACGGTTAGGAGGCATTGACTAATGCACTGTTTGCACTTTGTATGGGAACATGTGTAAGACTTTGACTAAAATTCGCTGTCTGGTAATACCCAATTGCGTGGACCGGCGTCTGGTTGATGTTTCTTCCTTCTCAGCGACATCGGCAGCCACAGCCGCGATATTCTCGGCCGAACGACCAGTCCGGTGGCGGCCACGCCTCGCATCGTCTCCTGTGGTTCCGCTCTGTTCGAGTCGAGTAGCTAAGCGCCGAAATGTTTGCCCAGTTGGCGCGACACGATTAGGAAATCGACGTCGAAATTCATGCTGCGCTAACACCACCGACCGATTATTGGTCAAAAACATCTACACAATTATTGCACGCTTTTGCGGAGTAAAGCGCTCCATTGCTTGTCTATTTGTGTACTGCAGCTGTCTAGTTCACAAATCTCAAATATGATTGACGTACGACGCCATTTGCAAAAATTATGCCATCTTCCGATAGGGTGATTAATTTTGCGCCACCTAGTATAATGAATCCTTAATCTAGTATTGTGTAAACCTTCGAGCACTGTGAAGAAGCAACTATTGTACTAACAGTAAACTGAATAGTGACACATGTTAGTTGTTTATGGTCCAGTGATCTGTAACAGAAACGACCAGCGCGTTGTAGCGGCTAACTGGAGAGCGATTGCTTCTTGCTGCATGTCAAACAAAATGTACCAACTCTTGCGCCCGTATAAAGTTGAATGCAGTTTGCACTTGCTCTGCCAATGCCGTATCCATGATACTTTTATTGACAATGCTATATGGAACATTGAAGCTGAAACTCCACAACATAGCCCTCTCCTTCACTGAAACATCCAAGTACTTTGGCACCAGGCATTGGGTCGTCGTATTTACACTCAAAAGCACATTCCGGAGATTCCTGCAGTTTGAAAGTCATTCCATCCATTCCTTACCCTAAAGAAGTGGTTAACTCCAATGGCTTTTAAGTAAATCCCAGCACCAGCAGGTGCATTATGCCCTTACTCATTCCTATTAGAAATTCTGATAGAGAATCTATTGTTATAAACAGTCTTGGAATGAGGTTCTCATGGTGGCGCTTGGAAACTGCATTGCTATCCCTTACACATACGAGTACCATACATGCGAACTGAAATGGAAAGCGCAAACAGGACTCAACGTTGGATAGAGAAACAGTGGAAGAATTGGCCTCATAGAATCAACGGTAGATATTGTCTACATCCAGCCTTTTAACCTGGTGATCCTTTTTCAGGACAGCTGCTATGCGCTGATAACCTCGTACAGTGCTACTGCCACCGGTGTAGCTGGCGTCTTATACCCAAAGGGCTTGGCTTTACAATTTAAGGCATAATCGTTGGATCAACTCCCCGCCAGTGTAAAAAAACTATATGATATATGGTTAACGAAACAACCAAATTTCTGGTATATCACTATTGATAAGCTGTGCTACTCGAGAAAGTCAAATGATTCTCGATACTGCACGTGCAATTTTATGTTTCTTTGGAGACCATGTGCAGCTGAACAACTATAAAGTAGATCTAACTGCAATCTAAGAAAACCGATAAGAAGAGAACGACGATCTAAGAATTTTAATCCAAAATGGAAAAGGGGGGCATTTTTGGTAGAACAATCGGTAAATATAGCCCGCACGGCACCACCTTCGACAATGTATTCGAAGCTTATCGACTTCTCTGCGGGATAAAATCTCGACATTCATAAGGGAAGGACGAGCGCTTCTCAGGCATAATACGAGATCCATGAGAAGATAGTTGTTATAGCAGGACAGACGTTCGGAATTTTTAAAAGAAGGTAAGTATGAACGGAGGTCTGTAAAGGGGAAAAAGAGAACCTGCTGGTATGTACGTAGTCAGCGTTGACGATATGGAAGAACTATGGACCATGATGGGCAACAGTTTCTTCCGCTCGACTTCGACGCACTGAAAATAGACACATATAAATAAACTTAAGACCAACAAGGCTATCGGTCTAGCTGCCGAGCTATTCAAGGCGGCAGGAGGTGACTTTGTGACGAGTATGCACCAAATCATCTCGTAAATATGGTCGGACGTAAGCATTCCAAAAGAATAGAACCCTTACATTGCATGTCTGATTCTGAAGAAAGGAGACCCTCTAGTGTCCAACCAACTGATGATCCTTATGAGTGTGGCTTCAAGCCAGGAAAATTCGCCATCGACGAGAGTTTTACATTAGAGTGCATCTTGGAAATGACTATGGAATCCTAAATACACACCCACTACTCTTCAAGGCCACATATCGGGAAAAATCACACGAAGTCATGTTCGGTTTTGGCATTCCGTCAAAACTCTTCTGGCTTCACACAATGACCATGGCAAAAGGTCGCTGATCTATGACGGATCAAGGCGAGATATTTATCGTACTTGAGAGTGCGAAATCTGTAAACCAACACCAGAGGGATACAAATTGTTACATGTCTTGGCTACGCATATGAGTCATATGTTACCGGCAAAATACACAGAGCTATTAGCAATGCTTTTGAAAGTATTGGACCAAAAGTCCTGAAGATGGATCTGGCGGTAAACGAGGGAAAAACGAAGTACATGCTGTCATCAAGAAAGAACACAAAACATTGACGACTCGCAGAAAACATCGAAATAGATAGGTATTACTTCGTGGTAGTCAAGAACTTTAGCTACCCAGACTCCGCAGCTAATAATATAAACAACAAATCTATCTAAGTGATCCTTAGACTACCAGAATAGCTCTTTATAAAACCCTGGTCCCAGTCATCCTCCATGGTGTAGGGGCATGGATTTTATCGAAAAAGAATGAGGAGGCGCTTATTTATTTTAAGAGAAAAAAGAATCACTGATTACGGCCTTGTGTCCTCCAGTGAAGGAGGAGATTGACATAGAACTCTACAGCGACACTAACTTAGCTAAAAGATATTAAATGCATCGGCGGAGATGGCTGGAAGGATAAACACCAGCGTTTCAGCTCGGAAAATCTTCGAATCTATCAATGAGGGAATACACAGTAGAGGAGGAGCCCATCACAGATTTCGAGCGCAAGTGCAAGGCTCAATCAACTTGCTGCGGTTAATTCAGATTTCTTACAGTAAGGCTGATTCTGTCAGTCTAAAACTATGCATCTCCAAATCAGGAAGGGCAATTGTAGTATATAAAGGGTTTAGTAACACATGGGTTGAAAAGTCCGTGCCGTTTCTAAGAGAGAGCACCACTTGAATTAAATCCATACCATTTTCAGTTGGTACCAACCTTCAAAAGATACGTGCATAAATTTGACAGCTGTCGGACGATTAGTTCTCGAGATATAGCGTTGTGAGTGAAGCAACTTTTGTTATTGTGAAAAAAATGGATTCAAAGCAATTTCGTGTGTTGATTTATCATCGCTTTTTGATGGGAAAAAATGCAGCCGATGCAAAGAAATGGCTTGATAAGTGTTACCCGGACTCTGCACCTTGCGAACGAACCATTCGCAAGTGGATTGAAAAATTTAAAAGTGACGTCCAAAAGAGTCTGTTTCAGATGAAAACATCAAAAAAGTCCACAAAATGATTACGAATGACCGTAAAGTGAAGTTGATCGAGATAGGCTCTAAAGATATGAAAACAGCGTGTTGGATATATCATACACGAATATTTGGACATGCGAAAGCTCTGTTCAAAGTGGGTGCCGCGTTTGCTCACAGTCGACCAAAAACAACAGCGTGTTTGTTGATGATTCAGTGGAGTGTTTAAAGCTGTTCAACCGCAATAAAGCCGAATTTTTGCGTCGGTCGTCGTCCAAAACGACCAAAAACTCAACAGTCGGCTGGCAAGGTTATGGCATCCGTATTTTGGGATGCACATGGAATAATTTTCATCGACTATCTCCAAAAGGGACATCAACAGTGACTATTATATTGCGTTGTTGGAGCGTTTGAAGGACGAAATCGCAGAAAAACGGCTTGAAGAAAAAGAAAGTGCTGTTTCATCAAGACAATGCACCGTGTCACAAGTCGATGAAAAAGATGGCAAAATTGAATGAATTCGGCTACGAATTGCTTCTCCACCCACCGTATTCTCCAGATTTGGCCCCCAGCGACTATTTCCTGTTCGCAGACCTCAAAAGAATACTCGCCGGAAAGAGATTTAAGACCGAGAAGCCGAAACAGAGGCCTATTTTGAGGCTAAACCGAAATCGTACTACAAAACTGGTATCGAAAGATTGAAAAATCGTTTCAATCAGTGTATCGCCCCTGAAAGCAACTATATTGATAAATAAAGTTGAATTTTGCAAAAATTTTGTGTTTTACTATAAAACGGGACGGACTTTCCAGCCCATGTGTTAGTAAATAACCAGGTTCATCAATACAATAACAGGAATTTCGACATCTTCTTTGTGAGAAATAAGCTAAGCCCAGAATATCAATTCTGCTTATTTTACTTTATGTTAATAGCCAACAATTCCAAGTCCCGCCACCAGGAAAATAGCAGCATACAAACTAATTTAGCTTTTGCAGAATATTTTAAAGAATAGTGCCAAAGTAGAGATAGTGACAGATGAACCCCTGTCGAAACTGATCCACCGGATTGTGGATGAAGTCCACTGCCTGACCAAGTAGCAAAAGCCGAAGCAATAAGTACAACGAATTTTTTTATCTGCTCATGGAATATTAGGAATGTTCTCTTACAAAGGCGAAAACCGGAGAAACGCGGCCATATGGGATGGTTGGATAAAATACTCTGCAGACAGCTCCATCGGTAATTGACTTAGACTAACAGACTATGCGGCGAGGCGATACAGTCAAATGAAGACATGAAAGAATCCCAACCTATTATCTACCAACTAGATTGCTTACATTGCAACCGTGGTAAGCAACCGTTCCAGCATTCTCGTGCCTAAGAGTCAATATCGATTCGGACCACTATCTTGTTGCAGCCAGAGTGCGAATGTACAAAAGCCTTTAGACATTCACATAGTACGATATTGAAGATCTTATAGGTAATGCCTCTACGGTTGGTCCAACCATAATATGATTTGGTGTATGCTCTTCACAAAGGTAAGTACTGAATTTTCGCCCATCATCGTCCGGGTTGAAGGGTTCACATCTGAATTACATCGCTTATAATAAAAAGCACGCACAATTTCCTTAGAGACTGTGGCAAATTACATTTGAAGGCCTTCTGATAATAACTTAAAACCAATGAAAGCAGATACGAGTACATAGATAAATAAGAAATACATTTTCCAAGTGGTTCTTATGCAGATATTTACGATAAATCTTTGCCAACAAAACAAAATGTTATAAGAGCTTCCAGACCGCACTTTCCATAGCTATGCGAACAATTAGCACTTGTACCATATCTTTGTGTTAATCAAAAAAATTAATAATTGTTGAACGACATTGAAACAACATCTTTTTTTTTGTCTATCCATCATTCATCTTCGGAAGAAAAACAGATACGATACTTGTGCTGCTTAACATTAGCACTATTATGTAGGTGATTGGTTAATGTGGTGCGTCAGTCAAGCTATTTGTCGGCAAATCTCCATTCAAAGATACTCATAGGAGAAATACCGGCGAATTCTTATAGATCAATTCTTGGAGAATTATTTAGATAACGACATCTCAATTATAACACGCTGAAAGATACTGACTCTCTGCTGATGCGAGTGCTATACATGCCCAAATTTCTCTGTTTTCAATTTGAATGGGGTTTTTGACCGACCGCCATATCACTCACTAAATTGTATAATTAGATTGCCTGCTTCCAATCCGGAAACTAATACACATATGTATGTATATCCATTGTCAGATGAGATTCTCCAGACAGTAGGTGGATGAGAGTGCCTGCGGATCGCAGACTCGATATTTATGTAGCTACTGATAGATGAGACGAGAGCGAGAAGCATAGGGAGCAAATGACATTTGCCCCAAACAGTTTTTGACAATACAACAACCATTTACGTTTAGTGCAGCCAAACGTAACAATTAATAATAAGCTTCAGCTATTATTACAGCAATAGTTATAGGCTGTACGGGATGTTGATATCATGAGTGAAACTTTAGGGTTATCAGAAAGAGAATTGTAACGATTGGTACCCAAGGCTACACCATAGTTGATGCCGTGTCTCCATATCCGCAGTATCTGTGGGTGTTCATTCCTTAATTTACTAGCACGTTATGTTGCAAGTGAGTATAGACTACCTGCGGTTACCTTTGAAGATGATTTTGCCTACATTCAGTGTGAGCTTTTATACCAAAATTGATAAAGACGATCACTTACCGAATAATATCTTCAGATGTCTTTCAACCAATCATTTGGACCTTGTTTTAACGAAACACCTAGGTTGTATCCTTGAAATCACAACTGACGGTTGATTGGAAATGTAATGAAGCCCCAGTAAAACGGGACTTGTCATCCTTTGGCTATGGAAGAACCCAATCTTTTTTCTTTGGTGGGATAAGCTTCGATGCAAATACCTCACTATTGCCTTCAGCAGTGCGAGGCCCCTAGGCTGCACTAGGATCTTCTCTTGATATTCATGCCATGTCGATAATACACAAGGGGGCAACTTCGAGAAGTCTAGTGGCCAATATTTCCCATAACAAAATGGGCTGGCTATGCACCCGCCCTGGCCCTTAACTAATAACAAGAGATTACTTGTGATGGGATTAGAGTTCGATGAATAGGAAATATATAGCAGAAGAGACACTAACACAATTTGCGCGCGCTCAAGAGATTTAAGTACCATTAAAATGTTTCCACACAGCGCGGGCTAAGGAAAATCAGGGAAAATGGAAAGAGAGGTACCGGTGAACGTTGGTTTTAAATGTTTGAAGGTTATAATGACTAGGAAATAAAGAGCTCGATAGGGCATTCTATAAGCGCGTTGTACGGATTAGGAACGAATCACGATATTTTAGAGTACGTTCGAAAGTGGGCTTGATGGTACATATACTGATGAGGATTCATAGCGAGACGGGTGTTACGGTTAAAAGTTTGAATGAGCGGAATGCTACTAGCGATTTCTATTTAGCACTGGTGGTGGAAATAGCGGTAAAACAGAGTGAGACACGAGACATTACGTCGGTGTTCGAGGGTGTCCATTGTTTGGGTGATATTAATATCATCTATGAGTTTATCGCACGGTGCAGAGATGTTTTGGGCGCACCCGACCAGATGTGGGCATTGTACTCCAATTTCGGGCGGATAAATGCCTTATATATTGAGGCCAGATCAGAGGGGATAAAGTATTTCTTACATCGCTTGAGGAAACCATTTCGCAGCACTTTTGACGACACCGAATATGTGGTCATTCCAACGTAAGTTGTCATTGACACATATGCGGAGAATGGAAAGTTTTTCGGTTTCGACGATGCAAGTGCCGTTCATGTTTAAATTTCGCTTTAACGACAGCAAACATTGTGTTCCGCAAGCATTAAATTCTACTCTGTTAGTGGTTCTCCAATTAGTTATGCTGTTAATATAAGAATTTAATGAGCTTAACATCCTACGCCGCCGTTCCCGTTCTACAGCCGAAAAGCAGGGACGTGAGTCCGGGAAGGAATATGAAAAGCAGAAAGTACTGTCATCAGCAAAGGAATATGTTGGATTAGAAGTTGCAGACAATTGAAAAGAGTATCGGAGACAGAACGGAGCCCTGGGGCACACCAGCATTTACTTTGTGAATATCAGACTTGAAACCATCCAAGACTACTTGAAGTGAACGTTCCGAAAGGTAATTTCTAATCCAATGAAGAAGAGCGTCGTTGATCCCAAAAGCACGCATTTTCGACAAAAGAGCATGATGCCAAACTCTGTCAAATGCCTATGAAATATCTTGCTTTCGCCAGATTGATGTATGCTTTCGTTCCAATTTTCGGTGAGACATGTTATTATAAATGAGCGTTGGGATGGAAGATGAGGCAGAATTTCTAATATTTTTGACGAAAGATCAACAGTTTTTTACTGCCTTTGCGACATTGTAGTATTTTTTGCCTCACTTTTTGGTCACATTGAAATTTCACATGCAGTCATTTCTGGCTTGTTTGAACTTTTTTCCATTTTCCTCTGCAGGTTCAGTCTTGTAGGACCGAAAATACATTTCTCTAACGCTCACAGCTGCTTTACAGCTCGAGGCGTACCACGCTTTTTCTTTTGGTGTGATACTTTTCATCCGATGAGGGATAAAGGGTCTCATTCAAAAGAGAATATTTGCAGGGACATCCATGTCCTTACAGAGGAAACATAGCGAGCATTTCAAATTCTTAAAGGAGTTGTTAGGTATGTTACAATTGGCTTTCTCGTATTGCCATACCGTTCTTTTCGAAATCCTTCCTCTATTTGTGTGGTCAGTATACGAGTATAGTGGTCCGACGAGCCTCGAGGGGATAGTACATCAACCTTGTACTTATCAAGGTGAGAAGTTACAAACAAGTCCAGGGTGCTTGTGGTATGACTATTCGCGTAGGCTCATTTACAATCTGGGTCAAGTTGTATTCCACAGCGAAGATCTTAATACATCGGCCTTCGGCCTCGAAGGCAAAAATGTACCTCATTTTTCAAGATGACTTTTCTGTTGAATTCTCAATCAATCGCATATATTTTAATGTTGTGGTGCGGCTGATGGTCGCCAGGCTTAAGTTTTTGCGTCGATTGGACTTTATAGGCTCTACTCGTATGACGGAAATCTTTCTGCGAAATTCGGTGAAGTGCTGTTTATGATATACCCAACTCCTGAGATCGACGTGGATTCGACAAACCTCGGTTTTTGCTTCTTTACATCACTAGCTTGTAGCAAAAGCACACATTTCTGAGCCAATTTACCAATTCCTGAGCGAGAAGGTACTTCACCTCTTTCGGGAAAACCTTGTACAAATTTTTATCAATTTCAATGCGTTGTAGAACTGCCAAACCTGATTTCAGTGGTGGTGTGAGCATATAGCAAACCATGCCGAACGGCACCTAGCCTACCCAGGTATGGCGGCGCTGCCTGGGCTGATCTTTTATTGCCGGCTATATTCCTTGGAACCAGAATAAATTTTAAAAAATAGAAAAACAAAACACAACACAGACCATCCCCGTCCAGGAAGAGTTAGAGGTGAGTGACGACGAAATTTCAACTTCATCCATCTCCATCCGAAATGGAAGAAGTGGCGCTACTAGCTAGTGATAGCGAGGTGTTCGAAAGAACAGTCACTAACGAGAGCAATTTCATCGGTTAGCAGGCTGTTACTTACACCGGTAATACACGGGGCAGGACCTCGGTCGAAGTGGTAGCCAAGGCAGCTGAAACATCCGCTGTCGAAGCTACCTACAAGAGGCAAAGAAAGTAGGGGAAGTCTGCGGTGGTGGGAAAAGTGGAAACAGCTGACTCAGCCACTGTGCCTGCCGCGTCCATCACCGCTGCTAAGAGTGCAAAGAACGCAAACCAATGGACAAGGGTTTTGCTACGTAATGCTAAGCGTAACGTAGCAAAATATGAGAGTTGTGATCTTAGCAGCTTAAGCGAATGGAAAAAGCCGCCTTGAGAATACGCGGCAAGCAAGGACGATGCAGCTGCGAAGGTGGGAGGGGAAGCCAATCAGGCGCCCTCTACCTCCTACGCGGCAAAATTAAAAGAGGGGGCTAGCGTCTCTGGAAAGAAGGCAAGTTTCAGCAGTAAGAGAAGTAGATCCTATCACGTCGTAGAGCCGAACGATGCAAAAAAGGTGAAGGCTAATACTTCATCCACATTGCGTCGTAAGCAAAGCGACCCGTGATTAACGAGCCATGCCTTACGGTCGTCTAACCAGTGACCAGTGGTAAAACGTCGAGGAGAAGTTCCAAGACGTCCTGTGGAAGGAATTATCCACCACAGGAAACGGGGAACTTCAATTTGACGGCGCCGGTTGAGATGGCGGACGCAAGGCTGTAGCTTGTGGGAATAAGCCTTCTGTGAACTTCCTCATCTAAAATGCACGACGGTGGCAGAGTTGGCGAAGTACACTCTGCCGACAGCAGGGGTATGGGTTCCGTGTCCCTACACGTACCCTGAGAAGCTTCTGGGACTAATTCATGCGCAGAATCGGGAACTAAAAGCCGATACATGGAGAGCCCTTAAGACGGGGCCTAGAAGGCAATATGGGCAGCATTATCTGCTGTCACTTAACAGCGACTGCTTAAAATACCTCGAAAAATCGAAAGGTATGGTAAGGTAGAGTATGGGTAAGTCGATGGTAGGGTCATCGACTAATGGAAAGGACGAGGAGGAACCCCACCAAGATGACGGAAGTGCTGCATATAAACCTGCACCACAGTAAGGCAGCAACGGCCTGTCTGGTGTAGTACATCTTTTTAACCCTATGGCATCGGATCACCCATGGATACGCTTGAAGGTAAACTTTCAGAACGGTATGTAGTTTTCAAAGAATTCCTAGGAAGACTGATTGGGTCAAGTATACAGAAGTGGTAAATATACACCTGGATACTCAATCAATCACATGCAATAATGTGATAGATAGGGCGGTAGGAAATATTAATAAAGCACTAACAATGGCGTTCAAGAAAGCTTGCCCGGCTAATAGAACACCTAAAAGGGCTCAACCAAAATGATGGAATAGGGAGATAGGTTTAAAAAGGAGAGAGGTAAGGAAACTCTATAATAGGGTGAAGCTTTTCAGAAGCGACAGTACATGGAATGAGTACTACGAATGTAAGAAACAATTCAAGTACCTAGTTAGAAAATCAAAAAGGCTTTCATGACAGAAATACTGCAAATCTATAGCGGTAATAGACGAGGTTACGCAAAATGCTTTCAAAGGACATGAGCGTTTCTAGCTACCTCAGGAAAAATGACAGAACCTGGGCTGAAAGTAGCTAAGAGGTTCTGTCAACACTGGTGGAAGCCCACTTTCCGGGACATTGATTTCTCTCTCTCTAAAGAGGGAATAGGTGCTCTTATTAACAGGAAAAAATTACGGTGGGCAATTCAGTCCTTTGAGCCGTACAAATCTTCCGGTATTCTACCGATCATGCTACAGAAAGCACCGGAGGTAGCAATCCAAAAAATTATGGAAATTCTTAGACGCAGTCAAAAAATAGGGGACACACCGATAGCTTGGAGGGAAGTTAATAACAGCTAACAAACAGGGGCATATAACAGCAAAAGATTTCAGACCAATAAGCCTGTCATCATTTATGCTTAAAACCCTGGAGCAATTATTAGAGATTCATATTTGGAATAGATGCAGTAATGGCTTTTTGACAGAGTCACAGCATACATGAAAGAAAATCTGTAGAAACCGCCCTGCACGAGGTGGTGGGGAAAACAGAAAAGAGTCTACACTTCGAAGAGTTTGCGATGGTGGCCTTCCTCGATATTGAAGGAGCCTTCAATAACCTGGAGTGGACCGCCCCCTTTTTTCATCTAACACCTCTTGATTTACAGATCAAAAAACTTGCTGGCAACAGTGTGATAAGATTCACTAATCTGGGTTACTTCAAGAGCAGTAGTTTCGGACATGGCACGGTTCTAACGGAGCTACTGCCAAGCAATCCAATTCTAACGGATGAAATTCCTTACCTGGTCGAATTCGACATCCAGTACGATATAATTTATCCGGAGAGGGAGGACTGGGAAAAAAAATGCAATAATCAGGTCGAATGAAGTTGCAATTTTCACATATGGCTCAAAAACAGAGGAAGGAACAGGTTTTGGTATCTTCTCAGAAGACCCTGAACTAAGGGTGTCTGTAGGACTACCGGGCTCAAGCAGTGTCTTCCAATCAGAGGTACTGGCTGTCCTCAGTTAATGGGTTAATGCAGATCAGATCGGTATCCGAAAGAGATATCGCTATCTACATCGATAGCCAGGCCGCACTCAACGTAATGGAATCAACCAACATTAACTTAAGGCACTATGCAGTCAGAACTGGGTGAGACTGTGCTGGACGCCAGGACCCTGCGGTATTAAAGGAAATGAACAAGCGGACGAGCTTGTAAGAAAAGGAGGGCATTAGTGAGGTTGCCACAACATCAAACCACCACTTTGCATAGTGAGGGGCACTATCGAGGAAAAAATTACAAAGGCTGCCAACGTAAGGGGTACAGTACACAGGGTATCCAATGCTCTTTGGCCGCTTTTTGACGACAAAAGATTTAGGAAATTAATAAAATTAAACAGAGATAAGTCATAGGCATCCTGACAGGACACAGTCTCCTGCTGCAACACCCAAACAGACTCAAATTGTCAGATACGGATGTCTACAGATTCTGCGGTGATCTGCAAGCTGTTGAGGTCATAACACACATACTGTGTGAATGCGAGGCAATATCGCGTAGTCTAACAAAATTTTTTAGGGAAATAGACGGCAAGAACTTCAAAGGCTTTCTTGGCTCTTGCAGGGAAATTGGGTGTTTCACCAGGGAGATTGTCATTTGAAGACAAATTCAACTGGTTCCACAGGAATAGAGATGGACCCGTTTTGGTGCTTGGGGTTTGTGTGATGGCATATCCATCACACCCATATTTAACCTAACCTAACCTAAATGCGTTGTAGAAGCGAGTATTGCCCTATTTTTATTAATGGCAAAGGTTCTACTTGTCATCTGCAGGTGCAAAGGATTCTTCAAAATGAAATCGTTTATTGGAAAACCCATCATATGTGCAGATATAGTAAAAGTTGCGGGACAGAAATGTTCTACAAAACCATTCATGAAACAAAATTCTGATTTGAATTTTGAAAAGTTGCCACGTAAAGTCTTAAATTATTTTTGAAAACAAGTGTTTTCCTTAAAAATAATTTGGTGCCAACATCATCACCTTGAACTACATAGTGTCGGTGGTACAAAATATTGTTGTGATTACATAAGGCAAGATTTTCATGAAATCTCTGGCGTGTATCCAGTACCTTGTATATGTAGTTTCATATGTATGTATACAAATAAGAATGTACCTACTGCATTTTCGAAAAATGTTTGTGAAATTCATTTTCATAAATTATCATTATAGCTAGAGTCCTTTGCCAGGACTACAATTCAAATGTGTATATCAATCTTTCATGTTTTGTAGGAAAATACCCTTAAACCTTATTTCCATTGGCTCATCTTTTTTTACAACTACAACTGCCCGTAACCTGTTGATCCTTGCGAAGCAAGTTAAGATGGAATTTAGTATTTCTCTCCACTCGATCGTATCTCCATCCGAGAAACCACTTAATTTAATATCCTCGAAGTTTTTTTGTATCACCGGCTAAGGTGGTATCCTTAGGTCCCGCTTCATAAGCACTCATCCATTTTATCATTATTACACACAAACACACATTAACCACACATCCTTACTGATAAAATCGACCCATTTAAAATGACACCACTTTACACAGCCAAACTAGTCTGAAATCCTGATCAATATATGTATGCATGGACATTTGTACGTGTGATGATTGAGAGGCAACAATTTCAGGTTGATGACCAGTAATTTTGCGAAAATTTGTTGCCATTCCAACAGAAATTGTTGGTTTGAATGAACGCCTCAATCCAGATTACGGCCAAACTGATTTTTGCACCATTGCGTTTCATTTTAATTATTAATGAACAAATTATTTTCTGTCTGCGACAAATTTAGAAATAAACAATGTCCGCCCACCCATTGCGCCCCCTGGATAGTAGTAAAATTGAAAATAGAAAATAATCCAAACACACTCATACAACATACGAATACAGACAAAGCGTCTACAAACCAAGTCACTAGAGTTCATTACCAAAAAAAATCAACCCGAACGAGGGGTGCGCGCTGGACGTTCGGTTAAACGTTGTAGGTTTACTTGTATACCGTTGCGTTCTGTTGAATTCCCTTTGGTGCTTTAGCTCTGACTAAGGGATGATGTATGAGGCGCACCACCCATTCCTGTCTAGCCCACCAGGTGAGTATGCGGGAAATCCTTCCGTTGAGGGGTTGTATGGTGTTATCACACTTTCACAGTAGGTACACTCGGGAAAATGGCAAATTCGGAGGCAACTTTTTCGGTTTTTGTTTGAAGGAGAATGGAACAGTCTCGGTTACTTGGAAAATTGTTGCGAATTTAAATTCACACTCTTATTACTGAGCCTCTAAAAATAGAACCGGCCGAGTTTTTATTTTTTTATTTATTTATTTTTTAATTTTTCTCCCTCTTTTCTTATTATCATTAATATTATTATTATTTTTTAATTACTACTTTGCACTTCTTGTATTGTTTACGCTTTTGAATATGGCCAAACAAAAATAAACAAAAAAAAAATTTCAATTGTTCAAATGGGATTCACTGAGGAAATCTTCAAAAAAAGCGGAGGAGTTCATGGCAATGCATAGACAGATAGAGAGAGATAAAAAGCGATAGACGATGCAAAAACGATATGAGAAACGCGTCGTTACACCCGCTAAAGCAAACTGAGCGCGCAGTAATGTTGAAAGCGAGTTTTTAGGCCGATGGCCGGCTAACGGTTTGATGTTGTATCATATGGAGCGAGTAATTTACACAAGGAGATGGATTCGGCCCGGGTAGGTTTGGTTGGCCGTTTTGTTTTTTTTTCCTATTTTTTACGATGGAAAAGAGAGTGAAAGCTGAGTAGAAGTAGAGAAAGCTACGGATACGAGTGCTCGTATTCTGCTCTTGAACTAAAAATAAAAATAAACTGGAACATTGCGAGAAGCTTTTGAGAATTTTGTCCTATTCACGGTATTTTGGGTAGTCAATGATGAAGGAAGAGGATGTAAATTTTCCGAAGAGAAACTGACAAAGTCGAAGGAGGAGAGAATGGAAATTATGTTGTTCGAGTATGTATGCGTTTTTCTCTTGAACGGGATGAAAATTAAATAGAAAGAAGAGCTTTAAGTTTGCAGATTTGAAATTTGCGAAACCGTTAATATAGATGGCGGTCAAAGATATCTTAGTTGGTTGGCTTTAAAGAGCTTTCAAATGCATTTTGGTCCTTCATACAGTGTTGCACTATTTCGTATTTTATTTGCTGAATGGTTATAAAATGTATTAATAAAATAAAAAGGCGCAAGCATGAGGAGTCATAATTTGACTTAGAGGCATGCTTACGTCCTATTCTTCGGTTTAGTAAATAACATAAAAAACGTATTTCTACCTGGAAATGCCTCAAGTGAATAGTTGAAATAGTCGTATCTTACAATTTGACATAGGAATTACACGAAACAAAATCTATTATTAAAAGTTGAATAATTCGAGAGACACAAATAATTGAAAACACAAACGTTAACGATTAGTCACTTCAGCGATGGCTACTCAACTCGACGTGATGTACAATATATCGCTAATTTTCAGGAGCTATGTACATAAAGGGTGTGTTTTTTAGAGTTACACAAATTCAATATGAAATAGAACACTTGGAGCTAGTGTTAATGTATATGGTCTTAGCTTTATTTAGTAGATAATTTTATGCCATTAGTGCTTAAATATGATATCCGCCATATGCGCGCCATGGCTAGCTCGAATGAAGCGCAATTGTGAGCAACTGGGGCCGTATATCAGCAATAACACGGCGAATGTTGACTTCCAAATCGTCCAACGTTTCTGGTTTACCGCTATAGACTAGTAGCCTCATATACCCCCAAAGAAACTAATCGAAAGGTGTGAGATGACAGGATCGTGGAGGCCAGTTCACAGGTCCATTACCCGAAATTATGCACTTAGCAAATGTTTCCCACAATAAAATGATGGTGTCTTGCGCCGTGTGGCATGTTCCTCAACTGAGGAATGAAGAAGTCAGAAATCATGTTTCTATAGCGCTCTCCATTGATGGTAACATTCTGGCCGGCATCGTCCTTAAAGCAATATGGGCCGATGATTCCACCAGCCCATAAAGCACACCAAACAGTGATTTTTAATGGTTGTAAGGGCGTCTACGAGGCGTATAATGGTCACGCGGTTTCAACTCTTGCACAAGCTGGATCTTATAAGCTTTTAAGCCAAGATCTTTCCGTAAAATCTTCCACAAAGTGGATGGGCATACCTCTAATAGCTGTGCGCGATGGTGAATCGACTCATTCCGATTATCCTCAACACTGCGCACCACAACGGCAATAATTTCTTCTGTTCACACTGTTTGTCGTCTTTAGGGATGCGTATTATACACTAAAGTGTACCTGGTGCGAAAACTATTCAACGTGTTCCGAATAACTTGCTCGGATGGACGATTATGTCGACCGTAAAATGGACGTAGCGCACGATAAGTTTGGCGAACCGAACCATCGTTTTTAAAATGAGTTTGCATAATTCGCACTCATTGTTCTGGCGTTAATCTATTCATCGTAAAATGGCAAAACGTACTAACCACATTTAACCGTCAAATTGACAATCTGTAGAAACCAACTACAAAAAACACCCTTTACATATGACGACTGGTATTTGGCTTCCTACATGCCTGCCATGTCGAACCGGTTTCGTCCTGAAATTTCGAAAACTGTTTGGTTGTTACCAAAATTCAAGTGGTGCTGACAACAATTTTCATTCCGGAACTGTGGAAGATGAAAAATGGGACGGTTAGCGTCCCAGATTACCTGCGCAATAAAATGCTTAACCAAACTACGGTTGCTGCTTTGTTGGTGCGAACATATTTCAGATCCTAATCAAGAGACTAAAAATTATAAAAAAAAGATATAGGATTCGAAGACAACAGGAAAAATGAACAGGAGGTAAGCCGACACTACTTTCCAGCATCTCTAACAAGAAGACTTCTTACTGATACTTTTTCTGAGCTTTCCGGAGTCAACAACAAAAGTTAATCTGGTATCTAAGGATACCAGGATCCTGCTAGCTTCTATACTAAATTATGTGGCGGTACATTTATAGTTGGGCAAGGGCTTCAACCAACGAACCTCTCCAGCTGTTGGTAGGAATCAAGGACTATTGAGGCCAGAGTGTTAATATTTATTCATTCTTCATGTCCTAGTCATCGAAGGTGACTGATGTGCATTTTACTGACCAGGCCAGACCAGGCAGATGTTGCTGAACTGCCAATAGAATTCGCTGGGATATTTCCTCCTTTAAAGCATATTAACTTAAACTGGATTATAAATCATTTCAAAAATCTTACGTTCAAATTGACAAAGAATATCTTTAATGACAAGACTGGGATGATGACGGTCGATTATGGAATCTCCTTAGTCTTTTCTGACAAGACCTTAAAACACTCAACTGTCTTCTTAGGTCAAAGAAATAGCGATTAGCGATTAGTTTGCTCCTTCACTACGGCTGATTGACTGTGCTGTGTGGGGGAACATTACAATATCTAACACACGGTTTCTCCATTTTGATATCAATAAAGGGACATGGCAGTCACCGGATCATCAAACCGTCAGCCAAATTGATCATGTTGCAATCGACGCAAGATACTCCTCCAGCATTATAAATGTCCGAACTTTCCGAGTAGCGAAAGTATACTCGGACCACCGAGCCTTTTCAGCCAATTTACATACGTCTACGGATATCTCAAACACCACAACAACGAAAAAATACTGTAAGAAGATTTAACGTTGAACGGCTGCAATCACAACAAACCGTCAGAGTCTATACCAATCGCCTTTCGGGTAGTACAAGTACTTCCAACAGTACCAGATTCGAAATCGTATGTAAGGCCTTTGTTGAAGGGTCAAGGCCTATCTAATACCTCCGCCATTCTATGGGTCATGACAATGCAACTCCACATCGAGCAGACCAGTTGGTTCCATAGCAATCGCATTGTTGAGCAGAGTCCGTAGTACACTAAAACATATGCTAAGCCATGAGATGTCCAAGCTCCATTCGGTCTAGTCTTCTCGCGATTTTGGGTAGAAACCAACAGCCACCACGATACTCCCACAATGGGGCCAACTCCTACGTCAGGTCGAAACGATAGTTCCGGGGGCTCATGACCTTCCGTGGTACCAGAATATAGCTTCCGGTCGAGCTTCGCAACCTTGAAGTTACTTCCAGTTGGGGACCTCACTGCCCAGGACTGCCGGCCTTTCAACAATTTGAACAAATGAATTTAAAATCCTATGATCTACCCGCTAGCTGCCTACTGCGTCTTCTATAAAATACCTCTTTTGCAAAACTACGGGTTCTTTCGAACCGTACGGCATCAGTGATAATTCCACTGACATCGTAGGTCTCACCATTAAAGGTGATGCCCATAGCCTGCAAGTTCCCTATGTCAGCGTAATTGGGACACTCACATAGGACATGAAGCCAGTCCTCATAAGTGGCTCCACACGAGCAGCTCACAACCCCGCTAAGCCCCTCTTATGCAAGAATGCATTAAGAGAGCCATGCCCGGTCAACAAAAAGCCCAGGCTGAGGTTAAAATTCCGTTCAGGAAAAATTCTCTAACCATAACCACATCCCTTAGGAAGTCGTAAGTAACCCTGCCATTTTCGCTAGAATCCCATCTAGATAGAACACATGCATGTAGGAAGATTTTACGCTGCTTCAGGGATAGGCTATCCATTTCTTCCGGTGAAACCCAATCGCGCCCATTTAGAGGGAGACCTTTTCTGATCTTGAAAGCAATACCACGACGTATCACTTCCAGATCCAGAGGTGGCACTCCAAGCAACACCTGCATTGCCTCTGTGGAGACAGTGTGGCAAACCGGTAAACATCCAAGCAAGGCGACTCTTTGGCAAGTCAAGATCCGCCTTCGACCATCAACAGTCATAACCCTGTCGTACCATACCGATGCTCCATATGTTGCACAGGCAACAAAAAGGCCATCGTATATTATACGAACAGAACGCCTGTTGAATCCCCAGTCAGATCGCAATATGCGCCTTACCTGGCCTACAGCACTCAGCATGCGTTGTTTGGTTCGAACCAGGTGGGGCATGAAGTTCATAGGCTCACCCAACTTTATGCCCAGATATGTGACCTTAGTCACACATCTAATGCTAACACCGTTCAAGCGTATCACAGGAGGCCGACTTCTTGTATTCAACCTACTCTTAAGCTGCATTGAAATCGTCTTATCCTGTGACATACTTACCCCAACACTTTTTCCCTATTCAGCAACAACTGCTACAGCTTTCACTACTAATTCCTCCGTTTCATAAGCATAAGCGCCGCACCCGCAGAGCACATTTAATCGCCACAAGAGTGGATCCATCATCAGGTTCCAAATAAAAGGACCGCAGATGGACCCTTGGGGACAACCTCTCTCAACACTCACGCTCAACACTCAACATACACGCTGTCGTGTGTATTGACCACACTCGTTTTTCTGTCGGAAAAATAGCTTTCCCAATTTCCCGACAGCCCAATGCTTGCAACCTGGTTAGTATTTTCTGCCAGTTCAGGTTGTCAAAGGCACCTTTGAAGTCTATAAAGATGCCTATAACCACCCAGGCGCTGATTCTTTGGCCTCTGTCTTTTAGGAAAGACAATGCATCCTCAACACACTTGCCTTTCGTAAAGCCAAATTGGAAGCGGGACCTTGGTTCCGTCATGCTCTCTGAAATCTCTTCCACCATAACCCTTTCCAGTACTTTTCCTAGCACCGGAATCAGGCTGATGCTCCAATAAGCCTTAGGGTCATATCTATTCTGCAAGCAATGCATTTGCTATAAAGGCATAGCAGGTATTCTGGGACGGCTTTCCAGATGGCTTTCACCATCTCTCCAGTCATTCAATCAGCTCCAGGAGATCTCCTAGACCGAAGAATTGAAACACCATATCGACTTCTTCAGTCCTTAACTCCAGAGGGAACTGGGGCTCTTCATATAAGAGTCCTCAAAGCGCTTCTTTCTCGGGAAGAACTGACCAAGCAATGCGGATAAAACCGTATTATCCACACAAATGCCTTCAATATCAGCAAATCTTATACAGCTTGCCCCAGGGATCATCCCTATTATTAGAGACAAAGTTTCTCCAGTGAGACTCTTTTGAGATGAACACAGATGTAGAGTCACAGTCGATGCTGAGGATATAAAAACATCACTTCAGGAAACTGTTTAACAGCGAGGATAACTCAAATTCCGCTGTCAGGCAAAAGAAACCATTCAACCTGGATGGTGAGAGTCAAGAGATCTGTGTACTTCATAAAAATGAAGTGAGAATGGCAATACCCAAGTTTGAGCCTTTCAGTCAGGTTTTATTATATGGATCAAATCCTACTTAGAAGATCGACATTCTATTAGTGTTCATGGTCTCTAAACCCACTAAACCCTCTCCTAGAATACCTCAAGGTAGCTATGATGGGAGCTTATTATTAAATTATAATAACTAGTCACGTTGACTCTACAGGGTGAATGACTCGAACTTCAACTTTTTAAATTGCTATAATTTTTTTATTTTTTGATAAATTTTATTGTGCCAAATCAAAAAACGTTGGAAAATATAGTACATCAATTTTCAAATTGTATCAGCAGTTTTCAATGTGTTCACCTTTGGCGCGAATAATGGCCTTGAGATGGCCGAAAAAAGCATCGCATGTTGCACGCAAGTGGCTCTGCGGTATTTTGTGGCCCATTTGCGGCAAAGTGCTTGTTTGAGGTGGTCCAAACTTTGGTATTTTTTAGTGCCAACCTTCGCCTTCAAAATACCCCAGACAGAGAAATCCAACGGATTTGCATCCGAAGAATTTGCAATCCATTGTGTCGAAGAAATGAAGTGTGGAACATTGTTTTTTAACCAATCTTGGTTGACGCGCGCTTTGTGAGACGGTGCCGAGTCTTGTTGAAATGTCGACGGCCTCCGACGGAAATGATTGTTTGCCCAAGGCTTCAATACTGCCTCCAAGACAGTTTCACGATATAGGATCGCATTAATTTTGACGTCACGCTTCAAAAATATGAGCGGAAAGCGACTATTGGCGGTTATGGCGGCCCAAACCATCACCATCGGTGCTGCCTGCTTTCTTGTAGCCGTCCGAAAGTGTAAATTTTCGAAGGACCTCTCTGGCAAGTAAACTCGGTCATTTTGTTTGTTGACATATTGCTCGACAACAAATGGCGACTCATCGGAAAAAACGAAATTCGGCAACTCAGCACTTTCGTGCAAGCGTAGCAACTCCTTCGCTCCTTCGCTCTTTCGACTCTAACTTTTTTCTGTTGCCATTGGAACTTCAATGGCTTGAGCCCAAGCTCATTTTTCAGTATGTGTTGCATCCGTTCCAACGATATGTTGAGCTCACGAGCCATTTTTCTTCCACTTCGACGCGAATTTCGCTCAAGCCGAGCCTTCACTTTCCGAACAATTTCTGCCGATGTTGCTGTTTTTTTATGACCACTTGCATGGCGTTTTGCAACGCTGCCAGTATCACGGTAATGAGCTATGGTTCGAGACACAAATGATTTATTCATTTGATGATTGAGGTGCTGGAGGGCTCTAGCGATAACTACTTGTGGTTTTCCAGCCAAATATAAAGCAACCACACTGCCACGTTTGAATTCCATGGCGGATAAAAATTTTTCAACACAACTGAGGCGCAAATCGTTAAAATGGCTTGTAAATGATAAAATTATCTGTCATGTGTCAAAATTTGAGGTCACTGTCATGAACGCTTTGAAAATTATAGCAGTCTGAAGTTGGTTGCAATTCGAGTCATTCAGGGTGTATTATCAAAAGTTCATATACCATATATCTGTCTACGCCGACGACATGAAATTCCTTAGATATATTTGCTCTTCCGCTGATTGATTTCCACTGCAGGATGATTTGGATAAATTTTAAAATTCCTTCAACTCAACCTTAACCAAGCAATCGCATACACTCGTAAGCGCCTTTCAGCTACCCCTGGCACTTATGTAATCTTTAATCTACCCGCACCCTTGGTAATTTAATTGTGTGATCTACATAGATGTAATCTGTGATAGGTAATATTTTAAAAAGAAACCAATTCTGCTCTCCCTCCAACACTTGTGTCAGTAAATTACTTTATATAACATTTGTCCACCCTCTTTTTGAATACGCTAGCCAACAATTTAGGTTTTCTCCGATTCGCCTTACGAGAACTTATTTGGGCTGATGACATGAACTTACCACCTTACATTAAGCGACTAAAACTTAAGACCTTACCGCCTCTCCCTGTACGCCGAAATATTGTCGATATACCATACTAGTTCTAGAGAGATCTAGAGCAAATGAACAGAAACGCTCCAGCCCACTGTAGATGGACCTCAACTAACATAATTAGGAGTGCGCAACTGGAATCAATTAGTTGAGGCCCAGGTTCACTCCGGACTGTAGCGCCATCTAAGTACGTACGTAAGTTATTATTACATCTATTGTGACGTTGTGTTAAATGCATCGATGTTGTGCGTCCCATCTATTCACGGGATATTTATCGTTTGCCTTCATTCACAACTTAACTCATTTTTGCCGTTTCTGCTACAATACTCGCACTTCCATCAGTGATACCTTGCAGCTTTCTGCCAATGATTTGGCGACTTTTTTTGCGTATGTTGGTCTTTAGTTGTTCGAGAGACTCGGTTTGTTGGCATCAACACTGTTTCTAAGCATACTTACGAGAAAAAGTCAGGCGGAGTCAAATTAGGCGATCGTGATCGTTTAGGAAACATAGTTTTCAATATATGGACTGTTTCTCGGGCAGTACGACATGTTGCGTCATCCTTTTGAAACCAGTAATTCTCTATGCTCAGTTCAGATACCAATAGGTCGCGTATCAATGTCTTCTTCCATTCTTCTAAAGCCGGGACAGACCGTAACTTTTGGAGAATTTAAAGGCTCTTCAAAAATGAATTCTCCCTTACCGAACTTATTGCGTATTAACCTTTCTACATAGCGCAAAATGAGTTTCGCCCTTCTTGATCAGGCGGCCGCAAATATCAAATCCACCAGCAAGGATAGTTTCCATGTTTCGGGATGTTAAACACGGCACGGTTTATGAAGCGGCAATGATGTTTGAGCCATTCGCATCTTGTATAGAAAATTGGGCAAAATAACCTTTAAAGTCTGCCACTTACTCGATGGATGCAAGCCAAACTGCTGGATGTTGGTCAAGATCTGCTTTTACAGCATCAGCGGTCTCATTTTTTCCGCGTGGACGGGTTTAAATCTTTGGCTTTGATGTTGTCACACTAACACTAAATGATTAATTGCTTTTGATGTTGGAACTGCTTTGCTTTCCTACGCACGTCGTTAACACGATAGAGGACTGATTCTCAAAGTTAAATACATATGGTAATTTTAGCTCTTTTTTTTTGGCGTGTAGTGCTCCATCGTAGAAATTGTACCGAAATGATGTTTCTAACACGACTTATATGACAATCTTTCATTTTCAGTCTATTTTAATATCAGGTACCACAAAAAAATCAACCTGTGTTAGCGGATGCAATGCTCTGCACAGGACTTCAGGTTTATGGCTTTCTTGGATGTTTTTGATGAAGCGCATCCTGTCGGTCCAATTTTGGTATACTTTTCGGACAATTGGGGCTCTATCTCACCAATAACGCACTAAATATTGACTTCCAAGGCCTGAATAATATTGAATACCATATACCAACAATTAAACATAGCCTCCAAGAAGTAATCTAGTGGCGTCAAATCGCACGATCTTGATACCCACTTCATAGGGTAGTTGAATTGAGTCCTTAGTAAGTCAATAGCTTCAGGGGCGGTATGGCACATATCGTCATCCCGTTGAAAACAAATATGGACCAAATTAATGGCGTCCCTATTTTCGAAGAAATAATCACTGACCCTTGCTTAGTAATTGTGTCTCGGGTGTTTGTCGCCATGAAGCGTATAATTATCATATGGGATGAAAGTACATCACCTTTTTGAAATCAAAGGTCTCAATGAGATTGCTTTCCATCTTCACGGAGCACAGAGCATTTTCCACCGTCTTTCGGTACAATTTGACGAGTTTTGACGGGGTGCCAACACTGGGTATGACACTGTCTCATGTTGTGCAAATAAGTTGATGTACTCGTAACATATTTAGTCATTTTCTAATGCCTGTAGTTTTGATATTGCTATTCTTACTTAATTTTGGGCAAGCGGGCTTAAATCTTGCCTTTCATTGCCCAAATTAAATAAGTCTGCAGAAATGGATTTTATATATCTCCAGCACCAACTTAATTTACTTTCTCATATTTACGGATTTCTGTTTGTACAGCATTGATGGGTCCACAAGTATTTTTAATTTATTTTGATACATGCGAACGTTGTTCTCATGTCCTCTATGGCTCGTTCTTTTTTTTCGGAGATGCCTATGCTCTTCCTTTCTCTCTTGCTCGTAGAGTTCGCGATCCACTCCTGTCCTTCTATGCAGTGCCGCTTCATAGGCGGTTTGTTCTCCAACAAATCCTTGCCTGCACTTTTCAGCGGCATATCGGTGGGCTTCTTAGTATCGACGCATTCCGCACTTAATGCAGATTTTAGGGTTATGGGAAAAAACTATTGAGAAGGGTTCGATTGGTTAGTTCAGATTGCAGTCGTTCAATTTTAAATTTCCTCACAATACTCGTATGTCTCGCAGTAAAAGATTCTATTCGATCCCACGGTGTAAGCTAGCTACATTATTCCATTCCTTAAGCAGATCATCGCAGGAATTTTGAAACTAAGATACCTTGCAAAGGATTGGCAAGAAGTCCATGCTACTTACATTTTTAATGCTGGAAAAGTTGGTCACTTCTCTTCTTCGTCGTTTCTGCTGAAGACATTGGAGAGTTTAATAAAAATATAGTCAATCGCTCTTTTGATGCAGTATAAATTTTCAAGCTGTAGATGGTTAGGCTGCAAGGACCATTGCAGAGGACAATCTTGTCAGAAAAATAATGCTTCTCTACATTCCTCGACTTCTAGCCCTTGCTCGGAACTGAAGTTTTTCAGAAGTTAGTTTTTCTAGCTGAAGCTCCAGATATTCATCAAGCCGCTGCTTGGTTCAGCCTGAATATCATACTCGTGTCATATATTACAACATATGTTACATAACCAGTCAAGAACCAATCAGATTCTAGAGGGGTTAGAGACTAGGCAGTACGAGATCACACTCTGCTGAGTTCCGAGATATTCGGACCCCAAGAAACTGCGCCGCTGATAAACTGATTGGACCCAGGACTGGATCTAGGAATAAGTAACATAACAGATTGACAACATCAAGCAACCAATGTCCTACGTCCAGCATCGTCATACTACGGCTATATTCTTATAATCACGAAATACTCTGCCATTGGAGCGCACGTGCCGTTATTCATCATAACGATTTCTGGAGAGGTTGCTGAGGTAAAGAGTAAGAGAAAAATGCGGCGCACGTCCTCTGCAACTGCTCTTTCTTAGCCCGCATCAGAATGTTATCTCTAAGCAGTTGCCATTTCCAAAATCTAAATTATCTCTGCTCTATGCAGATCACCGAGCCTAACAAATTTTATCCGAAGTAGCGAAGGATGGCTAAGTTCCGCTACCTCCGAAGATAGATTCATTCGATTTGACAGAGACTAGACGCACTAGACGCAGAAGGTTGATCAGATCAGATATCAACAGCCGGAAGTGATAATACCAAATACATGGTATGTATTTGCTGAGATTGAATTTGATACAGAGTCCGCCGGTGAAATTTCCGAGGCGCAACCTTGCCCGGATTGCAACCAGAAATTGATTAATCAGTTTGCGGTGAAGCGACCGGGAAAAAAGAGTAATATTGTCGTAGAGTGTGTGGGGGATGGCGTTTTAGTGTTTGCTCCAAATAGCGGTGGGTGTGGAATCTAAGGTGTTTCAAGGATATTGTAGTTCCACCGAGTTAGAAACTTTTTAGCTGGAGCTAGTACCGATGTTGGTGTATTAGGTGCGCAACTACGTTTGTTTGTCAATAGATGGCTCCAGTAGTAAGAGCTGGTCGATTTTGACATATCTAAAACGTCATGAATCAGGCTTAAACATATGGTAAACAAACCGTTTTGACACATTAGCGATTTTGTTTTGTGGTCATGTATTTTTGGTTGTGTGAAAATGTTTGATTTTGTGCCAAATAATCGTCATTTGCGGCAAGTGTTGATTTTCTTCTTTCATTCGAAGAAAACGGCGGCTGGAGTGCATCGAGAGCTCCAAAAGTTTTATGGAGATGCAAGTCTAAGTGAAACAACGTGCCGTGATTGGTTCCGTCACCTTAAAGACGGTGATTTCGATGTTGAGGACCGCCCGCGTAAAGGAAGGCCAACATCATTCGAAGACGCTGGATTGGAGGCATTGCTCGATGAGGATCCATGCCAAAGGCAAGAAGAGCTTGCTTCAGCATTAGGAGTTACCCGCCAAGCCATTTCCAAGCGATCGCATCAGTTGGGAATGATTGAAAAACAAGGAACCTGGGATTTGAGGTCAAGGAAAGTTAAGCGCGTGTTTTCGCCTATGAACAACTGCTTCAGCGGCAAAAAAGGAAGGGTTATCTTCATCGCATCGCTACGGGTGATGAAAAATTGATTCATTACAGCAACTCAAAGACCGAATATTCACACTGCGAAGGTTATGCTGTATATTTGGTCTGACCAAATGAACTGTTGAAACCCAATGAAACGGTATCGACTTCAATTTATGCGTTCGAGGCCAGCACTGCGCGAAAAACGGCCACAATATGAAAAAGTGATTCTACAGCGTGTCAACGCTCGGCCTCACATTACCAAACACGTTAAAACCTACCTGGAAATGCTGAAATGGTAAGTCCTACCCCACCCGCCATATTTCCCAGATATTGCGCCGTCTGATGGCACATGGTCTGGTCACCAGTTCCACTTATATGAAGACATCAAAAAATGGCTTGATTCGTGGATAGTCTCAAAAGATGAACACTTTTACCGTAACGCTACGCTAAGAAAAAGATCGTCTTACAGTAACTGCAATGTTGACATCATTTATCGAGGATATAAGAAAAAGCTTACTTTGGTGTACCCTGACCCATTTTTACGGAAGTTGTTCTGTTAATACTAATGGTAAAAACTCCATTTAGGACTTTATTTTTAGAAGAAATACCAGGCTTTATAACTGCGTTTAAATTAAGTTGATATCTGATTTGAGTCTTCAGATATCCAATTTCTAAGCCTGTTTGCTTGCCATGCTAAATTTTGGCTTTGAGGTCACTTTCTCCAGAAAATGCGTAATAAACATTACGTTTTACTATATTTTTCTTATGAATGCAACAATAATAAAAAAAAATCATCAACAAGTTTGTAGAAAAACCAATGAATTTTATGATACTTGGGAAAACCCGCAGCATACTTCGCATATTAAAATACTCGTGTAAAATATGATGTACACAGTTCATTGATATCCACCTATGTCACGTAATTTCGCTTTACAGTTGTTCAAAACGATTTTGTGTTTTTTTTTTTACGTGTTCTGACGTTAGAGCCATATTTAGGCGCTCAGAGTGTTCAGCATTATTTGTGTCAGTATAACCGCGTTCGAATTTAGCAGACTAGCGACAAATAGTTGCTATAGAAGGAGCAGATTCCCTATAACACTTTTCTTGAGTTAAAACGGTATCTTCTCTATAGAATAACAGTGTTTTAAAAAAACAAAAATTTCAATATCTCAACGACTTATGGTCGGAAAGTCATCGAATTTTGACACGTATCTTTTGAGGGTTAATACTCGTATTAACAAAAAATCGTATGGATATCTGACATCTATAGGTCAGTTTCGGAACTTTTCGATCCAACTGTTACACGTATGATGAATGGATATAAACCCTTCGGCTCGAATAGTCTTTGAGGGAGTAGAGTAAAACTTCATTGGTTAAAAACCGCGCTTATTTCTGAGATAAGGGTCCACCCTTCTGAGAAGGGTCCACCCAAGTCTGTACTGCCATCAAAGTAAGTGTGTAAGTTGAAGGTAGTCGGTTCTTCCAGATCTCGAGATCTGACAGGAAACATGATTTGCCTAGTGCTTTGACATGAAAGCTTCTGAATAACAAGGATGTACCTGTTCATCGTAATTGTCGCTCCCAATTCAAGATAGTTTTACGCTTTCGAAGTTCTTCATACTTGTTGATAGCCTTATGCCAAGTGTACGGGTAATACCACCTTGATCAAAGAGTAACCACCGCGTGTCGGTCCCATTATTCCGATTTGAGTTCTGTTTTTTTTCGTTAAGTTGGTAAATCTGTTGTTGACATTCCTTCTAAATCTTAGCGTCTAAGCTTGACATTTGCAAAAGTTACGTAGCCAAGAATACATCTATCTCAGTGTGTGTTGGCAATTTTTTACAATTTTAGAAATGGATTTAAATTTGCAACAACGAACTTGTATTAAATTTTACGTAAAAAACGGATTTAATGGTGCGCGAACATTGGAAATATTGGAAAGATGTTTCGGCAACGATTCTCTAAAGAAAACGGTCGTGTACCAGTGGCACGAGCGGTTCAAAAGTGGTCGTGAGTCAATCGAAGAAGATGAACGCAGTGGCAGACCATGGACATCGAAAACTGACGAAAATATTGATGAAGTAAAAGAAATGTCAATAATCACAAATTAACCATTGGAGAGATAGCGGAGGACTTGAACATTGCCTATGGATCCGTCCATGACATTTTCGTTAATGATTTGGGTTTCCATCGTGTAGCAGCAAAGTTGGTGGCAAAAGACCTCAATTTCATGCAAAAAAAAACCGTGTTGACGTCGCAGAAGAGATGATTTGGGAGGCTGAATCCGATCCCACATTCATCAAAAGGATCATTACTGGAGACGAGACGTGGGTTTATGAGTACGACACGCAATGCAGACATCAGGATAGTGAATGGCGTTCACCAAATGAGCGGAAACCAAAAAAACCACGTCCTTTTCAATCAAAAAAGAAGGCAATGCTCACGGTTTTCATGGATTATAACGGTCTAGTGCATCATGAATTTTTGCCAGATGCACCAAGAGCATTACGAGTATTTGGGCGTTATGAGACGTTTGCGTGAATCAATTCGCCGAAAGAGACCAGAATTATGGGCAGAAAACTCGTGGAGTTTGCACCATGATAACGCACCGTCGCACAGTGCCATCATTACGAGTATTCATAATTTTTTGGCGAAAAATGCAACAAATACCATCCAACAGCCACCGAATTCACCTGATTTAGCTCCCTGTGACTTCTTTCTGTTCAATCGAGTTAAAAACCCACTATGGGGAACGCGTTTCAGCAGCCGAGAGGAGGTAATGGAAAAATCGCAGGAAGCATGCGAAAACCGAATATAAAAAATGCTTCGAGGATTGGATTAAACGCTGGCATATAGTAAGTGTGTTGCAGTCAATGGGGATTACTTTGAAGGAGACAATATAGATTTAGATGAATAAACTAGTATTTTTATTTTAATTTCAGTTTGACTGTCAACCTGTGCGGACGTGTTTTCTCTTGTATACCGAATTCTGTTACTTTTCCGCTTTCCTTCAAAGCCCCTTAAACTGCCGAATCAGTAAATTTCAGTATATTTCCCGTCTCTGTTCGTCGACCTAGTTTCACCTTTGCTTGTGTCAATAAGTGTTCGTAGCCCAAATAAAAAAAACAATGGAAAAGTGCTGTGCTAGTGTTTTGTGCTCAATTGTTGACCCCAACGCAGAATGGGTAGCCTGCAATGGTCTCTGCGGAAAATCATTCCATGCCATATGCATCGGACTTACCCGGAGATCCATTCAATTTTTACTGCGACGAGTGCAAAGAGATCACCTTGGCTCACGTTATGCTTTCAATTAAATGCAATAACGAGTCTATCAATGCGATGCTAACCGAGAACAATCATATTAGCAGAACTATTCTCGACAGAATAGAGAAGATTGAAGACTCAGTAAACTGCATTGACAGTAATGTGGAAGCTTACAAGTTCACCGGAAGAATGATAGAAAAGCAACTGACAGCGATCCACAATCTGTCCAAAAATCAATCTCATCACGACAACGAGAGCGAAGTGATCAAATATCACTTGGATGGATTAAAAGCATTCCTCAAAACAAATTTTGCCAACCTCCTTAAATCCAACGTACTCACACACATAAACGACTCTATCAATCTTCTCCGTACTGATCTCGACTTGCTTTTTCAATCCTCCTCCAAAACAATACATCCCACCCCGCATCCATCAGACACTACGCTCGATGACTTAACCCTAAAAATAATAGACGTCAGCGAGGAACTCATAGCAACTCGGTTGACCGTTGCCGAAATCGGTAAAGAAGTGAGATTGGCTTCCCACAAAGTCGATGGAATCCCCGATCAAATTCAACTCCAAGCTAGTTCCCCGTACAATGTCTCAATTCATAATGAATTAGTAGACACGGAGTCTACTCCTCCCGCCGCCCTAACAACGGAAACTGAAACCGCGCTGCCTATCCCGCCCGCCCCCGCCCCACGCAAACTGCTCAAACAATCCGGAACTTCATGGACGCCCTCCGAATGGAAAAGCCGACTCGAAAAGTTGAAAGAGGGAAACCATACAGCATTCTACGTTGAAGGGGCTCCTCAACATGCTGATGTTAGTTGGGTGCGGAATTTCTTTCACCGAAATTATGCCATCACCATTAGCGAGTGCGAGATGATATCCCCTGCTGACTCCAATAGTTCCTGCAGCTTCAAAATCAGCATCCCAACCAAATATTCATGGTTATTCCCCACTTCCCCTGGTAAGGCCACTAAACCTGGGAAGATAAGTATCACCAAATGCTCTGAGGAACGAGAAAACCCACGTTTCGACGACAACCAAAATTTTAAAAATAAACGTAACGATAAGCTTAAAAAAAGACCGCTCCCAAACCCCCTTCCAACTAAAAAGCACGCTAATAAAAAACGAAGCTCTAATCCCGATCCCAACTGGAGCTTCAAAACGAATTTGTTCCCCGATTTTAGTCCCCCCTCTTCACTTATCCGACACAAAGCCCTTACACACCAATCCTCTAATCCGCTAATTTCCAATGTTCCACCCAAGCCCCCGCGCCAACGCGTCTCTTTCAACTTAACCCCAACCACCCATATTATCCCTTCTCAATCTTCTACGCCACCGATCCCAGCAAACAACTCATTTCCTAACTTCGACCTACAAACTGGAGATAAGTACCCCAATTTTATTAACTCCCATACCCTAAACCCAACATCTCATCCGGCGCCCAACTCCATATCCAACCACGAATCTCCATCTCCCTCCTCCACTGCCCTATTCTTGATCCTCTTTTTCCCCCCACAGTTAAACTAACCCAGCAAACCAATTGAACTACAGAAAGTCGCTATGCACTCTCTAGGCTTAGAGAGAGAAAGATATATGAAAACATTCGTCTCTTTCTCGCCTATCTACACGACAAATCGGACTCGGTCTGCTACGAAGGGAAGACCAAAACCAGCGTCATGGTATCCATCCAGCAGGAAGGCCTCCCTACCGACCCTATCAGTCTCAGGAACCTTTATGTCAGGTACCACGAGATTTTTAGCATATTCCCTCAGAAAGTAGCAAACGACCTTGCCACTACGTTCACTCTAAACGAGCCTCACACCTACAGCGAAGCCGAGCTGACCACGATAAATTTTTTCGTCCATAACGTGCCTTCCTCGTCAGCAATTAAACCATCCTGCCATACATCTCCACCCCACAACATCCGTCTTACATTTTACTACCAGAATGTAAGAGGTCTTCGCTCTAAAACCAATGCTGTCCTACGTCAATCGCATTCTCGCTGTCCTACGTCAATCGTTTTTCGCGACGACGATCCTACCCGCCCACATGATGATTCCCCCTGTCGATGCGTCCTACTGGCGATCCACAACAGCCTTAACTCTTCTCCCATTACCATCTCTTCATCCTCTAAAGTCGACTTTGTCGCTATAAAAATATCACTCCCCTTCAAGTCCTTTTACGTTTTATGTTGCTACATCCTGCCAGCTCAACCTACCGAATCTTACCAACTTGTTGTCGATGCGATCGACTATTTAATTGACCTGTCTGACTCTACTGACGATATCTTTGTTTTCGGCGACTTTAATCTTCCTCAGCTACAGTGGATTCCATCAGACGATCAATCGTTCTTCATCGCTTCAAATGCCAACTCAGCTAAGGAATGTCTCTTCTTAGATCGCTTAACAGACTCAAGTCTATGCCAAGTCAGTGGTGTATCCAACTATATGGGCAGGCAATTGGACCTTATTTTCACAACAGATTCAATTAACTCTTTAGTCTCACTTTGTCCCCTATCTCTCTCTACAATCGACAACTACCACCCCCCCCTTCTACTTTAATTTTTTCATAACTCTTCTTTCCAGTCCACTCCTCCCACAACTCTCTCATCCTACGACTTTCACAAAGCAAACTTTCACAAAATCGGTGACTATCTTAGCAGATCCCCCTTTAACTTTCACAACCTAAGCGTAAATGACGCCTTATCCATTTTTTATAAAGAAATATTTAATTCTTTCAGCCTTTACGTGCCGTTTTCCCTCCTTAAAACATCATCTACTAGTCCTCCCTGGTATAATCGCAATCTTCGTTCCTTACGAAACAAGAGAAACAAGTTATGGGCTGTTTTCCTGCGTACCAGATCCTTGTCCGACTATTCCAACTATCTTGGTGCTTATCTTCATTTCACCGAACTTTACGATTCCCTTTACCAGCGTTACCTTAACAATGCGCAAGTCAACCTTATAAATGACCCTAAGTCCTTTTACCAATTTGTTAACTACAAAAGAAAGTCCGATGGTTACCCTCCTTCCCTCTCTTTCAACAACAAGTCATCAACCGATCCACTCACCATTGCCAATCTATTTGCCAGCTTCTTTAAACAATCCTTTACCAACGACTCCTTTGTACCAGATCCATCCTATTTTCGTTACCTACTGAACTTCTCCAACGGCCCACTTCTCTCTCACATCTTGGACCCCTCGTATATCTCTTCGCGACCTCGGCATTTTGTGTGATAGGGAGCTCAACTTCCGTTTGCATATGGATGGGATAATCCTTAAAGCCAACTCTGCACTAGGTTTTGTAAAACGATGGTCCAAAGAATTCACCAACCCATACGTGACCAGGTCCCTCTATATTACCTTTGTTCGTCCCCTCCTAGAGTACGCCAGTCAAGTATGGTCCCCATATCATCGCGTTCATATCTCGAGAATCGAAAGCATCCAGCGCCATTTTCTTCGATTCGCTCTTCGAAGTTTGCCCTGGGATGATTCTTTTACTTTGCCCCCCTATCAAAACCGTCTCAACCTTATTAACCTAAACACCCTTGAGGAACGCAGAGATGCAGCCGACTTTCTCTTCATTCATCGACTTCTTTCAGATCAGGTTGAATGCACGTCCCTTCATAATTCTATTTTCCTCAACACTAACCCTCGTAATCTACGTACCCCTCGTCTCTTCTATCTCCCAACCCACCACATCACCTATGGCGCGAACGAACCAATCTCCCGCATGCTACGAAAAATTAATTCAAACCCTAGCGTCTTCGACTTCCACCGCACCACTTTCTACCTCAAATCGGTTCTCCTTCACCAGAATAACCAACCTTAGTTTTAAGTTTTAGTTTAAGTTTAATTTTAAGTTATAGCTTGTATTAAGCCGAATAAATGGGGGCTTTCATCCCCAACAAAATTAAATTAATTTTTTGAATAAATTCTGCGAACTCCTTTTTGATCAAGGTGGTATGTGATCCGGCATTGATCAAGGCGTCATTCTATTCTAAATTTTATGCTAAACATATAGCATACCCTAAAAAAGAAAAGTATATCCAATCCCTCAAATCACTTTGCTTGCACGTATACTCCAAACAAAAATTAATGTAGTCCTAGGAGTTACTCTGAATAAGGTCCAAGACTGCAGTTTAATGCACACATTTGGTTAGATGCTCATACAATTTATCTGGATATGATTCAAAACGATCGTGTTGTAGCCTTAGTGCATAACTGTGTCGTAGACTCTACTCTTGAGCCTAGCGCCATCTTTTGCAATGGTATGGTACGGTAATACGAGGGCAGCGCAAATGCATTGCGACCAGATTGGTCTGTTGTCCCCCTTTCTCTCATTAGTTGTTTAATGTTTCCAGGAATTGTATTAGCCCTAGAGAACATGTACGAGTATTCTATGTTACATTTGTTAAGAAATGTTCCTCGTCTACGTGCCAGTACGTGCCACTACCCTGAGTTTTCGAGCCATGATTATAGCACTTTTGTCAACCATCATTCAGCCTATAGGATTCAGGTTCCATTATTTCCTTGTAGAGAAGTAGACCCTGTACCTCAATGGTCTATACCAGCAGTTGGGGTCATTTTCATAGACCCTGTAGCCTCCTGTACGATAGAGGCAACCAAATCTTTTTAGTTTTGCCCTGCAAAATTTCCTTTTCATCTTAAATTGCTGTATAGGATAAAGATACTCCTCGAGAAAGTCAGAAGTTGTCATGTAACTTGTGTGGGGTCATGGGGTTATCTTCGTTTTGCTCAGATTTTCGCGAACGCCACAGCGACGCCTAAGGCTTATTTGAGAATTTTTGAAAGTGTTCGCGTTCTCAAATTTTGTAACCAGCTGATTGAGGACTAGGTTTCATAGTAGAGGAAAGAGTAGATCCGTAGCTATGTTCCTGGTAGATCAGTGACTAAAAGTGTCATTTATGACTCTAGTCTTGAAAATGAAGCGGACTAAGCTGCAGACAGAGTCATATAGGTCAAATTCTTGAAGAAAGTTGATAAACAATTTTTCAATGCGTTATAAGAGGGAGTGTAGAACAGTCTCGACCGATGTTCTTTTTGGTGCGCATACTGGCAACTCGACAGTCTTCTGTGATTAAAACTGCACTTGATGTGTAGACTTGGGGCCCTCAGCAGGAAGCATGGCAGACTAATCGGGCTGTGATCATTCTTGAGTGTATGGGATATTTTGGATACTTTGGGTTTCTACGGTTACCTCAGTGCATGCACTGCGTCTTGTACCGAAGCTTTCAGAATGCATAACAGTATATCATAAAAGGCACAGGTCCTAGTGGCACAGATATTATTGGGTCCTGGTGCTTTGTAAGGTTCGAAGTTGCTAACTGCATTTTCATGTAATGTCCGGGTTGATCTGTAGTCAAAATGCATAGGTTTCGTGTTGGTTGCTGGAGCGCAGTGAGGGAAGTAAGTTCTCATAACGAAGATCGAATGATTTTTTCTCGGAATCATCCCAGATACTATTCCGGTGCTTAAATACGTTCAAGTAGTAGGTTTTCCAAGCACGATCTTACAGCGCGATCTATGGCAGTTGCTACATGCAAACCATGTTTTTTTTTTGCCGTTTCTCGAGGAAAGGAGTATGCGCTGTATTGAAGGCACAAAGAGAGACTTAGGTATATCTCGTTTTTCTTATTATGTAGAAGGTGTTGTAGTGGTGGCCTTACCAGGCAAATTAGTTTTTCGGAGACGCTGTTACGGACAAGCCACGGTTGCTGTTGTAGATAAGGGGGATGTGCTCATCGCTCTCGGTGAGGTGGATGGTTTCGTTTAAAGTGGCGAGTTTGCCCTTGGTATCATCCAGACCTAGATCTTCTGCGAATAATTTGATCATTGCAGTAGCCACGGTTGGTGTGCTATTTCGGGAAGGTGACACTGATTTGGCAGGCTCCGAAGGGGTAGCCTGAGATAGTGTGTCAAATAGTATTCTCCTTTCTCTTGGACAAATTTAGTACTGAAATGGCTGTTAATTCATGCCCAATATTCTGCCGTAATTTGCGACGCAACCGTTGAGGAACAGGTGGCGGTGGAACTCAGCTCTATAGCTATGTGGAATATTATCTCTGAAGCTTAGTTCCAGGCCAAACATGCCACTAGCTTCTTGAAGATGGGAGGTGGTAGGGATCATATTGTTGCAGGTTCATTAAAGAACATAAGTAAGCAAAACTCTACTCTAACCGCTTTTTTAAGGATGTTAGACAGCTTGTCAACGCTTTTGGGGTGCAGTCAGCTACTGCCGCTGATATTAGTTCCTTAGTAGGATGGGGGTCATAGTTTTGGTTAGGTGGAGTCTTGTGGGGGTTTTTTAATAGTGTTGGCGATAACTCCAGTATGAGTTTTACTCAATTTGGCTGCCCTTACTTTCTCGGTGGACTAGAGAAACGAGTCTCCCTCTGCCGAAGTTTAATCCTGCGAGATAGGATTTAATATGATTGGATTAGAGATATGTTTTTTCGGTCCTATAAGACCAACCCGACAGAGAAAAACCGAAAAAAGTTCAAACGAGCCAGGAATTGCTGCAAAATGTTTCTCAAGCCCTTGAAATTTCAATAAGACCAAAAATTGATGCAAAAAATACTACAATGTCTCAAAGGTAGTAACAATTTTTGGTCGTTCGTCAAAAATATTAAAAATTCCGTCTCATCCTCCATCCCAACGCTCATTTACAATGACATTCCAACTGTCAGCTCTTTGGACAAGGCCAGTCTTCTTGCCGCACACTTTGCGGCCAGCTCAACACTCTCATATTGTGCTTTGTCTCTGCCTACACTTGAGTGTGTCACTTTCGCACTCGTGTAGTAGCAAGAGTACTTAAAGATCTTAACATTCACAAATCCCCTGGTCCAGATGGTATTTTGTCCATTGGTGATCTAATAGCATGTCTCACCGAAAAGTGGAACCAAAGCGTACATCAATCTGGCGAAAGCAAGGTAGTTGCACTTAATATTTCTAAGACATTTGACAGAGTTTGGAGTTTGGCATCAGGCTCTTTTGTCGAAAATGCGTGCTTTGGGGATCGAAATTACCTTTCGGAACGTTCAATTCAAGTTGTCTTGGATGGTTTCAAGTCTGATGTTCACAAAATAAATGCTGGTGTGCCCCAGGTCTCCGTTCTGTCTCCGACACTCTTTTTAGTTTTCATCAACGATCTTTTGTCTGCTACTTCTAATCCAACATATTCCTTTGCTGACTCGGCTTTTCATATTCGTTCCAGGACTCACGCTCCTGCTCTTCGGCTGTAGAACGGGGACGGCAGCGTATGTTAAGCTCATTAAATTCCTATAACCAGTTGGGGAACTATCAATAGACTGGAATTTAATGCTTCATAAACATAATGGATTGTGTCATACTTTGGCACGTGACCCCCATGATGCAACGCTGGTGGAGGATTTATCACCTACGTCCGTCTGAAAGCGTCGAGTGTTAACTGAAATCCTGCTTGTTGATGGCAGTGGGGGTTGTCAACGTGTTTGGTTGAGTGCCGTCCCTAGAAACGTTGCATTCGAATTTGAAATTCTGTTCCCACGAGTAACTACGAAAAAAGTGGTCGATCTGCACTGAGTCTCGCTGCATAACAAGGCTTATTAGTCTGGCATGGTCCGGATATAGCCCAGGAGATGAGAGTGATTACGCGGGAAAGAAAGGATGGGGGATAAGGTTGCCTCCTACTCGTCGGTGGCAAGTGTTGGCGGTCTGGTCGCACTTTAGCACTACACCGCAGAAGGTGGTCAATGGTGAAGAGCTCATCCATCAGTTTACTCTTGGTTGTTTCCTAAACCGTACATCTTACCAACATTTAAAACCAGTGTGTGTCGATGTCTTGCTTTCTACAATATTTCTTAAATTTTACTATCGGTCGTGTTGTGTGAAATCAACGGCTTAAGGGTGCCTATAATGACTTAAGCGTGTGCTTATTACAACAAAAAAGTTAACTCCTTAGCGGGCAACAGGGGCAGGTGACGATGCGATTAACCCCCATGATACCGTCCCACATATTTGCCACACGCCAAGGTGGTATTGCATATAACGAAATCTGACTTGGCTTTAAATACCTTTTTCAAGCCTTTTTTAACTAATTATTGATTTAACTTTGATGTCCATGTCAACCAATCGATGCCACAAGGAAGCCCTTCTATCAAAATCGCTCGTTCACCACATAGCTAATGAACTAAGTTTTCAATTTCCGTCATGTATGTACGAGTATCTACGGATATCGTTTATTTTTTGCGTCGTGCAGTGCTCGGTTTTATTTCTTATTTTAAAATTTAATTAAATTCTTCTTATAGGGTTATGACAAATGTAAATTAATTTTTATAAATACCAACGAGTTTAATTTTATGGTGGAATGAGTAAAATTCTAAATGAGGGCACACTAATTTAAAAGGTTTTTTTTTTCAACCCCCACCATGAGGGCTGCGAGCTAGTGCCCAGCCTTTCGTTTATAGTTCACCTCAAAAGTGCATATTTGCAATTACATAAAATCCACAAAAAACAAAACAACAGTAAAAAGAATAAGGAAAAGCAGAAGAAGAAGAAAAAAAAATCCTATTTAATTTTTTTCTAGGCGCTAATGTAATTAGAGTCATATACCTTCAGTGTAAGCCTTGAATTTTTTAGTTCTTCGCGAATTTCGAAAGCGAGAACATCGGAAACCAAAAACTCCAGAGCTGCGAAGAGAAAACAAAAAAAAAAAGAAGAAAAAAATCCTTGCTACATGTATTAAGCACTGGAATATTCCACAAGTGTAAGTGTGCGTTTCTTTAAAAAGGCAACAAAGAGTCCTGTTTTATCCTTAATAGGTTTCCGCGTTCAGTGTCGTTCGTTTTCGTGTTTGCTTTCCTTTTACTTTTTTGTTCGCTTTCGTACGCGTCCTTTTTTTTTTTAAATAAAAACAGAACACAAAAAAAATAGATATCCTTCGAAGGACATCTAGAAAAACAAACAAAAAAGTGCCACTGTTTTTGGACTAATTGGAGCTAAGTTCAGAAATAAAATACAAATGATTGAAATCACGGATTTATAGACAATTTATTGTAAGTTTTAGTTAAAGTTAAAACATTGTAATTTTCTTGATAATTTTTGAAGTTATATTTTCTGCAAATTGCCCCGAAATTACGAGTAGATGCTTTTTTTCTGATTTATGTTCCGCAGTTGAAAAGCCATATAATTGCTACGTGATATTTAAAAAAATCCATAAGAAGTGGTCGATGCCATTATGTATGGATTATAACATCGTTCAAATGTTCGATGCGGCTTCGCTGGGTGGCGCGCATCCGAATTGTCCAATTCTCCATGACTCTGGCGCATACGAGGGGCGTTCAAGATATTCTCGGTATCGGGGTGAAGCTGTGGTTGCATATATAAATTGACTTATTTGTCAAGTAACACTATTATTTTAGTGCATTCATGTAAAATTTAATATAAATGTGATTATTAATTCGCGTTTTATCTCTAGTTAAACAGAATCATAATGGCAACTGAGGCGATGATGGTGAAAATTGAGCATCGCGCTGTAATTAAATTTCTCACTAAGCAAGGAAAAAGTCAAAAAACTATTCATGAAGAGATGGTGGCTGTTTACCAGGGTTCCGCACCTTCATTATCAACTGTGCAAAAGTGGTCAAGTGAGTTCAAGAGAGGCAGAGAGAGCATTGAGGATGACCCCCGCTCCGGCGCCCCGGCTACTGCTTGTACGGGAGAAAGCATCAAAGAAGTCGAAAAACTTGTTCTTGAGGATGCCCGAATAAAGGTGAAAATGATGGCAGAGATCACCAAGCTTTCAATTGGTACCATTCACACCATTCTTCATGACCATCTTAACCTTTCAAAGGTCAGTGCAAGGTGGGTGCCACGAATGCTCACAGCGCCTCAGATAAAAAGTGAGAATCGCATGCTGTAGAGAGCTTTTGGAGATGTGTAGTGAGAACGCGGACGGTGTTATGGATCGAATTGTTACTGGGGACGAAACATGGGTCCACCACTATGACCCTGAAAGCAAACAAGAGTCCATGCAGTGGCATAAAAAAGGAACAGACCCCCCGAAGAAGTTCAAAGTCACTCCGTCTGCCCGAAAGCTCATGGCCACAGTTTTTTGGGACTCAAAGGGAATCTTGCTCATTGAGTACAAAAAAAAAGGTGAAACCATCAACGCCACATCCTACGCTTCCACTTTGCATAATTTGCGGGAGGAAATTAAAAAGAAAAGACGGGGTAAACTCGCAGCGGGTGTGTTGCTTCTTCATGACAACGCTCCTGTTCACACGGCGCGAGCTTCCAAGGCTGCTGCGCGAGATTGTGGTTTCGAAGAAATCCAACACCCACCCTATAGTCCAGACCTTGCCCCTAGTGATTATTTCCTGTTTCCGGATTTGAAAAAATGTCTTCGTGGAAAAAGATTTTCGGATGATGAAGAACTCAAGTCGGTATTTTGCAGAGAAAGAGGAAATTTATTATTTTGAGGGTTTAAAAAAGCTTATCTCAAGATGTAACAAATGCATTGATGTTAGGGGAGATCATATTGAAAAATAAAAACAATTTCAATTGAATTCGCATTTTCCTTCATATCGATACCGAGAATATATTGAACGCCCCTCGTAAATCAGGCTGAATTTGCCCGATGGCATGGGTTATGTTGGCTTTGAGGGCCGCTGTGGTTTGTGGTTATTCGCATAGACCTGCAACTTCAGAAAACTCCACAAGAAAAGGTCTAACGAGGTCAAGTCGAATGATCTCGGTGGCCAGTTCCTCCACGTGAGATGACCATGCCCTCGAATCGCTCGTGCAGAATTTCAAATGTGGCGTGAGCTGTGTGGCACGTAGCGCCGTCCTGTTGAAACCACATGTCGTTGATGTCCATATCATCCAATTCAGGCCAAAAGAAGTTGGTAACCATCGACCTACAGCGCTCGCCGTTGGCGGTGAACGGTGATGGCCTGGCTAACGTCGTTCTCAAAGAAATATAAACCGATGACGCCACCAGCCCAAAATCCACACCAAACAGTGAGTTTTTTGGGATGCATTGGACGCTCTTGGATCTCGTGTGGATTGGTATTGTCCCAACTTCGACAATTTTGTTTGTTGGGTACGTCAATTCATCTAGAAATGGCCCTCATCCCTGAAGATGATTTTTCGGTGAAATTTGGGGTCACTTTCTAACTGCTCCAGAACCTACTCAGAGAACACACGTCGTTCTCTATGTTCGTTTACCTTCCGGGTGCAAGCGAAAGTCACGACGCAAAATTTTCCAAGTTGTGGTCTGCGAAGGTCCGAGTTTTTGTGGGCGACGCGAAATCGACACCCTCGGACTCTCCTGTACACTCTCACGGACAGTGGCGATGTTTTCGGCAGATCTTGCATTTCGTCGATGTACGGGTGTTGGTTTATCGTTTACAGAACCAGTGGACTCAAATTTATCCACCACACTGCGAATAGTCCTCTTGGTAGGACGACTATGGCGTCTTTTATCATTTGCACGTGTTGTTGAACGCTATTTCCGTCTATGGTGATTTGGCAAAACAGATTGAATAAATGACAGACGTAGCTTCAACTGTCAAAATTCGGAAGTCCCTATTGGAAGACCGCTTACAAGTTCTTTGGCTTAAGGAGACTTTTGAATTGAAAGATGACTTTGAGCTTCAGTCCATGATACAGGCTTTTTCATTAGAAGCGCCCAAAGTTGTTTCATACATAAAAACAAAATTGTCTAACGTATCAAAATTTTATTTGGGATATAATATGTGATACTACTCAAATGTCTTTCCCAGAAATGCTTGCAAGAATGGATGTGCTGGATCCAATTCCCCATGACTTTTTGCATAATCCGGGTAGTTATCTGTCGATTTCACGTTAAATGTGCGCCTCCAAGTCACCTAAAGTTTCTGGCTAATTGGCGCAGATCAGAGACTTTATGTGGTCCCAAATAAAAGAGTCTAAAAGTGCTAAAATACGACGATTGCCCAACTTCGTATCCAATAACTCGATTATGGTATAACATTCTCGTATACTTTAATCGAAATACCAATTACAATCATTTGGATCTATCAAATTCGCACAGAGACGATCTTTTCCGGCGTGTGTTCGGCGGTATTCCCTCCACCCCTCGCTTCTAGATGACGCTTTCACTGTCATGCGGTGTAGATATATGTTAAACTGCCCGTGTCCAGAGATAAACTGGGTGATATAGTAATCCACTTTACCATGATTCCGCTCCAGCCACGGGCCCAGGACTATTATGAGTCTGTGCGTCCACCCACCCACGACGCATTCCTGCTGCTAGCACGCAAATGCTCTATTCCTCCTGTTGCTTTATTTCTGCGCTCCCGAGCCAGCAAAATGGCGGCAAGTGCTCGCGGTCCGAAGAGACCCGACGGGTTGTACCGAGGTAAGTCGCTTTCGGGACCCGTACCAGAACATAGAATTGGCGACCGACGCTAGTAAGCTTCCTTTGGCCCCGCTTGAGGCGCCAAGATTGCTTATCAGCCTAGATAGAGCGCCTGCTACCTTTTCCGCGTTTATCAGACGCCTTCTCTATGTGTTCCCCACATTTCAAGATAGCGAAGTATTCAGCTCACGTGGTCTACCGCATTCGCGTCATTCACACGAAAGTCACCTCGAACCGTCGTTATCTAAGGAGGACTACCACCTCCGGTTTTGGGGCGGTCAGCTCAAACCCTTGACTCCGCAGCCAGTTCGCCGCTCCACGAAGCCTGTCAGCCTGGCTCAAGAGGAATTTCTAGGCGTAGGAGCCAGTAGTAGACGAGTCCTAGGCCACTTTCGACGTAAACCGTTTCTCGCCTCGTCCCTCTGTCGTGTCGTACCGGGGTACTCGATCTTTTAAATATCTATATAGCATCTTTTTAAGGAAGTCCAGTACAAATTGCTACCTCAAGGCCTGCCGAATGTTGGACCATCTTGCCGAGTTAAAATCGTTCTTGAGTTCTAGCGTGAGCAAGACGACGACACTCCTCGTCTCGTGTGGGGCTTGCCAAGCCTGCTTTACGATTTTTATAACCTCGGCAACCATCGTACATGTCAAGCAGACCTCGTATGGAGGGCGCATCTTCTCTAAGATTTTTCTAGAGTTATCCAGTATTCACAGCGGTCGGAATGACGACGGCGTCAGGGGCGTCGTTTGCCTTTATCCAAAAGAGCAGTGAATAGTCCGTGACGTAAACACTCGTTGAATATGTGATTTCTTCGCAGCCACGATCTTGAGGCAGGCTCGTTGTTACCTTCCTCTCTTCATAGTGATCCGGGAACAGTGTGCAAACCACTTCCTCCATGAAAGGCGGTTCCATCGGGCCAACCGGATCGGAGCCGCGGAGCTTACGGAACGCAACGAGGGTAGTCTGAAAAGTTTCCGACCGCAATGTAAAGAAAGCGGCACTCGTCAATAAAAGCTAATGAATGCTAGTTGTGCATATTTTGACAGTTACTTACCGAAGTTTCAGTCATTTTGGAGGCGCAGTTTTTAGTTTGAGTGAGTCGATGTGAGTGTTTTTTGTAAAAATGGCAAAAATTGAGTATCGAGCTGTTATTAAATTCTTGTTTTTGAAAGGCAATAGGCCTACGCGAATCAAAAATGAGTTGGACTCTGCACCATCATTTACCACAGTGAAATTTTAGGCAGCTGAATTTAAACGTAGCCGTAAGAGCTTGGGAGATGATGAACGTTCGGGACGTCCAAAAACTGCAACCACTGACGATAACATTGCTAAAGTTCACCAAATGGTGTTAGACGACCGCCGAATTAAAGTGAGAGAGATAGTAGAGGTTATGAAAATGTCCAAAGAACGTGTTTGTTAGATATTAAATCAAGATTTAGGCATGAGAAAGCTGTCCGCGCGTTGGCTGCCGCGTTTGCTTACGTTAGACCAAAAACGTATTGGAATGAACATTTCCAACGCTCTGTTGGCGCAGTTTAGGCGCAATAAGTCCGAGTTTTGGCACCGATTAATTACTGTAGATGAAACTTGGATACACCATTATACGCCTGAAACAAAAATTCAGTCAAAACAGTGGACTGCAAAGGGCGAGCCGGCTCCAAAAAAAGCAAAAACTGTTTTTTCGGCTGGGAAGGTGATGGCGACTGTTTTTTGGGATAGTAAAGCAGTAATCTTAATCGATTATCTTCAAAAAGGAAAAACCATTACAGGAGCATACTACGCATCATTACTTGCCAAGCTGAAGGCGGAAATTGCGGAAAAACGGCCACATTTGCTGAAAAGAAAATCCTGTTTCACCAAGACAACGCGCCGTCTCACAATTCAGCGGTTGCCATTGCGAAAATCCATGAATTACGGTTTGAACTGCTTGACCATCCGCCTTATTCACCAGATCTAGCCCCAAGCGACTTCTTTTTGTTCCTTCATCTAAAAACTGCTCTCGGAAGACAGAGATTTTCGTCAGATGAGGGGGCAATCACTTTCGTGAACAATTATTTTGCAGAGAAAAACGCCAAGTACTATTTGGACGGGTTAGAGAGATGGGAGCATCGCTGGGAGAAGTGTGTAGAGTTACAAGATGACTATGTAGAAAAATAAAAAAAAATTTGAGAAAAAATGTCTTGTATCATTATTCGGTCGGAAACTTTTCAGTTTATCGTATTTGATACCCCTAGCCATACGTGTCCTTATCTACCTCGGCAATAAGCTCGTGACAACAGCGCCTTTTGCTCGTTCTAATAGCGTTAGCAATGTCTGATTTTGGTATTCATACTAAACTCATCTAACCAAACTCAGAACTTCGATATCAAGAAAAGATTTAGGCAAAACGGCGCGCTATAATGCGATTACCATTGTAAAGGGTGGTTTTTTTTAGAGGCATACAAATCCAAAATGAAATCAAACACTTGAAGCTAATGCTAATGTCTATGATATGATATCGGGCATATGCGTGCCACGGCTAGCTCGATTGAAGCGCAATCGTGAAGTCTAACTGCGGCCGTATGTCAGCAATAACACGGCGAATGTTGACTTCCAAATCATCCAACGTCTTTGGTTTATCGGCATTGACTAGTGACTTCACATAGCCCCAAAGAAAGTAATCTAAAGGTGTGAGATCACAGGATCGTGGAGGCCAGTTCACAGGTCCATTACGCGAAACTATGCGCTCTGCAAATAATTTTCAGACATCTTGTTGAAACCAAAGTTCTGTCACGTCTATGCCATTCAACTGAGGAAGGAAGAAGTCAGAAAGTCAGCACTCTCCATTGACGGTAACATTCTGGCCGTCATCGTCCTTTAAGAAATATGAGCCGATGATTCCACCAGCCCAGAAAGCACACCAAACAGTGATTTTTAATGATTGTAAAGGCTTCTGAGTTTTATCTACTCAAAATTCGGCATTTTTGCGTTGAAAATGAGGATCATGCTGAATTATGTTTTCGGCCCATTCACCGAACCTACGAGGGGTATAATGGTCACGCGGTTTCAACTCTTGCACAAGCTGGATCTTTTGGCGAACCGAACAATGGTTCCCAAAATAAGTTTGCGCAATTTACACGCGTTGTTCTGGCGTTAGACTATTCATCGTAAAATTTCAAAACGTACTAACAACAAATCTACTTTCAACTGTCAAATTGACAATCTGTGGAAACAGTGTTGCCAGTTTAAAAACCAAACTTTTAAAAAAAACACCTTTACATCTCGGAATGTAGCGCCTTGAAAAATAAGTAAGCCTTCGTATCTTGGCTTGCAGTTTATTTGTAAATATTCTGTGAACGGGCCAAACCACCCTAAGCAGCTACAATAATTAAGACGACTTCAACGGTTACTTATCATCTATTGTATGTTTATATTTAAGTATAAGGATTCTAAAGAATAATATAAAAACTTTGAATTCAAAATGAAAATATTTTGACCTTCTTTTCGTTTCGGTTGCAGAATCTTTCCATACACACAGTTTCGCTGAAAAATTACCAATATTCCTTGACCATCAAGTAGTGTAGAAAAGAAATCCGCCAACATGGGGAGTGAAGACGTCGAAATGGGGAAAGCCCGTTCGGTGGATATGGACATTATCATGGCCGATGAATATGTCCTTAATCCAATTGAAAAGGATTTTATCCTAGCTGCAGAACACGGTGATTTGGCAACTGTTATTAGGTACCAAAACCTCCTTTCCTACTTCCAAAGTTTTTCTAAATAGTTTCTAGAAATATTTTTCTTTCAGCATTATAGACGATTATAAAGATGACCCAAAAGCATTCAACATCAACTGTAAAGATCCCCTTAATCGATCAGCTCTGATTTCGGCAATTGAAAATGAAAATTACGACTTGATCGTTATACTCTTGGAGAAGGGTATTGCTGTGGAAGACGCGTTGTTGCATGCGATCTCTGAAGAGTATGTCGAGGCAGTTGAAGAACTGCTGCAATGGGAAGAGGGTCACCACCAGGAAGGACAACCTTATGTAGGTTTTCTTCTACTATTATCAGATGTATAACATACAATTGTTTGTGAGTGATTTTTTTTTTTCCAGAGTTGGGAAGCTATAGATCGCTCCAGGTGCACATTTACTCCGGACATAACTCCATTGATATTGGCTGCTCATCGAAACAATTATGAGATTCTTAAAGTTCTACTGGATCGTGGTGCTAGTCTGCCTATGCCTCATGATGTTAAGTGAGTTGGGGTTTTATTATGTGTTTTTTCTTTTTCTTTTTTAATTCATTTGCATCATTGTGTCATCATAATTAAAAATATCAGCATCATTGGCATACGAGCAGCATCATCATCAGCATCAGCATCAGCATCATCATTACAAGTGTCATTGGTTTGCCGGAATGTCGCATTGAAAATCACGTAAATTTGTGTTTGATGTCAACAATAGAACGTGCAATTCAGTTGCTAGAATTTACGGACACCTGAATTGCATAGAAGTTCACTAAGCCACTGTAGTGGGTTGCAAATCCTTTATGTTTCCTAGCATCCTGTCAGCACAATGGGGCTTGTACCTGCCATTGTTTAGGGTGGTATACGCTTATGTTTGCTTGTTAGAGTGAATTTTGCGTTAAGTAAACACAAATTTTAGCTGAAATTGAAATACTCGTAGGTTTCGATGATGGCAATTGTAATCGTATCTATGAGATCAGGGAGTACAGTAACTATTACGAGTATATGAGTATGGCATTCATTGGTAGATTTTGTGGATAATTCAAGGGAATAGCGAGGCAAAATTATGAGTAGTGGTTTGGGTTAATGTTTAAGTAAATGATAGTTTTTAACTTTAATTTGGGGAAAGTACACATGTACATATGTATCTACTCGAATGTACGAAAGGTAGATACATTTGAAACATCTTACGAATATCGACTTGTCGTATAATTTTGATTCTTTGGAATAAAGTTCGAAGAAGCACAAGATCAGACAATGACTACTAAGATTGTGTTAAACCACGCATACTTTTTTTAATGAGACTCCTATCCTGATTTGTCACTTTCCGATTAAGGCACTTGTTCCTGACTGGCTCTGGAGCCAATTTTTTCAACCAGTTTTTTTCTAGCGCAATTTTTCCTTTTTTGTCAGAAAAGAGCAAGCACTAAGGAAAAGAATTAGTGCCTTGAGGAGCAAAATGAATGTTCCTTTTACTGAAATTGTTTAGTCTACCGTAGAAAATGGCTAAACGCTTTATTGATAAAGTGAGTACAGTACCAGCACGCACCAACCTGGGCTGCTTATTCACAGGGATAGTGCATTATGGCGTGGTCACCACTTTCCCAGTAGGTTTGTTGTGTTCTTTATACCCAGTACATTTACGTTCTTTACAAAAACGTATTTCTCCGTTAAGATCCCAATAAGCAGTCTAGTGTCTGAGGCAGCAGGAAAGTTGCTGATCCCATGGAAAAGCCTCATGTATTGGGGGAAACTCACTCACACTACCAGATAAGCCGAAAGGGCTTTGTTGGTGTGTGCATCGATTTGGAGATCATGGGTTTTATCCACGATCTGTCGTAGTGTGAATATTTGACCGATGGTAGGCCTGGCCTTTCCAGACTGATATGGATCAATTAGGTTGCTGACGAATGGCTTCATGCGTTCACACAATACGGCAGATAGGATCTTGTAGGCGCAGTTCAGAGTGTCTCCTTTCTTGAGGATTGGACAAACTATGCTGAGGTTCTATTCATTGGGGAATTCTTTCCTCCGACTATATTTTACAGATGTGCTGTTGTATGCTCCTTACCAAGTCATCGCTTGCTCCTTTGGTGTGAGGCCATCCGCTCCAGCAGCTTTTTTGGACTTAAGTTGAGATATGGGTGTCTTCACTTCATCCAGGTCGGGTAGGGAGAATTTTTGGTCTACATCGTCCAGGTTGAAAGGTTCATTCTGCCTGACTGCGATATTTTGTTCGTCATAGCCGTTATACAGTCTACAGAAATGCTCTTTCCAAATCCTCAGCATCGACTGCGACTCTACTACGATGTTTCTTTGTTCGTCTCTACAGGCTTCGGTTCGGGGTTTGTATCTGTGTTTCTTTTACCTTTTTGTAAAACTTTCGAAGCTCATTCCTGGATTAGCATCTCTCTATTTCTTTGACTGCGTGCTTCCTATGCTCCTCTTTTTTCCTCCTGAGAAGCCGGTGTTCGTCTCTCCTCTTCTATGCAGCTCCGCTTTGTATGCCTCTTGCTTAGCCCTATGTGTTTGCCAGCAGTCGTCGTCGTAAAACCACGGATTTCGTTGTGGTGGCCGAGTGAAACACCTTGCTTTCTGCCAAGGTTGCCACTTGGTTTCAGTACTTGATGCTGGCGGCACAGAATCTCTTAAGAGATTAAGGGAGACCCGATCGGAAAAGGATTTGGCAATCTCTTGTGATTGTAGCCGTCCGACATCAAACTTCCTCACAGTATTAGCTATTCGGGATATCTGCAACCGTACCTTGGCCACAACAAAGTAATGGTCCGAGTTGATGTAGGCCAGTTCAGACATCCATAATACGAGAGGAGTGGCTTGCGTCGATCGCAAGGTGGTCTATCTGGTTGACAGTTGATTGATCAAGAGATTTCCAAGTCCCCTTATGAGTATCAAGATGCGGGAACCAAGTGCTAGCTTTTGCTCGCCGCAAATCGACTAGCCTGCATCCGTTATCGAAGGTGGTATCGTGCAGGCTATAATTTCCGACAGTACAACCACAGATGCCTTCTCTTCCTAGCTTTGCATTAGAATCGCCGAGGATAAACTTAATACTTAGGGCACTGTTCGTATGTCTTGTCAAAGAGCTCTTAGAAGCTATCTTTGGTGCCTTCATCTTTTTCATGCGTGCGAGCATGTAAGGCTTATTTTGGCAAATTTATTTGGAAACTCAAAACTTCTTGCCTAAGTCTGCCTCTAACAACAAAACCGCATCCAAATAGGCACTGCTTTTGCCGTCGATAACAATCGCAGTAGTAAATGTCGCAGTTTTTCATTCTCTTTTGTCTGGCCCATCCGATCGCATTTCTCGGATGGCGATGATGTTTGCTTTGCAGCATTCCAAAGGCTCCCCTAGTTGTTCGGTTGTACGTGGCCTATTAAGGGACTTAAAATATACAGATCCCAAGTTCATTGTCCTTATTTTGCGTGCAGGGGTTGTCAACAGTAGATCCATCTGTATCCCAGGCTGTTGCTTCGTAATTATTTATTTTTTCCATGGCCGCGCAGTTACCCCGGTGCACAACTCTCAACCTGGGGCGCCAGTTCCATTATACAAACCCCTGGCACGAGGGGTTGGTTAAACTGAAGCGAGTGCCCCGTTCGGGGATGTGAGCGCTGCCGTTGATCCATTAAGAGCTCATCCGCCACCGACAAAGAGAGCACATCATGGAGCAATAAAAAAGTTCGGTCAGCATTTGCATTTACCGCCAATCGGACTGTTGTCACTGCCTGCTTTCCAAATCGAAGCATTAAAATCAATCGACAGATAGAGTGTTATACACTTCCCTTCTTCTGGTCCTGTTCAGCAAGCCGTCAAAAGCAGCACTTTGACCAACCACCTGCCCATTCTGATGTAGGTTAACCGTCACATGCTGGGCATATCCGATACTCTATTCATCGCTCCAGCCCTATTAAATGCGTCGTAGAACGAGCCGCAGGTGCCAATGCAGTCGAAAGATCTACCAACTTCTGGGTTAGAGCCTAAGCCCGCAGGTTTTGTTTTAAGTATGTTGGTTAGGGTCTCCAGAGCCCGCACACTGCCTGCGATGAGAAAGACCGCTTTTAATCATTCAAATTTAAGATTGAACGTCTCTGGCGCCTAGTTAGATATCTCACCCTCAGATTTTTGACTCTTAAGCCATCCTACCACAACAAGGCGGCAAAAGAAAGAAAACTCATCACTACCAAATAACACTCACATTTGGTTCAATGTGCTCATTTTTGATTTTGTCCCGGAACTTTTAGAGAGATTACTGATTTAAACCCATCAAGATATGGATATGAATCTCAGAATGTTCTTCACCTCAATTTCACTTAAGTTATTCCGATTGTAGATCTTCTGCCAGAAAGAGCAGGACGAGATATAATTTATACGTTGTTCCTACAACTTCTGAAGTATTCATCATGTAGAATTCCAAGAAATACCGCATTAATTAATATAAAATACGGAGTGTGTCCCTTTATGACTTATTTTGCCGCATCCGGTATATGTACTGTATATTAATCATCAATTAATTTTGTAGAACTTTCTGGAATACTTATGAAGGAAAGGGTGTGGCAGATGGTCTAGAATGGGGGGTTTAACCATATGGGGTTTGTGACAACAATCACGTTGCATTCAAAGTCATCACAATATGAGACTAGCTAAGTCAAGTAGGCTAATAAGTGGTTAGAAAACTCCACCTTGAGATGCCCTTCTCCTGACTCTTTTTTCTGGAAATCACATCCTTGTAATTGAAGTTTACTATACCCGATCTGAGCATTATATCGATCCAATCTGACAGGCCCGTAAACTAGTAGTATGGAGTTTTATATCGTCGTACTGCTTGTACTTGTGAGGCCCTCAAACATGTTGTTGCTCCCTATGATGGTGTCACTTCATCAGGCAGCGATGGCTTATTTCTGTAAAAACATGCAAGTCTGTTACTGCCATTCTGAAGAAAATTTTCACTGCTAGCCTGACATTGGTTACATGTCGAACTCCTTGCGAAAATTGAGAGTTTGACAAAAGTAAGCTAAGGGCTTTAGTCCTATTAGCTCGAATTGTTGGGCCTCATACGCATAGAACTGTTTCGCAAATGCATCCTGCAATCGTTAGGACTTTGTGACTGTGCTCCCAAATCTATTGATCGAAAAGAGAGAGTACGCGTTCGGTATTTTCAACGACGTGATAGCGGGGACGATCATGTGTTCAGGCATATGCGGATGATCCGATCTTATTCAATCCAATGTTTGGCCTACTAGAAATGGATGGGCAGTTTATTCCCCCAAAGCTGGGGTCCCATGCCATGCAAAGCAAGAAGCTGAATAACTTGATTCATCTAACATCCTTGAGTACAGAGCTATGAGTTGGTAGCAAAGAAACAAACTCGTTAAAAGTGTTCCTCACAGTGTGAACTTTTTCTCAAGCATAGGTTAATCTATTTTGTACACCGAACCTTCAATATATCTATCGGATTATTCGTCAAATAAAGCATACGGTGTAAAGAAAAATATTTTATCAATAAAAACGTAATGGCCGGTACACCAAATTCTAATGACATTCAGCAGAGCGGCCTTCGGTCCGTTAATAAAACTGCCACCTCTCTTAAGGTATCGAACTCTATGGATAATCTGACTTACTGACTTAATGAGCTCTATTGTTTCGGCTATTATGTCCTTAAATAGTGAATCTCATACTAAGCTGCAGTCGGTGGAAGCTATTGTAAATTAAATGACAAGTGTAAAGCTCTCCATTCTTCTATGAAATCATTGCAAGATGTTAATAAACAAATCAGGGGGGATAGAAAGCGAGCTACTGATGAACGTTAGTTTTAAATGCTTGAAGGCTATAATGACTAGGAAATAAAAAGCTAGGGAGGGCATGCCATAAGCGAGTTGAATGGCTCCGAAAAGAATCACGATGTTTTAGAGTACGTCCGAAAGTGGGGTTGAGCGTATACTGATGAGCATTCATAGCAAGTCGAGTGTTACGGTTACAATTTTGAAGGGGCGGACTGCTACTGGCGATTTCTATGGAGGACTGATGGTTTAAATAGCGATAAAACAGAGTGAGACGCGAGACATTCCGTCACTGTTCGAGTGTGTCCATTGTCTGAGTGATATCAGTATCACCTATGAGTTCTATCGCACAGTTTTGAATCCTATCTAGCAGGTGCAGAGATGTTTTAGGGCGTACCCTACCAGATGTGGGCATTATACTCCAATTTCGGAGGGATAAATGTCATATATGGTACATTGTGGCAAAGATCACAGGTCGTGAAGTATTTTTTACATCGTTTGAGAAAATCTAGGCATTTTGCAGCATTTTTTACCACACCGAAAACGCGATCATTCCAATGTAGGTTGTCATGGACATACATACCGAGAATGGAAAGTTTTTCGGTTTCGACGATGCAAGTGCCGTTCAAGGATCGTTTAAGGACAGCAGACAGCAGACAGCATTGTGTTTAGGAAGCATTAAATTCAACTCTGTTAGTGGTTCCTCAATTAGTTATGCTGTTAATCAGAATTTAATGGGCTTAACATACGTTCTACAGCCGAAGAGCAGGAGTGCGAGTCCGGGAACGAATATGAAAAGCCGAGCCAGCAAAGGAATATATTGGATTAGAAGTAGCAGGCAAGGGATAATTGATGAAAAGTAAAAAAAAGCGTCGGAGAGAGAACGGAGCCCTGGGGCACACCAGCATTTATTTTGTGGATACCAGGCTTGAGACCTTCAAAGGCAACTTGAATTGAACGTTGCGACAGGTAGTTTCTAATCCACTGAAAAAGAGATTCATCGATCCTAAGCGCACGCATTTTCGACAAAAGAGCGTGATGCCAAACTCTGTCAACTGCCTTAGAAATATCAAGTGCAACTATCTTGCTTTCGCCAGATTAATGTTCGCTTTGGTTCGACTTTTCGGTGAGACTTGTTATTATAATTGAGCGTTGGAATGCAAGATGAGGCAGAGTTTTTAATGTTTTGACGAACGAACAAACGTTTTTACTATTTTTTGGACATTGTATGTAGTATTTTTTGGCTCAGTCTTTGGTCATGTTGAAATTTCACATGCTGGAGAAAGACGTTACAGTCATTTCTGGCTCGTTAGAACTTTTTTTCGGTTTTCCTCTGTCTGGAACAGAGATCCTCTGTAGGACCGAAAAAACATTTGTCTAACTCTAACAGTGACTCTGCAGCTCGAGTCGTACCATGTCTTTTCTTTTGGTTTGATGCTCTTCGTCTGATGAGGGATAAAGGATCTCATTCCAAAGAGAATAGTGTCTGTGATCATAACAGCAGCGGCATCCATGTCGCTATCGAGGAAACATAACTTCCAGATGAACGACTAAACAAGCTGTTAAGTCCTCTCTTATTGACTTTCTCGTATTGCCATACGGGTCTTTTAGGAATTTTCTCTTTAACTACGTAGTCGATGTATGAGAAATTAGCGAATATGACACAGTGGTCCGACGAGCCTAGAGGGGATAGCACACAGATCTTATATTTGTCAAGGTGAGAAGTTAAAAACAAGTCCAGAGTGTTGACGGTATGACCAGACGTTGATGTCTGGTATTCGCTTATTTACAAGCTGGGTTAAGTTATTTTGCGCAGCGAAGATTTCAACATACCGTCCTGCGGGTGTTGTCTGTCCAGAAAGTCAAAGCCACCCAAAATTGTGTATCAAACTCGTTAAAAGTCTAATTGCTGTCCGGTTTGAGGCTTCTGTAAATAAAGCCATACTGGATAATTTGCTTACTGAGATGGAATTTTAACCACATGAAGTTGAATTCTGGATTGGAACATCAATCACATTCTGGTGGAGTTTGGTAAGCTACAAGTAAATGGCGAGACCGCGGTAAGAGAAGAATAATGGTACTAGTTTGTAGCCAGGTAGCGTCAGATCAGAGTGTTCTGAGAGGTGTGGCCGGGGATCTACCTGTATGCCAAAACAGCTGGTCTGTATTTATAGGTAACACAAGAATCACAAACACTGACGATACTAAGCACAACTGCGAAGTTAAAATTCAGAATTGGTTTGCCGAATCAAATTGTTGTAGGAAACAGCACACCAACAAAATTCATACTTGTTCGCGTGCACTCGTCAATGGTTAGCTCGGCACTCATCATCGATGAAATGGAAGAGTGTTTCTTAAAAATCTGCAAGCAAGCGAGCTATTATTTTTTCTTGCGTTCAGCTTTATAAATTATCACTGCACCTTCCTCTTCAGCAAACTCATTGATCACCGTTGCTACTGAACCTAAAAATGTTCATTTGAAAGGCATACTCATAACAGTAAATATTGCAGAGAACTTTGCTGCTGTCATCAATGATGCGGAAAATAAAACATTTGGCTGCGTTGCCAATGTGTATTATTGTTATATTTCTAATACCGACGTTACTTTTTGATGTACAAGTTTCACAAGATATACCATATGTTATATTTATTTCTTTTTTTAATTACACATTCTGTGAAAATATAACCGGGACTGAGTCTTTCGAACGGTTTCTTAATTTTTTTGTTTCCTATTTTGGTACAACTGTCATCTATTCTAAGCCAAAAACATTGGTTAACTTCAAGGGCTATCTGCGATTTTTACAATGGAAAAAAATATTGAGCACAGACTTTGTTCAAAATTTTATGTTGCGAACGGAAGTATTTGTTCGAACGCGATAAAAAAGTTGGAGAAAACTTACGGGGACTCTGTGATATCGACAGTAATAGTATTTGAGTGGTACAGAGCATTCAAAGAGGGCCATGAAGTTGTTGAAAATATGGCCCAACCGAAACGGCCTGCAACGACTGTTAGCTCGGAATTTCTTCCGGTGGGTCAATCAGTAAATAAACAATATTATTTAAGCCTTATGAAGCGTTTGATGGAGAGTATCCGCTGCAAAAGACAGATTGTGGCAGAACAACTCTTTGATTTTTTATCACGATAATGCACCATATCACAAATCCATCCTTGTGCGAGCGACTTTTTGACCAAAAAACGCTACCAATATGGCATCATGTGACTTTTTCCTATTTCCGAAACTCAAATTACCTCTTCATGGGACCCGTTTTGACTCGAGAAAGAAATTCGTTGAGAGAACCTCATCCCGGAATATGCTTAAAAAAAATGTATGGATTACTGGATTATTTTTTGGAAAAAATGAACCGCTTCTAATGGAGCCTATTGTCAAGGAGACAAAATAAATTTTGATGTTTCACTTGTGTTATTTTTACTGACAGAATGTATGTTTGTTTTATAATTTAAATTTTTTGCGTAGCTTCTTATTTTGTAGACTTTATAAACTATGAAACTTGTTTCACTCATTTTTATTTTTATTTATTTCTTCATTTGTAATGTTGCTTTTCGATTTTATTTTATTAAATTTATTTTCTATTCTTTGAAATTCAATTTAATGTCATAACTGGTTGCGGTGCTGTTTCTTCTTTCTGAAAGCGATATATATTTCCACGAATATTTATCAAATGAATTCCAACAATCCTGATTAAATAAGCTGAGTTCTCAATGTAATCTGTGAGTCAGATCAAGGTCTTGAAGTTTGCCACATTAATCATCTTGTACCAAATATTCGGCGCTTCTAAGATTGATGTGGTAATGGTTTCTGAATCTTGACTCTTGACTCTTGAATCTTGTTTAGAAATGGCCATAAAAACAGGCTTGGTGGTGGTGTGTGTATTTATGCTAGAAAGTATTTCAAGCCCAAACGAGTCTTATAAGTTTATTTTATCATTTTACTGTCTTTGTTAGCTTTGTTTGTAGTCCTAGTATATAGTATTCACCACCTAATTGCTTTACTGCAGAAAACTTTGTAAAATTTGAAGATATTCTACCAAAATTATACGAAAAATATTGTAAAGTTCTGTTAGTGGTGACTTTAATGTCTTATGTGCAAAGAGCGTCTTTTCAAGTAATTTAAGCGTAATCCTATACCACGCAATAGATTTAAATATGACAGTTTACGGAATGAAGTTACAGGTACAACACTTACACAAACTGCCAAAATTTCCTATTTTTCGAAAAAACTTGACGTTCAAATGGACTCTAAGCCAATTTAGAAAAAATCTAAAAGTCTTCAATGAAAATAACTCCAAATCCTCAATACCTCCAAGCCATCAATTTTCTGTATGGATCTAAGCGTTTTAGAACTGGATTCATTTTATTTTCAGCGTATTATTGAATTTAACATATTCAAAGCAATAAGCCCAATTAAATCGAATATTACAAGACCTGATGGTATTTCTCCAAACTTGTTAAAGCTAATAATTTATCATATACTCGTAATATGCGTCACAACATTTTCAATATTTTCATTTACAGTTCTCAATGCCCTGATAAGTAGAGAGTAGCTGGTATGGTACCAGTACCAAAAAAGTTTAATTTAAAATGTGTTACTGATTTTAGACCTATCAGTAATGTACGTTTTTTGCCTAAGACTTTTGAAGAGATACTATTTAATCAGATCCAAAGATACTTAGAAGATAATAATAAAGTGTCGAACTGGCAATCTGTTTTTTTTTAAAAAAAACATAGTTGTGAGTCCGATGTCTTAAAAGTTAGATCTGTTTTCGATTATAATGAAATTTTTATCGCAGTTCTCGTTGATTTTCCTAAAGCTTTTGACTGCATTGATCAACAGAACATGTAGATAACTTTAATTTCTCATATTCTTCTTCAAAGTTACTAAATTGTTATCCCGAAATTATACATGCTGGTGTTCCACAAGGTTCTGTCTTAGGACCACTTTTATTCTAGCTTTTTAAAAATGACATCCCGAACATTTTTAATAAGTAAAGTATGCATATGTATCCTAATGATGTGACTATATATTTCGCACACCCGATTGGCCTTATGGAAGACTGCGTTGCAAGGGATAATGTAGATCTTAGGAATATATCTAACTAGTCAATATGTAACAAGGTGAAGTTAAATCCTTCAAAAACAGAAAGCAAATGTATTTTGCTTTCAAAAAATAATGCCTGTCTGAATGATTTTTCAGCTATTATCCTCGATGGTATCCCTGTTAATGTTGTCGATGTTGTCCAATACCTTGGTTTCTATATTAACTCATCACTTACTTCACTGCATAAACTTTAGACATTCAACAAATTACTTACACTCCTCTGTGAAAAAAGGTTAACTAAAACGCTCATATTGTCATTATTTATGTTTAACGGTTCTGTGTTCCCCTGTCTATATAGTGTTTGTAAACATAAACTTAATGTTACTGTTGGCGATTGTGTTCGTTTATTTTTTAAAATTCCCAGGTCCTTTTCCATCTCCAGTTTAAGATCTTCTGTTGTAGGCTCAAATCTTAGCTTGTATTTTATTTTTTGTAATATTTTAAAACTTTTTAAGGTCACACAAAAATCTAATATCTAATGCAATGATACCGAAACTCCGGTTGCTGCGGGAATACAAAGTCTAAATAAAACATGAAAGCAAAATGTCAAAACTTTTAAATTGTGTGTAGAAAACAGTTTTTCCGAAATCAGTTTTTCTAAAACAAAAACAAAAAAAAGTTTCGCTAAATAAACTGTTATTAATAGCATCAACACTGCTCGGACAAAATCATGAGTGAGAAACACGGGAAAGATCCAGTTCGAGTAGCACTGAAAATTCTAATCGAGAAGTCGGGTGCGAATTTTTCACCAGAAGATGTTTTACGTGAATTCCGTCTAACCAAGGATAAAAGTTCGAATAAAAAATTACTGAAAATCTTAGAAATCATTACAAAGCGCAGTCCAAATGCAAAAGAGCATTTGATAGAAGCGGCAAAAAATTTAGAGAGGAAAGATCCATTGTATTGTTTATTGCAATTCCTCAACCACTATTCAGAAATGAATATAAAAAAGGAGATCCCAACATCAACACCTCCCCTAAGCTCGACAAAGATTTTCGAGACTGTCACACCGGAAAATGTTTCAGATATTAAAGAACGTATAGTTCAAGCTGCAAGCGTTAGTTCGCCGAATCTATTTCCAGCTTCGGATAAAAATCGGACGGATGTTCTTTGGGATTTTCATAAAATCGATATGATGTCTTTTCAGCAGAACAATATCGCTGCGATTCCAATTACTAGCCAAGAGAATTTACTTCTTTTCGATTTGATCTATTGCCTGACAGGAATGCGCGGATCATATATAACACCTGTGGAGAGCAAGAGTAATGAGTACAGTTTAAGGTTTAAAATTTCTGATCAAATCCATAGTTCATTAAGGGACATTGCGCAAGAGATTTTACCTCTAGCATCGCATTATACTTGTGTACAAAAATTTAAACAAAAAGCCAGTTTTGCCAACTGTGGTCAAGTGTTGCAAGCGCTAAGTGCTGCATTGAGGGATCTTATCCATGACTACTATCTTCTTTTATCACAACTTGAATCTGAACTGATGGCTGAGAATCTTACTTTACACAAGATGTTGTTTTATGTTCGTCCGACCCTAAACACAATGGAAGTGCTTGCTGATGCTGTTTCTGAAATAGTTTGTAACGACCTGCGCGGTGGACAAGCTCTCACTTTATTGTACGATAAAATAAGTGCATTGACGGGCGATGAAGAATCCCAAAAGTTTATGATACAATTAACGCAGCTGGCTGCAGTGCCGTATATGGACATACTACAGCTCTGGGTACAAAAGGGTGTTATTGACGATCCTCAGCAAGAATTCTTAGTGGAAGATAATGAAGTTATAAGGAGGGAGGAGTTACCAGAACATTATTCTGCGGATTATTGGGAAAAGAGATATACGATTCGACGTGAACGCATTCCCCGGTTTTTGGAAAAAGTGTCCGAAATTATTCTACGTACTGGCAAATATTTGAATGTCATTCGTCAATGTGGTAAAAAAGTCACTCCACCACAAACAATGAATCTCCAGTTCTCTCCAGCGAATCAAAACCATATGACTGTTATTCAAAATGCCTACCATTTTGCGTCGAAAAATCTACTTGAAGTTCTTCTAAAAGAGAACGATTTAATGGGCCATCTTATGTCTGTTAAACGTTACCTTTTACTACATCAAGGTGATTTTATTACCCAGTTTATGGATGCCTGCCAAGAGGAGCTGGCGAAGAATGTGGACCAAGTCTTGCCAATGAAATTAGAGAATCTCTTAGGATTAACATTACGTTTATCGTCGGCGAAACATGATCCCTATAAAGATGATGTACACTGTGAGTTACTCACATATGATTTGGTCACACAAATGTCTAAGATAATTAACAACGAGGAAGAATCGATTAGATTTAGTCGGTTTGGAGTGCTTTGCGTTTAGGTACGAGGTAAAATGGCCTGTATCTTTGGTGTTGAATCACATAGCTATATCAAAATACCAAATGCTGTTTCGTCAACTTTTCTATTGCAAACATGTTGAGGGACAATTATGCAAGGTTTGGAAGGAGAATAGTTCTGCCAAAAAGTTTTCACCTCAAGCAGCTGAACTATATAGGTCTGCCTTTACCTTACGTCAACGAATGATGAACGCTGTACAAAACTTGGAGTACTATATGATGATTGAAGTTATTGAACCGAATTGGCATATATTTATACAGAGTATGGGAAGGTGGAAAATGTCGATGAAGTTTTAGCAGTGCATCAAGACTTCCTCGATTCATGTTTAAAAAATTGTATGTTAACAGATCCAACGCTATTAAATCGCTCCATGTTCAAGCTGTGTAATATTTGTTTAAAGTTTTGCGAATTCATTCAGAGAGATTCATCTTCAGCCTCAACTGATTCCTTCTCCGAACAAGTTAAGCGTTTCGATTTGGAGTTCACTGGGCTGTTGATTGGACTTTTGAAACAAATCAATGATGTGGCATAATCCATCAGATCGATTTATTAACTTGGTCCATCGTATCAATTTTAATTCGTTGTACAATGAACAAATGGATAAATTGTGTGCTAAGGACTCAATGGCAACGAATCATAGAAAAACAAATTAGTTGTGCAGTATTCGTATAATTTATTTATTTTATTTTTCGTTTTTTATCTGTTCTCGTTCTTTTTAATATTCACTTGCGCCGCAATTTTTAATAAAATTTCAATAAAACAAACATTCCCAAGTTACTTACCCTGCTATCAGGACAGCACTTGGTTACAATCCGCCCAAAAAAAGGAATTTATGCAGCAGAATTTTCCAAAAGAAAAGACAGCGCATTTTATTTGAATTCACTAATTTTGTTTTATAGAAAAATATTATGCCAAAGAATATGACTTGACAGTCGGGTGGAAATAAGCAATCTGAAGTTGGTTCACTCAACTCATCACCAGCTAGCTATCGTCTGTCTACTTTGGTTGGCGGGCACAGTAGAGGCCCACAAATTGCGCACAAACGGCCATCCTGGTTGTGTCTCGAAATCGAGAAATCGTCTTGAATAGTGGTTAATAGTGTTCCTGGAACAGTCTTTATGTAACTGTATCTTCTTTCTTGGATTAGACCTTTATCGCTTATTAACGTCTAATTATCCACGTCGTTGCCAACACTTCCAATAGTTTCGTCATTTTCGTCCTCTTCCTCCGTTGTACTTGCATAAATATCGCCGCATGGCTTCATATTATCCGCGCTTGTCATCGTTACTAGTGGAGCATCGTGAATCCCTACTCTTCTTACTTCATAGCGATCCTTTGGAGACACCTTCGTAACGGACCTAGAAATTTAGAACAAATTTCTTGATTAGCACCCAATTGAGTTTTCTTAATAGCTACCAAATCGTTCGTTTTGTATCCTAATGATCGGATGGTACGGCTTTGATCGCAATTTTTGCAATGTCTTCGTTCCGTTCAAATAATAGTTCGAATGGAATAAGTTTTATACTTCTACTCCATGTAGAGTTAAGCCACTGTTGTAGCTGGTTTGCATAGCTGTATCACTTGCTTGGATCATTTACGCACAACTTTGCCAAAGCCAAAATGATTTTTCGGTTTATTCTCTCCACCTGGCCATTTCCTCTAGGCACGCCTGTTGTAACCAATGTGTGTTCAATATTCTCTTCTTCACAATATACTTTAAATGCGTTTGAGGTGAAGGCCACTCCTTTATCAGAAATTATGCGGTAAGGGTTCCCAAAACAGATTTCTGTAACCGAAATTTGGCAAGCACTTCGGAAACTCCGGTAGATTACACTGCGCAGATCCAAACATATTTGATAAAAGCGTCTACGACTCAAAAAATATACTGTTTCCCTGCAGCTAAATTGATATCGGATTCAAATATTCTTCCTGCTTCCCAGCCTTACGTTCACTGACAATACATGGGATGCAGTTTCTCTAACACATCTCGATTTTCTGCTTCAGCTAAGGAATGTAATAATCACGACAAATTAACTCTTCCATTTTCCGCAGTTAAAATGTGCTTCTGCGCGAACAGACTTTATGACCGCCTGTTGCAATGCAAGGCCTTGTAAGGAATATCTTTTTCTGTGAAAAATCCTCATAAACTTATCTTTATCTTGCGAGTTTCTTATACTTGCTAAAAACTCGGGATCCAAAATCATGACCATTGGATTTCGACCCAAAGCATCAGCATGTTTCATGCTTATACATGGGCGGTGTTCACAGTCAGGTTAAAGTCGAATTCTTCAAAGGTTAACGCCTAACCGGCTATTCTGGATGAGATCTCTGTCCTCTCCATTGTGCCCTTGAATGCCAGGCAATCGGTAATAATTTTGAGCTTCAACCCCAATAGATATACTCTGAATTTCTTTACGGCTTTTATTACTGAGAGGACCTCTAAGTATCTCTGTTCCGCACACGTTGTTTTCTTACTGTAGTAGTAAACTATGTGCAATTTGCCATCGTCACTTCTTTGAAGTAGAACAGCTCCATAGCCAAGTTTGCTCTCGTCGGTGTGGATCTCGGTTTCTGCTTCCGGACAATACAGCCTTAATATAGGCTCATTAACCAAACAATCCTTCAAGGTCTGTAAAGCTATTTTCTCAGCCGCCGCAAACTGGAAAATGAACTCCTTTTTAAGAAGAGCTATCAGAGAATAGTTCGGAATAAACTTCCGAAAATACCCGGCAAGACCAAGAAAACTTTGGACTTTGTTGGCTGCGGAAACTTCCTTACTGCCAAAGTTTTGTAGTGTGAGGGCTTTATAAAACCAAAGGCAATTACGTAGCCCATGTATTCGATCTCCTCACATAGGAATTGACTCTTTTTCCATTTCCAGAGGCTACTTGAAGGACTTTCTTTAAATTTTAAACTGCTTCCTCGTTCGAGTTTGCTAGGGCTACCACGTCATCCATATAAAGTAAAACGATGTCCTCAGCTGTCAATGGCTTAAATGCTTAGGTGATGTGTTTTTGAAAAATCGCAGGCGATGTACATAAGCTTTATTGAACTCGTATTGTCCACTAGGAGTAACGAATGCGGTATACTTACGACTTCCCTCTTCAACTTCTACATGGAAAAATCCATTCTCCAAATCAAGCGTCGAAAAAACCCTTGCTTTGCTTAAGCCATCTACTATATCCTCGATTAGCGGCAGTGGATGTCGATCACGAACTATGACTCTGTCTTGTCTACGGATAGCCTATTTGTTCCGTCCCGTTTATTGGCTAAGACTATCGTTCTTGCGAACTCTGAGCAGCTTGGTCTGATTACGTCGCTCTTTATCCAGTCATTTACCTGAGCGTTGACAATTTGTTTCTCCAGGGGTGCCAGCCTTCGAGGATTTTGCCAGATAGGCTGTTGTCTTTGAGAACGATGCGCATTTTGACATTTGTTGATTTTCCATATTGAGGCTAAACTCTCTGTAACATTGGCATAAGCAGGATCGCCTAAGTTAGGCCTCGATACTTCGATTGTATTTAACCAACAATAAGGTTCTAAATTCTGCGATGAAAGGTAATTTTAAAACTTCTCCAGACATTACATAGACTGACGTTTGGAAACGACAATCGTCGATTTCTATTGTGGCCACAAATGAGCCTAAGGCTTCGACGCGGTTCTCTGATAAGTCTTGCACCTCCATTCTCTGTGATTTTAATTCTGGCGCACCTAGCTTAATATAGTCTTCACACCGTATAATGGATAAGCCACTACCAGAGTTAATTAGAGCAGTGATTTCTTGATCATTGACCTTAATAATTTTTTCGTGTTGCCCTCTGCTATATTAATACAATTTGTTGATCGTGGCTTGGTACAAGTTGATGATTTGTGCCCAAATTCATTACAGCGAAAACATTTTATACCATTAGTGCAGTTAGAGCTCTTATGACCTACTTTTCCGCAATTGTAACTCCTTTTGGCGTCTACATATGAGTGTGTCCTACTGCTGGGTGACTGATCTTTATTTAGAGAAGATAGTTTCCCTTTCGGCTGTTCTTTCATTCGCGAATTGGCTAAATCTTCTTTGAATTTGGAGTACAAGGCTATATTTTTTCTGAATTCTTTCATCGAGTAGTTACATCGCCAATGCCGTTGATCGTGTGTTGAATGATGGACCTATCATCGATGTGCCCTAAAGCATCAAATTCCCTCATTTTCAGGAGGTAATCCTGATAACTTTCACTTTTACCCTGCTTTCCTTTATTTATCATTTGGTGGGTCTCTATCGGTGTGACATCATTAGCGAACTCTTCGACTAAAAATTCTTTTAAACTTGCAATTAACTCGTTCTGGATCGTAAAAACAGCTTTGCTGATCCAAGGAGTAAACGTTTAGCGATCAATAGCTTTTCCAACTCTGACCACTCCATGGCAATAGCCGCACCTTCGATGTCCTATACCCAGTTTCAAACATCGTATGTCGCATTTACGCTAAATTCTGGAATAATGTTAAATGCATTTTGAAATGATGATACCCCAGGCCTAGTCCTAAGAGAAATTTCCAAATTTTTCCTCAAATTGTCTTCACGAGCCTTCAGCAAGTTTTCTCTTAACTCTAATTCTCTAGCGAACTCCGAAACTCTTCGAACTCTTCTCTATCTTTTGCACCTATACCAGCATTTGCAGTGGCTCCACTTCACTCCACTCCACCCACTTCACTTGCAACTAACTCAATCGCCTTTGCTACGGCCTCCGTTAACGTATTACTATCTAGATTTCTTTCCGCGGTATTTTTGACTACATCGCTATTATTCGGGTGTCCTGACTTATTCACCTCTTCCTGTCTTCTCAATTTGTAGTGCTCTTAGTTGTCTCTCCATTCGACGTCGATCGAAGTTGGTTCACTCAACACATCGCCAGCTAGCTATCGTCTTGCTGCAGCTTTCTAGATTGAGTAGAATCATCTGTCTGCTTTGGTTAATGGGCACAGTAGAGGCCCACAATTTGCCCCCAAAGGTTTCCAGAAAAAGTGTATCCGATGACTTCAGAATTGATCAAGGATAGCTAGAGGCATATGCAATCTTGATGGCAACGAGGTCATTGTAAGGTACATGTGGAGGAACCGAGCCTATAACGACAATCAAACTCCCATCACTTCTTAGCTATTTCGATTTCCTAGGACCTAGGACTGGGAAGGCTGAATGCACTGTTTTTGTCTCTGGCCACTTCTCAGTAACTTCCACATCGGCGCTGTCACTTTCCATTCGGCTTCTCGTAAGTACAACCATGGATGGTATGCCCCTACAGGTAGTCACAGCAAATGAAAGCGTCTCAAAATCTGTGGCGCAAATGACCAAGAATGGTTTCCTTATGTAGAAACTCAAATGAACTTAATCCAACTCATGGAATCCCTCGAGTCCTTTTCATATTCAAATCGTTTTCAACTTCTGTCATTATCATTTTGTTAATGCTAAGATTCGCTACTTTATGCTGGCACCCGTAACTATCCCAATAACGCATTTACCATTCACATTCATAGACACTTAGCAAAAGCTTTTAACGCATCTATAACCTCACCACTAACACCCACACCATCGCTGAAGTTATTTAATAATTTCTTTTTAGCACAAACATTAAAATTGTAATGTACAAAATGTACTTATACAAACAGTGAAATTACATTTGCAAAAATTTGTTTGATTTTTTTTTTTCCGTTGTAAAGATGTAACTGTGATTTCTGTGTAACATCTCAGGAGACCGATTCCCTCCGGCACTCACAATCTCGTATCAATGCATTCCGGGCACTCTCTTCCAGTTCTCTAATATCACTTAGTAGCCGAGATCCAGTACTTACGGCCTTTGAATTATCCTGGGAGTTGAAACGCCTACAGGCCATGGAATCTGAATTCCGATTGGAATATACGGTAAGCTTGACAATCATGGAATTCGTAGCACAAAAAAGCCACAAAAAAACAAGTAAAATGACTCTTTGATGTGGTTACGCCATGAGCATGACGTGACCATTATTCAATTTTATTTATTTTTTTTTTGCGTTTTCTATGCGTAATGTAATGTAATAATAGAAAAAAAAAAAAAAAAATAATAATAAAAGGATCCCACATATACACGGGCGTATAACCGTCCGTACCTTTCTAGAGTGAGTGATTCAAAAAAGGAATATTTCATTTACGTTTAGGAAATGCGTATGAAAGTCCAGGAGTTTGTGTCGTCTCTATTGGATCATGCTCGTACATCCTTGGAGTTGGAAGTGATGTTGAACTTTAACCATGAGCCAAGTCATGACGTCTGGGTACCAGGCTCACGTCAAACATTGGAACGTTTAAAGCTGGCCATTAAATACAAACAGAAAGCGGTAAGTACATAGATACTCGTATCTTTTGAAGGTGAAGAGGAGATTTATCATACGAGTACTTATGCTTAAGACTATTTAGAGTACGTAAATCAAATTTATTGTCCATACACACAGTTTGTGGCGCATCCAAATGTTCAGCAATTGCTAGCAGCTATTTGGTATGAAGGTTTGCCTGGATTCCGTAGAAAAACTGTTGCCAAACAGATTAAGGATGTACTAAAGCTGGGATGCATGTTTCCTATAAACAGTATGAGCTACTTGGTTTCCCCTGATTCGGAAAATGGAAAATTGATGCGGAAACCTTTTGTTAAATTTATTTCGCATTCTTGCAGTTACATGGTGTTTCTGAGTGAGTTTACTCATTTCTATGGGACACGAATGTATTTAATAAATTCGATACTAAAATTTAAATAGCGCTCCTGGGTGCGGCATCATTGAGAGTTGTTCAAATTACCTTTGAATTATTGGCATATCCATGGATGATTGCTATGTTGGAGGATTGGAGGAAACATGAACGTGGATCACTACCTGGACCAATCGAATTGGGAGTCATTATGTATATTTTTAGTAAGTATATCAATGTCAATAAAATGCTTAAATAAACATTTTAATCAACTTAGAGAACGAATTCGATTTGTTCAAATATTTCTGTTAAGTTCATAGAAAAAATCAACGAGCATCGAACACCAGCAATGTCTGTATGCAGCTTCTCCAAATCGTTCTATGATTCCCCCTCTAATGCTGTGTGCTAAGTCTGCCTCAGGCTGCCTGCGCCTTAAAGTCTAACTGAGCTTCTGTTCCAATAGTCGCAAACTCTTCTGTGATAGCTCGGTTATAGCATCGCTGTAAAATTGTTAGGTTGTATAGAATGACGATGGAGAACGCTCCCTGCTATATAAAATCTTTCAATTCCTACCTGGCATTAGAATGCAGTAGATGAAGACATTGCCAATGGGGGACAAAGAAGAATTGTGCAATAATAACGCTTGACATTAAGAATACCTTCAACTCGGCGATCTGGTCATGTACAATTAGATCTACCATACTACCTGCTGAATATAGTTGCAGACTACCCTAGAAACAGGAAGCTAGAGTATCAAAGACATCAAGGGTTGCCCTTTAGAACACTCTTTTGATATAATGTACTATGGAGTGTTAGTAGAAAACTTCCCAGAGGAGTGAGCTTGATTCAGCATGTTGACGACATCGCCGTATTCACCATAGGCAAGCACATCTACGCGATAGAATCCGCTACGCATGAAGTTGTTGCGAGGTTCAGGGATTGGTTAAGGTCTGACGGCCTAGAATTAGCCGACCGTCCTTATAATTAGTCGCAAAACCGTGGAGCATGTGAAATTCCGATTTAAGAACCAAAGAATTACAATTATTGTGTGTCAAAGGAGTCCCCAAAATATCCAGGAGTAATGTTTCGCTTCAAGACCGACACCGAGTATGCAAACAAGAAGACATCGTTGATACCGCCAGCACTCTCTCAGTTGCTTTCGAACATCGGCGACGATCAGTTCGGTACCCCTATACTCTGTTCCAGTATGAGCGGGTGCACTAACAGCATACAGGTCATACGCAATCGTACGAAGCAGCCTAAGTGTTAGTCGAAATGATTCCTGTCGACATCCTCGCGAATGAGATGCAGATGTTGTAGGTAAACTTCGAACACGCAGGAGACCAAAATGTGAAGGAGGTAGAAAAAGCAGCGCCGGCAGCAGCACCTCTCAAAAGGAAAGTGCGCCCTTAACTTAATTCCCGTCATCGATTATGGACAATTAGGGTAACAATGGATGGTAACTACCACCATTCACAAGTCCTGTCTAGGTACGGCGGTTATTGGAAATAATGCCATTAAACCTATCAAGTCCGGAGGACCTCGTAGGCCACATGAAAGAATCAGACGGCAATTGGATAGAGATCAGCTCTTTCATTAGATTAGATTATATGGTCGTAACGTCGGTGTTTGTGTTGTCTGTATTTATAATACAGACCAACAGTTTTGGTACTTAGTGAAACACAGGTAGATCCCCGCCCCCATCTCTCAGATCACTCTGATCTGAAGCTACTTGGCTACGAACTAGTGCTATTACTCTTTTCTCCCGCGGTCTCACCATTTACGTGCGTAGTGATGTAGGTTACCAAACTCCACCACAATATAGTCCCTGTTCCAACCCGCAATTCAATTTCATGTGGTTAAAATTCCATTTCCGAAAGCAAAAAGCCCCAAACTGGACAGCAACTCGACCTTTAATAAGTTTGATGCGCTGTCTGACTCCATTCAAAGAATTGTATCCCTGTATCCTCATACTGAAATCGTTATTACGTGCGATTTCAATATACACAATTCTGGGTGGCTTCGATATTCTGGACAGACAACACCCGAAGGACGGTGTGTTGAGATCTTCGCTGCGGAAAATAACTTATCCCATCTCGTAAATGAGCCCACATGAATACCAGACGTTGATTGTCATACCGCTCGTCGGACCACTGTGTCATATCAGCTAATTTCTCGTACACCCACCACACAGTTGAAGAAAAGATTCCTAAAAGACCCATATGGCAATACGAGAAAGCCAATTGGAGCGGACTTAACAGCTTCTTTAGGAACTTTATCTGGTCGTTATGTTTCCTCGATAGCGACGTGGATGTCGCTGCCGATATGATCACAGACACTATTCTCTTTGGAATGAGATCCTTTATCCCTCATCGGCTGAAGAGTATCAAACCAAAAGAAAAGGCATGCTACGACTCGGCCTTTCAAGACCAACCCCACAGAGGAAAACGGAAAAAAGTTTAAACGAGCCAGGAATGACTACAACGTCTTCCTTAAGCGTGTGAAATTTTAATACGACCAAAAGTTGAAGCAAAAAATACTACAATGTCCCAAAGGTAGTAAACATTTCTGCCTCATTATCCATCCCAACGCTCATTTACAATGACATTTCAGCTGTCAGACCTTTGGACAAGGACAATCTTCTTGTCGCACACTTTGCGACAATGGGACAAATCCACTTTTACACTCGTGTAGTAGCAAGTGTTCTTAAAATTCTTAACATTTACAAATCCGCTGGTCCAGATGGTATATCTCCCCTGCTTCTGAAGAGATGTTCTTCCTCGCTGGCAAAGCCACTGCTTCAACTTTCTCATCAATCAATCAAGATGGAAAACAGCATTTGTCTAGCCTGTCCCTAGAAAAGGTGTGTCTTCCTCTTTCTCCTCCTACAGACCCATTGAAATTACGTCCCTTCTTTCCAAGGTCATTGAAACACTGATAAACCGTCAGCTCATGAAATATCTCGAAACACGAAAACTTCTTAATGACCAGCAGTACAGTTTTCGTAGCAACAAGTCCACTACTGATTTAATGGCATGTCTCAATGAAAAGTGGAACCAAAAACTACACTAATCTGGCGAAAGCAAGATAGTTCCACTTGATATTTCCAAGGCATTTGACAGAGTTTGGCATCAGGCTCTTTTGTCGAAAATGCGTGTTTTTGGGATCGATGACTCTCTTCTTCAATGGATTAGAATTTACCTTTCGGAACGTCCAATTCAAGTTGTCTTGTACGGTTTCAAGTCTGATATTCACAAAATAAATGCTGATGTCCCCAGGGCTCCGTTCTGTACACTCTTTTTAATTTTCATTAACGATCTCTTGGCAGCTACTTCTAATCCAATATATTCCTTTGCTGACGACAGTATTCTCTGCTTTTCATATTTGCTCCCGGACTCACGTCCCTGCTCTTCGGCTGTAGAACGGGAACGCCATTATATGTTAAGTTCATTAAATTCCGTTATTAACAGCATAACCAATTGGAGAACTATCAACAGAGTGGAACTTAATGCTTCCAAAACTCAATGCTGTCTGCTGTCATTAAAGCGAAATTCAAATACTCAACCATTATCCATGAATGGCACTTGCATCGTCGAAACCGATAAACTTTCCATTCTCGGTATGTGTTGGAATGACCACATATCCAGTGTCGTCAACAATGCTGCGAAATGTCTAGGTTTCCTTAAACGATGTAAGAAATACTTTACCCCCTCTGATCTGGCCACAATATATAAGGTATTCACCCGCCCAAAATTGGAGTACAATGCCCACATCTGGTCGGGTGTGCCCAAAACATCTCTGCACCTGCTAAATAGGATTCAAAACTGTGCGATAAAACTCATAGGTGATACTAATATCACTCAGTTAATGGACACCTCGAACACCGACGAAATGTCTCCTGCCTCACTTTGTTTCATTGCTATTTCCACCATCAGTGCTCTATAGAAATCGCCAGTAGCATTCCGCCCGTTCAAAATTTTAATCGTAACGGTTAACGGTTAATTTTAATTTAACCGTCTCGCTATGAATGCTCATCAGTATACGCTCAAGCCCACTTTCCGATGTACTCTAAAATATCGTGATTCTTTCCTAACCCGTGCAAATCGCTTATGGAATGCCCTGCCGATTTCTGTGTTTCCTGGTCGTTATACGAGGGGCGTTCAACACATTCTCGGTATCGGGGTGAAGCCGTGGTTGTATATATAAATTGACTTATTTATCAAGTAATAATATTATTTTAGTGCATTCATGTAAAATTTCATATAAATGTGATTATTAATTCGCGTTTTATCTCTAGTTAAACAGAATCATAATGGCAACTGAGACGATGATGGTGAAAATTGATCATCGTGCTGTAATTAAATTTCTCACTAAGCAAGGAAAAAGTCAAAAAACTATTCATGAAGAGATGGTGGCTGTTTACCAGGGTTCCGCACCTTCATTATCAACTGTGCAAAAGTGGTCAAGTGGGTTCAAGAGAGGCAGAGAGAGCATTGAAGACGACCCCCGCTCCGGCGCCCCGGCTACTGCTTGTACGGGAGAAAGCATCAAAACTTGTTCTTGAGGATGCCCGAATAAAGGTGAAAATGATGGCAGAGATCACCAAGCTTTCAATTGGTACCATTCACACCATTCTTCATGACCATCTTAACCTTTCAAAGGTCAGTGCAAGGTGGGTGCCACGAATGCTCACAGCGCCTCAGAAAAAAGTGAGAATCGCATGCTGTAGAGAGCTTTTGGAGATGTGTAGAGCTTTTGGACGGTGTTATGGATCGAATTGTTACTGGGGACGAAACATGGGTCCACCACTATGACCCTGAAAGCAAACAAGAGTCCATGCAGTGGCATAAAAAAGGAACAGACCCCCCGAAGGAGTTCAAAGTCACTCCGTCTGCCGGGAAGCTCATGGCTACAGTTTTTTGGGACTCAAAGCGAATCTTGCTCATTGAGTACAAAAAAAAAGGTGAAACCATCAACGCCACATCCTACGCCTCCACTTTGCATAATTTGCGGGAGGAAATTAAAAAGAAAAGACGGGGTAAACTAGCAGCGGGTGTGTTGCTTCTTCATGACAACGCTCCTGTTCACACGGCGCGAGTTTCCAAGGCTGCTGCGCGAGATTGTGGTTTCGAAGAAATCCAACACCCACCCTATAGTCCAGACCTTGCCCCTAGTGATTATTTCCTGTTTCCGGATTTGAAAAAATGTCTTCGTGGAAAAAGATTTTCGGATGATGAAGAACTTAAGTCGGCAATAAATGGATATTTTGCAGAGAAAGAGGAAATTTATTTTTTTGAGAGTTTAAAAAAGCTTATCTCAAGATCTAACAAACGCATTGATGTTAGGGGAGATTATATTGAAAAATAAAAACAATTTAAATTGAATTCGCATTTTCCTTCAAATCGATACCGAGAATATATTGAACGCCCCTCGTAACTTAAAAACATTTAAAAACAATGTACATCGGTACCTGTCCTTTCTTCCTCCTTAAATTCTCTTCGCCCGTGCTGTGTACAAACATTTTATGGGTACAAAAGCCCCTTGAGCGTGCGCTCATTATAAAAAAAAAAAAAAAAAAACAGTCCCACGAAGTAGTACTCGTACATTACATTACGAGTACATACATTACAACTACGGCGAGAGTGGTTGACGAATGCAAAGATGTGGTTTAGTAAGTAGGCACATGGTCCAGAAGAATCATAACCTCCGAATCGAAATTGCTAATACGGCGAGCTACTGGTATCTGTGAAGATTCCGCATCCATTGGCGCAAACCATTCCAGATTGCAAAGTCAACGTAATTCAGCCTATCATTGACTATCACCTTATCAAACTCTCTTTTACATCTGTTCTTTACTGCTCTTGTGCTTCTCGCCTAGCACCTATATAGCAACATGCGTTACTTCTAATGTTTTGTTTTTAAATTCTTGTTTGCACAAGGCGGGGCAAAAGTAATGTCATAATGTGAATTGGGTGCCATTTTGTTAGAATTGAAAAAAAACGGGGCTCCGTTTTCACAAAAAAAGGTTATTTGAACTAAAATTGATGACATTACGTTGAAAAAATAATATCGGTCAAATGCACATTTGTTCGCAAAACATCTGGCTCCAAATTAGTTATGTTTCCTTCAATGTTGGCTTTCAAGGCTTGCAAGGTTTATGGCTCGTTGTGGTAAACGTACGTTTTCAAAAAGCCTCAAAGGAAGAGGTATGGCGTCATCAGATCTAGGGATCTATCATGAATGATAGTGATTGAAAACCTCAATCGCGGCCCGATCTGTGTGAGCGATTGCTCCGTTCTGCCGGAACGAACAATGCTCGAGACCCAATTCAGCAACTTGCGGCAAAAAAAAAAAATCGTTTAACATCTGTCTGTAGAGCTCACCAGTTACGGTTACGATGGTCGGCGTCCTAAAAAAATAAAGCCAATCACTTTTTCACTCCAAATACCACAACAAACAGTCACTTTGAGAAGATGCAGTGGCTCTTCGTGCATTTCATGTGGATTCTGGGTGCCTCAGAAATGGAGATTGTTTTTATTCATATAACCACTTAAGCGGAAATGCACATTATGAATTTGGATACGAAATCATCCTTTTCTTAAATCTGTTAGGTTTAACAGAGTTAACCTAACTTGCCGGTCAGCAGGCGGCAATTGGCGAACGGTTTGCGCTTTATAAGGCAAAACCGTCTGGTTTTTTGACGCAACGAAGGTCTGCTGATTTCAAATTGTGTGCATCGTTATCTCGTCGATGTTTGTGGGCTCTTTCGGACGCCCTCGGCTACAGCAGGAGGTCTGCAACATAAATGTCAAAGCACTTTGTTTCCATTTGCAAATATTGTGGAACATTCACAACATGACCTTTGCCCTACCTGTACTAGGCGTAATGTGCTTTCCCGACTGAGTTGACCCAGACACTATCTGGTGCAGGCATTGCTGTTGGTCATGGATTTTATCATTGAAACGATCAAAAACATGTTTCTACGAAAGAGTGTGACAGTACATCGGCAGGACATTCACAACTTGGCAATGCTCATTCGGTATCTGTTCAGAAAGCTTTTTATGAAACGCAATGAAAATAGAACTGTACAGGTTTTCAAATATAAATACATATGTACTTGAACCTGCAGGTTGCTTGTTTGCATTCATCAAGTGTTTTACTTAAGTAAGGTGAATAAGAGAAATATTTGCCTTTACTCGTCCCGACCAAAGCTCGCAGATACTACAATATTACGAGTATCTCATAGATTGAGGCAATCACGAACTTAATCCGTAACTAACTTAAACAAAACCCTTAAAACCTTTATTTACTTCTGCTCCAGTTCACTGCTCTGAAACTTTTTATGTTCAGCAATACATTTTCAAAAGAATGTTCTTCAATGCTATGTATTTGCTACTTTGCGAGCTGAATAAGTAAAAAGGCAACAATGCCCTCAAAATTTGTATCTTCACCATCCGGAATTCTGAACCTATTGTATCTATCTCTTCTTTGTTTATTCTTCCAGGTTTGATACTAGGTGAGTTAATGTCTCTTTATAGCGACGGTCTATTCGAATACATATGCGATTTATGGAACATCGTGGATTTTATATCGAACATGTTTTACGTCACTTGGATACTTTGTCGTGTTACGGCGTGGATAATTGTACATGTGAGTAGATATTTTCGATTGATAATTGAGAAACCATTTTTGATAGCAAATTTGATTTTTTAAGCGAGATTTATGGTATCGCGGTATAGATCCGTATTTTCCGCGAGAACATTGGCATCCTTTCGATCCGATGTTGCTATCAGAAGGTGCGTTTGCGGCAGGGATGATATTTTCATTCCTTAAACTCGTACACATTTTTTCTATAAATCCACACTTGGGACCGTTGCAAGTATCTTTGGGACGAATGATTATCGACATTATAAAATTCTTCTTCATCTACACCCTGGTGCTATTTGCTTTTGGATGCGGTCTGAATCAGTTACTTTGGTACTATGCTGACTTGGAGAAACACAAGTGTTACCACTTGCATCCGGATGTAGCGGATTTTGATGATCAAGACAAAGCGTGCAGTATTTGGCGTCGATTTTCCAAGTAAGATTTAAAAAATAGCAAACCCCATTCACATGCGAATAAGTGTTTTTTATTTTCTTACAGCCTTTTCGAAACATCCCAATCACTGTTTTGGGCATCTTTTGGTCTTGTCGATTTGGTATCGTTCGATTTAACTGGCATTAAGAGCTTCACTAGATTTTGGGCTTTACTAATGTTCGGGTCGTATTCCGTGATAAATATTATCGTATTGCTCAACATGTTGATTGCCATGATGTCAAATTCGTATCAAATTATTTCCGAACGAGCTGACACTGAATGGAAATTCGCCAGATCACAACTGTGGATGAGCTATTTCGAAGATGGTGGCACTGTACCCCCACCATTCAATCTATGTCCATCGATTAAGTTGCTGAGAAAAACTTTGGGTAGGGGTGGCCGTGAGAGAACCAAGAGTTTTATGGTAAGTATATACGATAATCGAATCAAATTAAAATCAATGTCCTAGCTTTTCTCAAGATATATAGAAATCTTCATCTGTGTAGGTATGTTATCATGCTCCGTTTCTTTCAACTTGCTCACAGTTAGTCGTGAGGAACAAGTCCCTCTTTGGAAAGAGCAATGCCGTCTAAGATCTCTGGGATCTTAAAGGGGAAATCTTTAACTTTCCTAATGAATTCGAGGAGGCTTTCAAGAGGTTTTCAGGTATTACAGTCGTGTTGAAGCAGATGCGCATCCCTAAGTGGCAGGGAACCTCTCGGTCACGTAGTATGTTTTTCGTGGTATCGTCATCCTCTAAACAAATTTGAAATCCACTGTCGGGAGCTGGCTTATTTTGTAGGTAATATCTTAGGACATAGGAAAATATCAGCAGGTAAGACAAGAGTTGGAATTACGGATATTTGGGGAATCAGCTGGTACTGCTATGTTCAACTCAGGTTTTCGGAAAATCCAGCCCGAAAGGCAATAAAAATGCAAGTTGAAGACGAGATTCGAAAAAGAAGCTCAATTATTGGATCCCTTAAATGCAAAATGATCAGCAAACCCTCAGTTCCACTGGCGAGGTGATCCAAACTACAACAACTCGTCAACGCAATGAAGAAACTGTAGGCCCTGTGAGTGAAAGTGTGGGGGAAATTCGGAATTGTCAATCCGCCGTTCTTCCGTCTACTATGTATGACTTTTAGCAAAAAAATCTCGGCCCACACCCGTCATAGAGTTAGATTCAGCAGGTATAGGAACTAAAGCCACGTAACCATGGCTTGGATTGCGGAATGAGCTCTCCAGCAGCACGAAAAATCGTGTTTAGTGACAAGGCTCATATATGGCTTAATCGGTTTTTCAATAAGCGGAATTGACGATTCTGGAGTGAGGCATATTTAGAAGAGACTCATGGGATTCCATTATTGTACACACGCGAAAGTGCGCTATTTGGTGTGGTTTTTCAGCTGGTTCTTATATTTTCAAAAGCAAGGTCTGAGCTCGTGTTACAGCCTTTGGCCAATATTACGAAACAAGTGATTATTATTTCGAAAATATGAACGACATTGCCCCGTATGATATGTAATTCCTGCAGGATGGGGATGCACTAGCGAAGTTGCCACACAATATGGATCACCCTTTGTGGAGCTATGTAAAGTTTTCGGTGTATGCTGATACGCCATCCACTTTCATATGCAGGTTTTGAAAGCCAATATCCCCGCGCTATTATTTAGATGGAGTTTACTTAGTTTGCCTAATTTTTGGGAGAATTTTCAGTTGGTGTTTAGCTGATTGTTAATCCTGGGATAAGGAATGGCAGCGAACTCCCTTGGGATTTCAACCTTAAATACCAAAATAGAGCGTATGAGAAATGAGGTTGTGCTGATCATTTCTACCTCCGGAAGATTCAAAAGAATTGTCGAAGGACCCGATGAGCGATTGGTTCTCACTGTAATGTGTAGTGCTCTAAGTTTGGTGCAGGCAGAAGCTCCCATTTATTGGCTTAATATTGTACAAGCTTAATCTTACTTAAAAACTAGGACTAAAAAAAAACAGAAAGACTTAAGAGGTAGGAATCAAGGGAATGATGGAGGAGATCTTGTTTGAGACGAGGTGTTCTCAGGTGGAAATAAAAAAGGGAGAGGTTTGAGTTGACCTTTCGGAGCATATAGGAGATTGGTTCCTTGGAGCCATAAGAGGTGCGGTGCACCGGCAGATAGAGGAGACGAGGACAACGTAAATTTCGTGGGTTGGTATTGAAGGAAATGGAGTTGAAAATGGATGCGCAGTCGATGGAGCCTGAGAGCAGTCGATAAATGAAAAGAATGTCAGCAATATTCCTAGGTTCTTTTAACGAATTCATATTGAGAAGTTTGAGGCGGTCCTGATAGGAAGGTAAGATTAAAGGGTCGTTCCAGGGCAGACCACGGAGAGCAAATTGGAGGAATCGGCGTTGAATATCTTCGATTCGCGAGACATGAACCTGGTGAAAGGAAAATTCCTTGGACCACCGTTTGATAAAGTCAAGTGATAAATTGAGGATCATCTTATCGCTATGAGAACGGAAATTAAACTCACAGTCGAAGAATATGCCAAGGTTTTGAGAAGACTGAACCAGGGGAATTGGTTGACCATAGAGAAAATAAAGTCGGGAAGGATACGTGTTGCATTTACGGGAAAATTTTATAGATTGACATTTGGCTATATTAAGTTCTAGGCAGTTTTTGAGGCATCAGATTGAAAACAGATCAAGGTCTTCTTGAAGAAGGGCAGAGTCATGGGGAGAGGAAATAGTTTTAAAAAAATTTGTGTCGTCAGCGTAAAGGGAGAGGGAGTAGTGTTTAATGACCCTCTCAACATCGTTAATAGTAAGAATGAAGAGAAGAGGACCAAGATGACTGCCTAGTGGAACTCCAGATGAGACCAGAAATGGAACAGGAAGGCGGGATCTAAACCGAACTTTTGCGAGAACAAAAGACACGAATTCAACTAGCCTTGTGGTAGTTTATCTACCCTTTAGAAAACCATGTTGTCGGGGCGAAATAAAGGGCTTATATTTGAAGCTTAAGGCTACGTGTAAAATGCTTTCAAGGAGTTTGGGTATATGCGAGGGTTTAGCAATGGGACGATAATTGGTAACTTCATGCTTAGATCCCTCTTTGTGTATCGGGATTATAAAAGAGGTCTTCCAAATCTGGGGAAATTCTCCCTGTATAAGGGATAGAGGAAAAAGGTAGGAAAGGGGTGCAGACAGATTGGAAGAGTATTTCTTAAGAAACACGGCGAGGAGTGCATCTGGGCAATGTACAAATTCATCTTTAAGATTTAGTAACTTTTCTTCAATAACTGCAGGATCGAAACTTTTAGTGAGAAATTGACCAATGGAGAAATTTGGTAGATCATTGAAGTAAGGGGGATCTGATACGAAGGAGTAGTTGGTAAATGATTGTTTGAAAAATGAAACAAAAAAGTTGGCGATGGTAGTTGGTGGTTCACTTGAAGATTTGGTTTCGAAGGCGAGGGAGGAAGGAAAACCAACTTACTTTTGCAATTGACAAATTGAATAAAGGACTTCGGATCATTTATAAGATTGATTTTCTCACTATTCAGGTAGGGTTGATAGAGAGAAAGTTATAAAGTTCAATGAAATGAAGATATGCACTTAGATAATTTGAATAGTCGGAAGAAGAGTGGGTGTGAAGGAATACCGCTCATAACTTGCTTCTTATGCTTCTTAGATAGCGGAGTCTACGATTATACCAAGAAGGGGATGTGGAAGAACTTTTATGGCGGGAATATGGCACGTAAAGGGAAATGAATTTGAATATTTCTCGGTAAAAAATGGACAGGGCAGCGACCAGAGATACATTGGCAAACCCGAAAGAAGTCCTGTTTAGAGAGTTATCGATTTTACGGAAATTAGCAAGTCTGATAAGTCGATCAAATTGTCAATTGCTGCAATAGCAAGTTGGTATTACTCGATAGGTTGCGCCGGAAAAATGTAACAACACATAACATACAACCATCTACTAGTAAGTGTTATTTTAACTGACACAGAGTCGAGCTTAGGAGAAGACGAAGTTGCAACAAGAGAGGAGTCAAAGCTGCTGTGAATGGTTAGTAGGACACCTCGCCAAGGTGATTCAATCAAGGTGGCGTGCGATCATCATCCCGAAAAACATTAAAAGAAAGTGGGAATAACTTCTCGTTTTTGATTAGTTTCAGTCAGAGCGTATATGGACGGGTCAATAAATCCGTGACTTTTGGATTAAAACACAGATTTTTTGATAAAAAAATAATTGTATTTTTCAACGTAGTCTCCCTTGAGCTCTATACACTTTGTCCAACGCTTCTCCAATTTTTTTATCCCTTCCAAAAAAAATGATTTGTCGAGGTCCTCAAAATAGGCCTTTGTTTGCGAGATGACTTCATCATTGGAGTCAAATCTTTTTCCACCAAGCCATTTCTTCAGGTTTGGGAACAAGAAGTAGTCGCTCGGAGCCAAATCTGGAGAATAGGGTGGATGAGGGAGCAATTCATAGCCCAATTCATGGATTTTTGCCATGGCAACTGCACATGTGTGCACCCTTGCATTGTCTTGGTGGAAAAGAACTTTTTTCTTGGCCAAATGAGGTCGTTTTTTTTTCAAATCGTCATTGAATCGGTCCAATAAGTTGGCATAATATTCCCCATTGATTGTTCTTCCCTTTTGAAGGTAGTCAATGTGGATTATCCCGCGTGCATCCCAAAAAACAGTCGCCATAACTTTATTGGCTGACAAACCCACCTTGGCCTTCTTTGGCGCCGATTCACCCTTAGAAACCCACTGTTTTGACTGTTGTTTGTTCTCTGGTGTGTTGTGATGGATCCATGTTTCGTCTACGGTTACAAAACGGCGCAAAAACTCCTCCATATTGCGATTAAACAACGCCAAACCTTCCTGTGAAGTTGTTACACGATTGCGTTTGTGGTCGACTGTGAGCAAACGCGGCACCCATCTTGCGGAAAGCTTTCTCATGCCCAAGTGATCATTCAAAATTGAAACCACTGAGCCATGCGAGATCCCTACGGCTTCCACAATCTCTCGCACTTTCAATCTTCGGTCGGCCAACACCATATCGTGAATTTTTTCGATTGTTTCGTGTGTAGAGACCTCAACTGGGCGTCCAGGACGTTCGGCATCTTCAGTGCTTGTACGGCCACAACGAAATTCAGTAAACCACTTTTTTACCATTGAAATCGATGGTGCAGAGTCCCCATAGTATTTATCAAGCTTAGCCTTGGTCTCGGTAATGGTTTTTTTTCCCAAGAAATAATGCTTAATACGAGTAAGCACACGAAATTCACTTTTTTCCATTTTCTTCTCAAATTAGTGAGTAGTCTGATAAAAATAGCTGTCAAACACAAACTAACTGACGCAGCAAGTTTAAATTTTGACAGGAGTCAACTGACAAATGCCTGTTGACAGGAGCAGTGTTGCTGTTTCAGTAAAGAGGTCAGAAATTCAAAAAGTCACGGACTTATTGACCCGCCCTCGTATATCAAATGGGATAGCATGAGACTGACGCAGAACTGCGTGGGTTTTAGAACGCAGCCTGGTAATAGGAGGTGAGAGGAAGGTTTTTGCATGATTTTTAGGGTCGAAAAAATCTATCGTGGTCAAGTCGACTGAGTTGGAGGTGTGAGACTCTTTTAGAGTGTACATAGTGGCGAAGAGCAGCACAATCGTCCTGAGTTTACTGAGACTGGTAACATCGGTAGGGTGGCCTGTGTGTTTCACCCTCGTAGCTCACCGATTCGGATTTGTCCGGTAGATAGGCGAGATATCGCTAGTTTGCTGCTGCGTTAATTTAACAGTGGTTGGCGAAAGGGGGGAGTGGTTGAGGGAGAGGGGTTTGGTGCAGCAATGGATAGGGTTTCCGAAGTGGGTTTTAAAATGTGAGAACTGGTAAAGTTAGGATACTTAGCTCCATGAGGTCGAATTTAGGGAAAGGCGTATGTATTAGGGGTTGAGTGCTGGGAGTTTGAGTTGTAGGCGTTAAGTCGAAAGAGACATGTTGACGTTGGGCCCTGGTTTGGGGTATAATAGAAAGAGTTGTAGTATGGGTGGAAGTCATAAATTTAGGAAAAATTTTGAAACTCCAATTTGGCAAATTGAATTTACTTGCTAACTTATTAGCTGATTTAGGTATGATGGACTGCTTGACTTTATCCTACTTTTTGGTTGTATTTTCCAACCATTTGCAGACTCGCATCCTTCCAAGATAGAAATTGTTGCTGGATTATGGAATAACCATTCCTATTTGGGCGGAAGATTGAGCTTGAAGCTGTTTTAGGAAAATAGGCAACGGAGTGAGTTCAGTTATCTCTAGTGCGGTCATGGGGCAAGTTTGTATGATTTCTTTGTTCGTTCGTTGTTCTTTGAGGACATTGTAGTACTATAATTTTATAAGTGGCATACTCGTATAACCAAAATATTATTTTTTGTATGTGCGCTGGTATACCTATAGGGCTTTGGTTGCTTTGTCTATCTTATCTCTGTTGTAGCTATTTTAGATTAGTTTTAAAATCTCTTAGTTTTGCTGTTGAAAGTCATTGAGCTTAGGTATCTTCTCCTTGTTAGCTGCGAAAAAATGTAACCTTGTGGAATTTCTCTGAGAACTTCAAATTTCTCTGAGAACTTCAAATTTCTCTGATTCTGTATTGCCCTGTAAGGCGTGACATTTACAGCTAGAATTTTTCTGGAATACATATCCTTCCTAAGGCTCGTCATGTAGCACCTCGACTCAAGCTGTCAAAGACCTGATCGGTTTCCAGGTAACTGCTGTGAGCCATGTGTTTTGACTTTTGCATTCTACCAACAATTTTGTCAGGCCCATACTTTAAAACATTTTTCCAGTAATCGTCGATGCTACTTATTTCTGCAGTCGTCGAAAGATGGTTCCTTTTCTGTTGGTGCACTTGGGGGTCTCAGAGCCTGTTGGTATTACACCTCGATCGGTTGCTAGGAACAGGTGCAGAATGAGTACACTTAGTAGTTACGGTCCCTTACTATTCCGGTAGCAGCTCCACGTTTGTTAGGGACGTTTTGGTTTATGATGATCGGTCTAGTTTAAGAACGTTGTCAGTCAGTCGAGACTGAGTTAATCTTGTGGCAATCCTTGTGTTCAAATAGTACGCCTCCCACCTGATCAATAAGGTGGTTGACGTTGCAAAAGCCAAATAAACCTTCCACCGTTGTCATTTCTTGTGTTGGCACCTTCGCTTAAAATCTTCCGTCACGATTACGAAATCTTCGCTATGCGTGGCTTTTTTTACTTTTAAATTAATTTGTATTTCTTCTATGTATATGAACTTAGATGCTAGACAAAAATGCCAGCTTACTGGCCCTTACCGAGCACTGTAAGGTTAACTATTATCTTTCAGCCTAAAGTCTATTCTAACAATTTCTAAGAACATTTTTGAAAGGAACTTAAATTCGTGACCATAATTAATACTTAGCCGAACTTAGTTGTAATCTTGATTCGAGTGATCACCATTCCAATTGCAAATTCGGGCGCCAGTTAACATCGCTCACACGCACCGCCGAGACTTAACTGATGCCATGATGCACTGGTCACTTCTCAGAGGCATTGCCTCAAGCCAACGATCCGGTCTTTCCGTGAAAACCTCCGAACTAACCTAAATCTAACCTATCACTAGGGGAAGTATGTTACAATAGTAACACACTATCTTAGGAGAGTGTATCTATCCTGTCTCTTCTTTCAGCTACCAAAAACCGCCGTGCTGTTTTCCAGTATCAACCCAATCTCTGTCCACAATCGCGTAACTAAAACGGAAGAACTCCTGAGCATTAATGTCGTACCCGTCGTAGTTGAGCCGTTTTTCCCTTGCGTGGCGGGTGGTATTATCTGGATACCATCGCTACTCTGCGTTAATGCAATATTTAACTATATAAATTAATGCCTTCGGCGGAATAAAGCCGTATGGAAGTGTATTCCCATCGTACATAATATCAAGGTAACACTCCTGTTAATCCTGTTTAGCCTAGCCCCATCGTAATGGTCCTTGTTGAGATAGTATTTTAGGAACTCAGATTCCGGTGTTCTGTACAATCTAAAGCAGGTCCTGAGACATTGCTTTTCAAATACGTGAATTGAACCACACGGGACAACCATTAGCGATGCGATGATTGACCTGATTAGTGCCACGTAGCATATTACCTCTACCCTGTCAAGCTGACTGCTGTGTAACAGTTTTCTTGTTAGGGCAATGGCCTTCATGACTCGAGTTAAACAAGCATTTATATGTTCGTCAAAATACAAATACTGACTGCGTCTGAAACCAATGTATCTAACTACACTTTTCACGGCCAATGGCAGCCCATTCCGTCCAGTATCCCAAGAAGACCATCTCAATGGAATTCTAAACAATATTGTTTCCGTTTTTTGAAAATTGATTTTATATCCTCCACCCATTTCAACCGTGCCCTATTGACTACTTTTTCAAATACCTTGCTAATGTTAGAGTAAACTAATTGACCGAAAGTTTGCAGGGTTAGTCCTAACTTTATCCCTTTTCGGGATGCGTTATTCAGTGCATTTTTAAATAGCGTAGTAAAAACATCCACTGTTTCCAAGGGTAGGTGTTTCAATACGATGTTTGTGATTCCGCCTATTCCTGACGCCTTTTTGTTTTTTGTTTGTGAGTTCAAGATGGAGAGACGTCAGCTCTTCCATCGGCGACAATAAGGTTTGCCGCGTTTACTTCATCGAATACAGTAAAACCGCTATTCTCAGATCGGAAAATTTGAAGTTCATTGCGCAGATAAAAGTGGTTCACGGTTTTTCTCCATCCCTCTCATACGAAAACATATCATTAACCCATCCGCATACTATAGCCAACTTTTTTACAACTTTTTTTAAGCAATCTTTTGCTGATAATTCCTTCGTACATTTCAAATGCCTAAATGACTTCCCCTTGGCCCCTCTATTACTCAAAGCTTTGACCATATAGTAATAGAAAATAAATTACAACAACTTAATCATGAATACTTACCCGGCCCAGATGGCCTTCCATCCATATTTCTTGAAAACTGTTCCTCAGCACTTTCCCGCCTCCTTGCAAATCTTTTCCGATTATCGCTCTCTCAAGGTAAATTTCCTCGGATATGGAAGTCTTCTTTCATAACACCGATACACAAAAAGGGATTAAAGAGCGAAGTCACTAATTACCGCCCCTTAGCTAAACTTTACCCAAACTCCTCGAAAGCATTTTGTACGAAGCCTTAAGCTTCCAGTGCAAATCCCCTAATCAAGACGGCTTTCTGAAAGGTAGATCAGCTATCACTAACCTCGTCGAACTCGTGTCCTCTGTTCTCTCAGCCTTAGAAATTGGTAAAGAAGTTGACATTATAACAACTGATTTCAGTAAGGCTTTTGACAAAATATCTCACAAACTAATCCTGTTCAAATTGTCCGTCCTGGGCTCTGAACCCATTTTGCTAAAACGGATATCTTCTTACCGGGATAATCGTTTTAATAGTGTTCGTTTCAGATGTGTCCTATCGACCGCTTTCTTGGCCACTTCAAGTGTTCCTCAAGGTAGTCACCTAGGTCCACTTCCCTTCATCCTAACCATTAATGACCTTGACAAGGTCATTCACCACTAAGCACTTTCTCTCTATGCTGACGATATCAATTTTTTTAAGCCCATTTCCTCACAACACGACTCCAGCCTACTTCACCTCCTCCACCTGCACCTGATGCATCAAGAACTGCTTAGAACTCAATGTCCCTATATGTCAATCGATTACCTTCTCACGTAAGTGCAACAAGTCTACTCCCCAAATTTACCTTCTCCACGGCCAGCCTATATCCCTTGTTCAGACTATCCACGATCATGACATATTATGTGACAGGGAGCTTAATTTCTGCTGGCATATTGATGAGGTAATTACTAAAGCAAACTCATCACTCGGCTTCGTTAAAACATGGTCCAAAGAACTCTGCAACCCGAGCAAGACCAGAGTACTATACATCACTTATGTTCGCCCCATTCTCGAGTACGCTAGCCAAGCGTGGTGTCACTTTCAACGAGTTCATGTATCCCGAATTAAGAGGATCCAGCGTCGTATTCTTCGAATTGCTCTTCGAGGTATACCTTGGAACGATCCTCTAATATTACTGCCCTATCGGGACCGTCTCAAACTCATATACCTGAATATCCTTGAGGAACAAAGGGACGCAGAAAGCACTCTTTTCATTCACCGACTCCTCTCCGTCTCCGTTGATTGCTCATCTTTTTACAACTCCATTTTCTTTTACACTAACCCTCGAAATCTGTCTCTTTATCTACCAATCCACCGCACCACATATGGCTCTAACGAACCAATGTCCCATATTCTGCGTAAGATAAACTCCAACCTTTCCGTTTTTGATTTTAATCGCAGCACTCTTTCCCTCAAATTCAATCTCCTTCACCATCTCTTAATTATTATTAGTTTTTAAGTCCTAGTTTTTTAAGCTTGAATTAGTCCAAATAAATGGGGGCGTTAGCCCCCATCAAAATTAAATTCACATAGGCTCTATTATCAACGTCGCGGTTACGGTGAGCTGGTTCGTTCACCACATACACGGCCTCGAAAAAAAGCTAATCCGCTTTTTCCTGCGGATCTGAACCACAAAAAGGCGATTGTCGACACTTTCTGGACTTATACCCATCGTCAGTAGTGTCTGTCTGTTTTCTAAGGACACGCTGAATGTCATTGTGATCTTTCCGCCTGAACAATTTATTTATCTGTGGAAACATATTCGAACTCCTGGAGTTTATAGCCCGGATCTTGTTGCCCAAATACAGACTCACAGAATTTTTGTAATTTTGTTTGAGGTTTATGATCAGTGACTTCAATGTCCTAGATTCCAAGTTGTTCCTGTCAATAGAATGCCTGTACAATTGTTTTAGCCTCGAGCGTAGTCTATATTTGTACGTGTATAATACGTCAAATGTTGAGGTTCTATACTTGTTAGCCTCTGAGAGTTGTTAGAACTCTGAGAGTTCTACCCATCCATTTCAAGTAAATGTCGGTCAATCTCGTCGTTTGTTTGGTTTCTACTCGTATTTATTGGCGAATCAATTCCATTCAAACGTAAATTACACTCTAAAATCCTAGAGAAGCGCTACCATTGTGCCCTACAATAATCATAGCAGAGCTCATTGTCATACTGCTCCAGCTGCGTTTGCTCGTTTGGGATCCGCATTGTAGCGTAGTGGCCACTATCGTACCCGATCGCTCACAAACAGTTCAGAGTTTTCCAGTCTAAGTTCAATAGTTGTATTCTGGTATCTATCAGCACTAAGTACAAAAAGGAATCGGCTGATGGAAAGGACGGGTTATCCGTCGTTTACAACTCAGGTTGTGCAACTGGCTGCTCCTAGTATTTGATGATGCATAAAAGTAATTCTATTTTAGTTTGGTAATAAATTGAGTTCCACTCCCAGAAGTACTTCAAGTACGTAAGGTGACACCACATACACCCTTCCCTCCCTGCGAACAGGAATGCATATAATGCAAGCGTCTAACATCTGGAACCTACTCAAGCGGCCGCTATATACGTCCCAATGGCGTAAGTCTTCACGTATTAAAACGCCAACCCCACCCCCTCGAGTGGAGTCAGGCCGGTCTTTTCTACATACGAGTTTATGCATAAGCGAAGCCTTACGGTCTACTCCCCCTACGGCATTAGACGCTAACGATTACACCATACCTGAACTTTGGTTTGATAAAGACTTCTATGTAAGCTTTCCCTCTAGATCCTTCTGGGAGGATCTACACAGATGGATTTTAAACCGATAGTGGGGATGGTGGTGGTGATTTCTCAGATAAGCTAAATTTAAGCATCTCTTTCCGTCTGCCTAATTACTGTAGCGTGTTCCAGGTGGAAATTTTGTCGATTAAATAAGCTCTGTCCTGGCTGAAGAAAAACGTGATATATGCAAAGGATATTTTCGGATAGTCAGGCCACTATCAAGTCCCTGGAGTCAGTCTTACTAGATTCGAAAACTGGCCTTGTATGCCGATCATCTCTTATGGAGATGGCAGAACAGTTCAACCTTCACCATTGCTGGATGCCGGGCCACAGAGACATTCCAGTGAACTGTAAGGCCCATGAACTCGCCAAAATTGGAACCACTCTACCTATTCTACCGGAAAAGGATAGCATAGGTATACAATACTAAAGCTGGATGGCAATAAAAGAACAGATCTTAGGTGGACTGTTGGACCAACATGTCCAGCGACTAAACAGATCTGGCCAAAGCTAGATCCGAATCGCTATGAGAGTCTGATCCTTCTAAATAAGAAACATTTCAGCGCCATCATAGGTGTCATCACTGGACACTGCCTCATAGGCAAGCACGCAAGATGGCTTGGTGCCTTACCAAATGACTTCTGTAGAAGCTGCATGGACGAGGAGGAAGAGGAGATACTCCTCCACCTTATTGTACATGTACAGCTCTCTCCCAGAGAAGACAACTTTACTTAGGAGCTTTCTTCCACAATGGCCTAAGCGATTTAAAAAATATAGACGTAAACAGTCTCCTACGCTTCATTGTAAGCTCAAACTGGTTCCATTAGTAAGAGGATCATAGATCCACATGGCATTACAATGGGCCAATAGGAATAAGTGGGTAGGTGCCTACAACAGCCACTCTTACCTACTTACTTACCTAGTTTCGCGTATCAAAGGGATATCTGGGCTTTCGCTTATCTTTAAATTGACCAATAAATTCAATAAACTCGTAGCATATACTATTTCGGCGTGCCAGGCTTATCAAACAGCCTCGATTAGATGCGGTCAACTCGAGCTGCTTGTTAATTTAACTGTTTCTGAAAATGATCAATTTTTCCGAGCAGGGACAGAAGAATCGATTTTAAGTCCAGATCCACTTCCGGAGCTTTTCCAACTACCTTTGGTGTATTTTTTGCTGTCATTGTAGCCTTACTAGACCCAGATCCAGGACAAACTATACACTGGGTGCCACAAAATTGGAAATTTCATCTTCGATGAAATGTTTGCGAGCCTGAGCTTTTTATTCAGTTCCTGGAATATATGACAGCCCCTGAAATTGGCAGGATGTTCCGAATTGCTGCAGCGTACACAAAAGAGCTGACCCCTATCGTTACCCTCTCTTTACTTGCACTCTTGCAATTAGCTGCGGCGTGCCCGAACCTTTGGCAGTGCATACATTGCATAATTTCACCCAACTTACAGCGTGGTATTATAGGAATCAATTTTACTGTTGGACGTTAGCTGCACTAAAAAAACGGTAATTTTCGTTTATCACCCCTTGCAGCGGCTCTGGTAAACGTCTTGATACCCACGAATTTCAGGTCCTCGTTCTCAAAACATCGTCAGCTCCGCTTCGAGCTCTTCCGTTTTTATTGTTGGGTCAATGCCTATGCACTGTCTGTAATTTCTCCTCTTTTCGAGGTATAAGCGAAGTATTCGGTCTCGGCTTTTCCTAGAGCGGTGCGCACTTTATTATACTCCTCGATGTTATCACACATTATTATGTGCTTGTTTGAGCTTAATCGCTTTACACAAAAATTCTAACTAACTACAATAGCTAACACAACCTAATACTATCCTTAATTTCTAGGTTACTCACATTAACGGGAGGAATTTTATCCTTCTTGGCTGAGATTGCATCTGCTGTGGTTATTGTTGCTGCTGCTTCTGTTGTCGCTGTTGTTGTCTTTGTTGCTGCTCCGGCTGTTGTTGTTGCTGTTGTTCTTACTGGTGTGGTTTCTGCTGTTTTTGCTCTTGCCGCTATTTCTACAGCTGAAACTGACGTCATACTTCCACCTTCTTTGTCCTTTTTTAAAGTCTGGCTTTGGTTTTGGTTGCCTTCGTCTCCACTTGACTATATTATCTAATGTTTCTGCTGTTATTTTTGTTGCAGTTTCCAATTCCAGGCTTATTCACAGGATTTTAATTAAAAACACTAAAATTCAGCTAACACTTCGAGTTAGTGTATGTTCGAATCAACCCACTAGTTAATTTTTGCTTGCCAAATTTGCTACTTATCACTCTTTAAGCTTAACTGGACACCGATAACTAGTCGTCTGTCCTCAATGAGATTTGGGAAGCGACTCCTCGTGGATTTGATGACTGAGGTCAGTATGCAATAAAAATAGCTCTTATCATATTCATGCGCATGGTCAATATCCTGTCAGTGTTAGATTAATAGGATTAAAGGGATTCTGTAGCTTTACGAGTATTGTTCATTGGTTTTCAGAGTAGGCCAGCAAGGAGTGTTACCATGTTCCCACCATCTAACTTCCACCTAACTCTTACGATGTCCAGCTTTTACCGCTTGATAACCCACTCTAGATGTTTGAATCCAAAATTTTGTGGACCCTCTTTTCCGTTGTCACGGACGGTCTTTACGGTCAAGAATCCACTAGTTGTATTCATCCATATCCTCGATGCGCACACCCGTTTCGAAGCAATAAAATATTTTACAGCTGGGCCACAGACCAATACTTCTTCTGTTTTATAATGGCCATACTACTCGCAATTTGTCCTCTTCAAATTTTGCAATTTCCGAAAAAATCTGGGAGTTAATTTGATCTGGTTTGCTTCTGTCAGTTCGGGTTTAAATCCGGTAAGTTCACAATGTATTGCAGTTGCAGTACGGCAGACCGTCGAGAGAGAATCCAAGAGGCCGCAATAGCATCCAGGAGACTAGCTATACAGGTCATGTTTTGACACTTGATCCTTGATGTCTAAAAAAGAGTTTTCTATTAAGGTGATGCCCTGTCATGTGACTTCGGGTACATTATACATTCTACAGCAAACAAATTTTCTGCAAGACTGTGAAGCTTCTTGCCCAGGTTGATGGCATTGATATCATCGACTGAATGCAGAAAACTGTCAGTGGTGGTATTGAACAAGAAGTGGCAGACATGAGTTTAGCTGTGAATGAGGGCAAAAGTAGCTGTAGCTTTTGGTTTCTTGTAGATAAGATGTGGGCGCATCCACTGGAGTGGCTATTCGTGGTGCGAGTTGTATACTAGATAAATTCCTTATTCTGCCTTAGTGAGACATGTACTTACGAGCAAGCCGTTTCTTGACCTTTGATTGTATTGCATTTCGAAATCTCAAAGGATTAAGAGTAACATTTTTTCCAATTGTGCGATGAATTGAAGAATATGAGGTTATTTGTCACATGATTTCAAAATAGCCATGCCCGAACTAAAAACAACCTCACCATAGAACTGATGGGTATTTAGTGCTCTGTTCATTACTTATATCAAACCCTCGGTGATAAAAGATTGTTGTCCTTTGAACTGAATTCTTTAAGCCTTTTTATACTCTACACCCCCTACGTCAGTCTTAATCAAATACAAATCGATGCTCATAAATTGCAATGGGTGGCGTCACTCAGACGGAATTTGTATAGCACACTATAATATAAAAAAAGAGAGATAAAAGAAAAGAAAAAGATTGCAAAGGAAATTAATTTAAATTTCCCATGTAGCGCAGGTCAAGGGAGAAGGCACAAGATTTGCACGACAAAGTGATGAAGCTCCTAATCCGTCGATATGTCACCGCTGAGCAAAGGAAACGTGACGATTTTGGCATCACTGAAGATGACATCATTGAAGTGCGTCAGGACATTAGTTCTCTGCGCTATGAACTGCTGGAAATATTCACGAAAAATCGTTTCAATGTCCCGGAATATGATAAAAATAAAGGCGGTAAGCATTCATAGTCTTTATGAATTAAATTTTAATCAGTATCTAACTTCTAGCTACTGGAACTAAAAAGCTTAAAGTGCTGGAACGACGTATCCGAAAAGATTTCCAAATTGGCTTAGTCGAAACTTTAGCGCAGGAAATGACCACCCAGTCAATTGATGTATTTTCATCTATTGCCAATGTGATTGGCAGAAAGACTAGCACAGCTAAGGGGTGAAGTTTTGTAACAAATTTTGATAAGCCAAGTAACTGACTAAAGAATTGTATTTTTTTGGTAGTGAAAAGAAAGATTGGAATGAAATTGTCCGAAAGAATACATTCTCAGCTGATCCAATTGGTTCAAAGCGATCCTCGATGCAGAGACGAAGTCAGAGGAGTTTAAGAAGGCAAATCATTGATGAAGCTAATGAGGGTCTACGGATGAACCAGAATGCACTAGTCGGTAAGATGAAAGATTGGAATTCCATATAAGATAACATACAATTATTTCAAAACTTGCTTTTTTAGAATTTAATCCTAAGCTTGGTGATGTAACTAGAGCAACTCGAGTAGCCTATGTCAAGTTTATGAAGACTAAATTGGAGGCAGCAGAAGTAAAGGATGCCAATGAAAAAGGTGATACTGATGAAAAAGATGAAAAAGATCAAAAAGATGAAAAAGAAATTGACCAAAAATCCAGTACATCGATGAAGAAACAACCTGCTCGAAAGGAAGATTTGGTAATGGATTGTATTGGTAGCAAAAATGAAACCTATTTCATGCTTTATTATGTTTAGACAAAATCTATAAAATTGGCTACATCGCAAGCAAAGACGACAGCTCCAGCACCTCCATCTGGGAAGCCATCTGATGAGCAACCCACTGATGGGAAACCCTCTGACAAAGCGGCTAGCATGAAGACTGGCAAACCTGGTGAAACGGCTGATAAAGGTGGTAAGCCAACCGATAAACCATCCGACAAGGCAACAGAGAAGCCTAAACCAACTAGCAAACCAACTGATAAACCAGGTCCACAGGCTCCAAAAACATCAGATAAACCAGCTGCTCCACTCAAATCAGAGGATACGACTAAATCAGCTGATAAGACTAAGCCTGATGCGACTCCCGCGCAAGCTTCTAAACCAGCTGATACTGCAGCAAAGCCCGAAGTAGCTAAGCCGGGTGATTCTGCCAAACCAGAGGCCGCCACAAAGAAGGCAGAAACGGCAAAAGCAGAAGCTGCCAAACCTCAAGATTCCTCTGGAACAACAGTTAAAGGACAAGCCCCGGCGGCACCAGTTGGTACTGCCCCAGCTACTGGAGGACAAACCACTACCCCATCTGGTGGTGGCCCAGAGACAACTAAAGCAGCAGATGCACCAAGTGGCAGTGGTGGTGAAGCGAAACCGGCTGGAAAGCCTGCAGATAAACCAGCCGCCAAACCTGGAGCACCTGGGGCAAAGCCAGGTGATAAGAAACCTCCGCAGAGAAACTTCAAAGTCGGTCCGGGTAGTGCAGCAGGAGGAGAGAGGGGTAAGTCAACTGTTACCGGACGTATGATTTCGGGATGGTTGTAAGAAGACTGAATTGGATGCTCTATTTTAAATTAAGAAAAAGGAAAAAAGTAACAGAAACCAAAGACAATTCCAGACAAAAAATAATTCAAAGAAGAGTAAAGTTACTTTTGTGATTTGGAAAAAAAATTGGAAGAATAAAGAAAGAACGTATGGCCGTCATTTGAATGTGTTTCAGTGTTTTGAGGAATTATTTTTAAACAGGAACCGATGGCTGGCTGCAGCTCACTCTCGTGTACCTATTTGGCTTACGACAGGCATGCAGAATATTGGTACAAAGAACTAGCCCATTGTGGTTCTTGTATGTTAGGTTAGGTAAGAGTGGTTAGGCCTATTGTCCCTTACCCATGAATCTGTGATCCTCCTGCTCTTGGAACCAGTTTGAGAGTATGATGAAGCTTATCAGACTATTAACGTCCATATTTTCTAGATCACTTATGTCATTGTAGAAGAAAGCTCCTAAGTGGGGTTTCCTTCTTTGGGAGAGAGCTGGACATGTACAGAGTGGGGATTGTCTCTTTCTCCTCCTCCTCCTTGCAGCTTCTGCAGAAATCATTTGTAAAGACGCCAAGCCTTCTTGTCTGCTTGTCTATAAGACAATGTCCAGCGATGACACCTATGATGGCGCTGAAAAGTTTCTAAATCGCAAAATTTGCGCCTGTAACACGCTACAGTAATTTGTAAGACGGAAGTCCTTATATCTTCCTTTTACCGATATCGTTCAACCTTTCGTAGAAAGATAACTGGCAAAGTGCCTATAGTAGCAGCACGAAAGGCCAGACACTCGCATAGATAATGCTCCGCGCTATCGTCATCACAGCAAGCGAGCAAGGTGTTGTGTCACAAATGCTCAGCAAACTTAGGTGCTTTAGAGTCGTCTGGCAGCAATCGCTTGGTCTGCGAGCATCCAGGAGAGCTATGCTTACATGAAACCCAACTGTTAATAAATGTCCTAACTGAAGTTGCAAGTAATCCTAACACAGGTTGAGGTCCTGGGAAATTCTCCTCTGAGTCTTGCCTAGGAAGTTTATTTGTGATTTCATTTCACGTGATCCCATTTCGACAGAACTCAGTGAATTCAGGCTTTAGACTGCGTTCAGAGAAGCCTTGCATTCCCGAACTAACTTGAAAGCCATGAAAGAGTTCAACAAAGATTTCAGAGCTTCTTGGCTTTCGCTACAGGCGCAGATTCTTCCATCGCGCCCCCTCCCCAAATTCTTCATAATTATTGTAGTTCATTTCCATCAAGATTGCGTAATCTTTGATTGGAAGACTTACGTTATCCTCCTAGATTTGGAATCGGCCGTGATTATTTGACTACAGTCCTTTTGATTCAGATACGAGTAGCTTCAATTAATAAGATTGGATTCTGTTCGAAGCTGGTTCTGTGCCAAAAAACAGTGGTCAATGCGTCTGCAGCAGTGTCAGGTGAACTGAGGATAGTCACCATCTGTCAAAGAACAAATGTTTTCGGATTCTGTTGGAAGCAGCGATAAAGTATTTTCATAAGAACAATTCCTTATCGCTCCATATTGCCACATCCGGCATCTTTCTGGTAGTTATTCCAGCGACGTAGAAGAGAAATTAGCGGCACTAGTCTAGCCAGCTCCCATGGCATCTGACAACATATTGGCGGGAAGATGGTTGCCCCTGTTCTTTCTGGTATTCGTAGAGACTCCAGAAAAACCCGTCCTTAAAGCAATGATTTCCCACTTTCGAATGTTGCTCCTTAATTTCCAGTTATTTTACGTGGCATTGTTTTATTTTATCGCGATCTATGACAGATGTTTATATGATCTTCTTGAACGTATTGGAGCTGAGCTCGATAACGATTTTGCAGAACCAGTTAGAATGCTGTAGCTAACTATAGCCAGCACACAGATTCAAGGGTCCTGTCTGATTGAGGATCATAAAACCGTCAAGCAAATTGACTTGGACCATTATCGTTTTGTAGGCTAGGCAAGATACGGATGCAGTTGTCAGAAAAAGTCCAAAGTCAGCGAAACATCGTGAGGAAACGGCTAAAATCGGAAGAGACCGCTAGGACCGTAGCCGTCAGCATCAAACGTAGACGACGAGTGTATCATTGCCAACAAAAAAACAATCTGATATCCTGGTTTTCATCCCGCCCTAACAAAGACTTTTCTGGTTCAATGACGAATGCAGGCAGGCAAATTTAAAAGCGGATGTAGAAAGCAGAAAACAACCAGAGGGTCTCGTGAGTTTTACGAGCAGGGAAGAACATAGCACGAGAAGCGCCTTAGAGAGGCACTGCCAGAGGAATGAAGTCCGAAAGTTTTCCCAAATAACAAAACGAACATGTCCAACCTATAAACCCGAATAGAAACATGCATGAATGGAGAGGGTTATTTCTGAAAATTGTTAAACGATGATGACGAACAACATCCCACAATCACACAACTTGAACCATTCAATTTAGATGAATGCAGATAACATTTCCGTCCACCGGACCAGGACATAGACATTTCTAACAAAGCTGCTGCTTAAGCTATCGGTTAATCACTGAGTTGTTTAAAGCAGCAGCTGATTAATGGATATGGAGCAACTCATCTTCAAGATCTGGCTCGATGAAAGCATGCTCGACGAACGGAACCTCAGCACAGTTTGTCAGATTCTATACAAGGGCAGGGGATGTCCCTTGTTTAAAATCGGATACACAATGCTGACTTATTCCCTTACAGTTGATACAGCTAGATTCCCTGAACTGGAATATTCAAAGAGAAAGACAACGCAATAAAGGCCGACCCCATTTTAGGTGGCGCACATAAGTGGAAAGGACCCCAGCCAAATTAATGTGGGCAACCGGAGGTATTTGGCAAAAGATCGCGCTACCTGGAGAGGCATGTTAGTGGTACCCTGGTCCACCGTGGACTGTAGCTCCATCTAAGTAAGGAAGTAAGTTAAAGTGCTGAAATATAAATGTTTGAAAATGAACCCGTAATTGGATAATGTCAATTTCAAATGCCTCAAAGGGTTTACTGGCTCCAATTTACGGGGTGCCTGTTGCCCATCAGGTCATCGAAAGGGTACGATTCTCCAAGTTGGGGGCCGTACAACCAAAATTGTCAGAAATGGATGGATTTGATGTTGACGAATATATGAAACCAAAAAATGAAAACAACGTTTCAACCCGCGTTAAGAACCTTTGGACTTTAAATCCGCCAGCGGGAGACCAAAGACTCTCAGGAGTCCAAAGCGTTGGAATGAGCATTAAGAAAGAATGGCGAATGCTATAGACCACAAAAATAGCGAGTTTTCGACATATAAACGAGGACCTCCTATCGAAGCTATGACTCCAACATGAGCTTAATTTGCGATCATGACGTCAAAGAGGAGGAACAGGTACTGGAAAAGAAGCAAGAGGATCTTCAATGTATGACGCTTTCATATGTTGTTCTGTGCGATTTAAACGCACTGCAATCAACTGTCAACTAGATTGATCACATTGCGATCGAAGACACGCACTTCTTCCATATGATGAATGTACAAACGTACGCAAAGGCGAACATTTCCACGAACCACTACCGTATTGAAGTCATGGTCCGGTTATGGATATTCTGAATTTTCCAAAGATAAGAAAATACAGTGAGCAATTATTACATTGGCAGTACTTTTTCGAAAACGAGACAGGAAAAAGCCATTACGGTCCATGGACCGCTTTACCGAGACATGATAAACATTTGTTTTTGATATGGATGCGGATGACCTCTACTTTCAACAGGATGGTGATACGTGACTAATAAGTCGCGAAACAATCGAGGTATTGCGCATGAAATTTTCTGGCCGCGTAATTCCGCTTTTCGGAGACACAACTTCTCTTTTTGGGGCTATGTTAAAAGCAAGGTCAACGCCAACCGCGATTCAAACTCTGAAAGTGAACATGGAAGCCGCCATCGCTGAGACTGAACCCAGGTTTTCATTTCAGAAGCAGAATAAACGCCAAATACGAGTAGAATAGTGTGTCAAACCAGATTTTTATGTCCGACCAATTGACTGTGTTTGGCTTCAAAGTTAAAAGAAGTTTTTAGTGTTCCATTGGAGTTCAAATTGCTCATCTTTCGGAGAGAAACGAATCGAAAACGCCATAAGTAAACGCTGACTATTAGAACATTATTGGTATACCTTAGACTTAAGGGTGTTTTAATATTTAAGTCGACACTTTTTTTAAGTCACGACTATTGATTCGTTGTTAGTAAGGCCTCTTGTAATTTTCTCCTTGTAATGGAGTCGAAGCTGCAGAAAACTTCACAGCCATATAGCTGGATCAGCAGAAGGAGTGCTTTGATCAGCAATATTTTGCTTTTAACTGGCATGTATCTTTGAGATGATCAAAGTATTTACAGGGCATAGCATAATTTACCGGCTGTGGCAGTTGTATCATCACTCCAAATTAACGTCTTATTGAAGATGGATCCCAAATTCCTGGCTAAATTGCCATAGTTGTTAGTTGAGTGCGCTAATATAATTGGCGAAGAGCTCTACGAGTATGTGTCTAAACCACGTTTGTAGATGCATATAATTTTTGACTTTCCAGGATTCAAGGACAAGTTATATTTTAGTACAATCAATGAGCACTAGTATCAATATCTTCGGTAATCTGTTCAATGACATCATATTTTTTATATGGTATAGCTGCATGTCATCAGCATTTATGTGAACATCCAAGGAAGTGAAGGAAGTTCGTTCGCATACAGTGAAAATAGTAACGTTCCAAGAATTGAACCCTGAGGCACCCCTGCGGAAACTTCAGGTAAAGGGAAAATTTTATTTCCGTTGATGACGACCAGTTAAATAAGAGCGGAAGAGCTTGACTGCAAAAGAAGAAGAAAAGTTAATCCAATGTTAAAAAAATAGCGCGGTTAGCGTCCGGAAATTTTTTTTTTATTTATTTTGTTTATTCCATTGCACACTTATACTATAAATAATAATATTATATAATTACAAAACAATTTAGGAATGAAATAATGCAGTATATTCTGTTGCCTAATGGACAAGTGACGAATGTAAACTTATAAAATAATACAAAATTAAATTCAAAATGTAAATTCAAAATGTTGAAGGGGAAAAAAACACTGTGAATATGTTTCAAAGAAGAAAAGAAAAAAAGCGGAAAATCCAAACAGATGTTACAAATAGGTTAAGTTAACGGTTGAAAAGTTTGTTCAATATCCGCGTAATTAAAAGAAAAAAGCCATTTTTTAACATTAACTAAAAACATTGTTCTTACTCTTTCGCATCTAATGTTATCAGGAAGCAAGTTAAAAAGACGAGGTGCAACAACAGAATAAAACATAGAAAAGTGCTATTTTTTAACCAGTACCAGTACTGTTACAAAATTCCTGGTGTTATTACGCAAGTTGTAATTTTCATATGTTCTAACCTGATAATAACCAGATTCTCAAAAAATATTTTTAAAGCTTTGTAGCAGTATAAGTGTCTTTAAGGAAGAAATTTGAGGTTCGTAGAAAGTTTTAAGTTATGAGTTGTACGACTCACTTTGCAGATAATTCTGACTGCATGTTTCTGCTTAATTAACAAGGGTTGGATGTACATGTAATAAGCCCCACCCCAGCAGGATAACCCATACTGGAATTTAGATTTTAGTAAACCATTGTAAACTAGCTTTAAAATAGATGTACTTGTATTGTAATACTGACTTAAGTGGTACAACTGTTTTACTACTCTATTCATATACTGTTCCAAATAATTTATGGTCTAAAATATTTATGGTCCAAATATTTAAGTTGTTGAACACAGTCAATATCGAGCAGGAATCACTACAATTGATGATGTGATCAAAACTAATCGAATTCTGCGAACAATAGATTAAAGGAAAACGTGTACAATTCGGGCTATGGTAAGGTAACGAAAAATCATCTGATGACTGAACCATAATCTCAGTAATTCAAGATCGTGATTTACATCCATAAAAATATTAAAGTTATTGCTATGAGAATAGAAAATAGCAGTATCATCAGCAAACGCAGAAATTTTTCCTTTGAAAGGTTGACTAAACAGAGAGTTAACATAAATCAAAAACAAAACAGGACCTAAAACCGATCCTTGTGGAACACCTATATTTATAAATTTCAACAAGCTAAAAAAACTCTTTGATTTTTACCATCTGCTAGGTAAGAAACCAGTTAAAAAAAAGCCTCTAAAGCTCGCATTATACAGTTTATTTAATAATAAAGAGTGGTCCACTGTGTCAAATGCCTTAGTTATATCTACAAATAGAGCTGCACATCTTTTGGACAAATTTATACTATTGTAAATTTCCCCGATGAATTTCTGCAAGGCCGTTTCTGTCGACATACCACTTCTAAAGACAAAAAAGAAAATACAGATAATAGAGATATTGGCCGATAATTATCTATGGTCTGAGTATTACCCTTTTTGTGGAGGGGTATTACTAGATGGAGTGAAAAGTGACCTCCTTGGGAATTAAAAAATTTATTTTTTTTAAATGTTTTTTTATATTATTCAATATAGTCCTGTTTTAGTTTGATACACTTATTGCAGCGACTTTCCAACTTCTTGATCCCGTCCGAAAAGTAATTTTCCCGAAGGTCTGCAAAGTACTCCTCGGTGGCATCGATGATTTCCTCGCGTGAGCTGAATTTTTTATTGATGAGCCATCTTTTGAGGTTTGGGAAGAGATAATATAGTCCGAGGGATCCAAATGCAGTTACCAATCGACGCCAAAAGTCCGCCCGATTCCGCATCAGCAAGTCCAAACACTCTTTCGAAGTTCTGTCGCGTTCGTGTTTTTGGTCAAAAGTGATCATTCGCGGCACCCAGCGGCAGGATAACTTTTTCATATGCAGAATATTGCCCAAAATATGGCGTGTGCACTCAGTACTAATCTTTGTGGTATCTGCTAGCTGGCGCACCTTCACTTTCCGATCAGCCAACCCCATTTCATGTATTTTTTTGACATTGTCCTCTGTAACCGCATCGGAGGGCCTGCCGCTGCGGACTTGATCGGTAGTGGAGTTGCGGCCACCACGAAACTCTCGAAACCAATACTTGACGGTGTAATCTGACGGAGCATTAGCCCCATAATATTTATCCAACTTTTCTTTTGTTTCCTTCGTCGTTTTGCCTCTCAAAAAATAATGTTTTATGAGAGAACGAAAATCGCTGTCAAAATAAGACTAAAGACAGTATCGCACTGAAATTTGGCATGTCTGCCTAAATATGAACGGACTTCAAGGCACCATAACCTTTTTTGCAGTAGCAGCGCATTCTGGCAGTCAAGGAGGTCACTTTTCACTCCATCTAGTATTACAGCTGTTTTCAGTGGTTCAGGAAAAATACCATTTTTAACATTAAAAATAAAAATGTAGCACATGACGTCGGAAACAAAAAATGAAATCTGCTTGAGAACAGAGCTGGAAAGAGGATGAATTTGATGATTTAAGTGGCATAATTATTTTGTGAATCTCAGCACCTGTAAATTCGCAGAATAAAAATGTTTGCGATTCCACACTCTCTGAATTAAATGAATGTTCATGATGAGAAGTAGGGACACTTGCATTTAAGAATTCATGCGAGGACCACAAATTTGTAAAAAAATCATTGAATAAGTTGGCAATTTGCAAAGGGTCCGATACGTTAACATTATTATGTCTTAAAATAAACTCATCATTCTTCGTTGATCTGTTCAGTATAGTATCTCATTTACTACTGCCCATTCTTTTTTTGTATTTCCGATATTTTTGGATAGTTTACTTGTAAAATGAGAATCTCTGCAGATAGTTATTTCGTTTTTCAAATCCTTGCACACTTTATCGTAGTATTTCTTCAGGTTTTTATTATTGGGATGCTTTTTCACACGAAAATACAGCATATTTTTATTTTTTATTTTCCTAAGTAAGCGAAAAGTCATCCACGGCTTAATACACTTCAGCATGTTGCATTTTTTATTCACACGATTGGTGTAGCATGATAGATGAAACTGTAATAATTTGAGAAATTTATCAAAAGTATGAGATGGATCACTTGAATTGTAAACTTCATTCCAAAATTCAAAATTAAGTCTACTCTCGAGAGCATTGAAATCAATTCTCTCAAAAGTTTGATGAGAGGAGTTTCTAGACTTGCATTCTTCATGATCGAACTGAATACGAGTTAAATAAAGATCTGTTATACTCAGGTCATACGTCGTAACTTGATAACCAATAAAATTGCATCTGTGAAGTCTTAGAAATATATGGTCTAGACAAGAATCAAGACGTGTAGGTTGATTCCAAAGAGAATCAAACCCATATGACGCCATAAGTGATAAATAATTATCAACGAATCAGACGGAATATTTATATTAAAATCACCCAGCAGTACAACATTCTTACAAGTTTGTATCTCTAAGAAACTCGAGAATTCATCTAAGAAGATACCTACTGAATATTCATGAAGTCCATAAACACAACAGAAGCAGTAACGTACACCAGAGATTTCACAAAATAAACTCAGTACATCGGCACTATTCATTTTCCATAATTTCCTTTCACAGATTTTTAAGTTATTTCTATGAAAAATTGCAACACCTCCAGCTGAATACGAATTACTACAATTTGCAACAAAAGTGAAATTTGGAATTGCATAATCCAAGATTTCTTTTTCAAAAATCCAATTTTCAGAAAGAAATATTAGATCAGGTAAATGTTCAAGAGATGCAAAATGAGTAAAAAATGTATCAAAGTTAGTTCTTAGGCTACGAATATTCCGATGAATTATTGAAAAGCCTGTACTATTATTGTTTGGATGTTCTATGTATACAGAGACAATTAATTTCATTTAAGTTCTTATTCACAAAATATTGAGGATTCTGAGCAAAATTTGAATTATTTGATATGATGAGCAATTATAAGAACGCAAAACAAAAAAACTTTTAAGTTTCAAACTGGAAGAAGTCCACAAGATTACGAATAATAATAGCTTTTCCGTACTCCGTTTTCCTAATGAGAATAGTACCATTTCTGACCCAAACAAACTTTCATTTGCCTTTCTTAATAATGATCTTGAATACGCCGTGAGGCAGTCATTTATGTAGATCCTGTTGATGATGTTGCGGTTGCTGTTGTCACTGGTGTTATCAACATGTTGCGCAACACCATAAATGCTAGAGGAACAACTGTTTTTCAGCTCACTCATTTTTCTCATCATAGACTGCTTATTCACGAGAGTTGAGAACTTAACGCAAACTATGGTGGATGGTGAATTGCTTTTCTTCACTCTTATTTTCTTAGCAAAACACGATGCTATATCATTGTTGTTGCACTTAGCTCCAGTGAGACCCGAAAGGAGAATTAACGCTTTCTCCTTAGCATTTTTGTTAGAGACGTCTGGTATGCCAACTATGTGAACAGAGCATTGTAACTCTCTTTGCTCGATGTTGTTAAGCTTTGAATCCAAAAACAAAACCTTTTTGTTCAGTGAACAATTTGACTCTTCGAGAGAACTAATTTTTGACATTGCTTCCGCAACAATCTGTTGGAGTTTAATGATCTCTGCAAGAAGCATTTGATTTGTAACCGTATCGCCCGCATTGTTGACGTCATGGGCACCGACCGAAAGGATTGTGCTAGCGGAGCCAGTGTTGAGAATAGAGCCAGTTGCAGATGGAGTATTGGTGGTAGTGTTACGCTGCAGAGTAATGTCAGACTCGGTTAGATGAATAGGCTCATCGGATCATAAAACAGATTTTCTCCTCAGAGCGACACAGCTGTTACATTTATGTGCTTGACCGTTTTTCTCACAGAAATCAAGTGTTACACTGGATTTTTAACTGAAGTCTATCGACTTTTAGTTTACAAATACCGCACGACATTATTTAAGACTTAGTATTAATGTGATTAAGCACTTACCAAATTGTGTTAGTAAACTGATATTTTAAAGGTCCAATTTGAACTTAGATTTGAGACAACTTAAGAGAACTCGCGGATATGTGTGTCCCCATCAATACTCACAAGCCAAACTCCATTGTCATTGCGTATGTTTGCGGTTTTGCAGCTTCTTTTGGGTCGGAAACCTGACTGGCTTAGGAGACAGTTACTTGTAAGATACAAAGCGTGTTCTATTTAGGGGTTTGGTTTTTAAACTGGCAACACTGTTTCTACAGACTGTTAATTTGACAGCTGAAGGTTGATTTATGGTTAGTACAATACGTTTTGTCATTTTACGATGAATAGACTAACTCCACAACAACGCGTGTAAATTGTGCAAACTTATTTTGAAAACCATGGTTCGGTTCACCAAACTTATCGTGAGCTACGTCCATTTTGCGGTCGACATAATCGTCCATCTAAGCAAGTTATTCGGAGCACGATGAATCGTTTTAGCACCACGTATACTCTAGTGGATAATACGCATCCCCAAACAGTGCGTTCGGAAGAATACACTGGGTGAATGACTCGAACTCCAACTTTTTAAATTGCTATAATTTTTTTTATTTTTTGATAAATTTTATTGTGCCAAAGCAAAAAATGTTGGAAAATACATCAATTTTCAAATTGTATCAGTAGTTTTCCATATGTCCACTTTTGGCGCAAATAATGGCCTTGAGACGGCCGAGGAAAGCATCGCACTCTGCACGCAAGTGGCTCTGCGGTATTTTGGCCCATTCCCGGCGAAGTGCTTGTTTCGGGTGGTCCAAACTTTAGTATTTTTTAGTGCCAACCTTCGCCTTCAAAATACCCCAGACAGAAAAATCCAACGGATGTGGATCCGGAGAATTTGCAATCCATTGTGTCGAAGAATGGAGTGTGGAACATTGTTTTTTAACCAATCTTGGTTGACGCGCGCTTTGTGAGACGGTGCCGAGTCTTGTTGAAATGTCCACGGTCTCCGACCGAAATGATTGTTTGCCCAAACTTCAATACTGCCTCTAAGACAGTTTCACGGTATACGATCGCATTAATTTTGACGCCACGGCCACGGTCCAAAAATACGAGCGGAGAGCGACCATCGGCGGTTATGGCGGCCCAAACCATCACCATCGGTGCTGCCTGCTTTCTGGTGGCCATCCGAAGGTGTAAATTTTCGAAGGAGCTCTCTGGCAAGTAAACTCGGTCATTTTGTTTGTTGACATATTGCTCGATAACAAATGGCGACTTATCGGAGAAAAACCAAATTCGGCAACTCACCACTTTCATGCAAGCGTAGCAACTCCTTCGTTCTTTCGACTCTAACTTTTTTCTGTTGCGGTGTAAGATCGTGTGCTTTTTGAAACTTCAATGGCTTGAGCCCTATCTCATTTTTCAGTATGTCTTGCATCCATTCCAATGATATGTTGAGCTCACGAGACATTTTTCTTCCACTTCGATGCGGATTTCGCTCAATTCGAGCCTTCACTTTCCGAACCATTTCTGCCGATGTTGTTGTTTTTTCTGACTACCTCCATGGCGTTTTGCAACGCTGCCAGTATCACGGTAATGAGCTATGGTTCGAGACACAAATGATTTATTCACGTTGAGGTGCTGGAGGGCTCTAACAATAGCTACTTGTGGTTTTCCAGCCAAATATAAAGCAATCACACTATCACGTTTGAATTCCATCGCGGATAAAAATTTTTCAACACAACTGAGACGCAAATCGTTTAAAAGGCTTGTAAATAATAAAATTATCTGTCACGTGTCAAAATTTGAGCTCACTGTCATGAACGGTTCGGAAATTATAGCAGTCTGAAATTGGTTGCAGTTTGAGTCATTCAGGGTGTGTATAGCCGTTGCGGAGCGAATCGCCATCGTGCACAGCAATTGGAGCTATCCACTTTGTGGAAGATTTTGCGGAAAGATCTTGGCTTAAAAGCTTATAAGATCCAGGTTGTGCAAGAGTTGAAACCGCGTGACCATTATACGCGTCGTAGGTTTAGTATATGGGCGAAAACATGATTTAGCTTGATCCACATTTTTGGTTAAATGGATATGTAAACAAGCAAAATTGCCGAATTTGGAGTAGAGAAAACAGAAAAGCCTTTGTCGAGACGCCCTTACAACCTGATGAATTGCGACATCACATGGAAGAAGGATGGAAGAACGTACTCTCAATTTTCAATAAACTGGATGTAACACATTTGCGAAGACAAAAACGAGGACTACTAGGAACTATTCTTTCGTCAATATTCGGAGTCAATGATGAAGTATACCATGACATCGAAGACCTAGACAGTAACCAGAAAGCCCTGATAAAAAGTAGTACAACAAATACCAAGATTATGTTGTCTACAATATCGAGTGTAAATGAGATAGAAACTAGAATCAACAATAAAATCAACAATTTTACGAGAAAGCTGAATGCATGTCTGGAAGAGATCAACAAGATGGAATCTTGGTACAGGATACTTGACGAGAATAAAATAAATATACATGTGACTAACGCATATCTGATTGCACTTAGCTACATGCGAGAAATCGAAATAAAATACAATAAGTTGCTAAATGCATATCTGAAACGCAGTCATTTATTTGAGTTTTTGTCACACAAGAGCATGGAAGAAATCATTAACAAGTGTGCGAAGAAACTTGGCCCAGAGATGGAAGTTCTACCAGATCCAATGGATAAACTAGAGTTGTCTTCAACTTCAACGGAGATTTTAGTAACAGGATACTTCATGATCAGCGATGCCAATAAGTATGACCTGATTAAGGCTAACACTGTTGCTGAAAAGATCGATGAGCAGACATTTCGAGAGGTGCAATTACAGCAGTCGGTGCTGTTAGTCAACTATAATCTACAGAGGTATTTCGAATTACCACTGGAAGATATAAACAAGGCACCAGCTCTCAACGAAACAACATTCATCCTCCGGCCTTCAATTTTTAACAGAATGAGGATTGCATTATCCAGCAGCTGTATAAGAAGCTATCTTTTAAGCGATGTCCAACCAGGACGCTAAGACTCACACATACTATGTAGAAGGAATTATGGACGTATAATACATGGATGTTCATTACACCCAAAGAAACTACTGTAATTCGTACGATTGGAATCAAAATTAATCAAGGAGGACACGAGAATAGTGATGCACTTCAGCAAATCAATTGCCACTGTAAACACTTTACTATCAACGCAGGTTCTGGTTTATTTTACAAATGAAACCGTCATCCCTCTGAATAAGGATATAATAGAAGTTTTAAATTTCAACCATCACGAAGCAGTCGAGGCGCTCAACCGGCTACATGACCACAACTGGAAGACCATCAAAAAACATCAGTATTGGACAATTGGGTTGGGTTCAATTTCCGCAGCCGCTATTTTTATCATTTGTCTATTGCCCGTGATCTTCAAATACCGCAATCGTCCAACTAAGAACTCTGCCAACATTGAATTGAGAGCCCAGAAAAGACCGAGTCACCGTTTCGAGATCAATTGGGCAACAACGTCGGAGCAGGCAAAATGTTGATGATATCAACATAAAATAGTTATTTTCCTTCATTATTCGCATTTATTGCTTAGGTTAACAATATTTGTATTTTCATGTGTCAACATTTTTTTTGGTATTACAATTTTTGTATAAATTAAGTTGAAATAAAGTTACTTGGCTCAGTCTTGTTATTTAAGCCTTTTACTACCTAACGTGAGGCTGCATTAGGCGATTGAATTAAAAATTCTAAATGGTCCTTCGAGCCGGATTAGCTGGAACAGAGACACCATTAATTTATTGCGGGCAACATTTGCTGAGAGCTTGACTTCGCGTAATGGACGTGTGAACTGCCCTCCACTGGATCCTGTGATCTCACACTTATAGATTACTTTCTTTGGCGGATGTGAAGTCACTAGTCTATGCCGATAAACCAGAAACGTTGGACGATTTTGAAGTTAACATTCGCCGTATTATTGCTGATGTACGGCCTCAGTTGTCGAAAATTGGACTTCAAGATTGCGCTTCATTCAAGCTAGCCGTGACACGCATATGCCCTATATCATATTTAAGCGCTAATGGCATAGAATTATTTATTAAATAAAGCTAGCTAATTCAAGAACGCTAAGTGATGATTTATGGATGGCATATACTAAATTTGTCGCCAGCAGATGTAAGAGACGTCACGCGGTAAGTTTTTATATTGAATGTTTGGAAGACCTTTGTGACTTATGACAATTTCAGATGAATCAGATTTTACGTCGTAAGTTACTATAGAAATATTAAGTCATGTTTCGGCGCTGATATTTGACTATAAAGTAAGGTTTTCTGGGCGTCGTGACCAAAGAAAACGTCGAGTGGAGTAGGGTTCAGTTTTTTGAAAATAAGATGGCATCGATACATTATTGGGTTGAAAGGCCAAAAGATTTATTGCTAATCAAAGAAGCAGAGGAACGAGCGTTTAATAGATTCCAATTTAGATCGCCACAGACTATTATATTTATCGTGCTGCAGGATATTCTCCCCAACATGCTTATAATGGGTGAAAAGTCTATGTACATATATGTTCGGCCTGTAAATCACTCCGAGAAGCATTTGTTCCAGACCACACACAATTTCAAGAAGCAAATAATCGCTACCAACACCGACAATTGATTTGCAAATTTCTTTATTTGCTATTCCGATACGCAGATAAATAGCCACCACCACCATCTATCCGATCAAAGTTATCGCCGCGAATAAGATTACAATCCTCAATATTGTCCACTGAGTTTGGTTGCTTAGGGATGAATCGTATCTTAGATATGCAAACAACGTAAGCTCTCGTTTACGTATGCAATGCTATGCTATGCTGTATTCGAATTTAGTCCAAGGTCGGTAACTCGGTAAACCAACGCCAGAATTTTCACTTTGTAGCCTTGCTTAGGATCGTCGGTGTTTACGTTTTTTACGTTTGTTTGTGATTATGACTCGGGAATTCAGAGCGGATGTAGCCAATATACGTGGGCTAAAAAGTAATCACTTTTCTGCGTTGGTCCACGTCTGTAAATACAGGACAGTCGTTTAGGCACTAAGGGAAACACAGGTAGATCCCCGTCCACACCTCTCGGATCACTCAGATATGAAACCATCAGGCTACGAACTAGTGCCATTGTAGTTTTCCCACCGCGATCCCGCCATTTACGTGCGTATTAATGAAGCTTAACGAGTCCCACCGCAATGTGATCCATGTTCCAATTCCCAACTCAATTTCTTGTGGTTACAATTCTATCTCCGCAAGCAAATTATCCACAGCTGCTTTATTTACAGCAGCCCCAACCTGGAGAGCTATTCGATCTTTAACGACGTTGATGCGCCGTCTGACTTCATACAAAGAATTGAATCCCTGTATTCTCATACTGAAATCGTTATTCCGGGCGATCTCAATATACAGAATTTTCAGTGGCCTCGACATTCTGGACAGGCCATACCCAAAGGATGGTGTGATGAGATCTTCGCTGCGGAAATCAACTTGACCCTGCTTGTAAATGAGCCCACGCGAATACCATACATTGGTACTGGTATTCGCCAACTTCGTTTTAACTTCTCACACTGTTGAAGTGCTATCCCCTCTATGCTCGTCGGGCCATTGAGTTACATCAGTCCATACAATTGAATTCCAATACGAGAAAACCAATTAGAGTTGAATTAACATCTTTGTTAGGAATTTTAACTGGTCGTTATGTTTCTTCTACGAGTACAACAACGTGGATGCCGCTGCTAATATGATCACAAACACGATTCTTTTTGGAATGAGATCCTTTGTCTCTCATCAGATGAAGAGTACGAAATCAAAAGAAAAGACATGGTACGATTCGAACTGTAGAGAGGCTCTCAGGTTAGAAAAATGTTTTTTCGGTCCTTCAAGACCAACCCCACAGAGTAAAACAGAAAAAAGGTCAAACGATACAGGAATGACTAAAACGCCTTTTTTAAGCGTGTGAAATTTCAATACGACCAAAAACTAAAGCAAAAATACTACAATATCCCTGAGGCAGTACATATTGTTGGTGGTTCGTCAAAAATATTAAAAATTATACCTCATCCTCCATTCCAACGCTCATTTATAATAACATTCCAGCAGTCTGCTCTTTGGACAAGGCCATTCTGCTTCCCGCACACTTTACGAGTACATCAACACTTCCAGATTGTGTTTTGTCCCCGTCTACACTTGAGTGGATCGAATCTTCATTCCGACGAATCAATTTTCGCACTCGTGTAGTAGCAAAGAGTACTAAAAGATCTTAACATTTATAAATCCGCTGGTCCAGATGGTATATATCCATCAGGCGAAAGCCAGATAGTTGCACTTGATATTTCTTAGGCATTTGACAGAGTTTGATGTCAGCTTCTTTTGTCGAAAATGCGTGCATTTGGGGTTGACGAATCTTTTCCTCAATAGATTAGAAATGATTTTTCGGAACGTTCAATTCAAGTTGTCATCGACCGACGGTTTCAAGTCTGATATCCTCAAAATAAATGTTGGTGTGCCTTAGAGTTCCTTTCTGTGTCCGGTATTCTTTTTAAATTTCATCGACGATTTCTTGTCTGCTACTTCTCATCCAATATATTCCTTTACTGACGACAGTACTCTCTACTTTTAATATTCATTCCCGGACTCACAGTCCTGCCCTTCGGCTGTAGAACGATAAATGCAGCCCATGTTAAGCTCATTAAATCCCCATATTAACAGCATAACCAATCGGGGAACTGTCAACAGAGTGGAATTTAATGCTTCCAAAACATAATGTTGTCTGCTGTCGTTAAAACAAAATCTTAACATCCAGCCATTATTTATGAATGGAACTTGCTTCGTCGAAACTGAATAACTTTCCATTTTCGGTATATGTGTTAATGGCAACCTACCTTGGAATGACCACATATTTGATGTCGCCAAAAATGCTGCGAAATGTTTAGGTTTCCTCAAGCTGTGTAAAATACAATATATTTCACCCCTTCTGATCTGGTCTCAATTTATAAGGCATTCATCCGCCCAAAATTGGAGTATAATGGCCACATCTCTTTAGGTGGCTCCAAAAAGACCTCTTCGCCCTTGGTAGATAAGACTCAAAAAGGTGCGATAGAACTTATAGGTCACGCCAATATTGTACACCGGTCTCGTTGTGAATGCTCATCAGTATAGTCTCTAGCCCACTTTCGGACGTACTTTGAAATACGAGTATTGTATATGTATAAGCCGTACAACCCGCTTAGAGAATGCCTTGCCGAGCTCTCTATTTCCAACTGATTGTAATTTACAAACATTTAAGACCAATGTACATCGGTATCTCTCTTTTCTTCCCTGAGTTTCCCTCGCTCCCATGGTGTGCAAATATTTTAAGCGTACTAGAAACCCCTTGAGTATGCCTTAATTATATATATAAGAAATAACTTAACGCGATAGGCCGATTGTGGCGAGTGCCTTTAACAATGCATTTCTCTCGCTTACACTTTTGAATTGAACGACGGCCGGAGGCTCGTCTTTGTTGTTACGATTATCTGTGCGAAATATGCTCTTCGAAGCTGGCTGCGTAAAGTTGATGGTGCAGCAAAGTTTGTTGTAGACCTTTTGCTGGTTTTCATTCATGAGCTTGGGGACTTTGAATGTAACAGCACCAGAGAGTAATTCTTTCTTCCTCGGCTCATATAACTCCTCTTTGACTATATTGCTGGCATTGGATTGTTATCAGAAATTTGATCATTTAATTGCTTTTCGATGGCATAAATTTTGAGTAGCAATTCACTGGGAATTATAGCTATCTCTTCCTTAAATGATGCAATTGCAAGAGTTTCTGAGTTTTTGGTGAGAGTGATGACCTAGCGGAGGCAGCTGTGGGGGTTTTTGGTTTTTTTTTGGTTGCTCCAAAGAGCGTGTAAAAGATACAAGGTAGCCAGGCCTATCAGTAAGCACGAGTCGTTCGCTTGATTGCTCGATTCCAGGAATACGCCTACGTATTAAACCACACTATACACTCTTCGACCACTCTGGGTAACCAGATAAGAAAGGTAGGAAAAAAGTTTAAATAAAACAACAACGCTGTGATATATAAAATGGATTCTGACTTTATTCTGAAGCTACGTTCATACCATTATGTGTGGAATTGCACATCAAATGGCCGCCTCGGCTTCGCTGGCAACGCTTCAAGTGGTCGGTTCAATTTTTGATGAGTCGGTCCAATATGAGCGTCGTTATTCCGGCAATAGCGTGTTGAATGTTGGCCTCGAGTTTCGAGTGGTGTCAAATCGCATGATCGCGGCGGCCAATTGCGGAACGCTCGCCGTGAGATGACCCAGTTGTTAAATTTTTTCTTCACAACTCCGAGCATTGCATCGCTTGTATGGGATGTAGCGCCGTCTTGTTGGAACCGCATCTCGAATATGTCGATGTTATCGAGCTTTGACCCACAGAAAGTCGGTTAACGTCGCTCTACACCTGAGACCATTGACGGTAACGGTGTCTCCTTCATCATTTCGAAAGAAATAAGGTCCGATGATGCCGCCGCGTCAAACAGTCAATCTTTGTGGATGCGTTGATTCTTGGCCGAACAATTGCGGATTGTGTTGGCTCCAATAATGGCAATTTTGCTTTTTGATATACCCGCTGAGCCAAAAATGGCCTTCTCCGAGAAGATGATTTTTTAGTCAAAATCCGAATCTCCGGCCAGCATTTCAGCGCCCAATTAGCGAACTCACGGCCGTTCGGCTTTAATTCTTACGTCAGCATAATCTCATGAGAATGTGGGTCCGATAGCAAAATAAGCCGGGTTGACTCTCTGGCGATGCTCAATTCAGCTGATCGGCGCCGAATCCACATTTCTGGGTGGTGGCTTAAGATCCAAACGAGTGTACTCACGCTCAAACATTTCCACGGTGCGACATATTGCCTGCACACCGAAGCCGTGATAACGACTGACCTCACGACGAAATTCATGTGGCGTATTTACCCTTGTAACAGATAGATGTTAAGCGAGTTTTTGTTGCCGCAAGTTGCTGAATTGGGTTGGGCCACGAGCATCGTTGCTTCCGGCCGGACGGAGCAACCACTGACACAGACCGGGCAGCGATGGAGAGTTTGAATCACTAATTTCCAGACCGTGTGATCTGTTGTTTTGGCGATTTGAACTGGCCGGCCAGATCACTAAATGTGGCAGCGCCAGACTTCCTCCTTTGGGGCTTTTTGAAATCTCGCGTTTAGGCGAACATCCAACATCGAAGAAAAAATCATCAATTTGGAGCCCGATGTTTTGCGAGCAACAATTCAAAATGCCGTAAAAGGAGCACAAATCAGGACCGATAAGACCAGTAATATGCTCTGCCCCCACCTTTTATTAGACGACGCCATTGATGAGTGAATCGCGTCTTCCTTGGTTTGACCCATTGTAGAGCAGCAAATAAGTACTGGGTGCTGTGACCCTAAGAGCAGTAAGAGGTTTTAGATCGGCCTCGACTCATACCAAGGGTGGAACTTGTGCCTCCAACACAGTTCCAAATTGGTATCAAAGTATTGGCGGAGAGCGATGGCAAGGCGTATCCTTGCTCCCATGGATGTATGGGCATTCCGTAAACATAAGTCTACATGACAGCTGGTTTACGTTAAAAACCAGAGACTAAAGTTCCTTCATTTGAAGGAACCTAGAATAGAGTTGCTCGCAGAGGTGATGTCGACGATAGAGCCTACTTCCACTTTCCAATAGGTGTTAGCCCTATCCACATTAACGACACTTATTCCTAGGAGCGCGAATGTTTCCAGTAGGGTTTGTCCTCTGATATTAGTGAAACTGCTGTCCCACTTTGCCCCAAGCCGCCTTCTATAACCACTGTGGATCAGTAGGTATTCGCTGGCCGTTCGGGCTGAGCTTTGTATAGCAGTTATAAAAATGGACCCCATTTATTTTTGCCCGTTCGAACCCGAAGCGTCCACATGTTTGAATCGCTGTCTGTTTTGCCTTGTCCAGTTATTGCTTTGGCCGGGACACTTATGGCTCGTTGATCATAAAAACGCCCTTTCGCCCTATGTCGTTTGTACAAGGATATACTGAGCTATTCTACCGTGGTTCTGGTTTATTCGTATTATCTTCCTGATTTTTTATTTGGAATAGCTCTCCGGAAGACTGGGCATTTGCTGCTGCTAGCTACGTGCTTAATATCGTCTGGATGGTCTTTTCTACAGAACTTACAGAATCTATCCTTCTAGCAGTTCTTTGCTATGTGGCCTTCTAATCCACATCTCCTACATAGTTTGGAGTGATTTTTAATGCTTCTGCATTGTGTAGCTATATGGCCGAACTCAAGGCATTTAAAGTGTTTTTTAGATAACTCAGCCGACTTTAAGTTTTCCTTCTCTAAGTAGCTACTTTGCATGTTCTGCGAGGAGGCGGATAGCAACAGTTTATGTTCCGCCGTACGCTTTCCTTTGCCATAGAACGTCTGCGGTCGACATACCTTCAATTCTGCACAGGCTTTTTATAGCCTCAGATAAGTATATCCTTCTTTATGGTACAATACGTTTGCGTTTGACGTTCTTACGATTGCTTGCTCTCCCAAGGCTGTACTCATAACGCTTTTAAATTCAGCTATCTTGTGTCCTTTGTCTCTTTGAGCTGGATTAGGTGCCCTCCTTTTTATGCCCTTCTAATTCTAGACACAGACTTTCCATTTGCCTTCAACTTCGTGTCTGCTTTTACGCTACGGAGAACCTCAGCATATGTGTTGGGTATATAAATATATTCGTGCGTTTTTTTTCCAAAATTTGAACGTTTATTTAAGAAAAACATGCACAGTAGTATTATTCAAAGTATTGCCCATCTGAAGCTATGACTTTTTCTCATCTTTCTGGCAATTTGTGGATCCCATCCAAAAAAAACTGCGCCGGCTTGGCAGCCAAGAATGAATCAAGCCAATTTTTGATATTCTGCTCTGATGTGAACCGTATTTCAGTGAGGGCGTTCTGCATCGACCGGAACAAATGGTAGTCAGAAGGGGCAAGGTCTGGGCTATAAGGCGGGTGGGGTAAGACTTCCGATCCACTGTTTTCCAAATAGTTCTTAACTGGAGTAGCAATGTGGGGCCGAGCGTTGTCATAATGGAAAATTATTGCCTCGTGTCTGGTCGCATATTCCGGGCGTTTTTCGGCCACTGCTCTCTTCAAACGGATTAATTGTGTTCGGTAGCGTTGTCCATTGATGGTTTCACCCGGTTTTAGCAGCTCATAATACAGCACACCCATCTGATCCCACCAAATACACAGCATTACCTTCGCGCCATGGATATTCGGCTTTGCCGTTGATTTGGCTGGTTGGCCGGGTTTCACATATGATTTTTTGCACTTGGGGTTGTGGTAATGGATCCATTTTTCATCACCAGTAACAATCCCATGCAAAAATGATTTCCTTTTGTGGCGTTCCAGCAGCATTTCGGACATGCAAAACCGCCTTTCGACGTCTCTCGGCTTGAGTTCATGTGGAACCCAATTTCCTTGCTTTTGAATATATCCAGCTGCTTTTAAACGTTTTGAAATGGCTGCTTGAGTGACACCCAAAGATTCTGCGAGCTCTTCTTGTGTTTGGCAACAATCTTCATAGAGTAATGCTTCCAGTTCTTCATCTTCAAACTTTTTTGGCTGCCCAGGACGTTCATCGTCTTTTGGCACGTTCGCTCAGCTAGCGCATGTTCACCATAAACTTCCACCAGAATACGATGACTTTCGGCAGCAGTTTTCTTCATATTAAAGTAATGAAGAAGAACTCCCCGCAAAAACACTTTTTCAGGCACAAAGTTCGACATATTTGATTGAAAAAAAATTATTGTTGTTTACGCTTCAAATGAATGACATATACCGAAATGACGTACAATGACAGTAGCTTTCCAACTCATGTTCCAACGGAGTAATAACAATGGAATAATACAAGTTACGCCATCTCTTAGCAAACCGCACGAATAGATTAGATCGCCCCTATGACTATAGTTTCAGATTCAGTTTGACGGATTTTTTCCTTAATGGGCCCTTGCTTCTTGGGTCGCTCTATTTTTTTTGAGTCGGTTTTTGGGGGTTCACCTTCCTGCCTTTTTTCCGTTCTTTCCTTATTTCGCGTTCCCGCTTTGCTGCGATGCTCTTCACTTCCAACACCTTAGGCATCCGTTTCGCGTCTGGGGTTTCTCGTTCGGCTCCGTCTTCCTTTTAAGTCGGCTACCATTTTTAGCCATGGAGATGTCTGCGAGGCATTATTTTTCCAAATAACATCTTTGGCCTTGTCGTCGTGCATCTCGATTGCCGACAGTTCGAAGGCGTCTCTCAACGGTTGGTGGATAAAACGCCTCATACTATTCTCCACCATTTTCACCAGTGTTTGCATCTTTTCTTCCAGTTTGTGGAACACAGATGGCTCGGTGGTTCCGCAGATTTTGGGGCGGCTGCGCTTTTTTCCGTACTCTTCTGAGGGGTTTGAGACTATCCGCCGGGAGACCTCGGCACATTTGAGCTATTCTGAAAGGGGTTAATTCCATCAGCTTCGTTAACCGCGTTTACTGTTTGATAGATAGAATTCATTTTAGTTGCGTCCCTACTCAAAGTCGTTATCGACTCCCGGATGTGTAGTAACCGCGGGACCTGGTTATCTATGCAAGCAGTGAGGCCATACAAGGATTGAGACAGGCCCTTATGGGGTGGTGTGCCAAAGCCAGATCAGTTCTAACAAGGAGTGTTACACCAGCAACTTAATGGGGACGAGACATCGAGCGTTCTTTTAGGCCTGCCAGGGTTTTAACGGGACGGAGCGGCCGTAGCATTCGCCTAAAATCCATTCCAACACAGCTGGTGTGCGTGAATTGAATTCTGGCACAGTAAATGTTGCTGTGAAACGCGGTTGTGTGACCTGTTGCTTCTTCTTAACATGTTTCTTGTCGGATAACTCCGCTTGACTACTGACGGGTGTATTTGTTATGGCGATGTTTCTGTTGGATACGAACTGAGTTTGGCCTCATGATAATTACAGACAATGTCATCGTGAAATGTGTCAAAAGTATGTATGCCGCGGGATATATATCGGGCGAACAGCATAGTGGTTTGTTTGTAGTTTTTAATCACAGCTAAAACAAAGATTCGGTATATGTTTGTTGTTCTTCTCTACCGATTCATATCGAAGGAATTTGATGTACATTTCCGTTTAAGTTTATTGTCTTAACAAAATGAACTGCAAATCATGTCGTTTCCCAAATAACCCCTAATATGTATAATATTTTAAGCTTTGATTTCACAATTGAGCATTTATTGGTGTTCAACTTAGATTCCCCAAAGTTTGCCAATTCTTTTGTGTGAATTGCAATTTGGTCACGCACCACGGTCAATGAACTTCTTTTAATAATTTACAATCCAAATGCATTTACTCGTAGTTTAGAACACCTCACGCCTTAAAATGTATGTGTAGCTTTTCAACGGAGAATTTTAAGAGTATAGCCTTAAAAAGATAGTTTGCGTTTGTAATCATATATGTAATTGTATATGAACTTCTTCAGATAATTTCTAATTAAATCACATGTAATTTGTTTAGCTTGAAATCATCATAATTGTTTACTGTACAGAATACGAGTATATAGAACCATCTATATGTGCATATTAAATTATGTTAAAAATACAAACACAGAACCTTTGACGTTATTGGTTTCCTGGGGGTGTTTTTTTTTTTTGGAAACGCATTTACCAGAAGATTAACTTATCTAGAAAAACAAGAAGCCCTTAACTAAGGAGTAAAATTTAAATTAGGTTTGAATCTTCAATCAAAAAGTTAAATATTTCCGTTACTCTCCTTTGGTTTTGCCTGTGTTTATGCTTTTATAATTTTGTTTTTTATTTTTCTGCTCTTTTAGTGTATTTTCTCAATTAGTCAAATCAGTTTAATTGATATCTTTCTTGTACCGTTGCCGTTGTCGTTGTCGTTGTCGTTGTCGTGGGATTGGCGCGTCCTACATACACCACAACAATTAACCAAGGGTTGGTACTTAGTCCTGTTACTGTTCTATCCCCTAGTTCTTCTTCTACTGATACTCCTGCTCTAGCTGGTGTTTTTATTTCAAACAACTTTCATATTGCATATTCAACAGGTTGGCTGTACTTGAATTTTAATGAAACGACAACATTTTTAACATTTTGTTCATTTTATGCTCTCATCTGTTATATTCTTGCCATTTCTACGTTTCAACTTCTAGACCACTCTTCTGTAGCACCCCATTCTCCTGGAAAACACGGCATTTTCAAATAATTCTTAAAGCCTCTGTGCTGGAAAATTAACTAAGGATGACTTTTACAAAAAAAACAAAAAAACAAAAAAACGAATATCTATGTGGGTTGCAGGTACAACTTTAACATTACGTCAACCGAGAGCCTGTTTTGTTTAGTCCCACTTTTCTAATTTGCCCGAGGGCTTAGATTTAGTATTGTTTTTGTAAAAAAAAAACAATTGCCTGAGATGTGACATGTGCTGAAGTTTTGACGAATCTCTTTAGAGCACACAAAGAAGTCGTAAGCCATACGGGTCATAACTATCTTCCCTTCTAACAAAAAGGAACGTCTCCACCATCCTGCGTCATTCGAAAACTAATCGTGTGCCAAAATTAGCCATTTTCAAATAATACAACGCCATTAATATACAGGTGATTCAATTAAGTTACCATCTATGTGATACAAAGCTACACACGTACTCGTACATTCAGATAATTTGCATCAGCATACTCGTATACTCGTAAACTTCGAGCAGAGTTCGACAGGTTTTTCATTCGATAAACCCAACCCCATTGGGCATCGTAGGAATACTCGTAATAGTGCAACAACAAATTTATTTAATAAGCATGTTTCCAATCTTTTCCAACACCTGTTGAGAGAGAAATGTGCAAAAACCCACGCCTTGGGGATGTTAGAATCACTGCTGTGATCTCCAGTAGACGCTTGCGTAAATCTCTCCGAATCCCGTATTTCGGAGTCCATGTTAATTTTTTCCGTATTTCCAATTTTGTTTAGGGGATGGTTTTTCAATTCAGTTCGGTTCGGTTTGGTTCGGTGGTATATAAAAGACTTGGTATCCGTGAAATATTCACCACAAAATCAAAAGCATCCCTTTGGAGAAGAACTCTCCATCATAGTGCCATAGCAAATACAAGAAGTGTTACACCAACGGATAAGACTGTTCAACATTGTTTTCTTTTTATCATTTAATTTTTTTGAAAACAAAGAGTGTTTTGTGATTTTCGTGGCAAGACATTTGGATTTTTCTAACAGAAAACAGAAGTTACGTGTTCGCGATTTAAATTTTTGTTAAATTAAAAAGTAGAAAAATAATTTTTATAAAGATGAAATTCAACTTCGGTGGAGATTTCATTCTGTGCTCGCTCGTGGTCATCACGGTGCTATTCAGTTTCACATCAGCTGGTGAGTTAAATTTAAATTTGATTTATGAAATTTTAAATTTGTGTTAAAACTAAAAATAAAAAATACCCCCAATTAGATGAGGTTTGCTAGATTTTCTTAAAAAATACCTGAGGAAGCCCTTTTTAGTTTTTATTTACTATTTTATTCATTATTCTTATATACTATTGTATTGTAATTGTAGGTTTACAATTTTAATGCACAAAAGATACACAAAGTATGTGAGATTAAATAGTTTTTTTAATTGGTTAAACTTTTGATGTCACTCTAAAATTTAGTCATAGTGGGCTAAACTCAATAGAAGAAGTTAAAGAAAGATAAAAAGAATAGGACGATCAATTTTAGCAAAAGAAAGACAGAAATAGTAGTAAAAAGCAGTTAAAAACATATATAATACAATTTATTCAATGACAGATTAAATCAAAATTTCGGTTTCATCATCATTATGGAAGAGAAACCATTTTTTTTCGTTTTATAAAAAAGGCAATCTTAGGTCCGACCATCTCTAATAAAAACACTTTTAAGACCTCATAAATATTTTACCAGAAAAATATTTAGGTGGTTGAAAAATTTCAGAGTATACGGCAGGCAGAATAAATCTTTGCAAAGTGCATTTTCTAAGTCATCCAACAGTATGCTCCATATTGAAGTTTAGAGTGAAATATCAATGTTCCAAACGAAATATATGTTCTACATTAGCCAGGTCCATTTCGGTCACTGACTGATGAACGATGATAGTAATATTTGTAATTTAAATTTTTATTACTAGAATTTTTATTTTCACATGAAAATGTGATTGTTGATCTAACATATTTGTTGAAAATTACACCATTTAAATGACTTTTGTTTTCTTACTGCCAAATACGAGTATTTGTTTTTTCTAAAGCATGTTGCATTACGACACGGAACGTTTTCAGCTCCAAAGTTGTTATTTCGGCATGACTATATTTCTAAAAGTCCTATATTGTCTAAAGATTGTTCGTGTCGAACCATTCATTTAAATAGTCCAACGAACATATATCAGGGACCGTCAAATCTGTGGAACTGTGTGGCCAAGCGCAATGTGGTTAATTCGGAATAAGTCAGTCGCTGAAAAGTTTTCGGTGCTGTGTCTTTAGCTACTGGAACCAAACATCAGGGGTATTCTGACCTGCAGGACGAAAAAAATTCTCTATCATGGTCCGGCTATTTAACCGATATTCGATGTTCATCACCATCTTCTAAAAGATCATCGACCGGTGACTCAATCGGTTAAAATTCCACACCAGCCAGTGTTGGTGTTATTGACGTTGATGCAACGCTTGCGGATTCCTTGTACTCCAAATTCAGCAGTTCAGTCTCTAGTTAAATTCGTTTGAATGGATGCGTCGCTCGGCATCATGAGGTAATAATTCGCGGACCAATTGAATCTCGTGTGGAAATAACATGAGATCAAGTCTCCAGATCAAGTTTTAAAATCCGATTTAGCGATGTTTTGAAGATGCCCGTTTGAGTAGAACGTCGCTGGGTAGACACTGATGGATCATCGTCGACAGTCTGCCGTTAAGCCTTCAAAACGTCAAGCCGACGGAACATATGGTTGTGGCGAGTCATATACTGTACCCCTCTTCTTAAAACGTGTGAATATATGTGTTATCGTGTTTGAACTAGGAGTTGCTGCAACATTAAAATGCTGGTGGCACTTTCTTTAATTCAATAATTCTAACCCGTTTTTGCACGAGGTTTGTAGCCAATATTCAATTTCATGGAATTTTTTTATAATCTGTGAGAAAAATATAATTAAATTTTTAGAAATAGTCAGCCCTGTATATTTTAATATGAATACTGGCTTTACCTTCACAAAGACGGGCTCTTTCGAGAGCATTTTCCATAACATTTATATGCATCGCCTTATTTCAGCACGAATGTAGAGGTGGGTTTATTTGTGTACAATTTTTCTTTTAAATATCCCAAAGAAATAATTTGATGCTTTCAAATCCGGTGAACATGGAGACCAACTAAATTCGAGAATTTCGGAAATTATTCGGTAGCCAAAAATGTTCTATTAAGATGCGAACGGTGTGAATAATAGTTCTATTTTGTTACAATCTTATCTCAAGTTTTTCAGTAATCGCTGACCTTAAACAACTTTCAACTCCTTTTCCTATCTATGGTTACCGTATTGGAGGCATCTTCATAAGCTTGTTTTAATAACTTTTCTGAGATAACATCAGTGTCACAGAAAAGTTAACCCTGATTTTTCACTACCCCATACAGGGCCATTTTATTTGTTTACAAAAATGTTTATTCATTGTTAAGAACACTTCATGATATTTTGTTTTTGACGAAGAACATTCTATCGTTGTAGTTTTGATCCTACACTTTCGAGCATTTCAGGCTCTAACTCATCAATAAGGTATTGAATATTGGCTTTGAAAGCCAGAATAGTTCATCGCTATATTGCTTATTCACAAGAATAATTTTTCGATAACTATCGACTTTAAACTGCACAAGAGCCTCACCTGTGAACCCCCGTCGTAAGGCATGATCTCGTGGCTTACGTTCCTTGAATCTTATATGAAATGAAAACTCCTATTCACCTACTTTTCCCACAGCGGCCACAGTGTCTTTTGCGCCATGTAAAGTACATGTGTTATGAAATTTACCAAAACACAACCGACGGATAACTTAGTTGGTCGATTATAACGCCCATAATATTTTATACGTTTCGCGAAATAAGTTTGAATAATAGGGACGCATCCTTTTGGCGTAAGATGGACAGCATGATTCTTGATGAATAGTCAAATAATATTCGACATAAATGTCAAAGAACTACCGACACAATAGCACGGCTTAAAAGTTGTCGTAATGAAAGATCTTTCAGTCAAAAAACAATTTAGAACTGACTTTCATTGCTATTCATTCAGAGGATGAATAAAATAATATTCATGTCAATTTCGTTCTCACTTTTCGAGTAAACGAACTACGTTAACTACACGTTTTTGATTATTAATTTGTTTCAACTCTTGCTTTAATTGTCAAAGTTTTGTATCTTAAAACGCCTTGCAATAATTTCTGAGACACACAGTGTTGATCATACCGCCTTCACGTCGATGTTTCTGAGCTACCCACAAGACTTACCACTCATTTTATTTAATATCCGCTTCAGTACGGGTAGTGGGAAGCTTCCTAGTTCGAAAAATATTAGATATAGGTTGCTTTTGATGAAAAGTCAATGAATTTGGTATTTTCTAATTGTAGTTCATGATAACAAATCTCTCAAATTTGTGCCCGAAAGAAAAGAAGAAAACAAATGGTTATGATTTTTCCTCACTTTTGCGTCACTTGTTACTTTCACCAATGGTGGCGTCAAAAGAAGAATTCAATAATATTCAATAATTCCTAATGAAAAAATTATATATAGAGCAGTAAGGGACATATAATATGACATTGATGGCCGCCACTTTGTTTGAGCTGACCTGTATTTTGTGTTACCTACATGAACAAGACTGATATCCACTACTTGATCTGAGATGGCGATAGAGTCGTATTGCTAAGATCATCCTGAGTCTACTCAAACTTTTCCTATTTAAGACTGTGGAGAGATTGAGTTGAAATATCTAAGAAATAAAATAGAATTAGAAACAGGGGTCTTAGCATCCAATTCCTTTTAAACAAACTGGCAAAAATCTAAAATTTCTTCCCCTGGACACTTTTATTAGGCCAAAATTTTGACTAAAGGGTCTTTCAATAAGCGATTCCTATTTTTAAATTTAAATAAAACAATTCCCATTATGTATGGGATATGACATCCACCGCGGCTTCTAAATGTCCAATTTTCCATGAATCTGGCGCATAAATCAGGCTGAATTTGACGGATGGCATGAATTATGTTGGCTTTGAGGGCCGCTGGTGTTTTGTGGCTTATTCGTATAGACCTGCGACTTCAGAAAACCCCAAAACAAAAAAGTCTAACGGGGTCAAATTGCATGATCTTGGTGGCCAGTTCACATCACCTACACGTGAGATGACCATGCCCTCAAATCGCTCGTGCAGAATTTCCAATATGGCGTGAGTTGTATGGCACGTAGCGCCGTCCTGTTGAAACCACATATTATTGGTGTCCATATCATCCAATTCAGGCCAAAAGAAGTTGGTAATTAACGACCTATAGCGCTCGCCATTGACGGTGATGGCCTGGCCAATGTTATTCTCAAAGAAATGTGGACCTAAATTCCACACCAAAAAGTGACTTTTTCGGGATGCATTGGACGATCTTGGATCTCATGTAGATTTGTATCCTCCAAAATTCGACAATTTTGTTTGTTGACGTACCCATTCATCCAGAAATTGGCCTAATCGCTGAAGATGATTTTTGAATGAAAATTAGGGTCAGTTTCCAACTGCCCTAGAGCCCGTTCAGCGAACACACGTCATTGCCTATGGTCGTTTACCTTCAGCTCCTGGGTCAGTTGAATTTTGTACTGGTGCATGCCCAAGTCACGACGCAAAATTCGCAAAGTTGTGATCTACGAGAGGCCGAGTTCTTGTGAGCTACGCGAAATCGACTGCCTCGGATTCTCCTGCACACTCTCACGGACAGCGGCGGTGTTTTCGGCATATCTTGCGTTTCGTCGACATACGGGTGTTGGGTGTTGGTTTATCGTTTACTGAACCAGTGGATTCAAATTTATCCACCACACTGCGAATCGTCCTCTCGGTAAGACGATTATGGCGACCATAAAATGGGAGAAGCGCGCGGAACGTTGCCCGAACAACCATTTTGATAAAACAATCTTATTATTTGCACGTGTTGTTGAACGCTATGTCCATCCATGGTGATTTGGCAAAACAGAATCAATAAATGACACCCAATTAGACAGATTTAGCTTCAACAATATGGCCGCTATCAACTGTCAAAGTTGGGAAGTCCCTATTGGAAGACCCTGTACATTTAAGACAATATTTTTTATGCGCAATATATATTCTTAAAAAAGCGAAAAGCAGTGATTTTATCTCAATCGTAAAAACACTAGTTCTCCGTAAATTTAGTTTCTAAGGAATTTTTTTTTATATGTTACAGTATATTTTCAACAAAAGCTTGTTTAAAACAATTTATTTTATATTTTTCTTTAAATTTAATTGAAAAAAGAATAAATAAATAAATAGATAAATTAGTTAGAGAACGTTTTATATACAGCAGAAATATAATTTTAACGCATTGAACCCATTCTACAGTTTGTTTACATTTTTTTATGTAACAAAAATAATTTTTATGCTATTTTTTATATTTAAAAAACTTGAGACACAAAAGCTTTCTTTCTGTTCTTCTTCAATAACTCTTCAAATTTAAGCAATATGTTAAATGTAAATATAGGGTTATGAAAGTTGATCCTTAGACTTAATGTTTAATACAAAAAGTTATATCTCTGACGACGTCAGGCCCAATGGGGAGCCAAGCTGGAGGACTCTGATCTCAAGCAGTTTATGAATATTTATTGAAAACTGTTGTTCGTCTAGCCGTTTCCGAAGGTTCTAAGAAATTTATTTGCATTTTTTTTTGTTATTATAAGCTCACATAGTATAAAGCCACAAAGTAACAACATGAACTAGGCGTGTTATTTAGGATTCATTTATTGCATCCCAGTGAAACTCCACATAATATCTTATATCAAATATATACAATAGTATGTAAGGAGTCCTCTCCTACGTTAAGTTCAATGACTGCATTAAATAATATATTCCTCATGATTTCAATATTGGTGTTAAATTCGAGCGCCTTATGAAGGTCAGCTGTAACCTGTGCAGCGTTTTCAACGTTTGACGACGTTCAAACCCACTATCATATTAGGCACACCTATTATTTCTTTCACCATTCATAGACATTGTCACGCAACAATAATAGCGCCCGTGTAGACATCACATGCGAATCATTGTTACATGATGTCTCGGTGATAACACTCACAAGAGTGTGAGATTCTTTAATCATCCTAAGATTCTCCGTTTTTTTGTAGGATGCAGATTTTTTTTTTGTGGTTATAACAAAGAAGCTTCTCATTTGCAATTGCTGATATCGGAACAAAGTCGTTTCTTCAAGATTACATTATATTTACAGTATCTGTCTGATTTATTTGAATTCACCTGGTCTTACATTTCGCAAGACAACTCTCCTTCTAAGAATTATATGATATGCTGCATCCCAAGAACACATACATATATCTTGCTTGGTATCAGCGGCCGATAAGCTTCGATTTGTTGCCTTTGACAGCAACAGCTTTTATTGTCGCTTTCCTGTCAGTGGGAAAGGTCAGTGAAATTTGCATATCAGCTGTTATTTCATGACCTCGGCGCAGCATTTAGAAAGTATGATCTGATCTTCCGGAAACTTCCGAGAGGAATCTCCTTGAGATTTTGTGTCATTCGTCGCTACTGAGATAAGAAATGACGAATGTTCTTGCAAAGTCTAGATCAGAAATTGTGAAGCCTGTATATATCTTAGCTGTTCTTCCTATGAATCTGAGCGTGTCTCGTCAGACTAAGTTTCTAGCCTTCAATTTTACCTAGTCGAAAAGCACTTTACGCAACAGATTTGTAAACAGATCAAGCGATTTTTATTCAAGTATGAGTCTCATTGCTTCAATGGCAATACTGCGGAGCATTTTTTGAAATTAAGCCAAAGGTTATCAGTTTTGCACATGGCTTGCAAATATACGAAGTCATACCATATGTCAGTAACAGTCCTACCACAGTCATGATGGTTTTAAGACCAGGAACTCAAAAGGCTATCATTGTAAACTCCCTAGACCAGTCTATTTACTCGTAGATAAAGGCCCATTCAAGATCGAAAAAGACAGCAAGAAAGGTTCAGGGACGATTTATTAAATTCCTTCAAAAGGTTATACTCTTATCTAGCACGGCTGCAGTTTGGAGGTCCAATTTCCGAGTAACTAGAAAATAATCCAATGGCGTCAAATCGCATGACCTTGGTGGGCAATTGACGCGTCCATTTCATTGATTGGTTGATTGAAGCCCGAGTCAACCCCGGACAGTCTGTTTAATGCTTAGTACAAACATATAACTTAAAAACTAAACTTAAAACTAACATTAATATGACATAAAAACTACGATAAAGGCAAGGGATCAACGAGCTTGGTAGAGAGAATTGCAGCATTCTGCGCAAACTTTCGTTAAAGCCGTAGTCGGTTCGGTGAAAGTTGATGTGGAAGAGGGGTGCAGACCTGAGGATGTGTGGTTTGGTATTAATGGATATCATTTGGAGCAGGGAGGGGCAATCAATACAACCAGTGAGTAGTAGATGAACAAAGAGTAAATCAGTAATTTCTCGACTCATTGGAGAGACTGAAGATTAATTAGCTTTAAAAGATCGCTATACGGAGGCAAGTTCTGGATATCTGTCCACGGTAGACCCCATAATGCAAATTGAATAAATCTGCGTTCGCCTAGTGTGGTTTTCGCAGTAAGGGACCAAACTTGGCTAGCATATTCTAGTATGGGCCCAACGAATGTAAGGTAAAGGGATTTACTAACGTAAAGCTTAGAGAATTCCTTCGACCATCGCTTAATGAATCCCAGTGAAGAACTAGCTTTGTCAATAATATTATCAATATGCGTCCAGAAATTAGGTTCTTTATTGCATATAACATCTACGAGGGGCGTTCAAGATATTCTCGGTATCGGGGTGAAGCTGTGGTTGCATATATAAATTGACTTATTTATCAAGTAACACTATTATTTTAGTGCATTCATGTAAAATTTCATATAAATGTGATTATTAATTCGCGTTTTATCTCTAGTTAAACAGAATCATATTGGCAACTGAGGCGATGATGGTGAAAATTGAGCATCGCGCTGTAATTAAATTTCTCACTAAGCAAGGAAAAAGTCAAAAAACTATTCATGAAGAGATGGTGGCTGTTTACCAGGGTTCCGCACCTTCATTATCAACTGTGCAAAAGTGGTCAAGTGAGTTCAAGAGAGGCAGAGAGAGCATTGAGGACGACCCCCGCTCCGGCGCCCCGGCTACTGCTTGTACGGGAGAAAGCATCAAAGAAGTCGAAAAACTTGTTCTTGAGGATGCCCGAATAAAGGTGAAAATGATGGCAGAGATCACCAAGCTTTCAATTGGTACCATTCACACCATTCTTCATGACCATCTTAACCTTTCAAAGGTCAGTGCAAGGTGGGTGCCACGAATGCTCACAGCGCCTCAGATAAAAAGTGAGAATCGCATGCTGTAGAGAGCTTTTGGAGATGTGTAGTGAGAACGCGGACGGTGTTATGGATCGAATTGTTACTGGGGACGAAACATGGGTCCACCACTATGACCCTGAAAGCAAACAAGAGTCTATGCAGTGGCATAAAAAAGGAACAGACCCCCCGAAGAAGTTCAAAGTCACTCCGTCTGCCTGAAAGCTCATGGCCACAGTTTTTTGGGACTCAAAGGGAATCTTGCTCATTGAGTACAAAAAAAAAGGTGAAACCATCAACGCTACATCCTACGCTTCCACTTTGCATAATTTGCGGGAGGAAATTAAAAAGAAAAGACGGGGTAAACTCGCAGCGAGTGTGTTGCTTCTTCATGACAACGCTCCTGTTCACACGGCGCGAGTTTCCAAGGCTGCTGCGCGAGATTGTGGTTTCGAAGAAATCCAACACCCACCCTATAGTCCAGACCTTGCCCCTAGTGATTATTTCCTGTTTCCGGATTTGAAAAAATGTCTTCGTGGAAAAAGATTTTCGGATGATGAAGAACTCAAGTCGGTATTTTGCAGAGAAAGAGGAAATTTATTATTTTGAGGGTTTAAAAAAGCTTATCTCAAGATGTAACAAATGCATTGATGTTAGGGGAGATCATATTGAAAAATCAAAACAATTTAAATTGAATTCGCATTTTCCTTCATATCGATACCGAGAATATATTGAACGCCCCTCGTAAATCGTGGTTTCCTGAGGTATACATATATCTTTGATTATGTCTACGACTGCAACTTTTGTTACTGCAGAGTCATCTTTAAATGACATGACTCTATTGCCAAATCGTGTTTTCAATAAAACGATGCTTAGTATGGGGTGGAGTGCCATCCTGTCAGAACCACAGTTCTTCCATATTGCTGCCACGCAAATTTGGGGACAAATAATTGTCGATAATCGTATTGTACCGGTGTCTATTGGCAGTAACTTATGCTCCGGTTTTATTTTTGAAGAAATAAAGACCGATGATGCCAACGCCATCGTGTACCATACGGTAAATCTTTCTGGATGTAAGCATCTGGTAAACTTCTTGAGGATTTTTTTCGCTTCAAATACGGCAATTCTGCGGTAAAAGAAGTGCGTATAGTAGGCGGTCGTACAAAAAAGGGTCGAAGGCAGATTTAGAAAGACGTTAAATTCTTATTAATGGATGCTAACCAATTTTCTTCTAAAGCGAAACAATTATTCGTACTTAGTTTTAAAAGTATCCCCATAATTTTCTGTAAATATTTTGCTAAATTTTTTTTTAAATACTCACAAATATATGTGCACGGTTGATTGCATAACTTATAAGCAACCAACAATTTGCTAGAACGCCTATTACTTAATCCAGCAAGTTAGAAACCACATCAACTCAGTAACTTACAAAATTTTTAAAACAAATCAACTTCTTGCACAAAGCTAGCTTTTTGTATGCCTCTGCACCTCTTCTGCTTTCGACCAAAGGCTTCATATATAAAAACTTTGCTTCCTAAAATTCTTCGCTGCTAAATCTCGATGACCTATTGTACTAATGGAAAACAATGCTCTGACACTTTTTTTTTGTTTGTTTTTGGTTTTAATGACAGTACCACGTTCACGGCAATGGCGGTCAAGACAGAGTAGACCTTTCGGAAGCAGAAGGATACGTGCAAATGTTGGTATGTACTCACAAAAAAAATCGTTTCCTTCTACTATAGGTACAGGTTTAGCTGCTTATCCTTATCCCATTTTATACGGATTTAAACACTGCATTTTTAAATACCTTGAAACTTTGGAGCTAATTGTAATAAAAAAATCAAGAACACTAATGTGTTCTTGTAAATGCAACTTCTTGCAATTTCTAAAGGTAGCCATCATCGTCTTACGTAACGTTGGTAAAAGTAATTCCTTCCAACAAACAAATCGGTTAATAAGCTTAAAGGGTGATTTTAATCCTCCATTATTGTACACGTCTTATCGAAGAAGGAGAGAGAGAAGTAAAGTAATGCACTGCAGGATTCAAATACGTCTTAAGTATTCAACAATTTAAGGGACAGTGTCTTGAGTAAGCACATCTATTTTTTGCTTGAAGCTATGCCTAGTTAGTGGGCATAATTTATTAACAGTAGGTCACATTGTACTCCTAGGAGCATATGAAATTAACCATGCTCCAGTGTAATGTTGTCTACTTTGTCCCGTTTGAATGATACCATTCCCAATTTATTTAATTCTTCTAAACGGGACTTTTTTTAAATAGCTCGTGATTGTTTTTAAGAAGGTGTGCGTAGTTCAGACTCGAGAGCCCACAACAGCTTTTTACATGCTTGTCATCGTCCACGTTTTGAAACAGGGTAGGAAGAATTTTTTCACACTCTTTTATTATATTATAGAAGGAGTGTCCTAGATATGAATGTTTGCAGCTCCGATTGTTCTCTGAATTATCAGGATAAGGAAGTCTTTCTCTTGAAAAGATTCAATGTTAATCAGTGTCATCCTACAAAGTTGGGATACTGGTACTATGGAAAACTCTAACAATATTATCGGAGAATCGGTGGTGGAGACAGAGATGCTTTTCTCGGGTGTCCTCCAAGATTTAGTGCAATGTTAAAATCTCTTCAACGGCGGACAGGTTTTACGCCGTACTAATGATGTCCCATCAGTTAGTTGACTATGTTGGCTTCAATTTTATACATTTTATTGAACCTTATATGTATGTTCTACTTAGAAGGCTTTACGCCTCGGAAGTTGGCGTAGTTTGTGGGATTTCTGTTCTTATGGACTTGAATTTGCCCGAGCGTTCTATGACTCCAGGTGTTGGGCATGTTTCATTCTGACCATATTTTTTGCCCATACGCTAAGTAACATCGCTTCCTTCAGTCTTGAATATGTTAGGCCTTCTAGAAGGCCAACAGCATCAGTGGGTTTTATATTTTCAGTCCTGCAATGGCTTTCAATTTTTGTTTCTAATCATCACAACCGACTGGAGGATGACCAGGTATGTTGCACCCGCATTGCGACATTTTTGGCTGTACCACTGGTTTCTCCGGTGACGTTGGAACCCAGTCCTACGGTCCATATACTCGTACACCAGGGGGTATGAAGCTACTGCTCATATCTATACATCGTTAATTTGGGCTAACTGCTTTGTTGCAAAAATGTGTGTGAATTTTGGCTGCAACATGGTAATGATTCGAATTCATGTTTGGATCTTGGCTATGACTGGACATTGGAAGTGGTCCTTCCGGCTATCAATATAAGGTCAAAATAGTTGCGTGATCATTTTTAAGGTTAAAGTGGTTTTGTGTACATCGAAATTTTGAAAACTGGTGCTTTACCACGTCCCTTGCATTGGCGAAGTCGATTGGCCTCTTTCCGTTGTCGAAGTACTATGTTATTCGTAGAGGCTGAACTTTCTAGATAAATATACTCATTTAGCACTATTGTAGTATCTCATGTCTGCTACAGAAATGCATATAAGCACCTTTAGCTACATCGAGCTTTCCATTCGTCGGAGCAAAAGAATAAATAAAGGCGATGTTGCAAAGCCTCGCGTATAAAGCATATGCACGCAACGGCTATCTCAAATGAAGCGCAATCTTGAAGTCCAATTTTCAACAACTTTAGCGAGCAACTGGGACCGTATATCAGCAATAACACGGCGAATGTTGAATTCCAAATCGTCCAACATCTCTGGTTTATCGGCATAGATTAGTGACTTCACATACCCCCAAAGAAAGTAATCTAAAAGTGTGAGATCGGGATCGGGATCGTGCAGGGCAGTTCACAGGTCTATTAGGCGAAATTATACGCAAATGTTTCCCACAATAAAATGTCGCGCGCCGTGTGGAATGTTGCGCCGTCTTTTTGAAACCACAGCTCTGTCACGTCAATGCCATTCAACTGAGGAATGATGAAGTTAGAAATCATGTTCTTATAGCGCTCTCCATTCTGGCCGGCGTCGTTCTTAACAAAATGTTTGCCGATGATTCCACCAGCCCATAAAGCACATCAAACAGTGAGATTAACGGTTGTAACGGCGTCTCGACAAAAGCTTCTGGGTTTTCTCCACTCCAAATTCGGCAATTTTGCTTGTTTACATATCCATTTAATCAAAAATGGGCCTCATCGGAGAACAAAATTTTGCGTTGAAAATGAGGATCAAGCTGAATCAGGTTTTCGGCACATTCAGAGAACCTACGACGCGTACTCGTATATTCGGATTCTCCTTAACACTGCCCTCCACAACCGCAATGACTTCTTCTGTTCGCAATGTTTGTCGTCTTTGGGATGCGTAAATGGTGTAAAAACGATTCATCGTATTGCTCAGAAGGTCGATTATGTCGACCGTAAAATAGACGTAGGGCACGATAAATTTGGCGAACCGAACCAGGGTTTTCAAAATAAGTTTGCACACATTGTTCTGACGTTATTCTATTCATCGAAAAATGGCAAAACCTACATTCAACTGTCAAATTGACAATCTATAGAAACAGTGTTGCCAGTTTAAAAACCAAACCTTTAAAAAAAACACCCTTTATATTGTATACACTCTAAGAAAGACATTATCTGCTTCTGTTGTTTATTATAATACCTTGGTTATTCAAAGTGGATACAGCAAATAAATGCGGCATAAAAGGTAATCGATTCTCTGCGTACGACCCCTAGATCTTGGATCAGGAACTGGTGTCAGTTTTATACTATCATTGTGTTCTCACCATTTACGTTCTTACGTCCATACAATGTGATCCCTATTCATCTCCATAAGTAAATTATCCACTAGTGCTTTATTCAAGCCCCAAAATGGACAGCAATTCAATTGCAGCGAGTTTGACGCGCTCACACTGAATTTGTTATTGTGGTCAATTTCAATATACATAAATCTGGGTGACTTCAATATTTTCGACCGACACCACCTAAAGATGGTTTCTTGGAATCTTCGCTGCGGAAAATAACTAGACTTATCTTTTAAATGAGCCCACGTGAATACTCGACCGCAATAGTCATACCACCAATACTCTGGATTTGATTTTAATCACTAACCCTGATAAGTACATTCTCTTCTCTAGGCAATACGAGAAAGCAAATAATAAAATAAGTCTGCTCCTTACGAGTTTTAAGTGGTCGTTATACTGCCTCGAAAATGACTTGGATGGCGCTGCTGACATGATATGACCAATATAATTCTTATCTCTGGAATGAGACCATATATATATGTATCTCTCAACATATCAAAAAAAATAAAACGCGTGGTACGAATCGAGCTATAAGAGGCTGTCAGGGTTAGAGAACCCTGGTCTTACAATACTAAATCGACAGAAAAACGAAAAAAATGTCCCCACTGTTGAAGTTTGTGAGAAAGTTGGCGAACGATTTCAGGAACATGAAAGCGTTGAGGATTTGCTTGAACGAGGAAAATAAAGACCATTTCAAAAACCGTTGAAATACTCGTAAAGTGCTTACAACTTGCGAGAAAAATTGTAAGGTTAACCACAGAATAGCAAAGCAAATTCAGTATTCGAAAAATTACCTGACAAAAAGATTGTAATTGCAAAGTTGTTGCGGCCAAGCCTTTGTTAACCGAAAAACACACCAAAAAAGGTCTTGAGTGCGGGTGGCCGTGGCTCAAGTGGTAGTAGACTGACTTCCAAATCGGTAGGTTTGGTGTTCGAATTCCAAACTCGCCCGAAAGACATTCATTTTTTCAGTTAACAAAAATCAAATAAGATGAGTAGTTGACTAGAAATCAACAACGAGCCAACTTCCACTAAGAATTTAGTCTCCCCATTAAATGTTGGCTGCCACACATGGAGCGAAACTACCGCTGAGCCCAAACGTCTTTCTTTCTCTCTGTAGGTATTCCATTTTCCAAAAAACTTAACACATTTTGAGGCATTATACCCATTTGACAGTTACGAGGATATGGATTAGATTAAAATTATTTTCACCGACGAAGCTCTATTTTATTTAAGAATACTTTTTTCCTTCTTTGTACATAGCAGTCGTCGTAGTAGATGTCGTATCCCATGGCACTTCTTTCGTATTGCAGTAATATGTGCTTAACGAGTTATCTGCCAGCACTTGGTCTGCTAAGTGTCCTAACATTCTATATGAATTCGATAAAATATTTGTTGGATTCCTCAACATTATATCCGTCTGTTTCCGAGCCTAGTGGTGGTCACTAAACTATTTGCTTTCCATGGTCCGGAAGTGATCACTACCCTCAGCCTGAAGGACCAGATCCTTAATAAAACTATTGTGCATGGGGCCCGGCTAAACGGTCCGGCGCAAGTAGACGGTGAGATTATGAGAGCTGCCGTATGCCTATTCACGTTTCGTACATCCCTGTCTCTAGGGACGCAACCAAAAATCCCCCTTTTAGACCTGGGGCCCAAATATGTCGAAGTAGCTCTAAAGAAAGGTATGCACCAAGTAGCGCAAACGGAATAGATCCGTGGATGCCGCCGCTGATCGCATGCAGGGCTTGGGGTCCTTCCTTCAGTCTTAAGCATGTATAAGGCTCCCAGGCCTCACCTCATGGAAATGAGTGCACATAGGACTATCATCTATGTCTTTTCTTAAGTGAATATAAAATGTCCCTTTTTATTCTCTTAATTTACTGTAAAAATTAGAGTTCTAGTAGTAGTAGATGTAGCGCATGTACTAATTTCTCCCACAATATAAACATTGAACTCCTTTTCTATAAAATTTTTAAGCTTTAAGATATTTTAGCCCCATGCCAGAACCTAAAGTCTTATCTTTATTTCCCGATTCAGGAGTACCACATTTGGTCAGATGTGTAGGCTTAGTATTTGAAAGTCTAATTGAATTCTTTCTTGCTTGTGGCTTTAAGTACGGAAGAAATTTATTTTTATCACAAAATCATAGATACTCGTACAATATGTTGGGATTTAGTAGGCATTAGGTTTGTATACCGCATTGAGAAGGTCTTTGTATATCAAAGCATTGTGCCTTGTATGTTTCCATTTCTCACTTGAGAAAATATCATTGTAAACTTCCTCCCGTTAGCTTGATGTGTAGGTATGAGCATAAGAAATCTTTTACTGGAAAATGCTCTTTTTTTTTTGTTTTAAGAACATCTACTCGATAGACAGTATCTTATTTTTTAAACGAGGAAATGATTTTTTATTCATACTCGTATGTCCTATCTCAGTTAAATCGTCGATGACATGAATTGAGTTGTCCTTCAATTCATTGGTCAACATGGTAGACATATGTATGACTTAAAGACTTATTATGAAAACGTGACTGGAATTAGTTTTTCATTTCCACAGAAATCGTACTCAAATAACATTCCAAAACAAATACCACGGCAAACTATGGTGAAAGCAGGAATCGCCACCCACCAGAAAAAAAAAACATCTATTTTATATAATTTAAGAATAAACCGCGACAGATTTATAAAAAATACGTTGGCATAAAGGACATGACACTGGAGGTGGAGTTTCTTAACTTATATTGATATAAAAAAAAGAAAATAATAAAACGGCGAATTGTCGTTCCACCTTCTTAATCCCTAGCAATCAATCACACCCCGGGCAATGTTTGGTAACTACTTTGTTTGGCTTTATTCTCTAGTGGAAAATAAAGGCACTTGCATGCCACTAGAGGTAGAAAACATTATCCGACGAGGGATGTTAACATGGAAATTATGCAAATTTTTATTGTCATTTGGTTTAATTTTTTTTTCGTCGTTGCATTGAGCCAAACAAATTGTCAGCTAATTATTGGTAATGGACTGTGAGAGTCGATTTAAATTGGTTTAGATAGGTTTGGCATTAGAGGCGATTTATGGGGAAGGCCTTAATCAGAGGATTTGGGGAGGATTGGTTTTTCTTATTTTTTAAGCTACGGCAGATAAATATCATAGCTGCTTTACCGCATCCGATTTGCGCTACCTAAATTGGAAATTATTTGGCCCGTCAGCATCTGATTTTTTCGGCTCAATAACACTCTGACATAAAATTGGAAATACACTCATCAAAACCATTTTACAGTTTTTGTAAGTTCCACTGAGTTCATTTTATTGCAGCTCTGTATGCATATTGCCATAAAGACTGTGCAGTAGCTGCAGGCAAGTTAAAACAGACTCTAGGGCCTTCAGTGCTTTGCCAGATATTGATCTCATCAGTACTAGGCTTGCTAACTGCAGCTAAAACTTCTACATGTATAATATTATACTCATATAACAGGCTTTTGATTTCTAGTAAGCGTACTATACAACACTTATGGAAATTGTTATTTTTTGTATCTTTGGATTTAAGCATTGCTTTTCGAATGAAACAAGTCTCAGTGCCACTTGTGGGTAGTGATGAAATTTCCTGATTCGTATCGTTTTGGTAAGGATGGTCAAGGGACTGAATCGTATACTCGCACAATCTACATGCGTCCGATTTTCTGTGGTGTTTTTTAGTCGCTTCATTCTTTTCAGTGCTGAGCACATTACTGCAGCCTTGTAAAGTCTAGCCAGTATCTTCTTCAGCGGTTTTCTGTCGACTGCGTGATGACATCAAGCAAATTATTATTTTTCTTTTGTTATGGCGTTGGTTGGCCGCGATTCGAACCTTGTTTAAATAGTGATCTACTCCGACTTGCTATTGGTTGGTCTTCACTAGGATTTGCTAAGGAAGTAAATATGGCTTTACAAACGAGGTTGGTTAAGTTTTCTTAAAGAAAAGCAGATAATCTCGAGGGTAGTTTCTTCTTACTAACTAATTTAGGTAGCGCTACACTTCCGCAGCTTGCTGAGTCTAATTTCGTACGCTAAGTCGGTTGTGACCCCTGTCCACTTGTGAGTGTCACAGCGTGATTGAAGATCGGGTTTTTCTCTGCTACCTTTCCCTTCGGTGATGAAGTCGAAGACCTTCCGAGCTGGAGGGCTGATGTCCATAAGCTCAACATGTTCCACTCATTTAAGCTAATGAATTCTGAATTTTTTAAGTCCATGTAACAACTTGTATGGTAAGTTAAATCTCCTTTTCCACACTCTCTCAATGAAGAGAAGGCCATAGATGACTCGAAGAACTTTTTTCTCGAAATGACCAAGCGCCTTTCCAAGTTTTTTTTATTAAAAAGAAGAAGACTGTTAAGATTCATATTTTATAAAGTGTTATTTTCGTTGTCCGAAAGAGGAAAAAGTTACTCTTCGAATAATCCCTAAAGTGCTGTCGGGATCTACGTAGACAAAGTCCTTGACTTTCTCCAAGTTATACTTATCTATTGCCAAGTTATTGACGTTGTGTCAATAGTTGTTAGCTGCTAGGCCGTCGTCGCCGGTTTTGCTTCATTACTCCTAAATGTCCTACAAATAGCTTGCTGAGCTCTTTCAATAGACTTTTGAAAGATTATGCCTCTGGTGCTGATTAACAAGCATTGCACACTCTCAAGAACGATGTTAAAGAAACCGTATGGGGCAAGCTTAGGCAAGGATCTCAGAAATGATATCTGCTAGTATAGGTAGCCTTAAAATCCAGAAATGGATGACAAATCGCGTTGAGGTAGACTTTCCAGGCATGAAGCCACACTGACAAAAACCAATCAGTTGGTTGCCGAAAGATTTAAGCCGATTAGATAGTGCGGCAGAGGGAGGCTGGTGCCTCTTTAGGTGACGCAGAGTAGAGAGTCTCCTTTTTGATCGGCATACAATGGTGAGGTTCCATTCATCTGGCGTGCTTTCGCCCGACCATATTTTAGAGATAATTTGGTGTAAGTTAAATATAGGCCGTCGTCACCGACCCAGTTTTTGGACTAAAGTTATAACATGGCTATATTCACTTCATAGAGGCCGAGTGAAAGAGATTGTTGCATGTCCTCATCAAGCTTGAATGGTTCGTTCTGCTTGATATCAGAATGTTGATCGTCCGGGAATGATTCACCACTAGGTTCTCTTGTTCGTCTTTACAAACTTTCGCATATATTTTGTTCACCTAGAACGGTCTTTCTATCTTCTGGTACAGTTACCAAACGTTTTTTTTCAGCTATGACATCTCCTGCCTCGACTTAGTCTTTTGTATTTTCCCGGTGCTCGGCCTTCTTGTTTTACTCGTAGAGCTCACGAGCCGCTGTGACCATCCCTTACAGCGTATTTCCATATATTTTTTCTGAATGCAACAGTCGGCTATCCTCGATATACCAGGGATTTCGGGCGAAACTTAGCACATCAGAACATCTCTGATAGTTTCTTGGTAGTTTTGTCGCAGGGCTTTGGGACAAGATGCTGACGGTGCATGATATCGAACGAAGTTAAAGATAACCTTCAACCGTCCGTCGTTAAACTTTTTCAAGGAATTTTCTCATCTTAGCGGCATTAGCATACGTATTTGTACTCACACCCCGGTCAAAACAAGGCAGTGGTTCGAATAAATGTTGGTCCCTCGTCAATCGAAATGTGATCAATCCGGTCCCCTTAAACCCTGGGACGATTTTAAAATAATTGCTATGATATAAAAATGCTATATAAAAATATCCTTCGCTGGGGCGCGTGCGTATACTAGCCTAATGTTGACGAGTTCTTATACCTGAAACGCAGGACTTATTGCTTGAGTTTGCTTTAATTACAAATCTGCATCCATGTAGCAACTGTTTGTCTTCTCGATAGCATTCATTGGCGTACATGTTGTAGTTCTTTTATTCTTCTTGCTTTCGGTCTACTCCATCGCACTTATTAGACGGCGGTAAGTTCTGCTTTATATGTTAAGGGATCTAATATTCAGGTAGCATGGTGGTATCAGTCTTCCCCAGGGATTTCGGGTTTTCGGCCAATTAACCCTAAACTTGGAGGGCCAGATCCCCTGTGGTGCCCCAAAGTCATAAGGAGCCGAGTACGGTGCCCCGGACGAAGTGCCGTGGTCCCAATTCGAGATCTTCCTCCACCATCTCTAGTTCAGAAACCCTGGGAGCTGGCTTTGAAGCCTGTTCCAAACCTGGGCTTTATACTATACAAAGTAAGATGACTTTTGAAATTTCGCGTGGAACGTAAATCCTATTATCGATTTTTTTTTGCTGTGTTGGTACACATGTCTCGAACATACATATGTTCACAGTTTCAAGTATGTAGCATACTTTGTTTGTTGTTGACAGATAGAAGAGTTAGATCGTCGAATTACCATAAAAGGTGTTGCAGAGGATGTTGGCATCGGATGTTTTTAGCTTGAGACGTGTCTCAGCTAAGTTTCTTCCGAAATTTCTTAATTTTGATCAGAAGAACCATCGTATGAGCATGAGATTTTTTGGCCAAAAACAACACGACATTCACGTCTAAGTCACAATATTCACCGGATTTGACATCATGCGACTTTATTCTGTTCCCTGGATTTTTTTTTTCTATAAACTATCGCGCGCTCAAGGGGTTTGAAGGGGCGGAATGCTACTGGCGATTTCTATGGAGCACTGGTGGTGGAAATAGCGCTAAAACAAAGTGAGAGACGAGACATTTCGTCGGTGTTCGAGGGTGTCCATTGCCTGAGTGATATTGGTATCAGCTATGAGTTTTATCACACGCTTTTTAATCTTACCTAGCAGATGCACAGATGTTTTAGACGCACCTGACCAGATGTGAGCATTGTACTCCAATTTAGGGCGGATGAATGCCTTATATATTGTGGCCAGATCAGAGGGGGTAAAGTATTTCTTACATCGTTTAAGGAAACCTAGACATTTCGTAGCATGTGCGACACTGAATATGTGGTCATTCCAACACATATCGGTTTCGACAATGCAAGTGCCATTCATGGATAATTGCTGGGTATTCAAATATCGCCTTAACGACAGCAGACAGCATTGTGTTTTGGAAGCATTAAATTCCACTCTGTTGATAGTTCCCCAAATTAGTTATGCTGTTGATATCGGAATTTAATGAGCTTAACATACGCTGCCGATCCCGTTCTACAGCCGAAGAGCAGGGGCGTGAGTTCGGGAACGAATATGAAAACCAGAGAGTACTGTCAACAGCAAAGGAATATATAACAGAACGGAGCCCTGGGGCACACCAGCTTTTATTTTGTAAATATCAGACTAGAAACCATCCAAGACAACTTGAATTGAACGTTCCGAAAGGTAATTTCTAATTCATTGAAGAAGAGAAACATCGATCCCAAAAGTACGCATTTTCGACAAAAGAGCCTGATGCCAAACTCCAAACTCTGTCAAATGCCTTAGAAATATCAAGTGCAACTATCTTGCTTTCGCCAGATTGATGTACGCTTTGGTTCCACTTTTCGGTGAGACATGCCATCAAATCACCAGGGGACCTGTTGCTACGAAAACCATATTGCCGGTCATTGAAAAGTTTTCGTGTTTCGAGATATTTCATGAGCTGACGGATTATCAGCGTTTCCATGACCTTGGAAAGAAGGGACGTAAGTTCGATGGGTCTGTAGGAGGAAAGAGAAGAAAATTCGCTTTATTTTAGGGGCGGGCTGGACAAATGCTATTTTCCATCTGTTCGGAAAGAGTTCTAAAGAGTAGGATTGATGAAAAAGCTTACGCAGTGGTTTTGCCAGAGTGGAAGAACACATTTTCAGAAGAAGGGCAGATAGACCATCTGAACCTGCGAATATGTGGCTGTGAAGATTTTTGAGTACTCTTGCTACTACACGAGTGCGAAAGTGGATTCGTCCCATTGAAGATTCGACGCACTCAAGTGTAGGCGGAGACAGAGCACAATTCGGGAGTGTTAAGCTTTTCGCAAAGTGTGCAGCAAGCAGATTGGCCTTGTCCATAGAGCTGACAGCTGGAATGTTATTGTAAATGAGCGTTGGGATGGAAGATGAGGCAGCATTTCTAATGTTTTTGAGAAATGACCAACAACTTTTACTACATTTGGGACATTGTACTCGTAGTATTTTTTGCGTCAACTTTTGGTCGTATTGAAATTTCACGTGCTTGAGAAATGCATTCCTGGTTCGTTTAAACTTTTTCCTGTTTTCCAATGTCGGGTTGGCCTTGAAGGACCGAAAAAACACTTCTCTAACACTGACAGCCTCTTTACAGCTCGAGTCGTAACATGCCTTTTCTTTTGGTCTGATACAATTCATCCGATGAGGGATAAAGGATCTCATTCCGAAGAGAATAGTGTCAGTGATCATATCAGCAGCGGCATCCACGTCGCTATCGAGGAAACATAACGACCAGTTAAATTTCCAAAAGGAGAGCTCCAATTGGCTTTCTCGTATTGCCATACGGTTCTTTTAGGAATTTTTTCTCTAACTGTGTGGTCGGTGTACGAGAAATTAGCTGATGTGACACAATGTATTACTAGCCTAGAGGGGGAGGACGTCAACGGACCGCTTATCAGAGTGAGAAGTTAAAAACAAGGTGTTTTCGGTATGACTATCAACGTCTGGTATTCGCGTGGGTTCATTTAAAAGCTGCGTTAAGTTGTTTTCCGCAGCGAAGATCTCAACATACGGTCCTTCGGGTGTTGTCTGTCCAGAATGTCGAAGCCACCCAGAATTGTGTATATTGAAATCGCCCATATTAGCAATTTCAGTATGAGGATACAGGGATACAATTCTTTGAATAGAGTCAGACAGCGCGTCAAACTCGTTAAAAGTCGAATTGCTGTCCAGTTTGGGGCTTCTGTAAATAAACAGTAGTGGACGTATGCAGGACCACTGATTCCTACGGGGGAGTTTTTTCGCTATACCTGTATTCAACGGCGAGTGCTGCCCCCTTTCTGGATTCTGGCTGGAGAGACAGCCTTAAATGAGGCTTTCTGGGGAAAGTTAGGTGAACATTCCTCGAAAATGGTCAACAAATCAAGAAACTTTGCAATTGCACGTGAAATTGCTCGGCAAGTTTTTGTAAAACAAAAAGCAAAACGGAAACGTTTTAATTATTACATTTATTTTTAGCACTAGTTCTGTTCCATGTAATTAGCATATGGTTTCCTGCAATCTCTATTACTCTATTACTTTTGTTTCTACCTGGCTTTCCGTGAAATTGGTTGTTGATTCTTCCTACTTATTAATTGTTAGTGTAAGGTATCAGATGAAGAAGTTTCTGAGAGGCATAATTGGAAATTATTCAAATTCATTTACAAGAGTTCAGTTAAATTTCTTGAATACAAAAAAAAGCTAACTCAGATGCTCAGGAAGTTTCATATGCAAAATGCTTTCTGTTTATTTACGTTTTTAATGGGTGGAATCACCTTAAGAAAGAAAATGATGGTTTTCTTTGATATTTTGGTTGATACAAGCAAGGAAGGAATGCAAACGCAGGGGGACATTTAAATGTTCACATGTGATCCGAACCAAAACGCCAACGCCAAGTACTGAATCTTATTTGTATGTTTTATTTTTAAGATATCTTATACGAGTACAAAATTGTTTGGCTTGGTACAAAATAAAGTTATTAAGAATTCTATGTGACAATTTATACAATTTGGTTATTATGGCAGATAAATAGATTAAATGTCATTAAATGTGTATGCGTATACTACAGCAATCCATTTATACGAAGGCCATTCCAAATCCATCCTCAACCGTCAGGGAAAGGAATATTTGTACTCTTATACTACTATACTGTTGTGAGGAGAATTCGAGTCCCAAGACTAATTCCTAGTTCAAGATTATGTTTGAACTTCGGGGGACAATAGTAAAGAAGAAGAAATGAATCGGATGTTTAGAATTTTGAGAGAAAAAAGGTAGCCTTTATGCTACTTCTTGCTTATTGTCCAAAAATGCCCATTCAGATATTGAGTTCAGTGAGCATGTCGCCTTCCTACTTTCTATAGATACACAGTTCTCTTGAAATTGCAGCTTTCCAGAAAACTCGTTTCAAAGTCGCTGATACTCGTCCCTTTTTTCTGCACTCATACAGAATGGTAATTGTATGTATATTCGAAGCGTGGTGAGGATTTGGCCATTTTTATTTATGCGGGCTATTAAAATCTGTCCGCAAAATTGGTATTTAAATGATGCCAACAAGTTATTTAGTTCCACCGTCTAGCTTTGCATGCGTGGGTACACTTAAACAATTCATAGGGAGTTTTTTCGCTTTCACAATCATCTTCATTCACACAATTTTCTACACAGTTCTATTCACAAATTTGCAATTGCTTAAATATTCACGAGAAACAATATAAACAAAATTGTAAACGATGTTCTTCTGCTCGTATTTAATGTTTTTGTGTTTTCTGTTTTTTTTTCATATTTTTTTTTTTTAGAAGTTGAACAAAGTAAAACTCGTCGAGGCGGAGGTGGTACTGCTGGTCTTTTTGCCTTCCCCCGAGTTGGAAGAAGTGATCCAAATCTGTCAGCTCAAAGTGGAAGTGGATATGATAGCTTCTTCCCTGCTTCGTATGAGGAGTATGATGGTATGCATAAAATATAAATTCCTCTTCATGGTCATTAATAAACAATTACGAATTTTCTTGTCTTCGTTTAGAATATCCTAAAATCGCAGAAATTAAGAGGGCTAATTTAATGGCTTTCCCACGAGTGGGACGGTCCGACAGTCAACTAAGAAAATGGGCACGAATGGCTGCTTTGCAACAATCTTTGGATAAACGAACGGCACCTAGCGCAAATTCTGGATTATGGTTTGGACCACGTCTAGGGCGAATTCAAAAGAGAAGTGCTGACGACAATGAGCTTTTGTAAACGTACGAACAATAGTTTATGGATGATTTTATATTTTTCTTTTCGTAAATTGAATTTCATTTACCTTCAACAGGCTTGTTTAAAAATCAACTTGATGATGATCCCCTGGCTCAGAAATGGATATTTGAAAATACATCTACTACAGATGACTAAAAAGCAAAAAAAAAATAAAATAAAATAATAATTTATTGTACTTAATATAAACTAAAAAAAAAAAAAACTATATATATTTTATTATTGCATAAAATGAGGAAAGAGATCAATTATTATATAAAAAATATACACCAACACATTATATATGTAAAAGAGAAATAAAAAAAAAATTATTTAATGCACTTTGTAATAAGAATTCTATTATTTTTTATATTGGGCTGGTTGAAGTTTTTTCCAAAGACTACATTTTAAAGTGTATCTGTGGAAAAAATCTTTCTTTATAAAAATGCAGAGGGTTTTTATTACAAACTCTGATTAAAATTGGCATTCGACAGCTACAAAATGTAAAGGGATGCTAATTCATGAGTAAAAAAATGTAACAAATATATGTACTGCATACAGATAATTAGAAAAAAAAAATTAATAATGTGTATATTCGCTAAATAATTATTTGTTATAATGTCTTTCCTTGAATTGTTAATTTAAAAATGCAAATAAATCACGAGAAGATACAATGATTTTTTTAAAGAAATTCGATTTTGTTTTATAATACATTTAGTGCATTTCAATTGGTTGGTCACAGAGTGGTCAAAAATGCGTATGTGCTGCCTCACTAGGAGCTATCCCAGTGTTTAACGGGTTTTCCAATAGGTAAATTTGGCAGTGTATAGCGGCCATGTCAGATAAGCTACTGCGGTGAAGGTAATATAATAATTATAGTATTAATGTTGGGTTGGAATCATCACGAAAAATTACAGTGTTGAGTAAAGCGTGCTCTAGTATGAAAATGAGTGCTTAGTTCAAGCTACGCTCCGTGCGCTAACGGCGCACACAAGCGTCCTGTTGAGTCGATTATTCGTCATTTGGTGGACAAATTCGAATCAACTAGATCTGTAAACAATCAAATTACACCCGTAGGTCGTGGAAACATGAGGTCTGCAAAAAACATTGCAGCAGTGAACGAGAGCGTGCCGGATAACCCGAGGCAATTAATTCCAAGTGGCGTCCAAGAACTTGGCCTTTCACAGACTTCAACTTGGCGAATTTTGTGTTATGACGACCAAGACCACCGACCAAGTAAAATATCACGCCTTGGTTGTTCGACTACAACTCACTTTATTGTCTCATATTAAAACTAACTTAGCCTAAACTTACATGCTATGCTTACTAATACATATATAATTATTTTCTTATACTTCATATAATTCTATATATATAACACTTCTTCCCTATTTGAATAAAAGTTCATAATTGCTTTTGTGTTACCATACGTGCACAACAAAAGTCACTTATTTTAATTTATGTAAAGATACAATATTATTTTATCTATAAACCGTTCTCATGTTTTGTGATTTTAATTTTATTCTTTTAGAACGTCTGAGTGGAACATATTTAGTCTTTTTCGTTTTTTCTTCGCTTTGATTATCCTTATCGCTATCCGAATTGGCTCGTCTTCTTTCATTTTTATTCAACAATTCTTCTGTATTTCTTATTGAGTGCTCTATTTGACAGTGAAAATCTCACCTTTTTATATGATAAGCTTTCTTCAACTCACCTACATGTGCCGTTCTCCTAACACCATTTATACCTATTTCATGTAAGCTTCTACTTAACTGCTTGACTCTCTGACATAATTACAATAATCCTTCTAAACGTTTCTATACCGTTCAATCTCATTCGCTTAAACTTACAAATTGCATTTACGGTAACCTCCTCGTCTTTCTTAATTTGAGTTTTTACTTCTGTATTATGTTCTTCACTTATTTTCTCATTCCTCTTCCCTTTTAATTCACTACTAACTTATTTTCGGTTTAAGTTATTAAGGAATGTATTAGGTGTTTTGAAAATTAGTTGTGCTGGTGATCTATGCATCGTTGCAGTCGGGGTATTTCTATATTGAAAAAGAAAATTGTCAGTTTTCCATTGCATCGGGAGACTTTTTGTTTCCGAATCTATTAAACATTTTTTTAAAGAACGCTTTAGAGCTTGCACTGGTGTCGATGGTCTAAAATAAGCGAATATTGTTCGCAAGGTTGATACAAGCGATTAAATAACTTGACATCCATAAATCTTGAGTAGGCATCTATTAACTCCAAGAAATTATAACTTCAACCGAAAAATTTTTAAGTGAATCTCATCTAAAGGTTTGTGAACTCTAGACCACGGATTGAGATCGGCTGACTTCTTTTTATTTTCAGTCATAGCACACACTTTACACTCTTTCACATAACTCTCCACATCACTATCCATACCTATCCACCAAACATACGCTCTTCCCATTTCTTTCATTCTAGCCATACCAATATGCCTATCATGTGATACCTTACAATTTGAGTTTTAAGATTTGAAGGAACTATAACCCTTTCTCCATAGAACAAACAGCCGTTTTCCCTAACCAAACATTCTTATCTTTGAAAATAGCACCTTATGTCCATACTAGTAATTGATTCCGGTTTTTTCGTATTGTCGCTACTAGTAATTGATTCCGGCCAACCATTCGTCACATAATCATATATTTTGCTTAGAGTCGAATTCTGTCTAGTAGCATCAGCCACATCCCCTAATGTAATAGGTAAATCGTTAGACACATTGAACCAATTTATCATAAAAAATTCGTCATCTGTATTCTCATTTAGTGGAAGTCTTGATAGCGCGTCAGCGTGTTGCATTTCATTACTTGAACGCTATTGTACTTCATAATCATACATGGACAACTCAATGGACCACCTTTGCAAACGACTAACGGCAATAGCAGAATTTCCCTTTTTACCATTAAAGATTTCTCGTAACCCTTTATGGTCTGTACAAATAGTGAAGTGTTTGAATAAATATACTTATGAAATTCCCTCACTGAAAACATAATACCTAACGCTTTTTTATACGCTTGAGAATAGCCCTGGTCTACTTTATTTAATGTACTGGACACGAAATAAACTGGTCACTCTTGTCCGTCAATAATATACCATACGGACTAGCGTCACAATTGATCACTATAGGTTGGTTTGGATCATAATGGGCGAGTAACTTGTTTTCCGAAAAGCTTTCTCACACACATCTGTCCATTTAAAAGGCTTATTTTGTTTTTTCAAAGCATCGTATAGCTGATGCAGCTCACCCAAATATGACCTCAATTTGGTTCCCGAATTCGGTGCAGGAGCATTCCAAATCGCTCGAATCTTCAGTAAATTAGGACGAATTCCATCTGTACTAATTCGGTAACCTAAATGCTGCACCTCACATTCAAAAAACTTACACTTCTTCTCATTTACCCTAACATTATACGCCTCTAACCGCTTCAAAACCTTATCCAAGTTTTCATAACACTCTTCGAAAGTTGACCTAGCTACCAATACATCATCTAAATACGTTTGTACTTTATCCAAACTACTCGTACTCGTACTAAGAATTTAGCCCATAACTTTTTGAAATGTCGCTGGTGCTGTACTGACTCCAAAAGGTAGTCTGTTATACCTGTGTATTCACAGTCAATAATTCCTTTGACCCCTAATGATGCCAAAAGATCATCTATCATCAGAAGTGGATAAGGAACGGTATCAACCTCCAACACAAGTTCTGCTTTGGTATAATATATAAGCGGGTATAAGTATATAAAAAGCGAGTATTATTAGCGATGGCAAGGCGTATCCTTGCTCCCAATGGGTGTATGGGCATCTCGTAAACATAAGGTCTTATGACAGGTGGTTTACGTTAAAAATCCAGGTACGTTCTGTCCCGCACCTCCAACCAAGATACGAAAAATTGGTTTCAATAAGCTCAAATCCGTTCTCTGTTTTGAACTCTGGCAGGAAGTATATGTTATAATGAGAGGAACATCTTAAAATCATTTGATACTCGTATCTTTAGCGAAACTCTCGTTAAACATATCAAAAATTGCAGTTACACTGTATTTTAAAAAAAAAACCTTCGAAAAAGTTAAAGCCCTGGATGAGTAACTATCTGTTAAGTAAGGTTAATTATAAAAATAAGCTTCGAGTTAAAGTCGCTAAGACCCCACTAAATCTTGATCTGAAGATAAAATATAATAATATATGCTCTGAACTTAAAAAGGGGATTCCGCGTTGCTGTGATTGTTTTTATAGAAACAAATTGTACCAAGTTAAAGGAAATCTAAGAGGTGCATAGCGGGTAGTAAAAAGCATTCTTAATAAATCTTCTTGCTCCAAAGAGTGTAGTCGGCTCTTTCGTGTTGATGGTTTTTTATTTTCCGATAAAGTCGCAATTGCTGAAAAGTTCAACTACTATTTTGCTACTATAGAGAAAACTTTAAGGCCACTTCCACTCTCTTCTTTGCTTGCATGTTGTGACTGCTTTTGCTCTCAAATAGATGAATCTACTCAAAGACAAACTTTTTTATTTGAGCCTATAACTGGCCTTGAACTCACAAAAATTCTAATTCCTGTGGAATCGATACCATTTTAAACCGGGTTCTAAAAACCTTTGCGTGTTTTGTATGTGATGTTCTTGCTTACATCTCCAATCAAAGTATTTTCTCTGGGATTTTTCCTGAAGCTCTGAAATGTGCGGATGTCGTCATCCTTTTTAAAAAAGGTGCTGCTGATAACATAAGTAACTGTACGCCAATTCCTCTTCTTCTATCAATCAGCAAAATCTGCGAAAAAGCGGTAAAAAACCGAGTTATTGGCTTTTTAAATAAAAATAACTTTCCATTTCAATTTAGTAAAGTAAAGTAAAGTCAGTTTGGTTTTCAGAAAAGGAAATCCACGGAAAATGATTTTTTAGAATTTTGCTCCCGGGTTTTTAGTAACGTAGATAGTAAAAAGCTCTCAGCTGGTCTTTTTATGGATATAACGAAAGCTTTCGATATGGTAAACCGTAACACCCTGTTGAAGAAGATAGAAAAAGCTGGATTTCGGTGCTTTATGTTGGATTGGTTCAGGTTTTATTTGAACAACAGAACACAAAGGGTCAAAATTGACGACGTTAGAAGCGGTATCCAAGTCATACTCAAGGCTCTGTTCTGGGTCCCATACTCTTTCTAATTTATATTAACTCCCTCTTTTTCTTAGACTTTAAAGGTGTTTTATCTGCATATGCAGATGATGTAGGCTTTGCTTACGGCTCTGAAATTCCTTTAAACCTGATATCTGGGATAAATTGGGATCTAAATATACTGAGAATCTGGTTTGCTGAACATGATTTGATTATACATAAGTTCCAAAACAAAGGTTATGTCCATTAATTTCTCCTTACAAAATATGACCGAAATATTCTATCATGCACCCGAATGTCAAAAGTTTAAGTTCTCTATCTGTTCTATGTGTTCAAGTACCGCAAAGTCTTTCTGTAGTAGCAGTAGTATTTTTTTTTAGTATTGAAAACTTTATTTAAAAGAAAAAGTACTTAAAGTAACTATTACAATTTGATAAACTTAAGTTTACTATGGTTTGGCCCAAGGCCGTCTACCAGATTGACAATTCGTTAAATAAAATTCAATACATGTATTTATTTAGAAATCTCCTTCAATAATACGTGTTCTGTAATCAAGTGCAATTGAAGTGTATTTATACAAAGCTTCCCAACCAAGTTCACCGTTTAAAATGTTCAGAACATCAGTCAAAGTATCTCACACGAAATTCGCTGAAGATAGAACATCTGGCAATAAAATGGTATACATCCTCCCCTTCTTGTAGGTTACACAGGTCACATCGAATTGGGAGGTCAGGACGATGTGGGATGTAATTTAAATTGATTATTGCACCTCTTACTTTAAATATTAAATTAATCAGCGGAAAGCGATTGAGATTGAACTGTCGAAGTGGTTACAAGTTTAGCAAAGAGCTCCTACAAAAAATTGTTAAAAACCTATAAAAAGTGCTGCAAAATTATAAAATTAAGTCAGTAAGTTTCACAATTGAGAACAACATCTGTACAATATGAATTCTATGTAAGTTCTAGCAACTATGTAATTGAAAGAGAATCCAGATTTGTATTAACTCAATAAGCTAACCTCAATAAATGAGTAAGAGAGTACTGCTAGAAACCTCACCCGTTCAAACTAGAGAGGAAAAGCGTAGGACTATTCTAGCTTCAACATATATAACATCATCTGAACAAGCCAAGTCTACTATGGAACCATCCTCAAAAATAACTGTCGAAATCTTGAAAGAATGTAGCAGCAGTACATTTAGTGATAACTGCTTCCAAATTGAGAAAGTCGATAAGTTTAGATATTTAGGACTTATTTTCGACTCTAAGTTAAGCTTAGCAGATAGCTTAAAACAATATTTTCGATCAACGCTCAGAAACTTTTACTATTTGCGCAATGTCTATTCTTCAAACCTTCTGAAGTCTATTTATTATGGTATTTTCCATTCCAAACTGCAATATGGCATTACCTGTTGGGGCGGTGTCTATTTTAATAAAATTGAACCCCTTCTCATTTTACAAAAATTAATCATAAGAAAAATATGCAGGAAACCTAGTTTTTACCATAGCCTTCCATATTTCGTGTTTTGAAAATTCTTCCAGTACGACTCTTGTACTGTTTTAAAGTTTTGAAAACATTTTTCAATAGATCAGGAAATCTTAATTGTAGAATTCTTGACAACTTTAATGTGCGCGGTAATCAAATGCATTTCGTCAATGTGACTGTTTTTCAAACTACTGCCTACCGTAATTTTTATACTGTGTCATCTTGTCGCCTTTTCAATAGGCTTCCTCAGTCGCTCAGATCCCTAAGACATTTGGCTATATACGAGTATTTAAGGCATCTTAAATCCTGGCTCTCCGATTTTAGCTACAAAAGTTTTGAAATCGTTACTCCATGTTCTGTCTTAGTCGTAGTTCTGATTTTCCTTTTTGGTGAATTTTGAATTATGATTATTAGTATTTTAATTGCAAATTATGCAAATCACACTTACATATGTATGTAATTTCTTAAAAGGTCACCCCACACAACTTTTGTAAGCTCTAATTGTAAATTTTACTGATGTGGAATTCGACACTGTGTTTTTTTTTAATACGTAACATTGAATGTCAAAAAAAAAAAAAATTCTTAGACTGCCGTCTTTTTTTGCCACTGAGACGGTGGGCTACTCATCGACTATACGAATTCGTACACTGCACAAAGGCTCTATCTCTTGTTCAACTTGATTTCTCTTCCCAAAGGGGACAATATACGGCTTTAAAAATATTGGTGTCGCGTCAGGTCTCACACTTATGTCAACCTCGAAACTTTTAATTGGTTCATTAAAATCCCCGGAAAAAACCTTTCCTTATTTAACTTTAAGCTTAAATCTTATTTTCCGAATGAATATTTATCAAATTTAAATTCATTTTGCCTTTTTTTAATTGGCTAGTCTTAATGTTTGTAATAAAAGATTTTTGCCAATTAGGGTAAAGTACACCTATCCAATTTCTTGTCAACAACCGCAAAGCATGCAACTTTTCAGGATCTTCTACATTAACTAATAGAGCTCCGACCACATCGACTTTTTCTCCAGTCCCTACCTGTAATATTTTAGAACATTGTGTTATAGAAGCATTGCTAAATTATTTTTTATAATCATTTATATGAACTACAGACACACATGCACCAGAAGCACCTTCAAAATTAATTAGCATATCATTAACACATATTTCAGCAATTAAAGGCTCGTCTAAGTTAAATTATTTATATAACCAATACTCAGCGTTTCATCCCCAGTTCCTTCTTCTTCCTCGGTTCCCTTTGATAATAATGTTATCTGCTTCGGCTGCAGTCTACCTCCCTGTTGTTTGTTGTTCGTTTTTATACTGGACCAGCAATCGCGTGCGAAATGTTCTCATCGCTTACATCGAAGCCATTGTATAGTAAGGACTGAAACGAATAAAATTTGGAAACTTCAAAGTAAAAAAAAAAAATATTTTCATAATTCATGTAAATTTTTTTTATTTGCTTTAAAACTCTGTTTTTATGAAATTCATTCACAATTACATGGGACGGCACTTTGGAACATTGGGTGGATTCATGTCTTTTGGGACAAAGTCGACATTTTTAGCAACAAGAAAGCTCAACGTCGCATGAGCATAGTGAGCTGAACCTAAATTTGGCCAAAATAATTTTGAACCCTCGTGTTTTTAGGCACTCGTTAATGTACACTTCTCCGTTAATTGTTCCCGTTGTAATAAACGATGAGGTTCTGTGTCCACATTGGCAAATGGCCTGCCAAACGAGATATTTTGACCCGAATTTTTCCATCCCAATCGATGTTGTTGATTGTGGAAGAATCTCAGCTTCAAACGAGTTGTAGAACTGCGCACCTGGAAGAGTAGTAAAGTCGGCTTTGACATAATTTTCGTCATCCAAAACCAAACACGCTTTCTTGTTGCCGATCAACTCGTATAGCTTTCGGGACCGTGTTTTTATGACTTTTTTTTGCTTTTCAGTAACTTTTTTTATTTTTTGTTTTTTCCGTGTTTTTAGACCATTACGTTTTTTAGATCTTTGTACCATTGTTTGGTTGGTATTACATTTCCGAGCAACATCTCTGGATGACATAGTCCGGTTTTTTACGATGAAACCCACTATTTTCCTGTCCAAATTTGTATCATGTGCCCCATTTTTAGCTCCACTTTTCTGTTTTCGCTTAACTGTCAACGCCTCCAAATATCGTTTAATATCAGAATCCACTGTACTGCGTGCTATGTTTAAATTTTTTGCGATGAAATGGTTTGGACGCGAAGTATTTTCGAGCCATTTTTCGGTGATCTTTTTACGGTGTTCCGCTTGACTCATATTTTATAAATATTTTAGACCGCATCGAACTAAAATCAATAACAAACTGAAACTAGAGAATATACAGGCTAATTTGGGTACAAAATGGGATTGCAATTTTTACGCATTGGAAGTACAGCCCGTATTAAAATTTACAGATTTAATTCGTTTCAGACCTTACTTGTACGGCATCTTGGGATCCGTTGGCGACGCAAGGGAGTTAAGAATTTTGTGTAACTCTCCTCCAATCACACTTATAAAAAAAAGACATCTTGTCCTCGTCCGTTGAAATCCTCTTTAACTTCAACAGCTACGTCATGCGCTGCTGATACAATTTGAAGTCGTCTCAAATATTGAAAAACTCAATGTTCCCCATTATTGCAGTTGTAGTAGTAGAAACCTGTTCCTTGGTAAGGAAATTATCTCTTCTTGGTTTTTTTTTTTTTTTGTATTAATTAATCATTTTACAACTTTTTTAGAATGACTCATATTAAAACTAGCTTAGCCTAAACTAACATGCTATGCGTACTAATACAAATACAATAATTCTCTTATATATCTATATATGTATATAACATTTTGCGTCGGGACATAGGCCTGAACTCGTAGGTACAAAGTTTAACTGACTTAGGAATTGAAGGCAAACGATCATGCGCAGCATTGAGTATTCGCTGACTGGGCCCTGGAGCGGTTGAAAGTGGATTCCGATTTAGGACGGAAAATTATCTTCGGTGACGAGGAACAACCAACAAGCAAAATTGCCGCCTCTGGCGAAATAACAACCCACATGAAACCCATCAGTGGCATATGTATACAGAAAAAGTCACATTTTGTTGTCGATTGCGGTCTGGCGGGATCATTGAGCAGAACATTTTCCAAAATGAAGCTGGCATCGCTATAACCAATTTCTTGTGGCCGAAATGGAAGATATGGATCACAATGACGTGTGGTTCCAACAAGACGCCCTTATGTACAAAACATCGCATGGAACAATGGACCTGCTACACGACAAATTCGACGGCGTTGTTATCTCGTGTTTCAGCGACGTCAACTGGTCACCGAGATGGTGTGATTTAATACCATTCGACTTTTTTTGTGGAGTAAATCATGATCAATAATATCGAGCTCAATTTATGCGGTCTTGTCATCGAAAATTGGACCTGTCCGATACCCACCGTCTAGCAGGGCCGCTGCAGTCATTTGATGTCATATTCCATACTCCTTCAAATAAAAAAAAAAAAATTAACGATATCTCATACACAACTTCATTTTTTTGGAATGTGATGTTCGAGTGCCCTTAATGGAAAACCTTGTATATATATGTCTCCCATATGAGATGCAGCTCTGGCTCAGAAAATAACTCTCAAATTCTCAAATTCACTTCTTAGGATTGTTAGAATTCAATTCAAGGTTCCAACTGCAGTGGGTTGTGAGACCTACCTCAGCTTAAAAAAATATGTATTCACTTATCTTCTCAGTGTTTTGAACTAATGTTGTCTGAACAGTCTGAAGTTGGTGCTTCTTATTTGTTAACACCTTATTCCTTGTTGCCCAAGGGAATAAGAATAGGTTTAGGTTAAAATGGACAGACATGCCTGAACGGATTCTCTTAAAATTGGCCCAGAGAAGGTCGCCTCGATCAACGATTTCCCAGCTCCCAAGACACCTCGTCAGGTTCGGCGATTTCTAGGAATGGCGGGATGGTATTGTCGATTTATCAAAGATTTTTCAACGATATCAACCCCCATTGCAAACACTCTAAAAAAGGGGGTTAAATTCTCCTTTTCCGACGAAGCTATGACAGCGTTAAATAAAATAAAGCACCTGCTGATCTTCGCCCAGGTCTCAATAAATCTCGATTATACAAGGGAATTCATAATTTCGTGTGATGCTTTAGCAACCGGAATCGGATGCGTGTTATGTCAAACGGACGAACTGGAAGTCAAAAGGCCGATATTTTACTACTCGCACAAGCTGAACAGTGCTCAAAAGAATTACACCGTTACCGAGAGAGAATATTTAGCTACAGTCATGGGGGTACCATAATTTCGCCCATACGTATGGGGTTACAATTTTAAAATAATTGCAGACCATGTAAGTTAGCGACGGCTGATGACAAAGAATGATTTGGATGGTAAATTGGCTCGGTGGAGTTTGAAGCTTCAAAGTTTTACTTTCGATATTGAGCATCAGAAAGGATCCCTGAATGTATAGTTAGTACCAGATGCTCTTTCCAGGGTATATTCGGTCGACACCATTGATCCCCAAGATCCAAGATCCAATATCGAATTCCTCTTTCGATGTGTTACACTTAGATCTCTCTGATCCTAGATTTGAATTGCAGGAATACTGTGAAATCATTAGAACGATCGAAAAGAATAAAGAAGAGCTGCCTGGCCTTGTTGTTTCCAACAATTTCGTCTACAAGAAGATCAAACACAGCACAGGATGATTTAAATTGGTAGCTCTGGGTTCCATCTGAGCTAACTAACCGACCTTCTAGTTCCTCCCATTGGGGCATAGCTAAAACCCTGTACGGACTACGTGAGCAATATTATTGACCAAATATGACTTCTCAGGTAGAACTTTTTATTATTAATAACATTAGACCAACTCACCAAGTTTATATTTATACACCCGCTATGAAATTCAACGCTTGCAACCACACAGTTTTTGAAAAATCAAATCTTTTTTTGTATATGGTGTACCTGAAAGTATTCTTACTGATAATGATGATGAAAATGGAAAATAATTCACTAGCATAGAGTTCCTAAGTTTGGTGTTCGACCTTGACTTTCAAATATCATTGTCTCTTCTCGCTAAGCTATTACTGGCACGATCAGGAGCACGCCAACTCAATGGCTCCCAGTGTTATATAACATTCACCCACCTCCATTAAGATGACAAAATATGCTGGTTAGGGAATCCATCCAGAACAACCGAAACCTCAAAATGCATGAGGATATATGTAAATCTAAATCATCGGTATCGTTTAAAGTCACGTAATCCACCCATGAGGCTAGCCACGAGACTGTATGACACAAATTTTAATATCAATGAAGAATGGAAAAAAGCCTGGAGGGACTTCCCAGGAGCTAACAACTTCATTGTCAATCTAACTGTGCGCGTCCTCCCAGGCTTCAATCTACTAAGGTATCTATGGACGCAAGGATAACATCCAGCGCAATTGACTGTGGAGAACCCCGCCAAACAATTAACCACTTCGTATCCAACTGCCCTTAATGGCAACATAGACGATATTCATAACATTACACCTGATGCTCTTCTCTGGTTAAATAACTTTAGTATAAACCTATAGCACCAATTTATATAAATCTTTAGTTAGTGTTAACCTCAATATGTACGTTACTCAAAATCTATGTAAATGTTTCTTTAGTGTTGATTATGTGTTAGTTCTAATGCAAACATCAATTTAATATACTCGTATCTCTGTTAAATTAATTTTTTAAGTTTAAATTATTCGCTTTGTGTATTTATTACTTTTGAAAAATGTTTTATAAAAATTTAGTAAAATTTAGTAAATTTTTATAAAGATCTATACGACCTGTACAGCGGCATCGGCAGCAAACTGCGTATCAGTTGCCTAAGATGGCTAGGACATGTTGAGCGAATGGATACCAATGCTCCGGCCCGCAGTCTTCGAATCTTATCCAGAGGGAAAACGCAGTAGAGCAAGACCTTACCTTTGGCGCGCACAAGTAGAAGAGGATCTCAACCTACTTGGAGTGCGGCAACTGGACGCAATTAGCTAAGGGCTGGAGTAACTGGCGAGGCTTGTTAGTTGAGGCCCAGGTTCACATCGTATTTTAGCGCGACCTACACAAGTAAGTAATTAGGAGATGTATGGCGATTTACTTTCGCCAGAACACACCCTTTCTATTGGCCGCTCGGCTCGTGCGTTTTAACACTTTTCTACTCCTTTACTTTAGACAATTTGGAGACCAACATTCGATGTGACTGATTCGACCGGATTATGCGAAAACATAAGAGAAAATTGGGTCCAACGCATCCACTCATGACGTCGTATTTCATAACTAATAAATATTATCAATTATATTTCAATGCAAAATTAGAATATCATTGTTAAGATACACACGTCTTTTTATTTATAAATTGGAAGGTATAGAATAGGAGTGATTCTGATAAGCAGCACAGCTTTACACCAATAAAGCAGCACTATTTCCACGTTTAATCGGAACAGCCTCAGCTTGGCTTTTGGCTGAAAACTTGCATTCGAGAGTAACATATATTGAACGCAGCCTTTGATTTCCGAATTCTGTAGTCCAAATCTAGTCCGATACCACCATCTTCTGAGACTATATTCCCTAGGTATAGAAAACTGCGCAGTTTGTCGGTTTCCTGTCGAGCGGCGTTGGAGATATGCTAAAATGCTGAAGTGCTTACGGCCTTTTTTTTAGACGTACTTATTTTGAGCCCCACTTTGCTCGGCCAAGCTCCAAGTTTTGGGCTATCTGGTGCAGGTCCAATATCGTATGTGACTGCAGGCGAACGTCACCAGCGTAGTTAATATTTTTGTAATATTATTGAGCTCTCGCTAAAACAAACTAACCGATATCATGCAACGATTGTTGTCTCCACTCAATTTTTATTGTCAAAATTGCAAAAAAAAAAAATGGAGCAAAAAGAAACGCACATATTGTCGTTTCCCTGTTTCCTTAATGGGGAATTTATGATAGAATTTGATTGTTAAAGGGATACACGGTATGCCGAAAACTATGGATAAAACTTTTCTCGAAAAAATGAAAATTATTTGTAAAATACTTTAATTGTAAATTCGGTCAACGGAAGGCCTACAGTTCCACGTAGTCAAAAAGTTCCCGAAATGTATCCAGAAAATTGGAAATACAAGTTTATTCATCTAAATCTATATTGTCCCCTTCAGAGTAATCTCCATCGACTGCAACACAATCCAATCCTCGAAACATTTTTTATATTCGGTTTTCGGTATGTCCATCAGTGCTTCCTGCGATTTTTCCATTACTTCTCCTCGGCTGCTGAAACGCGTTCCCCGTAGTGGTTTTTTAATTCGATTGAACAGAAAGAAGTTACAGGGAGCCAAATCAGGTGAATTCAGTGGATGTTGGATGGTATTTGTTGCATTCTTAGTCAAAAAATTACGTATAATGACGGCACTACGCGACGGTGCGTATCATGGTGCAAAATCCACGAGTTTTCTGCCCACAATTCTGGTTTCGGCGAATTGCTTCACGCAAACGTCTCATAACGCCCAAATAATACTCTTTGCTTACTGTCTGGCCTTCTGGCAAAAATTCATGATGCACTACACCGTTGTAGTCCATGAAAACCGTGAGCATTGCCTTCTTTTTTGACTGAAAACGAGGTGGTTTTTTTGGTCTCCTTCATTTGCCTGATGTCTGGATTGCTTGTCGTAGTCATAAACCCACGTCTCGTCTCCAGTAATGATCATTTTGATGAATGTGGGATCAGATTCAGCCTCGCAAATCATCTCTTTTGCGACGTCAACACGGTCTCTTTTCTGCATGAAATTGAGGTCTTTTGGTACCAACTTTGCTGCTACACAACGGAAACCCAAATCATTAACCAAAATGTCTTGGACGGATCCATAGGCAATGTTCAAGTCCTCGGCTATCTCGCTATCTCTCTAATGGTTAATTTGCGGTTATTGACCAACATTTCTTTTACTTCATCAATGTTTTCGTCGGTTTTCGATGTCGATGTCGATGGTCTGCCACTGCGTTCATCATCTTCGATTGACTCACGACCACTTTTGAGCCGCTCGCTCTCGTGCCACTGGTAAACGACCGTTTTCTTTAGAGAATCGTTGCCGAAACACTTTTCCAACATTTCCAACGATCGCCCACTATTCGTTGTTTACGCAAAATTTAATACAAGTTCGTTGTTGCAAATTTAAATCCATTTCTAAAATTGTAAAAAAATCGCCAACACACACAGAGATAGATGTACTCTTGGCTACGTAATTTTTGCAAATGCCAAGCTATGATGCTAAGATTTAGAGAGAATGTCAACAACAGATTTACCAACTTAACAAAAAATCGAAATAATGGGAGCGCCACACGGGAGCCCCGCCGGGAACCTTTTGATCAAGGTGGTATATGGCGGAAGCCTATCACGGCGATAGATATCAAATATTACATGAAGGTGAGATGAGAGGAATTTGAAGCTTGCAACGAAATATCTACAACGAGATTACGTTCTTTGTTATTCAATAATGTGATCCGGACAACTCTGTCTGTAGGAAATCTGGGGCTGACATTTACTATGACATCATATTGTTGCGTGCAAGTCACGCACCAAAAATCCTCCACGCCCTTTCCCATTTGTTGTCTGTTGGCTTTTCCCCACCCCCTTCTCTCCATAAGCCTCTGGTAGCCGCGGCACAGTCTGGATTCACTAGATCCCTTGCTTTGCCTACCGCTCCAGAAGTTACTCTAAGTATCCCAGACGGTCTGGAGATTCCCCGCACGGACGGTCCGGCACACTTGAGATGATCCCATCTATCAGTAGTAAAGGTCGAGTGCCCTACGTAAGATTAACATTGTTTGCCATAAAGGCGATTTGTAAATAAACCTCCACAAAGACCCATAAATATAATTGCAATGGAAAGTTCACAGTTCCCCGCGGTCGTTCTATTGCCTTTATATATGTATATGACATATGTATATGTCTGCAAGAAGGTTTACAAGACCGTCCATACACCCTTGGCTTATTAGTTTTCCTTCCTATTCGTCGGTCTTGAAGTGGAGCTAAGGTTGACTGGTGTGATTCGAAAAAGAGTTGTTGGAGCGCTGGATCTGATTCCAATCCCATGTATACCATAGCATCTCGATTCAAGCTTTTGAATGCCTCCTTGAAATCAATGTGCAATAAATGTAACGGAGATCTATACACGACGCATTATTCGAAAGCGTTCTTGTTTGATGTCGAGCGTTGAATCAAGATGTTCCTTAACTTGAATCAGAAATATTTTCGCCGAAAGAACGCACATACCTCACCAGTGTCACATTCCGTCATATTTCCGTACCTTCTTACCTTTTTGGGTAACTTAACAATAATTTGTCTTTTCTAATATTTGGGGAAGGCTGCGGTCTCACATTCCTTCTTAATTACTGGATTGGAAGAGTTCCACTGGGATGGAAGGTGGGAATACAGGTGCATACGTATTTGTTACCGCGCGAGGCTGACCTGAGCTTGGGTTAAAACTTCAGCAGATTTTCGTTTAGACATTGTTGTAGGTGTTTTTTGTAATACTAACTAATTTCGATTTTTTAGTGTGGATTATTATAATTATAACATATATGTATTGTATTTTCCATTTTGTTCGACGACCTTCTGGCATCTTTCTGGTAACTTTATGATTCCGTGCTCATAGAACTTCTGGCCTTAATCAGCATAAAATTGGATCAAGTGCGATTTCAGATCATCATCATTGGTGAAAGTTTTATTGTTTAAAAAGTTTTGTAAACTTTTGTAAACTAAATGATAATCTGATGGTGCAAGGCAGGAGCTGTATAGTGGGTGTGACATCACTTCCCAATCATGGTTCGATAATAATTCTTCACGAGTTAATAAAGATGTGCGTGGACCAGCGTCCCTTACGCTTTGTCAATTCTGTCCGTTTTTCTTTCATTGCTTCCTCCAGTTTCATTTCATGTTGTTGTACACAAAAGATGCAATTCCATTGCGTTTGAAATGCATATTGCAAATATTGATTGATTGTGTTAAGCAACTAAGAAACTTTCTCTTACATCACAGTATTTTTGCCGATATCGACATGCCGACGTGAGAACTGACTGGCTGATGTTGTCCAATAGATCCTTGATGCGTAAGGCGTTCGTTAACGTGTCGAATGCATAAGACTTCTTGCCTAAGTCTGCTGCATGCGAACCCAAATAAACATTCTTTGTTTTCTGTGTAAAGGTAGCCGTAACATACGACACAGTTGTTCATACTTCTTTTAACCAGACCATGCCGCCGCACTTCCTAAATGACGGTGATATCGGCTTTATAGGAATCTAGGTCCTCCACAGTTGTATGGCGTCACTTGGGTCTATTCATAGTTCGAAAATTTCTCATTTTGCAGAGTAGCAACAGTGGATGCATTCCTATCTAAGAATTTTAATTGCATTGGAATAATGAGAGGTTTATGTGGTCGGGTAGTTGGCCCCACGCACAAACCCTAATCTAGAGGGTCACACGAGATATCCAAATACAAGCCTACACACATAGAGCAGACTACTTTCACCCTCCTATTCAGTTGGCTGTTATAAAAGTCTCTTTGTAAGTGCACAATTACCTTTGGCTGCCCAGAGCAACTTCTTTATATTTGTTAAAACAGAGGTATTGGTATCGATCAAGTTCCAAAATATCTGACTACATTTTGACAAGCAAGTGGTTCTTCGTGTAGTCCCGCGATTGAAAACGCTGAAGCGTCATATAAAAGTGTCCTTTTTAGGATGGCAATTGATTTATATCGGGCAAGCAAAATTAAAAAAACATGAAAACATGTTTCACTTTCAGAAAGCAAAATAGCCAAATGTTTGCATTAGGTCTTATTTCACTTGGCCCATTTTTGCAGCACCATTGCTCGTCATGAAGTGTCTACTGAAATGAGATGTCATGTCCCGCTTTAAAACCGAAATGGTTATCCGATTACACTCTTGCCTTGATCCACTTATTCAGGGCTCTATTGATCATCTTTTCGAGTATCTTATTATTGCAATATTTGGACGGAAACATATCGCCCGAAGATTCGATAGATTGTGCCCATATCCTTTTGAAAAGTTCGGTGCACCGCAATTGTTTGTTTTTTTTTTTCTTAATGAATCAAAATTGCACTTTTCTGTTATGAAATTTGGAGAGTTTTGATCGACAACTTCAGTGTTATGATCTCCGGGATGACTTAATGACTTCATAGTTGCATTGCGAAATGTGTCTTCGTTGTCAGTGTGCTGATACCGAGGTATCGTGTTGTCCATCGCTTCAATTATGGTCTCATTTGAAGGTTGATCCATTTGCAGAATAATAATCAATAGACCTAAACAAACACGCAGCTGCCTTTCTCGGAACCCAAACTAATTCTCAGCATCCAAACTAGCCTGACCTGTTCTCAAGGTCCGTTGTGTTGCTTGCTCCTATCCAAGGCTCTTACATGAATTGGAGTATTATCTTCACGTGGCAAAGCTACAAGCTAAGCCTCCCCGAAGTTCGGATCTAGCTGTAATGACCAGTATTAAAACCTTATATTTTGTTATCGATTAAGGGTTTTGGCAGCAGAAATGTTGGAGTTAGTTTCGTTGCACAGAAAGAGAAGCAGGTGCAGCCACCGTGAGATTATTGTCGAGGGTTCTTAAGGAACTCAGCTAAAGTGTCGTTGTCTGCCCTATATGGCAGGCATTTGCCCTGTTCTAAGGAAGTCAGTTATTGGGAACAAAAAAAAAGGGACAAATTTTTAAAACAAAATCTAAGAAAAGACAATTACATCACTGTATGCTACAGCGTGAAATATAGAACTAATCTCATATAACTTATACCAACTCTCGCAACCTCAACTGGGTATCTTTGCTTTGAAACTCCTGTACCGACACTTTCAATTTCTAGCGAGAAACACAACCAAAGTGCAATCTAAACTGTTATACGCAGCAAATATTTACAATTTTCCTTGTTCAACGGCCTTATGTCGGTTTTTCGTTAGAAATATCAAGCTCTCTGCAGAATTTACGTTCAAACACAAACACAAAAAATAATTAGACAAATGCATTGTTGAATTTTACGAAGTTTATTATTAATTTAATAAAAGAATATTCTACAATAATGTCGATAATGCACCTAATTCAAAGCCCTAAATGAAGACGATTATTTAATTTGATTACCCTATGGACGAAACCTCAATCAAGCAAATGACTGTCCATTTGTCAAACTCCTGCGAGAATGGCTACTTTAATAAATAAATGCAATCAAGAATGTCCTTTCGAGATTAATTAGATTTCTATGTATCACGCTTGAACTTCCGCAGCTCATTTTGAATGGCTTCAATGAGTGGAGCGGCGGACAGATCCTCGCGATTTGCCGACTGTGAAGCTAGGACTCGGGTGACATCTATGCTAGGTGGTGGATCGGGTCGATGAAATGGACCCGCACTTAGTGGACGCACCATAGGCTGATGTATTCCACCGCTTCCCCAGGCACCCATATTCGGTGAGGGTGGCTGCGTTGAATGATTACTGACGGAAGTCTTCTCCGGTTGGGCGGTAGAAGGTCGAGCTCCTGTGCTGGACTTTGGGTGATCCATTGAGCTGTCAATGGGTTAGTAAACGATAAGAAATATCATCAATTACTTCAAAGTGTGAAGATCTTACCCAGCTGACCTGCCTCGAAACTCTGTGCTGGTTCGCTTTCGGTGATTGGTAAAGTTCTTGGTCGGCAGTGGTGTTGGAAGATCATCTTGACTCGAATACATTTGAATTGCTCCCTCTAGCAGGCCCTGAAAATGATTCCTTGTCTCGGCTGGATCACGAATAGGACTTAGTCGGATGGGATTAGGGTCTTGATCGTCTGCCAAACAAGATGAAAACAAGTGTACAGTTGTTTGTATGTGAGTGTAAGAGAGATATGTACAAGTAGGATTTTGGTAGTGATGGTGATGGTGGGTTATAGTACAAAATGTTAAGTGTTGTTATATCAGTGAGGACTACCGTTTTCTGAGGCCATGCGCTTCTTGTGTATCTCCCAAACGATGGGACCCACCACTCCAGGATCGGGATTGTCGCTCTGTGATGCTATTCGCAAAGATCTTGGTGCTTTCGGTTCGGGAAATCTCTCTATGGATGCAACAGCTTCGGAAAGTGGTGACTGCGGACGGCACTTGCGTGGTGGTTTTGGTACCACCTCATCCACATTGTCGTAGTAGGTAACGAAAACTGGTTCCAGAACCCGATTCAATGGCTCTGGGAGAGAGTGCTTTGGGAAACTCTTTACCGAAGCCATCGAGAGGAATGATCCAATGCTGCCAGTCTCAGATGATTTCTCGCTCGGTTGCAGTGCCTTGATGATTTCCCTATTGATGGCCTGTGTCGGATATTCCTCCGGCACAGAATCGTAGATTTTGTCTGTGAAGACTCGATTTTGCAGAAGCTTGTTTCTGTGATAGTTATTGTGAGGATTGAAGGTTTCAGTGCGCTCAAGATTTTCATAGTTAGGTTGCAGTGCCTCTACTATGCTCTCATTAGAAGCCGTTGTTTCGGTGGATGAGTGATTGGGTCTTTCTTCAATCGATCCTACCCGATTCTCAGATAAATATCGTCGTTTAGTTTTGTGTTTAGTGTTGGAGGAGTGTTTTTTATCTCTTTTCCTCTCAGAGATCACTGATGTGTAAGCTGATTCCTGTGTTTCAGCGTCATCGTATTTATGTTGTCGACGTTTTCGTTTATCAAAAAGCGTTGCCGCCTTTTCATCTAACATCTGTTGAACATCAGGAGGTGGTGGATTGATTGGACAATAAACTGAAGAGTCTGAGGTGTTATCACCCGACGATGTAGATCCACGTCTTGATCTAGCTTCATGATGCTGAGGAGGGATTGCTATGCGAGTAGAATCCTTTTCATAAGCAAAGTTCTGTACGCCTTCAGTGATATTAACATGATGCTGTGATGTTGCAATGCTACTAGCTGTGGCTCTAGTCTGATGCTCTTGACGGGGAGATTTGGCTTCTGCGAGTAGTTCATTTCGACTTGATGCCCTGAAAAATCGGATTACTAATGATTTAGATAAAAGTGCAATTGCTTACCGCTTGACTTCTGATTTGGTACGTGTTCCTGATTTTCCCATTACTAGGAGAGCTACAAGCAGCAGTATCAAAAGAAGTATGACTATAAAGCCGATTAAAATAAGAAGAGGATTCTCTCCAAGGGAAGCAATAAAGCCGGTTTCACTGCTTCTAGTGGCGGGTGCCAGAGGTGTTGCTTGAGGTTCTCGTAAATAAGCTGGAAAAGATTATGCGTTACTCAAATTACATTAAAGTGTGAGTGTTTTTTTTTATTTTAATTGAGGAAACATGCAGTTTATCTATTAGGAGCTGTGAATCTTTTAGGTTAAATGGAGTAAAGAAAAATATAAATAGCGTTGGCATTAGCAAATACCCTTCCTAACATTTGGTCATCAAGAAACATTTTGCTTTAGGCATATGCAATTGACATATTTTGGTTTCTGAATAATCTCATTATGAGGCAGGTTTTGGTTGCTTGTATGCAAGCCAAGAAGTTCCAGCCATCCATTATCTTAGCATATCTACCGCAGCTTTTTTCAAACACTCAGCCACCTCAAAAGTTGAACAGTATCCGCTGGGTTATCCAAAGTAGCAGGTTATCACAATGTACTGAGATCAACTCATCTGCAAACATACCTGACATTCAATTGAATGGTCTTAGGTTAACTAGTTTATGGCACTATTCCGAGGGCATGTGGATGGATAGAATTGGCTATACTAGACGGCAATAAATGACAGACAGGGTGGTGGAACTGGAATGTACAAGAAGGCACTATGTTCATCAAAGACTGTGATTTGAATCGGAACATATAGGCTTGTTTAAAATGGGGTACCCTTAGTGCTTAGTCGTTTTCTGAAATCAATATCCATTAGACAGGGAAATGCAAACATACAAAGGCCTAGACAAGGCCTCTCATGCTCGCAATGACCGGAATCAGTAAAAAATCTCAATTTCCTCTTATTTGTGAACAAAATGCCAAGCCCAACAACACGGTGTTTGAAAAGATAAGTCCTAGTTTGACAGAGTATTGAGTGCAATTATTTGATGATTTCTATCCTCAAAATTAACCGCAGGATAGAAACGATGAGGGAAAAATTGGAATAACTGGGCATCGATAGACTTATAGATCCCTTCAGTTCAGCTGTTATCGAAATTGACTGTTGAAATACTCAAATGTAAGGCGCATACCTTCATATAATGCAAAATACGAACATTTCTCATTCTCTGCCATTTTATAGTCATTGGGTGCTGTACAATTAAGATAAGCACCGAGAGCGTTAAGCTGGCAACGTAACTATGACTACCGGATTTATTCAACCGAACTTGATTTGCTAAATTTATAAGCGCGGGTGATTGGCATATTTCTACGAGATCCTCGACAAGACATATCAGTAATGTCCGAAGGAAAGGAGGACTTCTTTGTTGTGACAGCTGGTAAGCATAGTCTACGCTACGGCACGCCTGGCAACGGACTTAAGCTTATTGACTTTGCGGGAGGACGAAATATCTCTAGTGCAAACACACGGTTTCTTCACCTCAGTATACACAAGGGGACGTGGCGGTCTCCGGATCATGAAACGATAATTAAACGGAGCACACTGAGATGTATTCTGGACATCCGAACATCCGAACAGCCAAGCTTTCCGTAAGTTGTCATTGACACACATACTGGGAATGGAAAGTTTTTCGGTTTCGACGATGCAAGTGCCATTCATGGATATTGGCTGGGTATTTAAATCCCGCTTTAACGACAGAATTGTGTTTTGGAATTGGTTATGCTGTTAATATCGGAATTTAATGAGTTTAACAAGCGCTGAAATTCTAATTCCACAACCAGACAGCAGCGACATGAATCCAGGAACGAATATGAAAAGCAGAGAGTACTGTCGTCAGCAAAAAGGAATCTATTGGACTAGAAGTAGCAGACAAGAGATCATTGATGGAAATTAAAAAGAGTGTCGGAGACAGAATGGAGTCCTGGGCACACCAGCATTTATTTTGTGAATGTCAGATTTGAAGCCGTTCAAGAAAACTTGAATTGAACGTTCAGAGATTTATCTATCCCAAATGCACGCATTTTCAACAAAAGGACCTGATATCAAACTCTGTCAAATGCCTACGAAATATCAAGTGCAACTATCTTGCTTTCGTCAGGTTGGTTGGTATGGGAGTGCAGAAGGAGAGAGAAGAAGATTCACCTTGGTTAGAGACCGGCTGGACAAAGTCAATCTTCCATCTGCTCAGAAAGGGTCCTAAAGGGTAGGATTGAGGAAAAAGCTTACGCAGTGATTTGCCAGCTTATTCAGAAGAAGGGGTCGTATACCGTATGGACCATATGATTTTTGTATATTAAAATCGTTATGGACTCTTGCTGCTAAACTAGTGCGAAAATGGATTCGTTCCACTGAATATTCGACTTCATTTGCTGTTTCTGAGCAAATGCATCCCATATATCCAATTTTGGGCCACTCCTTCGTTGGTGCACTTTTTCATTAATTGGTTAATGAATTGGTTCAAAATCTTGAGCTATTGGTACAAGTTAGTGATATAATGACCCGAAATAGAGGCCTCCACATCAGAACAGTTGATAATGCGAGTATTCCTTCTGTAGTTCGATGTGTGGCCCGGAAACCCAAGTTTGTCGATTTTACTGCAATCTCAGAATTTGGGGATGTCACAAACAACAACCCATCGAGCTTTGTATAAAGCCTAAAAGCTTCAATTGACCAAGTAATTAAATCCGACGACCATCGGTTGCGTCATAAATCCTCCAAATCCTGGGTGTTAGAAATAGATGGGATTTGTCAAGCTTTAAGCAGAAAAATCTTCTTCCTGGTTTCGTCAATAAGCAGAACTCGTGCTGTTATCTATGAAATAGAGTCGCAAATGTATGAAAATGTGAAGAAAAATTTTACTGAAAAAAGACTGGATGTGCAACAGTGATCTTGGAGGTTATTTAGCTGATGTTGCTTTTCATTATTTGAGTCTTGTCATGTCTGGATTTGCCTCACTACAGCAACAGCAATTTTGTTTCTTCACGAGCCTACTGGGCCAAAATCGAGAATTGTCACTCTAATCGGCGAACTCCTATCCCACGTCATGCTCCAATGGCTTCATTACCTGCACTAGCTGGATCATGTTCGGGTGTAGGCCGAGGTATTTTTGCAAATTTTGTCTGCAAATTGGACGGACAGATGGCAAACTATTGCAATCGACATCGAATTGTCAAATCCGAATCTTCTGCCACACTTTCACTCACAGCGACTTTAGTTTATTCTGTACGCACATAACATTGGCGCATTGTTGGCTATGTATAATGTAGAGTGTATGCCATCTAAAATTTATACACAATACAACGAATAGAGAATTGGTTTATTATGAAAACCAGAAAAGATCAAGCAATCTTCTACACATTTCATTAAATAAGCTTAAATCACTGGTGATAGCTAGCAATGATAGTGTTTCCAATTGTTATGTTTCAGCAGCTGTCAAAGTTCCCAATGATATCCAGCTGTCAAAATATTCAGTAAGGTTTGCCATTTTATCTTGCATCGTTTTACGCTAGCCGAACGTGCAGAAATTATTTCAAAATATTATCGAATTCTGGCAGAAAATTTTCGTCGTGAGGTCGGTCGTCATCATGGCTTCAGTGTGCAGGCAATTCGGCGCACCGAGAAAAAGTTTGAGCATGAGCCCACTTTCTTGGATCTTAAGCCCCCAACCAGATAGAGATTGGTGCGAAATGAAGAAAACATAGCCGCCGTAGCAGCCAGTACCGATGTAGACCCAGAAATGTGGATTCGGCGGCAATCAGCTGAATTGAGCATCGGCAGAAGAGTATCAACCCGCCTTATGTTGCTATCAGATTTGGGCCCACATCCACAAGAAATTACGCTGACGTAAGAATTAAAGCCGGACGGTCGTGAGTTCGCTAATTGGGTGCTGAAAATGCTGGCCGGAGATTAGGATTTTGACTAAAAAATCATTTTCTTGGAGGAGGCCATTTTTGGCTTAGCGGTTATATCAAAAAGTAAAATTGCCATAATTGGAACGAACACAATCCACAAGTGTTCGGCTAAGCATCAATGCATCCACAAAGATTGACTGTTTGGTGCGGTTTATGGCATGGCGGCATCATCGGACCTTATTGCTTTCAAAGTGAAGAAGGAGATACCGTTGCCGTCAATGGTTTCAGGTATAGGGGGATGATAACCGACTTTCTGTGGTTAGAGCTCGACAACATCGATATATTCGAGCTGCGGTTCCAACAAGACGGCGCTACATGCCATACAAGCGACGCAACGCTCAAAGTTGTGATGGAGAAATTTTGCGACTCGGTTATCTCACGGCGAGCGTTCCGCAATTGGCCGCCGCGATCATGCAATTTGAAACCACTCGGAGCTCGAGGCCAACATTCTACACGCTATTGCCGTAATAACGCCGCACATATTGGACCGAGTCATCAGAAATTGGACCGACTGCTTGAAGCACTGCAAGCGAAGCCGACGCGGCCATTTGAATGATGTGCTATTCCACACATAATGGCATGAACCTAGCTTCAAAATAAAGCCGGAATCAATTTAATTTTTTTTCCCTATCGTTCTTATCTGGAAGCCTTCTTCTGGTGTAAGATGAATAGAATGATAAATGATGATTTGTCAAACAATATTAAACATAAGTCCCTATTGGAAAATCTATAGTACTTAACAAAAACAAAGGGCTCTAGAGCGCTTTGACAATAGCAGAAGCAATCAACAAAGGAAGACAGAAAGTATCTAGTGCAACTCATTCTAATAGTCGATATCTGGATGCATTGGAGGCACATACTTATAATCAAACTTTTATATAATGCAACTCTTATTTTTATACGACGTTTTGGGCACTTTTAGTTCGAAGGACTACCATTTATAAATACGTTCCCCCATTAACTCACAGACACTTATTTTAATTGGTGCCTTTTAGGAAAAGTTCACTCTCAGTAAAATTTTACTAAACAAATAAAGCGGCCCTATTTTAGGTAAAATCTACTCGTCCTACTTTAATTACCTTCAATGAACTCGAAAAAACCCGCCAAAGAATTATTAAGGAAAGGATGTGCCAAAGAACCCAAAGCCCTCAATATGCCAATCATTGACTTTAAGTGCATTGCTCCAAGAAATTTTTGCTGGTCGCTTTACTCAACCATACCCTGTTAATTAGTTTCCAACTTATCCTAGCTCCAGTTCTATAATTCCCTTTCTTCTGAATAAACATTTCCTCATGAAGAATATGAAAAAAAAAAAACCTCCCCCAAGTCGTCCCCAATGTCTTTTAGTAAGCAGCCATGCTTCAATAACTTCGTCGGACTCGTCTACGAGTATCGATCAAACATAATACCAATCGAATACAACAAAGAAACCAGGGAAAACTGTACCCAAATCTCACTCCAGGAACAATCGTAAAATTCCGCACTTTGAGGAAAAACCATATCAAATTCTACCCCTATTTAAGGCGACTCAAAAGCAACCACCCTCCCATATGTCGGCTGGAATTAGAAATATTGGCAACCATACAAAAATATAGGGAAATTCAAAACTTACGTTCAGCCTTCATGAAAATCTCCTTTCCCAGCACCGAGGTGACTTCCAGTTCACTAACCAACTTCATGTCATTAGCTGCGGTCACGGCCAAGACGGGCCGACCGCTGACAAGGACCGAGTAAATAATTTCAGTTTGATTGGCAAGCGGACGTTCATCACTGCAAAGAAAACAGAGAAAAGGAGAAGGAAATTGCAAATGGATTAGTAGTTGGAGAAGAACGTCCAACACTTCGTTCGTAACATAATGCAACAGTTAAGTTGTGAATTTAGGTTTTCCTCGTTCGTGGTCTTACATTTTGTCGTTGATGTCTTCAGTTCCGACATTGCTGTCCACTCTGGATTCAGTTGGTAAGCCGCCACTCTGGATGTCCCTCTCAGTGATTTGCGTGAGGTTGTGAATGACAATTCGGATCTGGTCGTCTGTGAAAACGGCTTGTGGATTAAAGCCTGACGGCAAATTTTCGACCTTTCCACCACCAACCCCCTCACGGACGGCTGGTCTGCTACGTTGGAAGAGAAGATGCCCTTTGGATTCATTATTATTTTGTGAATTCAATAGCTCGTAGGCAAGTTGAGGTTGCTCGACGGTTATATCGGTCACGTTGCTGGGATCATGGTCGTCGTCAACTTGTTCCGAGGATTCATCCATTTCAGATGAGAATAGGGTTGACGGTGGCTGTACTGGTGCTAGTGATGATGATGATGATGATGATGATGACTGTTGATATTTTGGGAAGTTTTTGGTTAGAACTTCACGTCGTCTTCGTTTCTTTCGCCGTCGTCGACGTCGTTTTATTTCGTGATAGTCACCCAAATCTTCAGAGATGTCAGGGATATCTTGGGAAAAAAAACAAAAAAAAAAAAAATTAAAAAAGTTGTGAAGAAAGTTGTTTATTGGATGTAGGATGTTACTGAAAGGAGGAATTAGGATGTGGATAGAGATAGGGGTATTAACCTTTTGCAGTTATATCATCGTGTGTATCCGGTTGAACGTTTGAAGCAGAAATACTCGCACCATTAGCTGCTAATCCGTTTCCAATTCCCAAATGTTTCGATTGTTGCCTGCGAAGCAGAAATTTCGATTCATGTATTCGACTTGATAATAAAAAAAATATTAAAGAATTTGTGTTGTGTTGTTAAGGCGCTGTAGATATTTAAGTATGTTTAGGATTAACAACTCTGGTAAACCAGTAAGTTTAGTCATTTTTTCATTAATACGATTTGAAGGACATTTGAGTACTAAAAAAGCAAAAAATACTTACTCCCTTAGAATTCATTTCAGTCTTGCATAGGCCTCGAACAACAAACCTCTGCAGTTAGCATAATCTTTAGCTGAAGGCAGTTACTTTAGCTACATAATCGAGTACAGTTTCCCTTTACTTGCCTTGTAAATATTGTAGAAGTTCTACCGGGTACGCAGTCAGTCCTAAAACAGAAGTCCTCCTCTTTGCTTAATGGTCTTATCGGCGATCTTATTTCCCGTGATCCTATTGCAGTACTTATACTCGTATGAGACTTAGTGAATTCAGGCTTTGAACTGAAGTAACTTCGAAATAGTCAGAAGGCTCTAAAATGACTCAAGGGAAGTTTGAATATGGTTTCAGACGCAGGTATCTCATTTTCTCTCTGGTTTTTAAAATACAGTTCACACGGTTCAGTCACGGAAACAGACGCAAACTCGTAAGAGAGATGAAGACTAAGGTTTTCGTCCCTCCCAAAAATGTTAGCGCATTCATACTGGAGTCCAGGAAACAACAATAAACTTTTGATTAGGTCAAAAAGATAAAGGAAGCTATCCGTTAGAAATCGTTGCATCTGATTTATTTCATCTTAAAGGCAAAGACTATGTTGTAGATAGTTACTCTGACTACATTATGTCCGAAAAACTTAAGGAATCGAAATGTAACAACTTTCTTCAAAAATGTATTCGCTTCGAAAAGAATTCTTAGAATTTTTTTCAAATGAATTTAGAAATTTCTCATTAGATTGAGAGCATAACCACGTCACTAACTCGCCACATCATCCTATAGGCAACTAACTACCTGAAAAGGCTATGCAAATCTTCGAAGGAATATTAAAAAAATGTAATTACGATACATGACTCAGACTTCCAGTTAAGATAGGTTAGATGGGGAGTTGATCATTTATCTGGAGCCGAGTCCATTCTATACCTCATCACTCTTAAATTTGTGTGAACCCATTGGGATGTGCGGGTGGGGGAATTTGAAGGATATAGAGATTTGATTCCGGCGCCTAGTTTTGGTTTCCGTCTTGCGTATGTTGTCGTTGTTGTTTACGCGAATCGGAAAAAAGATGTAAGTGAAGCAGCACATAGTTCCGAGATGTCGTGAAAATAATATCTTTCAAAAGTTATTGAGGTTGGGACAATGGTACAAAAAGTGGAGGGTATCCTCGCGTGAGCTTATGTCCCCACAGCCTCTCCAGAGGTCGTCATCGGTAAGGGATAGCTTTATTGCGTGCGCCCCTAGAAGATTATGACACATGAGTAATCCAAAAAGCCTGGATGGTTCACCTCTGTTTTCAAGAGAATCTTATTTGTTCTGGGCATCCTGAGTTCCGGTCATATTTGTCTTCAGGTCTCGCAGGTTAGAAGGCTTATCCACCTTTCGTTGAGTTTTATTTATATCGTTTGCTCCACTTGTATTCTCAGAGTGCAGAGCTGAAGTTTGATACTTTGATCTGCCAGTTCCCTTTGTAGGGAGGATCCTTTTCGAGCTAGCTCGCCTGCATGCTCATTTTAAGCCACTCCTTTGTCGCGAGGGATGAGGGACCCTTATGCAAAGAGTTTTAAGCTCTTCGCGACAGGGCGTCACAAGCCTCGATGGCCTTGATGGAAGTGTGGGTATCAACAAATATAGTAATATCCTTGTGGGATATTGTCTTTATTGCTAAAAGTTTGGCTACTTCTGTTACAGCCAATATCTTAGTCTGAAAGACACTGCCTAGTTAGACAGGGGTGTGAGCATCGTAAGTTCATTTGGTCGGAGAAGATCCAGGTGCCGGTTCCTGCCTCCACCTTTGATACATTCGTGCAAATGGATGTCGAGCCTTGTACCATTTGGTTCCGGTGAAAATGCAGGCAAATAGTGTTTCAAAGTCGTGATTGGATGTTATGTAGTACATATTGGAGCATAAGCCCAGTTCACTGGTAAAGATGGAAGCGTGACTTTCAGGGTTTGGTTTCCACCTATTAAGCTCTCTCAATCTTAAAGCACTTTTCGCTGCAGATTCTAGGATGTGTAGATCTAGGGACACGAGGCCAAGTATATGGTATTTCCAGTCCCGCTGTTGGCGTCGTTTTCATGGCACAAATGGTGCCTATACATGAACTAACCAAAAGTTGCAATTTATTTGTAGATTCCCACTATACTACGTTTCCCTAGGTTAAGATGGGTCTGACGATAGGCGTCTACATCCATAGGATAGTCTTGGGGCTAGGTCCCCATTTTTTTCCAAATATATGTCTTCAAGCCTAGAAGGCGATCGTTGCTTCCTTTACACATTCTTCGATATTGAGCTTCAAACTCAGTTTACTATCTTGTACGCTGCCTAGGTATTTAGTTGGATAGTCGGACTGTTGTCCTATCTGTGGAAGGAAGGTCAAAGTGTAGCATAATCCTTTTATGTGCGAATAGAACAAGCTCTGTTTTTGGGGGTTGATACCCATCCCACAGAGCTTGGTTCAGTCTCCAACGATTCTGAGGGCAGAGGTTAAAATTCCATTGATCGTGGAGAGGTGGCCTAAGAACCACATCATCTACATACGCAACGGCTTTTATTCCTTCCGTTTTTAGATTTTAAAGTATTTCATTACGCACTTGGGTCCCCAGAAGAGGTGATATCGCTGCTCCTTGAGGGGTGCCCCTTCAGGTGGTGACCCTCAATACCGTGTTACCTAGTGTTGATTTGATGCTCTTGTTGCGGAGCCTACAGGTCATCAAGTTCGTTAATGCAGGATGAACTCCAGTATTTCGTAAGCTTCAATTTATAGCGGGAATGTTGACATTGTTGGAGGCTCCTTCGATGTCAAGGGAGACTGTTAATGTGTGCTCTTTGTCGTAAAGACCTTTTCCAGTCGCGCTGACAATTTCATGTTGGGTCAACTTTACTACCCTTCAGCATTTTGGCACATATCCATACTTGATGTTACTGCTGAATAGTCTTTTTAGGAACGGTATTACAGTCAGTTTCGTTTTTCGAATCTTTGGTATGATTCCGTCCGGGGATTTCTAACCAGAGCTTATTTTCTTTTCTTCTGGTATCCCCTCAGAGATTTCATATTGGTTACGGAAAAATGCGTCTGTATTTACTACTGGTGTTGGAATAGGAGTTCATCAAGGAAAATTGGTTTCTAACAAGAGCTCCTAGACTTCCAGGTAAGAATTATCAATTTCCTGAACACTTCTAGCGGAGAACTAGATAGCCTTGCTCAACGTTTGTACTCAACTCCCAACTACTTTATCATCGCTCGTGACATCAACAAAGCCCTATAAGTTGAATGTCAAAAACAAGCAACATTTGGAAACAGAGGAGTGAGGGATGGCATGTACCTTGTCAATGGTCAACGAGTTGTAACGAGAACACATCCCAAAGATTAGTGGAAAACAGCAGATATAAAACATACGTCACTCTCGATAGTAAATTAGTAAGGATAATAAGGCTAATAAGTATCGCCGAAACTTCAGTCACGTTAAGCCAGCAGAAGGATATTTACATGTTCCGCCAAACTGTGTGGGTAACTTTAACAGCCAGGAGCAAACGCAAGCGCAGCTTTCACCTGCAATGACCTACCAGTGCTTCAGAGCAAACCTCATTTCATATCACGAAATATGCAGATCTTACTAACACTCCCTCTATTTTAGCAGGTAAAAACCCGCTGTTAGCAGATTTAACAAAAGTAGTCGGCACCACGAAATCAGGAAAATCTAGAGAGAAGATGCTTCAAGAAGGGAGATGCTATGTAGATTGCCCTTCACGCCATTATAATACCTACACATCAGTCGCTATATACAATAATAAAAGTAACATTCCCTACTCAAGCTTGGCATATCAAAAATACAGGGTGAATGACTCGAACTCCAACTTTTTAAAATGCTATTGTATAATTTTTTTATTTTTTGATAAATTTTATTGTGCCAAAGCAAGAAAAATACATCAATTTTCAAATTGTATCAGTAGTTTTCAATATGTCCACCTTTGGCGCGAATAATGGCCTTGAGACGGAAGCATCGCACACTGCACGCAAGTGGCTCTGCGGCATTTTGGCCCATTCCCGGCGAAGTGCTTATTTGAGGTGGTCCAAACTTTGGTATTTTTTAGTGTCAACCTTCGCCTTCAAAATACCCCAGACAGAGAAATCCAACGGATGTGCATCCAGAGAATTTGCAATCCAGTGTGTCGCCCCGGATTGTAGCGCCATCAAAGTGAGTAGGTAAGTAAGCATGTGGTTAATTTGGGAGGCTATTTAAATAGCACAGGCGAGTCTAACGCCAAACATTAGAAGAATCAGATACCGGATAAGCAAATCATTGCACGCGATTCCTAGCTGGGTACCAGTAACGAGGCTGGAGGCTTAAATATCACCATCAATATGCATAGTAGATGGCCATCAGAGATATTGCTCAAAATTTTGGCAAAGGCAGTTACAATAAATCTCTTAAAATCTTGACGGTGCGAACGAACATGCTGCCAAACAACAAAACGTGCACAAATCTTTCTCTTATGCACATTCTACCAAGCCATGGGGCTCATTCTGATGCTCTTGTAAATGCATACACCAAAGTTATGCCAGACACCGGAAAGTTTGAAGCAGCTAAAAGTGCTTTGGAAATGTAGCGTAGGTAGCCAGTGCCGAAGACTTCCAATATTTAAGTAAGAGGTAAAAATAGAATTTATCCAATGGCCTCACTACAAGTACTCGGATTATGGACGGTCTATGTTGAGAATATCAAACAGCAAGAAATGAATTAGAAGAAACCCTGAGATAAAAGTAGGAAAAGATTTGATGTCAACTTGTGTCATAAGCCACGGGGGGTTAACAGAACTAGGACAGGGGACCCTTTAGCAGGACCATGAGATGGCTCATAACCCTTAGCATGGAGTGGGTCATAACTATCAATCTATTAAACAAAAAAAGTTGAGGCAAGTGTTCTACTTTTGACTTAGTCAATTGTCATTTAATTTAATTTCTTACTATTGTTTAGCAGTGTCTTACCTGGTGAATGCCAATCGATACAGCCTTGCGAGTTTCTGCTCCAACATGGGAATATCCTTAGTCGTATAAAATCCAGATATAACTGTTAAAAGCCAGTAACGTCTATCTGTCGATGAGAAATTCACGGGAATGCCACCATTGTTATCCGGTAAACAGTCCAGGCATATTGGTATGTCGACTTCCTAGTAAATTAATTTATTCAAATCAAAACACGTTAGTATACAGTTTAGAGGCCAAAGGACATAATTATCCTTACATTATGTCCGTCAACGTAAACTGTTGCCACAACAGTGTTTGTCTTAACAATAACATCCTTGCCCTTACTAATGCCAGTATGGATTTTCTTCACATAATCAGGTGGGCCATCTCCAGAACCTGTCCAGAAAAAGTCTTCCAAATGAACTTGTTCTTTCAATTCTGGATAGTCGTCATACTCATCTGGAAGGGAAAAAATAAAAGCAAATTCAAAACATTTCCAGAATCGTTTGTCGTTTTCAAATCTACGTTTTACATATTATTTTTCTGTTATTGATAAATCGGAATGTTGCCATCGTTTTCCTGTTTTTTTCATTTGTTGCCACTCCCTTTTGACTGCGACCTGTTTGATCAATTTGAGGCAGGGAAAAAAAATGAAGCCCAACTCCCGCTTTGATAGACTTACCGCATTAAATGCGATCTGATAAAATTAATCGCCGCGTAGGACCAACGTCTTGTATGTAATCGGATGACTATGTTGGCAGGACATGGGGAGCATTTGTGACACATGTTCAATTGTTTCATTGCACAAATATCCTGAGGCGTTTAATATTTATGGGGTTTTACTTTTATGAGACATGTGTTGACTAGAACTGGACTTCAATTATGGATTAGAAGTTGTAGGGGACTGACTTCGTGGTTGGTATTAACTTTTTTGTTAAGTTGATGGAATGGAACTAATATTGGTAATGACATTTTTTACGAAGAAAATGAGAGCACATTTATAAAGGTCAGGGCAATTACAGGTGAAATGGTGGTCGCCGATGCTACTATGTATTTGATTAAAATACATACCCTCTACGGTCGGTCAAACAGAGAAGTATTTAAGGAAGTAAGGTTTGAAGAAAACCAACCAGACGTACTCGTATACCGATTAAGGAGGTAAATTTGTTCAAAACATTTAGACTAAGGAACTAAATTCAATTAGTTTTTATTTTGAGTAATTGAAGGCACACAGTCTCCAGATAAGCTGTAAGGGATATGAATATAAACCAAATAAATTTCATCTGAACTATCGGCAAGATTGGTACTGCAGTTCCAACTGGACTTGAAGTCCTGTTTAAGATCCCACGGATGAACATTTCTAACCAAACTTCCTAGTCTTTGTGAACTTCAAAGTTTTGTTTTTTTTTAAACTGTTGTTATACGCGTTATAGAAATCAAAGTAAAGAGCGTTTTTGAAAACATATTACGGCGTGTCGTGAACTATAAGCGCTCTACAAAACTTATTTTGCCTTAAGCCTCACATATGTACATACATGCAAAGGAAAAACACAATATGAAGAAGGAAATATTAGACTCGGATAAACGGTTAAAGACCTATGCCAAAGTAACGATTCTGAAAAAAAGGCGCTAAAGAACACCTAATGGAGATACTGGATACCTATAAGGCTTATATAGAGCAGAAAGACGACGCTACAGAGCGAGGCTTTTATGAACATCTAGACAGGATTTAGTAGGCGTTTCAAAGTATTATTGTAAGTAAAAACCGTACTGATGACCTTAACGCCAGAATACAAAGGATAGGCACCTTTGGTAGTATCGTGAACGACACATGAAGACGCAACGTTATTGTAAAAAGTACGAATTTTCCACATCTTAGGATCCAGAGGTCTAGATGATATAGACTTCTAAAATATATTATACGAGGGCTGTACATTGACTCGGACCTAGTACTTAGTGCCTAGTAGTAGCCAAGGTACGAAAGCTGATATCGAGAGCAGTATAGCGCAGAGAAAACACTGTGAAACCTTGCTGCAATCGCAAGATACCTCCAGATCTTTTTCTGAATGTGTATCTTCAAAGCTGTTCACAATACGGCATTACCAGCATCAGGCGTGAATGGCGATACTGCCAGCAGGACATCAAAACTGTCGGGTTTGATGTGATACATTTAACATGGCGACCATAAAACGGACGGATGCGTGGTTCAGAGATTAATGTTCATGGGCATTTGCAGCCAAGTAAAAGGAATATCATGTAATGGTGCTTAGGGGATAATGGCTGAGATGAGAGCTATTTATGACATTTACTAGGAGAGTAGAAGAGTCAAACAAAAATTTCTTCAAATGAAAAAGAGGGAAAAGAAAAAAAAATCGAAATGAAAGCGACCAACAGACGATTCTGTAGGAATCCGGTCTACAAGAGCATGTATCAGCTGTAAAGAGGCTGCCAAGTTTAGGGAAATATTTTTTCGGTCCTTCAAGACCAACCCAACAGAGAAAACCGAAAAAAGTTTAAACGAGCCAGGAATGACTGCAACGTCTTTCTTATGCGTGTGAAATTTCAATATAACCAAAAGTTGAAGTAAAAAATACTACAATGTCCCAAAGGTAGTAAAAGCTTTTGGTCGTTTTTCAAAAACGTCAACCGGGAACGCCAGCGTATGTTAAGCTTATTAAATTCCGATATTAACAGCATAACGAATTAGGGAACTATCAACAGAGTGAAATTTAATTCTTCCAAAACACAATGCTGTCCGCTGTCGTTAAAGCGAAATTTAAACACCCAGCCATTATCCATGAATGGCACTTGCGTCGTCGAAATCGAAACGCTTTCCATTCTCGGTATGAGTGTCAATGAGAACTTACGTTGGAATGACCACATATTTGATTTCGTCAAGAATGCTGCGAAATGTCTAAGTTTCCTCAAACAATGTAAGAAATACTTTTCTCCTGGCCTCAATATATAAGCCATTCATCCGACCAATGCACACATCTGGACAGGTGCGCCTATAACACCTCTGCACCTGCTAGATAAGATTCAAGACCGTGCGATAAAACTCGTAGGTGATGCTAATATCATCCAGTCAATGAAAACCCTCGGACACCGACGGAATGTCTAGTCCCTCACTTTGTTTTATCGCTATTTCCACCATCAGTGCTCCATAGAAATCGCCAGAGAAATCGTCAAATATGCTTGCCGTAGACATCTTAGGACGGATCTAGGGGATCCGTGATGTGAGCGACATCCCAAAGTGGTGATTATGTAATTACTTCTGGCAGGTGAGCCTTCGAATCACTAAAAATGAAAAGTTTCAACGTGGCGACTTATAACAGCTATATTCCGTTCTTTGTATCAGATAACAATCAATTTTTCATACAATAGTTTCTTAAAAAATAGTGCTTAAACCAGTGGTCTTTCTTTTCACTAAGACGAAAACAATTCCGAAATTCAAGCAATAAACCGCAAGGGCAGCTGTATTAACTCCTATATTTCGAACTAAGGAGAACATTGTAGATCGCCTTTGTAGTCTTCTTTTACATATCCATATACGAGTAAGTCTCCAATAGTCCGTGGGGTTTCAAGCTGTTGTGAGACCCATTGATAGACTGGCGAAAGACACTCTATGAAAAAATTGCGAAGAAAGATTTGTATCAGGATCTTAAGATCTCAAAAACTGGCCACAACAATGCTAAATTTCAACACGCTAGTCTCTACTGCAATAATGCCAGCGGCCAACCCTGTAAATTATGGTCACTATCACTATTCAAATCATCCTATCTATGGTTTCGAGGCGGGTAAAATGATAATATAAGGTCTCTAGTCATTAATTTCGACTGAGGAACTGAATGGAACATTCAGAGAGTGACCAATGAGGAAGAAATAGCTTTCTATGGCAATGATGCAAGGTTGACATACTAGCCAGCTAATCATTCCTTCAGAAATAGAAACGACTGCAGTGTATTTCAGGCTTTCATTGTGGTTATTATTTAGTCCGCAAAAACTCCTACAGGGAACAATTTGATTTGCAAAACGGGAAAGTAGCCGCTAAAGATCTAGTACCCACGTTAACAAGATCAAGGCTAGTAAGTAAATGCAGCAGACATCTGAATGAGATGTTCAATCACTATACAGCCGGTCTTAGGGAGCCTGTAAGAAAGGAATGGGTCAGCATTATCCTGGTGATCTTCATTGATCTACATGCGATCTCCATCGTGACTATTTTTTTATGGAGTACACAAAATTTCACTGATGACGAAGCAATTAATAAAGCCACCATACGCTGGTTTTATAAGGTTACATGCCCAATGGCTATTGCCGGAGTATTTATGACAAGAAATAAGTTTCATTAAGAAACCTCAGTCGCAAAAACACACGTATCTGGTATTGTCACTGCAAGACTGAAGGAGGAATTCAATCAATTCGACATTAGCGGTGACTCATTGAACATTTTTTTTTAAATGAAGAAGTTGATTGGGGATTTAATGGGGATCTGCTGTTTATTATTATGGTAATCCCAGAAGTATCCGACCTAACAAAGAAAATACAAAAAAAATTGGGGAAAACATGTTTATTTCTCTACGTAGTCTACTTGTAGTTCAATAGACTTTTCCCAGCGATGTGCAATAGCTTCGATACCCTGTTTATAGTAAGAATCGTCGAACTCCTTAAGACAGCCATCAACCGCAAACTCCACCTCTTTACTGTTTGCAAATTTTTTACCACCGAGCCAATGTTTCAAATTCGGAAATAGAAAATAATCCAAGGGGGCTAAATCTGGCGAATAGGGTAAAAAAGGAAGCAACTCAAATTTTAACTTATTGATTTTGGCCATCGCGATGACGGATGGGTGAACTGGTGCATTGTCTTGATGAAACAAAACTTTTTTCTTCACCAAATGCGGCCGTTTTTTCTTGATTTCATCTTTCAAATGCTACAATAAGTTCACATAATACATGCCGTTGATTGTTTTTGCTTTCTGAAGATGATCAAATTATCTCAGGCGCATCCTAAAAAAACTGACGCTATGACCTTGCCTGCACCTTTTTTGGAGCCGATTCTCCCCTTCCATTATTTTGACTATTCTTTCGTTTCGGGTGTGGAGTGATGGACCCATGTTTCATCCATGGCTATGAATCGACGCAAAAACTCGGCTTTATTGCTGTGAAACTTCGCTAAAGATTGACGCTGTTTTTGTTCCATTGTGAGTAATCGCGGCACCCATCTTGCGGACAGCAGAGAATGTTTTTTATGACTGAAAAAGTCAACATGCGATGTTTAGAGTTTTTTGAAATATCTACTATATCTGCTAGTTTACGAACCTTCAATCGATGGTCATCCAATACCATGCTGTGGATTTTTTTCAACATTTCTGGTGAATTCACCTCTTTTGGTCGACCACTGCGGTTTTCGTCTTGACAACTCGTACGGCCTCACTTAAATTCTGCCACCCAAGATGTTATTGTTGTGAAAAAAGGAGCAGATTCCTCCAGAGTAGAATCCAGTTCCATTTTGATGTTGGTTGGCGTTCATTATTGATGGCTGCCGAACAAATACTAAACAACGTAGCGTCGTCAAACTTCAAATTTAAGCTTTACAGGGTTGGTACTTTTTGCAACAGTCATTCTTCTTAAACAACAACTGCCATCTGTACTTCAGGGACTACTCTGATATTATTGTAAAATCTCAATTATGTTTGTATGCATAAGGCTATCTAAATGCTATAAATACCAATGAAGTAAATGAATAAAGCGACAGTAATATTTCAAACATTCGTTGCTTTGTTTGTTTACACGGTAAGCACCAAACAATCTCGTAACATGGTGTCAGGTGTGGGGTAGTAATATCGATAAAACCACAGACTCTGAATCCGTGTAACTGCTCATAACGAATGTACTACCGTCGAATAGTATGGTTATAAAACACGACCTTGTCTCGAATTGGAACCTTTTCAAACAACAGTGGGAAAACTATAAGGTAGCAGCAGATTTATCAAAGCAACCGGAAGAAAGGACAAGCTATTGTAAAAGCATGTTTAAGGGACGAGTATTTTAGCATTTCAACAAAACTTGATGTTACAGCAGAGCAATCGAAAACTACAAAAGATATCCTAGACTATTTTTAACACAACCAAGCAAGGCGAAAACGAAAGGATAAATGAATTTGCTTGTAGGCTACGAAATTTAATAAAAAGTTGTGAGTATCAGCCGACCAAATTTGATGATTTCATATGTGACCGGCTCATTCCAGGTGTTGAAAAGTGTTTTATAACAACTTCTCACTATTGCCCCATATCTGGCAATACCATCGTTAGTTAACATATTCATCCCAATGTCAAGCTTCTGTCAGAATTTTTTGTGATAAAACGTGTTTCAAGCAAGAGGTTACATTTCTTTCTTTTCGCTTCTTCTCAAGTTCTCAAAAAAGAAAAAAACCTTCTTCCAAACATTGGCATCCTTGCGGGGAACCTGATTCTTCCGTCTAAAATATTCGTGTTTCTTAGTAAAAAGGTTTTTTTCAAAGAACAATGGCGCTGGCTAAGGCAGAATCTATTGCGGAGCTAATTTGTAACTTCTCATCGCAAAAAGTCTCCAAGGCGAAGCAGACAAAAGGGTACTTCGTGGACAGAAGAAAACTTCTGGACGACTACTGGAGCAAATTCAATGATGCCCATGGTTGCATCTCATCAACAGAGGTAGCAGAAGATAATGAAAAGGATCTTCAGAGGTGTCTATCGGATGAGCGTTTTGCCAAAATTGGATCTGCATACTGGCAAACTTTAGTTGCCCACCTTGGATGGATCGTTTAACGAGTGGCTGAACTTCAAAGACATGTTTACCAACTGTCTAATCAATGATACATTGCTCTTAAATGTGCAACGATTACATTATCTCAATTGTAACCTTCGTAGTAGTGCTGCGAGTGTGTTAAAAAATATTCCGGTTAAAGATGACAACTTTCAGACCACTTGGGATATTTTACAAGGTCGATATGACAACAAGCGCAGGCTTATTAAACAGTATTTTCGTGACATCGTAAAGGTGCCAATCATGACTACCAAATCGTCTTGGGGCTTACGTCAGATTCTTGATGGAATCACTGAAGCTATTCGGGCTCTGAAGCAACTAGGGCGGCCAACCGACCAGTGGGACGATTGATTAATTTTGCATGTGGCAGAAAAACTGGATTGCGTCATAATTAGAGACTGGGAAACTGCACTTGATAGCCCGAATTCCATTCCCACGTACGCAGAGCTGGAAAAGTTTTTGGAAAACCGCTTTCAAGGACTGGATGCAACGGCCGCATGCTCTCGGCAAAATCTAAGGGAAGTCAAGAAAAAACCATCCAAACCACAACCGGTCCATAGCCATCAAGCAAATGTCAATCGATGTCCAAGTTGCTTTGGTAAGCATGTTCTAATGTTTGGCCCTGATTTCAGAAAACAAATCCCAGCACAGAGACTGACGTTCGTGATGAAAGCGAAGGTGTACAGAAACTGTCTCAAAGGTAACCACAACAGCACTGCCCATCGGATTTTACCTGATTCAGAAGTCACCAATACCACCACACATCCAGGTTTAAGAGCCCAACGTAATCATAAACCACTTGCGGACAAACAACGCCTGTGACCACCGTCACCCTAGTAATTCACTCTGCGAATCTGTCGATGAAAATTCACTTGCAAAGCTAGGACGATCTGCTACTGGACATAATTTAAAACTTCGAGCTCCTTTGGACAGCGGTTCCCAAGCTTCATTTATTAGTGAGTATGCTGTACAACAACTTCATCTTCGACGAACACGGCTTCTTGTGCCGGTGACTGTGAACGTGACGTGAAAACTTGTTTCGAAATGACTCAAGATGAACTCTACTGCGAATAATTCTTCAAGAAAACGGTACAACCAACGGACCAGAACTGGACGATACATCGTCAAATACCCGTTTAAGGATTCCATCGAGGTAACAACACTGGAAAATTCAAGAGGAGACGCCTTTAAATTTTACCATTACCAACTACATCGGAATTTTATGTCGGAATATTTGAAGCGTGAGCACATGGAACCTTTTTACGAGGACGTGTCACCTCAAGGTGTGTGCTACATTCCCCGTCATGGTGTATACAAGAAGTCAAGCTCGACAACAAAAAATGAACTTTTTCAGACCTATGTCTAGGCGTTGCCAAGGCAGTGGGTTGGCAATGGATCTAGTTTTAAAATAATAAATGCCAACCATACTTCTGAATAATCTCTCCGTCCTATTCGGACTCCCACCCCTGGAGAGTCAATATCGAAACCAAACACACCTGAGTTTCAAACCACTACATCACAAACTTTCCTTTCTCCTCCTTCTACCTTTCCGCCCGCGCCCTGGCAACAGTGTAAGGGTATTCATAACCCCTTTGGCGCGCGTAAATTATAAAAAAAAAAAAAAAAAATCTGTACATCGATGGCATTACCACTTCGCTTTCTGTATTTTAATTTTTCAGGTCTATTTTTTTCGAATGAAAATCCATGCAAACACACAAGGCGTTGCCACCACCGTGTGATGCACGAAGAGCCATTACATCCATTAAAAGCCACTGGGTGCTGCGGCGTTTACGCGGGATTAGTGATTGGGCCTTATTTTTTTGAGGATTCCATCTGCAATACGGTCACTGTTACTGGCGAACGCTACAGGGCCATTATAAACGATTTTTTACAGCCGGAATTGGATGAGCGGGGCTTTGTGGTTTCAACCAGACGGTGCAACCGCACGCACAGCACGAGCCACAATGGATATTGTGAAGGAAGCCTTTCCTTGTCACGTAAACTCCCGTTTTGGCGATTTGGCATGGCCAGCAAGATCGCCCTAATTAACCATCCCAGACTTCTTTCTTTGGGGCTACTTGAAGTCGCGGGTTTATGCCAACAAGCCTCAGACAATCGCAGCCATTAACCAGAATATTCGAAAGGATCCAACAGTTATCACCGGAAATCTTGGGGAAAATCATGGAAAATGCGATAAAACGGGCACAAATGTGTATCAACACTGGCGGCAGCCACTTGGCGGATATCGTCTTTTCCACTAAACAGAAGCAATTGGAAAGGTCCAAATAAAGATCTTCATAACTCAAAATCATTTCTTTTTATTTAGAAAGGAAAGTAATTCAAAAAAAAAAAATTGGATGATTAATTTTGCGCCACCTTGTATTTGCCTGGTAGGGGTGTAGGAAGGTCTCCTAGTACAACTTCCTGGCAACTCCTGAAATAAGGCCTGCAAAAGGAAGCGAGATGGCAAGCGCTTGCTACCTATGACATTGCCATGTTAACATAATGCATGATGTAATGCCTAAAGGAAGCGATTATTAGCATGGTAAGGCCTGAAAAAATCACTGCGATAATGTGTAAATTCCCTACTGCGATGCAACAGGCTTCAAGAGGAAATCAGTTAACTACATCAACGAAAGCAGTAGAGGCGAAGAAACAGAACAATCTTTCATGTATACGGTTGTAAATACCAATACTGGTTCTATGTGCACAAATGAGTCTAGTATATTAAAGCACAGAATACAACTTTGTTTTCGGAGCATCAATAAGGCATTTATGTGTCTCACTTTGTTTTATCGCTATTTCAACCATCGTGCTCCATAGAAATCGCCAGTAGCATTCCGCCCCTTTAAACCTTCAACCCGTCTCGCCTTGAACGCTCATCAGTATACCCTCAAGCCAACTTTCTGACGTATTCTGAAATATCGCGATTCGTTCCTAAGCCGAGCAACTTGCTTGTGGAATGCCCTACCGAGCTCTCTATTTCCTAGTCATTATAATATTCAAACATTTAAAACCAACGTACATCGGTACTTCTACGTATTCCTCTTTCCTCCCTAATTTTCCTTCGCTCGTGCTATGTGCACACATTTTAAGTGTACCTTAACTCCTTGAGTGTGCGCAACTTAAAAAAACAATATTATAAAGATTTTATTTTACTGCAATATGTGGTAATAAAAAGCATGCATTCGAAAAAAGTTATAGCCGTCTATAAGGTTTTGGTGGTAGCAAAACATTAATTAATTCCCAAATAGTTAAACAAAAATTTAGTCCAATAATATTATCAAAGTTGAAGCTAATAACAGTAAATATCTGCAAAAATCGAGTGTCTACTATGAGTGGAAGACAAATGAACAACGTCGTTGCAGTATCTAATACGGAATAGGCTTCTGAAAATAAGCTACAAGAGTTGGAAAGTATTGTGTTTAGTTTCAAAGACATATCTGATGGTGATGGCGAGTTAGATAATCAACTTCGTTTGCAGGTCAATAAGTCAATTGCTCCGGTTTATTACGAATTTTTATTGTTATTAAGGAAATGCTTGAAAACATCAGCACACTCCGTGGATAAGCAACCTTATATTCGTACAAATAAATAACAAACTTAGGATTTATCTTGACCTAATAGACCGTAATAAAGTGTTCCAAAGAAGTAATTATCAAATTACTACGGCGGATGAAATTTTGCTTAAATTTCAAAACGCGAAAGTATTTTCTAAGTTGGATACGAAAAAGGGTTTCCGGCAAATGGTATTGGATACTGAAAGTAGGTTACTTACGACTTTTTGGACACCATTCGCGAGATTTTATTTTTTAATTTTTATAATTTACGCGCGCTTAAGGGATTTGAGTACTAAAAATTGCTTGTACACAGCGCGGGCGAAGGAAAATTAAGGAGTTAAGAAAGAAAGTTACGTATGAATGTTTGTTGTAAATGTTTGAAGGTTATAATGCCTAGGAAATAAGGAGGTCGACAGGGTATTCCATAAGCGAGGCTTAAGAACGAATCACGATATTTCAGAGTACGTTCGAAAGTGGGCTTGAGGGTGTTACAGGTAAAGGTTTAAAGTGGCGTTATGGTACTGGCAATTTCTAGAGAACACTGGTGGTGCAATAGACACTACGTCGGTGTTCGAAGGTGTCCATTGTCTGAGTAGTATTAGTATCATCGCATGGTTTTCAATCCTATCTAGCATGACCATATGAGTGCATTGTACTCCAATTTTGGCGGATGAATACTTTATATATTGAGGCCAGCTCAGAAGGGGAAAGGTATTTCTTACATCGTGAAAGGAAACCTAGACATTTCGCAGAATTTTTGGCGACATCGAATATGTGGTCAATCGAACGTAAGTTGTCATTGATACACATACCGAGAAAGGAAAGCGTTTCGATTTCAACGACGCAAGTGCCATTCATAGACAGCAGACAGCATAGTGTTTTGGAAGCATTAAATTCTACTCTGTTGATAGTTCTCCAATTGGTTATGCTGTTAATACAGCCTAAGAGCAGTTACGTGAGTCCGGGAACGAATATGAAAAGCAGAGAGTACTGTCGTCAGCAAAGGAATATATTGGATTAGAAGTAGCAGACAAGCGACCATTGATGAAAATTAAAAAAGAGTGTTGGAGACAGAACGCAGACCTGGGGCACACCAACATTTATTTTGTGAATATCGGACTTGAAACCGTCCAAGACAACTTGAATTGAACGTTTCGAAAGGTAATTTCTAATCCATTGAAGAAGAGAGTCATTGACCCCAAAAGCACTCGTTTTCGACAAAATAGCCTGATGCAACTCTGTCAAATGTCTTAGAAATATCAAGTACAATATGATTGATGCACACTTTGGCTCCACTATTCGGTGAGACATGCCATCAAATCACCAGTGGACTTGTTGTTACGAAAACCGTACTGTCGGTCATTATGAACTTTTCGCGTTTCAAGATATTTCATGAGCTGACGGTTTATCAACGTTTCCATGACCTTGAAAAGAGGGAATGTAAGTGCAATGAAGAAGAAGATTCGTCTTTTTTAGAAACGGGCTGGACAAATGCTGTTTTCCATCTGCTCGGAAAGAGTTCTAAAGATTAGGATTGAAGAAAAAGGTTACGCAGTGGTTTTGCTACCGAGGAAGAACGCCTCTTCAGAAGAAGGGGAGATATACCATCTGGACCAGGGGATTTGTGAATGTCAAGATTTTTAAGTATTCTTGCTACTACATGAGTGCGAAAGTGGATTCGTTCCATTGAAGATTCGACGCAGTCAAGTGTAGGTTGAGACAAAGCACAATCTAGAAGTGTTGAACTGCCAACAAAATATTCAGCAAGCAGATTAGCTTTGTTCGAAGAGTTGACAGATGGAATGTCAGCATAAATGAGCTTTGGGATGGAGGATGAGGGAGGCAGAATTTCTAATATTTTTGATGAACGACCAACAATTTTTACTACCTTTGGCACATTGTAGTATTTTTTTCCTCCGGGTTTGGTCGTATTGAAATTTCACAGGCTTTAGAAAGACGTTGCAGTCATTTCTGGCTCGTTTGAACTTTTTCCGGTTTTCCTCTGTCGAGTTGCCCTTGTTGGACCGAAAAATCATTTCGCTAACCTTCACAGACTCTTTACAGCTTCAGTTGTACCAAAAAATTTGATCAGTAAATAGTTATGTGGAAGCCAGGTAACGTTGTTCAATCTAATCACTAGCCATTCCGGACAATTTTTTAGAGGTCTCTTTTAGAGAGTCCTCGCCGTCTGCGGCGAATAAGACTATGCCTTCAAAGGTACAATATGTATACACATTGAGTATATGAAAGGGGGCAAGATGATTTTCGCTGATAAGCTCTCTAGGAGCCTCAATAAAAAGCTCAGATTGCGAAAAAAGATATTGCAACGATTACACTACAGCCATCAAGGTAAAGAATCATGTCAAAGACAGGCAAGAGATACCGTCTACTGGTCTGGTATATCAATTAATATTCCCGACACAACTATGAAATCTATATACAAATCTCTGCTAGTCAAGCAAAGTTATCTTTGCAAAGTACGGCCCTTCCGGACTACCCATATCAAAGAGTTGATCTAGATATCTGCGAGGCGATATGTAGACGTCAACTAGAAATGTTTCTTTGGATCTGGACGCGAATGAAACATTAATGAAATGTCTATAAAATTTTTCTCAGTTTCGCGTTCGAGACGGAAAATTATTTTTGACTCACAAGTATATGAATAATTTATTTACTTTAATTCTGTCATCGAATTTAATTTATTTGGATAATTTGTTTTTAAAAAATGATAATAAAAAGCTGTTGATTTCTACAATATAAAAATGTATCCCAGTTATTAAGCATAATCTTCTTGCCATGGTAATGAGCCTTAAAGACTAAGAAAATACTGAGCACACTCTTCACTTGAAACCCTCGCGAAATTTCTGTATCCACTCAAACTAATTTAAACCACCTGAATTTTCTCTACTTTAAAAAAAAAATGCCATTCTTTACCATTCACATTGTTTTCCATTTTTGTATGATAATAATGCACGCTACCCCTTTCGAGTCCATCATATTCTAGTGCAGAAATGGAATGGAAGATCTCATAAACATCTCACAAACATTCCGTAAATGTTTCAACGCCGTCCACACCGACAAAAATATTTCAGAGACCTTTATGAAATATTTATGAAATGATTCTGAAACAAATGAGAAACATTTCATAAGCATTTATCAAATACTCGTACTTATTAAACAATATTTCGCTAGGTCTGGACGCACCGTTCGTTGTTTACTTCCTCCTCCTTTTTATAATTTTTGTGTACTTACAAATCTTTTTTCTTTCAAAAACGAGCGTAGACCAAGAAACGACTATTGTTTACGGAGGACGGTTACGATTTTAGGAAGGAATATGAAAATTAATTTTTCCCAAGGGTTTGCTGTAAAGTAACGGCAAGGGGACAAAGTGTATCTGGGTTCTAGACCATACATCCGGTCCGTGGCGAAGTTTATATTGGGGTTAATTACGCAGAGGGTTCTAGAGCGTTTATCTGGTACTGCACTCTTCGGAATTTATTGGTTGTTTCCCTCGACAAGGGTATCAGGTGTTCGCTCTCATTAGATAAGTACATGATATAAAGACTGTTCGCCTTCTCGCTTCATAAAAACGGTTTACCGCTTCTTTAAATATTGGTGAACCCTTCAAACCTGCTGTTATTGTTTTTTCAAAGTACCAGAGGAGTAGATCCCAGGACATTAAAGAAACAATTGAAAAACAAATGTTCAGAAGGTGCACGGGGGCAGACAAATGTGGAGGACAAATAAAAATACTGAAGCTAACTGAAAACTTGATTAACTTACTTAACTATCTTATGCTAACTAATTGGTCCTATGCAGGCTCTCTAAGCCAAATCTAACATTTCAACTGTGTCTTTCGAGGTATCCTAACTGATATTACTTATTTATTTTATTAATATTTGTATGATTGTAAGATCAAAACTAATAAAATAATAATTTTTTCGTTTTTGTCAAGATTAGCGGCACCTCTAATTTGTCCCAGATGTGTCCCTTTCCGTCAATATAGAGAGACTTCTCCCAGAAGCGTTGAATTGGACACTCTTATAATAGATATAATTGCGGTAATATGCTCCGGTTATGAGGCTATTCGTTGAGGTCATTGCTCATGCAATGCGCCTTCGAGTCGACTTCATGACAAAATTGTCGACCTACTTTGTTGCACAAGACCCCATTGGTATAGAATTTTATGTACTCCGATACACGTGGTCTATACAAGCGAAGATAAGTCCGAAGAAAATCTTCATAAATATGCGAATCTTTCCCAGAATTTACTCTGATGTTTAACTACACGGGATATCCAAATACGGGCATATACCGGAACTAGTGTAGCCGATTACCATCACCTCAGAAATAATCTCTTGCAAAAGTAAAAGTAACTTCGACTCTGGCCAGAGCAACTGCTGTATGTTCGTAAAAAGGTGGTTATTGTTCTAGCCAGATTCCAGAGTAAGTCAGAGACTGTTCGGTAAGCAAGGGGTTACCCTCTTCAATTTCCAGTTATCGCAATATCGGTTAATGTATGTGGATGACCTCAACCTTTGAACCGGATCAGTAGGTAATCAAGTCGTCTATGAACGCTATGGTAAGGTGAAGTAATAACACAGATGGTTTGTGTAGGTTTTTGAATAGGATCGGCGAATAAGCCGCACCTCTCTGCACATCGTTGTTAATTTCAACATTTTAGGACGAAATGTTGAGAATGTATAGCAGTGGTATCAATCTGGAAGGCACCCGTGCATTGTCTGTTACTTTTGATTTGAAACCACTTTAGACGCGGCATATGAGATACCATGTCTTCTCCTGGAAACAAAATTGTTACCCGGAATTATATTCTTGTCGTCCGCCCACTTTGTCAAAACTCCATTGATCACCTCCACGGGTACCTTCCTGACATTTGGAACGAAACTAATCGACCAAAAATTCGCCGGATTTGATGTGTCTTTATCCCTTTAACTGTGTTGTAAGCGGCAGACTTAGGGAACAAGTCTTGAGCTTTCGACACGTGAGTGAACGCATTATAACAATCCGTATCAAAGGTAAATTCGCTAACATCAGCCTTATATGCGCCCACGCCCCAACAGAGGAAAAGAACGATGCTACCAAAGAAAGTTTCTACGAGCTCCTCGACAAAACCTACGAGCAATGTCCGATGTATGACGTTAAAATCGTCCTAGGCGACCTTAACTGCCAGAATTGGAAAGAAGGACATCTTTGGTAGCACAATCGGAAGACATAAACTACGCGACATCACGCCTGGAAACGGACTTAGGTAAATCGATTTCGCTGCGGGACGTAACGTTACAATAGCAAGCACACGGTTTCTTCACCTCAATATTCACAGGGCAACATGGCGGACATCAGATCAGCAAACTGTTAACCAGACTAATCATGTTGCGATCGACGTAAGGCACTCCCCAGGTATTTTAGAAGCACGACCATTCCGAGCGGACAACACAGACTCGGATCACTACCTAGCTGCAGCCAATGTAGGTGTACGGATATCTCAGACCTCACAACAACAGGGAAATACTATGAGGAGATTTAACCTGACACGGTTGCAACCGCAACCGCAAAAAGCCGCCAGAACTTTTGCCGATCGCGTATCCCTCAACTTCTCCAGAAGTCTTTTGCAGCCAGCATCAAGTACTGAAGACCAGTGGCTTAGATGCTGAGAAGTCATCAGAATTACTCAAACTGACGTGTTGGGTTTCCGCCCACAACCACGAAACCCCTGCTTTGACGAAGAGTGCCGGCAAACACATGCAGCAAAACAACATGCCTACAAAGCGGCGATGCATAAAAGGACGAGAGCTGCTCGTGAGCTCAACGCGCAAAAGAGGAGGGAAGAACATCGGCTTCTCTGGAGAAGAAAGAAAGATCATGAGAATCGCACGATCGAGGAAATAGAGAGGTGCTACTTCAGGAATAATGTTCGGAATTTTTACCAAAAGGTAAAAAGAACGTGGCAGGGTAATAGGATCCTAACGGAAATCTGTAGAGATGAACAAGGAAACCTTGTAGTAGAGTCATAGCCGGTGCTGAGGATATGGAAAAACCATTTCTGCAGATTGCTAAACGGTGAAGACGACACAAATTCTGCTGTCAGGCAGAGCGAACGGTAGCAATATCTAAATTTAAGACGAACAAGGCTGCCGCGCCGGACGGCCTAGCCGTCGAAGTATTTAAAGCACCAACTTATTTCAAAGATTTGGTCAGATGAATGTATGCCTCGTGAATGGAACTTCAGCATGGTTTGCCCGGTTCACAAGAAAGGGGGTCTCTAAACTGCGCCAACAATAGAGGTAAAGTCTCCGAAACATTGCATATATGTAAGATCTTGACTGCCGTATTGTGCGAGCGCCTGAAACCATTTGGCAACGATCTGATTGGACCCTATCAGTGCGGTTTTAGACCCGGTAAGTCCACAATTGACCAAATATTCACACTGGAGATAACGCAGTGTTCAGGTATCGATACTCAACTTCTTTTTATCGATTTTAAATCCACATATGACAGCATCTACAGAGACGAGCTATACAGAGCCATGTCTAGTTTTAGCATCCCCGCCAAACTCGTCCGCTTGTGCAGCTTGCTGCTGCATCAAGGTCAATAACGACCTAACTGAGACCTTTTCAGTCAAATAAGGATTTAAGTAAGCTGAAGCGCTGTGATGTGACTTCTTCAACATCATACTTGAAAGAATTGTGCAAAACTAACAAACCAATACAAGAGTCACGATCTTTCACAAGTCTGTTCAATAATTTGCATACGCCGGCGATATTGACATTATTGGTAGAACACAGCGAGTTTGCGAGTATAGGAACAGAAGCGGCAAAAATGGCTCTAGCGGTAAACGAGGACAAAAAAAGCAGGAGTATATGCCAACAAGAAAGGACACCCAACATCAACGAATTGGCCAGAATATCACAATCGACACTTTGAAAAAGTAAGAGACTTTGTCTACCTTGGCTCTGCTACCACATCTGAAAATGACATTTCTTCAGAAATAAACGAAGAATAACGCTGACAAATCGCTGTTTCCTAGGGCGGAGAAGGCAACTGTGTAGTAGGGCCCTCTCCCGAACAGCCAAGGAAACCCGATATAAGGCCCTACTAATCCCAGTTTTGTTCTATGGTTCCGAAGCATGGACCCTGTCTAAAGCGGATGAGAAAAAAATTCTTTGTAAGATATTAGGTCCCGTATGCGTCGACGGGTTCTGGAGGAGACGATTCAACGACGAGCTGACGACGACCTGGTCAAAAAACTGCGCATTGGGCGTTTGAGATGGCTGGGACATGTAGAGCGAATGAACACCAACGTTCCGGCCTGCAGAATCTTTCACTCTAATCCGGGGGGACAACGCAGTAGAGGAAGGCCTCGCCTTAGGTGGCGCGGGCAAGTGGAAGGGGACCTCAACAACCGATTTGGAGTGCGGCACTGGAGGCAGTTAGCCAAAGACCGCGCTAACTGGAGGGGTTGTAGGTTGAGGGCCAGGTCCACCACGGGCTGTACGCCGCCTAAGTATCCCTTTAACGAGGTACAATAGATACACTACAGGATGCAATGCGATGGATAATGGAATTACTCATTGGATTATTTAACAGGACGGTATAAATGCCCATCGCTTTTAATGCGAGATATTTAAGAAAAATGTTCAATATTATATCGGTTTCTACTGATTTTTTACCTCTTAATAAATCGAAGATCACTTAGGGCACTAACTTTGAAAGGAACAGTGGTAGTGACGAAATATTTTCGTACATCTATCTGGCGAAAGCAAGGGAGCGGCAGCGTATGTTAAGCTCATTAAATTTCGATATTAACAGCATAACCAATGGGGAACTATACACAGATTATAATTTAATGCTTCCGAAACACAATGCTGCTTGCTGTCGTTAAAGCGAAATATAAACACTCAGCCATTATGGCATTTGCATAGTCGAAAAAGAAAAACTTTCCATTCTCGGTATGTGTGTAACGACTTACGTTGAAATGACTATAGTACATATTCCATGTCGCCAAAAACGTTCAGGTTTCCTCAACCAATGTAGGAAATACTTTTCCTCCTCCGACCTGGTCTCAATATATAAGGCATTTACCCATCAAAATTTGGAGTACAATGCCGACATCTGGTCAGGTGTGCTTAAAGCATTTCTGCACCTGTTAAATAGGATTCAAAGCCGTGAGATAGAAGTCATAATTGATGCTAATATTACTCAGACAATTGGCACCCTCGAACACCGACGTAATGTCTCCTATCCTACTTTGTTTTATCTCTATTCCCACCACCAGTGCTCCACATAAATCGCCAGTAGAATTCCGCCACTTCAAACTTTTAACCATAACACTCGTCTCGCTATGAATGCTCATCAGTATACCCTCAATATCACTTTCGAACGTACTCTGAAATATTGTGATTCGTTCTTAAGCCTCGCTTATGGAATGCCCTGTCGAGCTCTCTATTTCCCAGTCGTTATAACTTGCAAACATTTAAGACCAATGTACATCGGTACTTTCCTATCTCTTTCCTTCCTCCCTAATTTTCGTTCGCTCGTGCTCTGTGCAAACATTTTTAGGCGGCTCTATGCGATCAGAAGGAAGTTGTTATATTTAATAACTGAGTCTATACCTGCTATTAGTAGCTTTTTTTCTTTGTTTGTCTTTCGGGCTATCTTCAGAATGACGATTATGAAATTAATCTTCTCCGATTCCACTACAGAAATCGAAACAGAGTTTCGAGCTATGATAGAAATTTGTCACTTCTGGTACGAGAACTACCTTTCCTCTTACAAACTTATATTTACTTTAGAGCCTGAGAAACAGTGTGGCTCTTCGTTCGATCCTAAACAGATATGTTTGACCCGCTACAGAGAGATTGTTTTTAGTATATTCGTTTAGCTTAAACCATTTCCACAATAGATAACCCTGATCCACAGATTTTTATTAAAAAAAAGAAAAACGATTTCACTTTGCGACTTACTGATTAGTTTCATGATATTTTGTTATTGCTCCTCTGTGTTGCGTCGGCAAAATCCAAAAGAATAATTAAGTCTCACTTGACCAATAAAATTTCCCGTCAATGTCAACAGATTTAAACAACTAACACCGAAACTAGTGGAAAACTAATGCCATTAATTCTCTTAGAAATACAAGTGTTGACAGCTGCCCTCAATTGTCAAAACCGTACTAAAACCTAAATAATCGCCTTAACCTTCCCTACAAAAATTGTTTCTCTGCAACTGAGCGGCTGTGTTCATCGACTTTTCACCCCAATCTATTTCTACGGATAGCTATGACACTGGCCATAGTGGGTGGTGCACACAGTACATGGTGAACACCTCCGCTATTACCAACCCTTCAATTGGAAAATCGTGGTTAGAAAGAGAAACCTTTTCTATTCTCTGGTGTTTTTGTTATAACTTTGACCTGGTGGACAGTGAAATGAAAATCACCTTGTGGCATGACCTGAATTGGACACAAGCACATCAACTCTTAATGAAACTTGGTGGAGTACATATGACAAATTAGCTGCAACAATTTGACAGCTGCCTAAATTGAATTCCTATGTGCACTGACTGGAAATTATTTTCTACTCTCGCAATACAAAAACAATAAAATGACAAACGACAGTGGTCACTCACGCATGTCATCAGAGGTCAGTCTGAAAGTGGACGTCATTTTCAAAAAAAAAAAAAATCAACTTTTCGACTGTCATGGGGCTTTAATTTCGTAACAGGTTTTCGGCAGTTTTTGTTTTTATTGTGTTATCCAAGTTATCGTTGTGTTCAAGGACAGTTTTTGTGAATGGACTTTGGAGAAAGGGTTTTGCACTCACCACTATTAATTTGCACCATGGGTAATCCAATGTCGGTGGCAAAAACACTCGCGGAGAACATTAAAATTATTTTCAGGAGAATTTCATGATTCGCTGTCATTGTTGTCATTGTTGCACGCAAGTTTTATTTACTTTAACGCGGTGGTTCTTGTTTCGAGCCTCCTGTCAGACACTTTTAGCGCGCTGTCTTGACAGGAGTGTGATTTGTTTACCGCAGGGTATGCTAACTTTTCAAAGGTGTGAGTAACATACCCCTGTCACTTTTGGTGCGTGTAGTTTACTATTTTTTGCCACATACCCGAATATATTATATTTGAAATTCAAGAATTTAAGTGAGTAAATAGACGAAGTTGAGGATGACACTTTGTGTATGTATGTATCTTTCCTCTTGTTAAATAAAACACAGAATCTTTGTTGAATGAGATACTAGACACTGTGGCGTTCTCTTTATTTTTGTTGTTATATGCTGGCACTCCCGATAACAATCCGCAGTTTGTTTCGCGATGTGAATCACTCCCGAATGTCGATAGAACTGAGTGAAACGGATTTGCTTTGGAGCATTGTTATGTCTGTTGGTGGTTACGGTAGTTACCTATAGTAACGATGTTCATTAGGGTGTAACAATCAACCCCACTGACATGGAAAGTGCAACTAACTTCAAGTTGTTTACATTTGTGTGGCGTTTGGTGGTGTTTCCGTAAACACAGTTGATATTGGCGCCTCACAATGCTTTTGAGGTTTGAGTGAAGTTGGGGAAATCGAGGGTGGCATCACTTACCTTTGAAGTTAAGCTTGGATGTAGGAATGTTACTCATACCAGCTGACGTTTTCGTGTCTCGAATATAACATGTTATGCTAATTTAAAAATGATTATAGTTCCGATATTAACTGAAGATACAACGCCAACGCCAGTACATCAGATTGACACTATACGCAGTTCAGTTACTTACATTGAATACATGCTCGTATGTACGAGTATTGTAGATAGATACTATAGCTGTAGAAGTTAGGCCTTTAGCCCAAATGTATGTTATTTATTCATTTGTGGCGTCATTTTGGCGATAATCATTATCGATAGGTTGCTTGGATCTGCGACAAAAAAGAAGTCGGAGTCCAGTGGTTTTTGCTTTCCTCTAAACTTTTATACCGCAGACTAGGGTTTATTTAGTCGACTTGCATAATAGTGAAATTTTAAGATTTTTGGATATTAGTGTACATTGCCTCATTGAAAAGTATAGTGAGATGTACCTTCATACAGGCAATCTGCTGTCCTTGATATCTGTATGTGCGTCAGCTAACCTTACGTGTCAAAAAATCTTATAATGATCCCCTCGCGGTGCCTACTGGAGAACATTAGTCCACTAAAATAATGATGAGCCCGTTTCACGTTTGGGTAAACCCTTACAAGTGAACATTCAGGTTTGCTCTTAATCTTTTGGGTAGATTTCAACGTTAGGAAGACAAATTGGGTTAATCCATCAGAGTGTCTAAGTGTGTTTCTGGCCGTAAACGTTAAGAAAAACGTAAGGAAATGGATGAGGGGATATCTTGTTGACCTGAATGTGAACCCCTTTTGGAAAATAGTTGAGCGAAGCGTAGGCAATAAATTGCTGTCCACAAACAAGAACTCTCTTATGTCTCATAAGCCTATCCGAAAGAGAAACAAATTGTGACGAAGGCAATAATTTTTGGATAAGATTGACATCTGTTGACGAACCATGCAAATATGACGAGGGAAACGATGTTCGGGTATTTACCTGGTAGCGCAATCCAAAACAGGCAATGGGACTAGACGAGTCAGCAGGACTGGCGAAAGTCAACATCAGGGCATAATTCACTCATGTTGGAGGAGAAATAGGAAATAGGACGCTATAAAGAAGGCTTTTAAGAATACACGAGTATGTATAGGGAGAACCATTGAGCAGTGTAGTCGCACGACTTCAGAATCATACTTGTAGACCTAAATTCCATAGTGCAAAAATGGAGGGAGCATTGTCTTAACAAGTACGCGCTTCCTGCACCTTAAGATCCACAAGACCACCAGATTAAACAGGAGACGATCTATTGTAGACTGATCATTTCGCGGTAGATGAAATACAGTTTTCTAGAGGTCAGCACATTCTGAGGGGCCAACATTGAATCGAAATATAACTTACTAGCAGCCAAGATACGATTGCGATTACCAAAGGCAGTACAGCAGCGGGAAAATATTTTAAGAAGGCTTGACGTCGGATGGCTACAACCGAAAAAGATCACCAGAGGCTTTAACAACCGCATCCCACTCAAACCCTCTCATAACCCCGCGTCATCAGCTTCACGGAGGAAGGAAGTCATAAGAAATATCGCCTTTTATGTGCAACGTTTCACAAGGTGACCACAAATAAGAAACCAAAGAGGTGATGCACCGTGCAACACTGCACTTGAGGACGAAGACTGAGGTAAGAGCTACTGGAAAAGACCCATCGTTTTAAAGATTGCTTAGATAGCGTCTATAGAAATGAGTTATACAGAGCCCTGTCTGGTCTTGGTGTTCTAGCCTAATTCGTTCGGTGGATGGAGAATCTTTTGATGATAGAAAAGTGTTAGACGTAAGTGTAACGATGAAGATGATTTGGTTATGCACCTATAAAGTGAATGAATGTGACAATGCCATATAGGAAGTTCTTTCCTAAGGTAGCACAAAAGTAAGAAGAGGACCGCAACCAATTCGGTGTGCAATATTAGAACCTGCTAACTAGAGACCGAGCTGGCTGGAGAGTGAAGAGGCATGTTGGTTGAAGCTGTTAGTTAGTTATCCTATTTCTTTATAGCCGCCCTACGACTACACTTTACAAAAATCTTATCTCCAGATGCCAAATATTAACCTATGTTCATCATCATCCTTATCATCCTTTACATAACATTGAATTTTTAGAGAGTGAAACCCTTCCACTTACCACTGCAACTTGACTAGATCTATTCTGATGACCTGAAGTTAAAGTTGACTCATAAATCTGGAGTAACTTTTACGCCTAGCTAACTCTTGAATTAGTGAATTGACAGTTACATTTTCTCTCTCAAAGTATGGCTTGCCTACTTGCAAGGTACATGCTCCACTTTTACCGGGCCTTTTCAGCACATTCGATTTAATAGTCGTGAGCTATCCCCATAGCTTTCAGTGTTTCTTCAAAAATCCGGTTACTGTGCGTATTTCCCTTTTGCGCTTCTATTCATTTAAGAGAAGGGCTTGATAAAAATCTTTAAGTTGATTGGTATCATCAGTTTCCTTCCTGGATTGAGATTGCACTTTAAGCAGTTATTGATGTAACTTTCATGGAATTAACAGCATGCGGTAGAATATTGTTGGGATCAAGAACCTCGAGGCAGATCGTTTTTAGTCTAATTTATTTAATCTTCGTTGCCTTCTTGTACAGTGTGATTTGACAACCTGTTGTTGACAGTTGAATGCAGAAGTCATACTTATAGCATTGGTAGCAAGCGCGGCTGCTTTAATGCCAGGGATTACTTTTTTTTCTTGTTAGTAACATACATTTTTGTTCCCTCAGTTTGAAATACGATTTACAGTATATGTATGGGCAAAGGACGGCCTTAGAGTCACCCCGTTTCTGTTTTAGATCCATCGGCTTACCACAGTAGTACACTTTTAACAATCATACCCCTGACGAGGGTTAATGACACAAGGGATACCAGAAATGTGTGTAGTTCATGGAATCAACTGCTCAAATATTGAACAAGCCGCTCAACTAACTGCGGCCATATATAGAGAATAGAGAGACATAAACGCAAAATGGGTGAGATGGGCCAGACAAGAGAAGGATGAAACATGTGATTGGTACAGGGAAAACAAACAGCTCTTTGGGTGCGGATCCATTGTAAACGACTGACTTAGGTAAGTATTCCTGATTTTTCGGAAGGCGAGCGAAGATCTTAAAGCAATAGATATAAGTTCTGTATGTGCTTACGTTCCCACAGAGGCGAATGATGATGCTACAGATTGTATCGGGGAGCTCGCCGAGAAAATCTACAAGCATTGCCCCAAGTATGAATTCGAAATGGTTCTAAGTAATTTTAGCCCCAAAGTAGAAATGATGAACATCGATGGTAGAACAGTTGGAAATCGTACACCAAATCGCCAGAAATTAACCAGGACTATTTGACTTAGCTGCAGGGTGGAATATCGCTATAGCAAATGGTTACAGCACCTCAATATTCGCAAAGGGATATCGAAGTCAGTAAATTATAAAATCCGTATAAAAGGTATCCGATCAATGTAAAACTACCACGATGTATGATAGCAATTCATCTTTTCTACGAATCGGGGATACATAAAAGTGGATTAACAAATTTCGGAAAAGCATGAGAAGCACCGTATGGAGGAAATACAGAGGTGATTTTCGGGAAACATTTTTTGTCAAGGTAAGACCAAAAAACTGTAAGGATGATCAAAGTAATTGGTCATGCCAATGTGTTAACCTAATACTCTTTGTTTATTCCCTTTTAGCTTACCTTCTACCGTGAGCATCGAACTTGTCGAGTTGTAGAGGCTGAGTAGGGTCAATGAATCTCGAGAAATGCTCCAGACGAGTCCTAAAACTAAAGGATACTACCACCCCACTCCCCTTCCCAACCACTTCTTTTTCTCCTTAGTTGGATCAAGGTGTAATACGACCCGTGCCGAAGGGAAACCTGGCTGAGGGCCCACCATCTCCAAAAATAGCTCATTCGCGAAAGGATCATCCGGATACCTGGCGACCTCCGGATTAGCTAGCCTTATTTATATACAGCGGATCTCTGTACAGATGGACCATCCGTTCTCCGCTACTCGTGGGGCCATATTATGGATAATGTGGCAGGCCACGAACTTGTTGCTGCTACTAAAACTCCTTCCTCTAAGGTGGAATCTGGGGTTAAGCCGCATCGGCAAGCTTCATCTAAGGCGCTCTATCTAAGACGCCGAAATTTTTTACGTATCATCAAAACCTTCGGATCCATTCCGGAGGTTGAGAAAAGTGCGGATATAAAGTGCAAGCTTGAGTGGGCTAACAACCCCCTAAATGACGGATTACTCACTGCTTCCACTGCCCAAAACAACAAAAGACTCTTCTAAGCGCCAGAGATCGTTGGAGGAAACCATGCCGGTTCCCGAGAGGCCCAAAACTAATAACACCAAAAGCTTATCGCCTGTGCCAATCAGGGATCTCACGATCTTTTCACTAAGGCCATAGGTAGTTTAGGAGGGATTCGGCCAGGCGCAAAACTCGAGGCCGTATTTAAGGAGGCCATCCCTAGCAGACTTCGAACTCGTATTTGGATCCCAGCCGAATCCTCTTCCCCAGAAAGCAGTAACCTGACCCTTCCGACTCATGGCTGGAAAGTCGCGAAACTGGAGGAACTAAGGTGCTCTTATAGGTACGCGTTGATCGTGATCAATACGGAAGCCCTTAACCCTCTAGCGCAGACAAAAGGCGTGATTCGATTCGGCTTCGAGTCAATACACCTAAGGGTCTATAAAAAGGATGAGCTGGGTGGTGACAAGCAACCTCCTCCTCTTTTAACGGAGTCACCACCAAATACAACCTTAGATCTTGGAGCGCCAATATCCTTTCCAGAAATGAATGGAAAGGTGATGATCTAGAAAGGATGGTACTGGAAGATGGAAGAAAACTGGCCTCATCATCGGATGCGACGCTAACGCTCATCACACGGTATGGGGCAGTACCTACGTCAACGATTATAAGGACTAACCTCATTGCTTGCAACATGCAACAATGAGGCCACTTTTATAACAAGAAACCGATAGGAAGTGCTAGACATCAATCTTGTCTTCAACAACATTACTCAAATGCTAACGAACTGGATGGTATCGTCTGAATACTCGTTTCCAGACCACAGATACATGCAATTTAGCCTGAGTGGTGCTCCTCCCAGCCAAACGGCATTCCGCAATTATCGGAAAACTGATTGGCCAAAATACAGAGGAATACAGTCACAAACGCTATCCTCTGTACTCTCAAGTCCTCCGTGTGATACCAACAAGCTTGATATGAAAATCAAGGAATTCACCCTGGCTCTAAATCAGGCTATGGCCCTTCCTGTCCTGTTATTCAATCTGGAGGCAAGAAAAAGCCGCACTGGTGGACATCAGCACTGGGGTTGCTTAGAAACACATGCAGAAAACTTTTCAACTTAGCAAAAAGCACAATAAAAGACTGAGACTCACACAAAGAGTCCCTCAAATTATACAAAAATTTGAAAGAAGACAAAGCGACAAACCTGGAGGTCATTCTGTGACAAAATCATGGAAACCTCTGAGACATCGCGGTTAAGAAAAATCCTCTCTACAAATCCTATGATGGCTAGCTATTTGAAAAAAACCGATGGCTCTTGGACTACCTCAAGTGATGAATCACTCAACCTGCTACTGGACACCCACTTTCCAAGTAGCTCTCAATTCACGGTCAGTAGCAACCCAAACAGGTTTACTGCAACCCGGACCAGAATTCATGGTCTGATCACAAGAGACAAACTGCTGTGGGCGCTGCATAGCTTCAAACCATATATGTAAGTCTGCTGGTCTGGACGGCATAATACCTGCCGAGCTACAGAGGTCCTCAGATACTATTCTGACTTCGCTAGAAAATATTATGAGGAGCTGTGTAGAACTGATCCACATTCCACTGAAAACTGTAGAACGACTGATTGCTATCTATATACGAGCAAAAATTGATCCAAGACTTTTGTCAACCGCTCAACATGCTTACTGTAAAGGAAAGCCGATGGAAACGGCTCTGCATTCTCTGAGTAGCCACATCGAATGATCCCTACAATATAGAGAGTACACAATGGTTGCTTTCCTGGGCATAGAGTGTGCCTTTAACAACGTCATCACATCCGCAATCACGACTGCGCTGTCAACTCTACAGGTAGACGACTCACTCGGGGAGTTGATCAGTCTTATGCTAAACAGCAGGATAATCAACTCCAAACTAGGTGGGGCTTCTGCTAAAATATGTGTCAGCAGAGGTATGCCGCAGAAGAACTTAGCGGTTATTGAACTCCTGATATACCTGGAAGCGGGTGGTAGCAGAGTGATTGCCCATGCGGATGACGTCGCTATAGCCGTCTCAGGCATCTTAATACCATTAAAGAACTCCTTCAACTAAATTTTAACAGATTAACCCGTTGGGTAGATCGCTGTGGATTGGGAGTAAACCCCCATAAAACTGATCTTGTCCTCTATTCCAAGAAATACAAAATTCCAATTATAGACCCTCCCTCAATAAAAGGTACCAGTTTAGTCTTGTCCGATACAGCAAAATATCTGGATCCCATTTTTGACCCGAAGCTAAACGGGAAACCTAACATTCAAGAAAGAGTCAATAAAGTTACAGTAGCTTTATTCTTTTGCAAAAAAGCCATTGGGAATAAATGGGGCCTTCAACCAGGCATAACTCACTGACTATTGGTTATAAGACCAATACTCACTTACGGGGTGGTCGTCTGGTGGACGGCCTTAGACAATGCAGTAAACTGCAGCAATCTAAACACAGTCCAAAGAACAGCATGTCTATGCATAAGCAGTGCCTTACGGATTACTCCCTCTGCGGCATTATATATTCTGTTTAATTTGACACCGGCATTTTCAGCAAGCATGTAGCTACGACTGCAGCTATTCGCCTTAAAGCGACTACATAGTGGACAAATAATTCATTTGGCCACGCTAACATTCTTAATACATTATGTAAGAATCCTCACAGAGAACATCGTTTACACCATATCTGAACTTTGGTTTGAGAAAGACTTCCATGTAAGCTTCCCCTCTACATCATTCTGGGAGGAAGACGCTTTCATGGAAAACAAGCCAATCCATTTCTACACAGATGGATCTAAAACCAATGGCGGGGTTGGTTGCGGTGTTTTCTCACTTTCCTCTCTTTCCGTCTTCCAAATCACAGTAGCGTGTTCCAGGCGGAAATTTTAGCGATTAAGGATGCTCTGTCCTTGCTGAAGAAAAACCTGACCAAAGTGAGATCCGAATCGCTCTAAGAGTCTGATCCTTCTAAATAGGAAGTATCTCAGCGCCGTCAAAGGTGTCATTACTGGACACTGCCTCATAGGCAAGCACGCAAGACGGTTTTGGCGCCTTTAAAAATGATTTCTGTAGAAGCTGCATGGACGAGGAGACAATCCTCCACCTTCTCTTTACATGTCCAGCTCTCTCCCAGAGAAGAAAACTTCACTTAGGAGCTTTCTTCTATAATGACTTAAGCGATCTAATCAATATAGACGTTAACAGTCTTCTACGCTTCATCGTAAGCTCAAACTGGTTCCATTAGCAAGAGGATCATATGTAGATCCACCTGGCATAACAATGGGCCAATAGGCCATTGGGTATGAATATACTTATAATGCCTCAGCCCGTCTTAACTTTTTTGGAAGATGGGATAGAGAGAGAAAGAAAGAAAGATGTTTGAGCTCAGTGGTTATTTCGCTCCATGGGTGGCATTCAACATTTAGTGGGGAGACTAAATTCTTAGTGGAAGTTGGCTTGATGTTGATTTCTAGTCAACTACTCGTCTTACTTAATTTTCGTTAACTGAGGCTGGGATTCGGACACCGAACCTTCCGATTTGGAAGCCAGTCCACTACCACATGAGCCACGGCCACCCACGAGTGATGTTTCCAACAGCCACTCTTACCTACTCCTACCCTACCTTCCCGAATGTAAACTGGATTAGGTAAGAGTTCTTTTTAAAACTCTAATATATGTAATATTATTTTCATCAATAAATAACTTCGTGCAACGAAGTATGTAGGTAGTACTTATTTGATTCATTGAAACATCCACGAAAAATTGATTATTACCAATTTGTACTGCAAAGTATTTCAATAAATTATAATGAAGGTTGAGGAATTTATAGAATTAATGCAAATTAAATTACGCTTATTCGAGTTTTAAATTCGTTATAGGTACAAATATTTTGGAAAGGCTGGTGTTTCAAAGTCGGTTCGGTGGTGTTGCAGAAATTCCTCTTTTGTAAGTACGTATATATTTTAATTAAAATCTAATTACTCAACATGGCAACAATTATGTCGAATAGTCTCGATCGTAACAATTCGTCTGGATATGCGGCTTTGAAAAAAATCAACAATTACTTCACCTGCGCCAATGAATTATCACATCCAATCAATAGGAAGGATTCTATTGTGAGTGGAGACGAAGCAGTTGCATGTGTTAAACCTGGTAATGTCGTCTACTGTGGTGGTACTGCAGCTCCTCCAATTACTCTTATCACAGCTTTAGTGGTCAATGCCGAGAAGAACAAACTGAAAGACGTAACCATATGTCATATGCATACTGAAGGTTCACCAGATTATGAGTTTCCAGAGAAGTCTGACATTTTCCGCTCAACGTCCTTTTTTATGAGCGGCAATGTACGCAAAGCTGTTGCCGAGGGACGTGGTGCTAACATGCTATCTTCTTGCAAGATATCCCTTCATTGTTTTACAAGAAGATCTATCAGCCTGATGTTTCACCACCAGACCAGCATGGCTATTGCTCACTTGGTACCAGTGTCGATTGCGTTCGTGCTGAACTGTTACACTCTAAAATGGTCGTAGCACAAATCAACAAAAAAATGCCTCAAACATTCGGTGATGCTCTCATCCATTCACCACATTTCGACTATGCCATCGAAATTGACCAGCCCCTTCCATCACATGGTGGAGCTCCACCATCTGAAGTGGAGAACAAAATTGGAAAACTCATCGCCGAGAATTTAGTGGAAGACGGCGCTACTCTTCAAATGGGTATCGGCAGGATTCCAGATGCGGTACTAAATGCATTACACAATCACAAAGAACTTGGCATTCACTCAGAAATGGTTGCCAACGGTGTAGTGGACTTGGTAGTTAATGGCTGTGTTACAAATTCTCAAAAGAAAATGCATCATGGCAGGATCGTTGGTTCTTTCTTGATTGGTAATCAAAGATTCTATGACTTTGTGGATAACAATCCATTCATTGAACAATCAAAAATTACTGACATCAATTCGTGCATTGAAGCCGATCTGACGGGTCAATTCAGTTCGGACTCAATCGGTACACGATTCTACTCAGGTTTTGGTGGACTAGTGGACTTTATCCGTGGTGCTACTGAAGGTCTTGATGGAAGAGGTAAACTTATCTTTGCAATGCCCTCAGTTACGAGTAATTAAGAGAGTAAAATTTCCTCCGTTCTCCAGCTAGGCGCTGCTGGTGTGGTTACAACACGGGCTCATGCGCACTATGTTGTTGCTAAATCATTATTCGGGAAGACAATGCGACAACGTGCACATGCTCGGATCCAAATTGCCCATCCTGACCATCATCAAGCCTTAAAAAAAGCAGCATTTGATCGTCTAAAGACAATGCCAAGTCCTTACTTAAACTATCTTCTAACCCTTAGCTTATATTCCCAAATTCAAAAGTCTTTTAATCTGTTTCTGTTTTATGTTTTACGTTTTACATTAAACGTTATCCTTTGCCCCTTGTTTCTGTTTTTAAAAGAGTTCACTTATACGAACCAATTTTCCATGTAATTTTTAAAAAACAAAAAACAATTTTTATTTTGCATTTGTATAGATGGCATGACATCTGTTTTTATTCTGCCATGCATTGTTATTGTTTGAAAGTTGGTCGTTTCATCGCCGAACGATTGAAGAACGCTTTTTGATCAGCTACTTAGAACGTAGTACAGCAACTTGCACAAGCCTTGTAAATTGTTTGTTTTTTTAAATTGTATATCTGTTAAAAATAAAACAAATACATTGTCTGTTCGTAAAAGAAAATGTTATTCGGCGATTAGTTGATAAAAAGAAAACACCAGCATTGTACAAGCTAATTTGGTTGTTAGTAAGGCCCTATGTATGTCTCTAAATGAGGGTCATCATAATACAATGTTACGGCCAAACTGTTCATGCGAATCTTTAAAGAATGTGCCACAGAATGTTGTACATTCCATGAAAATTTAAATTTTAAAATATGACGCTAGCGGCATCTTTCTTCAGATAGTGTATCTACTACTTGGAACTACATTTGCCTATATTTTTTCCAAAGCTTTTTCGAAACTCATGCGCCGTATTAAGTTCGAAAATTCTCCGTAAATACTAAACCCCAAAATGTTTATAAAAATCAGAAATATTGACAGTTGGGCTTCATTTTCTCAGTGCCCTGGTGAAAACCGCGAGTTGGCTCGAAGTGGAAACACACATTGCGCTGGAAGACGAGAAACCGATGAAATCGTCATCCTGGCGCCATTTGTGCTCGAATTTTTTGATGGTTTTCATGTAAAAATACGGATTGCTCATTTTTTTTGTAATGCATATTCATCGTCATTCATCATGAGGACCAGATGTTTCAGACTGATGGGACAGTGGTATTTTTTATGCTATTCTCTGGTATTGAAATATGAGTTCTGGGTCGATTTCATGTGCGAAAAAGGGAAATTCATGAGTGTAAATGTACACCCTCAGCGATTTCTTTTAATCTTTGAAAGTTTAGGATTTTTTTTTTAAATTCAGCACCCAATCTTCCGACTTAAAGGAGGTTGAATAATTTTTCTTTGAAGTGAGACGATAACGTTTTCAGAGAAAATAGTTTTTTTTTTTTAAACAATCATAGATGGTTGCAAACAATTTCAAAAAGAATGAAGGTGGAAGACATTTGGAAGGAAGCTGTCTTGGGGATTTTTTGAAAATTTCGTTTAATTTGGGGTTGACAACTTTCAGATTTCTGTTCTAGATTATGTCCAATACTACCGACCTCTCCTTGTCTTTTGTTGGTGCTCACCCTTGAAGTGGCAACCTTTTGGCATACTTGAATATTACCAGACTTTCGAAATACAGTCATTGAAATATCGTTGAAAGGTAAAACAAGTTCTCATTATCGGCTAGGAGGATTGGTTAATGAGACGCATAACACGAATCCTTCGAATGAACGGGCTACATCCATACCATTATTTTCTGATTTTTGTTTTTTTTTTTTAAGTTCCACATTCCGGAAGAGTGAAGCACTTTGTTTTAAGTTCGGCTTTTAGCTTTGACACACTTAAGCCCATTGAACTGGGTAAAATATAAAATGTGATAATTTTCAGGCTTTTTCAATGCTCTTGCTACCCTCAATTAGATAAGTGCTAATGCGTAATCATCCCTATCGAAAATGAGAGTACTACCCGAGAAAGATACAAACTTGTTTACTCATACGAGTATATACATTTGTATGCTAATTTCTACACATACATATGTAGAAAATTACACATCAGTATGGGTTTGATATTTAAAAGCCTCAACAGTTTTCGGTTCGTTTAATGATTTTGCTCTGATTTCTGTGGTTAACCAGATACGAATGCAATGTTGCTTTTACTTTTTGTTTCAACAATAAACAAAACAAGTACCCTTTGGGGGGATACGTTTTGAATTAGAATTTTATGTGGTTTTCCCAACTTGTACGACTTCTATTAGTCGTACATTACTTGATTGCCCTATTTTTTCATAGATTGTAAGATCCTTTGAAATTTCCGTCATTTGAATAGCGCGTGATTTTGATTGTTCTTTTAAGTCGACACAAAAAATAGTTCATAAACCTATTAGCATATCTGAGAGATTAAATGAAAAAGACCGCTCATTTGACATTCTTCTTAGCGTCACTGCACAAGTACATGTACGGGAAAGTGAATGACATCGCACCCGACAAACAATTGCAAGGACGCTGACGCAGATGATATAACAATAATCAGCAATATCAATAACCCAATTATATATGGCTCCTACGAGTGCAAAAGATGCTGATGCTGTTAGGACAATAACCAGCTATCGTCAACATCAGCATTAGTAGTTGCTCACTATATTAGCTAAGAAATTACTTATAAACGTAGTCTTACAAGATAACCATTGGCAGTCAACCAAAATCCTACCGATTTTGCTGCACCCAAACCAGCCCCAAGAATTGTTGGGTGTGACTCCACATTGGTCCTTCGAACCGGATTCTGCCGAGGATTATACAAGCTATACCGCCTCTGGCTAAACCAATAAGCGACATCCAAACCAGTACACAGGAAATCATAAGAATGTTAGAACCTTCAGTGGAAACCGTTCAGAGATTGAATTTTAACGCCACCGATCGCCTACAGGTTAACTTCAAAGAGAATCCTAAAAATAGGTATAATGTTCAGTACTTCGAGATTCGTTTGGATAAATTGAATTAGCCCTATAATAATTGAAGATTACCTAGGTGAATACATGAAGAACGGAAGAAGCGACGAACGAGGCTCAGCTACCATAGGTTACGCAAATTGTCCAGACACCCTAAACGCCAGCGAGTCAAGTGATCCTGCGTCTTGAGCGGCTAAAATTCATTCTACGAAATATTCAAGACCTTGGTGTATGAAAATACCCAGATACACGATGTACAAAAAATGCAGTACTTAATCAGGTCTGCCAGAGGCGAACCACGAAGCCTCATCGAGAATCTTGGAGTAACCGAAAACACCTACTAGAAAGCATAGAAAATGTTTTTTGATGGATACAACAACAAGAGCATACTTTTATCGTCACAGCTTCAAGCATTCCTCGACCTAACGTTATCCAAATATGGATCAGGTAGTAACCACAAGAAATTTTTAGATACAACTAATGAGACACTCATTGGAACTACAGCCCTTGCTGTGGATACGATGCCTTGGCATTCAACGATTGTACATATGTATATGTTGCCTCGCACAAACTAGACCTGGAATCACGAAAAGAATGGGAACTTTCTTCGGGAACAAACAAGGAACTACCACCCTGAAAGAATCTATCCGAGTTTCTATCGAAAAGGTTTACGCCTCTGGAAGGCATTCCCAACTAGGATTCATGGAAACCCCACAATACAAACTTGGTCACTCTACCAGGACTTCATTGCAAACTGTGCAAGGGTAACCTCGTAACTATGCTACTAAGGTAAACACGCCGAGACGTGGTAAGGAACAACACCTTATGATTCAATTGCCTCGGGGATCATAGAGTTTATGAATGCAAAAATAAAGCATTGTGCACGATATGTTCCAAGGAACACTTAAGTAAACAACAAGACGAAGAGTCTCAGCACTCAAGTCACCAACAGAAAAATCCTTTAATCTATTTAGCAACGTGAAAAATGTCGATGGACAATATATTACGTTTCCCCCCTGAGAAGCCGGTGCTCGTCTCTTCTCCTCTGCTAGTAGAGCTCGTGAGCAGCTCTAGCCCTTCTATGTATGCAGCGCTGTTTTGTATGCATCTTGCTTAGCTGCATGTGCTTGGCGGCGCTTGTCGTCAAACCACAGGTTTCGTTGTGATAGCCGAGTGGCAATTTAGAGGCGGCATATCTGACGGCTTTTTGGCAATGCTGCCACTGGTCTTCATATTTGATACTGGCGGCATAGAACCACTTAAGGGGTTAAGGGAGACTCGATCGGAAAAGGATTTGGCGATCTCTGGCGATTGTAGCCATCCGACGTAAAACTTCCTCACAGTATTCGCTTGCCTTTGCGATGTTCAGAATATCCGCAACCGTACCTACTTTGGATACAACAACGTAGTGATCCGAATTGATGTTGGTCCCTGGAAACGTTCGGACATTAGCAATACTGGAGGAGTGCCTTGCGTCGATCGCCATGTGTTCAATCTGGCTGACGTACGCTTGATTTATCGGAAAATGTCCATGTCCCCTTATGAATATCGAGACGCGGGAACCGCGTGATAGCTACGACAATATTTCGCCCTACCGCAAGGTCGATTAGCCTGAGTCCGTTATCGGTGGTGGTACCGTGCAGGTTATTCTTTCCAACAGTACTGCCATAGATGCCCTCTCTTCCAAGCTTTGCATTAAAATTGTAATACCTAACTAAGGGACTGCTCGTAAGTCTTGTCCAGGAACTCGTAAAAGCTGTTCTTGGTGTTGTCATGTTTCTTCTCTTTGCGGCGTGCGCACATATAAAGTAAACATTGGCAAATTTAGCCATAATACGGATTCTTACGGGGCATTCGTAAACTAGCCGAAAAACCAACACTTGTTGCCTGCTTCTGCTTTTAACAACAAATCCGCATCCATATAGGTGTTACTCTTGCCGTCGTTAGCACTCGCTGTAGTAAATGTCGCAGTTTTTCATCCTCTTTTTGTCCGGCCTATCCCATCGCATTTCTTGGATGGCGGTAATATTTGCTTTTTAGCAGTCCAGAGCCTGCATTAATTGTTCCGCTGCAAGTGGGGATTAAGGGACCTAACGTTCCACGCAAAAATCCGAAGTTCGTTGACGTTATTTGATTTGCAGGGGTTGCCAACAGTAGATCCGTCCGTATCTGAGGCTTGTCGTTGCTTCGTAACCATAGATTTCTTCCATGGCCACTTCGAGGGCCAAGCCTGAAGTCCTATTCCAAACATAATGTTTGAATCATTTTCGATAATGAATACGAAATTTTGATCCGAACTTTATGTATATGCATACACACGAGGTCTGTTCACAAAGTAACCGAGCTTTAGTCATAAAATTTACATTTATTGGGACACAACATACATAATTATATAACACTAATCCCCTCCAAAACACACCCCTTAAGCTGCCACACACTACTCCCAGCGGTTCTGCCACTTCTGGAAGGAGCTCTGGAAAGTTTCGTCTTGTGTGGCGCGCAGATTGTTCGTCGCAATTTGCGTGATGTCTTCCCTGGTCTAAAAGTTAGTCAAAGGCATTTTTAGCTTGTGGAAAACAGGAAGCGAGGTCAAGATGGGAAAAAGGTTGGTGAACCACAGGTAAGTTGTGTTTGCCTAAGAAACTTCGAATCATGTGTAAAAAATGAGCGGGTGCGTTATCGTGATTTAGTTTTCAGTACCCACAAATCAGGCCGTTTACATCTCACTGCATCAAGAAGGTGTCGCAGAACTTCTCGGTGGTACTCATTGGTGATAGTAGAGCCGAGTGGAGCATAATCATCATGCCACTGGAGTCAAAAAAGACGGTCAACATGACTTTCACATTGCTGCGGACCTGCCTTGAGTTTTTGGATGTAGGGGATGCTGTATGCTTCCATTGGTTTTTGTGTCGTACCCATAAGCCACATACTCATCACCAGTTAAGAAAGTTGGTATCACAGTTCGCTGTCTCCAGCATGTCTTGTGTGATCTACATACGAAGTTGTAACTTTGTAACAAGTTACTGTTACTTTTTGGCACAAAATTAGCTGAGAGTTAAAATGGAATAAATGCATTCAACACTAATGCTGACCTCTTTAGGAAGTTCGACGATTCTACATCACCAGGGTCCTTACTTGATCAATGACGACCTTATTTTTGGATGTTGAGGGCCTACCAGAATGTGCTTCATTCTCCACTGATGACGGCCTATCTTTGAAGTGCTTGTACCGCTACTTTATCTGTGTTGTGCGCATGGTAGACAAATACCGAACACTTCCTTGTTTTTGTAGATTGTTTCCACTTGCGGATCCTTAAGATTTAAATAGAATTTGATGCCGTAACGTTGTTCAACTTTTTCTGCCATTCTCTCCTAAAATAAAATCCGACGACTGTTACTTATACGTGCTCACTCTTCAACACCATGGCGACGGCTGAATGGTTCTGTGGTCACGAAAAATATGGAGCATGTGCACTAGGTATGTTTACTAATGATGGCTAAATGCCGCTCCCCAAACTTTATTTCCATGTTGATCGAGGTTCCCTTCCACTTACTACATCGCCCCTAAGCGTTGAAATCGAAGAATCTTAGCTTAAAACATTGGTGTCTATTTGCTCTATAGGTCATAGCTATGTTATGCGACTGATCTCATAGCGATCGTTGTTAATTCCGAAGATTCTTCGTCATTGATAACATAGGTAATATGCCTTTGCGTCATAGAGCATGACTGGAAAGATGAGTTTACTAAAGAGTTTTCTTAGCTTTTCTTGGCTCCTTATTACTCCCTTACCTTCTTAGGGCAAGGAAATTGGATGGCCTACAGCGTAATGAAATATCATTGTCGGAAACGACAAACATACCTAATTATCTGAAAGTTATGACTGTCTATCCTGATGTTCGGATTGACAGTTTTGCCCTCATTTGCATAGACCCACTTTTCCATTTCTGTGTCAATACTTACAAACACATCTCTGTGATCTGCAGTAGCCTCTACGAGTTTTGAAAAATTATGGACATGATGTTAGCTTACACATCTTTGCTCACGGAGAAATCTATGTTCTTCCCTCCGCATTTCCTAGGAGAGCGCACAAATCTGTTTCGTGCTACATATTCTTGCCCAGACTTGTCATGAAACCAGGCGATCCAGTTCGGTCATTTTGTGTGGCTTCTACAAATTACTGTCGCTGCTATTTAATATTTAAGGTCGGTTGCATAGAAACACTCGAAAGATTAGACGATATACGATGGTGTAATGTATTGGCAACTTGTTGCGATTGCAGTATAAGGCCTCCCTCGTTCTGGTGGCGTTCGAGATATCCATACTTGGCTGCAACTACATACTCGTGCAAGTATAGTAGTCGAAGTATAAATTGGCCTCTCAGAACGTTTGGATTGTAACAAATTCCTGCCAAAGTCTGCTGTTTGCAACAGACCCGTTCCCAAATAAATCCTTTTCCTATAGCAATCATCGTAATATATATCACAGTTTTTCGTTATCGTTTCCTGGCCAATCCCATAACACATCCTGGATATCTACTTTACATATGTCAGTCTCTGCTATACATTCGTTAGACGTTTCAAGGTTTGAACATTCCACTTGGTTGTTTTTTCCGACAGTGAATCCGACTTCAGCCGAAACTTTTTGTTGTTTTGCAGTAGTGGGGTTCTTCTGTCTTCGGATAGATAGCCCTTCGCAAACCTTAATCTTGATCGGATATTCCAGAGTCAGAAATGCTTTTTGTGGATATAAGAGCTTCAGCTGAACCAGCAAGGGTTCATCAGCAATCATTCTGTTTCTGCACTCATATTGGAGTGGGGTGGGGTAGTAGATAGTAGATATCCGTCATGCTGACTATTGGCTCATTCGCAGCACTTTCGCCTGCCAGAACTCAGTTATTCCCGAAAGGGTATTAAAGTGCCCCTTTTTTTACTTATGAGCATATAAGTCCGATTGGAGGAGACCAGAACTCGATGGTTACTATTGAGAAAGTAAAATAAACATAAATGATGCGTAGTCACAGTCACTGGATATCGTCATATTGATACCGGTCTGTGCCTACCCCAATTATATTGGGTCTACAAGTAAGTTTCCAGCGTTTTTTTTCCAAAATTTGAAGTTTTGTTATGAAAACATAGTTGCAGTGCTTTATTCAAAGTATCGTCCATCGGAAGCTACAACTTTCCCCCATCTTTCTGGCAATTTATGAATTCCGGACCAAAAAAATTTCTCGTCTTTCGAGCCCAAGAACGTATCGAGCCAATTTTTGATTTCCTCTACTGAGCTGAAGCGTATTCCCGTAAGAGCGTTCTGCATCGAACGAAACAAGTGGTAGTCAGATGGTGCCAAGTCTGGACTGTAAGGCGGGTGAGGCAGAATTTCCCATCCACTATTTTCCAAATAGTTTTTCACCGAAACCGCAACATGTGGCCGAGCGTTGTCGTGATGAAAAAGGACGGACTCATGCCTGGTCTCATATTCTGGCCGTTTTTTTTTAATGCCCGCTTCAAACGAATTAGTTGGGTTCGATATAATGGTCCTTTGATGGTTTCACCACTCGGAAGCAGTTCGTAGTATACGACACCCTTTTGATCCCAACATATGCAAAGCATGACCTTATTCACGTGAATATTTCGTTTCGGCGTCGATTGGGCGGGCTCGCCGGGCTTTGTATACGATTTTCTGCGTTTAGGATTATCATAATAAATCCATTTCTCATCACCAGTGAAAATACGATGTAAAAATGATTTATTTTTATACCGCTGCAGTAACATTTCGGACACGCAAAATCGCCGTTCGACGTCCCTTGGCTTCAATTCGTACGGCACCCAGTTTCCAACCTTTTGAGTGAATCCCAGTGCTTTTAGGCGCAGGAAAGCGGCTTGTTGCGTGACGTCCAATGATGCAGTAAGTTCTTCTTGAATCTGACACGGATCCAATTCCTCGTCTTCAAAACTTTTCGGCTTTCCGGGGCGATCTTTGTCTTCAACTCCAAAATCACCACTTTTGAACCGTTTGAACCACTCGCGGCACGTCGATTCACCAATACATTCCGCCCCATAAGTTTCCGAAAGCAAACGATAGGCCTCAGCCGCACTTTTCTTCATATTAAAGAATAAAAGCAGCGCTTCCCGCAAATGACGTTTATTTGGCTGCAAACTTGCCATGATTTTGCTCGATAAAATGTACGACACCGATAGAACTGCTCAAATATAACGCTGCAAAGTTGTTGACAGATACAAAACCCACAAATAAAACACATGGGGTCTGACATTTCTGCCCGGGATCCACTGGTGGCGCCATCTCTGACAAACGCTGGAAACTTACTTGTAGACCCAATACAAAGTAATGTCATAGCGCGAATATGCCATAATTTTCACAAATGTCGTCAAGTGTCATTGTACTTTAACATTTATATTGTATGTAGACAGATAGAGAATTAGTTGGCACCAAGCAATGCAGCGATACACACCTGAAGAAAGCGGAATCATTATTACCGCTTACTTGACCCATTTCCGGTCTGTTGTTTTATAGCAGCCTGAATTTCGTCATCGTTGTCCTCATCGTCCGGCACCATGTGCGCGAACAATTGATGCTTTGGCTGAGCTTTTTTTGCAAACTGAGTCCACTACAGATGTCGCAAGAAGCGGCCGGTCCCGTATTTCTCGTTCGACGGAGAATATCACTACTATGGCCAAGGACGTCCGAGAGAGTCCACAAACATTGACGAGACAACAATACACACAATTTGGCTTCAGCAAACGTTCGTTGGGTCCTATTTTGGTGAAAGACCTAAAGATGTTCCCTTATAAAGTGCAAACCGTTCACCAATTGCTGTCTGCTGACTGTCAAGTGAAACTAAGATACTCCCATGTTCTGTTAAACCTGGTGCAAGAAGAGGATGATTTCGTATCCAAAATCATAACGAGCGACGAAACTCATTTTCACTTAAGTGGTTATGTGAATAAACCGCGTTTCTGCGGCACTACACAAAATGAACGCAGAATCATTGCATCCCCCTGTTTGGTGGGGAATTTGCAGTGAAAAAGTGATTGGCGGTTATTTTTTTGAGGACGCCAACGGTACCACTACAGACAAATGTTAAACGATTTTTTTTTACCGCAAGTTGCTAATTTGGGTCTCAAGCAGACCGGAGCAACCGCTCACAGAGCTCAGGCAAAGATGGAGATCTTGAATCACCCATTTCCAAATCGTGTGATCTCCCATTTTGGCCAGATCTGACAGCGCCAAACCTCTTTCTTTAGGGCTTCGAACCTTGTAAGTCTTAGAAGCCAACATTGGAATAGAAATCACCAATTTGCAGCGAGCAACAATTCAAAATGTCGTAAAGCAAGCACAAATGTAATATAATTTTTTTTAACTTGTCAATTCTACACCTTCAGATAAACTTTTTGTGGAAACAGAACACAATTTTTTACATTTCTAACAAATTCACATTATGACATTACTTTTGCACAACATCCAATTACTGTACTCCATCCCTGTCGGTTGGTTTAAATTGCTCTTGACATCGTCAAAAGCTATTAAAATATTCAAAATTAATTTTGAAAAATTGACACCGAGAATCGGGCATAAAATTCGAAAAAAAAAAATTAAGATTTACGCTCCAGAAAATAATATTTTCCGCCACAAACAAATCCCGGAAACGGAATCTTTCTTAGAATTCCCAAGTTTTTGCTTTCATACAGCGGCTTCGTTGGGAACGAGTAGAGTGATCTAAGGGTGGAAGTGCTTCTGAATTTATAGTCTACCTCAGCCGAAAAGCGGTGTGGGGTATTGTCTTAGATTTGCTTCCAAGGGACTATCTTGCATTGAGTATGTGTGCTGAAGGCTTGAAATGTAACACTCAAGTTTGGTGGGACGAGTTGTTTACACGTAGGACTCCTCACTAAATTGAGACTTTTATTTTGGTTTTCTTTTAGCCGTTTTGTGTACATACATATGTATGTACGAGTATCTATACCATATATGAGTACGTGTGAGTATACTCTACACGGTTGAGTTGTGGATATGTTTTTTAGGAGAATTGCCTTTTTCCATAATCGTAGACCACCGACGCGTTATAATATCTTTCTGTCTGAGTTGTAACATGAAACTGTCTTTCGGGTTGACTGAAGAATGTCAAGTACGTACGAGTATGTGGGTATTTATTTCTTTCCATGTGAGCTGAAATTGTGGCTGTTTTGCGACTGTGGTTAGTTAACTTGATGAGAATCCAATTTGAAAAAAAGGAGGAAAATATATTTTCATGTGATTCTTTGTGCTTAATTTCCAAACAGGGATTAGAAATCTGTCTGGTAATACTCGTAGTACCTAACCCTGACAATGATTGGAAATACATTTGAATGTATTCATTTTTGTTTACACATGCTGACAGATTTATAATTAGGCTTAAGCTGAATTTTTACCATGGGGTGAAGTGAGGTCTTTAGTGTATAAAACGAGCTCTGTGTTAACAAAAGGACATAAACACAAGTGTCAATTCCATCCCTAGTTAAACACAAAAGGACAACCCCAAAAACTTGTAAGAAAAACTAATTTAGAGGAAGACTGGAATCTTTGCAGTTAAGAGCAACTAATATGTAATTGGCATACATGCTCGTACTAAACCACTGGCGAACAATAAGAGTAGTTCTTAAACCGAAAATCGGGTTAAGTCAGACTCCTTTGATGTCTACACTCAGGTTAGTGATGGTGTAGATTATTCTATTTATAAGACGAAACAGTGCTTAATAGCATCACCATCCAATTCTCCAACGAAGCTAAGAATTTGGGAGTCATCCTAGATAACAGACGTCTTAGGATCAATCATGTTACGCCGAAAGCCTTTTTGTTTTTTTTTTATTTTTAAGTAGCGCCCGTACACAGCGCGGGCGAAAAGAAATTACTGAGGAAAGAAAGATAGGTACCGATGTAGGTTGGTTTTAAATGTTCTAATGTTGTAATGACTAGAAAATAGAGAGCTCGGCAGGACATTCCACAAGCCATATTTTAGGGTACATCCGAAAGTGGGATGAGCATTCATAGCGCGATGGGTGTTACGGTTGGAGGATTGAAGGGGCGGAATGCTACTGGCGTTTCCTATGGAGCACTGATGGTGGAAATAGTGATAAAACAAAGTGAGTCACGAGACATTTCGTCGGTGCTCGAGCTTTGAGCTTTATTGCATGGTTTTCAATCCTATTTAGCACGTGCAGAGATGTTTTAGGAGCACCTGACCAGATCTGGGCATTGTACTCCAATTTTGGGCGGATGAATGCCTTATATATTGGGTCCAGCTTAGAAGGGGAAAAGTATTTCTTACATCGTTTGAGAAAACCTAGACATCTTACAGAATTTTTGGCGACACTGAGTATGTGGTCAACCCAACGTAAGTTGTGATTGACACACATACCGGGAATGGAAAGTTTTTCGGTTTCAACTATGTAAGTGCCATTCATGAATAATGGCGGGGTGTTTAAATTTCGCTTTAATGAAACCCGACATCATTGTGTTTTGGAAGCATTAAATTTCACTATGTTGATAGTTCCTCAATTAGTTATGCGGTTGATATCGGAATTTAATGAGATTAACATACGCTGCCGTTCCCGTTCTACAGCCGAAGACCAGGGACGTGAGTGCGGAAACGAATATGAAAAGCAGAGAGTACTGTCAACAGTTAAGGAATATATTGGATTAGAAGTAGCAGACAAGCGATCATTGATGAAAATTAAAAAGAGTGTCGGAGACAGAAAGAAGCCCTGGGGCACACCTGCATTTATTTTGTGAATATCTGACTTAAAACCATCCAAAATAACTTGAGAAGAGAGTCGTCCATCCCAAATCCAGGCATTTTCAAAAGAACCTAACGCCAAACTCTGTAAAATGCCTTAGAAATATCAAGTGCAACCATCTTGCTTTCGCCAGATTGATGCCAGCGTGGAAGAACACCTATTTAGAAGAAGGGGAGATATACCATCTGAACCAGCGGATTTATGTATGTTGAGACATTTAAGTACTTTTGCTAATAAATGAGTGCAAAAGTAAATTCATCCCATTGAAGATTCGACGCATTCAAGTGTAGGCGGAGACAAAGCACAATTTGGAAGCGTTGAGCTGGCCGCAAAGCGTGCAGCAAGCAGATTGGCCTTGCCCAAAGAGCTAACAGCTGGAATGTCATTGTAAATGAGAGTTGGGATGGAGGATGAGGCAGAATTTCTAATATGTTTGACGAGCAAACAAACTTTTTTACTACCTTTGGAACATCGTAGTATTTTTTGCCTCAGTTTTTGGTCGTATTGAAATTTCACACGCTTAACAAAGACGTTGCAGTCATCCCTGGCTTGTTTAAACCCTTATCGGGTTTCGTCTGTCGGGTTGGTCTTGAAGAACCGAAAAAACATATTTCTAACCCTTACAGCCTCGTGACATCTCTTTTCTTGGTTTAATACTGTTCATCCGATGAGGGAAACAAGATCTCTTTCCAAAGAGAATATGTAGTATTTGTGATCATATCAGCAGCTGCATCCACGTCGTTATCGAGGAAACATACCGCCTCTAAGGCGTTATAAGCATTTGGCTGTGACATGATGAGTGTCACCGATGTCAGTTCTGTGATATTTGGTACAACACGCGCTGACTCTTTTTTGAATATGGTATTAAGGAAATTGCTATTACCGGGGCTCCTATTGTTGCGAAAATATGACACCGACTTTTCCTGTTGCCAGGAATAGTTACAGCTAGAGCTTAGACCAGGAAAGAAATGTAGTCGGATCGTCATGGATGAATCAAAAATCGAGCTAGGATGCGGAGTTGCGGAGGACACAACAACGTTATATTACTTATATTAGTCGTTAGGGAAACTTGCGCCTGTCATCCCAGAGGAGATTATCGTTGTCCTGATGACAATAAACTATTTTTATATTTTGAAGAATTGATCGAGGAAGCAAAGTATTTGCGCCTGTGGCAACAGCCAAGCTGCACTTAAGGCCTTGCTGGACCCTTTTACCACTTCTAAAATAGTTAGAGAGTGGCAGGCTTCTCAGAATGGAGTTGGAAGTATGAATCCCTTTTGTCTTATTTGGGCCTCATTTCACAATGGGATCAAGGGAAATATGTTATGATGGCCTATGAACTTGCTGGGAAGTGTTTCTCAGGTCTCTAAGCATGCATTAGGATTGCTCGCGTCTTCGTTTAGGGCTTGGAAACTTGATAGTAAAGTTTCGATTGAGCATAACTGCAGATAGCATAATTCGCTAGGATGCAGGCAAACCGCACGTCTGTAGCAGGTCAGCGACTTTCCTGTTGTTCTTCAGTAGGAAAGACTGTTTACTGGCTTCTTATCGGTGCACTACGCTTTACTAAGCTCGTAAGTGGGCTAGGTATAAGTGGCACTACATAACGCGACGCCTTCTGTGGGAGCTATGATGCGGAGCACTATGGTTTGTGTGGCCTCAGTTAGTCAGATCAACATTTTGTAAATCATTGACCTCTGAGTAAATATCAGAATGACCTTCGACAGCGACCGCTTACAATTACTAAGAAATATTCCATAGACTTTAAGATTCTCCAGTGGGACAGGAGTTCATCAACTTTCATGTGGGGTAGAATTTGTACCTTACCTGTATGCGGGGTAGTGTCAAATGATGCTCCAAACAATGTCCACGAAAGGATAAATGAGCAGGCTGTCAAAAGGAAATATGCGTGGTAGATTTCGAAACACTCGTATAATATTTGAAACATACATATTTAGGAAAACAAGGCAAATTTTGAAAAACTAAAAACCCTTTTGTGCTTCTTAAAAAAAAAAATAATTGGTGCCTAATGGCACTGCAGACGAGAAACAATAATTCTTTAGTCACTGCTCAACGAACCTTTAGTAAAGCAACAATTCTCAGTGGAATGGTTACATAGTTATTAGACTATTAAAACAAGGCAATCTTATAGAATATGGAAAATTGAAGGGTTGTGGACTGTTACAGTCGTAGTGAAAACAGTAACTAAGAAGTCAGCAAACTGACTATCTTCGTACTATCGAACCATCAAGCGTCTCGACCATGTGAACAGGGGGTACAATCGTCTAACATTTTCAATGTGCAGGCATTTAAAAGGACAAATGCCAACTCTGAACACTACTCGTACTTAGTTGCAGTCCTAATTCACAGCTCGCCTATACATGTTAACCAACGGAACGGAGATTTAACATTAGGTTCGTAAGCATCCAGATGATATCGAAAACATTGCCCGTTTCCAGATTGTCATTAATAAAGCTTTTACGGTGATTGAGGAAGAAGCCAAACGAGTTCGCCTTGTGGTGAATAGGGAGTAGACAAAATACATATCATTAACCACCCTAGAATCCTGAATGCCTGAATCTATTTGGATATGATCTGTTTGGCTTCTTTAAGTACGGTTTTAAGATGGATAAGTCCACAATTGATCAAATATTCATACGACTGTAGATCCTAGAGAAAACTTATGAAGTCCAAAACAATTTATCTATTTCCATACCTTTTAAGACAATACCTAAAGAAATAAGCTATACAGAGCCATGCCTAATTCGCTCGTTTCTCTATAAAGGTCGGATGTAATCTCACCCGAACCTATAATGCCAAGAAAGAGTAGGCAGTGAAATAGATCTGATTCCGAAAAATACGCATCAATCACCTGAAAGCGCTAGAACTTGTAGAGCGAATGGATATTAACACTCTGGTCCGATGAGTCTATAATTCCGACACAGAAGTACGAAGTAGAACAGGAAGTTCTTGCGCTTACGTAGAAACAGATCTCAATGATTTCGGAGTACTTAACTGTGGGCAGTCATCTATTGCCTACACTAACTGGTGGCACAAATCCACTCCAAACTATCGGTAAGCAAAAACACAGATTTTTATAAATCGGTCATTTCGGCTGCAATTATTACTCTTTATCAAGGGCATAGACGAGAATGCTTCAGCTAAAATGTTTTCGACTCACACACACCTGTTTCACGAGGGAAAGAGAGACCGAACGTTTCAAGCTTAATCAATCGCAGATGCCAGAAAATATAATCTATCCAACTGGTACTAAGTTCGGGAGACAAGGTTGTCATTACCAGAGAGGGTGACCTACCCCCGTTCATTTCGAAGGAAGAGCTCCATGAGATCTTCGACACAATCAGGGCTAAGAAATCAGTGGGGACCGATGGTATTCCGAACATCGTGCTTCGACATCTTCCTCTAGAAGCGGTGGACATTTACACCACCCTGTTTAATAATGCTATGAATAATGCACATTATCCAGCGCATTGGAAAACGGCGGTGATTCAACCTATCCCCAAAAAGGGAAAAGATATATCCAATCCGGCGAATCTCCGTTCGATAAGTCTCCTTCCGAATATCAGTAAGGTGTTTGAAAAAGTAATTAATAGAGCTCTGTCTAGGTGGGTCGAGGACAAACATATAGTTCCGGATAATCAATTCGGTTTTAAGGCGGGACATGATATCTCACATGCCGCGTCTAAACTGGTGTCGGAAATCCAATGCAATAAAGGCAAAAACCAATGCACTGGTGCCTGCCTTGTTGACTTGGAGAAGGCCTTCGACACCGTATGGTTAGAGGGTCTTTTCTGTAAGCTGACTAGGCTGGGGATCAGTAAACCACTCTTGTACATTCTTTATAATATGCTAACCAACAGAACGTACCTGGATTTTTAACGTAAGCCACCTGTCATAAGACCATATGTTTGGGTGTCCATACACCCATAGGGAGCAAGGATACGCCTTGCCATCGCATACCTACATTAATAGTATATTACCAAAGCAGAACTTGTGTTGGAGGCACAAGTTCCACCCTTGGTAAGAGTCGAGGCCGACCTAAAACCTCTTGCTGTTCTTAGGGTCACAGCACCCAGTACTTTATTTGCAACTCTACAATGGGCAAAACCAAGGAATACCCGTACCCGCGATTTGGGTTTAAACCACAGCCACCATGACGCTCCCACAAGGGGGCCTACCTCTAACAAGTCAGGCCCGGACCGAAATCCGGGGGGCTGCTGACTCCCATGGTACCGTGATTTAAGTCCTGGTATGGACTACCGGTGGTCAAGCCGCCAACAAGACCTATGACCGGCAACTTGTAACTGGTCAAATCGTAGCAACCATTCAGAGGCTGTAATCTGAAGATGTTTACGATAAGACCAGTTATAGAATAATCTACCCCCGCTTTTTATTAGACAACGTCATTAATGGGCGAAGCCTTGATAATTGGGCGGGGGCCCATGCTAACCAACAGACAGTTCATCGTGAAAAATGGTGATGTGACTTCTGTTGGAATATTTCAAATTAAAAATGGTCTTCAGCAAGGCGCGGTCAATTCGCCGATCCTATTCAACATTTATACAAGCGACTTGATAGGTTCACTTCCCCATACTATTGCGTACGCAGACGATTTGATAGCGTACAGAACAGGTCCTAAAATCGAGGTCAGTAATACTCTCTTGCAGCGTGACTTTGATAAGATAAGACGATTTTACGATGACTGGAAGTTGAAAATCAACTTTCAGAAGTCGGAAACCATTCTGTTTAGGACGCCTTTGTCTGGGGCCTCTAGGTATACCAGAAAGAATTGGCGAAAGTTCTCTTTCGTCGGACAATATGGACAGCCACTTGCTTGTCGAAATGTAGTCAGATACCTTGAGATCTGGCTAGATCAATATCTGTATCTTAACAAACCTATAGATGTTGCTCTGGCCAGAGCCAAAGGTGCTTTTGCCCTTACAAAGAGACTGTTTTATAGCAGCCAACTCGATGCGAGGGTAAAGGTAATCTGCTATATGGCCCTTATCAGGCCCATGCTGGTATTCGGGTGCCCCGTGTGGTTCAATGTACGAGCAAGCTTAATGGAAAAGATTCGGGTGTTTGAGAGGGCTTGCTTTAGGGCTTGCCTTCGCTTGTACAGAACACCAGAGTCGGAGTACAAAATTTTTTATCGTAATGAAGTCCTTTACAATAGAGCGAACCTAATACGAGTGGATAACTTCGTAATTAAGCTGACTCGAAGACATATTGCAAGAGGAATGAACTCGACGAATAACCTGATATTTGGGGCTTATTACCCCAATTACCTTTACCACGAGGGTGTGAGCTCTGACGGCTTCGTTCCACCGGAAGCAATCCTCTACCTAGATCAGATAGGGTTGATCCAGGATAGATCAGCGGTCCCGTTAATCTTCCATGTCGCTGGAAGCATGGAACAGGCGACTCAACTACAACAGAGACGTCGCACACGGCAGTGTGGATCTTCTCAGGTTCAGTAGGGCGGTGGGGAATCGCGATAAGAGGGATGTCGTTCGGCAGCACCAGCATTTCTGGTGGTTGAATGATGGAGAAGATGTTTCGTCGTCGTTTCCGTCAATTACGGACCAGCCTCACTAATGAGGCAGAGCTGACCAATCTATTTGCTCTGTGAATAGCGATGGCCAGCTTACGTAGGTTTAGGTTAGCATTTAAGTATATACAAAGGTATATACTAATATATGTAAATAATTGTGTATAATATCTGTGTGTGTGTATTGTGTATGTAGGTTAGGTAGACTTAGGTTTATTTTAAGTTAGATATTAAGTTTTTATAAAAAATAAAAAATTATGTCCATATGCTAAGTTTTTTGTTAAATTCTTTTCTTAGCCTTAAGCATAGAAAATAAGTATTAATAAATAAAATGTAAACAAAGTCGAAAGACATAGATATAAGGATTTAGAGTAGCTTAGAGTGTCCGTGTGGGGCCAGTAAGTTAATATAAGATTGTTAAGTAATTTTAAGCTAGCATTTAAGCATTTTTTGTTAGTATGTAAGAGTTAATGATTAATGAAATAAAATGCACTTAAAACTAAAAACTCGGGAGACAACGTTTGTTGTTTGTTGTTGGAAGACTTTCCGAGTCCCGGTGACCTAAAAAGTAACTACATAAGAAGTGAAATTCGGCGAAGAAGCATCCCCCTGCAGTTATTATTCATGGCGTTCACACTAAATGGAAAATCCAACCTGAAATACTTTGACAGTGCAAATTATGGATATAAAATGAGAAGAGTAAGCAAACAGAAGAGCAAGGTCGGCTTTGCACAGTGACTGCATTTCCAGAGTTCTGAGTTTGATTCCTGAGCAATATGTCGAAATACAAAGAAAGGGAGTCCTCTATCATCTACAGGGCCCTAAGTGTTATAGCGTGGCAATAATCTCGGCAAAATGAGATGATAGAAATAACAGACGAGCCTCACGTATGTATGTGTCCGGCGAGTGTCCTTGAAAGTCATCACACTTTAGGAAGACTTCGCAAAGCGCACGAATTTAAATTTAAGGATAAAATTGGTGTTAAACTCACCGCAGATAATAAGGCGAATTATAGGAGTCTTCTCATTCAAAGGACGCCATACAATGGCGGTCATGTATGCGAGAAGGGACATATTATGTGGATTCTCCTAGTGTTCTGCAGATCTGAACAAGAAAGCGAAGGTGGTTCCATAAGTTACTACTTATAAGCATACCTACTTCAAAAAGACAACACTATTCATGTGTTGCTGTTGGACAAGAGCCAAATTTAAAAAAGTCGAAATAAGGCCGAATCGACCCAAAACACATATGATATATTAATTTATGGTTGGACGCGGCTTGGTTATGGATTCTGTTAAAAAAAGAATAATAATAATAAAATTGAGAAGATGTCGCTCTTAGTACTTATGCATTTGACATCATTTTTAAGATATGTGAAAGACTATAAAGTGCTCTGCAAGGCACTTTAAGGTCAAAAGAGTCTTTTTCATCTTATTTGCAATTTTCACACTGTTTTTGCTTAATATCTATTATCAAGTAAGATGATTATTGCTTAGAAAATTACTATGAGTGATTCTTAATGAATGACACCAAAACAGATTCGGCCGAAAAGGCTGTTGCAAATCGCTCAAAATTAGAAGCCGGTGGTAGCTTACAAATAAAATAATAATAATGACTGACATCATCATCCTATCGGGAGGCAATAGTATACCTTTAAACGTGAACACTTCTGCCTATAACAACTCTGTCATTGTCTGGCAGATCCATAAATCTATGTACAAAATGAAAAACTAAAAATAGGGCGAATGGAGAGACTAGGCTTACGTTTACCTTGCTAATCAATTTATTTATTTCTTAGGCATAAATTTGATAAAGCCAAAGGCCACAAGTATTTTCAATTTCAACGCTTAACGCAGCATTTCTGAAAATCAAGTGCAGAATATTGAAAGCTATTTCTGATCTAGAAAATATGACACCGAATTGGATCTAGGCGGCATTATCGGGAGACTTGAATTTTTAGAGCCAGACTCCCTGACTTGACATTCACTTGGTGCCTGGCACTTTCTTCCAATATCTAGCTACGTTCAGTAAACCAACATAAGAATTTTCACTTCATAGCTTTGCTTAGCATCGTCGGTGTCTACGTTTTTGTGTATATTTGTAATTATGCCCGGTGAATTCAAAGTGGATATAGAAAATGTAGGTAGACTAATAAATAATCACTTTTTTGCGTACGTTTATGCCTGTAAATACAGTTCAGCTATTTTGGCACTTAATGAAACACAGGTAGACATTTCTCAGATCAATCAGATCTGAAGTCGCCTGGCTACGTACTAATGCCATTATCCCTTTCTCATCGCAGTATCGCTTTTTACGTGCGTAGTGATGTAGCTTACCGAACTCCACCACAATGTTATCCTCGTTATAATCTGAAATTCAATTTCTTATCAACTTCTTCTTAATTCACAGAAGTCCCAAATTGGAGAGCAATTCGACCTTTAACGAGACTGGCGGGCGATTGCTATATACAAAATTCTGGATGGCTTCGATATTCTGGACATACAACACCTAAAGCACGATGTGTTGAGACCTTCGCTGTGGAAAACAACTTGATCTAGAGCCCACGCGAAGGCCAGAAGTGTGTAGTCATACCGCCAACATCCTGGACTTGTGTTTAACTTCTCATCCTGAAAAAGCTAATTGAAGCGGACTTAACAGCTTCGTCATGGATTTTAACTGGTCGTTATGTTTCTCGATAAGGACGTGGATGGGCTGCTAATATGATATGAAATGAGATCCTTTATCACTCATCGAATAAAGAATCTCCAACCAAAAGAAAAGGCGTAATGCGACTCGAATTGTAAAGGGGCTGTCAGGGTTAGAGACATTTTTTTTCCGCCCTACAAGAACTGATAGAGGAAAACCGAAAAAATTCGAAACGAGCCAGAAATGAATGCAATGACTTTCCTAAGCGCGTGAAATTTAAATACGACCGAAAATTGAGACAAAGAATATTCCAATGTCCAAGAGGGGGTAGCATTTTTGGTCATTCTTGAAAAATATTAGGAATTCTGCCTAATCCTCCATCCCAATGCCGTCAGCTCCTTGGAGAAGGCCAATCTGCTTGCTGCTCAATACTTACATATTGTGTCTTATCTCCGCATGCAATTAGGTGCATCGAATCTTCAATGGGACGAATTCAATTCGTACTCGTGTAGTGACAACATTACTTGAAGGTCTTAATATTTACAAATCCGCTCGTCCAGTTGGTATATCTCCTCTTCTTCTGAGGAGGTAGGTGTTCTTCAACGCTGGAAAAGCCGTTGCGTAGGCTTTTTATCAATCCTACCCTAAATCTCTCCTACGGACTCATTGCACGTCCCTTCTTTCCAAGGTCATGGAAACGCTAATAAGCCGTGAGCTCATGTCACATCTCGAAACACAGAATGTTCCCAATGATCGGCAGTACGGGTTAGGAAGCAATAGCTCCACTGGTGATTTGATGGCATGTTTTACTGAAAAGTGGGTTTAAAGCGTACGTCCATCTGGTGAAAGCCAGATAATTGTACCTGATATTTCAAAGGCATTTAACAGAGTTTGGCATTAGGCTCTTTCAAAAATGCGTGCATTTGGGATCGACGAATCTCTTATTCAATAGATTAGAAATTACATTTCTGAATGATCAATTCTAATTGTTTTGGACGGTTTCAAGTCTGATATCCCCAAAATAAATGCAGGTGTGCCCCAGAGTTCCGTTATGGGGCCGAAACTCTTTTTAATTTTAATTAATAACCTCTGGTCTGCTACTTCTTACCCAATATAATATTCCTTTTCTGAAGACAGTACTCTCTGCGTTTCGTATTCGTTCTCGAACTCACCTGGTCTTTAGGTGTAGAGATGAAACAGCAGTGTATGTAAGATTCATCAAATTTATTACTAAATCCAGAACCACTAACAGAGTAGATTTTAATGTTTCCAACACAACATGCTGTGTGCTGTGTTTAAAGCGAAATTTGAACACCATGCCATTATCCATGAATGGCACTTGCATCATCGAAATCAAAAAAACTTTCCATTCTCGGTATGTATGTCAATGACAACTTACGTTGATGTCGCGAAAAATGCTGCGAAATGTCTAAATTGCCTCGAGCGATGTAAGAAATACTTTTCCCCCTCCTATCACGCCTCAATAATTGTATACGTATAAGGCATCTATCCGTTCAAAGCTGGAGTACAATACCCACATCTGGTTAGGTGCTTCTAGACTTCTTTTCACCTGCTACTTTCATCGAGATTTCCAGTAGCATTCAGCCCCTTTAAACCTTTAACCGTAGCGCCCGTCTCGCTATAAATGCTCATTAGTTCACCCTCAAGTTCACTTCTCATGTACTCTAAAATATCCTGATTCTTTCCCTTTAGCGCGCGCTTATTATAAGAACAAATAAAAAAAAACTTTGTAAAACCCGCCAGTTAGCCGTCCTGCTATCGATACGTCATGCACAAATTGTAAAAAATCGAAAGCAAGGCTGTTATTGTAGAAGAAACATTTTTGCTGCTCTCAAAAGTATAAGTTTTATGATACCGGATAGCCGTTCCATACAGGATGTACATAAATTTTCAAATTCACTTCTATATCCAATGTATCAATATGTTATACATAGGTATACTCTAAGTTGTTTTATTTATTTATTTCTCGATCGAATAATTTCCATTCCGTTGCAATTAAAAAAAAGTTTAGGCCGAGTTATTACTTAATGAGAATTTGTTGTCAAGCACGAGAACTTACATAAGAAGGATTCCTGCAAACTTTCTATCAAAAATAAACTTCTTTACTATATGCGTACCCTGCATATTTTCGAAAAAGTAAACCGTGAAAAGCAAGAGAAGTTTACGGTTACGGGGATGTCGAATTTTCACTTAATCGAATTTTTATTGAAATGAAAAATTTTCCCGCACATTTTTCAGTTTTTGCGTATAATCGAAAGCGCCCACGACTCTTAACATCGATTCAAAAGTTTATTCGCCTTCACATGAATGTCCTTGTGCACACAGGCGGCAGGAATAACTTAGTTAACACATGCATACAACCAGAGAGCAACCCCCGGCCATAAACGAGCAAAAATTTACATCACTGGATCACTGGGGCGATGGAAATAATTTTAAAATGAAAATTCTTCCTGACATGAAAAGTACATTATGCCGGATGCAGATATCCATTTCTCAGAATATGAGTATAACCAGAGTCTCCGAGACAAGTTGGTGCTAATGCCTTTGTAAAATTGTAAAACTATTCATGTTGCCAAGGTACGGACAATTTGCAAAAACCTGACGTAAAAAGTCACGAAAATGCTAAACGAGAAAGGATATTACCAAGCTTACGCTTTCATTATTCCACAATCTCATGGATTAGTGGATAAATGGTAAATACTCGTACCTTAATGGTGAAGCAATTGTGGAAAAGATACTTTTTTTTTTTACTGAGAATTTGTGGCTGCAATTATGCTGGAGCAACGTTAAACTGATACTCATTACTGATTAAGCATTTACACATTTAGTTTTGCATACTCAAGTTGGGGATTGCTATGTTACTTGATGCCATTTCATTAAATTTTAATTTGGGTAGAATGTTAGTTCAGAAGGCTTCCAAGTAGATATAAATATTTTAAGTATCCTCCTGACAGAGGTGGATAAGAATTCCAATTGCTTCATACCAATATTATTAACTAAATTTTACCTGAGAAAAACATTATACCGCAACGCTTACTGTCATTCCATCAATATAAGCTTACCATTTTGACCACTATCAACAACATGGTGTTATTATTTCCCGACTTGTAATTTTTTCTTCACCTCGATACCCGGAAATCGCTTAATCTTTTGAACTTTGTACTTGAACTTGAGAATTTTAGGAATTTCCTAGATTTTGCTGTGCTGTATTGTAATTTCGGTGTACTTTTTTTTTATAATTTGCTCACGCTCAAGGGAATTGAGTATCCTTAAAATAATTGCACTGTGTGGGCGAATGAAAAGTAGGGAGGAAACAAAGAGAGGTACCGATCTACGCTAATTTGTTTGCAGGTTATAGTGACCAGGAAATAGAGTGCTAGGCGAGTTGTACGGCTTAGGAAAGAGACACGATATTTCAGAGAACGTCCGAAAGTGGACTTGAGGGTAAACTGATGAAGGTTTGAAGGGACGGAGTGCTACCGGGAATTTCGTTGGAGCACTGGTGGTCAAAATAACGATAGAGCAAGGTGAAGAAAGCCACATTACGTCGGTGTTTAAGGGTGTTAATTGATTGTGCAATATAAGCATTATCTATACGTTTTATCCCACTTGAATTTTTATCGGTCTCGAATTCTATCTAACAGGTGCAGGGACGTTTTAGGAGCACCTGACTAGATGTGGGCATTAAACTCCAGTTTTGGATGGATGAATGCCTTATAACACATGGGCTGGAAAGTCCGTGCCGTTTTATAGTAAAACACAAAACTTTTGCAAAATTCAACTTTATTTATCAATATAGTTGTCTTCGAGGGCGATACACTGATTGAAACGATTTTTCAATCTTTCGATACCAGTTTTGTAGTACGATTTTGATTTAGCCTCAAAATAGGCCTCTGTTTCGGCTCCTCGGTCTTAAATCTCTTCCCGGCGAGCATTCTTTTGAGGTCTGCGAACAGGAAATAGCCGCTGGGGGCCAAATCTGGAGAATACGGTGGGTGGGGAAGCAATTCGTAGTCGAATTCTTTCAATTTTTCCATCGTTTTCATCGACTTGTGACACGGTGGATTGTCTTGATGAAACAGCACTTTCTTTTTCTTCAAATGCGGCCGTTTTTCTGCGATTTCGTCCTTCAAACGCTCCAACAACGCAATGTAATAGTCGCTGTTGATAGTCTGCCCCTTTTGGAGATAGTTGATGAAAATTATTCCATGTGCATCCCAAAATACGGATGCCATAACCTTGCCAGCCGACTGTTGAGTTTTTGGTCCTTTTGGACGAGGCTGACTGCCGACTTGACTCTGGTGTGAAGTGATGGAGCCAAGTTTCATCCATTGTCACATTCCGACGCAAAAATTCGGCTTTATTGCGGTTGAACAGCTTTAAACACTCCTCTGAATCATCAACACGTTGTTGTTTTTGGTCGACTGTAAGCAAAAGCGGCACCCACTTTGAACCGAGCTTTCGCATGTCCAAATATTCGTGTATGATATATCCAAAACGCTCTTTTGAAATCTTCAGAGCCTCAGCTATCTCGATCAACTTCACTTTACGGTCATTTGTAATCATTTTGTGGACTTTTTTGATGTTTTCATCTGAAACAGCCTCTTTTGGACGTCCACTGCGTGCATCATCTTCGGTGCTTGTATGACCACTTTTAAATTTTTCAATCCACTTGCGAATGGTTCGTTCGGCTGGTGCAGAGTCCGGACAGAGACACTTGTCAAGCCATTTCTTTGCATCGGCTGCATTTTTTCCCATAAAAAAGCAATGATAAATCAACACACGAAATTGCTTTGAATCCATTGTTTTTACAATAACAAAAGTTGTTTCACTCACAACGCTATATCTCGAGAACTAATCGTCCGACAGCTGTCAAATTTATACACGTATCTTTTGAAGGTTGGTACTAACCAACCAACGGCACGGACATTTCAGCCCATGTTATATTGAGACCAGATCAGTTTGTGCCTTTCCTTCCCGCTACCGCGCCTGAGCGGCTCAGTAGCTTCAGAGTTAGTACCAAAACAAGTGAGATGGCAGGTTGTCTCGGCGGCTGCATGACACGTGAGTAATTATGATTTAAGAATGTGGTGAAGCCTGACTTTTGCTCAAGTCCCCATTCTTTTCCATAAAAGAAACAAGCAATTCCAATTGCTTATTGGTCGCACACCTAAAAATTGGCTTTAAATTGCAATTTTCAGAATTTATTTTGTAGTATATACCTACTTACATATAGGTACTTACATTTTCTATCAACTCAATGCGATGAAACTTTTAAAATTTTAAACAGAGCTCACACCTACCAAAATATATGACAATTTGACAGTTAAACTGTTCCCAAAATTTGTGCGTACGATCAGGAAAGAAATTAATTTGGATGAGAATGGAAACGAGAGTATCGCTATCGATTTACAGAAAGTAAATCTTCGGCACTCTCACTTTCATTATCGTTTTCACTATCATTTGCAAGAGAGTCAGCTATCGCGTTACAGAATTACCACCCTGAGCGTTTGTGTTCATTCGCTGTTCATGTCTTAGCCATCATTGACCATCAGGTCAATGCCACTGTCAGCCCGTAAAGTTAGCCGTTAAATCTCCTGCTCAAAAAGAAAAAAAATGAGACGAGCTACTTCTACATTATTGGAGCTTGATCAATAGGGATCTTTAGAACTAGACAGCCCGATGAAATAGAGATGGTGGAGAATGAACCATTAATGAGGTAATGGCAGCTCTCATGTCACTAACCGGGTTACTATCTTCGGAATATCCGACCTCTTCTACACAAACAGTCTCGCGAATTCAAATACCCAGCCACGTTAGAGGCCACACTGTTTCGAAACCACCAAGAGCCTCGAATAAGGACGGCTTCACTGTTAATTAAATATTAAAGGACAAAATTAAACTACGTTCAGATGTGCTCATGGAATATTCGTATCTTAAACAAGTCAAGTCCAATCGAACAACTCGCGCAGATCACAGACTACTTAAATCAGCTATCACTGCAATCTAGGAAGCTATAAAAGTAGGATGATGTGACATACACTAAGATGATTGCCTCATTGAACGGAAGCAGCGTCTATTTGAGTGCGGATCTGCTGTAAGCCGACTTAAACAAGAAACCTTAACCTTTCGGCACGTAAGAGTATCCTCGCGAATATTCTACGTAGAACTTATAGTTTTTTATACGAGCTCTTCGATACAACCATTGTGCTGAGCATGCTTTCAACATCGTTTGTAGTGATTTTGACGCTAGAATCTGTCGTAGTACAGCCGGAAATCGTATCTTGTACGATACCATATGTAGTAACGAACTTAATTTAATTTATTTTGAAGCGGGATTAAATGTTATATTTATTGGTGTACCGGAACTACCGGAATATCTAATAATGTGTACCGGTATGAAGTGAGTGTCAAGATACAAATTTCTCGATAGGGAACATATTTAGTATACATTAAGTCATTGAGCAAACAACATCATACTTTTTCATCGTGTTAAAAATGTCGAATTTTGTACCAGAAAATGATGACTTGCGGAAAGCATTAATTTTTTGTTTTCATTTAATGAAAAGTGCTGCAGAGTCGCATCGAATGCATGTCAAGGCATATGGTGATCATGTTCTATCAGAAGCAACATGCAACGGTTCAGAGATAACGATTTTGATGTGAGAAATGAAGAACGTGGAAGACCACCAAAAAAGTTTGAAGACGCCGAATTGCAAACAATATTGGATAAAGATGACACTTTGAGTCAAAAAAAAATGGCAGAAATGTTAAATACTGCACAACAAACAATTTCTGACCGTGTAAAAGCTATGGGAAAAATCCAAAAGTCTTGAAAATGGGTGCCACATGAATTGAATGAAAGACAGACGGAAAACCAAAAAACTACTTGTGAAATTTTGCTTCAAAGACACGATAAAAAATCAGTTTTGCATCGAATTGTTACTGGCGATGAAAACCATATTCGGCAAGAACACAGTGCTGTATGTCTGGTGGGACCAGAAAGGTGTGGTGTACCACGAGCTCCTAAAACCTGGTGAAACCGTTAACACAAACCGAAAAACGACCAGAATGGGCTAGAAGACACGGCAAGGTAATTTTGCTCCATGATAATGCACCTGCACACAATGCAAAACTGGTTCAGGATACAACCAAAGCACTTGGCTGGGAGCTGCTACCCCACCTGGCGAATTCACCAGACTTGGCTCCTTCCGATTACAATTTGTTTTCATCATTGGGACGCGCATTAGCTGAGCAGCACTTCGAATCCTACGAGGAAGTCGAAAATTGGGTGACTTTTTGGTTTGCTTCCAAAGACGAACAGTTTTATTGGCGTGGAATCCATAAATTGCCTGACAGATGGGAAAAATGTGTAGCTAGCAATGGCCAATACTTTGAATAAAATGTTTTTTAATTTCCGATTAAAAATTAGTGTCGCTTACTTCATACAATCTTTGGAAGAAATATGAGTAGGCGTTGCAGTGATAAAGTGGCTACAGTTCGAGCACCCACCACGTCAATGTCAAATACCTGCAACCTGATTCGAGTGTAAGCCGGAAATTAGCAGCGTAGTGCTCCGTGGTGTCGTCTTCACATTCACGGCAAGCTTCGCAAGATATTATATTTGTTATCTAAATGCTTAGGAAAAAAGAGTATTGCCCATCCTGACACCAGTAAGCAGCCTGCACTCTTTCCTACTGAGGGACAGAACGTACCTGGATTTTTTAACGTAAACCACCTGTCATAAGACCATATGTTTGGGTGCCCATACACCCATAGGGAGCAAGGATACGCCTTGCCATCGCATACTTACATTAATAGTATATTACCAAAGCAGAACTTGTGTTGGAGGCACAAGTTCCACCCTTGTTAAGAGTCGAGGCCGACCTAAAACCCCTTGCTGTTCTTAGGGTCACAGCACCCAGTACTTTATTTGCAACTCTACAATGGACAAAACCAAGGCATACCCGTACCCGCGATTTGGGTTTAAACCACAGCCAACATGACGCTCTCACAAGGGGGCCTACCTCTAACAAGTCAGGCCCGGACCGAAGTCCGGGGGGTTCCTGACTCCCATGGTACCGTGTTTTAAGTCCTGGTATGGACTACCGGTGGTCAAGCCTACCAACAAGACCTATGACCGGCAACTTGTAACTGGTCAAATCGTAGCAACCATTCAGAGGCTGTAATCTGAAGATGTTTACGATAAGACCAGTTATAGAATAATCTACCCCCGCTTTTTATTAGACAACGCCATTGATGGGCGAAGCCTTGATAATTGGGCGGGGACCCCCTACTGAGGAACAGCAGGAAGAGACCTCGGAAAGAATTCGTTTGGTCTACCGTGCCATCTGCAATTGTGCTTATATAAAACTGTCAATGGAAGCCCTAGCTGAGGACGCAGGCAAATCTAACGTAGGATCTGGTCCAGAAACACTCTCCTCTGAGCCTTGCTAAGCAAGTTCATTATTCCATTGTGACCTGGGACCCACAGAACACTCAGAAAATTTAGTCTTCCGACTGCGTTCAGTTAAGTCCTGCATTCTCGAACTCGCTTGAAAGTCATAAGAGGGTTTAGCAAGGTTCTAAGCGCAACTTGGCTGTCAACATTTTCACCGATTCCTCACAATTTACATACTTCGTTGCCATTAGGATTGCCTGGAAGATAGGCGCAAATTTTCTAACGCGGGATGAAATCCAACGTTGCCGTCCTCTAGAAAGATACCAGCGCCGCGTCCAAAATCGATTTTGGAGCCATCCGTAAAGACCCGACTACATTCCTTTCTTTGCGCAAATTCTTGCCGAAATCAGTCTTGGGCACAGGGAAAGTCGATTTCGTATTTTTTCCGAAGCTGGTGTTCTGGTGTCATTGCATCAAGCGGTATGTCCAGAGCAGAGTAATAAGATAGTCGGCAGGCAAATCATCAAATCTCCAGTGCGTGTTGTACGAAAGACCACATCTTTTTAACCGGAAAATTAATTTGAAGGTGCAGCCCATCACACGAATATCGAGATAAGGGAAATTCATCAATGCGTCTAGAGTGGACCCAAGCGCGCCCATTTCTGGTGCACCAATCGTCGATCAGGGGCTATCTGCGGCTTGGAGCAGACAGTCACTAGACATGATCCAACAGACACTATAGCTACATCAGCAGCGTATGCTTTCAGAGTCTTAGGGTCTTTGAATCTTAAGTCTTCCTGCCACGACAAGGCAACCAAAGAAAGCAATCAATCAACATTGCACATACTTGAGAAAATTGAGTGAAACTCACACGTCTGCACCAGAGGCACACTTTCTAAAAGTCGCTGCAACCTTTTCAACGTCAATTGAAAATCTTAAACACTATGCAAATAGAGATCCGTCCCGGCGAAAGAAACCGATGAAGGTTCACCAACGATATTCATTTTACTATTGTAATTTGATTTCTAAAATTTGATACCGACCATTGATCACTAAGGATACTCAATCCGTGTAGACATTATAAGCACCAAATAAGCCGACACTTATTCATTTATAGAATACAGCTTGTCCCTTTTATAACGCCCTCTTATTTTAATACATTTATATAGCATTTTCATGTGCACACGAGGTTCAACTTCAGATGTTGTATACATTCTGGTCGTGTCTAGACTAGTCACTATAAAATAATAAACCAACAAACTTGAGTATCTTAACAGAAAATTTTGCGATTGGAAGTGAAAAAATGTACTCGTAACTACCATCTCTTACGGACATACTCGTAGATCAGGTAACGTAACAAACTTGGTACTTGTTTAGAGCGAAGTTAAAGTGTGTAAACAGTTGTGTAACAACAACGAAAACAATGAACATTTTTTAGTCTGAGCAAACCTACTCGTACCCGGTACACTTAAAAGCCCGCAATAAGTAAATTAAATACGAAGTTGAGGAGACAATCCTAAAGAGCTACGAGTATATGGAGGTAGGTAGGAACGTTTATATGCAGTCAAGAAGAAACCTCAAAAACTCCATTTGAAGTTTCATTTCTCGAATTGAATCTATTAAATAATACATCTAGTGCTGGTTCTGAAGCCAAAAGTTACCACAACACCAGGAACAAATAGCAAGCCAAAGTCAAATGGGCAATGAACAGTTAATAAAGAAGGATTAACACAGGCAACCTTTTTAAGGGCACACTTTAGAGTTTCCTGAGACAAAAGTTAAACTCTGTACCTTAATATATGTCCATATTGTTGCAAATATATCTATAGGGGATGAATTAAATTTATTTGGATTAAAAGTAAGCAATACAATTTTATACAAAAGACTGAGAAAAAACAAACACTATTATCGCCTCGCCGGACAATTCTATCTCAACGAAAAATGGTGTTTAGTTGTCAAGTTGACAATTGAAGAGTTGTTAAGCTGTTGATTGGTGAATTTAGGGCCTGATTACTTGTGTCACACGTAACATTTTCCCCTACCTAGACTGAGACCTGCGCGGTTTCTTGACTATTCGATTGGTTTCGCACTGTTACCTCTATGCTGCGGTATTTCGCAAGTCGGTTTCATCCTTGGTGAGCGTTCAATTTTATTAGTGACGTCAGTCAACACCATTACAATCCTATACGGACCCTCTCAGTCCGATTGTTACTTCGCTGATCTATTCACTCTTTGCTTGGGATTGTGAAACCCCATGTTCTTTAAAATTGACAGTATTTGATGATAAATCGTATCTATTCTCCATGCGATAAGCAGCGGAAGTACGATTTTCTAGGGTCACACCAAATAGCAAATCGGGTGGTAGTCGCATATCTCGCCCGAAAAGCATTTTGTATGGACCCTCTTTAATAGAATCTTGGGACACTGCTCTATAGGCCACATCAAACAAAGGTGGCAGCTAATCCCAATCCGATTGACGTTCATCTATAAACTTTGCTAGAAGGTCGAGTATGGTCTTATTTATTCTTTCGACTAACCCATTGGATTGAGCGGTGTCGTTGTGATTTTGTGTACTCCTAGTATTTCCATGACCCTTTTAAATACCTCGGTTTCGAAGTTGCGTTCCTGGCCGAAATGCAACTCACGAGGAATTCCGAAACGAGAAAACACCTGAGACACGAATGCCTTCGCCACCGTATCTGCGGTTTGGTCCGGAATCGGCAGCACTTCAGCCCATTTAATAAAATAGTCCATAAGCATCAAAACGAATTTGTTGCCATTTGCTGTTGTCGGAAGAGAGCCCAAAATGTCAACTGCTACGCGCTGAAACGGCTTGCCAGATAAATAAATTTTTAATTGCTCTTTTGTTTTCCTCTTCGGCCCCTTTCTAGTACCACACGTCTCACATTCCGCACAAAAATCTGCCACATCATGTCTAGTCCCGATCCAATAGCAGCATCGTAGTTCTTGTTAATGTCAAAGTGGCCACCAAAAACGCTGTCATGGAACATCCTCAGCACATCTTCTCTCTTTGCAACAGAAATAATCGGCAACCATTGCTCGTTCTGACGAGAAGTAAGTGGAACCCAGCGTTTGCATAGTACATCGTCTGCTAAGCCGAAAATAACAAACTGTGCTCAATACGCTTTGAGTTCGCCCGGTTCGCTTGAAATCTCTGACCAGCCCGGTCGCTTACCAGCAAGTACCTAAGACCTAACTACACTCGCTACTTCATCTTCTTTTTGATGCTCTATCAAACCTGTAAGATTGAACTCAGAATTAATAAGGGTACTAGCATTTACCTGCTCCGTTTGAAATTTAGACTCATTTGCATCACAATGGGCTCAATCTTGTTACCAACAAGGACGTCTTGACAGGGTATCAGCATTTGAATGAAGATGAAATACACAATGCTGTACGATATAGTATTATTGTTGCAGTCTTTCTATTCAGTGAGCGAGTTGTCCTTCCGGGTCCTTGAAATTCAACAACCAGTTCAATGTTGCATGATCCTTACGCACTAGAAACTTCCGTCCAAATAGGTAAGAATGGAAGTGTTTAATAGCCTTTATTACGGCGAGCAGTCGCTTTCTGGTGGTACAGTAGCTCCGCTCCGCCTTACTTAAAGACTTGCTAAAGTAGGCGATGACTACAATACTTCTCTGCCATTCCGTTGCTGTAAGAGAACACTACCTATTCCCTCATAACTTGAGTCGGTTAGGTAGTCAAGACAAATTCTTCATTGGGATGTGGATAATACAGTAAAAGCGGTTTGGTCAGCTTTTTTTTAAGGGTCTCAAAGGCGCAAGCGGCTTCCTCACTCCACTGAAAGGGAACATCCGTCTTCGTTAAGCGGTGAAGAGAGTGTGCTATTTGAGCCCAACAAAGCTCCGAAGTTCCTTTAAATTCCTTGATGAAGGCCAGGTTCGGATAGCTTCCGTTTTATTGGGATTTGGTTGAAAGCGTTTTACAGAAGTTAGGTGTCCCAAGAATGGAACTTCCTTTTGAAACAACTTACACAGGCTTGGTGAAATTTTTAAGTCCGCATCTTTGAATCGTTAAAAAACTGTACGCAAGTTCCACAGGATCTCATCAAAGCCTTTGGCGTGAACGAGAACATCATCTAAATAGACTAAACAGATATTAAGAGAAAGTCCGTGGAGACGTTTCGTCATCAGCCGTTCGGGCGTTCGGTAGACCGAAACTCATGACTTTAAAATTCCATAGGCCATTTTTCGTAACAAACACCGTCTTTTCTTTATCCGCGGACTCCATTTCTACTTGCCAGTATCCTGATTGGCAATCAAGTGTACTGAACAAGGTAGAGCCACCCACAGCATCAATGGTGTCATCGATCCTAGGTAGCGGAAAAGAATCTTTGCTGGTCCCAGTATTAAGGCGACGGTAGTCGACGCAGAACCTCGTGCTTCAGTCCTTTTTTTGTACGAGTACCATGACTACTGTGGAAGCCCATGGGATCAGTCGTTCATAGACCTCGATAGAGGACAGATGTGTTTCGGCTTCTTTGCAAGTGATATAATAATTAAAAAAAACAATTAAAAACTTTTTGGCCAAGTGCTTCGGTGGCGCAATAACAGTGGTGTCCGACCGACAAAACAGGGGTCGTGGGTTCGATTCCCGAAACAGTTGCATCTTTTTATTTTTAAAAGTAAACAAAACAAAAAAAAAACAATAAAGTTAAAGTGGTGGTGAAGTGTTGTTTATCACGTGATGGATTGTGACGAGCGGTCCGCTATGCCTATAGCGGGACCTGCTGAAGTGTCAGGTGAGGCGTCGAGTGGTTCGAGCCAAACGCCGAAAACAAAGAGAAGGAGGAAGCTTCCAACTTCCAACTTGATAAAACGACCCACCCTATCAACGGTAAACAACTTCGCTTCATTGGCAGCAAGCGAATCTGATGATGAAGAGGAAGAAATGAAGGCCATAAGTAGCAGCATCAAAATGCTACAACAAAGAGTGCTGGCCATAAAAGAAAGGCAAATGGCAAGAAGGAAGAGGGAAGAGCAGGAGCAATCCCAACAACAGCAGCTTGCTCAAAAGCAGACACAGCAACAACAGTCACAACACCGGCAACAGCTAAAACAGCAGCAGCCACAAAAACGGCAACAGCAAAAACAGCAGCAGCAGCAGAAACAACAACAGCAGCAACAACAACAACAACAACAACAACAACAACAACAACAACAACAACAACAACAACAACAACAACAACAACAACAACAACAACAACAACAACAACAAGAACAACAACAACAACAACAGCAGCAGCAGCAGCAGCAGAAGAAGAAGGAGAAGGTGCCTCCTATCAACACCTATAAACTAGAGGTAAATGCTACCAAGGATCTGTGCAGGCTGGTCATTGGTAATAACTTTAATATTAAGAGATTGGGGAATGATCGCCATGCCATCCACTGTAATACAGTGGAGGGCTACGCGAAAGTTAAAGAGCTCCTAAAGGAAACGACGACGGAGCACTACTCATTTACACCGAAGTGTGAAAAGCGGCAATCGATGCTGCTGAAGGGGTTGGAACCGTCTTCTGATCCTGAGGAGATCCTGGCACTGCTCAAAGAGAAGGAGTGCGAAGGACTCAAGTTTGTGGGGGTAAAGCCATTTACCACAGCTAGAGCCAGGCGGGAGAAACGGAGTCTGCCGTTCTTCCTGGTGCAGCTCAGTCCCGAAAGCCGTCTGGATAGTCTAAGGAGTATCAATGTTCTAGACTACCAGGTGGTTCACTGGGAAAAATTAAAAAGGAGCGAAGGCGTTATACAATGCGTTCGCTGCCAGAGGTTCGGACACGCCGCGTCGAACTGCCAAATGCAGCCTCGATGCGTGAAGTGCGCAAAGAACCACAGTTCCGAGGAGTGTGCTCTGGGTAGGGACGGAGTATCCGATAGGGCGCAACTCTCGTGCGTGTTATGTGGGAACGTGGGACACACCGCAAACTATCGGGGTTGTCCTAAGTTCGCTGACATCAAAAAAGCAAAACTGACTCGACAGCAGAAGGTGGAGGTCAAACGTTCACCTGTGAGGTTTCAAACACCAGCCGTCACGCCCCAAATTTCCTACGCCCAAATGGCGGCAGGTACGGGGACTACGGTACAGCAAGCGACTGTTGCTTCTCCGGCGCCAATGCCGAGAACAACGGAAGCTGCACCTAACATGCTGGCCATCTTGCTCGCAATCCAAGGGCAGATGGCTCAGCTGCAAAAGCAGGTGCAAGAACAGGCCAAGCGGGTGGACCAGATCTACGCGCTGCTGCCGGGCCTAACGCAACACATGTCGTAATGGGTACGCACATGGTGGAGCAAACTTTGAAGGTCCTTGCGGTGAATGTTAATTCACTGATTAGGATCGAACGAAGAGCCGCGATGTTTAAATTACTACAAGACCAAACTCCTGATGTGCTTTTCGCTAGCGAAACCAAGCTAACCGATGAGCACAAACTGGAGTACAATAATTATATTGTTAGAAGAAGAAACCGGCCCCGATCCAAATGTGGGGGCGGGGTCGCGATCTTCATTAAACAAGGTATAAAATTTCACAGAGTGTACAAGGGAGTGTTGCGTAGGTTCCGGGTGTTGGAGGCAGTCGTCATTTACATCCCGCTCCGCAGTGGAAAGCGGCTGTACTTGGCCTCTGTTTATGCACCTGAGACTTCACAATCCACTTTATTTATTACAGAGCTTGACACGCTTTTTCGACTTCTGAGGCTGGAATCGGGGGAGAATTATTTTATAATCGGCGGGGATTTCAACGCTAAGCACAGAGATTGGGGAAATAATTTGCCAAATACTAGAGGGAACCTACTACTCGATTGGTGGGGTCAGCACGATGTCATGTACAGACTCGGCCTTAAAGCGACGGATAACCCGTCGTTTCCCAGAGGCGGGTCTTATTTGGATCTACTGCTGTACGACGAACGTATACGACTGACAGGTACGAATTTACAAACGCTAAACTGTCTGCGCACATTCGTGTATGACAGTGACCATTGCGGTTTTAGCACCGAAATTACAGTTCCCAACGAAATTGCGGAATTGGAGGAGTTTGTCCAAAGATATTCTTACAACTACAGTAAGACTCGATGGACACGTTTCTCCGCAACCATGACACGTGCGCTCTCCTCGAATACGCTCCACCCACCGTCCAATAGGAATTTGTCAAACGAGGAGATCGACAATTACCTAAAACAAATGGACGAGACAATTAAACAAACTATGGCCGCTACAATACCGCGGTATCGACATACGACTAACGAAGACCTGTTCCGCAATCCTACTATTGACGCACTGCACCGACAGAAAAGTAGACTACTGACAAGACTCAAAAACTTGTACAGACAGTTTACTGACAGACAAGACCCGGAGATTAGGACACTGAAGGCGTCGATTAAAAATATTCAAACGTTAATAAAAGAGAATTACAGAATTTCTGTAAGTTCATATTGGAACAACAGGGTTCGGGCTGTAAACACCAGCAACCCGAATATGTTCCCTCAAATAAACAAACTATTTCGGAGAAAAAATCAAAACGACCTTCAGTGTCTTAAAATAACCCGGACAACAGACAACGAACGGTTACTGACAATAGCAGGTATTGATCCAAATGAGGCCGCTGATGATGACGACTTCTTTGTGATCGAGGATCCACAGGAGAAGGTTGAAGCCATAGGGGCGACTTTCCAGGAAATATACAAGGCCACTGATACCATTGGACCTAATTATGACCTGGACAATCGCGTCTTGGTGCACGGCCTCTACATTCGAAATGAAATAGAGAACTGGCGATCCGAGGGCTCTGGTTTTACTCGGTTCAGCGAAGAAAATATGGCAAACAATGTCATTACCAGAGAGGGTGACCTACCCCCGTTCATTTCGAAGGAAGAGCTCCATGAGATCTTCGACACAATCAGGGCTAAGAAATCAGTGGGGACCGATGGTATTCCGAACATCGTGCTTCGACATCTTCCTCTAGAAGCGGTGGACATTTACACCACCCTGTTTAATAATGCAATGAATAATGCACATTATCCAGCGCATTGGAAAACGGCGGTGGTTCAACCTATCCCCAAAAAGGGAAAGGATATATCCAATCCGGCGAATCTCCGGTCGATAAGTCTCCTTCCGAATATCAGTAAGGTGTTTGAAAAAGTAATTAATAGAGCTCTGTCTAGGTGGGTCGAGGACAAACATATAGTTCCGGATAATCAATTCGGTTTTAAGGCGGGACATGATATCTCACATGCCGCGTCTAAACTGGTGTCCGATATCCAATGGAATAAAGGCAAAAACCAATGTACTGGTGCCTGCCTTGTTGACTTGGAGAAGGCCTTCGACACCGTATGGTTAGAGGGTCTTTTCTATAAGCTGACTAGGCTGGGGATCAGTAAACCACTCTTGTACATTCTTTATAATACGTTAACCAACAGACAGTTCATCGTGAAAAATGGTGATGTGACTTCTGTTGGAATATTTCAAATTAAAAATGGTCTTCAGCAAGGCGCTGTCAATTCGCCGATCCTATTCAACATTTATACAAGCGACTTGATAGGTTCACTTCCCCATACTATTGCGTACGCAGACGATTTGATAGCGTACAGAGCAGGTCCAAAAATCGAGGTCATTAATACTCTCTTGCAGCGTGACTTCGATAAGATAAGACGATTTTGCGATGACTGGAAGTTGAAAATCAACTTTCAGAAGTCGGAAACCATTCTCTTTAGGACGCCGTTGTCTGGAGCCTCTAGGGATACCAGAAAAAATTGGCGAAAGTTCTCGATCATTGGACAACACGGACAGCCTCTTGCCTGTCGAAATGTAGTCAGATACCTTGGGATCTGGCTAGATCAGTTTCTGTATTTTGACAAAAATGTAGATGCTGCTCTGGCCAGAGCCAAAGGAGCTTTTGCCCTTACAAAGAGACTGTTTTATAGCAGCCAACTCGATGCGAGGGTGAAGGTAATCTGCTATATGGCCCTTATCAGGCCCATGCTGGTATTTGGTTGTCCCGTGTGGTTCAATGTGCGAGCAAGCTTAATGGAAAAGATTCGGGTGTTTGAGAGGGCTTGCCTTAGGGCTTGCCTTCGCTTGTACAGAACACCAGAGTCGGAATACAAAAAATTTTATCGTAATGAGGTCCTTTACAACAGGGCGAACCTAATACGAGTGGACAACTTCGTAATTAAGCTGACTCGAAGGCACATTGCAAGAGCAATGACCTCGACGAATAACCTGATATATGGGGCTTACTACCCCAATTACCTTTACCACGAGAGAGTGCGCTCTGACGGCTTCGTTCCACCGGAAGCATTCCTCTACCTAGATCAGATAGGGTTGATCCAGGATAGATCAGCGGCCCCGTTAATCTTCCATGTCGCTCGAAAAGCTGGGGACAGGCGACTCAACTACAACAGAGACGTCGCACACGGCAGTGTGGATCGTCTCAGGTTCAGTAGGGCGGTGGGGAATCGCGATAAGAGGGATGTCGTTCAGCAGCACCAGCATTTCTGGTGGTTGAATGATGGAGAAGATGTTACGTCGTCGTTTCCGTCAATTACAGACCAGCCTCACTAATGAGGCAGAGCTGACCAGTCTATTTGTTCTGTAAATAGCGATGGCCAGCTTGCATAGGTTTAGGTTAGCATTTAAGGAATACATATATATATTAGTATATATAAAGGTATATACTAGTATATGTATGTATTGTGTATAATGTCTATATGTGTGTATTGTGTAGATAGGTTAGGTAGACTAAGGTTTATTTTAAGTTAGATATTAAGTTTTTATAAGAAATAAAAAATTATGTCCATATGCTAAGTTTTTTGTTAAATTTTTTCTTAGCCTTAAGCATAGAAAATAAGTATTAATAAATAAAATGTAATCAAAGTCGAAAGACATATATATAAGAGTTTAGAGTAGCTTAGAGTGCCTGTGTGGGGCCAGTAAGTTAGTATAAGTTTGTTAAGTAATTTTAAGCTAGCATTTAAGCATTTTTTGTTAGTATGTAAGAGTTAATGATTTAGAAAATAAAAATGCGTTTAAAACTAAACTAAAGCCCATGGGATTTCGGATGGCTCAATAATGTCACTGCGTAACATCTCATGGCCGACAGTTCTCTCTCAACGAAAAATAATGCTTAATTGTCAAGTTGACAATTAATGAGTTGTTAGGCTGTTGAGATGGTAAGTTATTGATTGGTGAATTTAGGGCCTAATTACTTGTGTCACATGTAACAATATGCAACATGATCAACTCACTTATGGTTGATCAACTATTTAAACTACATAATAGCCCCTCAAGAAAGTTTGCAACATAACTAAAAATCCACTTCAAATACGAGTAGTCTTGGAAATTCTTAAACATATTCTATATCGGCTCTGCTTTACCTTTTATCGGTCAGGACATCCCATCGTATAGTACGATTGCCAGCATCAATGTTTTGTAGAGCATGTATTTCGTCTTCCGAGGTAAGAGTACTGAGCCCAAATATTTCGCCAAAGCGTAGCAGCAGGGACTTCCTAAGTCTTCGTAAACTCTTCCCTAGGGTGCCATTTGTGAAGTTCACGATTATCCCTGCTGCTTCTGCAGCGCTTTAAGCGGCGCGTCTTTCGGTATTTTCAGGCATCATCATAGTATCTTTTCGTGGGTGGTTGATAACCTATTATATTGTAGACTCGGCTACATACGAGTATTTGATGATAATGCGAGACTGATTCCCCGAGCTGTTGCCGTCTGTAGGGGCCGCGAGTATAGCCTCTGGATACAACAGAAGTGGTTAATTGATTTTGGTGGGGGCGAAATCCACCATTTATTCGGCTTAATACAAGCGATAACTTAAACTTCACTCCAGTGAAGGCGAACGGATTTGAGGCAGGGATTGGTTTGGTGGAAGTCAAAGACGGTAGGGTTTGAATTGATTTTACGTTGCATATGGGAGATTGGTTCGTTCACGCCGTAGGAGGTATGGTTTGTTGGTAGATAGAAGGGACGAGGGGTACGTAGATTTCGAGGGTTAGTGTTGAGGAAAATAGAGTTGTGAAGGGATGCGCCTTCAACGTGACCTAAAAGGGGTCGATGAATGAAAAGAAAGCCGGCTGCATCTCTGCATTCCTCAAGGGTGTTTCAGTTGATAAAGTTTAGATGGTTTTGATAGGGGGGCAGAATAAAAGAATCGTTCCAGGGCATACCTCGAAGAGCAAATCGAAGAAAGCGGCGCTGGATGCTTTCGATTCTCGAGATCTGAACACGATGATATGGAGACCACACTGGATTGGCGTACTCTAGGAGGGGCGAACAAAGGTAATTTAGAGGGACCTGGCCACGTATGGGTTGGTGAATTCTTTGGACCACCGTTTTACAAAACCTAGTGCGGAGTTGGCTTTAAGGTTTATCCCATCCATATGTAAACGGAAGTTGGGCTCCCTATCACACAAAATGCCGAAGTCGCGAAGAGATTGAACGGAGGAAATAGGTCGGTTGTAAAGAAGGTTGAGTCGGGGAGGAGGTTGGTGCCGCTTATGTGAAAAGGTGATGGGTCGGAATTTGGGTATATTAAGTTCCAAACAACTTTTGAGATCGAAAAACTCTCAACATCTTCTTGAAGAAGGAAGGAACCATGGGGAGAGGAAATGGTTTTGAAAAATTTGGTATTGTCAGCATAAAGGGAGACAGACGAGTGTTTGATGATCCTGTCGAGATCATCTATGGTTAATATAAAAAGAAGGGGACCGAGATGGCTGCCTTGTGGAACACCAGAGGTGGCCAAAAATGGAGCCGAGTTGGCTGCCCTAAAACGCACACTACGAAAATTGTTTTCGGAGTAAGAGGATATCCATTTTAACAGTGTGGATTCAAAGCAGAGAGGGCAAAGGATACGAATTCAACGAGATTTGTGGTGGTTGACCTACCCTTCAGGAAGCCATGTTGTCTAGGGGAAATAAGTGATTTGCATTGGAAGCTTAGAGCTTCATACAAAATACTTTTGAAGAGTTTGGGTATATGGGAGAGTTTGGCGATTGGGCGATAGTTTGTTATTTCGTTCTTTGATCGTTTTTTGTGGATCAGAGTTATGAAGGAGGTTTTCCAAGCCTGAAGAAATCCTCCGTGTAATAGGGATAGACGAATAGACGATAGACTATAGATAAGAAAGGACAAGGGAAAGAGAGGAAGAACATTTTTTAAGGAATATGGCAGGGAGGCCATCTGAAGCGGGTGTGAATTCGTCATTAACTTGGTGTAACTTATATTCGTTATAAGACGGGTTCAGGGTGTGAGGGAGTAGTAGGGCATTTGAGAAATTCAGTAGGTAATTAAAATTGGATGGATCCGGTACAAAGGAGTCGTCGGTGAAGGATTGTTTGTAAAAGGTGGTAAATAGGTTGGCAATGGTGAGTGGATCGGTTAATGACTTGTTGTTCAAAGATAGGGAAGGAGGGTAGCCATCGGACTCACTTTTGTAGTTAACAAATTGGAAAAAGGACTTAGGGTCGTTTTTAAGGTTGACTTACGCATTGTTAAGGTAGCGCTGGTAAAGGGAATCGTAAAGTTCGGTGGAATGAAGACAAGCGCCAAGATAGTTGGAATCGTCCGAAAACGATCTGGTGGGAAGGAAAACAACCCATAACTTGTTTCACTTATTTCGTAAGGAACGACGATTGCCATTATACCAGGGAGGACTATTAGATGGTGTTTTAAGGAACGTGAAGGGAAAAAGAATTAAACATTTCTCTATAAAAAATGGATAAGGCATCATTTATACTTAGGTTGTGAAAGTGAATGGGGGATCCGCTAAGATGGTCACTGATTTCGTGAGAGTTTGCTTTTTGAAAATTGTAGAGTTGTGGTGGGAGTGGACTGGATAGAAGAGTTATGAAAAAAAGGAGGGAAGAAGGGGAATGCAATTTTGAGATTCGTTATTTTGGCCGTTCAACTGCAACGAGAAACTGGCCAGAGTCGACGTTTGCTGTTCTCAAATGGGCACATTCAAAATACTGGATGCGTGCCCCGGATTTATAAACACGTACGTGATACGACCGGTAGTTCAATTGTCCGAAGAAAGACAAGTTGTTGCGCAGATCCAAGGCGTACTGGAGAGTGTCGGATGGCGGTGTTGCTACATGAGCGGTGTGGTCTGCGTAAAAAACCTCAGCGCATATCGTGTCCTCTTATTTCATAAGCAGTTTACATTGAGGATCAGGTTCTATAGTAGACGAGAGTGGACACCTCTGTGGTTTGTAGCAGCGACCAAATTTTGCAAGGTTTTTGGGAGGATATCAAGTAATGTCACCGTTGTATTGTATTATATATATTCCTTGAAAGACAGCGATTTTTGAATTGGTCGTGTTATCCTAACAAATATTATCGTACCATTAATCAACATGTTTGGCAAATTTTTCTTTAGACAATGATTTCCTTCTTCATATCTAATCCATAGCTAAATAGATTTTCTGTGGTATTCTGTTGTTGTGCAGAGAAGATACTATCACTTCCTGGTGTATGGTAAGGTCCAACGCTGAAAACTGTTCTTTTAAAGGTTTTTCATATAAACCATGTCTGGGTTTCAAGTCAGTACTACACTGCTTAATGCCTAACAAGGTTCAACCAAGAGGATCAAAATCAAGACTTAGTGATATTTAAGTTTAAGAGAATTGATAAAAGTGAAATACAGTCAATTTTGCAGGTTGACTGGTTCTTATGATATACAACCTTTCGTAGGGAAAGTACAATAAGTATTATACATTTATTTTCCCACCAAGGGTCTGATAGTCGCATCAGGCTACTTCAGCCCAGCGTTACATTATTTCAGGCATTTATTCGGCTGCTCAAAGATAATGTCTAAAATTCGTATTCGCCATGTTGAATACCAATTATCTATTGGGAACATGTCAACAAATTACGAGCTGATGTAAAGTGAATCAGTCGGAAGTTGTTTATTGTAGTGTCGTGAAAGATCTTTTCGTTTCCTATTTTGGTACTGTACTCCCAAAGAACTGTATGGACCGTAGTCGGACTTAATGATGATCTTTGACTACTAATATTTGTATTAAGTCTCGAGAGTACATACTCGTAAATACATTTATTTTTAAGTTAAAAGGAATACCATTCCATTTTTCAAGACCACTGTTTTTCACAAAATAGGTTATCATAGGTGGAAATCAGGTAATCTCAGTTTTAACTCGTAAATTCCCAGTAAAATTTTTTTATTTCATTGCCAAAAATTCTTAGAAAATTTTTATTTATCCAAATTTAACGGTATTTGCTTCCAAGCAGCCATTCACTTTAAAAACGATTTCTGAGGAGTAAAACAAAAGTGTCAAACCTTGGAGAAGGTTATTTAAAAGTAGTGAAATAAAAAATACATCAATTCTCCGATCTTATAATTTCCTTGGTAGTTCTAGAATTTCTACGCCACAGTAAAATCCCAATTTTATGAATACATGAATATCCTTAAGGATTATAGGTGGTTACAACAAACGGAAAGATACTTTTGATTTTTATGTTTTGCTGTCTCCAGCCCTAGTGGCTTTTGGTCGAAATGATATCATTACTTCGACGAAAAGATAAAGTACTTATTTTTAATATAGCAATTGTAAAGTTCACCAGCAGTCGTTTGGAAGCAAAAATCATGACGAGGAAATAAAAATCAGGGTTTTATCTATGATTTTAAAATTTTTAAATTTTATCTATGTGTAGAAAATTTTTCTTTCAAAGAAACTTGGAAAATACCTTTTGAAAAAAGAAAAAGAAGTTCAAACGTAGTTTGTGAGATTGTTTAAAATAAAATTGCTACATGTGTCCTTATTTCACTTTGAACCTCAGTGCTAACAGTCCACCTGTGTTATGAAAAACTTCCCTGGTTTCAGTAAACAAATAGCAAAGCATACCTTTTCTCCATCCATTATAATCCCGTAAGCAAATATGCCTATGTGCACATATCACATAAATTAATTTCACTCAGGTATTTGATTAGGTATACCTCACATCAATCTTATCTGGGATGTGTTTAGAAATCCTTTATATCACTTTGTTGATAGAATGTAGATACAACTTTTTTGATATCTTAGGTGGTTAGTATCATATTAATTAGATGAATGTTATCCTGCTGTAATATGGGTAAAAACAATTTAAACAAAACGACCAACAAAGTGTCATATTTGGAAGTCTTGTACAAAATGTTGATACCAATATGCACACACATTTTTGTCCCTTTATTCAAAATCTAGAGTTTTCAAATAAGATTGCTATTTCTGTTAGTAGAACCGTTTTTTTTTGTTTTATTAATATCAATTATAATATTTTTATTTTATTTATTTAATATTTGAATTTAAAATGAGTAACTAAAAATAACTCTTTAACTGCTCAAACCTGCCTTATTAGCCTACGTTTTGATTAAGTAATCCTTACCAGTCAAGGTGTGTACTTTACGAACTGTTCAGCTACGGGTTAGGTCGTAGAAGCCAGTAAGCTTGGAAGCTTCCTTGTAAAATCGTCATCCAGGGCTGGTACAGTTCACATTCGTGTTTTTTTTTAATCCTTGTGATCTCTAGTGGTGTCGCTGCAGAGCTGTATTCGGGCTCTAAACAGTGATCAAGCCACTGCCACAGAGTGATTACTTTAAACTCCTGCACTGTTGTCTATGGATCTGTTTATTTGAGGTAAGAATATTTTCAACATGATTTGTAGACAGTATGTAACGGGGAACCAGGTAGCAAATGATAGTTTTTCCAATTGTTATGTTTCAGCAGCTGTCAAAGTTACCAATAACAACCAGCTGTCAAAATATTCAGTAAGGTTTGCCATTTCGTCATGCATCAGAAAATTATTAAGAAATTGTTGAAGTGGGTGGCAACTCTATGCCACGTTCCTATATGTATGAATTATTATAAGTTTAAATACTTTGTCTATATTTGTGCACCACACAAATACTTGGATTAACACATGGGCTGAAAAGTCGCTTCTAAGAGAGGGCACCACTTGAATTAAATCCATACCATTTTCAGTTAGTACCAACCTTCAAAAGATACGTGTATAAATTTGACAGCTGTCGGACGATTAGTTCTCGAGATATAGCGTTGTGAGTGAAACAACTTTTGTTATTGTGAAAAAAATGGATTCAAAGCAATTTCGTGTGTTGATTTATCATTGCTTTTTGATGGGAAAAAATGCAGCCGATGCAAAGAAATGGCTTGACAAGTGTCTCTGTCCGGACTCTGCACCAGCCGAACGAACCATTCGCAAGTGGATTGAAAAATTTAAAAGTGGTCATACAAGCACCGAAGATGATGCACGCAGTGGACATCCAAAAGAGGCTGTTTCAGATGAAAACATCAAAAAAGTCCACAAAATGATTACGAATGACCGTAAAGTGAAGTTGATCGAGATAGCTGAGGCTCTGAAGATATCAAAAGAGCGTTTTGGATATATCATACACGAATATTTGGACATGCGAAAGCTCTGTTCGACCAAAAACAACAACGTGTTGATGATTCAAAGAAGTATTTAAAGCTGTTCAACCACAATAAAGCCGAATTTTTGCATCGGTATGTGACAGTGGATGAAACTTGGTTCCATCACTTCTCACCAGCATCAAGTCGGCAGTCAGCTGAGTGGCGAGCAGGCGACGAACCTAGTCCTCGGCTGGCAAGGTTATGGCATCCGTATTTTGGGATGCACATGGAATAATTTTCATCGATTATCTCCAAAAGGGGCAGACTATCAACAGCGACTATTACATTGCGTTGTTGGAGCATAGAGCCACATAGTACAATTGTATTACTGTTTTTTTCTTTTACATATGTACTTGTTTATTATATAAAGCGGAATTAAGATTTTATATATGATAGTTATGTTACTTGCGAATAAACTTCTAAAGTGAATTAATAAATGTGCTAGATGTTTCTATTCTAACAGAAATATTATCGAAATTCCGGCTCAGTTATAAATTCGCAACGTGAATTTCGTCGTGAGGTCATCATTATGGCATCAGTGTGCAGGAAAATCGACGCGCCGTGGAAAAGTTTGAGCGTGAGCACGCTCTCTTGGATCTTAAGCCACCATCCAGACAGACATGGCCGCAGTAGAGACCAGTATCGAATAAGCCCCAGAAATGTCGATTCGGCGCCGATCAGCTGAATTGGACATAGCCAGAGAATCAACCCGGCTTACTTTGCGGTTGGATTTGGGCCTACATCCGTATCTGACTGTGTTGACGCAAGAATTAAAGCCGGACGACCATAGACAACGCCGTGAGTTCGCTAATTGAGCGCTGAAAATGTTGGCCGGAGATCCGGATTTTGGCCAGAAAATCATCTTCTCGGACGGGACCCAATTTTGGTCCAGCGGCTATGTCAACAAGCAAACTTCCCGTTATGGGAGTGAACACAATCCAAAAGCATCAATGCATCCATAAAGATTGACTGTTTAGTGCGGTTTTTTGCATTTCGGCATTATCGGACCTCATTTCTTTCAAATTGAGGAAGGAGACACAGTCACAGTCAATGATCTCAGGTATAGAGCGATGTTAACCGACTTTTTATGGTCAAGCCTCGACAACATTGATATATCCAAGCTGTGGTTCCAACAAGATGACGCTACATGCCGTTCAAGCTACGCAACGCACGAAGTTGTGAAGGAGAAATTTGGCGACTGGGTCATTTCACGCCGAGCGTTTACCAATTGTCCGCCGCGATCATGCGATTTGATACCAATCGATTATTTTCTCTGGGGCTACGTAAAGTCGTTAGTCTACTCGTATGTTAACAGGCCTACCACTTTGAACGAGCTAGATTCCAACATTCAATACGCCATTGCCGAAATAACGCCGCACATATTGGAAAGACTCATCAAAAATTGGACCGACCACTTGAAGCTGAGGCGGCCATTTAAATGATGTGCTATTCCACGCATAATTACATGAACGTAGCTTCAAAATAAAGCCAGCATCAATTTTTTATCTCACACCGTTGGTGTTTTCTTAAATTCTTTTTTCCTATCGTTCTTGTCTGGTCACCCTTTATTTATAAAAATCTGAAGATTTCGTGGGAATTTGATGTAACGTTCTGTATCAATGTTGGAATGAAGTAGTCGAAGTTCGATCTTAGAGCTGTTCCGGCTTCTTTTTCCGATTATGAACTGGATACTGAACGTTGCTTATACTTCCTCAGTTTTACAGTCAACTTCATTCCGTGCAGTTGTCAGTCGAGATGATGGCTCATAAATAAGGAAATTTATGCAATTGCTCGACTTCCTGCCCAGTAGTATATGAATGAGTTAAATAACATAAAATAGTTACGACTTTTGTTCTGAATACATCTCAAGGTCCACAAAAATATGCGCCAGCAGACGGATTCCGCAGCGTATTGTTATATGTAAATTATATGTAAATTTGTCAACGACTTAGGTGTTACGTTTGATGAAAAACTCATCTTCAATATTTACATTGATCAAATTATAAGAAAAGGCTGTTCTATGACGGGATTCATTAAGAGAACTAGCAAAGAATTCTCGGATTCTTATACTCTTAAATCTCTTTTCACTTCTCTAGTGCGACCGATCTTGGAATACTGTGTCGTCATTTTTAATCCATATTACAACATTCATATTAGGAGTTGAAAGAGTCCAGAAATCATACACTCGATACATGATACGCATATTTAATTGGGAAGGATTTTTACCCTCCCATGAGGAAAGATGTCTTCTCATTGACTTAAAAATGTTGGCTGTTAGACGAAAGAACCTGGTAATTCTCTTCGTAAGAGATATACATAGTCAGTTCTAAAATTACATCTCCAGTCCTTCTACTGAAATTTGGTCCATACGCTCCACAGAGACTATTACGAGATAGACCCGTCCCTATTGTAAATCGTTTAATAGTGTTTGTAGTGAAATTCATTTATCTGATACTAGAGATATTGTAAAAAAGAAACTAAATACTCTATCATAGCTAAAATTAAATATAAATGTTAGTTACATGTAAGTTAAATGTAAGTTATTATTGTATTTTATTATAAGCGTAGTCTGTAAGAATCTTGTATTCGGTAGATGAAATAAATAAATAAATAAATAAATTTTTGAAAGATATTATTGTTAAGTGGATTTTTGAACATATCCCACACAGTGATGGGCTAATAACCTCGCTCACTATCATTAGCAAAAGAAGAAGTGATAAGGCGGAGGCCTTAAGTACATAACTTCAACCTTAATCTCACAGGACCCACCCATTGTGCAAAACAAGATTTTTTACAGCTTCTTACGTACCCCTTACAATATGTAGTGTCGGTCCCATGCAAACTTATCCATTTGATCTTATGATTGACGCTGGTGAAAGCCTTTTCAAAGTTTACAAAAAGCAAATGGAGCGGAGGCCTGTACTCAGGTCATTCATCTACGATATTTTATAGCGCAGGAAAATTCAGCCTGCTTGCTTGATATCCAAAATTAATTTCGAAGCTTTTGAGGTTCATATGTATACTAGGATTATTCTCAATACAACAATATTTTGGTAAAGGCACCCTGTCAGTTGCCGGAAGCCATCATTGTCCTTGTTCAGTGATCAATTTCCCATGCGCTACATATATCGTCACACAACGCGTTTTGTGAATGCCTCACGGCCCTGGTTTTTTGTTCTGATAAGCTAAATATCATCCACATGGTATATGCCATAAAATATACTTTTCATAAATTATTAGATCTAGATTTATCTTATTTTGTGACTCATATGTGATTCATGGACGTAGGACGAAATATTTTTTTACCACATTCAATTAGTCATATGTGACCACATTGACCATAGTAATTACTTTGCATGACAAATGTGTATTTGAGTGACAATAACGATTAATTGACAGATCACTGTCAAATACATTCTAACGTCAATTAGATTAGAAATTTGCATAGTTTGAGGTTGTATTTGATAAAATTGGTGAACATTTCTAATAAAACATATACGACTGAAGAATTAATACGTTATGTAGAAAATTCAGATTCAGATGAAGAAGCATTTAGTGGTGGAAGTGATGGAGAGTATCAGCCCAATAGCCCAATGATATGGACGAAGAAAGCGAGTATACCGAGGTAATTGCAAACTTAATAGGAAGCAGTGCATTCAGAAAAATGGACTGAAACGAATAAAATTTGGAAATTTCAAAGTAAGAAAAAAAAAAATCTTTTCATAATTCATGTAAATTTTTTTTATTTGCTTTGAAACTCTGTTTTTATTAAATTCATTCACAATTACAAAAAATAAAAAAAATATTTGGGTTCCCAGTCTTTCCTCAACTTCTTACGAATGTCCTTCATAAGGTTGGTGACAGTTACATCCGTGATCTTTTTGGACGCACTTCTCCATTTACCACTAAAATCTTTTACGTCCTTTGCACACTGCTCACTTTTCCTCAATTCAGCTTTGACCAAAGCCCAATACCTTTCAATGGGACGGCACTGTGGAACATTGGGTGGATTCATGTCTTTTGGGACAAAGTCGAAATTTTTAGCAACAAGAAAGCTCAACATCGCATGAGCATAGTGAGCTGAAGCTAAATTTGGCCAAAATAATGTTGAACCCTCGTGTTTGTTTCAGAAAGCAATCAACCGTTCTTTTTAGGCACTCGTTAATGTACACTTCTCCGTTAATTGTTCCCGTTGTAATAAACGATGAGCTTCTGTGTCCACATTGGCAAATGGCCTGCCAAACGAGATATTTTGACCCGAATTTTTCCATCCAAATCGATGTTGTTGATTGCGGAAGAATCTCAGCTTCAAACGAGTTGTAAAACTGCGCACCTGGAAGAGTAGTAAAGTCGGCTTTGACATAAGTTTCGTCTTCCAAAACCAAGCACGCTTTCTCGTTGACGATCAACTCGTATAGCTTTCGGGCTCATGTTTTTATGACTTTTTTTGCTTTTCAGTAACTTTTGGTATTTTTTGTTTTTTTCGTGTTTTTAGGCCGTTACGTTTTTTAGATCTTTGTACCAATATTTGGTTGGTATTACATTTCCGAGCAACATCTCTGGATGACATAGTCCGGTTTTTTACTATGGTATAGTAAAAAAATTTGTGCAAATTTGTATCATGCGCTCCACTTTTAGCTCCACTTTTCTGTTTTCGCTTAACTGTCAACGTATCCAAATATCGTTTAATAACAGAATCCACTGTACTGCGTGCCATGTTTAAATTTCTTGCGATGAAATGGTTTGGACGCGAAGTATTTTCGAGCCATTTGTCGATGATCTTTTCACGGCGTTCCACTTGACTCATATTTTATAAATATTTTAAACCGCACCGAACTAAAATCAATAACAAACTGAAACTAGAGAATATACAGGCTAATTTGGGTACAAAATGGGATTGCAATTTTTACGCATTGGAAGTATAGCCCGTATTAAAATTTACAGATTTTATTCGTTTCAGTCCTTAGCTAGATTCTTTTACAAACGCCGGAAAGGTCATCGTCATCTAATGCGCCTAATTCCTAATTGAAAAGAGATGTTTTGCCCTTAGGAAGGGGAACATTTATTGGTAATCACGATGTACAACACATTTCGCAATTACTGGAAACGGGCGAGTTAGTTTGAACAAAATCTACGAGTATGCTTATTTTGTACCTGATGAATTACTTAATTGATGAAATGGTCATTCATACTATTAATTACGCACAGTTGTTGAAAGAACAATTCAGTCGAATGACGAGATGGAAAGTTGTCAGTAGAGAGGATTTGAAAACATTTTTTTGAGTCATTCTGTAAAAGCTGTTTTTTTAGAGGTACTATATACAAATTCAATATGAAATGAAAAATTTGAAGCTAATATTAATGTCTTTAATTATTATATAATTGTATGCCATTAGTGCTTAAATTTTCGACAAATTTATCAATCAACTGGGGCCGTATATCAGCAATTACACGGCGAATGTTGACTTACAAATCGTCCAACGTCTCTGGTTTATCGGCATAGATTAGTGATTTCACATACCCCCAAAGAGAGTAAACTAAAGGTGTGAGATCATAGGATCATGGAGGCCAGTTCACAGGTCTATTAGGAGAAATTATACGCTCAGCAAATATTTCTCTGCAATAAATTGATGGTGTCGTGCATTGTGTGACATCATGCGCCATCTTGTTGAAACCGAAGCTCTGTCACGTCAATACCATTCAATTGAGGAACGAAGAAATCAGAAATCATGGTTCCGTATCGTCCTTAAAGAAATATGAGCCGATGATTCCACCAGCCCATAAAGCACACCACGCAGTGATTTTTAATGGTTGTAAGGGCGTCTCGACAAAGGCTTCTGGAATTTCTTCACTCCAAATTCGGCAATTCTGCTTGTTTACATATCCATTTAACCAAAAATGGGCCTCATTGGAGAACAACATTTTGCGTTGAGAATGAGGATCAAGCTGAATCATGTTTTCGGCCCATTCACCGAACCTACGACGCGTATAATGGTCACGCGGTTTCAACTCTTGCTTGGATCTTATAAGCTTTTAAGCCAAGATCTTTCCGTAAAATCTTCCACAGATTGGATGGGTATAGCTCCAATTGCTGTGCACGATGACGAATCGACTCATTCGGATTCTCTTCAACACTGCAGTCCACAGCGGCAACAACTTCTTCTGTTCGCACTGTTTGTCGTCTTTGGGGATGCGTATTATCCACTAGAGTGTACGTGGTGCGAAAACGATTCATCGTGTTCCGAATAACTTGCTCAGATGGACGATTATGTAGACCGTAAAATGGACATAGCGTCAATTGGCGCACCGAACCATAGTTTTCAAAATAAATTTGTACAATTTGCACGCGTTGTTCTGTCGTTAATCTATTCATCGTAGAAGGGCAAAACGTATTGGGTCTATAACTTAATTCGTGCGATTTGCTAGATGTTGTAACTTGTATTATTCCATTGGAACATACGTTGCAAAGCTACTGTCATTGTACGCCATTTCAGTATATGTCATTCATTTGAAGCGTAAACAACAATAATTTTTTTTTCACTCAAATATGTCGAACTTTGTGCCTGAAAAAGTGTTTTTGGGGGAGTTTTTCTTCATTACTTTAATATGAAGAAAACTGCTGCCGAAAGTCATCGTATTTTGGTGGAAGTTTATGGTGAACATGCGCTAGCTGAGCGAACGTGCCAAAAGTGGTTTGCACGATTTAAAAGTGATGTTTTTGGCTTGGAAGACGATGAACGTCCTGGGCAGCCAAAAAGTTTGAACATGGAAGCATTACTCTATGAAGATTGTTGTCAAACACAGGAAGAGCTCGCAGAATCTTTGGGTGTCACTCAATCAGCCATTTCAAAACTTTTAAAAGCAGCTGGATGTATTCAAAAGCAAGGAAATTGGGTTCCACATGAACTCAAGCCGAGAGACGTCGAAAGGCGGTTTTGCATGTCCGAAATGCTGCTGGAACGCCACAAGAGGAAGTCATTTTTGCATCGGATTGTTACTGGTGATGAGAAATGGATCCATTACGACAACCCCAAGCGCAAAAAAATCATATGTGAAACCCGGCCAACTTTGAATAATACTATTGTACATGTCTTTCTTAAATAAACGTTCAAATTTTGAAAAAAACCGCACGAAATAAATTATATACCCAATACTAACCACAACTTTCAACTATCAAATTGACAATCTACAGAAACAGTGTTGGCAGTTTAAGAACTAAACCTTTAAAAAAAAACACCCTTTACATAAAGTGGTATACAATTTTCGTAGTCTACCATATACTATATACACATACATTCCGTTATTATAGGCGTTGATGAGTTTATGGTCAAATTTCATAAAACCTATAACCCAGCGAAAACAGATCGCTACAGTATGAAAATATATAAAGAGTGCCATCGAAAAAATTTACCCACCGAAAATTAACAAAAAAATACAGTAAAAATAGAACTAAAAAAATTAAAAAATTCAAAGTATTTATTTAATGTCTCCAAATCTGTGAAAAATAACAAAAAAAAATTAATCTTTATTTTTAACAAATTTTTTAATTTTTTCAGGGACACCTTCCATCATTGTTTTTATGGTCTCATCTGTCACCTTTTTAGAGCTATTTTTCCAACATTTTTTGAATTCTTGAATTGTTCCAGGCCTAAGTTCTGGCGAATTCGGGGGATTGGCCTCTCTGGGCACCACCGTAACATTGTTTAGCTCATACCAATCCATCGCTCTCTTTCCATAGTGACATGACGCAAGATCAGGCCAAAATAAGGGCAGTTCTCGATGATTGTTGTGAAAAGGCCTTAAGCGCTTCTGCAGGCACTCATTCACATAAATTTCGCCATTTATTGAGCCGGTCGTGATGAAAGTTTGGCTTCTGAGCCCGCAAGAACAAATTGCTTGCCAAACAAGGAACTTTTTTGGAAATTTCGCTTTAGGTTGGGTTCGAACTTTGCTTCAACATTTCCTCTACCTTTGGCGGTATAGAATGCCTGTCCCGGAAGATGGTTGAAATCAGCAAAAACATAAGATTCATCGTCCATTATAATGCATGAAAATCTGGTCAAAAAATTTGATTGCAAAAGTTTTGCCCGTTTTTTCGCATCCACATTTTTTTTTGCGTTCCGATCTGGAACCTTTTGGACTTTATATGTTTTCAAGCCCGCTTTACTTTACTTTATGAACTAAAAAATTTGAACATTCAGCTTTTTTTGCCAACTTACGTTCAGAAATGTTTGGATTTTTTGCGAGAGGGCTCAAAATCTTAGTGACCTTTTTTGGGTTCATAAAACCGGTTTTTCGACCAGACCCCTCTTTTCTGTCAACTGACAGGTTATTTTTATAATTCTTAATAGCAGTAGCAACTGTTTTCCTATTAACTTTTAATGCGTTTGCGATTTTTATATACGTCCACTCTGGGTGTGCTAGGCGACACTTAATAATATTTTTTCTTACATCCAATTCAGATTACATGTTGATTATTTTAACTACCAAACAGAAATGACATAAAATTTAAAAATATTGGAAGCATTCCTAGTATTACAAAAAAGAAGCATTCGATTGATTTTTCTGTAATTTTTGGAAGTAAATTCGAAATGAGAGTGGGTAAATTTTTTCGATGGCACTCCCTAAGGCCTGCACAATATATAGTTACACATGGTCTTACCAAAATTATTCCGGAATATCGCATCAGTAAGAGGATCTCAATAAACCTGGTTCAATAGAATCGCTTCTAGATGTCGTATTATTGTTGCTGACAACTAATCAACTATTACACGAATTTACCGCTGGCTGAGTACCTAAAAGGTCGCAAAACTGACTTGTGCTGCACTTTACGTAAAAATAAAAGAAACTTGTCAGAAGAAGTTGTAAAAGCGAAGTTGAGGAGGGAAGAACAAATAGTTAGACAAAAGGTTAATCCCTATTCAGTACTGAACTGGCATGACAAACGTGACGTACTTGTGATCTCAACGTACCATGTAGATAGTATGTCTAATGTGACTACGAAAAGAGGTCATGTCATACAACCAGATGCAATAATCGATGTATGTTATATATAATGAAGCCAAAAAAGGCATTGCTATTTCAGACCAACGTGCTTCATTCCATTCTCCGTTACGTAAAAGTTCAACTTGGTACAAAAAGAAAGCAGTAGATTTACTATTTCAAGTCGCCGTTATCAATACTAGATGCATACACAACGAGTTGGCAAACGGCCCTTAGTTGACAGTTTTGTAAGTCCAAGAACATCTAACCCTGATATTTCCATCTTCTTTCTTCATTCTCCTCTAGCACACCAAGATCTCCAAATTCAATTACTTCTCCCAGCAATTCTCGGCATAGTCTGCAAGAAATTCCGCGAAATATACACAATAAACTCGTACGAAAAAGGTGCACTGGGTGCTACGTTAAATTGAAAAATCAAGGATTATTAGCTAGAAAAGCGAAGTAGGTACACACTGAGTGCAAAATGTGTAAAAAGGCATTCTGGCATGAGAAACATGCTTGATTTTGTAATATTTTTCTACGAATAAAAAACCTTATCTTTTATATTTGCATGTTGTTCTACTGACTAAAAGACAACTTTCAGGAAAAAAGGTTAGGTTTTTGATGCAAACAGTGGGTTTTGGCAAGTACCTCTATCACGTGCATCGCTGGAACTTACCGTCTCCATTCGGTAGATACAAATGTCTAAGGTTACCTTTTGGGATCACATCAGCTCCAGAAGCTTTTCTAAAAATGTCGAAAATTTGGCAGAAATCAAAAAACTGCGTTATTCATATCGACGATATTGTTGTTTGGGGAGAAAATATTGAGGAACATGACGAGTGTGTAGAAGCAGTATTGAGACAGATCAGCGAAAATAGATTGACGCTTAAGAGGGAAAAGTTGGAGTTCGGTAAAACCAAAATAAATTACTTGGGGCATACTATTTCAGGGGGAGAGATAGAAGTAGACAAAGAAAAGACCAGAGCTAGTACAAAAATGGAAGCTTCAACTAATACCAAAGAGGTTCAGTGATTTTTGGGTATGGTTAACTTTATTGGAAAATACATCTCAAATAAATCCACCATTCTAGAGCCAATCACAAACCTGTTTAACAAGAAAAACTCATTTATCTGGGGCTGTGTGCAAGAAATGGCTTTTAAGGAGATAAAGGCAAAATTATCTTCAGCACCCAACTTGAAAATGAAAATGATCCCTCGAAAAAGACCACTGTTTCATGTGATGCTTCCAAAGAGAGAGACTAGGGGCAGTGCTCCTGCAGACGCATGGCAAGGATAGATGCCCGATTGCATACATTTCAAGGGCCCTCACACAAGCGGAAAGAAACCATGCAAACATCGAACGAGAAGTATTGGCGATAGCATGGGCTTGTCGAAAACTTAGAATTTATTTAATCGGCTGAAAGATTGAAATTCAGACGAATCATAAACCCCTTCTACAAATTTTACAGAGTAAGGACCTAGATGATTTGTCACCAATATGATTATTTCATTACATACATACCGGTAAAGAACCCTCTTGTAGCCGATTGCCTGTCGAGGTCGTCGTTTCACAGTCTGAGGAAAAGAAATTGGAGGAAGAAATATGTTAAATGCCTTCATATACCAGATAGTTCGGCCTAAAATAAGTACGATGCATAGAAACATTGTTCAAGTCACTGAAGCCCAACTTGCGAATCCAAGGATACAAGAGATTAAATCGTATATTAACACAGAATGGCCTTCTATCGCTTCAATGACTTCGGAAATGAAAGGCTTCCACTCCGTAAGGAATAAGAATGGTAATCCCCCAAAATTTGAGAAAGACAGTGCTAGCTAACCTACACCAAGGACATCTGGGTATAACAAAAACTAGGATACGAGCACAAAGAACCATGTGGTGGCCAGGACTATCAAACCATATTGAAGAGAAAGTCAGGAGTTGCCCAACATTTATACAACAAACAACGAAGAGACACGAGCCGCTAATGGTATCCGATTTGTCAGAATACCCATGGCAGAAAGTTGCGATGGACTTGTTCAAGCTGGAAAAAAATGGTTCATAGTTATCACCAACTGCTTTTTAAGTTACTTTGAGATAGGGGAGTTGACACGTATGCGCATGATTGACGTCACCAACAAATGTAAAGAAATGTTTAGCCGTCATTGTATACCAGAAAGAACTATATACCGGGACACAGTTTCAAAACCTAGAATCATCTGAGTTTCGGCGATTCGCCAAGAAAATGGTCCATCAGTTTAATCACTAGTAGCCCGCAGTTCCATCAAGCTGAAGCTGCTGTAAAAAGAGCAAAAAATATTTTAAAGAAAAATGGAGAAAACGTTGAGCGAGCTAGTATTAGTAGCGAATCGAAACACCCCCATTTCAAATGAATTCAGCCTATCGGAACTAAGTTTTGGAAGAAGGCTACGAGACACATTGCCTAATGTAAATATAACAGAGAAACCGGATCTAAGAAGTCTAAGAAAGAAAGAAAGAATGTATAGAAGCCGGTACAAAAACGATTATGACAGGAGGCACGGAGTAAAAGAATTAAGTGAATTGAAGCCGGGGAATTTCGTGTGGTTGACAGATTTAAAAAGACATGGAAAGGTTTTGGAAAAAGTGCAGCATAGAAATGAATAAGGGAATTGTGTGGAGAAAGTAAAGTTGTTCGCTGAAAGTAATCCACCGGCATCTTGTATGGAACGCAACTCTGAAACAGATTTTCAAATTTCAATTTATTACAATAACCAATTTGTACACTAAGACATTGTCTCTTATAGTACTAAGTAATAATATTTAGTAAGAAACAGAAACAGCGGCAAGAGGTGAGGGGCCCAGATGACATTCAGCAGACGCTTTGGTCACCAGGTCCGGAAGACGAATAAACTACGGATTTAATGAAGATTAAAAAAATAAATCTGAATTTGTTAATCGCCGTAATGAAGTTCTTAATTACGCAACTAGAATTTTAACTCGTGATTATTAGAATTGTGAAATAGTCTCTCTTGAATTTGTTGAACTTAGTCTATGGAGTAAACTAATTATATGTTGTATTTGGTAAATATCAAACTAATAAACACTTTGATATCAGAGGGAGGATGTTGCATTGGCAATACCTCTTTCGTTAAGATCCAATGTAAACACCATGTAATCTCAAATATCAGAACAATAAAGCATTCTTGAACTGAACTTTGAACAGTTTTTTGCTGTACGTCCATGTATCATTTAAAAAAATATCACATTACGTTCATAACAAAATATCTGCACAAATATGTATAGGGATGAGTCACATGTGACTCGTGAACCTATTTTAATACGCTCTCGTGTATCATATATGACAGGGAAGTTATTAATAGTTCTATCCATAGAACTCGCTTTGTTCTGCATACCGCAGGCCGGTGATAGCGTGGGCCTATGGGTAAGTGCCTCAACAACTACGCAAAAAGTTTGTTCTAATATCCGACACTATCGAAAAGCGGAAAAGGTAATTTGCCTTCCTGGCGTCACTATGTCTCTTAGGCGGTCAGAGCCCTCTATCCTGATTTTCTAGAGTTTTTAATAGTACTTGCTGTATCTGCAGCGTTATAAGCCGGCCATTCACAAACGAAGTACTTCCCGCCATCGTGTCGTCATCCCTCTTACAGCAAGCCTCGCAGGATGTGGTGTCACATAGGGATATATTGTACCTCATTTAGGTGGTAAGAGGCACTCCAGTAAAAAAAAAAAACAAGTCTACAGATCTTTTTGCCGGAGAACAACACAAAGGCTGGTGACTATTTACAGACATTCGGAAGCATTCGTTTGGTTTGCCTAAACACTAGAGATCCCTGCCAGTTTGTTGTCCTTGGCTTCTGTTTAGGTGATCGCTTCTCAGTTTTTCATAGAAGTCGTAAGGTTTTAACATGGTATACAATTTTTTTTTGAGTACCCAAATACCAGTTATATGGTATGTTTCTTTGAAGTTTTATTTAGCAGAGATGAGATGTGGGTTGCACATTTAGTATTGCCTCTGAACTTTCTCAGAATTCAGCTTGGATTTGGGCTTTCGAAATCATAGTGGGTTACCACACGTCCGGTAGTTACATATATGTTTGTGATATAATACTGTTCTTCATTAGCATGAGAAGCACCTGGTTTCTTACTACTTCTGAGAGGGTGCGTTTTGATGTAGCCAAGGTCTTCTTCTTGCATTGACTTATCGTGAAACCTTTTCTGCTGTCTATTTATGTCCTTAATGTTCTTGTTGTTAACTATAAATAAATCAATTAAAAACTAAATTATGAATACTATAAAATAGGAATACTATATTAAATTTACTTATGTTACTTTACTACTTTTTATTGCACAAAACCATTGCATTACAACAATGCTCTTATATTACACTTATATTGGGTATATAACGGTTTTTTTCCCAAAATTTGAACGTTTATTTAAGAAAAACATGTACAATAGTATTATTCAAAGTATTACCCATCTGAAGCTATGACTTTTTCCCATCTCTCTGGCAATTTGTGGATCCCATCCCAAAAGAACTGCGTCGGTTTGGCAGCCAAGAATGAATCAAGCCAATTTTTGATATTCTGCTCTAATGTGAACCGTATTTCAGTGAGGGCGTTCTGCATCGACCGGAACAAATGGTAGAAGGGGCAAGGTATTGGCTATAAGGCGGGTGGGGTAAGACTTCCCATCCACTGTTTTTCAAATAGTTCTTAACCGGAATAGCAACGTGGGGCCGAGCGTTGTCATGATGGAAAATTATTGCCTCGTGTCTGGTGGCATATTCCGGGCGTTTTTCGGCCACTGCTCTCTTCAAATGGATTAATTGTGTTCTGCATCGTTGTCCATTGATGGTTTCACCCGGTTTTAGCAGCTCATAATACAGCACACCCATCTGATCCCACCAAATACAGAGCATTACCTTCGCACCATGGATATTCGGCTTTGCCGTTGATTTGGCTGGTTAGCCGGGTCTCACATATAAGCTTTTGCACCTGGGGGTTGTCGTAATGGATCCATTTCTCATCACCAGTAACAATCCGATGCAAAAATGACTTCCTCTTGTGGCGTTCCAGTAGCATTTCGGACATGCAAAACCGCCTTTCGACGTCTCTCGGCTTGAGTTCATGTGGAACTCAATTTCCTCGTTTTTGAATATATGCAGCTGCTTTTAAACGTTTTGAAATGGCTGCTTGAGTGACACCCAAAGATTCTGCGAGCTTTTCTTGTGTTTGGCAACAATCTTCATAGAGTAATCCAGGGCGTTCATCGTCTTCTAAGCCAAAATCACCACTTTTAAATCGTGCAAACCACTTTTGGCACGTTCGCTCAGCTAGCGCATGTTCACCATAAACTTCCACCAAAATACGATGAATTTCGGCAGCAGTTTTCTTCATAATAAAGTAATGAAGAACAACTCCCCGCAAAAACACTTTTTCAGGCACAAAGTTCGATATATTTGAGTGAAAAAAAATTATTGTTGTTTACGCTTCAAATGAATGACATATACTGAAATGACGTACAATGACAGTAGCTTTCCAACGCATGTTCCAATGGAACAATAACAATGGAATGATCATCAAGTAAGGCTTGATATTCTGCTTGTAATCTTGGTCCTTTTATGAATGTTACCGGTTGGTTCATTCCTTGCCGTCTTACGCATGATGAAGGCAGAAGGGACGGAGTCCTGTTTTAATGAAGGTGTCTGAGGATAGACGTTTGCCTGCTGAATTAAGGTGGCTATTTTAAAGGGTACTATGTTTTGAGCTTTCAGTATACTATATCAGTGACGAGTGATTGACTTGCAGCAGTTTAGGAATGGTAAGCTCGTCTCAGCAGAGCCAACCCATTGCTATAATATACTGAAAGATATAGGTAATTCCAAGGTTTTCATTTTTCTATTTGCTTATTATGCATCCTGGTGCATCGTACCATGGTTACAGTTGGGGAAAACGATTATGTCACCCACTATGCTGCTGATCAACTCGATCTTAAACACAGCATAGTACAAAAGCACGCTAGGGGATATTTTGGTTGGTTGAAGCCAATTTAAAAGTCGACCATATTGGTGTATTTTTTTTGTCATTTTTTACACAGAACGTGGGAGCTGCGGTTCTTTGTCTTTCTGTGAACAATGATAAAATGAGCGAGTTAATCAGTTTGTGCTTCGAATGAGTTGTGATGTTAGAAATATGGAAAGCCGCAACTTGAACCTAGGCTTCTAGGCTCTAACCAACTAACTAACTATTGCATGCCGATCATTGTTTTTCCCGATTAGAGATAAGTATTAGGTGCGCAACTAAGTTTTTTTTTTTGATGAAAATGCAACTTTATTCTGCAAAAATGGTTACAAATGAATCATTCAAAGTATTGCCCATCGCTAGCTAAAATTTTTTCCAATCTTTCTTTTAGAGCTCGAATACCGATAAGATAAAAGTTTTCATCTTTTAAGGCTATCTACGAAACAAGCCCATCTTGATGACCTCATGACCATGTGCCATCGAACGGAACAGGTAATAATTGGACGGCGCTATATCTGGAGAATGTTGCGGGTGGGGTAGGACTGTTTCCAGGAAGGTTTTAACAGGTTTGGCAACGTGAGGCCGAGCGCTGTCATGCTGTAGAATCACTTTTTCGTACCTCTGCTCGTATTGTGGCCGTTTTTCGCATGCAATCGCTTAGAAATGGCTTGGAGGGTAATTCTTAATGCTGAGGCAAGCTCTTCTTATCTTTGGCACGGATCCTCATCGAGCAATGGGTCTTCGAAGGATTTTGGCCTTCCTTCACGCGGACGATCGTAGAGCAGCATCTCCATAAACTTTTTGGAGCTCTCGATGCGGTTCAGCCGGCGTTTTTTCAAATGAAAGAAGAAAATCAAAGCTTCCAGCAAATGACGAAACAAAATCACGTATGTGCCAAAACGGTTTGTTTACCATATATCGAAGCTTGGTTCGTGACGCTTTGAATATGTCAAAATCGATTAGCACTTACTGCTGGAGCCATCTATTGACAAACAGCGCACCTAATAATTTCAGCCAGACTGCTCTTTGAGAAGAGTTCTTTTAAAAACACAAATGGTACGTTAGCAGTTAGTAATTAGTAGCTTTATGATGTCACAAAGTAACACTTGTAAAACAGTCCTTTTAGTTACTTTTGCAAACAATCTTAAAACAAAGGAACTAATTTTTGGAAAAACTTTTTCCTAGTTCCCCTTAAAGTTCCTTATTTTCTCGACTTCAGGTTATCAATTTGCTTCATTCTCGAGCAGACAAAAGAAAAGACAAAGAGTATATTCGCAAAAACCCAAACACATAAAACAGAAATCCCAATTAGATACCAGCAATTTAAATCTATGCTGATATCTAGAAGAATCTAAACAAAAGCAACAACGAAAATAGATACAAAAATAGATATAAAAATATCGCTCATCCTTTGGGATACAAAAAAAGACCACATATAAAAGGAAAACAGCAAAAAGAACTAACAAATATCTTACCTTAACGATTCACTAGCTTTGTCAAGCACCCAGTACTATATCCTCCAACTGAAGAGCATTTTCCTTTCCTTTTCGTTTCTTTTTTTTTTTGATTTTTATTCACTACTCGTTTTGTGGCTGTCCTTTAGTATGGTTTCAAAATTAAAAAAGTTTATCAAGTCTTCTTTCGTTTTATTTTTATTTTTATGCGGCACTATTAAATCCATAGTAATAAGGAAGACACAAGGAAGGCGCATTTCTCGCGATAACCCCTTTTGGGATATTTTAATAACTTACGTTGTTTCCTTTCGTGTTGGCAAGCGGAAAGCTCTGCTCGTGGTCATAGAGATTTAAGTTCTTCAGCCGAACTAAGCAAGCAGTTATGTATGTACAATGAGAAAAAAAAAGATTTGAAAATTAAATGGGTAGGGAAGGAGGATATCCGCCTTTAAAAAAAAAAGAAGGAAAATGTTTGTCCATACTCATGTTTGAAGTTGATCGTTCCTTTAAGCTGCATCTTCCAGAGAATATTGTACTTAGATACAGTTTTTCATGGAGTTGGTTGCTTGTGAAATGTCAGCTTAGTCAAAAGGTTATGCATTTAATGGAAAATTAGCTTTAGCACTCACAAAATGCGTCATGATGATTGTGTGTAGCGAAGCAAGGCCATCGAGAAGGAGCCTTCAAAGTCATAGCCCTGTGACGTTAACAGGAATAAGAAAATTAATAGGAAGGCATCTGTACATCTGCAAGTAGGTGCCCTCAAGAAAGTGTGCAGGACAATTTTTTATGAGATTATCCTGTGAAATGAACTAACAACGGACAATTGACAGTTTGTGATTTATTTTTCCTTCATTAAAATGACGTGCCAATTTTTTCGAAAATCAATACTTTAACAATTTTAATACAGATACTCAAAGCTACGGATAGGAGAAATTATAGATGTAAATATCCGAGTCCCAAATCTTTTGACATACTCCTAGGAAAGATATGTGTTTTATATCCAGACTCAAGCTTAGTTTTACTTAACAGAAGCGCCTATGCCGAGCGAGAACTAGGACTGAGATATGATAGGATAAGTTGTTTTAACAGTTCTGTTTTGTTTGGAGTGATGACAAGCTTACAGCTTGACCAGGTTCCCACATCAAAGTTCTTACTGATCACTAAATGGAACATCAGTATTAGTCGAATAGTCATTATTTCTAACCACGTGTCGCGTTTACGTTACCACAGCTTTTGCAGGTACCGACAATGATCTACAAGGTGGGCCATAATGAATAACCCTTTAGATATTTTGCTTTACAATGTTGGTAATGACTCGTGCGCTATGCGACATTGCTCCGTCCTGCTGGAACCACATGTCCTGCAGTCCCACTTCATCGAATTGAAGAATGAAAATTTCATGGCTCTGTACCGCTCACCATCCACCGTGACCATTTGACCCGCGTCGTTCAGCAACAGGTAAAATTTAAAAAAAAGTTGTTTTTCTTCCTCGAAAGACTACTTATGAATAAAAAATGATTTTGTGTGGTTTTACATAATTTTATGTACTAAAATAGTTATAACAGGTACGTAAAGTGTCCTCTTTGGTTTTGTGTGCATGGCAGAGCCCGCTTTTGGATTTCACTGCGAATGTTTATTGATGCTAACTGCTGCCTCACTTTTGATTACGCCTCGAAAATACGCTCTTCCATCTCATTCAAAGTTGCTGTTCCGGTTGAATAAACAAGTTCTTTCGTTCTTCCCTATACCAAAAAAATCCAATTCTATAAGGTCGGAAATCATGCAAGCTACTGAACTGGTCCAATTTTTCCAATCCAATGATTATCCTACTCCAATTCTTAACCTCACGACCATAGTGGGGTGGAGCACCATCCTGTTGGAAATATGATGAAGCCAGTTGAATCAGTGGAATGTCCTTCAATAGTTTTGCTAAATCGTTTCGCATAAACTTCAGATAGTTTGTACAATTTAGCCTAGGTGGTAGTTTGAATTGGTCGACTAACTTGTTTCCAATTACACCTGCCCACATATTGGCGCTGAATTTGTGTTGAAATGATTTATGTCTCCTTGCATGCCGATTGTTGCAGCCCTCGTATGAAGATTATGAAAATTTGTGATCCCATCTCTTGTAAACTGAGATTCGTCCAAAGAATTCTGTTAACAAACTCGTTGTCATCCAACCTCTGCACCAGCAACCAGTTAGAAAACTTAACTCTCTTGTCCAAATCATTGGGAAGCAACTCTTGTACCGGTGTATGGTGGTATGGATAAAGATTTTCTCCACACTAGAAATTTTATGTCTGGAAGTATTTAATTGCGAAGCTAAGCATCTGGTTCTGATTGATGGATTGGTTTTAACAGTTTCCTGTATTGTTTTGTCAGCAGAAATTCTTTTTACATGTGGAGTTCCCGTGTTAGGTCGTGTATTCGAAACTGATCCCGTTTCTCGAAGCCTTCGATACGTATTTAGAAATACTCTTTTATTAGGACGTCGTCGGTTATGATAAAGTTTATGGTATCTTTGTCGCGCACTAGTTGAACTTCCATTGCATAGCCCATAAACGTAAATAATGTCTGCGTATTCTTTGTTTGTAAATGCTGACATTTCAAACAGCGTTTCTAAGCAGCTGTAAAAAATTAGACTGACTCTTTCTGAGAACTTTTAAGGAACAAGGTAAGAAAATGAGGGCTTTGACAGGTAGGAAAATAAACGAGTGCGTTTTAAAACTCTTCAACCCCTTTTTGCCACCCATCTTTGTCCCTGAATGCATCCAATCTGTTGCATCAATTTTTGAAATCTTTTTTGTGCTTTAACTGACATCTGTTTTCTACAGTGATACATTTTTACACCGCACACGGTCTTTGAAAACAGCTGTTTTGTTCCGTTTTTTTTAAAATGTTGTTCAAATTGGTGAATGTACTAATCTGGTGAATAGTTTACTTTACAAAAGATTTAAATACATATTTTTGAAGAGAGTAACCCTTAATAAAGTAAACAATTAATACGAGGTAGGTACATTGATTGCTTACATCAGTGGCAATATATTTGCCATTGCCTTTTCAGAGTAGCAAAATTTTTACTGCTGTCTTGTTACACTAAATGGTGAGGAATTGTTTTATGAAATTGATGGCGAGAATTCCGAAGACAAATTCGAAAATTATGAGGATGTCGAGAATCAGAATTTTGATGTAGCTGATCCAAGAGAAAACGTTGAAGATGTGGATGATCCCATGTCAGATATAAAAAAATTGTAAAGATAGTCGGCTTACAAATTCTGATGATATTATGATATCTGATTTGCCATGCTGCAGCTCTAGTTCCGACCAAAGTGCCCAACTATTTCCAAGCTCAAGTCGAAGTCGGCCAATTTACTTTTCAAGCAAATGTTCACAGACAGTACACTTGAACTTATTGACGATCAAACCAATTTGTATGCTCAACAAAACATAAGCAAAAATTGGAAGAATATTGATATAATAGAACTCGAGGCATTTTTAGGAATAATAGTTTTGATGGGTGTGCATAACCTTCCGTCTATTGATTTATACTGGTCAACAAGCCCGTTCTTTTTTAATGAAGTTATTGCATTAATCATGCCATGCAAAATATTTAAAAAAATCTTGCAGAATTTTCACTTGGCTGACAATTCAATCAGACCCAAATATGGAGAAGCTAACTTTGATCGCCTATTCAAAATAACGCCGCTGCTGACAACTTTGAATTACCGTTTTCAAATCTCTGCTATGGCAACGAAGTCCCAATCAATTGATGAGCGCGTGGTTCTTTTCAAAGGCCGATCCAGTCTCATACAGTATATGCCACTCAAGACAATTAAAAGAGGCTTCAAGGTGTGGGCTAGGTGTGACTCGCTAACTGGATACTTATACCAGTTTGATGTATACACTGGCAAAAAAAACAGACAATACGCCTGAACTAGGATTAGGAGCTTCAGTTGTCACTCACTGAAAGGCACTAATGTTCACTTAGCCTATGACGACAATTTCTTTTCATCTTTTCAGTTGCTTCAAAACCTATACGAAATCAAAATTTATGCAACCGCAATGGTGAGGTCCAATCAAAAGGGACTCCCAAAAATCACGGCACAAAAAGCAAAATGATGAAAGGGGAATATAAGTGGAGCAAGCGGAAAAATGTAGCTTTTATACAATGGATGGATACGAAACAGGTATCCAAAGCTGAAATCCCTTGTCTATAGGCAGTTCAACAGTATACCAAGCGCATGGGTGGCATCTACCTTTTCGACCAAAAGCGTGCCACCTATAGCGTAGGACGCCGAAGCAAACGTTGGTGTTTACGCATTTTTTATTTTTCTGTCGATGCGGCTGTGACAAATACTCATATTTTTCATTCTTCTATAGTCCGGGTGAGGACACAAGAACCATCCCACTTTTATTGTAGGGTTTTACTTGGCCAAGAGCTTATTGGAAGCTTTCAAACAAACAAGGTAAAAAATAGGCCACGTAACATCAAAAAAACTCCAGCCAAGTGAACAAAGAAATCATTTGGTGTACTTGATAAACACAGATTGGAAAATATAGGAGTACATATGTCTGAGGAGATTTCGACCTATCGCAGATGCAGACTTTGCAGGAAAAAGACAAACAATAAAAGATCAAAAATTCAATGCTCTCATTGCCAAGTACCACTATGCATTACTCCATGCTTTGGTCTTTTCCATAACAATTTTTTGTTTTAAATAATTAGTTTTCGAAATAAAATGAACAAAAAAAAATAGTTGCAAGTCACATATTTCCTTCGGTCACCAACAGGCAGCGGCAAATCTATTGCCACCTCACTTTTTTCAAAAATTAAACAAATTTTTTTTTTCTTTCAAAAATTTCTTAAAACACTTTCTAACTAATTCAAAAATAAACATGTATTTTCTTAGATGGCTCCAACTAAAGCTGCCTTATAAAGGGTTAATAGCTATGCAATTTTAAAAAAATTATTACAAAATTATTAATTCTTGGAAAACCACTCTTGTTGTCAACTGTTGTTAGAAACGTTAGTAAAAAATCATAAATTCCTTTTTTTAGCTGTTGTTGGTTTTCCGAAGTTACATGAAATCTATGGGCTTTTCTGCAAACTTGGTGATGATTTTTTATACTACTATTGTTACAGTACTAAGGAAAAAATAGTAAAATGTTATATTTATTACGCATTTTCTGGAGAAAAGTGACATCAAAGTCAAAAATCAACATGGGCAAGAAAAATGGAACTGGTTTAGAAATTGGATATCTGAAGACCCAAAAAAGATATCAACATTATTTATACACAGTTACAAAGGCTGGTATTTTTTCTAAAAATAAAGCCCTAAACGAAGTTCCTACCATCAGTATTAACAGAGCAATTTCCGTTAACATGGGTCGGGTTACATCAAAGTAAGCCTTTTTAAAATCCTCGATAAATGATGTCAACATTGTAGAACGAGTTTTTTCTTAGAATATACCCAAAAATCATTTCCCAAATTATCCTTGACAAGTTAGGGGATACCCTTTAAAATAAAATAATATTTTTCTTCATTTGAATTCGTTATTATATAGGCGGAGCTCTCTAGTAAGTACGTAATGAAATAAAAAACTAACAAATGAAGTTTCTAAAATTGGCACAGTTTAAAGGGTCCCCGTTCTTAGAAATCGAACAGAAGTTGTTAACAATCCAATCGCTGAGACAATTTTTCTCTGATCAAATCTTTGAAACGAGCTATTTAACAGTCCCTACCAACTCAGGTTAGGCGGCAGGTCTCAAGTCATGTAATCTCTGCAGGTTTCTCACCAGATCTTGTTGACTTGTACGCTTGAAACAATTTTCAAATGCTGATGGAGGAGTAGCACTTCTCTATTTCCTCGATAAATCTCTTTTGGCATTGTCTTACTCCAGTAATGGTTATTATGCTTGCTCAAAAACCCAGAAGTAAGCCTCGTCATTTCTCACGATTCTTCGATTAAAATTAGGGTCGACTTCATGTGCTCTAGAGCTAGTGACCTCTCACCGCAAGCCATGGGCTCGTGGCTTTAGCATCTGTATCAGCTTGATCTTAAAAGGGTGTAGGCAGAGATCCTTATGAAAAATTTCCCAAATAATGGATGGACAGCTATTGATGCCAAATTGGCAATTCTGAATCTTTCGCAACACTTTTACTCAGAGCGCTTGGAATTATTTACGTTGACGCATTGTTGGTCTTGCGTCATGTTAAGTGAATGTGGTATGAAATTTATTCAGAACATGACTAATGTAGAGCTGACGCAACCTTATATACGTGTGGCGAATTTAAGACCAATTTTCCAGTTTGAATGGTATAATTCAAATGGCATTCTTTTTGGGTAAGTCACATTCGTACTGCCACACAATACTGAACACAAATATTAAAGAACTTTCAAAATGCTAACACGATTTGAAGGTTATCGCTATTGAAGGATCAAGGAGCCCTTGACTTTATAATTTCGATAAACACGGGTTACAAATTTAATCGGGTAAAAAATTGTTGTAATTAATAAACGCATCCGTCTGTTGCTGCTCCTGATGACTAGGAAAAAAAAGGCCAACTCCGCATTTGTGGCCGGTTGGATGACAGCTGTGCGATATTCGCGGTGGCTTTGCATAGGAGAGTCGAGGAAATAGTGTTATTTGTAAACATTAACTAGGTACAGAGCCGGTATAAGAGGTTATTTATAATACTTGTCGTCTTCAAGATTGTCCCCTTTGCGGAGGCAAAGTGTGATAGCGTTTTGATTATTATTAGTACTCTGTCAGCCACTATTGTAAAGGCTGCGGTCTTAACGGACAATGACCTGGATTTGGGTTGTTGGCGTGCGTTTCTCTGCTTGTAGGTGCAAAGCGAACAATATTTACATTTGTGCTTTCGATTCTTGTCGCTGGTGGAGCTAATAGTGGCCGGTTGGAACGGTGCGACACTGCTCGTCTGACGTTACATGGCACCGAAAAAGATGAAACTGTTGTGTCTCAAATGCTAGTGGACTGGCTTCCAAATCGGAAGGTTAGGTGTTCGTATCCCAGCTTCGCCCGATCGCCCGAAAGAGATATTCATTTTTTCAAATCTAGTAAGATGAGTAGTTGACTAGAAATCAACATCAAGCCAACTTCCACTAAGAATTTAGTCTCCCCATTGAATGTTGTATGCCACCCATTGAGCGAAATAACCACTGAGTCCAAAATCTTTCTTTCTCTCTATATCCCATTTTCCAAAAAACTTAACACATGGTGAGGCTGATATTAAGTACCTACTTGAGTGTTAAGTTCTTTAAAAAAAAAAGAGGCTCAGAGCTGAGAGGGATTTATTAAAATTTTGATCCTAGTCCGCTCTTTCAAGATTGACTATAACGTAGTAGTACGAATAGTTATGCCGTCGGTCATCATAGAGGCTAAGAACCAGAGGAATGGTCTTTCGTGCCAAAACTGAGGCAGAAGTTCATGAGATGGAAGCCACTGACGAGTCCCTCTGATCTGCGATTTAACTGGCCCGATAGCGTTAACGGCGTCTGTTTCCTCATCCTGAAATTTTATCCGACTGTCATAATGAATTTGTTTTAACCGCAGTGCATAGCGGTTAATGCTGTGAATGCTTAAAGGCAAATGCCTTTGAAATCTGGGGGAAAGCTTTACGTTGTGCCTAATTGTTGTAAATTGAACTTGATTCAGGCAAAGAGGATGATAGCCCGTCCTGATAATGATAGTCACAGAAGTTGTTAAATTTGTCAGCAGGAAGTAATTGGAGTAGAAAATCTATGTAGTCCTATCTGGGTGTTTCATTCTCTTGAAGACTTCAAACAGAGTAAAATGAATTTTTTTTGCTAATGGGCTTAGCAAGATCATAAAGGTCCTGCGTTTAATACGAAGCCTTCAGGATTTTCAAGCCAATTCAATCCAGTAATGTTTTTATTTTCAGTTTACTTTCCAAACATCGGTGTGATGTAAGATTATGGTAATTACCCTCCAGTGTATCTGACAAAAGCCTCAAACTTATTAAACCTATTGTTGCCCTGGATACTTTGTGGTTGTGTCAGCAAAGTGGTCCTAATCAATGATGGCCCCTCTGAACAGTCTTACACACCGTATGGTGAAGGAATACTTATAAATAGGAAAAGTGAACAACCAGATTGACAGTAGATGGACCGAGATTCTTCTTAATCTACTTAAGGATGTTGAAATGAGCGAAATGCATACCAGCTATGATAATATTTCGTACCTTTGAAAGGTCTATTCGCCTGAATTCATAATCAAAAGTTGTGTAGTGAAGGATATACTTTCCAATAATACCAACAAAGATGCGCTCTTGTTATGTCTTGTGGTCTGCAGAAGCTGTTTTTAGTTCCGTCGTATTTCTCTTCTGTGGAGCATGCAGGCATATTAATTTGATGTCTTAAGTCTGGCTCCAATGACAACCCCGCAATCATAAAAACTCAGATTATATTTCCACCAACTGTTTTGTTTTGCTAGTGAGCAATGCTGCATATCGCCCATTATTTGGTAGAATGCAGATCTGCAGCGGCTTAGTAAAGAGACCAGAAAATTTCTAAACAGGTCACTTAAGACTAATTTGGTGGAAGACTGGAGTCTTTACAGATCAAAGCAAGAAGAATATAAGACGTTAATTTGAATTTCGACGAGTGCCGCTTATAAACACTTTTGCGAAAATATCGAAACTCGGTGAGTCAACGAGGCTGGAATCACTCAGAAAATCTGACGGAAGCTACACTGGGCCGAAAGTAGAGACTCTTCGCCTCATGCTCATTTCGAAGGTAACCTAATCAGAATCAGCTCATAAATAGTTCCTATTAACGAAGCTGCTAGTGAGGTGGATATGACAACTCGTCATAGCTGGTATATGGTATCTCATCGGTTGTTTCGAAGGATGAGGCCATTCGGAAGCATTCCTTTGACGGCTTCAAGTCGCCTAGAACAGACATCACACCAAGTGTATGAACTCAGCACACGCTCGGATTCCCATATCCATCGAATGTGCTGGGCCGCATAATATGCGCTAGCATTTGGGTGAACACACCGGACGATGGTTTAATGTTTCATCTTGGGTTTTCCAATGCCCAACTTTCTGCTGCGTAAAGTTTAATGTTTCATATTTCTTTACTTTTGGTGAAACATGTAATTTAAGGTAATAAGTAGAACTGTGAGTTAAAATTGTAACTAGAATTAAGTTGAACCAATGAAGAGATATTCGGCTCCATAAAAAATCTGCATTGATGGCATATACCCAGTGATATGGTATTACACCAGCTGCTGTTAACTCTGAGCAGCGCGCATTCAACGTGAATGAAGAAAAAGTTTCCTGCCACTCTGCGTCCCTTAAAAATGTTTAAGTTAATAAGGTTGAGACGGCTTTGATTGGGGGCAGAATAAAAGGATCGTCTCAGGGCAAACCTCAAAGAGCAAATCGAATAAAACTGGTCGAGGTCGTAAAGAGAATGAATGAAGGAGATAGGTTATTTGTGGAGAAGGTAGAGTCGGGAAGGAGATTGGTGCCGCTTATGTGAAAAGGCGATGGATTGGCATTTGGGATTATTAAGTTCCAAACAATTATTGAGGCTCCAGATCACTATCAGAAGAACTATCAAGGTCTTTTTGAAGGGGGAAGGAGTCGTGGGGTGAGGAAATGGTTTTGAATAATTTGGTATCGTCGGCGTAAAGGGAGACAGAAGAGTGTCTGATGATCCTGTCGAGATCATTTATGGTTAATATAAAAAGAAGGGGACCGAGATGGCTGCCTTGTGGAACTCCAGAGGTGGCCAAAAATGGAGCCAATTGGGGTGACTTAAAGCGAACACTGCAAAAATTGTTTTCGAGATAAGAGGATATCTATTTTAGCAGTATGGATTCAAAGCCGAGGGCTGACTATTTGGGGAGTATTAATCGATGAGAGATTTTATCGAAAGCATTGCTAAAATCGGTTGCAACTACATCGACTTCGTTGCCATTCTCTAGTGCAGAGAGGGAAAATGATACGAATTCAACGGGATTTGTGGCGGTTGACCTACCCTTCAGGAAGCCATGAGGTCCAGGGGGAATAAGTGTTTCGCATCATACAAAATACTTTCGAAGAGTTTGGGTATATGGGAAAGTTTAACGATTTGACGATAGTCTGTTATTTCATTCTTTGATCCCTTTTTGTGAATCGGAGTTAGGAATGAGGTTTTCTGTGCCGGAGTGAGTTCTTCTTTCGCCTATCGAAAAGAATTAGAAAAGGCAAGGGAAAGAGAGGAAGAACATTTATTAAGAAATATGGAGGCCATCTGGGCGGGATGTGAATTCGTCATTAAGTTGGTGTAGCTTATATTCGATATAAGATGGATCCAAGGTGTGAGAGAGAAGTTGGCCATTGGAGAATTGCAGTAGGTAATTAAAATAGGATGGGCCTGGTACAAAGGAGTCGGAGTCTGTTGGATCATATCTAGTGCACTAAAGCGCACGCGGCCCTAGCTAGGTGCACTGTCAATCCTCTCAACACTGTGGTGGTTCTCTTTACGACAAGGAGGAAGTTGTTTGATCTGACTCATCTAGTGCATAAAGCCATCACCATCCAATTCTCCAAAGACGCTAAGCATTTGGGTGTCATCCTGAATAACAAACTTCTTTGGACTAAGCGCGTTACGTCGAAAGTTTCTAAGGCGCTATCGGCCTTCAGGCATTGCCTGTCACCGAGAAGTATCCTTTGGATCTACATGGCTTTGATAAGGATTTTACCAGAAGACAAAGAACGGCCTGTTTCTGCTGCATGCAGGCTTTCGATTGCCTGCCTGGCTCCGCTCTAGACGCATTGATGAATCCTCCTTCCCTTGATATTCATATCATAGGCTGCTCTCTCAAAGTTATCTTCCGTTCAAAAAGAAGGGGTTCTTGGTACAACACACACTGGAGCTTTGATGACCTTGCGCGCCGTCTGTCTTCTCACTTTGGACAAAGAACGGCCTGTTTCTGCTGCATGCAGGCTTTCGATTGCCTGCCTGGCTCCGCTCTAGACGCATTGATGAATCCTCCTTCCCTTGATATTCATATCATAGGCTGCTCTTTCAAAGTTATCTTCCGTTCAAAAAGAAGGGGTTCTTGATACAACACACACTGGAGCTTTGATCACCTTGCGTCTGTCTTCTCACTTTGGTCTTATGGACATGCCATCTAATGCAATGACGTCAAAACTCTAGCTGCAGAAAAAATATGAAATCGAATTTCCTTGTGCCCGAGACTGGTTTCGGCCAAAATCTGAGGCAGGAAAGAAATGTAGTCGGCTCTTCACGGATGGCTCCAAAACTGATTTAGGATGCAGAGCTGATGTCTTTCTGGAGGACGACAATGTTAGATATGACTCCTCATTAGGAAAACTTACGTCTGTCTTCCAGGCAGAGAGAACCGGTGGAGGAATTAAAGCATTTGCATCCGTATTGATAGCCAAGCTGCACTTATAGACTGCGCTACTGAACCCTCTCATGACATCCAAGCTAGTAGGAGAATACAAGACTTTACTGAACGCAGTCGGAAGGTTAAATTCAAGGAGTCTCGTCTTGGTACTAGGTCACAATGGGTTCGCCGGAAATGAAATTTCCGATGAACTTGCTAGGCAAGGCTCAGTGGAGAGTTTTTCAGGATCTGAGCCTACGTTAGGTTTGCCTGAGTCCTCGGTTAAGGCTTTCATTGACAGGTGGGTTGGATATGAGCACAACTGCAGATGGTATGACTTTCTGGATTGCCGGCAGACCAAATTAATGCTTTCGGACGTCACTAAGAGGTCAGCCGGTTTTGCGCTGTCCCTCAGTAGTAGCGACAGAGCACTACACTTTTGCTAAGCACTTAAATCACACATACTGCGAGGCTCACTGTGAAAGTCATGACGACACCACGGAGCCTTACCTCTGTGTATGTACGACTTACACTCGCATCGGGGTGCAGGCGCGGACGTTGTGGGTGCTGGTACTGTGGGCACTTACTCGTCTTTCATCGAAAGACTGAGAAATTTCATTAAAATGAATTTGCAAGGAGTACAATGGACCAATTCTTTGGCTAAGAGCTCTATTCTGACTAAAAAAAAAAGTTTTCGGTTGTAATCACCGTTGTACATTTTCTTGCTATATATCTGCTCTATACTTTTACCCCTAGAAATTCATTTTATGAGGATAAGTTCAGCTCTTACTCATTTGCATGGTCACATCACATCAAAAACCAATAACACTCCGACGCAAAATGACTTTTCTCCTTCAGGTTATTTATTTTTGTTTCATAATATGGAGGTATTCGAATTTTTGAGTAAATATTGGCTAGCGTATTAGTGGAATTCACCCAATTAATGGCCAATATCAATTTAATAAAATGGCAATTGCGCAGAGGGTTGTTTACAGAAACGTTTAAATAATACTCGTGCACACATCCTGTGTCAACATTTTATCCCACAGCCCTATTTAATTTCAATTAATTCCCATTTTATGATTACAACTTTACATGATAATTATTTACATATGTCTCCGATAGCATTTCCTTCAGCTCTTGGTAAGTAATAAAAGTCGGGGTGACTATAGGAGAGGTCTATATATGCTCCGGAATTGTACATGAGAAAAAAAAAACTGCTCATTAAAATTTTGTTAATAACCTCAGTTCCTGGCTATGTCCTTAATGAGCAGAGAACAAACATAAGCAACGGAAGCCTATGTCCACGCTACGAGACTTAAAATTTAAATGCCTGAAATGGAAAACAAATTGCAACGAACCTACAGTTACTGTTCCTGGATGAGGGATTTTATGGTTAAATTTCCGAATGGTTCTCGTAGTGCTTTTCGAAGTTGGATTATCAATTAACTAGAGCACAAATTGAATTGGATGGTACAAATTGTTTAATCACAATTTGAGAAGCCATTAACGCTGTACAAATGTTCAATAAGTAAATCGATAATGATGGTAATTATGGCTGTAGGAATACCTTGTTAACATTGCTTGCAATAGAAAACATATACTTGGGCTTATTATGAGTAGCCCTGGTTTTGTACCATGTGAGTGGGTCCACTCCTAAATTAAACTAAAATTACGGCTATTGGAGCAAAATGTACATAAGCTATACGAGTATGTTTCATAGAAGGAAACAAAAATTTGAATCCAGCCATGGGTGTCACGTAGATCTTTGAAAGTTATCAAGGAATGAAAATAAATAACAGCTTTGCTAATAATTAATTTATCTATGATCTGTTCTAAATATGTTAAGTAAGTCGCAACCAATAGATCTACCAAGTAAGACCGGTCTTTAATTTACCGTCCCGTATGATGCATGACAGGGCATAGACACCTATCATAACATTGACAAATTTGCATCACATACTCCGAATATAAAGTCGAAATATGCAGGAAGCAGGTGAGCAGCAGACTCACTTACAGCATACCTACGGAACGCATTTGTGGTCGAGCTTCGAACAGCACCCAGTGAAAAGATTGATGGCACCATGCTGACTTTGGTTGCAGATCAACTGAACAGATGAACGAAATAAGTGCTAAGGCGGATAATTGAAAGAGACTTTTTCCCACGTTAGATGCTGAAACAACATCCCGAATATGCATATGACCATCCGACGTATACCGGTTTCTTACTGGAGCAGGACTAGGTTCATGATATGGGTCTTTAATTGAGTGTGGTTAGTATTATTGAATTGGTTTTTGGGACAAAGAAACAATGATTTACCAGCGTAACACATTGTTTCATTTTCTATGAGGAACAATTATTAGAGTTGAAAGATCAGCGCATGGAGCAACAATTATTAACTATGTACTCGCACCTTAAAGACCAAGCTGTCATACTTTGTTTCTGCGCAATCTGAAGAGTTTCGCCTAAGAAGACATGGCTCCGTATCGGTCATGCATTCGGATGCTTTCGATTTTTTGCGTTTTATCTATTAGCTGCGGCTTTACCAGGCAACAGGATACAAGATCTTGTATGGGTTCTTGAGAAAACCTCTTTTTGGAGTAATTTCAATGGTCTCATTTCTTGTGGATAAGACAAATAATGCGCAGGTTCTTCGTAATATTCATACATTTCTCCGACAGAATCTTGAAAAGAAGTTAGTGTGTGGCTTCTACGACAAAAATTTTAGCTTACATCGTCCATGTTAAATAGTTGCTTATATTGTTTCACTGATAAGTAGTCTGCAGCAGTGACTTTTTCAGACCCTCAGAACCCACTGTCGGATGCATATCTAGCTGCTGTTCGATATTGTACCCATAGTCCGGTGGTCTGCCGTGTCGCACTGTAAATGGTCGACTACGTCCCAACAATCGTAGCAAGTATATTTGAGAGGTTTCTCGCCTCAGTAAACAAACACCTTCTTTGATGAATTATAAAACAAAAACACCAGTGCTTGCCTGCAAAATCTGTTCGGTGTTGTTGCCTTCAGACGTTTTTCTTGGGATATCAGTGATCTCCATGATTTGATATAGGTTGAGTAGGGCATGCCTGGAAAGGGTTCTGAGGGTTCGCTGGTGGTTCAGTACTGCAACAGTTCAACGCTAAATCTCCTCATAAAAAGTTTTTCATAAGATGCGACCCCATTTTTCCTTTAGGGATTCTCTGAACTCACGCATACCATCTTTGGCAGATGTCACATTTGTTCCCAGAATTTTCTGCCGTTTAACCTGAAAGGTCAGACAGTAAACAAAGAGTATTAATTGAGAGTTATGAGACGTTTGCGTGAAGCAATTCGCCGAGATCAGAATTGTGGGCACAGTGCCATAATTTTTTGATGAAAAATGCAACAAATACCATCCAACAGCCACCGAATTCACCTGATTTGGCTCCCTGTGACTTCTTTCTGTTCAATCGAGTTAAAAACCCACTACGGGGAACGGGTTTCAGCAGCCAAGAGGAAGTAATAGAAAAATCGCAGGAAGCACTGAGGGACATACCGCAAACCGAATATAAAAAATGTTTCGAGGACTGGATCAAGCGCTGGCATAAATGTGTTGCAGTCGATTGGGATTACTTTAAAGGGGACAATATAGATTTAGATGAACAAACTCGTATTTTTAATTTTCTGATCAAGGTGGTATTCTTTAACAACGTTTACAAACAATCCGTGTTTTTTATTAAATCAAATCGACTTATTCACTCCATGATATTGCCGTGTCAGTGAGACACCGAAAAGCCTAAAGTGAATAGAATATTGCGGTTGTGCGTAAGTCGGTAAGACAAGACTTTAATCAATCGATTCCATGCCGTTTTCAAGAGCTGGGGTAGGTCGTATTGACAAAAGATCTAAAGCCAAAGGACTACATACGATGAACTTTATTGGTTAAATGACATTGTTTCTGCGTTTGGTAAGTTCAACAGCCGGACGTTTTCCAACAGCAGCCTTTGGGCCGTGTTTCTTACGAGATAATGCCGGCGAAACGTTTATTGTCAATGAAGACAGCTATCTTTTTTGATAAATTGAAACTGGGAGGTTTGGAGGATATGTGGTTTTAATAGGACCGTGTAACTTGCTAAACAGTGCGTGGCACAATCGATATAGTGAGGATGAAGTTTGGTGATCGTCTTATTGCCAGAAATCGCCCCCGATTGTGCGATTTAAAACCTTTAGCCTCTTTTTTAGGAGAGCACTAAGTCTCTGGTCTATACCTGTCAGAAATAGAAGCGAATATTTGTCGCAAAATTGCTGAAATATCGGCCGAATTATGCGAAAAAGTCAAGGAGAATTGGTTCCATACTAGTGCAAGCGTTTCGGTGGAGGACATTTGAATGTTATTATATTCCATAACGTTATTAATCATATTACTCGTAATTTCTCGCTAATACCTGGGAAATCGTTCGTGTTGGTGTAGTGAATAATTGTTAAAACATCTCTGATAGTTGACCAACGGGGATACATAGAATATTAAATAGGCTTTTAATGAATAAGGCTTCTAGTGGGTGGCCATGGTACAGTTGTTAGTGTATTGGCTTCTTAATCGGACGGTCCAGCGTATCCGAACGAACCAACGTTTTTGCAGGTAACTAAAATCATTTTAAGTAGTTAGTTTTAGTCTTAAGAGTTATAAAAATAAATAAGTTAAAAAAAATCCAAGGATTTAATTCCTCGGAATCGTCATAGCTGATCACTTTGAGCACATTAATCGACTTTGTCTAAAATCGAAGAGTGGAGTCTTTGGGATGATATATCACAATCGAAGTCCAGGGAAATGTTTATTACTCGTTAGCTCACTCCCGTATACGATAAGAAATCTTAGCTGGGGAAACGTCATCTCGACACTACCTTCAACATTCAATGCCGCTTAGTAAGAATCATAAATAACAAGACACTAATTTCAGAGTTCCAGATGTCAATAGCTTATTTAAGATGACGATACTAATGGACGACACAATTGCTCAAAACTTGGAAATTTACAACAACTACGGCCGAAGACAACTACTCCATATGATTCCAACCTTTTTTAACGCGTTACCAGCCAACTTAAAAAAGGTTTTTCATTTAAAAAAAAAACTGAAAAAACTCCTTCAATTGTGTTTCCTTTCTGTAAATTCTATTAGCAATAGCTCATAACCTTTTCTCTTCTTCTTCTATTTTATTAATTAAATGTTCAAGCTTTGAAAACTTCTAAATATGTAATGTAACGGAACTATGTCAATATCTAACAAACTGAAGATAAGCCTATGAATTTCCGGGTAGCATGTACATATGTCAAAATTAATTGTTGTTAACTTACTTAATTGGTGGTCAAAGGGGTGGTAAATGCGATTATATGAGAACACAACCGTTCTCACACTAGCCTCACATTATGAACTCCTACCATTCATTTCCACGTGATAACAGCTGGGTGCATAGTACCTCGGGTGGAGATGGGATAGCCAACCCATGTGGAAGGTCGTTGGCGCCAACTGAGGAGAGAGGGGGGAGGAGTGCCATCTCACTTAGGCACTTTCTACTGTTTCCGGGCGGCCGCGGACGAATTCTAAGGATGAAATCAACGGTGGCATCCACAGTTCCAGTTAGGTCGAACTAGTGCTATCTCTATATAAGCTGCTTCAACGTACTTGAATACCTTGTCTATAGGGATTGTAAGCGAACGTGGCAGCACTGTAGTCCGGAGGTGAAACTGGCAACCTGAGTCATAACTGATAGTTGAATTGTTAGCGCGCATTTTCTTTTGTCGCTTCTTCCCTTTTTTGCCGTCAAGTAAGATAGAGTTCCTATTTATAATTTCATAGAAAATAAATTAAAGAAGTATCGTAAAGGGTAAGAATTAAAATCAAAAACTAAACGTAAGTTCTATAAATATATACATGTACATACTAAATAATAATTGAAATGTTGTAGGAAAATTTAGCTGATTGTCATCGTTTACCCATGCTAAATAGTCGGCTGAACCGACAGAATAAAAGCTCAAATTTTCGGAAATCGTTTTGTTTTATTTGTTGAAATGATTTCAACAGGGATCTCAACACTAAATCAGGGTGTTGGAAAACAGTTGGTGGCATCACTCACATCTTCGAAGCTAGTTACTGACTCCGGAATTTGGTCCGGTCTCTTTTGTCCTAGGGGCTTGGGACTCCAGATTGGGGGTTGTGCGTGGTCTTAACTGCCTACCCTCGTACGAAATTTAATTGTTACGAAGCTATCAATAGCCTCGGATAAGGACGGGTTCACTGTTGAAAATGAACAAAGAACAACGACTTTCGGATCTACACGTGGAATGTTCGGACCTTGAACAGGCCACGTGCAGCCGAACAATTAACGGAGGCCCTAGACTGCTATAAAGCAGATATCACCGTCATCCAGGTAGTGCGGTGGGATGCCCTGAGCAAAAAAAAAGATGAAAAAGTGAGATGTTTACTACGGTGATTGCTGCAGGGAACGTAAGCATCGTCTATTTGCATGCAGGCTTGTTGTAAGCGGCAGACTTAAGCAAGAAGTCTTCAGCTTTCCACACGTGAGTGAACGCCTTATAACAATTCGTATCAAAGGTAAATTTGCTAACATTAGCCTTATATGCGCTCAGGCTCCAACAGAGGAAAAGGACGATGCTACCAAAGAAAGTTTCTACGAGCTCCTCGACAAAACCTACGAGCAATATCCGACGTATAACGTTAGAATTGCCCTAAACGACTTTAACGCAAAAATTGAAAAGGCGGAAATCTTTGGTAGCAGTGGCTCAAGTGGTTGTGGACTGGCTTCCAAATCGGAAGGGTCGGTGTTCGAATCCCAGCCTCGCACGAAAGACATATTCATTTTTTCAGTTAACGAAAATCAAGTAAGATGAGTAGTAGACTAGAAATCAACATCAAGCCAACTTCCACTAAGAATTTAGTCTCCCCATTAAATGTTGGATGCGACCTATGGTGCAAAATAACCACTGAGCCCAAATATCTTTCTTTATCTCTCTATCCCAGTGTATTCACACCCACTTGAGTGTTCAGTTCTCTTAAAAAAAAAAAAAAATAACAATCAGAAGATATAGCCTACACGACACCACGTCTGGAAATGGATTCATGATTCGCTGCGGGACGTACCGTTACTATTGTATATCAAGCACACGGTTTCCTCACCTCATGGAACATAGCAGGCACCAGATCAGCAAACTGTCAACCAGATTGATCATATTGCGATCGACGTAAGGCACTCCTCAAGTATTTTAGATGTCCGAACATTCCGAGCGGTCAACATAGACTCTGGCCACTACCTAGTTGCAGCCAAGGTACGTCTACCGATATCTCAGACGCTACAACAACGGGGAAATACTATGAGGAGATTTAACGTTAAACAGTTGCAATCTCAACAAGCCGCCAGAAACCTTGTCGATGGCGTATCCCTCAACCTCTCGAGAAGTCCTTTACCGCCAGCATCAAGTGCTGAAGACCAGTGGCTAAGATGCCGAGAAGCCATCAGAAATGACGCGCTGGGTTTTACCCGGCTTCCACCACGAAACCCCTGGTTTGATGAAGAGTGCTGGCAAGCACATACAGCAAAACGACATGCCTATAAAGCGGCGCACTACAAAACGACATGAGCGGCTCGTGAGCTCTACGAGCAAAAGAGGAGGGAAGAACATTGTTCTCTCTGGAGAAAAAAGAGGGAATAGAGAGATCCTGCTCTAGGAATAATGTTCTTTTTGCCAAAAGGTAAAAGGAACGTGTCAGGATAATAAAATCCGAACGGAGACCTTGTAATAGAGTCACAGTCGGTACTGAAGATATGGAAAAACTATTTCTGCAGATTGCTAAACGGCGAAGACGATACAAACTCCGCTGTCAGGCAGAGCGAACCATTCAATATTGACGATGCAAGTCAAGAATTCCGTCGACCCAACCAAAATGAACTGAGGATAGCAATATCTAAAGTGAAATCGAACAAGGCAGTGTACCCTCCGAACTATTTAAGGCAGCAGGATATGACTTGGTAGAGAGCATACACAAACTTATTTCCAAGATTTGGTCGGATGAACATATATCTGATGAAAGGAACATCAGCCTCGTTTGCCCGGTTCACAGAAACGAGAGCCTCTAAACTGCGCCAACTATTGATATATCAGTCTCCTAAACATGGCATATAACATCTTGTCTGCCATATTGTGCGAGCGCCTGAAACTATTTGTGAACGATTTGATTGGACCCTATCAGTGCGGTCTTAGGCCCGATAAGTCCACAATTGACGAAATATTCCCACTACGGCAGATCCTGAAGATAACACAGAAGTTCAGATCGATACTCACCACCTTGTTATCGATTTTAAAGCGACGTATGACAGCAAGCTTTACAGAGCCATGCCTATTTTTGGCATCCCTGCCAAACTCGTCCGCATCAAGGCCGGTAACGACCTAACCGAGACCTTTGATGTTCAAAAAGGATTTAGACAAGGCGACGCGCTGTTAAGTATGTGACTTCTTTAACATCATCAATATTGAAAGAATTGTGCAAAACTCACAAGCCAATACACGAGGTACGATCCTTCAAAGGTCTGTTCAATTGCTTGCATACGCCGAAGATACTGCTATTATTAGTAGAACACAGCGAGGTGTCACTGGTGCGTTTGCGAGTAGAAGAACAGAAGCGGCAAAAATGGGTCTAGCTGTAAACGAGGGTAAAACAAAATATATGCTGTCAACAAGAACGGACATCCAACGTCGAGGAATCGGCAAGAATGTCACAGACGACAGCTATAATTTTGAGGTAGTAATGGACGTTGTCTACCTCGGCTCTGCTATCACATCTATAAACGACATCTCTGCAGAAATAACGCTTGCTAATCGCTGTTTCTTTGGACTGAGAAGGCAACTGTGTAGTAAGGCCCTCTCCCGAACAACCAAGGCAACTCTATATAAGACCCTAGTTGTCCCAGACCTGCTCTATGGTTCCGAAGCATTCTTTAGAAGACGATTCAACGATGAACTTTACGAGCTGTACAGCGACATCGACCTGCTCAAAAAACAGGGCATTCGGCGTTTGAGATGGCTGGGATATGCAGAGTGTTCGACTCTAATCCGAACGGACAACGCAGTAGAGGAAGACCTGGCCTTAGGGTTCGCGCACAGGTGGATGGGAACCTTAACCAACTTGGAGTGTGCAACTGGATGCAAGTAGGCACAGACCGCGCGAATTGGTTGAGGTCCAGGTCCATTCCGGACTGTAGCGGCGCCTAAGTAAGTAACCTACTTAATTAAATAAATAAATAAATAAGTATTGGACCATTTACAGTTATAACTGTAGTGGCCATGGACCAGCTAGTAGGGGTAAAGCAAGCGCTTTGTTAGATACTTTATTTTTGAGCCAGTTGAATTCTAAATATGCGAGTATGGTGCAAACGTCAGGACATTGGGTAACTTAAAAAAAAAATTCGGTAAAGTTCAGCGGGTTCATAAATTCTGGTATCAGGCGCCAGTCTTCAGAATTTATTTTGATTCCTGATTTGCTTAATTGTTTTGTTGTCTTGAATTTGAAAAGTTTTAGGTATATACTTGTATGGGAAGGTGCTTTTTGCACTACTAGATCGACCTATTAGGCAGGGTGTAAGAGTATAACACCAATCAGATATATATTGTTAATATATAAGTTGTCCTTTAATTTATATGGAGTTTCCTACCCCGATCAATTTGAATACCAATTTCACTGCTCAATTGCGAACGTAGTACTGTTCCCCTGTTAGATGTTGGATGTTTCTCGGATTAGATCCATAACTAACGACAACTAACTGACATTACGATTTCTCTTTAATTTTCCTTTATATACTCGTAAGCCAGTGCCATCTTTCAGACTTTGGACGTATTATTCACCGAAAAGCTTTTATTCTGCGCAAGTTCCCCTAATTTCTTTACTATTACGAGTACATGTCCCTATTCGTCAACAAAGTTTCGATATAAAACTCGCTCCTTTGGCATCCGATTTCTCAGTCGAAAACGGCTCTCTACCGAATAAAGACGCGATAATCGGACGTTAGTTCTTCGCGATTTAAAATTCCATAAAGCAAATAGAAGTAACAACAAGGATACAAAGAAGGATACCCTACATCCGTACCTATAGGAACAAATGGAGGAAGCATACATTGTGCACCGCCAGCCAACATAGTCCATACGTAGTCTGGATGGTGTTCGATGTATCTCATCCCCACAACATTCATTTCTGCTCAGCTGTTTCTTTCTTCTTCCTTCGTTTTTTGCCTCAGACACCACACTTCGTTGTTTGCATACAAAATTTCTCCTAAAGTGAGAATTTGAATAATGACAGGGATAATGGATTTGAATTTCTGATTGTGATTGTCGGCCAACATAACGTGGTACTATCGGGCTCTGGGTAATCGGCTCGCGAATACATAAATTTGCCCCACGACATTGTCCCATCAATTTAAATAAGCGACTAATGACTGCATTAGCTTACCGCTACTGTGGTCTATTATCGTATGGCAGGATTTCTGCAGTGCTCCAGTTACAAAACAGGAATAGAGAGATAATCCATCTAAAGCGCAAAAAGCAAACAATAAAACCACAGCAACAATAAATAGGTGCTCATTAGTCCCGGTCGTGGTAACGTTGCTCGTGCCGCTTTTTCTCGGAAGTTTTACGGTCGACAGTCATCCACGGATATCCATAGGAAGTAATTTGCTGCTACTACTTTTTAGATTTTAGGAAGTGCAGTGAAGTTTGACTGGGTTATCTGTCTTAAAGACTTTTTCACCAACTTAAAGGATTAAGAGGGGGATTAAACCAGCAACCCTCCCAATTTAGATGAGGCGTACAGTTCAAAATGCGAATTTAAATTTTCAAAGTGGGCCGTTCTAATATCCGGGTTATTTATGCGATGTCATCTACGTAATTGTTCCAATTTCTGGCGACCATTTAGGGAGAAGATGTAAAAAAATAATCGAAATATTAAAAAGTTGTGAAATTTCCCAAGTTTTTCTTTCACGCTGCCTAAAAAGGAAAAAAAGGACATTGCTGGAAAGGACGACTACAAAAAGATATATGGGTATTAATTTTTCATGGTAATTTCACCAGTGACTTGGATGTCGTCGGTCAAGCCTGCCAAAGAAAAGTTGTCCCATCCGGCCGAAACGAAAGATCGATAAAGTGCTTCGTTTTTTTTTTCTGTTTGTAGTATTCTAATTTAAAAAAAGTGAAATGTTTCTCATTTTTTTCCAGTTTAAATAATCAGTGTCAAAAGTTGTATTTATTTGTTTTTGTTTGCAGGGAAAATAAATAATATTTTGAGGTTTAGTGATTTAGTGAAATAAGTCGTTTTTTTTTATTTATTCTAATTTTGTGAAAGTCGTTGGTAGTGGATGGTTGAAGAGAAAAAGTTTACATGATACTGGTACTTGTAATTTTACAGGGATACCAGATAAATTAGACGAAATCAACAAGTGTCACAGGAGAAGAGAAAAGATAAGGATTCTTCAAAATGGTGAGTACAAAAATGCTTTTGTTTATATTTTTTAATTTGAGTGGTTTTCGAGCAGATATTTGAATGAGGTGTTGTTTGGTTTTTTTTTTTACTTGAAATGCAAAATGTGGGAGTAGAGCAATTCAGCTTTGCTAATTTTATTTTCAGACCCAATCTGATACTTTTGGTAGAAAAACGGTTGATCATTGCCTGAAATGCTGTTAAGTTTTATTCTTCAAATTTTCCATTTAGAAAAAGACTCAATATAAATGTGTCACAATAACTTAAGTTCATATCTACGTTTCCCGCTTGTGGGTTTGGCTAAAATTGCAGACCATAGTATTGTTCTACATGCCGCTTAGTACAGCTGTTTTGTAGACTGACTTCTAGCACCTTTATCCAATTACTAAGCATTGCTTGAAAGACTGTTATGTGTTGGATTGTGATAACACTATTATCGGCGAAAAGAAGAAATGCAGTTCGGGACTTCCACAATAGAAAATCTTGGATGACATTAAACTTGGATGGCTGACTTTGTACACTACCCTAGTATACCATAACTTTAACTTAAAATTGTCCGCTTATTAACGTATTTTTCAACTATTTTGACTTTCGTTTTGACATCATATTGCGAGTCATTCTAACATTTTGTCGCCTCCAAAGTAGGCCTCATGATGCAACAGATATGGCAGCATTTTTTTCCATTCCTCGGAGCCCATTTTGAACAGGCGCCTTCCGATATGGTCTTCAGTTTCTTCCATGGCTCTTGTTTTCAGTTTCGGAACTTTCAATGGGCCAGATCTGGTAAATAATAGTGGTGTAGTGTTTATTGTGCTGTTGCCATAAAATTCAATTCATTTGTAGCCCTATACCCTGAGACAATATCGTCGTGTAAAATCCGCAAATTGTACTTTTTCTACAAATCTGCCCATTTCTGACGGACTTTCACAGGCAAATGGTCTTAATTGAACGTCTGTCCCTCTAGAAGAATTCGTGATTTAAAAACGATAAAATTCGTCGATTTCTTTGCATGTCAAGCTGATGCATCCATGCCTCATCACCAATTATGATTCGATCCGTTAATGTAGATTCAGAAATGGGGCGATCCAGCTGTCCCATGAGACCTGGTCAAAGTAGTGGTTTTGAAGAAATTTCCTATTCTTTTGGAACAAGCAGTGAGGGGACGTGTCTGATACCCAAAATATCCAACAAAACCGAACAAAAAACCTGTCTCTTTTGAGCTGAAATGGCAATTATCGAACATGATCACCTTCACTTTTTCGATGTTTTCTTCCGTTGGGAGATCTAAGATCACAGGAAAGCCATTTTTTTTTAAACCGATTCCCCTAAAAATTTTTAGCGAAATTGCATTTGGCAATACAAAATCTAAGGCAAACTCTTGGTTCAATAATTTCGTTCATTATAAAGGTCGTGATGCATTACGGGAGTAGACTGATTCAACTAGCTGCTGTAAACGAACTGGTTGACAGATTCCAACTCAGAGAAAAAACTCATTAACTCCTTTAAATTACAAATAATTCCAAATCCTTCAAGATAAGATCAATGGGAGCCGTTCTATAAGGCTTTTCCCAATCTTTGAACAAGATACGTGTATGAAGAGTATGAAGCTTTACAATATTTTCCAATCCTATGTCGGTCAACCTACCCCAAAACCGCATAGACTGCAATAGAGTTTTCTTTATTAAAAAATACAAAAATTGAGTTTAGACCGAACATTTTTCTAACGAACCATATTCCTGACTTCTTCGGCTTTTTTGAACTAAGCGCATTCTGTCGGTGTAATTATGGGGCATACTTTTTTAATATTATGGCTCTATTTCACCAATAACGCACTGAAGGCCTGTATATTTTGTGGCTTATCATAATACATCAAGAACTTTACATAGACCCAGAAGAAGTAATCGGATAGTGTCAAATCGCATGGTTTTGGCAACTAATTCACTTAATTGAGTCCCAGTAACTTAATAGTCTTGTAGCTCACCAACATATCGTCCGGATTAATGCTGTCCACATTTTCAAAGAAATAATCACTGAGAGTCCAGCAACTTTTACCATTAACTACAACGCGAGCTTTTGTGTAATCGAGTCTCGTCAGCCTTACTCAAACTTACCTTACCTCAAACACGAGTATGGCTATTTTGCCCGTACATACACTTATTCAGCTATAAGTGGCCCTCGTTATTGAGCACGAATTTTTCGAGAAGAATATGAGTCAACATATAGCTGCTCAAGAGCCTAATTCATGGCCTCATGGCTAAGCAGCTGTAGGGAGAGATTTTTTAACAAACCTCTCCACACGGACGGCTTTTGTCATGGGACTACAGTGGCCTTGTTTTAAGGTATAATAAATGCAGGGAGAAGAATTGAGAAAATCCATGATCTCGCACAAATTGATGTCTAAAATGTCTCCTAGGTCGTTAAAAAATGGTCTAGAGGGTCGAATGCCCTCTACAGTACAGTTGCCGCAGCGAATGTAGAATGAGCAGCCCGATTTGGTAGCGTAATTAGCGATGTGACATCATTATTAGCTATGTATGAGTCTCGCACGAATTATGAAGGTGAGCCATATCTTCCTAGTCATGTATACTCGGCTTAAATTTTCACCTACATATAGTGACGTTGAAGCTTAGCTGGTTAAACTCAATCAGAATAGACAGATGGTGACTTGTCTCAGTCGAACTGGCTGCAGAAGGGGCACATTCTGAAGAACTACAACCTAACGGGTTACTAAAGAGGAAAAGAAAACTTGGAACAAACACATCAACGAGTCTTCGAACGAGTGAGCGCTAAAAGCCTTACTTCTTCAGAGGCGATATAAAAGAAGAACAAATCAGCGGAACTGCATGCTTCTCTTCTTTACTGCATACGATGCCCGTACAAAACAGGTGCTACAATCAGTAAAGGTTGTAGTTCGGGTGGACGGAATTTCGATGTCGCGGGATAATTCACCTCCAAGAAAACCCCTAAACGCAAACGTCTTTCCACTACAGTAAGTGTGCCACATTCTCCTCTCTGATGCTCAGATTTGGAAAGGCTGCCATCGAGTCTGAATGACGCTGGCCGCAAATAATGTAACCATGAACTATGGAAAAGCGTTTGAAAATCCTTAAGTTAATTCCGAAAATTCAGTGCTTAGAGTCATAGGCTATGAAACGAACAGAGAATAGCCCAAATTAGTTATTGGATCAGCGTATTTTCTTTATAATTCGTTACTGTGATTTCATGAAGACAGAACTCATCTGTATGCTCAAGAAACTTTTTGGCGCAGTATCAAAGGCAGTGCTATGTTAATAGAGGCTGTTCTGGCAAATACGTGGGCCGCAAATTGTGGCCTTGATGTCACTATTCATTACCGAAATCAAAATACCTGATTTTACCCTACTCGGTCTTAATGGTCAACCGCTTTCACTTTCCCCCAGAGCTAGGTATCTGGGTATCATGCTTGACTCAAATCTTAATTGAATTGAAAACATCCAACACAGAGTGAGGAAGGCATGTACCACCCTCTATGCCTGCAACAAAACTTTTGGAAAGAAATGGGGACTTCAACCAAAGACGAATTTGTTCACCTACGGATCACTAGTATGGTGGCCGGCGTTGAGCAAAGGCTACAACATCACGAAACTTAAGAGGCTCCAAAGAATAGTCAGAGTATTGATTGAGATCCAGGTCAACCCCTGACAGTTTATTGAATGCTTAATACAAACACAACTTAAAAAACTAAACTTAAAATTAACGTTAATATGACTTCAACACTACCAGAAAGGCAAGGGGTAATAAAGCTCGGGAGAGGGAATTTAGAAGACTGGTTTTGGTGATGTTGAAGGCGAACCCATTAACCATGCTGTTTGCAGCTCTCAAAATTCTGATCAAAGGTTCGTTGCAGCCATAGTCGGTTCAGTGAAAGTTGATGTTGATGGAAGAGGGAGCCAGACTTAAGGTGGTGTATTAATGAAACAGGGTAGGGCAGTCAATACAACCAGTGCGCAGTTGAGGAACAAAGAGTACATCAGTAACTTCTCGACGTTTTTTGAGGGGCTGAAGATTAATTAGCTTTAAACTATCGCTGTACGGAGGAAATTTATCGATATCTGTCCAAGGTAGACCCTGTAAGGCAAATCGAATGAAGCTACGTTGAATAGTTTCAATTCGCGTAGAATAGCTTTCATGGTAAGGGGACCAAACTTGGCTAGCATATTCTAGAGACCATTAAGGAGTATGTACCACGGGAGCATGGGTGCTGGACTGCACAGCCTTACGGCCACAGCAACATCCAGGACTCATTACTGTACGGCATTGTCACGTTTCCAACGGACTGTAATACATCACACTCAAACGAAACTTCAAGAAAAACTTACACATAAGATATCCCATCAGAGCTCAGTTGAACAAAGACGAAGTAGTAAAGAACTTCGACACTACCCTGATTTTTCCAGCGCCTTTCAGGCGTAACTGCTATCAATCCGAGAGGCTGGCATGCAACTAGCACGTGACCCAATGCACAAACAAAGCATTGCTATAGTTATAGATAGCCAAACCGATATTAAAGCTATTAACTCGGCTACCATATCCTTCAAACTGGTGCAAGAGTGCCGGAACGAGCTTGCGTGCCTGGGTGAGCGCTTCAAGGTCATACGGCTCTGGTTTCCTGGGCACATTGACATAATAGGAAACGAGCATGCAGTTAAGCTGGCTCAGCTCTGCTCGACTCGCTCAAGGGTTCACATCCCGCTAGGAGCGGTTAAAGGACAAATCCACTCACATTTCCTGCAGAAGGCCAACCTCAAATGGAGGGGGTAAACCATATAAGAACGATATGACCGACCTACGGTAAGAGTAGAACGAAAGATCTACTAAACAGAACCCGCCCAGATACCGCCAGAATCACGGCGATAATCTCGGGGCACTAGGCAATTGGAGACCATGCGGACAAACTAGATATCATTTACAACCCCCGTTGACGCAGTTGCGGGAATGAAAATGAGAAGGAAACTATCTCCCATTTGCATTAATGCACTAAACCAACCATTCTTCGACGGCCTTAATGACATTTCGGGTAAAAGTATACGATATCTAATCCGTTTTCTTAACTACACAGGCTGAATCTAGGCACCATCTCACATCCTTAATAACACACATCCTCAACCAGGTCACACGAGTTGTGATAACAAAAAGGCACATTCTACTGCTACTTGGGTTCATGTTGAACCCCCACCTCTACCTACCTACCTAGTATATGTCGAAGGTAATCGTCTCCTGGAATTCATACTATCGCCTGACGTGCTTGTCAACAATGTTGCTCTCTCGAAGAAAGACAAAAAGTAATCGATTTACCGTCATCCAAAAGCTACGATAGTGAGTATAATGACTGAAAAGTTCGGAGACTTCCACGTCAGGCCGTTGGAACATGAAATTTGGAATTAGATGGGAGGACGTAGTCTTGTTGAAGGAGAGGAATGCGGGAGAAATTGGACACACGTCCGTCAATGTTTTTTTTTTAAATTTAAAATAGAGAAAGAGAAAGGAAGCTGTTCAGAACCTGAATGGTGCCCTCGTCAAGTGTTTTGGATTGACGTACGTAGCGAAAAATAATCTCTACTTGCTTGTTCCTTGTTTGAAATTAGATTTGCAGTGAAAGGCTGGAATCTTTACAGGTCGATGCAAAAAGAATATAAGAAGCTGTCCCGATTTCGAGGAGTGCCTCTTAGAAAACCTTTTGCGAAAAGATCGAAAAACGCAATGGTACAATCAGGGTGGTCAAAATCATCAAAAGGGCTTAAAACAACCAGACTGGAAACACTGAGAAGGTCTGATGGTATCTATGTATACAGAGATAAAAGCAGAGGTTCTCTGTTTCATGCTGGAGTCTCATGTCCCAGGCAAAGCTATCACTGAAACCGCAAGTGAGCTGAGTTTCACAACCTGATGTATTACGTATCTGTCATAGATTGCGGTGACAGATGAAGAAATCAAATACGCTGTTACTTTCTTTGATGGCTTCATGTTGCTGGGAACTCTGAAGAGCCCTTAGACAGGCCATTCTAACTGATTACCATGTTCGCAAAACCGAGTTGTGAATGCACTCTGTGTTCCAGATATAACATGATGATCAAAAGGGAAGATTTTGCAAGACTAGGCTTTATTGAAGGCACATTGTGCGTGCTTCTGACAGCGCCACCTTTGACGATATGTAGCTCCGCCATATAACACAGCCTAGATGAGTCAATAGTTTTACGAATAAGTACAATATACTAGATGGAGTGAAAAGTGACCTCCTTGGGAATTAAAATTTTTTTTTTTTAAATGTTTTTCCATATTGTTCAATATGGTCCCCTTTCAGTTTGATACACTTATTTCAGCGATCTTCCAACTTCTTGATCCTGTCCGAAAAGTAATTTTTCGGAAGGTCTGCAAAATACTCCTCCGTGGCGTCGATGATTTCCTCGGGTGAGCTGAATTTTTTATTGATGAGCCATCTTTCGAGGTTTGGGAAGAGATAATAGTCCGAGCGATCCAAATCCAGTTACCAATCGACGCCAAAAGTCCTCTCCATTCCGCATCAGCAAGTTCAAACACTCTTTTGAAGTGCTCTCGGGTTCGTTTTTTTGTCATGCGCGGCACCCACCGGCAGGATAACTTTTTCATATGCAGAATATTGCCCAAAATGTGGCGTGTGCGCTCAGTACTAATCCTTGTGGTATCTGCTAGCTCGCGCACCTCCACTTTCCGGTCAGCCAACACCATTTCATGTATTTTTTTGACATTGTCCTCTGTAACCGCATCGGAGGGCCTGAAATTTGGCATGTCTGCCTAAATATGAACGGACTTCAAGGCACCACAACCTTTTTGGCAGTAGCAGCGCATTCTGGCAGTCAAGGAGGTCACTTTTCACTCCATCTAGTAATATAACCTTGACTGCGGCCAATATGTAATAAAGGGGGTACACAGAAATTTTGCGCTAGGCCCGTTCTATCTCCCCTCCTATGTTGAAGATTATTCAGCTCAATACTTAACGCTCTCAATTGTAGTAGGGCCTAAGCTCAGGAATATGCAGATGATTACTGATAGTTCCTCATAAAAGGAAATGGTATATAGTACAATTTATAGGTCCTTTGTTGGCTTCATATTACGTTATGCTTATATGCTAAGAACATGTTCATCTTTAACAACATTCGAAAGGCTATTTCAGGTCTCGTTTTGTATTAATGTTTAATTTCACAGTTTCACCGTTTCACCCTGTCCATCCTTAAGACTCATATACGTAAAAAGTTGCCATCATTCCCTATTTACAGTGCTAGTCAGTCTTCCATTTTGGTTGAGCATTGTACTTGGATTAACCACTCTTAGGTGTTTCAGAATTTCAAAGTTTTTTGCATTCCTGCTTTATTTATTTACAATATTTGATCCATCAGCAGTATACTCGTATGTAGCAGATACACATTCGAATTCAAAATGTATTGCTTCTCTGTGGTGATTTTTCAGTGTGTTGATCTATGCAAATGAATCCGCGTCAAGTTTTTTCCGGGTTTTTCGAGTACATATAAACGGATTGGGTTATTAATATTCTTCGGTTCACTTTAAAAACTTTTGTAGTCACACAATCATTTTTCATGCCAGGAGTAGGCTCATAAAAATTCCCCTCTTTTGAAGGCTTAATTTTCATGGAATGTTGCCACCAACATACGAATATTTGGTTAGAAAGATTCGACTGGGATATCGATACCAAACACTTTGTTTATTTTTTTAAGGATCTCCATTCGATGGTTGCTGTTATGTTTTGGTTAGGCGGATGATTCAAAGCAGATTTCAGAATTTATTTTAGTTTCTGAATATTAGGGATTTGACTACTCAATTGGCTTTTGTAAATAATAGTCCTTCCAGTATCCTAGTGGTTGTCTTTATTCTCATGTGTTGAGATATTGACTATTTCTGAGGTTTCGACGAATCGTTGATTTTGCAGTATTTGGAGTTCTTGTACTTTGGTTTTGAATGCTTGCAAGGAAATAAGGAGCGCGGCAGTACATTCCATAAGTGAGTTGTGTAGCCAGTAAAGGATTACAATATTTCGGTCTACATCCACAAGTGAGCTGGGGGAGAAACTGACAAGCAATCACAACGGGACTGGTTGACGGTTTTAAGGAGCAGAATGCTGCCATCAATTTCGTTGGAATACTGGTAGTAAAATAGCGATATAGATAGGGTGATTTGTTCGCTGTTTGGTTTTTCAGTGTTCTATTTTTGAGAGCTCACGCGTGATTCGTGACATGTGTTAAAGTCAAGCTTGCTCAGTTTGCATTGCTATTTCATCGTTAAAAGACTTAGACCCGAACAACGCTTACAAATTATGGAATTTTACTATCAAAATTCCTGCTATATGAAAAAGATTTTTCGCGCACTTCAACCATTTTACGTTTGTCATAATCGACATACTGAGCAAGCCATAGTGGCCAAATTTTGCACTAATTTCACGCTATTAGACGTCAAGCCACCTATCCGTATGTATACGTAGAGTGGGTACAAAAATATTGCTGCTGTTTCTGCCAGTGTTAATGAAGACCGTGATTTGTCCATTCGTTGCCGTTCGCAGAAATTGGGATTGTGTTACTCGACTACGTGGAACGTAAGGATCTTGGCCTAAAACCTTACAAAATACAGCGCGTGCAAAAACTGAAGCCGAAAGGCCTGCCACAGCGCAGAATTTTCGGTGAGTGGGCCTTAGAAAAACAGGAGAAAGATCTGCTTTGTTATCGAAAAATTGTATTCAGTGACCAAGCTCGTTTTTGGTTAAATGGGTATGTTAATAAACAAAATTGCCGTATTTGATACCATGAGCAACCCCAGGCAATACAAGAACTGCTAATCACCCGGCGCCCGGAAAAATGTACTGTTTATTGCGATTTATGGCACGGCGAATTGCCGTGAGAACAATGTTACCGTCAATGGCGCCCGCTATCGTTCTATGATATCGAACTTTTTCTTGCGCAAAATGCACGAGCTGAACCTGGTCGACATCTGATTTCAGCAAGATAGCGCTATGTGCTACACAGCATGCAAATCGTTGGACCAATTGAGAGATGAGTTCGGTGACCAATTTATATCTCGTTTTGGACCGATGAATTGGCCGGTTAGATCATGGGATTTGGCGCCTTTAGACTATTTTTTATGGGATGCGTCAAATCACTCGTCTATGCCGATAAACCACCACAGCCTTGGAAGACAACATTACACGTGTTATTAGCGAGATACCAGCCCATATGCTCGAAAAAGTGATTTAAAAATGGACTCTCCGTACGGAGAACTTAAAAGATAATCGTGGTCAACATTTACATGAAATAATCTTTAAAAAGTAAACGGCAAGCATTGATTTATCAACTCAAATAAAAAACTTTCATTGTTTTTTTGACAATTAAGAACCAAACGCTTAAAAAAATCACCCATTATATTGGGTCTATAACTGCGGTTGCTAAGAGATGGCGTAACTTGTATTATTCCATTGGAACATGCGTTGGAAAGCTACTGTCATTGTACGTCATTTCAGTATATGTCATTCATTTGAAGCGTAAACAACAATAATTTTTTTTCACTCAAATATGTCGAACTTTGTGCCTGAAAAAGTGTTTTTGCGAGGAGTTCTTCTTCATGAAGAAAACTGCTGCCGAAAGTCATCGTATTTTGGTGGAAGTTTATGGTGAACATGCGCTAGCTGAGCGAATGTGCCAAAAGTGGTTTGCACGATTTAAAAGTGGTAATTTTGGCTTGGAAGACGATGAACGTCCTGGGCAGCCAAAAAAGTTTGAACATGAAGAACTGGAAGCATTACTCTATGAAGACTGTTGCCAAACACATGAAGAGCTCGCAGAATTTTTGGGTGTCACTCAAGCAGCCATTTCAAAACACTTAAAAGCAACTGGCTATATTCAAAAGCAAGGAAATTGGGTTCCACATGAATTCAAGCCGAGAGACGTCGAAAGGCGGTTTTGCATGTCCGAAATGCTGTTGGAACGCCACAAAAGGAAGTCATTTTTGCATCGGATTGCTACTGGTGATGAAAAATGGATCCATTACGCAAAAAATCATATGTGAAACCCCGCCAACCAGCCAGATCAACGGCAAAACCGAATATCCATGGCGCGAAGGTAATGCTCTGTATTTGGTGGGATCAGATGGGTGTGCTGTATTATGAGCTGCTAAAACCAGATGGAACCATCAATTAATCCGTTTGAAGAGAGCAGTGGCCGAAAAACGCCCGGAATATGCGACCAGACATGAGGCAATAATTTTCCATCATGACAACGCTCGGCCCCACGTTGCTATTCCGGTTAAGAACTATTTGGAAAACAGTGGATGGGAAGTCTTACCCCACCCGCCTTATAGCCCAAACCTTGCCCCTTCTGACTGCCATTTGTTCCGGTCGATGCAGAACGCCCTCACTGAAATACGGTTCACATCAAAGCAGAATATCAAAAATTGGCTTGATTCATTCTTGGCTGCCAAGCCGGCGCAGTTCTTTTGGGATGGGATCCACAAATTGCCAGAAAGATGGGAAAAAGTCATAGCTTCAGACGGGCAATACTTTGAATAATACTATTGTACCTGTTTTTCTTAAATAAACGTTCAAATTTTGAAAAAATATTAAGACTGGAAGTATTTCCTCAGTGTTTGATGGTGTCAGCTGAGTGGCAATATTTGCATCGTCTATGAATTTTATCGCATGGTTTTGAATCTTGTCTTGTAAGAGCAGAGAAGTCTTTGGTCTCCCTGAACAGATGTGAGCATTGAACAAGAATATAGGGCGGACAAATGTCTTACGTATTGAGGCCAGCGATGTAAAACGCTTCAGGAGACCGAAATATTTCGTAGCGTTTTTGGCGACATCAAATATGTTTGTAGTCATTGAAGCACATACCGAGAATAGAAAGATTTTGAGTGTGAACGCTGCATGTGCCATTCTTGAATAATGACTGCATGTTTAAATATCGCTTTCTGACAGCAGTAGCATTAAATTCCACTCTGTTGGTGATTCCCAAATTAGATATGTTTTTAATGTCGGAGTTTAGTGGGTTTAACATACGCTGTATTCGTCACATATATTATACATCAGAATATATTTTGTAGATATCAGACTTGAAACCGTCCAAGACAAGCGGAAAAATGAATGAATGACACACTTTGTCAAATGTTTCTGAAAAACCAAGTGAGATTATTTTGCTTTCAGCTGATTTGTCGAGATACTGGTCTTACTTTTCGGGGAGATATATCATCATATCATATTGTATCGTCGGTCATTGTGAAGTTTCTCCTTTTCTAGAGATTTCATGAGCCGACGGCTTATCAGCGTTTCTTTGGAAAGAAAGGATGTAAGTGCAATGGGTCTATAGGAGGAGCGAAAGTAAGTTTTTGGGCTGGATAAATGCTGTCTATTCGGAAAATAAATCTTAAAGAAAGTATCAAAGAGAGAAGTTTCCTTTTACCTCACCTCTTCAGAAGCAGGCGAGATACACCATATGAACCACAGGATTTTTGTATAATGGGATCGTTGAGCACTCTTGCTACTAAGTATTCGAATGCGAAAGTAGATTCGTTCCATAAAATGCTCTAGTATAGGTGGAGACGTGACATAATCTGGAAGTGTTAAGCTGGCTGCAAAGTGCGAAGCAAGAAGGTTGGTGTTATTCAAATAGCTGACAGCTGGAATGTTAATGTAAAAGACCATTGGGATGAAGGATGAGACTGAATTTTTTATGTTTTTGGTTAAGGACCAATAATTTCTATTGGCTTTGAGGCATCGTATAATTTTTAGTCTCAGGTTTTGGTCATATCTCACATTTGAGAAAGTTGTTGAAGTCACTTCTGGTTCATTTGAACATTTTTCTGGTTTCCTCTGAAAGACAGAGAAAAACAGCTCGCTTACTCTAGCAGCCTGCAATAACCACTCCAATTGGCTTTTTTGTATCGCTATACAATTCCTTTAAGAGCTTTTTCTCTAACTACGCAGTCAGTATGAGAGGAATTAGCTAAGATTACAAAGAAGTCCGATGAACTTAGATGTGATTTCTCACATCAATAATGTACATGTAAGGTAATCGAAAAAGAGGTGTCATTTTAAAATAATAGAAGAATGCAATATTTTTAAGAAAAGTAATGATATTTTTAGTACAGTTTAAAGCAGAAACTCTGAGAACGCAGCTTGTGAATGAGCCGACTCGAATACCAGACGTTGATAGTCATACCGCCAACACCATGGACTAGTTTTTAACCTCTCACCCTGATAAGTACACCGTCGATGTGCTCTCCCCTCTAAGCTCGTCAAACCATTGTGTCATATCAGCTAATTTCTCGAATACTAACCACACAGTTAGAGAAAAAATTCCTAAAACAACCGTATGGCAATACGAGAAAGCCAATTGGAGCGGACTTAAGACCTTCTTTAGGAACTTTAACTGGTCGTTATGTTTCATCGATAACGATGTGGATGCCGCTGCTGATATTATCTTCGACACAATTCTCCTTGTGACATCCTTTATCCCATATCGGATTAAGAGTATCAGACCAAAAAAAAAAAGGCATGGTATGACTCGAGCTGTAAAGAGGCTGTCAGGGTTAGAGAAAAGTGTTTTCGGTCCTTCAAGACCAACCCGACAGACGAAAACCGAAAAAGGTTTAAACGAGCCAGGAATGACTGCAACGTCTTTCTTAAGCGTTTGAAGTTTCGATGACCAAAAACTGAGGAAAAAAACACTACAATGTCCCAAAAGTAGTAAAAGTTTTTGGCCGTTCATCAAAAAAATTAGAAATTCTGCCGTATCCTCCATCCCAACGCTCATTTACAATAACATTCCATCTGTCAGCTCTTTGGAAAAAGCAAATCTGCTTGCTGCACACTTTGCGGCCAGTTCAACACTCACAGATTTTGCTTTATCTGTGCCTACACTTGAGTGCATCGAATCTTCAATGGGACGAATCCACTTTCGCACTCGTGTAGTAGCAAGAGTACTCAAAAATCTTAACAGCCACAAATTCGTAGGTCCAGATGGTATATCTCCCATTCCTCTGAAGAGGTATTCTTCCTGGCTGGCAAAACCACTGCGTAAGCTTTTTCATCAGTCCTACCCTTTAGGACTCTTTCCGAACAGATGGAAAACAGCATTTGTCCAGCCCGTCCCTAAAAAGGGTGAATCTTCACTCTCCTCCTACAGACCCATTACGTCCCTTCTATCCAAGGTCATTGAAATGCTGATAAACCGTCATGAAATATCTCGAAACATGGAAACTCCTTAATGACCGGCAGTACAGTTTTCGTAGCAACAGGTCCACTGGTGATTTGATGGCATGTCTCACCGAAGAGTGGAACCAAAGCGTATATCAATCTGGCGAAAGCAAGATAGTTGCACTTAATATTTGTAAGGGATTTGACATAGTTTGGCATCAGGTTCTTTTATGGAAAATGTGTGCATTTGAGATCGACGACTCTCTTCTTCAATGGATTAGAAATTACCTTTCGGAACGTTCAATTCAGGTTGTCTTGGATGGTTTCAAGTCTGATATTTACAAAATAAATGCTGGTGTGATCCGGGGCTTCGTTCTGCCTCCGACACTCTTTCTAATTTTCATCAATGATCTCTTGTCTGCTACTTCTAATCCAATATATTCCTTTGCTGACTACAGTGCTCTGTAGAAGCTGTAAGCTCATTAAATTCTGATATTAACAATATAACTAATTGGGGAACCACTAAAAGAATAGGATGTAATGCTTCCAAAACTCAATGCTGTCTGCTGTCGTCAAAGTGAAATTTAAAAACGTCGACATCGATAAACTTTGAATTCTCGGTAGGTGTGTCAATGACAGCTCACGTTAGAATGACCAGAAATTCGGTGTCGTCAAAAATGCTGTTAAATGTCTAGGTTTCCTCAAGCGATGTAAGAAATACTTCACCCCCTCTGATCAGGCCCCAATATATTAAGCGTTCATCCGCCCGAAATTGGGGTACAATGCCCACATCTGGTCGGGTGCGCCCAAAACATCTCTGCACCTGCTAGCTAGGATTCAAAACCGTGTGATACACACAGGTGATACTAATTCATTCAAACAATGAACACCCTCGAATACCTACGTAATGTCTCGCGTCTCACTCTGTTTTATCGCTATTTTCACCACCTGTGTTCCACTGGAATTTCCAGTAGCATTCAACCTTTTCTAACTTTTAACCGTAACACACGTCTCGCTATGTATGCTCATCAGTACACCCTCAAGCCCTCTTTCGGACGTACTTTAAAATATCGTGATTCGTTCCTAAGTCGTAGAACTCGCTTCTGGAATGCCTTTCCTAGTCATTATAACATTCAAACATTTAAAACCAACGTTCACCGGTACCTCTCTTTCCATTCTCCCTGATTTTCCTTTGCCCGCGCTGTGTGCAGTGCAGGTATTTTAAGGCCACTTAAATCCCTTAAGCGCGCGCAACTACGAGTATATCTACCCTGAATTGCTGAATAATTTTATTAGGCAATCACAAGAAAGATTTAAGTATACGAATGGCGGCAAACTGCAATAGATTATTCCAAAGTCTGTCAATGGTTTTACGTATCACAGCTGGGAAATTTCTTTTAATTTAGTCGTGTGAAATTCTGTGTGTTATAATAGTCGTATATATCAGTTCAACAGGGTGACGTTTCAAAATGCTTTCCATATCGCTGCAACGCTAGCTAAGGCAGATATTTTTCTATGTCGAATGTCTAATAAATAAGACAAGACTAATTTAAGGGACTGACATTAGGAAAGTTGAAATTTACATATATTGGTACTACCGCCCATTGGATGGATTGTCTCTATTGACTTTAACACTATTATTCTTTAACAAAATAACAACATCCGTATTTGGTATAGGGCGGCAACCACAGTACACCCAAGTGATTCCTTTAAGGGCCAACTTCTGTTATAAAGCTTAGTTGTGTTGACTTTCATCGTTCTTGTCTGGTTTGGACCCTGATATTTGGTCGCCGATAGTCCTCCAGATTTTTCAGCTAGAAACATAAACATTCACTTTCAGATTGGTGGTATATGTTATATTCCAAGTTATTGGGGCTCTTCCTCTCGAAAGTAAAGTAGACCGACAATTGAAGATTCTAAACATTGTCCATAGCCGATGTATAAAGATGCCAAAATTATCAGTCTGAATATGAGGTAAGTTTTTAGGTTACATAGTAAGAAAGTTTTAAGTGTGTTTAACTTAAAGGGTTCCAATCGTTTGCAGAATGTGGCGAATGTAGGTAGCATTAAACAAAACAGTAATTTTTGGGAGACTCTAATTCTGCTCGAAATGTAAATATTTGTCAATATTATTTTACTCGTATGTTCTTGGTTTCAAATTGACTTAATTAACCCTGCTTGTACCTCAAGTATTTCATTCATCTGACAATTTTAAAGCACATTATATCGGTATGTACACATGCCTAATTCTCAAAGATACATTTACAGTAGTAGTAAGTAAATAGTATCTACTCGATGTGGTTAGTTAAATAATCCACTTCAAGCGCCTTATGGTTATTTTAATGCCGAAGCCGTCAAGGCAGTGCGGTTACAAGTGCTTACAAAGATAAGGGTTGTCATTTGTTGGATACGTCGTAAAAATTTGCATGTAAATAAGTATACGATAGTTAAAGTAAACATCCAATAGGTTCATGGTAAGTAAATCAAATGAAATGTGGGTTGCTTTCAGTTCTTTTTAAATTTGAGCCTTTACATAATGAAATTCAAAAGCAGGATCTTTAAGGCCACTTTAATTTTTTGGTACAACTAAATGGAGTATAAGAATCTTATCTTGATTGTGACTATTCATTTCGACTTACTTCAAGCAGCAGGTCTATTTTGAGACCAACAGGTGCAGCTCACTATAGTAGAATATGCAATATGCAATCTCTTTGCTATAACTATATACTCGCTCGTAACTTTTTCAATTTGTCACCCTCCTCTTCGGTTCATTGATATACGAGTAATATGTATCGCAGTATCATTGGAAACACTGTCATTTCACTGCGGGAATAATTACTTTGGCAATTTTATGCAAATCAAAGTGTTGTGTAAGTTTGTCCCAGTTTCGGTGTCCTTTTCGATGTCATATCCATCGGTGTATAAAAATTATTAATCTTAAACTTTTTTCAATTTCCAGTTGTTCCATGTATGTGACATGTACTCGTATATTCCTACGAATGCTGATAGAGAATTTCACGTCAACGAGTGGCCTTGGAATCATGTCAGTTATTGGTAAATTTATTGCAACCTTCAAACAGATGAGTATGGAAACGTTCTCGTAGGTAATGTGGAAGACGCATAGATACCATATGTTCGCTTTGAATTTTGGCGATCTTCTAGAGCCTTCTATCAGAAGAGCGACCTCAAAGCTGCTGAAAAAGGTAGCTAAAAGGTAGCTACAGGCATTATGTGCCCGTTTTTAAAAGATTAGAGCTACACTGGTTATTTATTCCGTTTTCGTTATCCCATAAATGGAAAGACCAATTCAGTTTGGAATCCCCCATCTTCGAAAGATTGACTCCTAGAATTCTGTAATGATTCGAATTTTTCACCAGTATCAGTAGCTAACCTTTTCGCTGAAAAATTTCTGAAAACAAAATGGCCGTAGGCCGACAAATTTAAACGATTGTAATTATTAAGATCACATTTACCATAAGGAGCAACATGAGCGGTCTTACCCACCCTGTGGCGGGACACTTCTTTTCTGAAGCGAGCGTTCCGACAGTCCGCGATTTAAGTATCATAGCAATTTGATTACAGAGCCTAGCGTCCAGATAAACTATTTGCAGGACGCATAATGTCGCTTCTGAGCATATATTTTTATATTTTTAAACCCTCCTTTGATGACTTGGTTCATCCCAAATTTTAGTGATAAAGTCTACAGTGTGGCAGGTTATAAGCTTTTCCGTGCAGATAGAATAGGTCGAGTTGGCGGGGGTGTAGCCATCTACGTGCGTAATGGAATTAAATGTGATCTGGTTTGCAAATCGGGTGGAGATAGTGATTCGGATTATTTATTTATTAACGTTTTAGGTTGTGTAGATCGTATATTACTTGGTGTTATCTACAGACCAAACAGGAATGCAGACAATACACCCATTATGAACATGCTCGAGAGTACCTCTTGCAGATACACAAATGTGATCGTCTGTGGCGATCTAAACTGTAATTTGTTGAACGCTCAATCTTCTGCACAGCTTGAAGATAGTTTTAAGATTTTAGATCTTACCCCTGTAAACTCGACTACACCAACCCACTTTTCAAATCACCTTCCCACTTTGTTAGATGTCTGTTTTCGAAGCGATGCTCGTAAAGCCCTAACTGCTCCAGGCTTTTCTAAGCACGATTTGATCTTCCTTACCTTTGATATACGATTTGAAGCTGAAGAAAAGGTTGTAACATATAGGAAATTTAAAAATATTAAACATAGGGATTTACAGACTGACGTTGAAAATATTCACTGGGAACAAATGTACTCGTATTATATGGTATCTCCCAACCAGCAGGTTTCCTTCTTGCAAGACAATTTTAGTTGCCGTTTTGAAAAACATGTTACCCTAAGGAGCAAAGTCATACGAAATAACTCTCCGGTTTGGTTTAATCAATCTATCCGTCAGCTTATTGAATAACGTAACACTGCATAAAGCGATACAAACTTGCTGTACACTATGAAATGTTTTGCTCTCTTCGTAATTTGGTAGTCACCAGTGTTAGAACCGAAAAATACAAAATTTTATGGAAGTTCTTTGGATCCAGCAAAACAATCTGGGAAATGTCTTTGGAAAAATTTATGGCATCTGGGGTATGGAAGCAACGTAATCTTGTTCCTTGTGATGTTGATTGTAATTTACTAAATTCACAGTTTTTAGCCTCGCCAACCTAACAAAATACGAATCCTGAATCTGAGGTAATGCCTCACAATGTTAATGACGATAATGATGATAATTTTAACTTTATCTGTTTGACCGATTTAGATGTAGTTGAATCTATGTATATCATCAGTTAAATCGAATACAGTTGGATTAGATGAAATATGTACGTCCAAAGTTCCTCAAACTTATGCTACCGTGTCCTTCCATTCATTACCTATATTTTCAACACCATTATAAAAACCTCTTTTGTGTGAAAAGAGCTAAAATAATGGCAGTTCCAAAAGCGCAGTCCTCTGAGTTTAGACCTATTGCTATACTGCCGTTTTGATCGAAGGTTTTTGAAAAGTCTATATCGACTCAAGCACAGTCTGGTTTTCGTACAAAAAGAAGTTGTAAAACAGCTCTCATACTAGTCGTAGAAAACATCCGAAAAGCACTTGATTCGAATAGTCTTACCTTTCTGACTCTTTTGGGCTTCTCTAAGGCTTTCGATACGGCGGAAAAGCTCATGAAAAATTTTGAATTTTCCTCCCTTCCGATAAGACTTTTGCACTCATATCTGTCCGAACGATAATAATGTGTAGCGATTAATAATAAAATGTCGTCTTTTCTAGGTGTGATCAAGGGAGTGCCGCAGGGATCAATTCTTGGACCCCTGTTATTCTTGTTCTATGTTAAAGAGCTTCCCCGATTGGTTAAATATTGAACAGTCCATATGTATGCAGATGATGTCCAAATCTATCTATCACTTTCGCGTACTGAAAATGCCATAAACGACATGAATGCGGACTTAAACTGTATTCTGCAGTGAGCGGTAAAGTACAAACTATCTCTTAATCCGGGGAAATGAAAAGCAAGAGGAAGCTTGACACTTCGTTTTTTCCAACCTTAACATTGAGGTAGTCGACGATAGATAGGCTAGAAATCTAGGATTAATTTTTTAATGAGGCTTTTACTTGGACCAACCATATATAAATAACGATTGAAAAGGTGTACGGCGGGCTCAGGTTACTATGGTCAACACAAAACTTGATACCTATAAAAACTAAGATGTTGCTCGTAAAGACCTTACTTCCACCAATTCTTCTATACGGATGTGAAATTTTTTTCAACATAGTTTTTAAGACCAAGAGGAAGCTTAATGTGATATACAATAATTTAGCTAGATACGTTTTCAATATCAGATATCATGATCATATATCTAGTTACTCCAAACAAATCATGGGAATCAACTTTGTTAGTCTCCTAAATTGTAGGGCGGTAAGTCTCTTGCATCAAATAATTAACACTCGTGAACCTGAATACCTATACAGCAAACTTAATTTTACCACTTCCCAATAAACTGGCGCTTTAATTCAACCAAGATTTAGCTGCTTAACATCTCTACGGACATTTTTCGTCCATACCACCCTCCTAAAGAATATACTGCCTGTGACACTTAGAAGAGTCCGTAACACAGACACGTTTAAAACTCTACTTTTAAAATACTTGGCCAATGATATTTAATGCGCAAGCCTTTATGCGCAAATATAAATAAATAAATAAAATAAAAAAAATAAAATATTGTAATAAAATTTCTCTATCATTCATACTATTTTGTGAGTGCCATACATTTATAGCAATTGGTTTTTGATGTACTCGTGTAATGACTGAGTCAGATATTTTTTACCAATCGTATAACTTCAAAATATAACTACAAACTGTTTCAATATCTCTTATAGATAGACTAACAGATTAGTAGGTTTACTTTGGTCTTCCCTGGGATAAAAATGGTAAGCACTTCTTATAATCTAGTCTCAGGTATTCAGTAAGAATTATCCTGAGTACTCTTATGATATTAAATAATTTTCATGACGGCGTATTGTATTGTCTAAACCTTTTTATGAGAACGTAAGTTTCAGTCAAATTACTTATGACTTTTATAGAGCAATAATTCTGCACAATCTGACTACTTTGGCAGATCGGCCAAAACTAGACATGGCTTAGTAAGGCTTTCTGTATATGCTGCCATATGAGGCCTTAAAAGCTATAAATAGATGGTGTGCCCTAATTTAAAATTCTTGGTTTTTCTCAAGAATCTACCGTAGTGTAAATATTTGGTCAATTGTGTATCTAGCTTACCGAATTTGTTCGCTTACAAATGGTTTCTGGCAACCACACGATATTAGGGAGATTTATACCGCAGTGTTGCGGGTTTCGTTTCTTTTGAATTGGACAATTAGAGCCGGGGTTCCATTCATGAGGAAACCATCATTCCATAAAATACATGGAAGTAAGGTGAATGCCCTCCCAAATCATCCCCTGTTCCTTTAAATAGTTTGGTACAATATTTTAGCTATCCCCTCCGCCAGTGTTTTATGCTTAAGTTTAAATATTGCTTTGCTATATTTTAAATGGACGGATGGAAATTTTGGCGTTCATCCCCCTGGTAGATACTTCGTTCTACCCGGCAGCATAATTTGAGTCACTCCCGCAGTGTAGCAGTCTAGAAAGAGAGTTGCTCCATATTCTCAGAAATGTGAACGAGCTATAAAATTTCCCTGCACTGTTCTTGTTATTGGCCCCCCGGATTGTTTGGATTGCTTTAGTTCATCGAAACATAAACTATTTTTATATCTGATGATCCCCATGTTTTTGAATAGTGGGGTGAGGAGACATTCTTAGCTATGGTAATATCCTGCCCTTAACTAAGTCAGTTATCCTTAGTCCGTTTGCACTACTAAAGATGTCCCATTAGTAAAGGCTTAAAAAATTTAACTTCATATTCGGGGCATTCTTTGGTACTACCATCTATTTCTTCTGTAGCCACGTAAGCGCATATCGGGATTATGGCGACTTTAATTCTCGTGAGGATTGCTATAATGCGTTCGTTAACCTACGACTTGTTAACCTAAATTGTGCCGCAAACTTTTGATAAATTCAGGAACAGTTTATGTTTCCTTGGACAAGGTTTTGTTATAAACTCTACAGGCGATTAATACTACCATTTTTGTGAGTACTTGTTGTTGGCAATATCTTAAAGGAACTGTATTCAATCTGTTCAGTACCACAGCGAATGTTTTAGTTATCATAATAAAGGCGTAATACTCAAACACAAACTGGAAGTGTGATGGGATGGGCCGGGCAAAAGGAGATTGAAAAACTGTGATATCTGTGAAATGATTATCGAGGTGCGGATTTGTCATACACGGCAGACTTACCCAAGCCCGTATCTGGCTAAATGCGCTAACATAAGCCTAATATGCGGCCATGTCCTCACGAAATACAAGGACGACGCCACTAAAGAATGCACGTCTGTCAAAGGGCTGGGCTAATTGACTTGGGACGAAATGCCACAATACCAAGCACATGGTTTTATTATCTAAATATTAACTAGTGAACATATGGTCTCCGGATCATAAAACGCTTAATCAAACTGATCAAGATCAAGGGCATTCAACGTTGTCAATGCATATCCCGAAATCTCTCCACAACTCCTATGTCGTCTGCATAAAGTACCATGCATCCGAGGCAGTGTTGCCAACGTGCCTTTAGAGACGCCCCAAGTGATGTGCTGGGTTTAGCCTGACCACCACCAAGAAATCACTGGTTTGATGAAGAGTGATGACAAGCATTCAAAACTGTACTGCAATGGTGAATGATAGGCGCCCGTGAGCTTTACGCGTAAAGTGACGAGAAGAATATCGGCTTCTCCAGAAAAAGAAGAAATAGCACAAGAAGTGTGCGATGAAGGTATTGAGAGTTTGTACTAAAGGAAAAACATACGGAAGTTTAACCAAAAGGCAAAATAGACGTATTAAGGCAACATGATCCGTACAAAAACCGGTGGAGTTGAAGAAGGAAACTTTGTAGCAGATTCACAGGCGGTGCTGAGGATGTGGAAAAACTTCTTCTACAGTCTGTGCATACAACGGCGACGAGGCTTAACATCTTGCCGTCAACCAGAATAGACTATTCAGATTAGATAATATTAGCCAACATTTCCATCCATCTTAGCTGAAATCCAAGAAAGTTGCTGGACCTGACGCTTACCGACTGAGGTAGTCATATTCAGAGTTTTGTGGAGACCATACACCAACTCATGATGAATGAGATCTCAGCATCGCTTGTCACACATATTGCATACAAGATCTTATCTTCCATATTGTGTGACGTTTGAAACCATTCGTTTAAATTGATTGGCCTCTATCAAAGTGGTTTCCGTCTAGGAAAATCCAAAATCGACCAAATTTTCACGGTCACGTTTGTGTTGACAGGTTTTATGGGAGAAGATCCAACGCCTCTTAAGATCGGGCTAACTCGAAAGGTTTGTTTAGTGGAGTCCAGTTTCAGCCCGGACTAAAGAGAACAAGAAGAAAATAGGGATTACTCAGACACTTTACGTGATGTTATAAAGGCGTCTTTTGAGACGGTCGTTAGTTGCGCAAAGATTTACGGATTCAAAATCTATGTATAATGGAGCTGAACTTTTTCAACAGTAGGCGTTAGTTTCCGCAAATTACCTTTCCTAAGATGAACAAACTACAATAAGTTCCTTCTGACAGGACCAAATTTCTTGTCGAAAGGAAAGGAAACATTAATGTGTTTTCCTCTGCAAAGGAGTAATATACAAGATTCGTGGCTTGAAACCTGCAATAATGAACTGGATACATACAGTGGGGCTCGGAAACTTAGTGGTGGTGGTGCAAAGATTTGCAATCATAGTCATTACAGATTCGAAGGCGTCTGTAAAAACGCCAAACTTTCTTCCATTCTTGCCTATAAGTCAGTGTTCAGTGATGACACCTAAGCACTCGTATGATAGTGCTGATATGTTTCCTATTTAGAAGGATCAAGCTGTTAGGGAGATTTAGATCCAGTTTTGGCCAGATTTGTTTGGTCGCTAGATATGTTTACCCCACAGTCCACCGAAGGTTTGTTCCCCCAATAGCACACAGCTTTAGTTTGCACGTAGAGAATGGTACACTGATGGCACCTTTTTTTCAGGTAGGATAGGAAGAGTGGTTTCAGTTATGGCCCTGCCCTACAATCCCCTGGACTATCTCTTTGGCCCGGCATCCAACACAGGTGGATGTTGAACTGCTCTGCCATCTGCCTGAGAGATGATCGGCTATCAAGGGCAGTTTTAGAATTTTGTGAAACTGAATGCATGGATTTGATAGCGGCCTGATGAAAAGAAGCCTACACCCCTTACAGATATCACGTTTTTCTTCTACTAAGACCAGACTTCTTAAATCGCCTAAACTTCTGCCTGGAACACGCTACAGTAATTTGGAAGGCAGATGAAGAGTTATAGGTTAAGTTTATCTGAGACAACACCTCAACCAACACCGCTTGGTCTTGGATCTACCTGTGTAGAACTGGATTGACTTCTCGTCAATGAATTCGCCTTCCGCCCAGAAACATCTATTATAGAGGCGATGCTTACATGAAAGTCCTTGTCAAACGTCTTTGTCAATGTATTGAATTGCTATTTGTCCACTGCGTTAGTAGTCACCTCCCGGCTAAAAATATCACGGGGTGTCAAGTGAAACAGAATATCCAGTGCCGCAGTGGGAGTAGTTCATAGGGCTCCGCTTATGCACAGATATGCTGTCCTTTGGACTTTGCTTAGTTTGCTGCAGTTGGCTGCATTGTCGAAGTTTCCCCCTCCCAGTTGGTATCGGTCTTATAACCGAGACGTAGAGCTAGTGGGTGATGCGAGATTGAGGTCCCCATTTGTTCCCAGTTTAGTTTTCTGTCAAAAATAAGATATTCCACTATATCGGAAAAAACTAAGCTAGTACCGATGAATGGGAGAGGGTCTGTGATTGGAATTTCATATATCATGGAAAGGAGGACAAGATTAGTTTTTTTTGGGGGTTTAGTCCCAATCCACAAAGCGGTTCAACGGGTTAATCTGTCAAGAATTGACAGTGCAGGTACGATTACGGATGAATTGACGTTATGTAGAGCTGTTGCCACCGATTTTTCTGTACGGTAGGCATATTGAGCTGTATACAAATGTCGTGGATCAATTCTAGATCAAAGAAAAAATAAGAAAAACTCATTAGCTTTTCTGCATGACAAGGGAGTGTACACCATTTCTAAGTAGTTCCTCGTGATATTTTCTCGCATTAGTAGGACGATATCTGAGGACATTTATAGCTCAGCCGGTATTATACTGTCTGGCCCAGCAAACTTGTATGTTTTGAAGCTTTGAAGCCCCCAGAGAAGTCTCTTGTAATCAGACCGTGAATTTTAGTCGTGGCGGCAGTAGTCCTTTTGAGGCTTTTATTGGCCGTGAATAGGGAGCTACTTGGAAAGTGGGTGACCAGCAGCAAATTGACTGATTTATCACTTTAGGTCGTTTTAGAGCCATCAGTTTTGTTCAAGTTGTTAGGCATCGTAGGATTGGTAGAGAGGATTTTTCTTAGCCGCGAAGACTGGCAGATTTCTGTCATTTTGCCACAGATTAACCTTCAGCTTTGCTTTTCTCAGATGTTCTTTTTTATAGAATTTGAGGGATTCGTTATATGAGTCCCAGTCTGTCACCTTTCTTGTGTTTTTTGCTTGGTTGAAAAGTTTCGTACGAACATTTCTAAGCGGTCTCAGTGCTGATGACCACCAGTGCGGCTTCTTCTTGCCTTTAGGTAGAATAAGAGGCCGAAAACAGGGCACCTGAATTATAAATTGCTAATTCTCGTGAGTTTTGAATTCAATTCCTCTCATTCGCTTTTTAATCTTATCAAATGTAACCTTGCTTACCTCTTGGAATAAGGCAAAAATAGAGGCCTCATATACGAGTGTGTTTGGATATTTACCGAAGTGAACGCCGACAGATAAGAATTGAAGCTTAAAGAGGTGGATATAAAGTAGTGTCAACATTCGAAAAACTTAAAAAAAATATCAGTACTGGTATAGACAGCGGGTGGGACTCTTGGATGACTACTTAAGGTAGTCTACATATTTCAAATGAGCACCTAACAGATGTCAAAAAAACTTAACAAAATATTCATCGATGCAGTGAGTAAACAAGCATCGTAAATCAAACAATTTAGGACAATGCGATTACAAAAGGAAAGAAAAACATATTTTAGACTTTTCTAAAATTCTACGTTCTTCTTAATAACATAAACGTCTTCACCATCATTCGCAAAGATACAGAATTCAATTTAATTTCGAAATTAATTATTCAATTGCACGGAGTGATTAGTCATAACAAATGCTTTAGGGTTCTAATTCATCCAGGCGTTAATTTGCATTGTCATGGTCAACGTAAGTCTCAGAGGATGAACGTAATGGGCTCGAGGGACTTTATCTTTCATAATCAATTCCGAATGCAAATTGTCAATTTCACGAATATTGCTTTTGATGGCATTACAGTACTCAAATGGTTTTCTGTCTGTGAGCAACAGTTCGTTAACATGGGTATTCAGATCACAAGAGATAGATTTCAATTTTTAAATTAATTCATACTCTGAGTGAAGCAAAGTCAAACATGTTATAGTTTTATATTTTGCTGATTAATAATGTCAAGTGAAGTATTAAGTTTCATTTTCAGAATTCACCTGTTAGACACGTGCTTATTCAAACAATTATATGAGCTAGAGGAATTTGGTCTTCTTCACTCAACCACCAAATATTTTCGTGCTGCAAAACAACATATTTTTTATCGCGTTTTGAAACCGCCCTACTAAACCTGAAACGTTCAATACTGCCGTGTGCGACGTCTTTGTTGTAGTTGAGTCGACCCACACCAACTGTACGAGCGGCGTGGAAGATAAGTGACACCGCAAACCTATCCTGAATCAGTCTTTTCAGGCCAAAATAGAGGAACGCTTCAGGGGGGAAGAAGACTTTCAAGCGCACACTCGCATGACATAAGTAGTAGGTAGTAGGTCCCAGATGTCAAGTTGTTGGATGAGGTCATTGCTCTTTTAATATGCCTTCGAGTCAACTTAATAGCGAAGTAGTCCACTCCTATTAGATTCGCCTTGTTGTATAAAATCTCATTGGAATAGAGTTTTATGTACACCGATTCAGGTGTTCTGTAAAGGTGAAGACAAACCCTAAGGCAAACCCTCTCAAAAACCTCAGTTTTTTTCCATTAAGCTTGCTTCCACGTTGAACCACACGAGACACCCATATATCAGTATGGGCCGGATGAGGGCCATGTAGCAGATAACTTTCACCCTCACGTCGAGTTGGCTGCTATAAAACAGACTCTTTGTAATGGCAAAAGCACCTTTGGCTCTGCCCATAGCAGCATCTACATTCTTGTTGAAATATAGATATTGGTCTAGCCAGATCCCAAGGTATCTGACTACATTTCGGCAAGGAAGTGCCTGGCCGTGTTGTCCAATGATCGAGAATTTTCGCCAATTCTTTCTGGTGTCCCTAGCTAGAGGCACTAGACAACGGCGTTCTAAACAGAATTATTTCACATGTCTGGAAGTTGATTTTGAACATCAAGTCGTCGCAAAATCGCCTAATTTGTTCGAAGTCACATTGCAAAAGCACGTTAATGATCTCGATTTTTGGACCTATTCTGTACGCTATCAAGTCGTCTGCGTACGCTATGCCATGCTATCGGTCGTGTAAACATTGAGTAAGATCGGCGAATTACCAGCACCTGTTACAGACCGTTTTTAATGTGATATGTTCCATTAGAAGTCGCATTGCCATTTTTCACGATGAACTGTCTGTTGGTGAGCGGTGGGCCGCCGCCCAATTATCAAAGCTTCGCCCATCAATGACGTTGTCTAATAAAAAGAGGGGGCAGAGCATATTACTAGTCTTATCGTAAACATCTTCAGATGACGCCACCGAAGGTTACTATGATCAGTTACAAGCTGCCGGTCATAGGTCTTGTTGGCGGCAGGGCCACCACGACGCGGCGGTACCATGGGAGTCAGGAGCCTCCCGGATTTCGGGCCTGACTTGTTGAGGTAGGCCCCCTTGTAGGAGCGTCAGTTTAAACTGTTGCTGTAGTTTAAATATAAAGTCGCGGGAAGGGCCTTCCTGTTTATTTGAACCGATGTAGAGTTGCAATAAGTACTGGGTGCTGTGACCCTAAGAACAGTAAGAGGTCAGCCTCGACTCATACCAAGGGTGGAACTTGTCCCTCCAACACAGTTCCAAATTGGTATCAAAGTTATTGGCGGAGAGCAATGGCACGGCGTATCCTTGCTCCTATGGATGTACGGGCATCCCGTAAACTTAAGTCTACACGACAAGTGTTTACGTTAAAAACCAGAGACTATGTGGTGTTGGTGAGCGGTGTTATGAAGAATATACAAAAGTGGTTTACTGATGCCCAGTCTAATCAGCCTGTAGAAAAGTCCCCCTAACCATACGGTTTCGAAGGCCCTTTCCAAGTCAACCAGACAGGCCCCAGTACACTGGGTTTTGCGTTTATTTCATTGGATATCTGATATCAGTTTAGACGCGGCATGAATGACATCATGTCCTGCCTTGAAACCGAATTTATTATCTGGAATTGTATGTTTGTTCTCAGCCTTTTCGAACACCTGATGCTGATATTCGGAACGAGACTTATCGACGGGAGATTCGCCGGAATGGATGTATCTTTAACCCTCTCAGCGATGGGATAAACCACCGCTGTTTTCCCATGCTCTGGATAATGTGCATTATTCATTGCATTGTTAAACAGGGTGGTGTAAATGTCTACCGCTTCTAGAGGGAGATGTCAAAGCACAATGTGTGGTATCCCATCGATTCCCACCCATTTTTTACTTCTTATTGTGTCGAAGATCTCAAGGAGTTTGTCCTTTGAAACGAACGGGGGTAGGTCTCCTTCATTGGCGATGATATTATTTGCCATATTCTCGTCGCTGAACTGGGTGAAACTCGAACTCTCGAATCGCCAGTTCTGCATATCAATTACACAGTTGCTCCCATGGCCTCAACCTTCTCCTGAAGGATCTTCGATTACAAAGAAATTATCATCATATGCGATTTCCCTTGGATCTATGCCTGCAGAAGTCAGTAGATTTTTTCTCCGAAATATTTTATTTATTTGCGGGAACATATTCGGGTTGCCGGAATTTACAGCCCGAAATCTATTGAATAAAAGGGATACATCGACAGTTATGATGAAAACGCTGTGGTAATTGAATTCCTTTGATTAACAAACCCCTGTTCTCTAGAATGTTATGACATTGCTAACATGCCGCAATATTTGCGGGAACTTGCAAATTAAGCGCCTTAGGTGTTCTTCCACAGATAATCGTATACAATAAGGAAAACCGTTTTCCGATATGCATTGAATTGAGCCCATCCCCTTAACGTCTATTTAAATTGCTACACATAGTGGAGGTAAGTGGTCAATTATTTGTTCACTGTTGTTCTACTAGGTATCGATCCAGTAACCTGTTTTTTTTGACAACCGGTTGGAATGGTGAATGTTTACCATGATACGAAGATATCTTGTTCGAAAAATGTTCTTTTAACTAACTTGTCCTAAGAGCTTTACTCGTAAACTGACACTATATTGACAACCCAGCTGGGCTGTTGTCTAGATTTTAATTGCTGTTTTCTGAAATATAAAATCTCTTTAACTTTTCGCACCTGGTGTTGAAGTGTTGAGTTTTTGAGAATTGCCTACATTACGCCGCTTATTTCTGCATAAGTACGAAACTCCGCCACGTTAGAAATTTCAAAAATGAGAATAGCTTCTTCTATGTTCTGAGATATCGGTGACTGCATACCATTGAAAAACCTTACTGACCTGAATACAACTAATTTCGAAACCGATGAAATCACTACAAGTGTAGGACTAACTAACAGATCTTCGAAGGGTTTGGATGACAGTGGCTCTTCTTCTTTGTTTTCTAGGTGGTCCAGAATGAACCTGGGCCTCAATAAACAGCTGGCGGAGTCTTGCGCTGATTGTCTCCAGTTACGTACATTAAAAGCGATACCCAAGGCTATGTATTTCTTTATCACAGTTTCCTTTCGGTATGGATTTGAAGATACCATGCATCGGAGATGTGATGTTCATTCGCTTATCATATTCCAGCTATCTAAGCGAATAAATTCTAGCAAGTTGAATATCAGGCAAACCGCTCGAATTCGCATCACTCATGGGCACTTTTGTCCGTTTTTTGTTTTTAATGAAATGCATGCTTTCGCGCCGTACAATAGGACAGAGGCTTATACCATATAGTCTTTGCTATTAGTAAGAACGATTTATTTCCCAGTTGCATTCTTAGTCTCGCTTGCAGTCTACAAATGTGGCACTGTTTCAATTTACTGCGAGGAGCAGATAGACAGTCTCTTACCAGCTCAAGCCGCGGTGCTGAGTGTTCTCTCTTTTTGATAGCATATATAATATGATGATGTTAGACATTCACCACTAAATCTATCTTTGCCGCTTCTACTATAATGGTCGGAAATGCTCCAGCAAAAGCACATGTTAGCGGTTATATAGACTTTTAACTTTGCCTTTTGCATTAGCCTCTGAGTTTTGCAAAATTTTTTCAACAATTACAGAACTTCACATGTCAGAATATCTTTCTGACAGCATATGTCTCGATGGTGGCAGTACCAACTTTTATCGAACAGTGAGCGTTACTCATTTTCATCTCACCTGTACTAACGAGTTTCATGGGGATGACAAAACTGCACATGTCTCTATATAATATTCGTAGCTCGTCACTCTTAATACTGCCATATCTAGCCTGGTGAATGCACCTTACCAAATCAACCCCAGCTGCTATGAATATATTCCATCCACTTAAACAGGCTTATTGAGTCAAGCTGAATCGTTCATTCTATCTTAAAGCGGAATATTGGTCCTCTGGTCCTTAGGGTCAGTTTCCAAACAGTTCCAAAGCCAATTCAGCGGACACACGTCATTGTCAATGGTCGTTTGCCTTCAGCTCCTGGGTCAGTTGAATTTTATACGGGTGCAGGCCCAAGTAACAATGCAAAATTCGCCAAGTTGTGGTCTGCGAAAAGCCGAATTCTTGTGAGCGGCGCAAAATCGATTGCCTCGGACTCTCGTGCACACTCGCACGGACAGCGGGTACGTACGGGTATTGGTTTATCATTTACTTCACTAGTGGACTCAAATTTATCCACCACACTGCGAATAGTCCTCTCGGTAGGACGATTATGGCGACCGTATAATGGGCGAAGCGGGCGGAACGTTGCCCGAACAGAACACCAATTTTGATAAAACAATTTTATCACTTGCAAGTGTTGTTGAACGCTATGTCCATCCATGGTGATTTGTCAAAACAGACTGAATAAATGACAGTCAGTTTAACAGATGTAGCTTCAACCATATGGCCGCTATCTGTCGAAGTTCGGAAGTGCCTATTGGAAGACCAGGTACTTCGGAACATTGTTACTGAAGTAACATTGTTCGATCGAGGAACAAGCGCTTCTCTACTTTTTTCCGTTTCTTGGTGAAAAGTTGTCATTCCTCATATCGCATTTGCTCATAGATCTTAGGTGCAGCTCTTGCCTTTTGTTTGCAGCGCTGCTTTGTTCCTTCTTCAAACCAGTGGTTTTACTGTGGTAGCCGGATGAAATTTTATACATCGGGTACTGCCTTTTTTATTGCTCGCTGATAGTGTCGCCACTTGTCTTTTTATTTTACTAGTAATATTGGTTCGGTTCGCCGTCAAATTTATTCTTAGTCCTCCTTTGGTGTTCCGGGTCCGTAATATTCGCGTTCACACCTACAACAAAGCTGTACTCGTAGCCTGAGTTGACGTTGGCCCACTGAAACATTCGGACATCAATAATAGTGAAATTGTATCATGCGTTGACCGTAAAGGATCAATCTGCTTGATCTCCAGGTGACTGCTAGATGTGCAGTGTTATCGCTACTGCGAAATCGTCAAGCTTAAGTTCAATTCCAGTCATCAGGTAGTGTATTCAACGTTTTCAAAATATGACGCCAAAGATGCTCCCTGTTGCGTATGAAACGCAGATTAATTTTGTTTTATTTATTTTCAATATGTACATACGAATAAATATAATAGTTAATTGAATTATTTGAATTTTAAAAGCAACAAAGGCGTAACTTTTACAGCAGACTGTATATGTTCACATATTGAAATTTATGTACTTTGTATATGGTATAATGTAATACTTTGCTGAATAAATACATTTATCATTATGCAAATGTAATTGTACAGCCAACAGGAGTTCCAAGCTGTAAATTTACAAAAGAAATGAGTAGTGTTCACTTAGCCTTAAAACGACATAGATCATGAAATAAAATTCTGGAAAAAGTTGAATTCGTTTCTAAAATCTATTTCTTATTTATATTTCGGGGTCGTAAAAACTCTTGCGTCCTAACATTTTGGTGCCGAAACCCGGGACATAGGTCTCAATTAAATTTGTGTAAAAAACGCTTCATTGGAAGCAAAGGCGAAATATAAAATATTTGTTGGTCGTATACGAATTGGCTAAGTGAACTAGCGCCGCGATTTAAATTTAATTTTCAATATAAAGTTAATATCGTGAGTCGCGATCAAAGTCCACGCAATTTCATGCATTCATAGAGCGATCGATACAGTCTTAGCAAAATATCGGTTCGCAGAATCCAATGCATTAAAGCGCGGAAGATTGTTCAAAAGTTGCGCGATTGATTATTGATAAAAGCGCGGATTAAAAATAAAAGCGCGGATTAATAATAAAAGCGCGGATTAATAATAAAAGCGCGGGCGAAAACAATCTCGTTTACACCCAAAAGTTCATCCCAACTCTTTGCAGAAAGCGGTGCGGAACATAAGTACAATAGGAAAAGCGCGGGCGAAAAACGATTTCTTTTGCAGCCAAACGTCTATCGCATAGGTAATCAAAAGCTGTTCAGAATAAAAGTTTATCAGCGAGGGCAACAGTCAAAAGTGTTTAGAAAAAGCTATTCTGTGCAGATTTCTTGTTTTGACAGTAGCATAAAGTAATCAAGAACATTCAAGGCAAAATATGAATTCGGAAGATGAACGCGAAGAAATTGCTGAGGGGAGGACAACATCAAAGGGCAATCAAAGGCTAATAGAGCTGAAATCTTTGAGAGCCACAACAAAGGGTAGCATAACTCGGATAAGAAATCTTATTGCAAAAAAGGGATCTACTCTGCCCTCAGAAGAATTAGAGTGCAGACTCGGAATCTTAGAGTCATATTTCAAGCAGATTCTTACGGTGCAAGCAAGTATAGACAAAATTGCTTCAGAGGCAGATAAAGGTGCAAATGCCACCTTCCTTGGAGAAGTAGAGGAGTTATATGTAAGTGCTAAGTCAAGCATAATGATGTTTATGCCAAAACGGCGTACTTCAGCAGGCGAGATCAGCATGTCCAACACAGCTGCATTTGCAGCTTCAACATCAAGATTACGACGTGAGATAAAACTTCCAAAATTCGATGGAAAATATGCAGAATTTCCCAAATTTATCGCATTATTCAATAAGTTGGTACATCAAGATGAATCATTGGATAACTGTGAGCGTTTTCTTATATTGAAGGAAAGTCTTGGTCCAAGACCTTTGGCAGCAATCGCAGAATTCGACGAGACGGATGAAAACTATCCCAAAGCATTGGAGCGTTTAAAGAATTGTTTCCATAAAAAGGCACTAATGTTTGAAGAGCACATCGCTGCGTTGTTTGAAATGCCACGGACTACCAGAGGGTCTGCTGAGCATTTACGTAAAATAATTAACACCACAAATGCGCGCTTGAATGCGATGCTTTCGCTCGGTAGTTATGAAAATATTGCTAACGCTCTTATTATATATCTCGTTATGGAAAAGCTGGATTCGGATTCACAAGCAAAATGGGAAGAAACTGTTGACTATACTAAATTGTGTTCATGGGAAGATTGTTCAGCAGTATTGTCTAGACGATGTCAAACGTTAGAAGCCCGTGAAACAAAGTTGGAGCGCGTTGATCCTAAGCAGAGTGCGGTAAGAGAGGCACATAAAGAAGGTAAGCCAAAAGGTGCGTTGTCAAAATGGAATAAATCCTCTTCTTTCGCAATAGAGAAGGTGAGTTGTAGCATTTGCCACAAAGATGATCACAATGTATTGAATTGTTCTAAATTTTTACGCATGACGGCATATGAGCGCTACTCCGCTGCTCGAGCGTCGAAATTATGTATTTTATGTTTGAAAAAAGGTCATTGGTTTAAGCAATGTAATGCGGAGAAGTGTTCATCATGTAAGCAACCTCATCATGTATTGTTGCATCGGCATAGAGATTCAGAAGTGCCGTCTAATGACCTAAGCGGATCTGCAAACAATGTTGGAACTTCCGTGCCTAAAAGGGGTACTCTTTTTACGAATACATCTGGGCTGCAAGAGGTCTTTTTAGAGACGGCGGTTATCTTAGTAAAGGATGTTTCCGGAGGCTATCACGAAGCGCGTGCAATCTTAGATTCAGCTTCGCAAATAAATATTATGTGCAATTACTTGGCACAAATCTTAAAACTTCCAAGAAGTACGTGTACGTTAGATGTTAATGGCATTAGCGGCATCAACACGAGAATAACAAGGAGGGTAGAAACAACAATAAAATCTAGGTTCAGCGATTATACGACGGGGGTGGAATTTTATGTTTTGCCTAAAATTACATGCAGTAAGCCTGATCAATTCATAAGCATTGCTGAATGGGAAATACCAAAAAATATAAAATTGGCGGATCCAGGTTTCAATATACCAGCGCGCGTAGATCTGCTGCTAGGGGCAGAAATATTTTTGGATTTGTTGTCGATTGGGCAAATAAGGCTCAAAGATGGATTGCCACGATTACAAAAAACAGTTCTTGGATGGGTTGTGTCTGGAGCGGTCAAGGAATATGAAAATATTGGTGGGAAGATTCAAAGCTTTGCAGTCAGCGTGGACCAGGCAAAGGAAGAAGGTGAGCCACTCAACAATTTAGTAGAGCGCTTTTGGGAGATGGAGCAAATTCCTACGAAATCTTCCTTTCCAACTGAAGAGGAAGCTGAATGTGAGGCTAAGTTCTTACGAAGTGTGAGCAGGAAAGACAATGGTCAATTCATTGTTAAAATCCCATTCAAGGACAATGTCGACAAGTTGGGAGATTCGTTTAAGGCAGCTGAACGGCAGTTTTATTCATTAGAGAGGCGTCTTAATAAAGATCTATCAACTAAAAACTCGTATGCAGATTTCATAGATGAGTACGTTAGACTAGGTCATATGGTTAAAGTTGAAGCAGCGGAGATAGGTAAGCTTAAATATTTTTCGCCTCATCAATATGTCCTTCGCCCTGAATCTACGAGCACGAAACTTCGTGTTGTTTTCAACTGCAGCGCTAAAACAAGCAGTGGGCTCTCGCTTAATGATGTTATGATGAAAGGACCCATTGTACAGGATGATTTACTAGCGATAATACTACGTTTTCGTTGTTACAGATTCGTTCTAACAGCTGATGTTACCAAGATGTATCGCCAGATATGGGTTGACGAAAAGGACACGAACTATCAAGCAATTCTATGGAGGCCTTCCAATGAAGACAAGCTAGAAGCATACCGGCTCTTGACAGTAACTTATGGAACTACTGCTGCTCCATACCTAGCAACCCGCTGCTTAAAGAAGCTGGCAGACGACAATGCCGAGAGATTCCCATTGGGGTCAAAGAAGGTCTCATCCGACTTTTATATGGATGATTTCATCAGTGGAGCAGATTCGGAAGAAGAGCTGTTTCAAATGTATGCGGAAGTGTCACAACTAACGGATTCAGCGCACTTTACACTGCGCAAATGGCACTCAAACAATGTAAAGTTCTTGCAGCAAGTACCAGAAGCAAACAAAGAGAAGCCTTTGCGAGTAAATGATGCAGAAATAATAAAAACACTTGGTATCATCTGGGAGCCTACAGTAGACTTATTCAGGTATGTATGGCCAAAATTAAGTTATAGTAAGACAATTACGAAAAGGATTGTATTGGCGGAAATGTCAAGCTTGTTCGACCCTCTTGGACTTGTGAATCCAGTCATTGTGAAGGCAAAGATTTTTCTACAAGACCTTTGGATTAAAAAAGTTGCTTGGGATGAATCCTTACCAATGCATCTCTACAGCCTTTGGGAAGAATTCCGCGATAAGCTGAAAACAATAGAGAATGTCAAAGTACCACGCTACATTTTAACGCCAAAAGGTTGCGCACGAGTTGAGATGCATGGGTTCGCTGATGCCTCGGAACGGGCGTATGGATGCTGTATTTACGTTCGTTGTATCGATAATAACGATGGTGTTACGGTTCATTTATGGAGTGCTAAATCAAGAGTTGCACCCCTCAAAACCAAATCACTACCTAGATTGGAATTAATGGCAGCATATTTGCTTTCCGCATTAATGGCAAAGGCGCAGGAAAATTTTCCGGTTCGAACGGATGGTGTATATTTGTGGACCGACTCGGAGATAGTACTTGACTGGCTGAACGCTCATCCATCCTCCTGGACAACGTTTGTAGCCAACAGAGTTGCCTTGATCCAAGAAGCGACGAAGTCTGCGATATGGCGTCATGTCCCATCTCAAAAGAATCCTGCGGACATTATATCGAGGGGTATGTATGCAGACGATTTACTAAATTCCTTTTGGTTCTCAGGTCCACCGTTCTTGAAAAAGCCAATATATGAATGGCCAGCTAACAAAGTGCGTAAGAAGTCACCGGAGGTTGAGAAAGAGAGACGAAAGGGAACTACATCACTTATTACGGCAGGTAAAATAAATAATTTCGTTGAATGGCTGGAAGGACAAAGTGTTTTTGAACAAACAAGAAAACGGGTTGCACTTATTCTCTGCATAGCGAGGCGATTTAAAGGTTCATGCGGCAAATTACCGACACTCACTGCACTAATGTTGGACGAAGCGACAATTCGAATTGTGTTTTCTTTGCAGCAGCATTTTTTCGGCGCAGAGTATCGTGCACTCAAAAATCAAGGAGGTGTAAACGCTTCAAGTAAACTGAAGAACTTAAGTGTTTTTATCGAAAGCTGCTATGATGTTGACATTCTGCGAGTGGGAGGCAGACTTAAGAATTCAAGTTTGGCCCATGATGTAAAGCATCCAATTTTGTTACCGGCTGAAAGCAGTTTTGTTCGAAGCTATGTGCGCTTTGTACATGAAACGAATATGCACGTAGGTACTCAAGCTTTAATGGCCATTCTTCGCCAGCGATTTTGGGTCATACATCTGAGGAAAGTTGTTCGATCGGTGACTACAAAATGCTTGCGCTGTTTTCGATGTCGTCCACGCCTGGAGCAGCAGATTATGGGAGATCTACCGAAAGAACGGGTCAATATAGCAAAACCATTTAAAACCACCGGCGTATACTTTTGTGGACCAGTGTTGACAACATACAAGCAAAGAGGAATGCGCAGTATAAAAAGTTACATAGCAGTTTTTATATGTTTTGCCACGAAGGCAGTGCATATGGAAGTTGTTTCCGATCTCTCAGCAAAAGCATTCATTGCAGCACTTAAAAGATTTATTGCTCGTCGGGGTGTATGTACGCGACTCCACTGCGATAATGGAACAAATTTTGTTGGGGCTCGCCGCGAATTAAAGGAGTTCTACAAAGTCTTCTCTGAGCAGCAGTTACAAGGAGATGTCTCGAGATTCTGCGCAGCGAAGAACATCGATTTTCGTCATATACCACCTCGCGCCCCGCATTTTGGCGGGCTCTGGGAGGCGGCGGTAAAATCTGCAAAATACCACCTGACTCGCATCCTGGGGGAGTCATTTCTAACATTTGAAGAGCTCACCACCGTGGTTGCAGAAATCGAGGCGATATTAAATTCGCGTCCTTTGACGGCAATGTCGAATGATCCATGCGACGAATCAGTCATAACGCCAGGACATTTTTTGATAGGTGAACCTTTGGTTGGCATTGCGGAGCCTAATATAGAGAATGAAAAGGTTTCACCTCTAAACCGTTGGAGGCGAATTACGGCCATTCATCAGCATTTTTGGCGTCGATGGTCTTCAGAATATTTACACGAACTGCAACGAAAAGCGAAGTGGACTGGAAGAAAACGAAACATCGAAGAGGGCGATTTAGTTCTGGTGTCTGAAGACAACGCACCACCTAAGCAATGGCTTTTGGGAAGAGTAGCAAAGACAATACCAGATAGCGAAGGTTTTGTTCGAATAATCGATATAAAAACAAAAAATGGTTTTGTTCGACGCGCTATACATAAGGTTGCTCCGATCCCATTTCTGAATTAAAGAAAGTTGATGTAGTTGCAGATACATCAAGGGTGGCAGAATGTTGCGTATGAAACGCAGATTAATTTTGTTTTATTTATTTTCAATATGTACATACGAATAAATATAATAGTTAATTGAATTATTTGAATTTTAAAAGCAACAAAGGCGTAACTTTTACAGCAGACTGTATATGTTCACATATTGAAATTTATGTACTTTGTATATGGTATAATGTAATACTTTGCTGAATAAATACATTTATCATTATGCAAATGTAATTGTACAGCCAACAGGAGTTCCAAGCTGTAAATTTACAAAAGAAATGAGTAGTGTTCACTTAGCCTTAAAACGACATAGATCATGAAATAAAATTCTGGAAAAAGTTGAATTCGTTTCTAAAATCTATTTCTTATTTATATTTCGGGGTCGTAAAAACTCTTGCGTCCTAACACTCCCCTTTCCTGACTTGGCAACTTGTAACGTTGTGTTTAAGATGACGCAGATTCCTCTGGATCGATATTTACTGCTATGATGACAAATCCATATCCAAATAAGCGCTACTTATGCTTTCTACCTATACATAAGTCGCTATAACATAAAACATGGCCCTCTGCTAATATGCATAGCTGAAAGTTCCTGTTAGCTAATTATTTAATTACTTAACACAATCTCTCGCAACCATATTTTTACTTTCTTTTCCACAGGGAAGCTTTCCATGTTCTTGGAAAAATTTAAATGAAATCCCTCTTCATGTGGACAATTAAGGTCACATCGCGAGAAGTTCGTTCATGCTAAAGTTCCTCGAGAGCATCATACGTATACGGCCCAATTATATTTCATTGCAAGTATACCCTTTTGGATAACCAATAAGGGCTCTTATAAAGTTGGATCTCAGTCCGATTTTCTTAGCTGGATTAATTCCTACTAAAAGAAAAGGCACTACGGTTTTATCTTTTTATCTACTGCATCTAAAACCATCTCGGCTCACTGTTATTCATTTTGTTAATGAACAATCTTCACTGCATCATTGTTGATTTGTGTATATCTTCACATTACGAGCTTCTGAAACATTCCATCTGCTTTTGATCGGTTTTGTAGCGGCAAGACCTTAAAAGGTCTCCCACTTAAAAATGTCCTCGACAAGAAATTACAATCCCCAAAATACATCTGAAAAAGTTTTTCAACTTTACATCCGGATCGTTTCTATTTATAAACGATTTGTTTCCATTGTTTAATGTCTTCGTTTTATTAAATCAAATACTGATGATACGAGATCTTTACTTCTTTAGACTGACTGTTGCGAATGCAATTGTTTTTTTCTTTTTTCTCTTTTCATCTCAGAGTACAGGGTGTAAATAATATTTACAACTTAGTGTTCTACTAAGTACAAGTACACATTACAATTTACTACAATTCGGCCATTCTGAAGTTTTGATTGACCTCAATCGTACCAGTAATTAATAGTGTTGCCAACAAAAAAAACTAGCAACCATGACTCTACCACCTACTTCACTAGCCATTTCTGCATGCGCGAGGCCTCTACCGCACCGTCATATGGCAATTGAGTGATCTGACAATTCTCTACGCCACGAATGATATACCGGTCGTTAGGCAAAGTCTTATGAACAACTGAGGGACCTCGGTACTTCGCTTTCAGTTTCTTATTTGCATCAAAATGTCAAATGACTATATAGTCACCTTCGAAATATATCCTTGCTGGCTTACTTCTTTCCAAAAAAGTGCCAGTGGATGCATCCATTCGGATCTTTTCCAGATTTCGTAATTCCGGGTGGTTGAAGTTTGTTAGCCAATCAATCGTTACTCCACTTTGATCGGCTCTCAACAGCAGTCTGCTCGTTAACATCAACCAATTTGCATGATTAAGCTGATTACGTATTTTGGTTAACATAGTTTTGCGAAACCGGTTCATTCTCTCCACCTGGCCATCTGCTCGAGCTGCGATTTTGACATGGTGGATATTCCTTTCCGAAAAAATACAAACGAAGTGAAACATGACCCCCAGTTACTGGTAATGTGCCGAGGTCTACTGTAGCTAACAAAATATTTTTATAAGCATGCGAAAACTTCTGTGGTCTTGGTTGATTTCACTGCATACAGCTTAAGGAGTTTCGTAAAAGAGTCAATAATAACTGTTACATTCTTCCTTAGCGAACTTATTGAAGGGAATGGGACAAAGTGATTGGAATGTATTCAGAAAATTGGAAATACAAGTTTATTCATCTAAATATATATTGTCCCCTTCAGAGTAGTCCCCATCGACTGCAACACACTTATGCCAGCGCTGGATCCAATACTCGAAACATTTTTTATATTCGGTTTTCGGTATGTCCATTTTTCCATTACTACCTCTCGGCTGCTGAAACGCGTTCCCCTAAGTGGTCTTTTAACTCGATTGAACAGAAAGAAGTCACAGGGAGCCAAATCAGGTGAATTCGGTGGCTGTTGGATGGTACTTGTTGCATTTCTCTTCAAAAAATTACGAATGATGATGGCACTGTGCGACGGTGCGTTATCAAGGTGCAAGATCCACGAGTTTTCTGCACTCAATTCTGGTCTCTTTCAAAGAATTGCTTCATGCAAACGTCTCATAAAGCCCAAATAATACTCTTTGTTTACTGTCTGGCCTTCTGGCAAAAATTCATGATGCACTACACCGTTGTAATCCATGAAAACCGTGAGCCTTCTTTTTAACTGAAAACGACGTGGCTTTTTTGGTCTCGGCTCATTTGGTGAACGCCATTCACTTGGATTGCATGTCGTAGTCATAAACCCACGTCACGTCTCCAGTAATGATCCTTTTGATGAATGTGGGATCGGATTCAGCCTCGCAAATCTTCTCTTTTGCGACGTCAACAAGGTCTCTTTTTTGCATGAAATTGAGGTCTTTTGGCACCAACTTTGCTGCTACACGACGGAAACCCAAATCATTAACTCAAATGTCTTGGACGGATCCATAGGCAATGTTCAAGTCCTCCGCTATCTCTCTGATGGTTAATTTGTATTTACTTCATCAATGTTTTCATTGGTTTTCGACGTCGATGGTCTGCCACTGCTTTCATCATCTTCGATTGACTCACGACCACTTTTGAACCGCTCGTGCCACTGGTAAACGATCATTTTCTTTAGAGAATCTTTTCCGAAACACTTTTCCAACATTTCCAACGTTCGCCCACTATTAAATTCGTTGTTTACGCAAAATTTAATACAAGTTCGTTGTTGCAAATTTAAACCCATTTCTAAAATTGTAAAAAATCGCCAACACACAATGATAGATGTACTCTTGGCTACGTCACTTTTGCAAATATCAAGCTATGACGCTAAGATTTAGAGGGAATATCAACAACAGATTTACCAACTTAACAAAGGAAACAGAACTCAAATCGGAACAATGGGAGCGCCACACGATGGTGTCCCCCGGGAACATTTTGATCAAGGTGGTATATGTTTAGTGTCGAATAGAAAAGGCTTCTGGGAATGTTGTGTAGGTTTTGTACATTAATTTGAGCTGGAGGGAGCATATACAATAATAAAAGGTCGAAAGTTTTTCATATTTGCTTTTCAGTTTTGTCGTTCATTCCTTTAAACGAGTAATTCTTTTCTATACCCTCATGACAAATTTTCTCGCGTACTAGGCATACAATATTGCTCTCTATTTTAGCTTATTTTTCCGGAATACCAGTCCATCTCGTAACTCATATCCGACAGGCTGCTCACTCAATATTCCCTCTCTTATTTGTACAATTTCCTCATTTCTATTCTGCGTGACTCGCATCAGGAAATCTACATCCTGCTTATCTGCAACGGTGACTATACTATGTATAATACGGTAATGTATTTGAGATTCTAATAGCGGCGGCGTCACTTCGTTGGGGTTATCAACTTCGGTGTAAATATTCTTGTTAGTTGAAATATTTTACGGACTACTCCGATACAACCACCAACCACGTCTCACACTACCGTAACTCCGTTCTTGGTTGTTCCCTCAAACAATTTCTCGACCTAAGGTGTTGTGTGTTCATGCACAAAATTATTAAAAATAAATCCCCTACTTATCTATTTGATAGGATACGGTTTTCTCACTCTCACGTAATCTCATAATCCCTGCAAATAATTATTTGAACTCCTTGCGCCCCTTCTTTATCTACGTTATCAGGCTTTGAAAGACACATCCTTTAACGGCCAAGTTCGGCCCCATTGCTTAATGGGAGCTACATTATTCAAAAATGAAGCACTGGAGCACCTCAAGCAATGTCAATAACTACTTTCCTATTCTGCTAGGTTTCCACTTATCTACTTTTTTTTTCCGTTTATCGTTTACGCCTACCACCCCCTTTGTTTCTCCTCTCATTATTCTGAATTGTATTGTATTTTTAATTTTGGCTTTATATGTGTTTAATTAATTTTTATTATTTAATTCACAATGTGACTAATTTATTTTATATTATAATATGTCTACTTACCCTTTCTTAATTTAGTTGTAATTTATGTGTTTTATTAACGCCAGAACACCGCGTGCAAATTGTGTAAACTTATTTTGAAAACCATGGTTCGGTTCGCCAAACTTATTGTGCGCTACGTCCATTTTACGGTCGACATAATCGGCCATCTGAGCAAGTTATTTGGAACACAATGAATCGTTTTCGCACGATCTAGTGGATAATACGCATCCCCGAAGACGACCAACAGTGCAAACAGAAGAAGTTATTGCCGTTGTGGAGCGCAGTCTTGAGGAGAATCCGAATGAGTCGATTCGCCATCGTGCACAGCATTTGGAGCTATTCCCATCCACTTTGTGGAAGATTTTCCGGAAAGATCTTGGCTTAAAAGCTTATAAAATCCAGCTTGTGCAAGAGTTGAAACCGCGTGACTATTATACGCGCCGTAGGTTCGGTGAATGTGCCGAAAATATGATTCAGCCGCTTGGTCCTCATTTTAAACACAAAATTTTGTTCTCCGATGAGGTCCATTTTTGATTAAATGGATATGTAAACAAGCAAAATTGCCGAATTTGGAGTGGAGAAAACCCAGAAGCCTTTGTCGAGACGCCGTTACAACCATTAAACTCACTGTTTGATGTGCTTTATGAGCTGGTGGAATCATCGGCCCATATTTTATTAAGAACGACGCCGGCCAGAATGGAGAGCGCTATAAAAACATAATTTCATCATTCCTCAGTTGAATGGCGTTGACGTGACAGAGCTTTGGTTTCAACAGGATGGCGCAACATGCCACACGCGCGCGAATTTATATCATAATTTCGCGTAATTGATCTGTGAACTGGCCCCCACGATCCTGTGATCTCACATCGTTAGATTACTTTCTTTGAGGGTATGTGAAGTCACTAGTCTATGCCAATAAACTAGAGGCGATGGACGATTTGGAAGTCAACATTTGCCGTGTTATTGCTGTATACTGCCCCAGTTGATTGATAAAGTTGCCGAAATTTGGACTTCACGATTGCGCTTCATTCTAGCCAGCCGTGGCGTACATATGCCCGATATAATATTTAAACACTAACGGCATAAAATTATCTACTAAATAAAGCTAACATCATAGACATTAACATTAGGTTCAACACCCTTTATAATTTATTTATTTTTTTTTTAATTTTTTTTCTTAAATCTACCCTAATCCAAAATAAAACTATGTAAGCTGGCCACGTCTAATAAAATAGACTGACGACCGACTTTGCTTCCTATGGAGCTACCTATGACTGGAGGTTTTCGACTACGAAACTTCTCCTTCTTCAACCAGCCACCAAAATTGTTTGTGCTGCCGAGCAACCTCCCTCTTGTCGCGACTCCCTACCACTTTACTGAACCAGAGACGCTTCGCACTGTCATGTGCGACGTCTCTCTCGTAGTTGAGTCGCCTGTCCGCAGCTGTTCGAGCGACGTGGAAGATTAGCAGCACCACTAATCTGTCCTGGATCAGACCTTTCATATCGAGGTAGAGGAACGCTTCATGATACATATTATTGGGGAATAAGCCCCGGAGATCAGGTTGTTCGACGAGGTCAATGCTCTTGCTATGTTACGACAACAACTTAATAATTGTTCAAGACCTCATTAGGATAGAATTTTATGTACTCAGACCCTGGTGTTCTGTATGAGCGAAGACAAGTCCTAAGACAAGTCCTAAGACAAGCCCTCTCAAACACCCGAATCTGCTCTCACGTTGAACCACACGGGACATCCAAATACAAGAATAGGGCCATGTGGCAGATAACTTTCAGCCTCGCATGGAGTTGGCTGCTATAAAACAGTCTCTTTGTAAGGGCAAAAGCATCTTTGGCTCTGGACAGAGCAACATCTATGTATTTGTTAAAATCCTGATATTGATCTTGCCAAATCCCAAGGTATCTGACTACATTTTGACAAGCAAGTGGCTGTTCATGTTGTCCGACAATTCTTTCTGGTCTCCCCAGAGACCCCCGACAAAGGCGCCCTAAACAAAAGGGTTTCCGACTTCTGATTTTCAACTTCCAGTCGTCGCAATATCGCTTAACTTTGGCGAAGTCACATTATAAGTATATTAATGACCTCAATTTTTGGAGCTGATCTGTATGCGATTAAGCCGTCTGCGTACGGTATGGCGTTGTGAAGTGAACGTATCAGATCACTTGTGTAAATGTTGAATAAGATCGGCGAATTTTTGATGTGAAATGTTCCAGCAGAAGTCACATCGCCATTTTTCACGATGAATTGTCTATCTGTTAATATATTGTAATGAATATACAGAAGTGGTTTGCTAATGCCCAAACTGTTGCGTGTGAAGAAGAGTCCCTCTAACCATAAGGTATCGAAGGCTTTCTCCAAGTTAATCAGGCAGGCATCTGCGCACTGGTTTTTGCCTTTGTTCCATTGAATATCACATACCGCTTTAGACGCGGCAAGAATGATATCATGCCCTGCCTTGAAACCGAATTAATTATCCGGGACTATATGTTTGTCCTCAACCCACTTAGTCAGGACTCCATTGTTCACCTTCTCGAAAACCTTACTGATGTTTGGAAGAAGACTGAAAGACCGGAGTTTCACCGGATTGGATGTATCTTTATAGCTTTTAGTGGTAGTGTATTATTTATTGCATTGTTAAACAGGCTGGTATAAATGTCCACCGCTTCTAGTGGAAGATGTCGAAGCGCAATTTTCGGTATTCCATCGGTTCCTACCGATTTCTTACTTCTAAGCGATTCGAAGATCGTTTGGAGCTCTTTCTTACCGAGTCAACTGCTGCTCCGCTGAGCCACACTACTATTTACCAATAAGTTGCTTAATTTACTGTTTAATTGTCTTTTCACTTTTATGTGCACTACGGAAATGGCGACCGTTCTATATGCGAGATGGGAAACGACTACATAATCGTTTCCGTAGCTATAACCGTTTACAGCTATAACCGCATGTGATTGCAATGGCCTATATCTTGAGAGGGGGTGAAATAAGACCACTCCTCCAATACGATTTTTTGCTCTCCAAAACTCCAGGAATCTCCAGTTATCAGATTGTCTTCCTTAACTGAAACACCCTGTATAAAGAACCAGGTTATCACAGAGTCAAATATCCCACTGTGCAGTAAAATGCTTGCTGCCGATTTCTCTACCAAGTACTAACGCGCTAGTCCACCGAATTTGGTACCGAGCTCTAGTTGGTACTCGGTATTAGTTGGACTCTCAAAACCGGTACCTGGATTAGGTCAATTTAATTTCTTAACCGCAAGAGATAGAACTCGATTTTGATATTTTCTTGGCTGTCATTGTGAAAAGTGTAAATACGTAAGTGCGTTCGATTTTTATTGATTTCTGTGCTATTTTTCTGTTTTTTTTTTAATCTTGTTTATCGCATGATTTTATCTTATACTTATGTAGAAAATGGATTTGATTTTTGGCGGCGATAATTTGTTCCGCGATTTCGACGACGCGACGTCGTGAACGAGAACGATGAAGGAGTGGATTTGATTTGACGATTTGACCGCCGCATCTACCATATGCCTCAAGGGAATACCATAAATACTTGTGAAGATTTCGATTTTTTTCAGCGTTTTCGTTTGTGGAAAACAACGTTTCTCTACGTTCTCCAATTGGTAGTGGACGAATTGCAACACCCGCAACCACGGTAAGAAAAGGAATTCAATGCGTTCCTTTTTCTCTTTTAACAGTGCTCGTTACATATTGCCTGAACAAGAATTGCGCATTACTCTGTGATTCATGACAAGTGGATCGATGCAGATTGCTTTGATACGCCATTTGGATCGATTTATTCAAATGCTAGCTACATTAGCAGAACGTGAGGAGGCCCCTGCTGCATTTTATCGCTCTGCTCAGATCCCACGGACAATTGGTGCAATCGATTGCACCCATGTTAAATTGCAATCACCTGATCGGGAATTTGTGAGTGCATATATGCAATATTCAATTAAAATCGGTTGTAATTTTGCGCTCGATTCTTTTCATTTGCAGAGCGAAGGTTTTCGTAACTGCAAAGGATGATTTTCCCTCAACGTGCAAACAATATCGTCGGCCGATTTAAAATGTTTGAACGTTATTTCACGTAGGGCGGGATCTGTGCACGATCAAACAATTTTTCAATTTGCCGGCGAGTGTGGAAATCACATACTAATCGGTGACTCTCGATACTCGAACACACGTTATTTGGAGACTCCATACACCGCGAATAATCCTGATATTCGCCAGAATCGACATATGCAAATATACCAAGCACGGATTATTCGCAGTCGAAATGTAGTGGAACGTCAATATGGTGTGTGAAAACGTCGATTTCCAATTTTTGCATATACAAAAAATAATAACTGCATGCGTAATACTGCACAACATATGCATCAATGCCAACGAATTGCAGCCACCAGAAAACCCAGAAGACCAAGATCGTTTGCGGCGCATCATAGCCAATGGACAAATTGACGATGAAATACCGAATACACCGCGTGGCAACTGAGGAAATCGACAACGCATAGTCAGAGAGGAAATTCTTTTACAATTGGAGGAATAAAAAATACTGCATTTCATTATATTGTTTTATTTGGAAACATTTTCAAGTTAAAATTCAATCTCTATTTGAAATAAAATTAATCCTTATCCGTAGAAAAAATATCATAATCAATGTCCATTAGATCGTCCTCATTACTGACTATGCTATCGTTGTCTCTTCTAGCCCTTTGATTACCCAATGCTTCCGTAATGACCGATCGAAATGCTGACGGTTATTCAGTGCTCATGAAGATAGTTGGAATGGAGTGCGGAGTTTGATCGGATTCGTCGACCACATTGGAAACTTGACCCGCCATCGCTTGCAAACGAGTATTTGGCGCACTGATAATACTGCCGATTGACAATGATTGACATTCTGACCTGCATCGTATACGTTGGATCGCAATATCTCAGAACTCAATCTGCTTTTGATGCAAAGAATCATTCAATGCCTTTCGTTGTCGTATCTCGTCCAAACGACCATCACACCCATCTCGATATAACTCCATTCGTATTTCTCCAAATACTGCCATACCTTTACGCTCTTCGCCCATCAGCTGTCGATGCATTTCATCCACACTTGACATCGCCGCGCGATGACGACATTGCGCACTTGTTCCAAAATATTTGCGCGGCTGTTGGATTTGGTTGCTTGGTTGGCTGACCAATGTGTTTGAAGTAGGCACGGTTGATGAAAGTGGCTCCAGGCTAGGAAGGAGTGGTGAAATTGGTGTCAAACTAGAATCGGCCGATGTCGTTGTTTCGCTTCGACATGGCAGAGTATTCAGGGAAATTGTCCATTCGGCATTCAAATTGCCGGTGACGCTTCGTTGAATTCCATCGAATCCAAAGGTTCCGCCGGTGTTGTTATGGTTACTTGCGATGTGTTTGCAATTGATTTGGTTGTATACGATGGCATACGATGTCGCAGTCGAATTGAATAATTGAAAAACAAACGTACGTAAATATTTTCCCAAGTATACTCGTATGTTCCCAAACGAATAAAAATATGAAGCTCTGAAAATGACAGAAATTAGATTAACATGACATTTCATATCCCGAAATAGTATCAAATTGGGTATTATACCAGTTTATACGTACTAGCCGCTGGTACGGCTTGGTGAATTTAGATCTGGTACTAGCGATGTGAAGAAATGCACAAGTTACTGTATCTAAGTCTAGACTTAAACTGTTGGTTTTACTTGTAAAAGGGGGCAAACGTACAAAACGAACCTATATCCCTCTATAACTCATGAGCTATAACGAAAACAAATGAAAAATGAAGGTCGGTTAATTTAGGTGGAAATTCTTGAAACAATTTTTGTCTCTTGCATAACATAAAGCTACGGCACATTTTTCAGAGATCGTATGCGTGAATCCAGTGCACTTTGGAAACTTGCATCTTATTTTTTTGTCTGCCCATTGAGGCCAGTGTCCGATTTGGTCTTGGCGAACTGATTGGGGAGATCCTTTATGCTTTTTCGCCAAGAGTTCTGGTTCAATTTTATCTTGAATAAAAATTAAGACTGTTCACATATTCCCTTACAGGGCCTTTGGTGGCTCTGCAACTTCCTCTAGGGGTTTAGTTGGTGGTGGAATTTTGTGTTCCCTGGAGTCTCGTAGATTTTCTCCTCTTCAGGCTCAACCACTGAAACATTGTCTGGCAATGGTTTCTTGGGACCAATCTTGTTCTTGGGATCGTATGGCAACATGATCTTGACTTTGATACCCAACACTCCTTGACGGAGCAACACATGACGAGTAGCCGTTTCTACGTAGTCATTGCATGGATCACCAGAGTGGATCATCAAACCATCGACAAATTTCATCGACTTGGCACGTTGAGCACGCATTTTGCCAGACACAACAATTTCACAACCTTGGCGCCGGATTCCATGATGAAACGAAGAACACCATAGGAAGCACGGCGAACAGCTAATCCTCCAGTCAACTTGTAACGCAGCGATTCGGCTTGAGCAATAGCGCAGAGGCCACAGGTGGCGACCTTTTCGGCTTACAATTCAATACGGCCAGCATCGAAGTTGAAACGTTTCTGCACCATGGCGGTTAATTCACAGATGCGACGACCCTTCTCGCCCAAGACCTGTTGGGTTTTTGTGGCCATGATGATGATTTCTGTGCGAGATGGAGTGACGCGCACTTCAACACCGGAGTAACCATCTTCGGCTAATTCACGAGTCAGGAACTGGTTGAGTTCAGCCTTGAACAGGCCATCGGCAGCAAATTTGCGTTTTTTGGAAATATTTAAGCTCATGTTTGTTTGATACGACTCTCACAGAACGTGGTCAAAAAGAAAGTTCTGGTTCAATAGATCGGCGTTTTGTCGAACTAGTTTGTGTCCCCGTCTTGCATAGGGTTTTTGCAGTTTCCAAGTGAAAATCTGCTGACGCCATGATAGTTTTCTTAGGAAGCTTCTTATATATATTTGCAGACTCTCTTGTAGAGCAGCCATGCGTTAGCCATCGTAAGGTCCAAGTAGTGGTCAAACATGCGCATCTGCCAGCGTTTGCTTCTCAGTCGTATCTTATATATACCCATTATCCTGTCAATTAGATCTACACCACCCATATGTCGATTATATTCGCCCACAACACCAGGTCTCGGGATGTTGATATACCTTGAGTTTTTTTTTGTCGTATCTCCGAACTTCTCATACTAGATATTGACCAGTGAATGTAGAAGCTAATGTAACCAATTAGTTGTCCTTGCACACAACTGTAGATGCGTCAACGCAGTTCACATTAGCTACAAATTCTTCAGAATAGCCGCGATCGTTTTTCATAGTAACTTTTTCTGATGATAGCTTGCAGTTAGGTATTCTATTTCTTCTGATAGCACCAAGCTCTAAAATACCTCCTTTGGCTAAGTACTCCAAAAGACGCAAGGAAGTGAAGTAGTTATCGAAATACATTCTGTAATTTAATCGTCGCGGTATAATTCTCGATAATCTTACTACGACGTTGGAGGACGCTCCTAAGTCTGGCTCATCAGCTCCGACGACATTTTCCTTGCCAGTTTCAACCTCTGTCGTAAACGCAAAACCAGAAACACCGCTCAGAACATACAATTTATAGCCCCACTTATGAGGTTTCTTGGGGTTATATTTTTTTAACATATTTCGTGCTTTTATGGAGCGCATTTCCTCATCTACACAAAGCCGTGTTTCTAAAGGAACTCTTGCGTATGCTTCGTTCAAGGCATCAACAACTGGATGGATTTTGAAGACCCTATCGACGTCAGGATCTGTTCTTGGAAGGCATTTGGAGTTGTCATTGAAATGAAGGTACTGCCGTATCTTTTCAAATTTATTAGAAGGCATGGTTTTTTTGAATCAGGGTTGTACCAAGGATGGAACTCCAGTCGTTAGTTACTCTAGGAAGCTGAACCAATGACATAATGTAAACCAAACCTATAAACTGACGGATATCGGTGTCATTCACACGAAAAAAGTTGTTTGGATTTTTTTGAACCAAGGTTTGGTGAGAAAAGGTAAAAAAAGAACTGTATTGGAGTTTCAAGATCCAATATTTCAGCTCTCAGTGATTCGCCTTCAGTAAAAGCTAACGTCTGTGGACTCAGTTCTAAGTTTTTCTTTTTCCACCGCAATGTCAATAATATTTGAACTAGATGGCTTAGATTTTACTTCTGGATCAGAATTAGGATTATGATCGTTACCATCCAATCTGTCTAATAGTCCGTCCATATCAAAGTCAACTCCCATCAAAGACTCTTCAATAAAATCTTCGAAATCTGGGTCAAAATTGGGGTCTGGAAAAGTATCGTCATCAAAATCGAGACCATCTTCACTTTCAGAAGCATTTTGAACTGCAACATCGATCTCGTTCTCATGAAATTTTTGTCGGCGAGCCATCCTAAAATAACATAACATAACACCCAGAGTAAATATTTACAGTATTCGTACCGTTTCAACACAATGCAGCCTACAGGACACAAACACAAATTGGCACTTTATATACAAACAACAATAAAACCATTCAAAACTAAAATAACACTGTGAACTCTGAACACTTACTTTATAGATTTTCACAAAAAAATTCACCAAATTACTCAGAAACTATTTTTTATTATTTTTACCGGAGAGCACACGTCAACTTTTTAGAATCTCTAACGAGATTTCTCTGTTTGAAGCATATAGAAATTATTTTGTTCATTGTTTCTGAACTTAATTTGAAGATTGGAGTGTAGACTACAGTCTGCAATGCCTAAAAACGGAAAATAATAAACACACTAGGAATTTATGAGGGTAAAACGGTATGTTGCCTGCAGTTTACGACAGGCTATATAGGGATATAATGTTTTTTTGGTCGCAAATTTTATGAACCACATTTCTCACACATTTCCTTTTTATTTACCATAATTTGCACATCTTTACTATAAATACTTCTTTCAGCGATTATTAGATTGAAAGTGATTTGAAATCATATCATCTAGGCATCGATAATAAAAGTACATATACAACTCTTTAAAGCATTTTCCCCAACTGTCCGGTTTTCCATGTCCCCAGCTGTAGTTAATTCGTCATTTTCCATCGAAGTGACAAATTAATTACCGCAGCTATGAACCGGATGTTGTTAATCAATTGATCAATTATCCAGAGTTTACACCAAGGTTAGTAGGCGGTTATTTAGATTTCAATTTGTTTACACATTTAATTGACTGATGGGTTTAATGGATGCTTTCCCTCCCTCCCTCCCTCCTTATCGACTGAAATGTATCAACATACTCATGCACTTGTCTTTCAGAAACCAATTCCAACTTTCATCAATATGAAATATGAATGAGAAAACTTTGAGGTCCTGCAATGGCATTCAAATTTCCTTTCCACAATGAAACCGACAAAATCATTCTCCTCTTACGAAATAGTAAACTTTCATAATCCGGGATTGTTCCGTCTTTCATACTCAACAATTTATTTCAAATATCAAAACGACAACTTTTGACATTTCGATTTTCGCTTTGGTTCTTGCTCAAAAGATTTAAACTTCCATGTCCATCTACAGAGTCAGGAGTTCTTACTTTCTGCGTACACTGGGGCGTATTCGCATCCTTTTTCCTGCTCTCATCTTTGTATGGAAATTTTACTTTCAGGTTCAGTAAGCATCCTCATCGTATGGCAATGGTAAATAATGTGAATTTATCGGGCATCTCAAAACTATCGTATGAAAGTTGTTTTATTTTTCATAAAAATTTATATTTAATGGAAACAAATGGAACAAGGGAGGCACTCACGGCTGCATATAGATTGAGCTATCAATATTGGGTCGAGAATCCATACATAAAAAAAAATTCTGGGAAACTGCTTGGATTGGTTTTTTACTTTGTTTTTGCCTGTAAAAACAAAGAATAAATGAATCAAAATTTGTGAAAGGTTGAGGAATTTAGAAGGTTGCTATCAATCATGAAATTGAGTTTACCTTCTCAAATTGAGATTCGAAACTTTTTTTTAACTGTACATTGAAATTTTGAAAGCGGGTATATCGGCATGGTATGGCGCTGGGTGAGTTTTTGCACGAAGTCAATAAGTAAATCGGACGAGTGTATATAATCAAAATAAGTTGTTTTATTGATTTTTAGAAATCAGCATATGGGAAAAGTTGTAAAAAGGACTCGAGGACCGCACAATTTAAATGTACTTCATCTGCACATTTAATTGAACCTCCCTGATACAGGCCAGATTGTGAATGCCACACAAATGTTTTAATGAAAGTGACTACTAATTCAAGTTTTCGTAAAGAAAGAGTATTAAAAAGAAAGACTAGAAAAAAATCATCTATCCAAATGGCCCAGATGCCTGAATCCATGCCATCCCAGAGACCTGAGTCCCCTCTAAAATCTAGTGGTGTAGGTTTAGATTAAACTTACCTATGAGTGCTTGTAAATGGATCCAAGCCTAAGGAGGTATTACAAACAATGATAACGGGTTCTATTGGCGACCCAGCCAAAATGAATACCAGGATATGTAAAAAACATGGAGATGCGAAAAATCAACTAATGGCCTCCGATAGAAATGTTGACGACCTTTGCAAACATTCAAAGGACAACGACCTTCGGATCTCCGCGTGGAATGGTCGGACTCTGAACAGCCCACGTGCAACCGCGCAATTAGCAGATGCCCTTAACTGCTATCATGCAGATATCATCGCCATCCAGGCAGTGCGATGGGATGTGCCAGACATAAGGAGGATGAAAAATCGCGATATATGTATATGTGGCAATGCCCCGCACTAACCCAGTGTGGTATTACGCCAGATTTTTACACAGCCTACTGCCGCACTCTGTCGTCCACTTGGATTTTATCTGGCGTCCGTGGTGGTCGAAGCTTTCACAACTTATCTCACAATAAAGTCATTTGTTGTCCTGCAGAGATGGAAAACATTGTCGTCAAGCCGCCAGTACTCAACCCGTACCAAGCACTAAAAACAGCAGTCATCGCACGTTTTTCAAAGCCAAAGGAGGCTAAAATTATCCAGGTCTTGGACGGAGAAAAAATAGGAGATTGCACATCCAAACATCCACCACTCTCACAGAACTAGCCGAGCAAGCTGACATCCTCCATGAGGTTTATTCACCACATTATTAGGCAGCAGTAACAACAAATGACGTCAGTCAGCAGATAGCTGATTTGACGTAACAAGTGGCAGCACTTACGTCGACACTATCCACCACACAAACATCACAGCCCGGACTGACAGATGGCAAACGTCAAAATACTCGTAGATCCAGATCGCGAATTAAACATGAGAATCGTGTCCAATCAAATTCTTATTTTATCTGCTGGTATCACAAGAAGTTCAACAAGGACGGTAAAAAGTGCCTCTCTGGGTGTAAATTCCAGGAAAACTCAAACGAGAGTCACTAGCGGCGGTAAACGACTCTCCTATCAGCCACCTGTTTGTCACAGATGCCAGAACCAAGGACGATTTCCTGATTGGCATAGAATCGAACGTGTCAGTGTACCCTTCGGAGAAGATAAGCAGCTCTGTGATAACTTTCAACTACAATTTGATTGCTGTCAATGGGTCGTCGATAAACACCTTCGGCGCAGATAACATCACACTCAATATCGCACTGCGCAGAGCTTACACTTGGCGATTCATCGTAGCTGATAGTTGTGTTCCCATCATTGGAGCCGACCTGCTGGGTCATATAGGCTTACCTGTCGACCTCAAGAAGCAGCTGATCATAGACGGAACTATAGGATGCTCAGCAAAAGGAAAAATATCTCTCCCTCAAGCTTGTTCCATCCAAGTTCCTCCACCAGTCACCGAAGAGCTGTATGCAACACTTCTTAGTCAAACGTATTACCCAAACGGGAGAGGTAGCAAAATCTCGCGGCTAGGCGACTCGCCCCGGATCGTCTCAAAATAGCCAAGGTTGAGTTCGAAAAAATAGTTTCTCTCGGCATCGTTCATATATCCAGCAGTCCATGGTCATCTCCTCTTCATCTCGCACCCAAAAAATACCATGGTTTCTGTCCCTGCGGAGATTATAGGCGCTTAAGTGATCTTACCATTTCAGATTCCTACCAAGTGCGTCACTTAGACGATTTTGCTGCTGACCTTCACACAAAAAAAATTTCTCCACCATCGACTTGGTTCGCGGATCTAATCAACAACCAGTCGTTGATGACATCCAAAAGACGATGATCATCACCCCATTCGGACTTTACGAGTCCCCATTCATGACATTTGGGTTGCGGAATGCCACAAAAACGTATTAATGATTCGACGATCTGTTTGTGACTTCAGAGGATCAGCAGCGGCATCTAAAACATCTGAAGACGCTGTTTCAGTGACTTCAAGATGCCGGACTCATCATCAACGCTTCGAAGTCTCTTTTCAGAAAAGAAGAAGTGGTTTTCTTGGGCCATCTAGTCTCTATGCATGAAATTTTGTTCCCGCCAGAGAGAGTCCCAGCAATTAGGGATTTTCCTGTACCTAAGACGGTCAAGCAGCGTCTTGCTTTTGTGGGTACTGTAAATTTTTACAGAAAATTCTAAAGAAATGCGGCCCAGCTTCTCGGACCGCTCAATAACCAACTGACAGATAGTTGTATGAAAGGCTCTCAGAAAATCACCTGGACACCAGTATTACAGGAATCTTTTGTGAGCTGCAAACAGGCGCTTGCAAACTCTGCGTTACTTACACACCCCAACACCAATGCTGAATGGGTTGTCTTTACCGACACATCCGAGCAAGCCATTGGAGCAGTACTTCAACAGCGCTGTGCAATGGCCTGGCAACCATTGGCCTTCTTCAGTCGTAAGCTATCACCATCCGTGGAGAAGCAATCAATGTACGATAGAGAGCTGCATGCCATCTACGAAGCTGTTCGGCATTTTCAGCATATCTTCTATGTCCGGCATATTACTATTTATACCGACCATAAGCCAATTGCGCATGCATTCAAACAACGCCCCGAACGCGCTTCGCCTTGACAATTTAGCTCAAGCTCAATCAATGGACAACGAGCTCAGCGAGTGCCTGCGAAATCCCAGTTGAAAGCTTCAGCTCCGCAAACTTAAGCTGTTTCCCAACGTTGAGCTTTTTTGTGACATCACAACAGGAGTCATACGGCTTTTCGTTCCGGAGTGCCTCAAACGTCAGGTCTTCAACTTCCTGCAGTCATTGGCTCATCCTGGATAACGAGCTTCCCGAAAACTGGTTCCAGAATGCTATGTTTGACCTTTGATAAATCGGGACTGTGCGGAATGGTCGAAATGCTGCATTCCCTGTCAAGCCAACAAGGTCACCCGCCATACAGTGTCGCCCATCGCAAACTTCGAGCTTCCATTGCAGCAATTTGGGCATATCCACATTGACTTACTAATACTAAACAATTCCCAAGGTCATAACCAGTGCTTGAGCATCATCGATAGATTCACCAGGTATCCTGAAGCCGTCCCACTAGAGAATGGAACCACCGATGCTGTTGCCCGAGAGATAGTGTCTTCATGGATTTCGCACTTTGGAGTTCCTCTTCAAATAACGTCAGATTTAGACCAACAATTCGAATCGGACCTATTCAAAAATCTCATGCAGATCCTCGGTTGTAAGCACCTACGAACTACACCATACCATCTGCAGTCGAATGGGCTTGTTGAACGCTTCAACAGACAACTGAAGTCAGCTCTACTGTGTCATATGGTACTTCGCTCTACCAGCCGTCCTCCTTGGTCTCTGTGCAACTTGGAAAGAAGATCTTTGGGCAACCCCAGGAGAATTCATATATGGTGAGCCGGCTGGTCTTCCAAGTGAGTTCCTTCATCCTTCTTCCAGAACCACCTCAGCACTGGAATTAGTAAGTGAGCTTCATGATCACTTTAGACAGCTAGCACCATAACAGGTGTCTCGTCATAGGAAACGATCAACATTCGTTTTCAAAAATCTCGCTGCGGCTACACACGTCTTTGTAAGGCACGACCCTACGTTGGACATTTCCGAGTTGTTGGAAAACGAGAGAAGTATTTCATCGACTGTTTCAAGGGCAATGCCGGTATCAATCGACCGCTTGAAGCCAGCATACATTCTCCAAGATGACATCCACACCGATATCTCTATGATCAATGGTCCGAAGTAAGACCTTGAAATCGTACTAGGCGGTAGGAAAGGAGGACGCCTTTGGTAGGAATTGGTAAGTATAACCTACAGGACACCAGGTATGGTAATGGTCTTAGGCCCATTTACTTTGCGGCGAGACAAAATATCACCATAGCAAGAACGCGGCTACCTCATCTCAATATACACAAGGGGACATGGCGATCTCCGTATCATGAAACGCTTAATTAAATTAATCAAATTGAACGGGCAGACTACATCAAATCGAATCACCACCTTGTTTCAGCCAAGGTGCGAATGCGGATTAGGGCACCAACAGGTGAAAAGATATAACGTAGAAAACTGCAATTGCAAGAGACCGCCAGAATCTTCACCGAATGCGTATCCCGATATCTCTAAACAACTCCTATGCCGCCAGCATCAAGTACCGAAGACTAGTGTCTACATTTCCAACGTGCCACCAGCACCTAGCACTGCTGTGCTAGGTTTAACCCGACCACCACAAAGAAATACTTTGTTGGTGAAGAACACCGGCAAGCACATGCAGCTAAACATGTGGCACGTGAGCTCTACGAGCAAAGTGACGAAAAGAACATCGGCCTCTCCAGAAGAAGAAAAAAGAGTATGAGAAACGCGCGACCGATGACACAATATTAAGAGGTTGTACTGTGTCATGGCAAGAAGACCCGCACAGAAACCTGTAAGATGAAGAAGGGAACTATGTAATCTACTTATAGCAGGTGCTATAGTCTTCGGCTATCACCCCGCCGCCGCCAGGTGGTAAGTACCCCATGGCTTACCAGCCGAGGTATTCAAAACTGCTGGAAATGACTTTGCGTACACCAACTCATTTCTCAGATCTGGTCAGAAGAGTTAATCTGTTAATCAATTGATGGAATCTCATCATTGTTTGCCCAATCCACAGAAAAGAAGATCCCCTCAACTGCGCCCACTACGGAGGAATAAGTCTCCTCAACATCGCATACAAGAGCTTATCTGCCATATTGTGCGAACGTCTGAAACCCTTCGACAACAACCTGATTGCTCCCTACGAGTGCGGATTAAAACCATGAAAGCCCACAATTGACCAAATCTTTACATTCCGGCAGATCTTGGAAGAAAACTCAAGAAAACCAAATCGATACCCACCTTATTTTCATCGATTTTAAGGCCGCATATGACAGATTTATAAAGACGAGCTAGCTGATGATGATTGAGAACTTTCCGTCAAACCCGGTAGCGACGTAGCCGAGACCTTTGACGTCTAAAAAAAGTTTTAGACATACTTGAACAAATTGTGCGGACCTCACAAGTAGAGTGGCATAATCTTTAAAAAGTCTGTGTAACTGATAGCGTCCGCTGATGATACCGATATAATTCGGAGAACTCAGCGGGCTGTCACCGGTGCGTCCGCTACTATTGAAACGAGTATATGCTGTCAACGAGAAGGGACACACAACATCGACGATTTGGACAAAACGTCACAGTCGACAGCTATAATTTCGAGGTAGTAAGGGACTTTGTCTACCTTGGCTCTGCTATAAATTCTGCGAACAACACCTCAGCAGAAATAAACCGCTTTTACTTAGGCTCAGAAGGCAATTGAGTGATCAGGTCCTATAATGAAAAACTTAGGAGAGAAAAATCGCGAACTATACGAGCGAGCTGACCTTGTTGCCTGAGATGGCTAGGACCTATAGAGCGTATGGACACTAATGCTCCGGCCCGCAGAGTGTTCGAAACTAATCCAGATTGACAACGCAGCAGAGAGGGATCTCACCTTAGGTGGCCAACACAAGTAGAAACGGACTTGTACCGATTTGGAGTGCTCAACTGAAGATGCTTGATTGTTGAAGCTCAGGTTCACCCCGAACAAAAGCGCCACCTAACTAACTAAATAAGGAAGTAAGAAGGCAAATGAGTTATAAAGCCTTCTCATGAAACCGTAAGGAGACTCCACATATGATCTTCATCATCTCATCCCTGTTTAGTGGAAGGCAAAGAAGTAGTAGAAGAGGACCTCAATCAACTTCGAATGCGCAACTGAAGGCAGTTCTCACTCTGACTGGAGAAGCCTATTGGTGGAGACCCAGTTTGACCCCGGACTGCTGTGCCATTTAAGTAGGAAAGTAAGTCAGAAGTGAATTCGTCCTTATCCAGAGTTTTGGTTGCTTCGCAATATTATAGGTGGCCGGATAATTAACCCGATTCTCCACTTTCTATCCAGAGTGTCTGGTACTCCATTAGAAATAGAGGCTGAGTATTTTTGACTCAATAAGCCGCTTCGTAAATGTGATTCACTAAGAGCTCATCCGCCATTATCTCTCTTTCAGCATCCTGGCTAGTCCTGACCTAAGCTTTAAATACGTTAAAAAGCGTTATGGATGGAATTTAGTGTTTCTATTTTCTCGTGTTCAACACAAGGACTCAAAAGTGTGACAAGTCAAGTTGGAGGAAACAGTACTTTACTATATACGAGTAGCTACAGGATAGACACAATTTATATTAAATCAAGCGCATCCCGAGGTTGACGCTGCTCGATGTCTACCGCATTTATTTGAAAATGATCAGGCAATTTTTAAGGGATTTAAATTTAATTTAAAGTTTAACAAAAACCTACTGTCTTTAGAAGAATTTTACAAAGTGCTGTCATCAAAATGTCATATTCGAAGGTCGCATTCATCAGGTTGCATTTCATCTTATAAAAAAAATAAAAAAATAAATAAAATTTCCCAACACATTGCAGATTCTTAATCTTAAATCCCTCAGCCTGTTGAACCTTACTTTGCTGTTTTCATGCAACGTCACCTCAAATCCTGAAGCATAGCACAACAGCAGCCCGAATCAAAGTAATTGAGGCAAAAATGATGAATGACTGTAAACCAAACGCCATGCTCAAGGCAATACGTTTTTGCCATGATAAAAGCAATCAAATCCATCAACAATGATCGAATGGTACGGGTGGGACAGGAGCAGATCCTTGTTCTCCATTAATGTTGTTCAAAGTTTACGAAATAAATCGATAAAAGTCCTAAGCAGGACTCTGGGGATTGGCTTTCTTTCCCACCCATTTTTATCAGAGTAATTTTAGACGTAAATCATATGGTATCCGTAGGATAGGCTTGAGATTGTCCCCCCATGGTGCTTTTACGTGCGCTTGTGTACATAAGTGTGTATACGGGTAAGTGTTTAAGGTATCCGTAGTTAGCCAAATTAGGTGTTTTGTACGCATTTGGGGAACATTTTTAAATTTTAATTTGAATCCATAATTTCGTTTGATGTTAAATGAGTGTGTTTGCGTGTGGATGTGTAGGTGTTACCGACTACCTAAATTATAATCTTATTTAAGTTGGAAAATTAACCAATTTATATTCATATATTCTATTTGTTTTTGTATCTTTTACAGTATGGATTCGTTAACTATGCTCTGGAACTATTAGTCCTAAAGCACTTTGGAGAATCAATATGGGAGCAAATAAAGTAAGTTTTTAAGGCCCGTTGGTGTCCCTTTTGAGACGAAAGTAATAAAGTGATTGACCCTTAGATAATGTGTGACTATGTATGGGGGTTTGTGTGATAAAATTCCATTTGTTATTCACATACGATCAGGGAAATGCTATTGGCAGGCATTGTACCATAAATATTGGCATTACCTGAGAATAAATATACTATAAATGGGTAGCGATAAACTTATCGAATTCTTTTTTTCCATGTGATTTACTTGATTTCATGGAGTCTATTACATAATATCCTATGTCAGGGACAGGGCCGAGACACACGCAAGATACAGGACAAAGGACACAGGACATGTGCGTCTCTATGTATCTTGCTTGTACGAGTATGTATAGTTATAAATGTAACATTGCTAAATAAGAGGGTGCGGTAGTCACAATAAATTAGAAAATATTATATGGCTGTGGGGTTATTTTCTATTTTCTTCTTGGAACAAGTGAAAACATTCTGTCTTCGGTTTTTGGTATCAAGTCGCGCCAGAAAGGCGGTCAGTAAAATGGATTAGAAAAGTGTTTTAGTCAATCAGATACAAGTTGATGTTAGTTATTCCTGCGATTGTTGTTGACTTTGAATGAGTAAGGATTTAGTTAAAGGATTTGTCTGAAGTTGAGTGCTGCGGCTGGGAACTTAACATGTGTGCTTGATAGAAACACCAAGGTTAAAAGCTGCACAAAAGGAAATGGAAAATGATCAACCCTAATAGCGGGTATTTGAATAAAAAAAAAATGAACGTTATAACTAGTACTTCAATTAAGTTAATTGTCAACAAAATGTTTATATCAGATATATGAAGTGTTGTGTTTATTCCGAAGGCGGTTTCTTGACGGCTGGGCGTTTTCAATTTTCTTTAAATATCAGGTCCGAGCAAGTGTAGGGGGGCCTTTATTTGATTAGTTGGGTGTTTGGTGTGGAAAGTTTTTGAATTATTAAACAAATTCTCTTTCTTCCTAGTTATATAGCAAGGTCAATATAAGGTCTATTACTCAAATTCCCATCACTCATAGGCACGTTTTAATAAAGTCTATGTTTCCACCCCATAAAATGCTGATACGATAGAGGTCATATATAGTGCTTCCTTCGTCGTTTGTGAGAGGGATTCCTATCCCAATTGCCAACAAGACCAACTTGGTCTAAGGAAATGTGTCATTATTTGAATTTACAGCGAAGGCCAGATAGGCAAATTCTTATACCACGTCAAAGCTAGAGTTTCCTCTTATGGCGTGCTGTCCAAGACGGAATTCTTACCCTCGCTTACCACTTAACTTACTACATACATTCATTAATCCCGCTTAAATGACCGCAAAGGCACCAGCGAGACCCTGCTGTTTTGTTTCCATTTTATTGACACCACCATCGTAAGCTACCATTTGTAGAGAGATTTGACATATTGTGTCTTAAGCATACATTTGAAGTTCTTGGTTTTTCCAATGTATGTCGTAAGATGAATAATTAGTCGACGATTAAGGTCACCAGGCTTAAAAGGATAAGGGCCAGCCAGATTGTTGATTTAGGATCTCAGGCGTTCACATCATATGGGAGATGGAATCGTGTATGGAGACTTATTCCATCCATCGAGCGAGCTTATTTCATAGGTCTTCCATCCTGAGAATCAGCCAAACTATGCTGGCATTAAAGACTTACCGCATGCTTTCATTCAATATATGGTATATTACAAAAGAATTAGTGTATGTTCAATGTCAAGTCAATCTTTGCTGCTTTTAGTAATTTGGCAAGGAGACCGTCGGCTTCAATAACTTTTTTCGTCTTAGGTATAGAAAAAGCTATCCATATGTCTTCTTGGTCGGGTGGACGAACTTTTTTTGAGGACCTTCGATCACATTGATTAGTTTATTTCGCCCTAGAGAAAAATATTGTTTGTCTTCGCCAATAGATATTTTACAGATTTGCAGCTCCGAGTATGACTTTATCTATCCATGCATCCACTAGGTAGCTTTCGAGTGCATCTAAATGATCTCGGTCGAGCGCTTCGATGCTGGTTTTCCTTTTTCTCGCTAAGAAGCTGATTTCCCACATCCTAATAGATTTTAGAGCAGCCCTGCTTCCTTGCAGCGCCACCTTGTACACCGTGTCGTCACTTCTCGTCATGTCAAATGTTTCGTTCTTATAGCATCTCTTCTTATAGCATCTCTAATTGATATTTTCGCCATTGGACTGCTGCACGTGGTGGTGGTAACACATGACTTTTCTAGCTGTATTACTTTTTCGATACTCTGGCGTTCGGAACATTCGTATTCGCACCTTGGCTATATCAAAGTAGTGATCTATGTTGATTTTAGCTCCTCGATATGTACGGACTAGCAGATTACTGCAGCTGTGTCGTGTGTCAGTCGCAATATGATCAACGTGGTTAACCGTTTTTTCATAGAGTGACTATCATGTTCCTTTGTGGATTTTACGGTTTGCGAAACATGTGAAAGTTATTGTATAATGTTGCCGCTAGGACGATTAGGCTTCTAGAATCCAGTCTTGGCGAGAAGCTCGTTGCTGGGTTATATTTGCGAATTCTGACATGATGCTGATTATATGTATGTATTAAGGCATTCGCATAGATAGCTGAACTTCAAAATATCTTGCCTAACTTCTCTTCTAATGACAGGTTCGCATTTATTCTACAATTTGCATCAATCACGATAGTAGATGTCATTGTTTTACTTCCTGGATGACAGTAATGACTGCGTAACTGTCTAGTGGCTTCACAAATTTTTAAGCGCTCGAAAATTTTACATGAATAGCAGAAGTCGTTTTTTTTTTCCTATTTGCTTGGGTTGCTAAAAGTAAGCTTATCCATATCTGAAACTTTTTGTTCTTTACGTTGCCAGACAGTTAGCCCATTGTCATAACCCTGAGCTTAGAAAGCCAGGTCATCCAGAAGATAGTGCCAGCAGCCAAGAGGGTTTAAGCCCTGCAGTTGGCTTGACATTTTTGAAAGCAGATATCACCACCATCTAGGAAATGCCAGCCTTCCAGCCGGGAAGAAGTAAGATAAAAGCTAATGACATTCAAGTATAGTTCGTTGGCTGCTACTTAGAACATGGTAAACTGTCTGTTTCCAATCGGATTAGAGTCACCAACATCATTCCGGTATCCGTTCACGCCCATACAAAACAAATAGACGATGTTAAAAAATAGTTTTATCCTACCTAAGAATAAATCCGGACAGATTTGTCTCTCCTCATGTGAGACTTAATATTTGCGTCATTTGACCATATTTCCGCTGCGTATATGAGTATACATAGAATCCGCAGCTCTACCAAGAAGAAGTCCCTTATTATGTTGTGAGCCTTCGACGGTACTCATCAGCCTAGTAAGCGCAATTACAGTTTTCGATGTTTAAAATTTAGACGACTCCGGGGTACTTAAAAAATGGGCATGAACCACCAGCTCTAATTGTTATTGTTTCGCGAATTTTGCTACTCGTAATAAGAACAGCTTCCTTTTTATGGTAGTCAAGTTGTAAGCCGTTTTTAGCTAACCAGTGATTTACCGTTGCGATTATTTCGTTGCTGTAGAGGTTGGCTTTTCCTAGTGTCTTCGGTACAACCACCACGGCAATGTCCAATTTGCAACCCGATACACTACGCTTGAGCCACGCCATCGTCAATGTCATCGAAGAGGATTCTATTCGAGGAAAAGCTCATTATTATTTTACGGCGATAGTTCGGCATTTTTAATAAATAAAAACTGTCCATAATACGTTCCCATTTCGACAAATTAAATGCGTGACGTCCAGGGTTATGATGGCGCAATATTTCTTGGTGCTTCCTTTCCAGCGACTGCACTGTATTGCGTTTCGAGCTGTACTTATTATCGCATTTATTGCATCCACTGTTGACCATGACTTACGCAAGCCGTATTGATGTTCCGATAAACTTCTTGCTGTTTCAATTATTGGCAAGAGTCTATTGTAAACGATCCGCTCAAGAATTTTTTCGACTGTGTCAAACAAACAAACAGGATGATACATAGAACGAAGTATTATTTTGGTCCCCTTTTCCCTTTGGCAAAAGCAATAGCCTTGGGCGTTTCCAAGACTCAAGATCGTTATTTGGAATACCACCCAGTCCCAGTGGTTTTTTTCTCGCGTAACTTTTTACATGTTTTGAACAGATCTTCGCGTGTAATCATAGGTACTCTCGTGATAAATTTGACTAACCACCAATGCATTTGAGTGACATTTAGCCACATTGATACAATTTCATAAGCTTTACCCCTCATACATTGCGATTAAGTCGTTCGCAAAGATCGCTAGACTTAATCGCTTTTTTAGTAGGGTTCTTGGTTCTCGGTATGCATTGCTTGTACATAGTATCTACTGGTCGTCGGCATCCCGAGTCCGGGAACGCTGGTAAGCTCTTCTCGTTCGGTGGCACACCGATCTTAGATCCGATGTTAGCTAAACTAATATCCAGACAAGAAAGTGCTGCAAGAAAATCCAACCCTCTGCGATTTGTACAAGGTGGAGCAAAAGTTGTCACCCGATGCGTTTTGGCTGTACCTAATTTTTTTTATGCATAAAAAAACGTTGATTCTTCTTTCGAATTATGTTTACTTGATGCCTTAAATTTTTTTCCATTAAGTCGAGAAAATGATATCGGCTAAGTGGCGGTCGCTAGAATTGGTGACCATTCGGGTCTGATTTGTGGCATTTCCATCACTCTTGCTAGAACTTCCGGCGATAGGCGTTCGCATTCTTCACGGATACTCTCTTTGAGGGCTTCAAAAGTCTGGGCCTTGTTGACACAGACTCGTGATTTCAAAAAACCCCAAAACGAGGGATTAGTCGACCTGTAAATGCAGCCCTTAGAATTTTGGTTGTGGCTCGTGCAATATGCGACGTTACTCCATTCTGTTGGAACCACATGTTTTCCAGTCGCAATTCATCCAAAAAGGGAGGAGAAAGTCGTTGAGCATAGCTCTGTAGTGCTCGCCGTCCACTGTAATCGTTTTCGAAATAATAAGGCCCGATGACGCCTTCAGCACACCATGCCGAAACTTCGAGCGGGTGTAATGACTCTTCGTAGGTTATACGCGGATTTTCGGTGCCCCAGAAGCGATTATTTTGCTTATTTACATATCACCGAGATGCAAATGGGCCTCATCGTTCATGATGATTTTGGATGAGAAGTTGGCTGTCAACCGCTAACAGCTGATGCATTGTCTGTACTTTGTAATGGAACATCTTTCACCAAAATTCTCAGTAAAGACCACCGATTGGTACGTCATTTTGTCGATGCTCCAGGGTTCTCTGCCACATCTTCAACCACAGCAGAAATATTCTCAGCATCTCGTGTTGTCCCATACTCTTCTAGGCGAGCGGCAAAAAGTCGTGGTGTTTGCCCAGTTGGTGTCAGACGGGAAATCTGCGTCGAAATTCACGCTGCGTCATAACCACCGACGAATTTTTCCGCAAAAAAATCGTAACAATTATTCCACGTTCCTTATGAGTATAGCGATTCATGTTTACTTCACAAATGTCAAAGTAGAATTGACGTTTTCCACTATTTCAAAAATTATAGCATCTTCCGATAGGATGATGACTCTCGCTCCATCTAGTATACGCCTATCCAATGAATTTGCCTGGGATTATGATATGACTCTTGCCAATAGCGTCGGCGACAAGTCTGTCCAAAATCATTTCGAAGCTTTCGATAGTAGCGCTAGATGGTATATAACAGCTATATCTGTAGATGCTGCATATCTTAGCACGTACAAAATATTTCTCAGATTGTTCCGACTATTCCTGAATTGACGCATTTCCGCAAACCTAAATTGCTGGCTTATTTGTTGCGTCGCTGAATCAATCATTTCCAGTTAAGTTTCTACATTGCTCAGCAGAGAATCGCTATATTCATTTTGAGTTCACAAATCGTTTCTTCTAGGTGGTTTCGACCTGCTTCGCAGTGATTTAAGTTTAGCTCCAGGATATTCATATTTTTTTTTTTTGTACAAATTTTTGAGAACGTGTTAATATACTGTACATCTTCTGCTACTGGTTACGCATTCAGATTCGACGCTGTTGGCCTTGCAGAGCAAACAATTTCGCCCGGCTAGGCTTAGTCTTGGCTTATAAATTAGTTTCGTATTAATTCCTATTGAAATATATTGAAGTTTTGTATAGTAGCCTGTTATATATTAGGAATGTAAATATGAAATAAATATAGAGTAACGATTACCATATGTTAGTGACCACACTGAACATAATCTCCTAAATTTGGACCGTTTAAGTCATTATACTCCATCTCATAATCCAGAATAAATGTTTTTGAATCCTGCATTAAGCAGAAGACAAATGTTTAATTTGTACTTAGAAAAAAGGAAAAGAATTTAAGCCCAGTTAATTAATGGACATACAGGAAAATATTTAAACGAGATTTCAAGTTACAAGTCCACGTAAAGATACCTGTTCAAGATACGATTTCCTCAACATGAAAATTCTGACAACAAATAATGACGAAGCAACTCTTGTAAAGGGTCTTTCATTAAGCACGTCCTATTTTCAAATTTAAAAATCATCGACATTTTTTATTCTTTTAAAAGGCCTATCGATGCCATTATGTATGGAATATAACATTGTTCAAATGTCCGCTGCGGCTTCTCTGAGTGGCGCACATCCGAAATGTCCAATTTTCCATGACTTTGGCGCAAAAATCAGACTGAATTTGGCCGATGGGTTATGTTGGCCTTGAGGGCCGCTGTGGTTTGTGGCTTATTCGCATGGACCTGCGACTTCAGAAAATCCCACAAAAAAAAGTCAAATCGAACGATATTGGTGGCCAGTTCACATTACCTCCACGTGAGATGACCATGCTCTCGAATCGCTCGTACAAAATTTCCAATGTGGCGTGAGCTGTGTGGGGCGTAGCGCCGTCCTGTTGAAACCTCATGTCGTTGGTGTCCATATCATCCGATTCAGGCCAAAAGAAGCTGGTAATCATCGACCTATAGCAGTCGCCGTTGACGGTGATGGCCTGGCCAACGTCATTCTCAAAGAAATATGTACTTATGACGCCGTCAGCCCAAAATCCACATCAAACAGTGACTTTTTCGGGATGCATTGGACGCTCTTGGATCTCGTGTGGATTGGTATCGTCCCAGATTCGACAATTTTGTTTGATGACGTACCATCCAGAAATGGGCCTCATCGCTGAAGATAATTTTTCGATGAAAATTAGTGTCAGTTTCCAACTGCTCCAAAGCCCATTCAGCGAACACACGTCGTTGCCTTTGGTCGTATACCTTCCGCTTCTGGATGAGTTGACTTTTGTACGGGCGTAGGCCCAAGTCACGACGTAAAATTCGCTAAGTTGTAGTCTGCGAAAGGCCGAGTTCGTGTGAGCGATTCTGATTCTCCTTCACATTCTCACGGGCAGCGGCGATGTTTTCGGCAGATCATGCGTTTCGTCGACGTACGGGTGTTGGTTTACTGTTTACTGAGCCAGTGGACTCAAATTTATCCACCACACTGCGAATAATCTTCTCGGTAGGACGATTATGGCGACCGTATAATGGGCGAAGCGCGAAGAACATTGCCCGAATTGAAAACCCCTTTTTATAAAACAATTTTAACATTTGCACGTGTTGTTGAACGCAATATCCATTCATGATGATTTGGCAAGACAGACTGAATAAATCACAGCCAATTTGACAGATATAGCTTCAACAATATGGGCGCTATCAATTGCCAAATTTGGGAAGTCCCTATTGGAAGACCCTGTACAAAGCCATGGGGTTCATTTAAAAAATGCTGAATTAGTAAGAAAAGCTTTACAAGAAGATACATTCCTGGCATCAAAAAATCCCGAAAAACATATCATATTTTGCCTTTTATTTTGATTTACAAAGAGCTTTACCCTATCCAAAAGTATTTGTTTCAATCGCATTATAAGCGAAATATGTATCTTCAAAAGGAAGGATTTCGTAATTTTTGCGACAATAAAGTTAATATGCACTCGTATGTGTGGGACGAAACTAATGCCTTCAGGGCATCGCAGGAAACAGCTTCTTGCTGTCTAAGATATTTACAAAATATAACGACTCAAAGTCATGTTATTGCATACAGTAATATGTGAACTGGAAAAAATATGAATTTACAAGAAGCATTCATGTGGTTGGGAGATGTCCAGCGTTTGAAAAATAAAATCGAAGTAATCGTTCATACATTTTTACTCATCGGACATTCTTATCTTCCAAACGATGCATATTTTAGTATTATGGAAATTGTATTCGAAAAAAGAATTTCTTGTACACACCGCAGGATTGTTATGACTTTGTAAAACAATGTACAATAGAAAATATATGATGATAAATTTATTTCACAGAATTTCGTAAAAAAAAACTACAAAACGCAAAAAGAAAAAATAGGAAAAAATAATAACGAAGAAGAATTAAAAAAGTGCACTGTGTACTATTTTATATATTGTACATAAAACATCAATAGAAGACACACAATTTATGACTTTAGATTTATCACCTACATGTCGGGCAAGAGCGCCAATATTTGAAAGAATCAACCTGGCGCCTTTGTATTGTATAAGGATGCCAGACCTATTACATACGAAAAATATAAATAAAACAGTTATTACCTTATACAACATACCTACATGAGTTATGAATATTTTAAAACACACATAAATATAATTTATGCTCTTTATGTTTACATGTATGTATTATTTAATAATAGCAATAAATATCCTATGCACAGTTTAATAATACCAATAACGTATGTTAAGTCCAACAATACAGAAATAAGTATAATTAACGTTGAAAATAAAAAAAATACTTAGTTAGTTTTAGTTTTATATGCATTTTATTATCTTAATCATTAACCCTCACATACTAACAAAAAATGCTTAAATGCTAGCTTAAAATTACTTAACAATCTTATATTAACTTATTGGCCCCACACAGGCACTCTAAGCTACTCTAAATTCTTATATCTATGTCTTTCGACTTTGTTTACATTTTATTTATTAATACTTATTTTCTATGCTTAAGGCTAAGAAAAGAATTTAACAAAAAACTTAGCATATGGACATAATTTTTTATTTTTTATAAAAACTTAATATCTAACTTAAAATAAACCTTAGTCTACCTAGCCTACAAACACAATACACACACACAGATATTATACACAATTATATACATATATTAGTATATACCTTTGTATATACTTAAATGCTAACCTAAACCTACGTAAGCTGGCCATCGCTATTCACAGAGCAAATAGATTGGTCAGCTCTGCCTCATTAGTGAGGCTGGTCCGTAATTGACGGAAACGACGACGAAACATCTTCTCCATCATTCAACCACCAGAAATGATGGTGCTGCCGAACTACATCCCTCTTATCGCGATTCCCCACCGCCCTACTACCTGAGACGATCCACACTGCCGTGTGCGACGTCTCTGCCGTAGTTAAGTCGCCTGTCCCCAGCTTTCCGAGCGACATGGAAGATTAACGGGACCGCTGATCTATCCTGGATCAACCCTTCGTTCCGGTGGAACGAAGTCGTCAGAGCGCACACTCTCGTGGTAAAGGTAGTTGGGGTAGTAAGCCCCAGATATCAGGTTATTCGTCGAGGTCATTGCTCTTGCAATGTGCCTTCGAGTCAGCTTAATTACGAAGTTGTCCACTCGTATTAGGTTCGCCCTGTTGTAAAGGACCTCATTACGATAAAAAATTTTGTACTCCGACTCTGGTGTTCTGTACAAGCGAAGGCAAGCCCTCTCAAACACCCGAATCTTTTCCATTAAGCTTGCTCGTACATTGAACCACACGGGGCACCCGAATACCAGCATGGGCCTGATAAGGGCCATGTAGCAGATTACTTTTACCCTCGCATCGAGTTGGCTGCTATAAAACAGTCTCTTTGTAAGAGCAAAAGCGCCTTTAGCTCTAGCCAGAGAAGCATCTACATTTTTATCAAAATACAGAAACTGATCTATCCAGATCCCAAGGTATCTGACTACATTTCTACAGGCAAGAGGCTGTCCGCGTTGTCCAATGATAGAGAACTTTCGCCAATTTTTTCTAGTATCCCTAGAGGCTCCAGACAACGGCGTCCTAAAGAGAATGGTTTCCGACTTTTGAAAGTTGATTTTCAACTTCCAGTCATCGCAAAATCGTCTTATCTTATCGAAGTCACGTTGCAAGAGAGTATTAATGACCTCGATTTTTGGACCTGTTCTGTACGCTATCAAATCGTCTGCGTACGTAATAGTATGGGGAAGTGAACCTATCAAGTCGCTTGTATAATGTTGAATAGGATCAGCGAATTGACCGCGCCTTGCTGAAGACCATTTTTAATTTGAAATATTCCAACAGAAGTCACATCACCAGTTTTCACGATGAACTGTCTGTTGGTTAGCATATTATAAAGAATGTACAAGAGTGGTTTACTGATCCCCAGCCTAGTCAGCTTATAGAAAAGACCCTCTAACCATACGGTGCCGAAGGCCTTCTCCAAGTCAACAAGGCAGGCACCAGTGCATTGGTTTTTGCCTTTATTCCATTGGATATCGGACACCAGTTTAGACGCGGCATGTGAGATATCATGTCCCGCCTTAAAACCGAATTGATTATCCGGAATAAAAAAAAAATACTACTCCTATTTATGTGATATTTAATTTTTTAACCTCCTGAATGGAGGAAAGTACTGGCTCCCGGAAATTACGCCAGATTTTTTTTGGAATAAAATCGTAGAAAATGTTTTTGTTTTCAAATTTGGAAAAAAAATAACAGAATTTTGTTTGGAAAATATGCCAAAAATTACGGAAATTAGGCCAGGAAGATGCTTTCAGGAAAAATATGTCAGAAATATCGTTTCTGGTATTTTTTCCAAACATGTTCTGTCTGGCGTTTTTTTGGAAAAAAAAGACCCTAAATTTCGAAAAGATAGCCAGGAGATTCTAGGTTTTCTTCCTAGGAAAAAAGGACAGACTTGCATACAAAATTTTCTGGCGTTTTTTCCATAAAAAACCATCTGGCGTTATTTCGTCTGGAGTAATTTCTGGGAGCCGAAAGTTTTTGCATTCACTCCGAAAATCGAAAACCAAATGGTGATATCTTTAGGTTTCAAGGCTTGCATAATGTTTTTAGACAGTTTTTAAGAAAATATATGTGCGTGTGTTTATGAAGACGTACATATGTGTACGCAGACGATAACTGACGAATATATACGAGTAGTTCTATCGTTTTGAATTTTTGTCAGATGATGCGTCTTTATGCCGAATTGTGGCCATTAACCCTAGAATGGTACTATAATGGTACAACTTCGTAATTCTTACGAACTCATGCCTATTTAAGCTTTCCTGCTTTGAAAAGGGCGAGATAAATAAAATTATTAGTGCTTTTAGTTTAATAAAGGAATACATTTTATTGGTACTTAAAAAAAGTTAAATATGCATGTAGAAAAGCTATGTATCCATTGGTATTCATTTTTTTTTTTATTACTCATTTGTAATGGATCGTCGACCGCCAGCTGCACTCGATTTAAAAATTATTTACAGTAACCTGAGATGTCTTTCGCTGGACTGGACTGCTGGGCTGAGGAGGAGAGTCGACGAGCTAGCGAATGATGAATGCGGATGGGAGTCGAAGGTGCTAAAGTTGTAGAGGTGTTGAGCACATTAAACGAAGAAGAAGACGATACATCAGATGAAAACAACGATCAACCAATTCAAGAAACCACGATGTCCACGCAAACCCATTTTGTATTCCGAGACGTCGAAGAATCTCTGGAACAATTTTCAGGAGAGGGGGGAAAGGATTACGCCAGATGGGTACAGGAGTTTGAGGCAATTTCCACATCTTGCGAGTGGAATAACATTCAAAAATACCTCTACTCACGACGACTGCTGAAGGGTGCTGCCAAATTGGTCGTCGAAGTGACTGGAGTCCAGGAAGAAGGGTGCATCAGAGACTCTGCTAGAATATCTGTACGTGATGTGGCAGATTGGTAAAGGTTTTGTGGACGAAATATCTCTAATCGAGTACATCATTAACGAGATTCTAGATACTGTTGCGAACAAAACAGTTCTGTATGAAGCTGCGACGTTTGAGGAGCTAAAACTCAAACTTGAAACCCATAAGAGGACTCAGCGACAGATGCCTAAGCAACGAGTTGAAGCCAATAGACCCATCGTGTCCAACAGATCAAATCAACACACGGAGGACCTTCCAGTTCGCCTAGACGGTGTCACAATTGTTGATCTACGTCACATTTGTCAGCAAACTGTCCAGACAAGTCAAAAGGGACGCGGTGTTTCCGATGCAATCACATCGGACACATATCCCTGAATTGCGAGGTTAAGGAAGATGTAGAGTCCAGAGGTGCGCACAAGGTCAAACGCATTGGATCGGATGGCAATAACGTATTAATAAGCATCGCGGGGAAACCCTATTAAGCTTTCGTCGACAACGGCAGTGATGTATCAATAGTACATAAATCGCTTGTGAACGAAATAAAAGAAGCAAAGATGAGTTCTCCAGGAATGATACTCAAGGGATTTGGAAATGCTCCCCAAAAGACGATGGGTTCATGTCTTTTAAAAATACAAGTTGGAGCAGACAATCATTGGATTCGTTTCCAAGTAGTTCCTGACAAATGGATTTCGGATAGGATACTGCTGGGAAGAGATTTTCTCCAGAATATAGAGCTGCTGATAAGTCACGGGAAAATAAAGCATGTGAACAAGGTAAATTCAGAAAAGATAGAACAGTATAAGACACATGACCTGGACGAGAATGATGTTTCAACATTGGACTGATGAACGATGAAGAAGAAGACGCAGATGGGAACAACCTGCAAGTTGGCAACGACAGCTATAGAAAGGAAATCACTGATATCGTTTCAGCTTATTCCCCCAAAAGAGTTCCACAGTCGTGCATTGAGATGAACATCGTGTTATCGGACGAAAACCCTATTTATCAGAAGGCCAGACGATTAGGACTGCCAGAAAAAGAAGCGGTTTGTAAGCAAGTGGAAGAATTGTTGGACGAAGGAATCATCCAGCATAGTCGGTCGGACTTTGCTAGTCCTATCGTTCTAGTGAAGAAGAAGGACGGTAGTATGCGACTCTGTGTTGATTACAGAAAACTCAACACTAAGATTGTCAAGGACCGGTATCCTCTGCCGGTGATGGAAGAGATATTAGAGACTCTCTTCAAAGCAAAAGTATTTACAACACTGGATCTCCGCAACGGGGTTTTCCACGTTGATGTAGCAGAAAGTAGCAGGAAGTATACCGCATTCGTGACTCCAGATGGCCAGTATGAGTTCCTGAAGATTCATTTCGGGCTGTGCAATTCACCCGCAGTGTTTCAGCGATTTGTTAACACAGTTTTTCGAGATCTAATGAGACAAGGATTCTTGGTGTTATATTTGGACGACATTATCATCGCCGCGGAGAACGAGAAAGAAAATCTAACAAAGCTCAACGTGGTATTGAGAGTAGCAGAGGAGAATGGTTTGGTGGTTAAGTGGGAAAAGTGCAATTTTCTCAGCAGATCCACTAAATTCCTTGGCCACTTGGTGGAGAACGGAAGTATAAAGCCGTCTGCCGAAAAGATTGCCGCTGTAAGAGGTTTTCCGAGACCCACTAATGTGAAGCTGGTGCAGAGTTTCCTCGGACTGACTGTGTTCTTCCGTAAGTTTGTGCCTAACTATTCAATTTACGCAAAACCACTTTCAGACTTGACCAAGAAAGACAGCGTGTTCATCTTCGGGCCGGATCAAGTTGTCGCGTTTGAATCCCTGAAAGATTTGCTGTGTAAAGAACCTGTTCTTAGACTATTCAATCCAAAGCTCAAGACAGATATACATACGGACGCGAGCGTGGTTGGATACGGTGGAGTATTGTTCCAGGATTATGAAAAGCAAATGCACCCTGTCTTTTACATGAGTTTCAAGGCAACTCCAGCGGAAAAGAATTATATCAGGTATGAGCACGAAGTTTTGGCCATAGTAAAGTGTATTAAGAAGCTACGGTCGTATCTGCTGGGAAAGGAGCTCAAAATCTATACAGACTGCAAGGCGTTCGAAGCAACAATGAATAAGAGAGACCTGTGTCCACGAGTGGCCAGATGGGCAATCATGCTACAAGAATACACTTGTGAGGTTTTGCACCGATCGGGATCATCCATGCGCCACGTAGATGCACTCAGCCGAAATCCAACTATACTGCGAGTAGAGAATGGGATCATTGAAATAATAAAGAGATCTCACGGTAAAGATGAATTTTGTCAACTAATAATAGATATCTTTTCGGTAACAGGAACTTATAAGGACTATGAACTGAGGAACAACCTATTGTACAAGTTTGTGGAAGGCACTCATTTGCTCGTGGTGCCAAAGTCTATACAAAAGGAGATCCTGAGAGACATTCACAGGGTGGGTTACCTCAGTGCGAAGAGAATGGAGGCGATCTGCAAGCAAGATTACTTCATCCCCAAGATTGGAAATAGTATTGATGCTGTTTTCTCCAACTGTGTGCCGTGCATTCTGGCTGCCAGAAAAGACGGAAAAGCAGAGGGATTTCTACACCCGATCGAAAAGAACGACATACCTCTGCACATTTATCACATGGACCATTTGGGTCCGCATCCTTCGACTAATAAATTTTACAATTATCTCTTTGTAGTGGTCGATGCCTTTACTAAATTCGTTTGGATTTACCCAGCAAAAACAACGAAGAGCGACGAAGTGGTCAAGAAGTTACAACAGCAAAGCGAAATTTTCGGAAGTCCAGCGCGTATCATATCGGACCGAGGGACAGCTTTCACCGCTAACGTATTCAAGGAATACTGTGAACAAAACGGTATTCACCACATCCTAACAACAACTGTTAGGACAACGCATCATAGTGGAGGTGCTTTCCAAGGTGTCAGTGGAGGATCCTACTAAGTGGTTTAAACACGTTCCTCACATTCAACGGGTGATAAATTCAACGGTACCAGGGAGTACCAAGCGAAGTCCATTTCAACTTATGTTCGGAACCATTATGAGACGCGAAGACGACAGGCAGCTGAGAGAATTGTTAGAGGAGGCCATACTGGACGACTTCGAGAGTAGCGGCAATGAGATGAGGAAGGAAGCTAAACAAGAAATACAGAAGGTGCAGGAGGAGAACATGAAGACATTCAATCGGAAGAGGAAGGCATCCAGATGTTACCAGCTACATGACCTGGTAGCCATCAAGAGGACGCAGTTCGGCACTGGCCTTAAACTATCCATTAAGTTTATGGGGCCCTACGAAGTAACCAACGTCAAGCGGAACGACCGATACGATGTTCGAAAACTGGGTGAGCATGAGGGACCTAGTATGACATCCACTTCAGCCGATAATATGAAGCCCTGGGCGAACGACAGTGATGACGACGAAGGAGGTGACGATGAATCTGATGGTGTCAATTTCGATTGAGGACAGTCGAGTAAGTTTAGGATGGCCGAGTGTAGAAAAGCTATGTATCCATTGGTATTCATTTTTTTTTTTATTATTACTCATTTGTAATGGATCTTCGACCGCCAGCTGCGCTCGATTTAAAAATTATTTACAGTAACCTGAGATGTCTTTCGCTCGTTTGTCGACCTAGGCCATCGCAGTTTTGTTTACCCTTATCGTGCATCATCGTTTGAGTCATCGAGAGTATGTTTACATTCGTCACCGATGGAATTCGAGTTGGCCTACATTCAGCAGCATAAAACCCGATGCGATTTGCTCAGTGTTGTTTTAGGATACAATGACTCCATTGTTGGGGTAGGTGGCGGATGGTTGATATTGACTGCAGCGATCAAGTTGTGGACGTGGTACAAATTATTGAGGTCGACGGGACTATGGAATTTGCTGGATTGAGGAGCAGAGTCGACGAGCGAGCTAATGATGAATGCGGATGGGAGTTTTCTTTTGGCAGCAGTGCAGTTCGGCAGCATCGGCGGTTCAATTTAACTTTATTAAATTTTATCTTTATTTAATTTTGTTAGTTTTGCTTTTGTCAATAAAAATAATTTTTGCTACATGCATATTGTAGTTTATTGAGCACACTGCAAACATATCTTTCTGGAATGCTCTCCACATATTGGAGAACTACACGAAATGCACTTTGTTGTTGTCATCCTCCGTTTTTTATAATCGCAAATTCTGCAATGGGTTCTTTGCGCTTCCTCTGTTCGAACTGACTTTTCTGGTTCCCCCGAGTTGTTTTCCAAAAGTGTCTTTATAGAGTCTTTGATACTCGTATCTTTTCGCTGATTTTGCATTTCTTTTTTTTTCAATTCCCATTTGTTAGTCATATGACTTTGCAAAGTAAGCAAAAATTTGAATCTTGTCATAGGTTTTGCAGCGCTATTTTTTTTAAACCACTTACTTACATATATGACGTACGCGTTTACGCATGCTAAATTTAACATATTATAAAAATATGCCATTGGCCATCGCCTAGTTTTTCTTTGGCAGTTAGTAGCGTGGCATATGTGGTCCAATGTATCAACAGCGCCTTTCGTTTGGTTATAATTAAGGATTATTTCTGGCTTTTTGGATGGTTCACAGACAATTCCTTCATCATGAAAAGATGAAACAAGGGTTACAATTTTGTTCATTTTAGCTAAATAAGATACTGCTGTAAGATTACTGTGATATATTGTAGAAATAATGCGGAATCAATTTTTCTGGATTTAAGTTTTGCATCAGTTAAAGGTGCTGGAAGTTCTATTTTATATTTTTTCATTGTTCCTATTGCCGTTATATTGTATTTTGCTAAAAGTGTTTGAATATGTGGAATACCAGTGAATCAGATATCAAATGTCACACACCAGTGTCATCCACGTATTCAGCTAAGTTTTCATTGCTTGGAGCCAATCCTTTTCCTAAGTAAGGAATTGCATTCACGAAATACTTTGTTGAGTTGTCCACCATCATTATAATTTTCATGCCATATTTATCTGGTTTGATAGGGATGTATATCCTAAATGGACACCGTCCACGGAATCCAACAAATTGCTCATGTATGGTCAAGTATGAGCTAGGTTTATAATTTTTTTTGCAGTTCTCTATGAGCATATCCAATATTTCGGAAATGTAAGCTAGTTTGGTTTATTTCAATCTTTCGGTCCTTGTTTCCTTATTATCAAATCTCATACAATTGGTAATGAAGTTAAAGCGGCGCTCGGCCATAGTGGCTCTAAATCTATCTCCGCTGAGTGTTCCATCAAACAGATATTCACTGTTCAGGTGATTACTCTTTACTACTGCCGCTAATATTATCAACCTCAAAAATGCTACAAGTTCTGTGATACAAGATGTACCTTCTTTATACCGCAATTGTTGACATTTAATTCCCTCGTTTGTGTGATTAAGAATTTTTCTCATTATTTTTAAAGAAAAAAAAGGTTGAAGCATTCATTTGGTTCATAAGCATTTCTAGCTTCCTGTGTAGGACTAGGAGAAATATGAATAATATTTTTTTTTGGGTACTTTTCCACTTGATTTTGTAGCAGTAGTATTCCATAAAAATCCGTTTTTTCCCTCAATAGTATTGTCAAAACTATTGTCAAAAAATATAATGTCATTAGAGGCTGATGAACGCAGGGTCGCAGAATTGGGTTTTTTTCTCTTAGATTTGTTATGAAGTTGGTGTAATCGTTGGTATCATTCTTGTTATCAGGTGTATATATGGGATCGTCTAATTCACAATCATCCAAAAAATCAGATGGAATGCTTTCAATTCCAAATCGATCATCTTCAATATCAAAATCTTGCTCCTTTTCTAATTGGTTAAAAAATTCCTTTAAATCCTGGTCGATAATCTTCTTGTCCATTACTAATAAAATATGAATTACAAAATTAATAAACTTAGTTGTAAAAGTAAATAAAATAAGAAAATTTCTGTTGAAAACTGAATTCTTTATCAAATAACAAAAGAAATAAATCATATCTAGTACTGCTTCGTAGAAAATACGAACACCTGTGTACCTATGGTAGTACAACTACGTAAAAATTACGAGCAATTTTTTATAAAAAGTAAAAATAAAAACTTTTATAAGGACTGAAACGAATAAAATCTGTAAATTTTAATACGGGCTATACTTCCAACGCGTAAAGATTGCAATCCCATTTGGTACCCAAATTAGCCTGTATATTCCCTAGTTTCAGTTTGTTATTGATTTTAGTTTGGTGCGATTTAAAATATTTATAAAATATGAGTCAAGAGGAACGCCGTAAAAAGATCATCGACAAATGGCTCGAAAAATCTTCGCGTCCAAACCATTTCATCGCAAAAAATTTAAACATAGCACGCAGTACAGTGGATTTTGTTATTAAACGATATTTGGAGACGTTGACAGTAAAGCGAGAACAGAAAAGTGGAGCTAAAAGTGGAGCTAAAAGTGGAGCACATGATACAAATTTGGACAGCAAAATAGTGGGTACTATCGTAAAAAACCGGACTGTGTCATCCAGAGATGTTGCTCGGAAATGTAATACCAACCAAACAATGGTACAAAGATATAAAAGACGTAACGGTCTAAAAACACGAAAAAAACAAAAAATTCTAAAAGTTACTGGAAAGCAAAAAAAAGTCATAAAAACACGGGCCCGAAAGCTATACGAGGTGATCGGCAACAAGAAAACGTGCTTGGTTTTGGATGACGAAACTTATGTCAAAGCCGACTTTACTACTCTTCCAGGTGCGCAGTTTTACAACTCGTTTGAAGCTGAGATTCTTCCGCAATCAACAACATTGATTGGGATGTAAAAATTCGGGTCAAAATATCTCGTTTGGCAGGCCATTTGCCAACGTGGACACAGAAGCTCATCGTTTATTACAACGGGAACAATTAACGGAGAAGTGTACATTAACGAGTGCCTAAAAAACAGTTGATTTCTTTCTTAAACAAACACGAGGGTTCAACATTATTTTGGCCAGATTTAGATTCAGCTCACTATGCTCATGCGAAGTTGAGCTTTCTTGTTGTTAAAAATGTCGACTTTGTCTCAAAAGACATGAATCCACCCAATGTTCCACAGTGCCGCCCCATTGAAAGGTATTGGGCTTTGGTCAAAGCTAAATTGAGGAAAAGTGAGCAGTGAGGACGTAAAAGATTTTAGTGCTAAATGGAAAGGAGCGTCCAAAAAGGTCACGGATGTAACTGTCACCAACCTTATGAAGGACATTCGAAAGAAGTTGAGGAAAGACTGGGAACCCAAATATTTTTTTTTTTTTTTTGTAATTATGAATGAATTTAATAAAAAACAGAGTTTCAAAGCAAATAAAAAAATTCACATGGATTATGAAAATATTTTTTTTTTTACTTTGAAGTTTCCAAATTTTATTCGTCTCAGTCCTTAATGGTAAAGAGCGATCAGGCTTACCGCCGATGGAAACGCTTTCGCATAGACGAGTTCCACCAAGTCTACAAACACTTAAGAAATAGTGTTGTTCGTGAATTAAGAGTTGCCAAGTCACAGTTTTATTCAAATCGACTGAATACCAAGTTTGATGGCCGCAAATTATGGAGTAACCTTCGTGAGCTAGGGATTGGTAAACAAAAATTAACTGCCCAGATATTGATAGCAATGAACTAAATCGTGTGTTCTTATCGATACCACATCCTATAGCCTCAGCAGTAGATGAAAATAGGACTTATCGTGGCCCCGCTGTCTCAACAGATACACCGTTTTTCTTCACAAGAATAGGAAACACAAATATAGTCGAAAATCAAATGCTGTAGGAGTGTATGGAGTGTATCTTGTTTTTATTAAACTAATATTGCCATTACTGCTGCCATATATGTTATTACGCAAGTGATGAATACCATTTTTATGACCGGGATCTTTTCCTAATATTGGTCTAAAATAATACCAATCCCAAAGAACTAGCCAGGTGATGAATTCAGTCCCATATCAATCTTATCTTTTCTTTCCAAAGTGTTTGAACGAATTATGCATAATAAAATAAATGAGTATCTCACAAATAATAAACTTATAGTTCCAGTTCAATCTGGAATTCGTGGAAAACATAGCAGTACCACTGCCCTGATGAGCATGGTAGATGGTATAAGGGAGAAATTGGATAAGGACCATGTTACTTTCTTGATCCTTCTAGACTTCTCCAAAGCTTTCGATATAGTCGATCACCCCACTTTTATAAGTATAAAGTTGCTTTCGTCGTATCTCAGAGAAAGAAAACAGGCGGTGTCTCTGGAGGGTGCTCAGTTGTGCTGTCAGTTGTACTCTTGGACTTATCGGAAACTATGCCAGTGATTTGAATGTAGATCTTCACAGGATCTCGAACTGGTCTTTGGAAAATAGACTAGCACTTAATCCAAACATATATGAATGCTTAGTTATTTCAAAAAAGAAGCTAGCGCTATCCTATTTTCCAGCCATCATGCTGAACAATTTAGCAATAGAATTCGCCGAAAATTCAAAAAATCTTAGCATGGTATTTAATAGAACACTCACATGGAATAACCATATAAATGCGACTATGGGTAAGGCATATGGTATGGTGTTCTTCGAACTTTGTGGACTGCTCAAAAATTTATATTGTTTAGGACAAGGTTAGTTCTTGCTAAATCTCTGGTTATTTCTGTGTTAATAATGTGAAATATTCTATAACTGTGATGCTGAGAGCAAAAGGAAGCTTCAGGTAGCGTTTAACTCTCCGTTATGTCTACAGTCTTAGAAGGTTCGACCATATCTCACAATTGGCAAAAAACTTGTTGGGGATGTCGTTTCAGAACTACGTCAAGTTTCGTACTCTTGGTGTTCTGTTTAGCATTATAAAAACAAGGCAATCGACATACTTTTATAATAATCTCCATTTTTCGGCTTCCAACAGATCTGCCTGTTTGATTTTCCCGCATTTCTCTTGCCTAACATCCGAAAAACAATTTTTCGTTGCTGCTATTCGCCTTTGGAATCCACTTTCGCGTAATCTGAGAGAACTGAATGACGGACGCCGATTTAACTGCTAATTACAGCTTTTCTTTTCAAATCAAAGCAACAAAATTTTTAAATTTCCCACATTCTTTTCAAGCAAATACAACTTACAAACTTCATATTATGTTTCAGTAAAAATATTAAATAAATAATGTATACACAGAAATTATAAAATGTAAATATTAATATAATTACTAATCATCCGAATTTTAATTCTCTTCACTCTATTCAATTGAATTTTATCAAATGTATCTTAATTACTTAAAATTAATTCTAATTAATCAATACCAATTGTTTATCTCTCACAGTCTTAAAAGTGTATTCTTACTGTGTTAAAAGTACGTAACAATACAAATAAATTATTACTTTTCCTTGGACAACTCAGATGATTTTGGCCTGAGTTTTCTTTCAAATTTTCGTTAAATGTGTACTAGATATGTTAATAGATAAATTATTATTACAAACATTTCGAAAGAGTCCTTTTTTTTATGAACAAATTATTTGTAGTTTTTTGTTTTTTAATAACCCCATCGGAGGATTGTTGATAAAATCTAATAGCCGTGATGTAGCCCGAGAACGCATCATCTGACAAAAATTCAAATTTCGTTCTCGTGTTATCCTTGCACATACTTCATTACTCACACGCATTGCAACATCTTAAAACGTGAAGATATCACAAAGCTTCCATTTTTGAATCTCGGAGTGAATAGAAGAACTTCCTACCCTATCAGGAAGTTAGTAGAACAACAATTATAAACATGAATAAGAGACTCAGTAATAAGTAAATGGAAAGTCAAACCGACGATTTAAAAACCAAACACAATGTAGTGTATCTGGGATGAGGAAGAAGCACGACATCAAGACTGTTAACTTGCTGAAAACAGCAGTGTGTCTCAAGAAAAAATAACACACGAGTGTATAATTCACCCTGCAGTATAAAAAGCGGTACCAAAAGATTCGGGTTTATATAGATACCATGGCTTTTCACACACCAAAGCCATTATCTCTGGGTGGCAATTTGGCGGTAAACTTTGCTCTGTTTCGAAAAGTTTTTGAAAATTATTTGGTGGCATCTGATAAAGATAAAAAGAGCGAAGATGTTAAGAAAGTAATTTTGTTAAATTCCATTGGTGAAGAGACACGTGAAAGATATTATACATGGGGGATATCCAGCGATATCCAAAGTACTGTGAATAATGTTTTAAAATGAGGAGTATTGCAACCGAAAAAAGAATTGCAATTATGGGATGATGCGATTCTACAAAACGATACAGTTTGGTGAAGACCAGCATGATGAACTTATACAGGATTTTGTCGTCATGAAACTCTCGTCATTAGATACTGAGAAACAGATTGATAAATATGATGAATCTGACCGTAAATACAGCAATAAAAGAGTGAAAGATATTAGTGAGCTGGAGAAATGCGGAAGCTTCGAATTGAAGGAGGTGAAAACTTCAGCACACATTTAGGAAATGTCATAAATAATTCACAAAGTAGTGAGAATGTGAAAACAAATAAAAAACTAACTTTTTCTACATCTAATCCAAGTATAAATAGTAGTTCTTATATTAAAAAAAATTCTAATTTTAGGAATAAAACAAATCATAATAAAAAAAAGTTGTGGACGCTGTCTCTCAGTTCATGCAAAAAACAAATGCCCAACTTTTGGGAAACTGTGTTAGTTGTGTAAGCAAGTTGGTCATTTCTATGTAACATGCTACAAAACAAACAATTGACTGGTGATGCCGGCCGCTTGGATAAACGAAATCACTAAATTGGAAATTGATAGCCTAAGAGCTGCTAGTGATGACAATATAAGTAGCGATGAAAACGAAACTTTGTTTTTTGATTGTATAGAAACTGATATGACTGAAATTTGTCCATAACGAGGCAAGGCAGTGGCTTGAAGATATTCAACTAAAAAATATTAACACAAAATTCAAAATCGATACAGAATTTGGGGCCAATATCTTGGCTTTAAGGTTTTTAAAGCGAATTTCTAGTAATTGTAACTACAATCCCATAAATTTAGCATTGAAGACCTATGGTGGAAAAGTTAAAACATTTGGGGAAAATGTCATTGCCATGCTCAGTAGGAGAGGTTTTTGTTATACAGAAATTTATTATCGCTGAAACGAAATCTTCGACGATATTAGGTATTCCTACTTGTCGCGGGTCAGAAAAGTAGACTCAATAGAAAACGATAAACACAAACTTCGAAAGTATTCGAGAATTCTTTTAAAGTTTTTTTTTTTTTTTTTTTAAAAAAGAACTTAACACTCAAGATGGTATAACTACCCTTAAAATGCCGGAGTAGGTGTTAAGTTTTACGGAAAATTGGATAGAGAGATAGGGCTCAACAACTTTTAATGGGGGGACTAAATTATTAGTGTAAATTGGACTTGATGTTGTATTTAGGCTACCATTCATCTTGCCTGAAAAAAAGTCTTTCCTTCATAGCTGGTATTGAACACCGAACCGTCCCATTGTGAAGTCAATACACTACCACTTTTGAATTTCGCGCTATGTTTCTGCATCGGTCTTACAGCCTTATTATTTAACAGTTGTCATGTGTGAATATAAAGGCTTAATCATGGAGAATTACAGGGATGCGCAACTTCAGCCAAGAGGGTCAGTTCAAAGAATGCAGTATTTAGTGAGAGTGTTGACCAGAATCCTTTCACCTCGATTCGCCATCGTTCTCAGCAATTGCTACTTTCACGAAATGAATTTTAACTAAAGATTTGTATGCATTCCCAATATACATACTTAACACAATATTTGGTGCCAGTAGACCATGCGCAGCGCCAAACGTTCGCACCAACAAGTGAATGGTGATTTTTCGAAGAAAATCATCTTCTCCGATGAGGTGTATTTCGAACTTGATGGCTATGTCAACAAACAGAATTATCACGTTTGGGGAGCTAAGAGTCTAAAAGTGATACATCAACGTCCCAACGACACTATGCCAAAATGTCATCGAAAATTTCGTCAAGTTCGCCATTTATCAAATACTGTGTTCGATACATAACCTTCATGTCTACACTCTATGTATGCCATATTATAATAAAAATATCAGAACTTATCAAATTTAGTTTTGAAATTTTAAAATAGGCGGTCTTGATATGACACCCTTTATTTTCAATTGGTTAGGCTGCTTTCCACAAAAATGTGAGTTGAGTCAAGGATGGGATAACACCAAGAGTTCATCATCAATCTGTTCTTCTTACAATCAAAAATGTGCTCAAGCTAACATTAACTAAGTTCGAAAAAACGGGTATTATCGAAAAGTTCGCCTTCTATCTGGTTCGATAAGCAATTTAGTTATATTGTAGTAGACAAAAAAGCGATTTAAAACTTTGTCTTAACCCCCAAGACTTAAATAAAGCTCTTATTAGGGGAAAATGTTTGATACCCAAAGTAGAAGAACTGAGATCTAAACTGGCAGGAATGAAATATTTTGTTTTGTCACGGATTCTGGCAGATTGAATTAACAGAAATGCCATCAATACTTTGCACGTTCAGAACGCCATTTAAATGCTACAAACTTAACCGTTTAGCGTGTAGACTGAAGGTAGCCCCAGATAGAAGCTTTCGCAGTCTAGCCTGGCACAGCTGTGTATGTTGATGACATATTAGTGCCAAGAAAAATAGCAAAGAACATTACGACAATTTAGAGAGGGTATTTTCGCGAGCACAAGATTTAGGCATTAAATATAGGTACGAGTATAATTCCGAAAAATTCCAGGATAAAAGAGAGTCAGTTAAATACTTAAGTAAGACGGGCTTTTTCCAATCAGGGTGTGAAACAACATAAAAATCGCATTAACGATATCTTAAATCTAGAAAGTCCTGATGATAAGAATGGATTGCAATCAGTTTTAGGCATCATCAACTTTATTCGCATACATGTGTATATACTCCTAATTTACAAGAGTGTTGCCAGAACTTGTACAGTTTACTAAAAAATAGTAAAACCATTATTGATTGGTTGACATTCATAAAAAAACTTATTATGTTAAAGGGACTATATATGTATTGAGGATGCAATTATCGCTTTTTTGAGCAGAATATAGTATATGGTGCACTATTGTAGATATGAGGAACAATCTGAGGTCAGATGGCATTTCCCTTGACTTAAGGATTTTCAAAAAAATCGATTTTATTTTAATGCTTTCAATGGTCCATAAGGAACTCAAAATTGATATCTCAAAAGATTATGACCGGGAAATATCTCAAAGTAATTGTTTTTTGAAGTATAATATAAGGCCGGCAAGTAGGCTCTCTATATCTAAGAATTTTAAACGCGTTTATCTCAAAACTGCATTTTTCAAGTTGGCCGCGCCCATAACTTGAACAATTTTCAACCAATTCACTTCAAATTTTAACTTGATCTTTAAAAATATATTGTCTAAATAAGTAAGTAGGATCTTTTTTATATGTCGTAGTTCATTTGTTATTAACAATTTTCTGGCGATTTTTCTGTGAATTTTGCAAGTTTGAGTTTGCAAGTGGGCTATTCGGCCAAAAATCAATATATCAAAAAATTCCTACCTACTTCTCCAGCTGTTGTTATGCACAATAAAAAAAATTTAGTGACTCTTCATAATTCAAAAATTACAGGAGCCGTCGGAAACTCTGCACAGCCCCCGTTTTTAAATAAATTATTCTATATATAAAAATCATATTTTACAGTCAATCATATGTACAATAAGCTCCTGCCTTTGTAAACTTCGATTTATTTTATATTTTTCCTGAAAAAAAAATCACAAAAAAACCTATTTTTACGGCCTCTAGAGTGGCCTAACCCCTTAACAAAGGCCTTCGATTTAATACACCATGAAATGTTGCTGCAAAAACTGTTTCATGCCGGACTTAGTGGAACCATTATTGATTGATTTAAATCATTCTTGACCAACAGAAAACAAAAAGGAAAGGTAAATGAAGTGATAAGTGAAAAAGAAAGGTGCCCGAATACTGCTATTCCACAGGGATCGATCATTGGACTAATACTCTTTCTGGTCTGCATCAATTCCATTTTTCAAATACCCCTTAAGTGTCATGTAATTGGCTATGCGGATGACCTTTCTCTCTCATATGCAAGAACATAATAGATATAAAAAATCAATTAACATCTGATCTGTATCTGGTTGGAAATTGGGTTAATTACCACCGAATGGTAGTAAGCACAAAGTCTAGGGCTTTACTTGTCAAACTCTAGCTTGTTCATTCAGGACATTCGTTTTCACATGTGATAATTTATGCTGTTCAGATAAATGTCTTGTACTAGATTGTGTTAAAGAGGTTTAGGTGTCTCGGGGTTTTAATAGACAACAAATTGTGGTGGAACCCGCATATTATGTCAACAATGAAGTTGCCCTACATCGCCATGAACAAAATGTATTATCTACGTAATCTCGTACCACAAAGTTTGCTACTAACAATTTACTGCGCAGTGGTTCATTCACGTCTAGAATATGGTCTTACATTTTGGGGTTGTGCGTACATATCGAACCTGATGGCCATTTTCACAGAATATAAGAAAATTATTAGATTAATATTTCATAAAAATAAATTCGAGCACTCACTGTCATTATTTCAATCAGCGAAAGTACTTCCTCTTCGATATCTTTATATATACAAAACACTTAAAGTCTTGTTCGTCAGAAGTGGTAAATTATTGTAATTACAGGAGAAATGAGGCGTATTTGCTGAGAAATAGACAGACGGTGGTCGTCCCAAAAGTCTTTAAAGAGCACAGTAGGCGTTTTTCGAGTTCCACTGGACCTTGTGAAGTTGGACACGGTTATCGGTTTCCTAAAGTACTCACAATTTGGCTACTCTCCAGATCTCAGGTAGTGACTCTTATACGAGTACAAGTTATGATCTGACAAACTAAATTTATCCCTTCTCGATCCTCATATCCCGTTCAATTAATTTTTCTACTTCGACACCCTCCTTGTCACTTTCGCACGCATACATCGCGTTCTTTTCTTTTTCTCTCCTTTCTGATTTTATTCTTAAAATACTTTAATAATAATTAATTAATATAATAAGCACTATTCACTGTTTTTTTAGGACCACAAATTAAAAAAATATGTTCTATATGGTATATCTATCTACATACGTATCTAGGTTTTATAGAAAATATTTTGTGAAAATTAAAATATTGGGCCTATAACTTAATTCGTGCGGTTTGCTAAGAGATGGCGTAACTTGTATTATTCCATTGGTATTATTCCACTGGAACATACGCTGCTGGAAAGCTACTGTCATTGTACGTCATTTCAGTATATGTCATTCATTTGAAGCGTAAACAACAATAATTTTTTTTCACTCAAATATGTCGAACTTTGTGCCTGAAAAAGTGTTTTTGCGAGGAGTTCTTCTTCATGAAGAAAACTGCTGCCGAAAGTCATCGTATTTTGGTGGAAGTTTATGGTGAACATGCGCTAGCTGAGCGAATGTGCCAAAAGTGGTTTGCACGATTTAAAAGTGGTGATTTTGGCTTGGAAGACGATGAACGTCCTGGGCAGCCAAAAAAGTTTGAAGATGAAGAACTGGAAGCATTACTCTATGAAGACTGTTGCCAAACACAAGAAGAGCTCGCAGAATCTTTGGGTGTCACTCAAGCAGCCATTTCAAAACGTTTAAAAGCAGCTGGATATATTCAAAAGCAAGGAAATTGGGTTCCACATGAATTCAAGCCGAGAGACGTCGAAAGGCGGTTTTGCATGTCCAAAATGCTGCTGGAACGCCACAAAAAGAAGTCATTTTTGCATCGGATTGTTACTGGTGATGAAAAATGAATCCATTACGACAACCCCAAGCGCAAAAAATCATATGTGAAACCCGGCCAACCAGTCAAATCAACGGCAAAGCCGAATATCCATGGCGCGAAGGTAATGCTCTGTATTTGGTGGGATCAGATGGGTGTGCAGTATTATGAGCTGCTAAAACCGGGTGAAACCATCAATGGACAACGCTACCGAACACAATTAATCCGTTTGAAGAGAGCAGTGGCCGAAAAACGCCCGGAATATGCGACCAGACACGAGGCAATAATTTCCCATTATGACAACGCTCGGCCCCACATTGCTACTCCGGTTAAGAACTATTTGGAAAACAGTGGATGGGAAGTCTTACCCCACCCGCCTTATAGCCTAGACCTTGCCCCTTCTGACTACCATTTGTTCCGGCCGATGCAGAACGCCCTCACTGAAATACGGTTCACATCAGAGCAGAATATCAAAAATTGGCTTGATTCATTCTTGGCTGCCAAGCCGGCGCAGTTCTTTTGGGATGGGGTCCACAAATTTCCAGAAAGATGGGAAAAAGTCATAGCTTCGGATGGGCAATACTTCGAATAATACTATTGTACACGTTTTTCTTAAATAAACGTTCAAATTTTGAAAACAAAACCGCACGAATTAAGTTATATACCCGTATAATCGTAAAATTGTAAATAACTATTTTACGTTCAGACCTACGAGTATATTTAGCCAGAAAAAATTTTATCAAAAAAGTTTTCCCAGCTCCTCCAGGGGCGTCTATAAAGAAATGTTTTTTGAATCTACGTTTTCTGTTGTTAGATTGAATGCGATTTTCTGATCTGAATTCGGTTTACGTAAATTTTCTTACAATTACGAGTCCAAGAAGCACCCGACCTAACAAAGAAAACACAACAAAATTGGGGAAAAATATGCTTATTTCTCTACATAATGTCATTTCAGTTCAATACACTTTTCCCAGCGATGTTCAATAGCTCCGATACCCGGTTTATAGTGGGAATCGTCGAGCTTCTTAAAAAAACCGTCAACCGCACACTCCACCTCTATACCGTTGGCAAATCTTTTACCACCGAGCCATTTTTTTTTCAAATTCGGAAATAGAAAATAATCCGATGGGGCTAAATCTGGCGAATACGGTGCCTGAGGAAGTAATACGAACTTTAACTCATTGATTTTGGCTATCGCGATGACGGATGACTAAACTGGTGCATTGTCTTGGTGAAACAAAACTTTTTTCTTTGCCAAATGTGGCCTCTTTTTCTTGATCTCATTTTTCAAACGCTGCAATAAGTTCGCATAATACACGCTGTTGATTGTTTTTCTTTTCTGAATATAATCATCTCTAATGTGAAGTGATGGATCCACGTTTCATCCATGCTTATTAATTGACACAAAAACTTGGCTTTATTGCTGTGGAACTGCGCCAAACACTCGATTGAAACATCCACACGACGCTATTTTGGTTCCATCGCGGCACCCATATTGCGCATAGCTTTCTCATGTCAAATTTTTCAGTCAAGATACGATGTACAGCGCTTTTTGAAATGCCTATCATATCTACTAGTTCGCGCACTTTCAATCGATGGTCATCCATTACCATTTTGTGGATTTTTTTCAACATTTCTGGTGAGTTCACCTCATTTGGTCGACCACTGCGATGTTCGTCCTGTTGTAAATGAAGGATCAGACTCCTCCAGAGTAGAATCCAGTTCCGATTTGATGTTTTGAGAGCGTTCACTATTGATGGCACCGCACAAATACTAAACAACATATCGTCGTCAAACTTCAAATTTAAGTTCTATAAGGTTGGTACTTTCTACAATAGTCTTTTTTTTATAACAACCGCCATCTATACGTCAGGTCGGGTACTTCTGGGACTACCCTCGTATTATATTAAATTGTGCTTTTTGTGTGTTGGTGTTGTAAATCTATTTGGTTACACCTTTTTGATTCTGAAAGTCCAAATTCACCAAGCCGCTTATCAGCTAACATTAAGACGTTGTCTTGACATTTTGACATTTGATATTTATTGAATTTCACATTAAGATTACAATCCTATATTTTGTGATTGGCTTGAAAATACAAATAAGATACATTCAAAAGTAAATAATTACATAAAAGTTACATTTAAGAAGTTGAGTTAAACAATGTTATATGTTTCTGGCCAAGAATTTAAAAAGATCAATTTTAAAGGTGTGTGCGTTTATGATTTTCCTGAATTGAATTTGGTAATGGGTTCCACTGGCGGGTGACATGGACGAAAAATGTGCGCTCGGACTGTATACAATTAAATCTAGGTTGGATTAGGACAGTCGTTCTTTTGGAGTTGGGAAAATTAATTCTATTGTACAAATAGTCAGGCTGCTTAGATTGCATGATGCCTTGGACAGAAGGTGTTATCTGAAGGAGTGAAGATAATCGGTTGCCCACTGCCACACATTGCTGACGACCGGTTATATATGAGTACAATAATTTTACTGCAAATGGTGAGAGTCTAAAGTTATTGAACATTTTATTACTCAGTACAAGGTGGTTTACGCTGTCAAACGCTTTTAAAAAATCAAGCAGTGTTAGGAAAGTACAGCAGCCTTTGTCCATTGCCTTATGGATATCATCAACAACAAGCCGTAATGCAGTTTTGCAACTTCTGGGTGGGGGCTGGGAGGAGCTTAAAAGATTATTTGTGGAGAGATGTGTTTGCAGTCGCTTAAGTAAGGCTTTTTCGAACACTTTCGAAAAGAACGGTAAGTTGGATATAGTTCGGTATTCAGTCTTTATCCGATTTGCTTTGGGAATCGGAAGTATCTTGGATTTTTTTCCATAAAAGATTGTGTTCACAAGTGGTAAGAATGTTATTGAAAATGTAGGTAAGGAGTTTCAAAAACTTTGGATTGATTTCATCCAATCCTGTGGCCATTGACTTTATAGATAGAACTGCTTCAACTATATCTTTATCGTTTAAAGCATTAAATTGAAAGTATTGCTCACCGTCAATAACTTTTTCCATTTGTTGCCAATGCATTTGGTGTTCAGTATAGGAAGAATTCGAAGACACTGCAGCGGACACAAATTGTGTGTTAAACATGTCACAGTCTACATGAACAGCTTCTTCCAATTTTTGTTTCCCGTTCCCAAGTTTACGTGGCTTTTCCCAGATATCCTTTCCTGATTGATTGTTAGGACAGAGAAAAGTTTCGTAGTGAGCTCGTTTCGCGATTTGTATGCGTAAAACAACCAAGTTTCGAAGTGATCGGTACTTCTACCGTTTCCATCCAATATATGCGCGATTGCGTTTTTGCATTGGATCAGGAATTTGATTGCTAAGCCAAGGTGGAGAATTGCTTTTTACAATCTTTCTGATCAACGGAACGTGTTGGTCAAAAAGTGTCTTTATGTTATGCTGCAGGAAAGCCACTTGCTGTTGGACAGAAGACATAAGGTGAAGTTGCTCCCATTCGACGTTAGCAATATCGGTTTGTAAGCTTTCATAGTTGATGTTTTGATAGTTTCTAAAAATAATTACCTCTTGCTTTGAACCAATTGGTATGTCATATATCAAGTATATCCAGTCATGCTTTGAAAAACCTGAGGTTGTTAACTGACTATAGAATGCAGCTTTATCAGTATGCCCTGTTTCCTTAGTAAAGTGTGTTGCTGTCCTAGAATTGATTGGTTTGAGGTTAAGACTCCTGAAACTATCAACTAACTTAGCTGAGGTGGCAGAATTGAACAAGTCATAGTTAAGATCTCCACATATTATAACATTGGATGCAGAGCACGAAATTTTCTCTGTGATTCTTATTATCGGCGCAATGTCTATGTGTTTATTTGGCCTATGGGCAACTCTAATGAGTACGTGTTCTACGCCACAGTGGAGTTTAAGAAACAAGTACTCAGAGGAACTATATATGTACGACTGATTTGCCCTCGACTTCGCAGTATAAATCGTTTCTCAGATAAGCAGCAACGCCTCCTCTTTCCCAGCTAATTCTATCAGCACGGAAAAGTTTATACCGCTCAACCTCCTATGCGCTGCTGGACATTTCGGATGAAAACCACGTTGCGGAAACACAAATAACGTCAACCTTGGAATCTACGAACAAGAGACGAAACTCATCCATTTTTGGCGCTAGGCTTTGAGCATTTATATGACACATATGTAAGCCCATTTTCTGCAAACGCAAAATTCGAATCATTGGATAAAAGTTACTACCCGTTTCACCGCCAGAAAACCCATTGCTATGAAAAACATCTGGTAGCATGGATAAGGAAATAATAATAAAATAACAGAATAAACAGAGAGTCACAAGCGCAGACACTTACAGAGGAAATAACAAGAGAAAACAGAACAAACTTGATTAAGGATAACATTGTATGGTATAATAATTTAAGGGAACAATTATAGCAAAAAGAATAGAAATAACAGTAACTATGTATAGTAAGATAAGATCATTATCTACTGTTTGTATGTTGGTAGTAGTTCTGCTAATTTGATATCTCTCGGCAGCATCATTCAAACTGTCAAAGTCTTCAACTACCACGCTCTGTCCATCGTTGCTGAATTTTACATTCACAGAACCAGATTTCGTAAAGACAGTTGATATTTTGCCTTCTTTTTTCATTCGTGTCGTTAGCTGAAGAAGGTGGCGATTCCTCGGTGTCAAGCTTTCGTTCACAAACACCATCTGCCTGGGTCCAGAAACAAAACCAAAATCGCTTAAGAGCAGTTGACGTTTATTCGATTAGAGTTAAGTCATGTTATTTTCTTGCTCGGAAATCTCTTTACCTTATATATTTTCACACATACTTTCCCTAAACTTTTCCCACAGATCTTTTGATTCACATGGCTGATAAAATATAGGCAATACTCCAAAAAAATTTCTGACGTGTATATGTGATGTTGACTGTGATGCGGATGCATCAGTTAAAGTTTGTTTCCAGTGCTCATCATCTTCAAGAAGTCCCAACTCTTTGCAAACAACTTGGGATGCTGGTTTAATTTCACTCAGCATTTCAAAATGCAAACATTCAGTAAGATTTGGATGAATTGTGTACACTCGGTCAAGGGTATCGTCTCTTCTTATTCGTAGTTCCTCTTGTCCACGCCTACGACGATTACATTTTTTGTTGTTCCAAGTCCTTTTTGCCATGGAACATCACAATATAAAAGGGTTTTTGGGAAATCATCTTCCTTGCAAAGCTTAAAAAGCCAGTTAGTGTGGTTGGGGGTGGATTTTGTGCGACTTGTTGAAAATTAATATAATTAAAAAAAAACTCGTTGACCATTTTCTAAGTGATAAACAGTTGGATAGCGCTCATGAATAGTAAACTCAAATATTCGCCAGAATGTTTCTAAAGTGCTTAAGTAGGGGCTGTTCAAGTATTTTTGAATTTAATTTTTTTCATAAAATACATTAAAAATGTAGTTTGTCCTTTTTCTTTGTTTATATATTTCGTAATGTGTTTTACGGCCTTTACAGAGTGGCAATACTCAGCATTGGTCTATGCAGAAAATCACCTACTTAAAATGGGAAAATATGATACGACCTAAATATTATTTATCTATGAAAGCTACATTGTCACCATGTTCCAAAGAACGTCGAGGATATTGTGGATATCCGTCATCACCTGTTTGTGTGTTATGTAACGCTTGCTATATTTTCCGTCAAGCATTGCATGAAAGTAGGGGATTAAGGTCACCACAAGGTCCATGGATCATATGCTTGAAAACCATGTCGTTTAAAAATCTATCGTCACTTTTATTAGGTATTTCAGCTCTTATAATATATCCAATCTCATTAGGTTGAATTTTTGTTGTTTGCCAGACCTCTTTTTGTTATTCGATGTAACATTTTGTCTCCCCAAAGATTTGATTTTTGTGATTAGAATGCATTAGTTTCTTACATTCAAAGTGAAAAACCCGCGCAACTATGTCATGCCTGTCAATAAAAAAGCTAAGCTTTAATTTCTGGCCTCTCTGGATTGCATTTCATAGTTATGAAGAGTGCGACCGTGTTTTCTGTCATATGTCATTGGATCCTGAGTATTTTCGAGCAGGTATATTGGTTATCCAGTAAACGTAATAGATGGAAAAATTGTCGATCTACATATATTCCGAGGATTAACGTTAACGTAATTGCTTACACCATCTCTGAGATCAATATCATTTATAGCTCATAGAGTCTGCTGAGGAGTCCTTATGAAACTACGAGAAAGCCTCTCTATTATCTTTTTGGCTGCCTTATACACCACAAACTGACTCAAGAGTTTACAAAATAAAAGCAAACAATTTGTCTCATCTAAATGCGTAAAATTTCGTGCAAGATATATTTTTATTGGAAATGAATTGGCCGGTTTCAGCTAAAATTTGTGCAATCCCTATGCAATAACCGGCTTCACGGTGTATGAACACCGTACTGGAATGGAGTGGATCATATGATTGAAGGAGCTCTAAAATGCGCTGTTAGTGTCCACCTCTTGTATGTACATCAATATCTCTGAAACCCTTTTCGTCATCCAGTAATAAGGTGGCAATTCCATTTGCTACTGGGGCATTGAAGATGTCTTATCTCTTTTCCTCAAAAAGATGTCATTTGGAAGAGTGAACCATACGCCCTCACATTATCAAGGAAATTTTTGGACTATGAGATCCATTGAATATACATTTTAAAGGTTCAGATACTTCGACAGTGGGTGGAAGGTTTACTTTGCCTTTAACACAAGACATGCTACTAAATTCTCCAGGCCATTTTTTTCCTTTACAAAGTGTGCAAACATCATCCTTATTGCCTACACATTTCTGTTTTTTTTCGTCCTTATTTACGACTATGTAGAGAAACAGTAATTTTTAATTAAAAGCTGCGCTATTGCCTGAAAACTGATTGACATTTGAACTATTAATAAAGAGTTTGTCATAAGGAACTGTATATGTTTTATTAAATGTGAACGTACCCTTAATGTGTTTTTGTGAACTATCATTTGCTTGTCAATGTCTACCATCTAGTCATGGTTCAGTACTCGAAGAAGCAGCGTTTGCAGATTATTAAATTTACTTTACCAGTGGGCTCAACTGTAAGAGTGCTAACTCCAATTTTCGGTCGTTATCAACGCTCCACCCGTGCCAGTGAGAGAAAGAAATGGAAGGAGTGCTGAAAATATTGAGGCCTATGTTGACAGCGACCCAATCAATCCATTATCTCGCGGTTCGCAGGAATTGGGCATCGCTTAAACAACATTGTGGAGGATTTTGTGAAACTGACTCAAGAACTATAGCCAGATAACCGTTTGAAGCGTCGAACTTTCCCAAATGGTTACAATCGATTCGGAATTTTATCGCAAAGACATTTTCATCGATGAAGCTCATTTAAGGTTAAACGGATATGTCAACAAGCAAAATATACGGCACTGGATGACAGCATACCCACATGTGCTTCATGAGACGCTACTACATATGAGTATATCCACAAAAATTGACTGTTTGCTGCGATTTTCATGCCGGCAGCGTTATTGGGCCGTACTTTTTCATTAGTGATGATGGTCTCCGTGTTACTTTAATGGAAATCGCTATTGCGACATGTTGGAACGTTATTTTTGGCCGTAAATGCATACGCTCAACATTGGTGAGATATGGTTTCAACAGGACGGCGCCATTTGCAGCACAATGGGCCAGCCATTGAAGTCAAAGTTTGGTGAGCGTGTTACCTCAAGAAATGGACCATTCAGTTGGCCGCGAGATCTATGCCAACAAGCCAGAGACGTCAGATGTGCTCAGAGCCAATGTTAAACGCGAAATTGCTGGAATGTCGGCTGAAATATGTGAAGGAGTGGCCGCTTTAAGCGTGCTCGTGGTGGACATGTAAATGAAGTCAAGTTTTGTTCCGTAATGGGAGATTAATGTTTTTTTTCGATATCCTCCGATTGTTTGATCAAAAACAACAAACATATATAGTCCTTAATAGAAAACCCGATACTTGCTATTGATGTGTTTTGAAGCTCGTTTTCCTGAATTCTTCTCTAATAATCTGGTTCGCCGTGAAATCTTTCTTCTCTCTCTGTGAAGAGAAGATTTATGTTTCAGCAGCTGTCAGCTGTAAACACGCAACATGAATTCCGTCGTGAGGTCTGTCGTCATCATGGCTGCAGTGTGCAGGCAATTCATAGCACCGTGGAAGTTTGAGCGTGAGTATTCTCTTTTGGATCTTAAGCCAGACAGAGATTAGTGCGAAATGAAGAAAACATAGCCGTCGTAGCGCCCAGTGTCGAAGAACACCCAGAAATGTCGATTCTGCGCTGATTAGCTGAATTGGACATCACCAGAGAGCTTTATTTGCGGTTGGATTTGGATCTACATCCATATAAGATTGTGCTGTAGCCGGACGACGATAGACAACGGCGTGAGTTCGCTAATAATTGAGCGCTGGAAATGTTGGCCGGAGATGCGGATTTTGGCCAAAAAATCATCTTCTTGGACGAGTCCCATTTTAGCTCAGCGGCTTGTCAACAAGCAAAATTGCCATCACAATCCACAAGTGTTTGGCCAAGCATCAATGTATCCACAAAGATTGACTGTTTGGTGCGGCTTATGGCATGGCGGAATCATCGGACCTTATTTTTTTCGTAATGAGGAAGGAGACACCGTTACCGTCAATGGTCTCAGGTATAGGGCGATGTTAACCGACTTTCTGTGATCAGGGCTCGACAATGCCGATATATCCGGGCCATGGTTCCAACAAGATGGTGCTACATGCCCTGCAAGCGACGCAACGCTCGACGTTGTGAAGGGGAAATTTGGCGACTGGGTCATTTCACGCGATTTGACACCACTTGATTATTTTCTCTGCCAACCAATTTGGACGAGCTCGAGGCCAACATTCGGCACGCTATTTCCGGAATATTATCGCACATGTTGGACCGAATTATCAAAAACTCACCGACCGCGTGAAGCACTGCCAGCGAAGTCGCGTCGGCCATTTGAATGATGTGCTATTCCACATGTAATGGCACGAAGGTAGCTTCAAAATAAAGCCGGAATCAATTTTGCATCTCACACCGTTGTTGTTTTATTTAAATTTATTTTCCTCTCGTTCTTATGCGGTAATTCAAAGCGATATTTTTTTACATCAAAGTATTGGAGGTTGTCATATATTACGCGTGTATCGAAAACTACTAATCGAAATAAATAGAATTATGTCATCTGTCATAGTCATACCAATACTATAGAAAATTTGCCGTTGTTCAGTTAAAGAAAAACAACATGAGTCTACATCAAATTAAATTCAAATTCTGTTTTTAATTTATATTTTCCCTTTCTACACGTTTCGCCTAATTTTATATAACCTTTGTCTTACCGAGGTTTTTGCTTGCACCCTGTTTATGCGTGAAGGAAAGTAAAAGCCAAAGACAGACATACAGAATTGCCAGACTCACTTTTTCGAAAAATGATGATACACATACCCTTGAACATAAAAAATAGGAATAGGAATGTGATAGAGAGAGCATGCGAGATGAGAGAACCACCGCGAAGTGATGATGAAATGGAAAATTGAACAAAGCAGAGGTCAATGGATGTTCTTGAAATGTTCATCAATTCATTTCCCGACATGTAGGTGCAGCTAAGAAAGAATTAAGGGCTTACAATTTGCGTATCTAATCAATTTGACTTTATCCACTAATTTTTATTGTTGCAATTCATTGAATAGCTTTAAAGTAAGGAATTCTTCAAAATGTTGAATTTCCTTGTTAATAAAAGAATATTTAAAGCAAATATATAGCCTATATCACTATCGTAAAAAGAACGAATATTATAAAATTTATCTTACGTTAATCGGGTCAGTAATTTTTGAAATTACGTGGGAACAACGTTTTCTTAATATTTCGCCTTTATATAATAGTGATATGTTTGTAATGATGTTAAATAGCCCAATAAATGTGTTTCCTAGTCTAACAGCCAGAGAAGACATATCGTGTTCATATCTCGTCTTAACAAGTAACCAAGCACAACCAAAATGGAGTAAACGTTTGGTTTGCCTTAAATAAGTTAAGTAGGCAACGATTGATGGCGATTTGCCATCGTACTTAACATTCAAGTCACATCACTTTTCATAACGTCGAAATTCTCTTAGCAAAATTCATTTATTCCATCAAAATCCATTTACCAATATCAAATATTTAAGGGGTGAATTTCCATAAAAAAAATATCCTATCATCGTGCGAGTATGTGGAAATACTCGTATGCCAAAATCCATTTAATATCTAACCCTTATCCAAATGTACTGTTATCTATGAGTACGAGTATGTACTAATGTCAATACGAATAAAAGAAGAAAAAATTAAAATTTATAACCTTTAACGGAGCTTTCATGCTTATCTCATATATCATTTCATTGGGGACGTTTCTCAGGCGAAAATCGATTTATGAATAAATTCTTAGTGTGGATGTGGCTCAAGGGTAACCAAAGTATATGCAATTTATTCTTGAAAACTCTACAGTGATTTTCAGTCCTCTCCAATCCGATATAAATAGCCGAATATTGATTTTCTTTCATCTGGTGGTGGTAAGGATTGATGGAAGTGGTGTGAAACTGCCGTTGAGCCCATTTATCAATTAGAGGAGACAGTTGTTTTTTTTTTTTTTTTCTCTTCTTCACAGTTGTGGAGTAAGGACATTTTGTGGAAGAGCTGAACCTAATTGCTAGATAGTTCATGGTTATACTCTATATTCCTGACATTCGAATAGTAGACAATTGCAAATCGATGAATATTTTGGCACTCGCAACATTTCGAACTGGTGAGCATTTTTGGCACATAATGGTATTAAGTCAATTAATTTAGAATGTGTCATTTCATTGTCAGTTTCAAGGCTGTTTTGTTGCTGAATGTGTGTTTCAGTTTTGGATAGGCTTCCAATAAATTTTGTGTCAGCTGACAATGTGATAAATAAATGAAATATTCGAGGTTGCATTTAAAAACAGTGACACAATTTTCAGACAATCGGAGGATAGATATGAGTTGTCTGCCGCCGTAAGATAAATTGATGCTAATTGGTATGAACCATTGTTTGGAAGATCCTGAAAAAGGGAGACCGTTTATACTGGCTCCAACTATAGAGGTAACGTTTTTTTATCAAGATCTTGTTTGTTGTATTATAGGGGTGAGCTAACATGTTCTTCTCAGGAACCTCATTGTTTCATATCAGTTTAGCTTTAACTCAGTGAAATCCACCCTGGACGCAATTTTAACATTACTACAAATATCGGAAAAAGCCCGTAAATTTTGGATTGATGGCGTATGATAGAATTTCTAGAAATGAGCAATACAAGGAAATATTGGGTCTACAAGTAAGTTTCCAGCATTTGTCAGAGATGGCGCCACCGGTGGATCCCGGGCAGAAATGTCAGACCCCATGTGTTTTATTTGTAGGTTTTGTATCTGTCAACAACTTTGCAGCGTTATATTTGAGCAGTTCTATCGGCGTCGTACATTTTATCGAGCAAAATCATGGCAAGTTTCCAGCCAAATAAACGTCATTTGCGGGAAGCGCTGCTTTAATTCTTTAATATGAAGAAAAGTGCGGCTGAGGCCTATCGTTTGCTTTCGGAAACTTATGGGGCGGAATGTGTTGGTGAATCGACGTGCCGCGAGTGGTTCAAACGGTTCAAAAGTGGTGATTTTGGAGTTGGAGACAAAGATCGCCACGGAAACCCGAAAAGTTTTGAAGACGAGGAATTGGACGCTTTACTGGATGAGGATCCGTGTCAGATTCAAGAAGAACTTGCTACATCATTGGGCGTCACGCAACAAGCCATTTCCCTGCGCCTAAAAGCACTGGGATTCATTCAAAAGGTTGAAAACTGGGTGCCGTACGAATTGAAGCTAAGAGACGTCGAACGGCGATTTTGCATGTCCGAAATGTTACTGCAGCGGTATAAAAATAAATCATTTATGCATCGTATTGTCACTGGTGATGAGAAATGGATTTATTGTGATAATCCTAAACGCAGAAAATCGTATACAAAGCCCGGCGAGCCCGCCCAATCGACGCCGAAACGTAATATTCACGTGAATAAGGTCATGCTCTGCATATGGTGGGATCAAAAGGGTGTCGTATACTACAAACTGTTTCCGAGTGGTGAAACCATCAAAGGACCATTATATCGAATCCAACTAATTCGTTTGAAGCGGGCATTAAAAGAAAAACGGCCAGAATATGAGACCAGGCATGAGTCCGTCATTTTTCATCACGACAACGTGTTGCGGTTTCGGTGAAAAACTATTTGGAAAATAGTGGATGGGAAATTCTGCCTCACCCGCCTTACAGTCCAGACTTGGCACCATCTGACTACCACTTGTTTCGTTCGATGCAGAACGCTCTTACGGGAATACGCTTCAGCTCAGTAGAAGAAATCAAAAATTGGCTCGATACGTTCTTGGGCTCGAAAGACGAGAAATTTTTCTGACAGAAAGATGGGGGAAAGTTGTAGCTTCCGATGGACGATACTTTGAATAAAGCATTGTAACTATGTTTTCATAATAAAACTTCAAATTTTGGAAAAAAAACGCTGGAAATTTACTTGTAGACCCAATATTATACATAGTTATTGCTAAAGAGAGTGGAAGCAGCGTCTATTTGGATGTGGATTTATTACCACAAGAAGGTCAAGTTAAAAATTGACGAGTTGTTGGCTTCAGGCGTTGGGAGAATACGCCTCTGTAGTTGGCGGAGTTCAGAGGGTCTCCTTTGTTGATGATCGAATAAACAATGCTGCGGTTCCATTCACTTTGGTCCGAGCATGTTTTATAGATGAGTTGGCCATCGCCTGCCGCTTTGAAGACGTCGGCAGTCAAGCCGTCCGCACCAGCAGATGGTGGGGGGCAACATGAGGATGAACAAATAAAAGATATTACCAGCAGCATACAAAAGCTGAAAGAAAAAATGCTTGCTATTAGGCAAAAGCAAACTGAACGCAGGCAGAAGGAGCAGTTAGAAGTAGAGAGCTCCCAACAAAAAAAGCAACAAAAGAAGAAGCAACAACAAAACCAGCAGCAGCAGAAACTACATCTGCAGCAAACAAAACAGCAGCAGCAGAAACAACAACAGCAGCAGAAACAGCAACAGCTGCAAAAACAACAACAACTGAAACCACAACAGCTGAAAAACCAGCAGCAGCAGCAGCATCAACAACAGCAGCAGCATCAACAACAGCAGCAGCAACAACAACAACAACAGCAGAAGAAGAAGGAGAAGGTGCCTCCTATCAACACCTATAAATTGGAGGTAAATGCTACCAAGGACCTGTGTAAGCTGGTCATTGGTCATAATTTTAACATAAAGAGATTGGGGAACGATCGCCATGCCATCCACTGTAATACAGTGGAGGGCTACGCGAAAGTTAAAGAGCTCCTAAAGGAAACGACGACGGAGCATTACTCATTCACACCGAAGTGTGAAAAGCGGCAATCGATGCTGCTAAAGGGGTTGGAACCGTCTTCTGATCCTGACGAGATCTTGGCACTGCTCAAAGAGAAGGAGTGCGAAGGACTCAAGTTTGTGGGGGTAAAGCCATTTACCACAGCTAGAGCCAGGCGGAAGAAACGGAGTCTGCCGTTCTTCCTGGTGCAGCTCAGTCCCGAAAGCCGTCTGGATAGTCTAAGGAGTATAAATGTCCTAGACTATCAGGTGGTTCGCTGGGAAAAATTAAAAAGGAGCGAAGGCGTTATACAATGCGTTCGCTGCCAGAGGTTCGGACACGCCGCGTCGAACTGCCAAATGCAGCCTCGATGCGTGAAGTGCGCAAAGAACCACAGTTCCAAGGAGTGTTCTCTGGGTAGGGACGGAGTATCCGATAGGGCGCAGCTCTCGTGCGTGTTATGTGGGAACGTGGGACACACCGCAAACTATCGGGGTTGTCCTAAGTTCGCTGACATCAAAAAAGCAAAACTGGCTCTGCGGCAGAGGGTGGAGGTCAAACGTTCACCTGTGAGGTTTCAAACACCAGCCGTCACGCCCCAAATTTCCTACGCCCAAATGGCGGCAGGTAGGGGGGCTAGGGTACAGCAAGCAACTGTTGCTTCTCCGGCGCCAATGCCGAGAACAACGGAAGCTGCACCGAACATGCTGGCCATCTTGCTCGCAATCCAAGGGCAGATGGCTCAGCTGCAACAGCAGGTACAAGAACAGGCCAAGCGGGTGGACCAGATCTACGCGCTGCTGCCGGGCCTAACGCAACACATGTCGTAATGCGTACGCACATGGTGGAGCAAACTTTGAAGGTCCTTGCGGTGAATGTTAATTCACTGATTATGATCGAACGAAGAGCCGCGATGTTTAAATTCCTACAAGACCAAACTCCTGATGTGCTTTCCGCTAGCCAAACCAAGCTAACCGATAAACACAAACTGGAGTACAATAATTATATCGTTAGAAGAAGAAACCGGCCCAGATCCAAATGTGGAGGCGGTTTCGCGATCTTCATTAAACAAGGTATAAAATTTCACAGAGTGTACAAGGGAGTGTTGCGTAGGTTCCGGGTGTTGGAGGCAGTCGTCATTTACACCCCGCTCCGCAGTGGAAAGCGGCTGTACTTGGCCTCTGTTTATGCACCTGAGGTTTCACAATCCACTTTATTCATTACAGAGCTCGACACGCTTTTTCGATTTCTGAGGCTGGAATCGGGGGAGAATTATTTTATAATCGGCTGGGATTTCAACGCTAAACACAGAGATTGGGGAAATAATGTGCCAAATACTAGAGGGAACCTACTACTCGATTGGTGGGGTCAGAACGATGTCATGTAAAGACTCGGTCTTAAAGCGACGGATAACCCGTCGTTTCCCAGAGGCGGGTCTTATTTGGATCTACTGCTGTATGACGAACGTATACGACTGACAGGTACGAATTTACAAACGCTTAACTGTCTGCGCACATTCGTGTATGACAGTGACCATTGCGTTTTAGCACCGAAATTACAGTTCCAAACGAAATTGCGGAATTGGAGGAGTTTTTCCACAGAGGCGGCATCTCCTATGGCTTTTTGGAATTGTTGCCATTGGTATTCGGTATTTGATGGTGGCCTCTTAAGAGATTAAGGGAGATTCGATCGGAAAAGATGGGGCGATCTCTTACGATGTTCAGGATATTCGTAACCATACCTTGGCTATAGCAAGGTAGCGGTCCACGTCAATGTTAGCCCCTCTGAACGTTCGGACATCCATAATACTGGAAGAGTACCTTGCGTCGATCGCAATCTGGTCAGTCTGCTTGACGATTGATTGATCAGGAGTTTTCCAAGTCCCCTTGTGAATATCGGGATGTGCGAACCGCACGCTAGCTACGAAATTGTTTCGCCCCGCCGCAAAATCAATTAACCTGAATCCGTTATCGGAGGTTGCGTCGAGCAGATTATACCTTCCGACAGTACTACCAAAGATGCCCTCTCTTCCTAGCTTTGCATTAAAATCACCGAGGACAATTTTAATGTCATAGCTAGGGAACTGTTCGTAAGCCTTGTCCAAGAGGTTATAGAAGCTATCTTTGGGTTTATCATTTTTCTCCTCTGTGGTGGGGTGTGCGCATATAAGGCTAATATTGGCTAATTTAGTCTTAATACGCACCTTACGAGGAGCTCGTTCACATGATGGAAAATCTAAATATGCGGTGCTTTTTCCATCCATAAAAATTGCCGTAGCAGGTTTTGTAGTTCTCCTCTTGTCGTCCGGCCCATCCTATCGCATTTTTTGGATGGCGGGAATATCTGCTTTGTAACAGTCCAAGGCCTACGCTAGTTGCTCTGCTGCATGTGGCATATTAACGGGTGTAACATTCCACGAGCAGATCCAAAGATAGTTGTCTTGTTTCATTTGCGAGGGCTGTCAATAGTAGATCCGTCTGTATCCGAGGGAAGGTTTTGCTTCGTAAATATAGATTTTTTCCATCGCCAGGCAGTACCCCGTTCCATTGTAGATATCCTTAAGACCAGGGGTTGGTTAGACCGATGTCAGTAACCCGAGATGTGAGCGCTGCCTGTAGTCCATTGCAGGCTCGTCCGCCACCATTTCTTTTCCAAGACCCTGACTTAGACCCGTAAATCCTTACCTGCTTGAGCTCTGACTTGTACCATACTAAGGTCGGCCTATTTTCGACAACTTTTTCCATGATTCTATTTGTACCTTAGCTAATTAGTGGTTCGATTGCCCGTATGAGCAGTATACGGGCCAATGAAATGTGATCATTTTGGGTCCCTCTTACTTAGATCAGTAGACAATCAAGTAGCATTGTGAATCTTAAAATTCGGAAAAGTCTAATTTTTACACAGATGTTCCCCTTACCTGCCATCTTAGTCAGCTTGTTTCCATCTTATTGAACCCGTGTAGGTTATGCATGCGCAAGATACTCCCAGGGGTGCCCTGTTACCCTACTTTAGGCTAAAGGGACAATTTTAACATTATAAGTATAGGTACTAGGTATAGGTCATAATTGTCTTCGATGTAAATTGATAGCTCTACTTTGAGTATGTAAAAAAAAAAAGAATAATGTTGGCAAAATTAGCTCTGATACGAATTGTTACCAGTCTCTTCACTACATACATTTGATCTTCGATCAATTGAAGTCACTGTAGTAGATGCAGTTTTTGAGGGTCCGTGTTTATATCAACGTATTTTTGATAGCAGTTATATCACGATTTTATGTCTCTAGTGTCTCAACTACGTGTTTGTAGCACCTGGTTTTTTGAGAGTCCTCACAGTCCAAGCAGAAGCTGGAACGTTGGTTTTTGTGTCACGTCTCATTGGTCAACAATGAAATCCATCTTATCTCTGACTGCTGTCGTTTCATCACATATTCGTAAGTTTTTGCTTTGCATATGCAAGTACTGAATTCTTGGTTCCACATCTTCGAGTATTGGCGAGTTATGAACACATGACCGCAAATAGTATCCTGAGGCATTACAGTGTGGGATGCCAATAATCCTGAAATAGATCTCATGGATAAACACTCCAGAGAAATACACAGAACTACTCCTGGGAAATTCAAGTCCAGATCCTAGTAATGTCAGCGCTGGATTGTGTTCGTAAATAACTTCTTTTAACATAAATGTCGTTTAATGAAACATTTGCATAAGTTGTGGGTTGAAACCGATTCTTATTTTATTTTTGGCGAGCTGGTTAGGGTAGGGAAAAGGTTGCTTTTGTCTTCGGTTTTGTTGGGAATCCTTTTCACGTGGCATATCATAGACATCCATTCTTAGATACAGTTCTAGTGATATGATTGATAGGCATGTGTTATGGGTAGTCATCCTTTCATCGATAGGAAACTGGATCTGATAGCACAGCTGATTTTCGGTGAATATGATTTTCGCCAATGGTTTTAAGTTCTCAAATTTTCCTAGGGTCCTACACAGCATCTGTGTTCACTGCGACTTTGATTGTACTTACACAGTATGGTAATATATTCACAACATGGAGACAGTTCGAGGTAATTGAAAACTTGTCATTTCCCAGTGTCAGCAGGAAAAGCCAGCTAAAAGTTGTCCTACTTAAGCAGAGATGCTAGTGGAAATAATTGGCCAGAAGGAAATTTTTCCTCTGGGTCTTGTCAAGGGTGTCGAAAAAAGAGTAAATGGCTGAGAAATCCATTTACCCAGCAATGGAAACACGCGCTTGCATGCAAAGCTCTTGTGGATTGTCACTTCTTTTCAAAAGAAACTTAATTGACTTTCGACATGGGAGTAAAATCCGTTTCCGACTAAAAGGGAATTTCAAAATTTCTACAGGCATTCCTCGATATGCACCTCAAACCCTTATTCCTTTTGAGTGCTCAAATTTGGCTCGATTTGAACTTAAAAAGAAAATAACTCTATTTCCACTTTACTACTCCTCACCTGGTGAAATATTTTTCCATCTTGCGAATCAAAATTCATATTCGTACTCAACATGCTTTGTCAGCCAAAGGGATTCTTTAGCATCATCAAATGTAACCGTGTTTGTGTTTGCATTTCAGTACAGTGTACACCCTGTGTACTCAGAGTTTACAAAAAAAAAATCCAAATAAACAAAAATAAATGAAAAGAATGTGTCGATTTCGTTCCGTTCGCCCTTTCAGCTTTTTTTTTCCAGAATAAGGGAGACCCGAATATATGCTTTTGAGATGTTTTCCGTTTCTGTTTTTTTTTTCGGAAAATGCAAAAAGTTTTTGCATGGAAGCACATTACTTCGTTGGTTTCCAGTCTACAACAAAGAGAAAGAGAACAAGGATAGCAACGGAAACGGTACCCACCCTGTACATAATGTGATTCTAAAAGATAAAGTGAAGAACTGAGTCAGTGTTTATAAAGGTGAAGATTCAAACCAAATGATGAGATGGAACAAAAGTCACTCGTCGAAGTTGTCTTCCTTACCGTTAAAGTCGATGAGGTTTTCTTTGTCTGTTTATTGATTGGAGTCCCTTTGTCAAGGAAACTTCGTTTGCTGTTGCAATTTGTAAGCAATCCTCTACACCATGGTGTAGTGTCTTTGAAACAATACATTATCATCTACTTAGGTTGCCCTTCTCAACTCCACAGAAAGTCGAGTGTACATTGAAGTAAAATAAATTGCAGAAGTTTATTTCGCATGCTTCAGTTGGGTCGTCTGCCAGTATATAAAATTGGAACTAATGAACACTACTTATGTCCAGACAGGAGAAATAAGATTCAGAGAGATTTACGCAAAACTGTCCTTTTATCACTCAGTTGTCTAAAAACTCTGTCTATGTTGACCAGACGCTTAGAAACATACAGTTTCCCTTAAATTGTAACCAAGAAAGATAGACGCAATAAAATCTATTTTTGAAGAAAGTATTTTCCTGTTACATAGTAAATTTAAGCAGTTGGTGGATCAGATGCTTCTTCCCATATCCATTTAGACCGTGGTATGTACTATGTAGTCATCAGCGGATTTCTTGCTTGACTGGACAAAGTACATACCACTTCCGGTGCATCGCCAACTTTACTACAAATCCAGTAGTGGGTAGGATGATAGTTATTACGTAATTCTCCGGTTTTCACGTTAGCTGCAGTACAAACTGGTATCACTACTTGTACATATATTCGGAGTAGGAAAGGGTGAATACAGCAGAGAACGCGAGTAGTGCGAAAACTGTAAAAATAATTCAACATTTAAAAAGGCACGCATATTAGATATATGGTATGTTGCCGAATAGTGCCTTGATGCGGATTGTTATAAGGCGTTCGCTTACGAGTATCAGCATCCAAATACGAGTAGATGCCGTTTGTTTTCCCTACAGTAATGGCCACAGCATATGTCACAGTTTTCCTTTCTTATTTTCGCCGCCCTATCTCGCCACACTTCCTGAATGATGATATCTGCTTTATAGCAATCGAGAGCATCCGCTGTTTAGCTGCAGGCGGTCGGTACAAAGTTCGAACAGTCCATGCTTAGATTCGAACGTCGTTATACTGTTTTCGCTTTACAAGATTGTCAACAGTAGACCGGCTTTTGGTTGTTTCGTAATAGCAGCCTTTTTCTTGGCTGCAAACCAGCCCCCTTTATGACCTCTTAAATGAAAGGGGCCGGAATATTTGGGAGTCAGTAATCCACTTCCGGGTATGAGAGCTGCCGTTGATCCATTTACGGTCCATCCGCCACCATCTCTATTTCAACACTCTGACTACTCCTGGAAATACTTCGAATAAGTTGAATACTATTGAAGCAGTGATGTAAATTCATCCACTATATCGTTTTCCTTCTGATGTCCTGTCATTTCTAACAGTGAATTATATTGTTTTTACGCTTCTTGCTCAACACTCGCGCTTATAAATTTGGGAGGTCTTGTCCGGATGAATAGCACTAGTACGAAGCGAGTAGCACAAGGAGGCTAAATAAGCGCAATTTATGTATATATTAGCTGTAATTGCCGTCACGAACCCCTATCGTGCTCGCCCACCCCACAACCACAGGCTTTCTGACACAACTTCTGCAATAGTTCAGGATATCTGCTAAAGCATAGAGGCTTTCTTAAACATGTTACATATATGAGTGTATGTTAGCATGTTGTCTATTTTTCTACCCGTTCAGTAGGGGGAAAAATCTTGTTACGCTTAGCCCCTAATGTACACCTTTTTGTAGACCCCTAACCAGTTCAACATCAGCTTATTTACCATGAACGCCTCTGTGACTCAACCGAATCTATTTTTCGTACGGTTGTCTAGATTTGGGAGAACTTTGAAGTTGTTGTTGAATCAATATAATAAGAAACTTCCCACTTAAGTGCTGCTTAATTTTCTATGAATACTCGTATGGTAATCACCACACTTTTATGCGTATATCAAGATAATGAAAATATTTAGACGCATCCCTGGTGCCTTCGGTCCTTTCGATTCGGAGCGAATATATCAGTCAACAGATCTAGTTGATCCTCAGTTTGCCATCTTATTTTAAACATTTGTTCCAGATAAGAATTCGAGTATAAGTATGAGTCCTGAAACCGGATAACATGTTGATCATTTCTGTCGCGGAAAGATACGAAAGAATTGTGAACAGACGTAATTTTTTCTTTCGTACACCGTTGATCTCTGGCGAGAAAATAAATCTATTGTATTGAATTCATGGTCATTTTTGTCTTTTTTATAACAACGTGCAACATACAGAGCCCGAGTAAAGTATGCATTTCATTGTCTGAACCCAAAACATTATTTTCCATCTAAGCGACGATGACGTACCCCTAAAACAGTACTATTAGACAGGACAGGACTAAACGCAATACATGATGTGATCAGCTCATATTTCGTCTACATAAACCTTGAAATTTGCATATTCACGATTGGAAACGGCCAAATATTGCCAACATACAAAAATATTTTACCTAAACCAACAAAATCTATCTAACTTAAAGATATCCTTTGGAAAGTCACGGAGGCTATCGGTAATGATTCAGTAACAAATATTGTATTCAAAAAACCAAAAGATTATATGCAATTTAATTTTATTTTTCAACATTTGATTTAAACAGTTGGTGGATTAGACGTTTCTTCCCATGCCCAGGTAGACCATGGTACGCAGTCTTTAGCGGATGTCATGTATCCTCTTTCGGGTGGACAAGCTACTTCTTCCGCTGCACTGCCAGCTTCACTGCAAACCCAGTAGTGAGTAGGGTCAAAGTTATTACGGAATTTTCCGGTTTTCACGTTAGTTGCAGTACAAAGTGGTTCACCATTGGTATCACTACCCGTATATTCGGCTAAGGATAGCGCGAATACAGCAGCGAATGCGAGTAATGCCAAAACTAAACGAAAAATTATTCAAAGTTAAAAAGGCTCAATTATTTACTTCCTTGCAAACAATAGCTCTTACCAGTTTTCATTTTGAATTCACAAATAGACTTGATGATTGCTGTCAGCGTTGAAGCCTTTATATACTAACTCAGAATAGAAGTTAAATAGACCGATTAGGCAGTTTGGAAAAAAACATACTAAAAGACTTCGATTAATTAGAAGATACTTTAGACATACTCTATACTTTTGTGTCTTGTGAAATATGATTTGGCACTTCGACATTTTCCAATATCTACAGCTTAAAGAAATAGTGACTTTGGTTAGATACATGGATGAAGGGATCAACATGTTGGCACCATTTTAGTGTTACCTGAAAAGTGCGCTTGAAATTGTCGCAAATTCCGAGAATTATTCTTTGCGTTAAGAACTATAAATCTTGCTATGGGTTCCTTATGGAAAAGTGTTCTAGAAAAGTTAATCATTCCCTCGGCCTTGACAAAACAATCGATTGTGCAAAATTCGTTTGTGTAAATTAGTGCTTCTGATAGATTGTTTTTATCTTCCATTTCCCTATTTGCAAAAACAAGAAAAGAAAACATTTCTGCTAACAAGTATCATATTTTCTCTGTCGACAACAGTTTTGGCTTTAAACAAAACCGTTGCACTTTGAAACTACGAGTGTGTTTGGACTTATCTTCGATAAGCCACTCATTTTCGTGTATCAATTTTATTTGAACACAAAGTTGTCAACAATTAGATCGGCTATGGAGACGAAAAAGTTGTTTAATGGATATTATTAAGATTAAATGCCAGTAGCTTAAATTTGAACTTAACCGGGTTTTGGGTGGTTTTATTGAAGTGCATTAAACAATTTAGTGTGTTCGAAACTTATTTATTTGTTGCACGAGGCTGCTGAATATTTTGGAGAGAGTTAGTTAATGAAGTTGCCATAGTCTGGCTAGGATACTTCAAAGCATTCACGGGTCGCCGACAAGACAATTTAAGGAATATTAACAGCTTTGGAAGACCAGGCCATCCTTCGTAATCAGATTTGAGGGATGCTAGTATGCGATCCGTTTGTGGTCGATTAGCCATACTCGACATTTTGCAAAATCAAAGTGTCAGCCCCAACGCAGATTCAGGTTTTGACAATCCTTCTTCAGAGCCCTGCTTAGCAAGTTTGACGAGATATCATTTTAACCTGAAATCTAAACAAAACGCATTGAATTCAGCTTTCCAACTGCGTTTTGAGAAGCCTTTCATTCTCAACTAAAAATAGTGTGTTGGTTCAGCAAAGTCTTGTGCCTTATTTGAGTGTCGCCACAGGCGTAATTACTTCACGCACTCTCTGTTCTTCACAATACAAGTATGTTGTACATATTGTGTGGGAAGGAAATTAGCAGAGGACCTTGACTGCTATTACTTAGGTATCACTGCCATCTACTCGTAGAAAGTGCGAAGGGGTTGGCCGAGCATACTAGTGATTGCTATAGGGAATGCGTATTTGCCATATGCAGCAAACTAAGGCAAGCAGTCTAATGCTTCTGATACGTGAACGAACATGTTATAACAATCCCCATCAATACCAAATTCGCAAACATAAGCAAATTATACGACTCTATGGAAGACAAGGACGACGACAGCAAAGAAGGTTTCGACGACCTCTTCGACAAGACATATGAGTAATGTCCTAAGCATGAAGCTAAAGCCTATGCGATTTCAATTCCATGATAGGAAAGGAGGACATCCTTGATAGGACAGTTGGTAAACATAGCCTACACGATACCACTTCTGGCAACGGACTTATGCTTATTGATTTTGCGGCGAAATGTGTCTGTATCAAGCACACGGTTTCAGTTTACACAAAGGCACAGTCTCCGGATTATGAAACTGTAAACCAAACTGATCACTTTGCGATCGACGTAAGGCATGTCTCCAAAATTCTGGACGTTTAGCATTCCAGACAGATAACATTGAATTGGATCACTACCTTATTGCACCTAAGCTACGAATGCGGATTTCCCAAACCCCACAAGAAATAAGAACTACTTTGAGAAGACACCTACCGAAGTAGTATATAGAATGAAGATGATCTTCAGCAGACCAGCTGCTTTTTAGAGCGTGCCAGGCGACTTAAATCAATCAAATGGCACAACAGCGTATTTTATGTCGTTCCCAGGACATAACAAAGTCGAACTATGGCTGTGGCCAAAGTAAAGAAAGTTATAAAGTTGGTAGCAAGAAAATCTACTCCGCAAAAAATTTTAAAATAAAGTCGTTAATAGTTTCCCTAATTTGTTAAGTCGGTCGGAAGCTTGATGTCCATCTGTCTCGTGCCGGTTCTTTTAATTATATAGCCGTATCGTTAAGCTAAAAAGCCAAAAGTAAAAATTAAAATCAATTTCTGTATACATATATAATGGCCGGTACACCAAATTCTGCGGACTCTCATCAAAGATCGCTACGCTCCGTTAATAATTCGGGCCCTTCTCTTAAAACCTCTGGTTCTGTGGATGTTCTCAATCTAATCAATACTCTGTTGCCGCTGTGATTAGAAATGATTTTAAAGCTGATATTAAGTCAATGCAGAAGCGCTTAATTGACCAGTTAACGTCTTTTAAAAGTGAATTTGAGTACAAACTTAAAACTGTGGAGGAAACCTATAACAAAAAATGCAACGCTCTTCTCTCTTCAATAAAATCGTTGCAGAAAGCAAACAGCGATTTAAAAGATCAAGTAGATTTTCTCTTTCGCAAGCGTATTCCGGGAGATGTTGTTCTACACGGAATTCCTATTGCCGAAAATGAAGATCTCAATAAGGTATACAAGGCACTTTGCTCTAAAATAAACGCGAATTATGTTGCCCCTACTTAAATCACCCGCACCACCCCGAAAAACCACGATAAAACAAGTGCTGTCATCATAAAGCTTCCATCCGAAGAGAACAAAGTGTGTTTGTTAAGAAGTGTTGCAGCATACAACAAAGAGAACTCCCGTCCGCTGTCCCTTCACGACCTTGGCAATTTTGTTCTGCGTATACACGCAATGGAAGAGTGTTTGTGAAAAAAGGTGCTGGGGACAAATCTGTTGCAGTTTGTGACATTCCTGCTCTTATGTCTATCACCTGTATTGCGGCCGCTCTCCGGCCCTCTAACACCAACAATTCAACCGTTGCTGATGCTGAAGGTAGTTCTGGTCTTGGAGATGCCGCTGGATGTGCTGCTGAAACTTTTTTGCTGCTGTGAACTTTTGGCGAAAATGAATCAGCTGTCAGAGTTGCCATTGCCATTTTTGTTATTCGTTTTTTGTTACTTTTTGTAATACGATTTTTGTTACACTTATTTCAGACGTTACTCCATTCGATGATTCTCTTGTTAATTTGGTATCCTGCAAATCTGTATCAAAAGCTTTTGGCCAAGCTTTCCTTCATGTCTGTTTATGATGCTGTTTTCGTTCCAATTGATTTCTAAAGGCGGTATGTACTATACATATACATCCTCATTTTATGAGTTTGAACCATCCTGATAATATAAGGACCGTTCTCAATGTAATCTGTGAATCGAATCAGGGTTTCAATATTTGTCACATAAATGCCGAAAGTGTGAGATCTAAATATACAGTCTTGCACCAATTATTTAGTACTTCTAAGATTGACTAAAACTAAATCTAAAATACAGTTAAATTTTGGTAGGTGGTGATTTTAATGTCAACATTTTAAAGTGCAATAATATAAGTAGTCAATCTCATTATTTCTGTGATAAATTAGGGTTGTCAGTAGTGAATTCTCGTTATCCCACCTGTTTTAAGTCTACGAATAATCCCTCGTTACTTGATATGTTTCTCACTAATTGTGCGTCGAATGTTTTATGTTCTGACCAAATTAAACTGACAAGCGAATTCATTCATGATATTATTTTCTGTTCTTTTGACTTTAATATAGATTGATACAACTGTGATAATACCTTTAGTTTTAGATCGTTTAAGGACATCAATCTTATAGAGCTCACTCGCACGCTTTATAGTTTAAATTGGCATGATATATATCTAACGGCCAATATTAGTGAAAAGGTTGAAATCTTTAATAATCTAGTCAACTCCTTATATTTATAATAATTTTGTTCCAGTTATAACTAAGCGTGTTAGGTCTTGTTCTTGTCCCTGGTATAGTAACGAAATTCAACGTAAGGTTACTGAGCGTGAGCGTATTTTTAAGAAATTCAAATGAGATCCTACACTGGAAAATAGACAACAATACTGTATTGTACGCAACGAAGTTACAACTCGTATCGTTAAAGAAACTTGATCCTAAATTAGGGTCTAAGCAACTGTGGAAGAATCTGAAAGGTCTGGGTGTAGTGACTGATAATAAAATATCCATGTGTTCATTATCTCCGAATGAAATGAGTGCGTTTTTTTCTCCGGATTCTCCTGATCCCTCTCCTCTTAACCTAGATCTGTGTTCTCCTGAATTGTGACCAAATTTCGGTTTTCAATGTATTACTGAATTCGATGTATTCAAAGCAATTAACTCTGTTAAATCTAATGCCACAGGACCTGATGCTATATCACCTCGATTTCTTAAGCTTATACTACCTCATGTCATTTGCTACATTCATCATCTATTTAATTACGGTATATACAGCTCCCAGTTCCCAGATAGTTGGAAAATAGCTAAAATTATTCCTATACCCATAAAGATTAGTCCAAAATGTCCTGCCGACTACAGACCAATTAGTATTTTGTGTTTTTTGTCAAAAGCTTTTGAAAAGGTTTTATCTCTCCAATTACAGAAATTCCTGGATGATAATAATAAGCTCTCGAAATGGTGATCCGGTTTTCGAAGCAAACAAAGTTGTGAATCTGCTGTTCTAAAAGTGACTACTGATATTCGATCTGCTTTAGATCGTAACGATATCTGTATAGCAGTTCTTCTAGACTTTTCCAAAGCCTTCGACTGTATTGATCACTATTTATTACTAACAAAGGTTAAAAATAGCTTTAATTTTTCAAACTCTTCCACAAAGCTATTAAGCTGTTATCTAAGGGATAGAGTACAGTCGGTCGCCACAGAGCTTGGTTACTCAAACTCTAAAATCATTCACGAAGGCGTTCCGCAAGGGTCTGTTTTGGGACCACTTCTGTTCTCCCTTTTTAACAATGAAATCCCAGGTATTGTTAAGAATTGCAAAATTCACATGTACGCCGATGATGTGATTATATATTTTTCGCGTCCTATTGGTCTTATAGAAGATTGTGTTGCCAGAGTGAATGAAGATCTTGATAACATATCCTACTGGTCAAAAAGGAACAAATTGAAGTTAAACCCCGACAAGGCGGTTTGTATTGTTTTTTCAAATAATAACTTTTGTTCAAATGATTTTTCACCTGTTGTCCTTGATGGCAACCCAGTTAAAGTTGTAAATTCTGCTAAATACCTTTGTTTCCATATTAGCTCTTCACTTACCTGTTGTGATGCTATAAAAGACACCCTGAAAAAAGTTTATGGTGGACTCCGCAGATTGCGATACTCGACGAACTACTTGCATCACCTCGTAAAAACAAGATTAGTTAAAATGCTTATAATGCCTTACATTTTGTTTAATTGTTCTGTGTTCCCTTGTCTTGACTTTGTTTGTAAGAATAGACTAAAGGTAGCGTTTAACCACTGTATCCGTTTTATTTATAATATCCCTAGGTTCAGTAGTGTGTCCAGTTTTACATCCTCAATTTACGGTCTGAATCTTAATCTGTATTTATTATTATTATTATCAAGGGAACGATACAAGTTAATTTGTAGGGTCCGGAGTACTGAGTTCCCATGTGGTCATCCACCTACGTACTTACCGCGCCCAACACTGCTTGATTTCGGTGATGTAGTGGGAACCGATGCTTTCAGTGTGGCGAGGCCGTTGACCAATCTGTATTTAAACTTCCGCAATATATTAAAACTATTTAAAATTATACAAACTAAGTCTCCTAGTTATCTTTTTGAAATCCTTCATTTTGCACAATCTAATAGAGGTAAAAAACTAATTATAATTTCATTCACACATTGCATTGGAGAGCGATCCTTTTTTGTATCTGCAATTCGGGCCTGAAATTATCTTCCATATGAATTGCAGGTAATCAACTCTTATGCCGTCTTTCAGAAAAAGCTTTTCCTTCATCTTTCCGATAACCGCATCCTAACTTAGACATGACTTTTCTTCTTATTTAATGTAATAATTATAATATAATTTTTATTTATTTATTTATTTACTTTTATCTCTCTTTATTTATCCCTTTTATTTTATGTATTTATTTTTTATTATCTTAATTGTTTTCAAAATGTATCTTAGTTGTTAATATATCGTATAATCTGTAACGTCTGGAAAACTATGCTTTTAAAAGATATCCTATCTTGTAGTATTAATGTAATTTTAATCTAATTACAAATACAAATACAAATACTTAACTCATTTGGAGTTACAGTGATAGTGATAGCACCTGATTGTGAAGCAGCTGTGGTCTAGTTACTTGGAAGGAGCTTCGAACATGGAATTAAAAGTTTCCACTCTTGACTCAATGAAACAATTTTATAAACCAACTTGGAACGTTTGGGTCATTTTCAGAATCTACTGGTGTTGACAAAACCTTTTTTGTGGTTGATTCTGTCAGCCCATTGAGGTTCATTTGCTTATAACCAAATTTTAGAGATTATGTAGTTGGAGAGGCACGTACTTGTATGTACACCAGTTCATCTTAAGCAGCTTTATAGTCGTGCGCGCAAGCCCATATGTTCCAGCAATTTTATTTGTCGTAAGACTCTGTGTTGCTTTCCTGTGCTCATTTTTGTCATGTGAGCTGTGAGTGCCTGTTATTACTTAGTGTAGACGGAAACTTTTATCTTAGACTGGAACTATCGTATTTGTCGTCGTTTATATTATATTATATTTATATTAACTCTTATTTCTACAGAAATCTATCGTGCGCTTCTCGTACTGTTCTGGTTCAGTCTTATCGTCCTTTCTATGAGTACTTATAAAAATCTGTAACAGCTATGGCAGTTCTGGCTATATGGTATATCACTAGCTTCACTGTAAACGGCTGCCAGTGTTCTTCGTCAAGCCAGGACGCATGAAACCTGGCACGTTTGTGGTGGTTTTTCTGATTGTTGTAAAGCTATTCGGGCACTTATTGCTAGAGTCAATTTATCCATTAAGATATTGCAGGATGCTCGATTCGTATTCTGGTTGTCTCTTGTGATTACAACTTCTAGACGCTATACTTTTTAGTATTTTGCCTAGGCCTTGGGGTTAATAATATCTGGATATGAATTTTGGTTGCAATTAGCTGATGGTCTCAAACACATTTTCTGCTTTAAGAGAAGTGGTCTTTGGTACGGTGGAGACTGAGGATTTGATGGCCTTGCTCGTCGGCTGCCTTCTGACTCTGAAACACGGAATCGATTTTCGCTTTGCAAAGTAATGGTTTCATCCACAATTTGTAGCGCTGATCTCTTCTTATTCGCTGGGATTTTTAGGAACGACAGAAGGCCAAGTCTTGGTCGAACTGCCGGGGATGGGGGGTAAAGGGAAGTACTGTGGAAGGCCAATTATTGGTCGAACCACTAATTATTTATAGTATATGAACGAGAGATATTCAATTTAGACAGTAAACGCCAGGATGCAGTTGTAGTGTGTTTTTGGAGGGCGACAACTTAGATTTCATTCCTCTTTGTGAAAACTTGCCTCTGTCTGCCAATCGGGAATATACTCGTATGTACGGAATTGGCTGAGGAAGTGAATTATCTGTGCAGTCCTGCTGGCCATAAGAACTTAATGGGCCCATTCACCACTTTTTAGCTAGTTGTAGAATGTAATTCTTCTATGATCGCAGTCGAAAGTTTAAATTCACTCTATCTTGTTGGGGGATCATGGGAAATCAAACCATCGATTACCTTGATAGGCAAAGCTCAGACAAAGGACCGGAACCTACGTTAAGATTGTCAGTATTCTCGATTAGGGCCACCACCGACAGTTGGGTTTCATTTAGGATAACTTAAGTTGACATGACCTCACGGCTTCGACGATGCCTGCAAACCAACCCAATGCTTTCCAACGTCTCTAGGAGATCAGCGACTTTCTCACCATCCCACAGTAAGAAAGATTGTAGACTGTTTTTATAGGTAACACAATATCCTGTGACGTTTTCCGTAAGAGCAATGGGGATACCATAAAACACTATCTCCATGAGTGTCCGGCCTACGTTACAGTTTGCAAGTATTCGGCGCTGGTTACCAAATGTGGGTACTGGTACTGTAGAAACCTTATTACAATTGACAAGTTCTCTGTTCTTACATAAAGAAAACCAAGTCATCTGTGATGTGACCAAATTAGTTGTCTAATTAATTTATAAGGGGTTTGCAGGGTCCTTTTATGAATATCAAGATAAGGAAGTGTGTCCATTGACAGATGTGATGTCGCGTAAACTCCTGCTTGAAAACATCTAATTCAATTTCAGTGCCACATTGAGGTGATTGCTTACTGAGAAATACGTGAAAATGATATTTAACGCCAACAGCATTCTCTTTTCTTACGCATGAGTGCATGTAAAGTTGATGTTGGCAAAATTAGCCTTTATCTTGCCACCTTTAGTGCCCTTGTACACAAAATCGTAGTCTAGGAGTTATTTGACTATCTAGCCTATCACTTAATACGAGTATGTATCCATACATCCCGTTTTCCCTATTACAGTCAGTGTGTCATTGCACCTTCTTTGGATTTTAGGGTCGTCATTAATAACCAATCTATTAGCCAAAGCTGGTGGTTGTTCCATTGCTGGCTCCTTTATACGTGCATAAGCCTCTTTCTAGAGGGCCACTATCTTTTATATGGAAGCTGATCTTGTAATTGCGCTCATCAAGAATGGGATTTATGGAGATGTCTCCAAGGACCACCGCTGCAAGGTCAACCAAACACTTTGTACAGGTTATGTACTTGCCCTGGTCACATTCTGGTCAGTCAATTGACAAACTTATCTCAATCAAAACGCTATGCGCTTGCAAAGGTGATACTTCATACTCTCTGTGTTAAACAATATGTATACGCCTAATGGGCTTCATGTTGAATTTTGTGTTCCGAAAAGCTAATCAATTATTTCGTCTTTGATAAAATGAACAATTGTGCCAAACCTATTTTCGTCAATCAGTGATCTTGACACGAAATTTATCTCGTATCTTAAGAAAAGCCCAATTTGGTTCATTTTATTTTTATTTTTAGATGATTTTCTTCACCGGTATCTTTTACAAGTGAATGGCACGTTTTGTGATGGCACGTTTTGGTTTGAAGTTGATTCATACTGGTATTTTGTTGGTAATGTTCGCTTTCGTTAGATGGTTTTTTAATTCTACTATATTTGAAGAAGAAAAAAAATTTTATCTCTTAAAGCCAAATAGAAAACGAAAACATATTTGTATTTGCTTTCGTTCTCCGGCTGACAATCGATAGATAACTTAAACAGTTTTGTACTTTGATATGAATTTTTTAAATTATTTTCTGATTTGTCTGAATTCTATGGCAGGAGATTTATGAACAAATTGGTAATGATGCAATTTTTGACGTAACATTTTTATAATCATGAAAAATATTTCTTTTAAAGGATATTTGAAGCTTTGAATGCATAAGTTCTAACATACTCGTACTTATGTGGATTTATTAACAAATTTATTAAGTTATCCAAAGTGTCTTTCATTGAATTCTTAAGTCCGGAGTGAACTGAGTAATCCGGTACTTATTCAGTTGGGCAACCCAATTTTAAAGTCCGTTCCTACTTGCGAGTGCAATTTTATGTGAGGCCTTTCTTACAACAGTTTGGGTTGCAAAGTAAGTTGTTTATTTCATTTTCTTCCTTTTACGTCTAGTATCTTGTCATGGTGTCTGCTATTTTATAATTCATGCTATGTTATTAAATCTACTCATCTCATTAGGAGATGAAGTATCTTCCGACGAATCTTTCTCTCGCGAAAATATGACAGAAAGACTAAGGTTTTACACAGAATCTTATTTATTGTGCTGGATAGGGTTGGATTTGTTTAATATTTATGCTGAAAATTCGCATCAGATTGTCTTAAAATATTGCCAATATCGATGTAGACTTTCCGAAATCTCACTTGGATGTTCCGAATTAGCATACTACCTATTCTCAAGTCCTGATAAAAGAGGACGATTGGGTTGCTGATGAAATTGTTCGTTATCAAAATCATGCGTGTTGATGTACCCAATAACACTGCGACGTTAATTGGCCATGTGAATGTGAGCATAATTAAACGTGACATAACTAAACGTGACATCAACAATGGGTTTAAATAGCACAGAAACACCTTGTAAAGCTGAGTTTAAATACATTAATCAGCAAAAAGCTAACGAGCTTATACAGAATATAGACTGGCAATATCTACTCCATAGAAATTACGCTGAGGCATTATACAGTAAATTTATTAAAGAAATGAATAAAATATACGCTAAAGCAAGCAAAACGACCACAACCAAAATAACACGGTAACATAAGCCGTGGATCACACCAGGAATAATCCCAATGTGCAAGCAAAGGGATGTGTTATATAGGAGGTGGAAAAATAGCCCCAGATGTAAGACGTTTGAAGATGAATACAAGAAGTATCGAAACACAATTACTAAAAACATTCATCTTATAAAAGCCAATTACTACAAACAAAAATTCTTAGATGCCAATAATGACCCAAAGAAAACGTGGAGTATTATGGAAGAAAGAAACGTTCAGTAGATGAAATAATCAAAAGCAATTTTCCAAATGATTCCGAAGGCTTAAAAGACATTGTTGAGGAATTTGTGGGGCGGTTTTCGATTCAAGCGGCAAACATTATTCATGTCTGTGACACAAAAACCTCAGACCACGAGCACCGTCAACTTCAACATTATAAATCGTAGTTTGTGTCAGTGTTATGTGCCAAAACTAATGAAAACATCAATAATCCGCCCAATATACAAGAGAAAAAAAGACACGGAGAATTACAGACCGATTTCAATCCTGCCAGCAGTTAAAAAATGCCTAAAAGAAGTAGTTGTGAATCATGTTAATCGTTTTATGTCGAGGCATAAAGTGATTCACCCTAACCAATTTGGCTTTCAAAAATGCAAGAGCACCCAATTGTTATTGGGGAGTTTACCAATCTGGTAAATACTGGGCTGAGTAAAAATCATTACGTACTTGTGCTTTTTAGAGACTTCAGCAAATCTTTTGATACCCTGAAACATAAAAAGCTGGTGGAAAGTGTTAAGAAATTAGAACTGAGTGGAGTGCTGGCAAACTGGCTCAAAACCGATCTGACTGAAAGAGTAATCCAAGTCAAGATATCTGACACATTAAGCACAAAAAGGATAAATAAATACGGTGTGCCACAAGGTTCCACATTGGGCCCCATTTTATTCATTCTATTCACGAACGAACTACTAAAAACATTTAAAAAAGCTATTGCTTATGCCTATGCTGATGACATTGCAATCATCGTAAAACATAATGACTTACACTTAGCCGTGAAGATATTGCAAGATGAATTCAACGCTGTATCTGAGTGGAGTCATGATAACGGTCTGGTGATAAATGCAAACAAAACAAAGGTGATGCACATTCGGACGCGATCAAAACCAGCAGAAAATATTGAAATCTTTCATCGCAATGGTAGGTGCCCAGTACTGAGAAGCAGTAACACAATTGAGGTAGTCAAAACCATTAAATATGTTGGCGTTACCAGCGACGAGCATTTTCTGTGGCATGAGCACATCCATATCCTGCGTCTTCGGCTTAAGAGCACTATCTTTGCAATGGTGTATCTTAAGCGTTATTCAAGCGTACAAAAGCAAGTGTACTACTCCTTGGCACAGTCTCGCATTAGATACCGTGATATAATGGGCGAGACCAAATAGGCACATCCTTGGCTGTTTGTTTATTCCTGTACGCTCATAGATTTCCCCCATCTTTCAGTGTTAATTCAGTAATGGACTTTAAACTTTTAACTGTTTAGATCATATTTTTCCTGCTCCTGCTGTTGGCGCCCGGAATTATGTTCTGCATAAGAAACGGATGATATGTATCTTACACACAAAATTAACATAAATCGCAGACCAATATGTTTAACATCACTTCACCCCAAAACTAGTTTTTCAGATTAATTTATTAGCCAATGACTAGCTCTTGCTATTGAAGTTACAACTTACTTACAAGCACTTACTTAGACGACGCTACAGTACGGGGTGGAAAAGGGCCACAGCTAACATACCTCTCAGGCTGAGGGTGGTCTTTTGTCAGCTGCCTCCAGTTGCGCACTCAAAGTTGGCTGTGGTCTCCTACCATTTGTGTATGCCACCCAAGATGAGGTCTTCGTTTACTACGTTGTTTCTCTGTGCTGAAGACGAAAACTTTCCCATCCAAGACCCTGGCGTCTATGTGCTCAAAGTGACGTAGCCATCTAAACCGGGCTGACGAGTTCGCCATCGCTGTACCACCCATACAGTTTGCTGTTGAAATGTCCTCTCCATTGATGCAAATTGGGCCGACAATTAGCCGAAGAATTTTTCTCTTGAGACGCCCGACAACACTTTCATTCGCTTTCAGTGTCCACACTTCTACGCGGTAAAGAAGGAGCGAGAAGATACGGGTAATGTCTTTTTGGTTGCTTAAGATGACTTTACTACTCTAAAACCAAATAAGCTGTTATTGGCAAGAGTAATTCTTTGCATGATTTCTGTGCTCGTGCCGTTGTCGCAGTTGAGGTAGATAAAGTCCCTTACTAACTCAAAGTCATAACCGTCTATTGTAACGTTTTCTCTAAAGCGTCGATGCTATGCATGCACCGAGTTTTGAAAGATGGTGTCTCTGGAGTTAACTTGTGGGTCTCGTGTAATTTTTTCAATGTTAAAAAAATCATATGGCGCATCGCCTTGTGATCCTTTCACTGAAGGTTTCTGTTTTGTCATTACTGATAATGACGAAGCAGCGTGCATTCTCAACGTCATCTTGCATAGTCGAAGGAGCTTGGCATATACTACAGGTATATGCTATAATTTTTTTATTTTTTGATAAATTTTATTGTGCCAAAGCAAAAAATATTGGAAAATACATCAATTTTCAAATTGTATCAGTAGTTTTCAATATGTCCACCTTTGGCGCGGATAATGGCCTTGAGACGGCCGAAGAAAGCATCGCACTCTGCACGCAAGTGGCTCTGCGATATTTTGGCCCATTCCCGACGAAGTGCTTGTTTGAGGTGGTCCAAACTTTGGTATTTTTTAGTGCCAACCTTCGCCTTCAAAATTCCCCAGACAGAGAAATCCAACGGATTTGCATCCGGAGAATTTGCGATCCATTGTGTCGAATAAATGAAGTGTAGAACATTGTGTCTTAACCAATCTTGGTTGACGCGCTTTGTGAGACGGTGCTGAGTCTTGTTGAAATGTCCATGGTCTCCGACCGAAATGACTGTTTGCCTAAGGCTTCAATACTGCCTCTAAGACAGTTTCACCATATACGATCGCATTAATTTTGACGCCACGGTCCAAAAATACGAGCGGAGAGCGACCGTTGGCGGTTATGGTGGCCCAAACCATCTCCATCGGAGCTGCCTGCCTTCTGGTAGCCGTCCGAAGGTGTAAATTTTCGAAGGACCTCTCTGGTAAGTAAACTCGGTCATTTTGTCTGTTGACATATTGCTCGATAACAAATGGCGACTCATCGGAAAAAACCAGTTTCGTGCTAGCCTAGCAACTCCTTCGCTCTGTCGACTTTAATTTTTTCTGTTGCGGTGTAAGATTGTGTGCTTTTTGGAACTTCAATGGCTTGAGCCCAAGCTCATTTTTCAGTATGTGTTGCATCCGTTCCAACGATATGTTGAGCTCACGAGCCATTTTTCTTCCACTTCGACGCGGATTTCGCTCAATTCGAGCCTTCTCTTTCCGAACCATTTCTGCCGATTTTGCTGTTTTTTTTATGACCACCAGTATCACGGTAACGTGCTATGGTTCGAGACACAAATGATTTATTCACGTTGAGGTGCAGGAGGGCTCTAACGATAACTACTTGTAGTTTTCCAGCCAGATATAAAGCAATCACACTATCACGTTTGAATTCCATCGCGGGTAAAAATTTTTCAACACAACTGAGACGCAAATCGTTTTAAAGGCTTGTACATAATAAAATTATCTATCATTTGAGCTCAATGCCATGAACGGTTTGGAAATTATAGCAGTCTGAAATGGGTTGCAGTTCGAGTCATTTAGGGTGTATATGCCAAAACTACAGATGCCTCTACTGAGTTTATCTATATAGATGCTGTCATATGAAATATGGTGAGTTTCGACTTGGAACTGCTGGATTTTTTCCAATATCTACCGTAATGTGATAACTTGATTTATGGTGATTTTTTTTGGCCTCACTGACAGTGGCCGATCAGACTTTTACGAAGTCGTCTTAGGCATTCATATAATGCGGCAGACAGGATTTTATATATGATGTTGGGGGGACTTATTCAGGGGATTTCCCTTCCTTAAGATCGGACAAACAATGCTGAGGTTCCATTCGTCAGGCATTCTTTTATCTACCCAGATTTTGGATATTTGTTCGTGTATGCTCCGTATCCAGTTATCACCTGCTCTGCAGTTAAGCCTTCGGGTACAGCAGCTTTGTTAAATTTAAGATTGGAAATGGCTGTCCTGACTTCATCTTGGTCGGGCGGACAGAAATGTTGTCTGTCTTCATCGAGTGCTTGGCGGTGGTCGTCATCGTTCGTTCAAGTTACAATACGCCTATAATAATGAAAAATCTACAGGAACGGCCTTGTACAGAATAGTTTATAGGAAGGTTATATAGGTAACTTTTGGGTATTGTAAGAGAAACAATCAATGACAAGAATATGGCTCTTCTCTCGAACGTCATTCTTTTCCAGTCAGAACAGAGAACTCTGACAAAGACTTAGCCCATTGTAATTCTTGTATGTGCGTTCTAACCGAATGTCTCAGACTTTCGTACAATGAGTAAACTCTTCTGTAGTAATGTGCTTGCAATACCAGGACCCACGACATCAGAGATAATAGACGCGGTACCCACAAAGATAGTGCTCCGCGGTATTGTCATCTCTCCCACAGCAAGTTGTCACAGTGCTTAGCAGATGTATAGTACTACCGTTGAACTACAATAAGCAGTGTACAGTCTTTCCTACTGAAGGACAGTAGAACATATGTTGACCTTTTAGAGACGTCGGAATCATTTGTTTGGTCTGCTGGTATCTTGGGGAAGTATACCATGCTCATATGAATCCCAACTGCCACTGGAGGGCCTAACTGCATATGTGTCCTGAAAAACTCTCCTCTAAGCCTTGAATAGCAAGTCTATCGGCTATTTAATTTTCGTGATCCCATTGTGAACTGGGAGCGCAAAATATAGTACTCACTGAATTCTTCTGACTGCTTTGAGAGAAGCCACGCACTGTGGAATTATCTTGGATATGATGCCAGGATTCAGGTTAAATTTAAGCGTAGTTTGATTGTCGCCACAGATGGAATGCATAGACGGCATTTCTATAAGAGTAGAATCAAATGACAGCCGGCATACAATGTCATCAAAATTCCACTTCTTTTCAAATGGAAGATGATTTTAACAGTGCAGCCTATTATGTATATGAATATTTAGAGGAGGAAGATCTATGAGTACAGAGCGTCTGGGTCGAGCCAGTCGCGCAATCAAAAGCTCGTATGCAGTCAAGACTGAAGTAGTAGCGGCATATTTCCAAAAAGGCTTCTTCCGCCAGACAACCGGCACATGGGCTATAATTGGTCATATACCAAAAGTGTAGATCCAGAGGACCGAAAGTTCATTTAGATGGATAGAAAGTCGAGAGAGATTTGGAGGTTTTCGGCGAGAAAAATATATTATTCAAGCTGACTCCCAAATACTGCACTTCATTGTATAAGATATTGTGTTCCCTTAAAGTATTAAATGAGTGGGAAGCATTAGCTTCCTCCTTCTTATAAAGAGAACAATTTCAGTTTTGACAGGATCGGCTTAAGGCCAATTTGTAGTGCACCAATTGTAGATCACCAAGGATTGCTTGCGAAAATGATAATAGGTACCAACGAGTGATGGAGCTCTCCTTTGCTTGAAATATCAGAAATGTTGAGATTCTTTTTGGAACAGGCAATTTTACAAATCGACCCTGCTATACATGGGTCCACGGCTGCTACACACAATGTAGCAAACGCAAACACCGGTTTTTAAAAAAATAATATAAATACATAAATTGAAATCAATTTTTGGCTACTATTCTCCAAGCCATCTTTCTGAAATCTTGTTGTCAGTGGTAAAGCTGCAATCTTGAATCTATGCGATAGCTTCAAAGATAGACTTATCGTATTTTTTTTAAATCTGATAGTGGATATAATAGACATCTTTTTAGGATTAGAGAATACTCATTTGATATGATTCGATTAGATGTCAGCCGATTCGAAGTGACACTAGCGAAACAATCTTGTTTCAATATTTACCTCTTCAAACGTTTGCTTGCCAAAATAATATAAGCTGAAAGGCGCCATACAAAATTGCAGCTAATTAATGATGAATGACATTTTCTAATTAAAAGATAACAAATGTTACATTTTTCAAACGAATTTTAATTTCAGTTGAATTGCAAAGACTTAGTTTTTGAGATACATGCATACGATAACCATTTGGCATTGAAAAGAATATATTGTTGATGGCTTTTCTAATCAAGGGATAAGTACATTTTGTTGTTCTCTAGCCGTCGGAAATAAAAAAGAATTCAATTTACAAAATGGACTGATTTTTATCTGGACTTTAACACTTTTTCCGTCTTCGGATGGAAACTATCAAACCGATAGAAAAGGTGTCTTAATATCGTATGAGGGTGCAAAGAGGATGGTCTGTGGGTTTTGAAAGATCAACCTGAGAGCGGAAATCTGAAAAAACTGCTAACGAACCAGAAATGACTTTAATTCCTTTCTTAGACACACGAAGTTTCAATGCGAGCACAAGCTAAGGCGGGCAACTTGACAGTATCCCAAAACTTGTAACAGTTTAAGGTCATTCGTAAAAACATTACGAACTTTGCTTCATTCACTATTCCAACGATCATTTTCAATGATCATTCATGAAGTCAACTCTTTGAATTACTTACGTGCTTACTTAAAGTCCGGGGTGGATCTGAGCCTCAAACCCACAAGCGTCTCCAGCCAGCTCAATTTTTAGCTAGCTGCCTTCAGTTTTGGAAGCTAACTTGGTAGAGGTTCAAATCCACTCGTGTGCGCCATCGGCCTTCTTCTACTGCGTTGTCCCTCGAGGGCGGATTCGAATATTTTTCGGGCCGGAGCATTTGCGTTCACCCTGCCACCTCGGTCGTTGGACCATCACTATTCTGGCTCCTCCTCCACTCACCGTCTATACCTGATGGGACTGAAAATCACCCAAAGAATTTTCCTCTTAAAATAGCAAAGAGCACCTTCATCCAATTTTTGATAAAATCAATGTCACTGCGCTATTGAGCAGGAGCCCAAAAAAGCAGCGACTGGCAAGAGTTATTTTTCGTTTGATCTTTTCGGTGATGCCGGCATCTCAAGTGATAGCGGAGCCTATGTAGACAAAGTCCTTAATCACCTCAAAGTTATATCTGTCAAGGGTGACGTTATGTCCCAGACGTCGGTGTTGGGTGTCTTTTCTTATTGAGAGCATATACTTGGACCGTCAAACCCATCTTCCACGCTTCCGTCTCAATACACACGAAAGCGCTGCTGACATCACGCTGCTTTCTAGCTATAATGTCAATATTATCGGCATATGCGAATAATTGGACCGACTTTTGAAAGATTCTGCCTCTTGTATTGGCGCGTGAGCTTTGCACTATTCTTCCAAGAATGAAGTTAATGAAATCGGATAACAGCGCATCGCCTTGTCTGAACCACTTTTTGACATTAAAAGTCGCAGTAAGTTATTTACCGACCTTGATTGAGCAGCGTGCATTCTTCAGGTGTCCACATAATACAGCAGATAGGATAGATTGTAGGCGATATTTAGAAGACTGATGATTCTGTGTTTGGCGCAGTTCAGAGAGGCCATGAATCCCAGCAGCTTTGTTCGACTTAAACTTAGATATGGCTATCTTCACTTGATCCGGGTGGAAGGAATTGTTGATCCACATCGTTTAAGTTGAAATGTTCATTCGGCCTGAGAGAGGTATTAGGTTCTTCATCGCCGTTATACAGTCTACAAAAACGGTCTTTCCAAACCATCAGCATCGACTGCGACTCTACTACTCTTATTCGTCTCCATATGCTTCAGCTCGAGGTTTGTGTCTGTGGCATGTTTTTTTTTACCTTTTGGTAAAACTTCCAAATTTCATTCTTGGGGTAGCATGCGCACTTCTCATGCTGTTTTTTTTTTCCTCCTGTGAGGACGGTTTCATCTGTCCTCTTATACTCCTAGAGCTAGTGAACAGCTCTCGTTTTTCTATGCCGCTTTGCACGCCTATTGATTAGCCCCATGTGCTTGCTGGCACTTGTCATCAAACCATGGATTTCGCTGCGGTGATCTAGTGAAACCCAGCACATCAGAGGCGGCATATTGGCACACGTTTCAATACTTCATGCTGAAGTTCTGACCTCTTAAGAGATTAAGGGAGACTCGATCGGAAAGGGATTTAGAGATTCTTTGCGATTATAGCCGTCCTTCCTCACAGTATTAGCCGGTCTTCTTCTGAATATCGAGATGAGAGAGAGACAATGTTTCGCCCCACTGCAAAGTCTACCAGCCTGAATCCGTTATCGGTGGTGATGTCGTGCAGGCTATACTTTCTGACAGGGCTACCATAGGTGCCCTCTTTTCCTAACTAGAGCACAGCTCGTAGGTCTTGTCTAAGACCTCGGAGAAGCCATCCTTGGTGTCGTCATGCTTCATTTTTGTGGGGGCGTGCAGCCATGCCAGGCTATTGTTGCCAAATTTAGTTTTCATACGGAGCGTTACGAAGTGCCCGTTAAGATATCGGAGGCTCGAGTCTTGCCCTTAAGTCTGCCTCTCACATCAAATCCGCGTCGACCACAACCTGAGTCGGACAATTTGATAGTGTCCCAAAACTATTAACAGTTTATGGACACTTGTCGAAAGCATTGGGAACTTTGCTCCATTCTCTATTTCAACGGTGATTTTCAATTGACTTTCAATGACATTCAATGGCCAACCTATTTGCTAAGCATTTCGCAACCATCATAACGCTTCCAGATTATGTCATGTTTATACCTTTTCACTAGAGCTATACAAGTTATGGGAAGGATCCAGTTGGCGTTTGACACAGTTTGACATCAAGTTTTTTTTTCAAAAATGCGTTCAAGAGGGATCGACGAATCGCTTCTGCTGTCATTATAGTCTAATTTAAATACCCGTCCGGTATAAAGGTAGTAAATGTGTCAACAAAACCTGGGTTTCGTCATGTGATGTAAGAAATAACTCACCTTGTCTGACCTGTCATCATATACAAGCGATTACAAGCCCACAGGTGGCTATAAGACTTCTCCGCATTTGGTAGATCGAATTCAAAACCGTGCAATAGTACTCATAGGTGATATTAATACTGTCCAGTTAATTCATACTTTGCAACACTTATGTTTCTTGTTCTATTGCTATTTTCCAGTGCTCCTACCCCTTTGAAACCGTAAACAGTAACATCCATCTGCCTGTGAATTCTCAGCAGTTTTTCCTCAAGTCCACCTTTGCACGTACTTACTCTGAAATATTGTGATTCTTTCCTAAGTCGTATAACAGGTATTTAGATTCCCGGCGTACAATCAGCTTCCCTCGTTAGAAAATGAACCGAATGACATGTTACCACTTCCCAAAACTGGTATGTCTCCGGTTGTCCTGACGGTTTAAAGCCATTAAATGCGTATCTAGGTACACTTTGGTTCCTTCAAGTCAACTGGCACTATTTGCATATATCCACCTATATGCATGTTGCCAAAAAGTACAGAAAAGTTTCTGCTGTGTTGCTGTTCTACATACCGCGTAACAGGGAAATTAGTTTTCTACCGAAAAACTAATTACTCATCAAGAACTGCTGAAAGGCATGAAGAGATGTGCGCGAAATTGTTTTACGAAAGCATCCCCTCTCTCAGGTGCAAAATAAAGGTCTTGTGAGCTTGCCCTTTACTCGTAAAATGTTGTGAGTAGAATTGAATGTGCACTTGGCAGAAAGGAGCATGGGCGAGTTATCTTTATCAGTATCGGGAGCACTTTTGACAACGCAACCTTTAATGGCAAGTGGAACTCTGTCAGACAGCAGGGCAAGCCACAGCTAATCACTGATTTTTGGAATGAAATCAAAGCTAGGAAACATAAGCTTAATTGCGGATAATCAAATATTACAGGGTTGAATAAGTGTTATCCTTACAGCGGCGTTCTGCTTCTACCGTTTTGATGCATATTGGTTGAAACTCTTTTACCAATAGCTCTTACGTACTTAGGAACCTAAAGAACCGGTTTATCTTAACCTCATTATAATTTTCGAGTCACACCTGGCACTATTCTAGACACACTGACCAACCGCCTTCTCCAGGATATTTTTGTCATTTTCCGCTTAAAAATAATTGACTTTTGGTTCTATTTGAACTTTGGTTTTGATGAGCTTCCGCGCTGATGTCTTATATAATATGGACAGTCGTTTGGTGTATCCCAATAACACCGGAACTCTGTTTTCGAGAATAAGGAGTCGGCTTTCCTTCCTTTGTTCCCGCAGAATCCTATGCAGAAATCTCATATCGATAGCTTGGATCTTCACTAGCATTTAAATCTTCGACGTGTCAGCAGTTCATGCTTTTTTAGCCTCATAAAGTAGCTTTGGTTTAGTTCAGCGAACTTCTTGGTCTTTTCTAGAATCACCTGCGAAAGTATAGAAAGAGTGCAGAATGAAGGTGCTAATCAAATCAGTAGATCTGTGAGCTTGAATAATCTGTTAGGGATTAACTGAAAGCAATTATTCAGTCACATACCGATGTAATCGTAAATAATCGTAAATTGTTAAGGGTGCTCAGCGGAAAATTTTCTAGTTCGAATTTAAATAAAAAGATGAATACGACATATGTCTGTGTTTGCATACCTTAATATTTATTTTTATGAAATAAAGTTTGAAAATGTGGAATTATATTTTTAAAGATACGAGTAGAAGCGTCTAAATAACAATACTCGAAGTTTCTTTCAAGGCATTTGGCTGGACGTTTTTATTCGAAAATATGCAAGAGCAGAGGTTAGGATATTTTTCTGTAGAATTTGAGTTGATCGAACATTGTTGTTTCAAATCTTAGACTTGAGGTAAGATAGTGTCATTGCGAGAGATCCTGCATGCAAAGGGGCTAGGGAATGTCACAACAACATCAGTTTTTCCAACCTTTCCACTTTCGGGAACTGAACAGTCCTCGAGAATTCGGCAATATACTTCAGCAGTCAATATTTTTTCCTGGTTAAAAAGATAAACATTCTTCGGGCAGAAATCGCACACCACACTCTAGTTTTCGGATAATGTGAATATTTTAGATGGTGTCTTCCAAGAATGTGGAGTCAGGAATGCATGTTACGAGTATATTTATTCACATTCCTATGTTTCCCGCATTATTCTTGCGTATATTTTTCGAAAAGATTGTCACTTTCGTGATATAAGATTCACATCTTGTACTCGTATAGATGGAAATCTAATCTTTTTTCCAAAATTCCAAATAATGGTCGCAGTAGAACCCTTCTCAATTTGCAAAAATTTGACACAATTTCATTTTGAATTTAAACCGCATATTCTGGCGTTGATGTGACCGGAAGGGTTCTGAACATTGGTCATTCTCTGTTCTTTTCTAAACGTTTGCATTATCGAGTAGATAAGTTGCTTGTACGCCCAGCACTTATTCGGTGAATATTGTGCAAAAAGCGCGAGATGCACGAATCAGCGATTCGTCGATCTGCAAATACAGGATACCTCAACCGTGAGCGCGACTGATGCCGGAACAAGTCTAGTGCGGTTGATAGACCACAAAGCGCTCGCTTATTTGCATTCCTTAAGATGATCATCTGGTTCTTCATATTTGTCAATATTCCTTTAACTGATTTGTCAATCGCCAGTGGGTATGTTGAAGTTTCCAAGCAGATGGTAGTTAACTCTCCCTATAGGGACCTTGCGACGCGAGTGAGGTGGAATCGCGCTTAAAAAATGATATACTTATGAAAATGTTTTCGTTTTACTAAAATTTTTTAAAATAGTTACGGTACTTCAATTAATCAATTCAAGAGCCAATTAAGTTCCAATTTCAACTATCTAATCTTAAAGTCCATTAGACAACGTTTCCGTCTCCATATCCGATTTAATTTTTGACAACTTTGTGTTCAAACAAAATTGATACACGAAAATGAGTGGCTTATCGAAGATAAGTCCAAACACACTCGTAGTTTCAAAGTGCAACGGTTTTGTTTAAAGCCAAAACTTTTGTCGACAGAGAAGATATGATACTTATTAGCAGAAATGTTTTCTTTTCTTGTTCTTGCAAATAGGGAAATGGAAGATAAAAACAATCTATCAGAAGCACTAATTTACACAAACGAATTTTGCACAATCGATTGTTTTATCAAGGCCGAGGGAATGATTAACTTTTCTAGAAGACTATTCCATAAGGAACCCATAGCAAGATTTATAGTTCTTAACGCAAAGAATAATTCTCGGAATTTGAGACTATTTCAAGTGCACTTTTCAGGTAACACTAAAATGGTGCCAACCTGTTGAACCCTTCGTCCATGTATCAGATCAAAGTAACTATTTCTTAAAGCTGTAGATATTGGAAAATGTCGAAGTGCCAAATCATATTTCACAAGACACAAAAGTATAAAGTATGTCTAAAGTATCTTCTAATTAATCGAAGTGTTTTAGTATGTTTTTTTCCAAACTGCCTAATCGGTCTATTTAACTTCTATTCTGAATTAGTATATAAAGGCTTCAACGCTGACAGCAATCATCAAGTCTATTTGTGAATTCAAAATGAAAACTGGTAAGAGCTATTGTTTGCAAGGAAGTAAATAATTGAGCCTTTTTAACTTTGAATAATTTTTCGTTTAGTTTTGGCATTACTCGCATTCGCTGCTGTATTCGCGCTATCCTTAGCCGAATATACGGGTAGTGATACCAATGGTGAACCACTTTGTACTGCAACTAACGTGAAAACCGGAAAATTCCGTAATAACTTTGACCCTACTCACTACTGGGTTTGCAGTGAAGCTGGCAGTGCAGCGGAAGAAGTAGCTTGTCCACCCGAAAGAGGATACATGACATCCGCTAAAGACTGCGTACCATGGTCTACCTGGGCATGGGAAGAAACGTCTAATCCACCAACTGTTTAAATCAAATGTTGAAAAATAAAATTAAATTGCATACAATCCTTTGGTTTATTAAATACAATACTTGTTACTGAGTCATTACCGATAGTCTCCGCGACTTTCAATAGGATATCTTTAGGATAGATGGATTTTGTTGGTTTAAGTAAAATATTTCAATATGTTGGCACTTTGGCGGTATTTGACCGTTTTAAATTGTATCTCGGTACATGTGTATGGTTATCGTGAACATGCAAGTTTCAAGATTTATGTGCAATTAACAGAATATAACTCTGAGCTAAAACTACTGTGCATTCATGTTAGAAGTAATTTTGATACGCTGATGAATTACGGTCCGCAGTTAATGGTATACACGGACGAAAGATGAGGTAATCACATCGTGTATTGCGTTTAGTACCCAATCTTGGCTGTCGTATTTGGGCTTGTTGGTAGGTAATACACCATGTTATTAGGTGTGTCAGTAGAAGCAACCAACAAATCCGAATAAGGCAGCCTTAGTTTTCTAAGAGGAGTCAGCTGAACCTAGACTTATTGACTTTCAATATTTGATAGAGATAGTTTTGAGTTACTCTAGAGACAGAAACTTAAATGTTATTCCCACATCGGCAAAAAAATTAATAGAGCAACTATTGCTTTAGGGGTATGTCATCGTTTCTTAGGTGGAAAATTATGTTTTAGGTTCAGACGATGAAATTCAGATTTTACTTGGACTCAGTAAGTTGCACGTTGTTATAAAAAAAACTAAAACGACCATGAAGGTAATACAATAGATTTATTTTCTCGCCAGAGATCAGCGGGGTCCGAAGGAAAAAATTATGTCTCCTCACAATTCTTTCCTATCTTTCCGCGACAGAAATGATCAACAAGTTATCTGGTTTCATAACTCATATACTCGAATTCTACCCTGTTACAAATCTTTAAAGTAAGATGGCAAACTAGATCTGTTCAATGTTTGATCGAATATATCGATCCGAATCGCAAAGCACCGAAGGTGCCAGTAATGCGTCTAAATATTTTCCAGTCCATGTGGCTGACATTATCTTGATATACGCATAAGGGTGTGATGAGTACCACACAAGTATTGAGGGAAAATTAAACAGCACTTAAGTGGGAAGTTTCTTACTGCATTGATTCAATAACTATAGACGGATTCTATTTACAATGTTTTCCCAAACCCAGATAACCGTCAGAAAATCAGATTCGGTTGTGCATTCATGGTAAATAAGCTGATGATGAACTAGCAACGGGTTTGAGAAATGAATAATACTTTATAAAGACACGCACCGATACATGATACAAAAAAAAAGGCGATGGCGAATGTCTGTCCTTCCGTTGAATACAAAAACGCTACTTATCAATTACCTTACAAGTTATAGTATTTATTGGTTTAATGTTCATTGGGTACAATAAGTAGAGAAAACCGAACTATTCGGGTCGAAATTTGTCTTTATACTGATTTTACAACAGGATGTTTAATTGATCGAACTTCTTTTTAAAGTTCATCTCTTTTATACACAGTACAAGAAAGAGAGGGTATTAGATCGATTTTTAACTAGCATGAAAGAACGTCCTAGCATGATATAGTTTCAACATCCTCCGCGCGGCCGCTAATGCTAATTTCCAGGGGATATAAAAGTTGAATTGGACGCCTCATCTTTGTGCCGTCAGCAAAGCGCACCTCACAGGTTCTTACTCGATTGTCTCTACCTGGATAAGTGCACTCAACAATAGCCATCTTCCAAAGTAACCACGGTTTTGAAGGATCACCTACTAAAACGGCATCGTCCACGTTAACTTCCTTGGAAAATACATCTTTAGAGTGATGGGCAGATCTTAAAAGGCGGAGATATTCGCTATTCCATCTTTTCCATAGTATAGATATATGATGAGTTCTTGTTTTCCAGTTTTTACGCAACTCGATATCTTCAACCAGTTTTTCCGCTGAAGGTGAACCAAAATATCCTGCAAGAAAACTATCTGGAGTTGGAAGTGTTAAATCTAAGGGATCATCGCTTATATATGTTAACGGCCGCATATTAATGACATGTTCTGCTTCTGCAAGTAGAGTACAAAGTTCTTCATTATTAATTTTCGCTTTCCAAATTGTAGTCTTTAAAACATCCTTTACACTTTTGACTAGCCTCTCCCAAAATCCACCCCACCAAGGTGCTCTCTCTACACTAAATCGCCAAATAATGGAACGATTGCTAAGAAAGCCGTAGAAAATTTCACAGTCCAGAATATTACCCAACCACGCCAAATCCTTCGCAGACCTTTGAAAAGTTTTTGCATTGTCTGAATAAATTATCTTAGGCACACCCCTTCTAGCAATAAATCGTCGAATGGCCAGCAGGCAGCTCTCAGTTGTCAAATTCCAAACGAGCTCTAAATGTACAGCCCTTACGACCGCGCAGGTAAACAGCATAATATATACCTTACTATGATTATCGGTTTTTATGGTATAGAGAGGACCAGCAAAGTCCACCCCTACCGCCATCAACCTTTCTCTTGGTAGAGGTGCAAAGGGGTTTAAACCAGCTGTACCTCTTAGTTGTAAACAAATTCTACAGCTACGAATGGTCTTTCTAATTACCTGCCCACCTCCAATTAGCCAGAATTTATCTCGCATCCGCACCATTACTGTATTTACTTCACCATGCAAAGTAAGTCCGTGGAAATATGTAATAAGCAGCTTGTTTATAGGACTCGACCTTGGAAGTATCATCGGACTAATGACGTCTATGGAATTTTCTAATTTCTGCAAGCGGCTTCCAATGCCCAAAAGGCCTTCCTCATCTAAAAAAGGATTAAGTGATAATAGTGGTGATGACTTTTTAATAGGCTTTTGCTGACTCAAATTATGAATTTCATCGCTAAAATACGTTTTTTGACAAAATTTTACCCAGAATTTTGCGGCTTTTCCCAACTCTGGTGCAGTTAAAAGCTTGTGAGGGAAAAATTTGTTACCACGCAAAAAATTGACCGCTCGAAAAACTAACGCCGTTATACGCAGCAGCTTCTTCCAACTACTAACAGAATCTATTGAAAAAAGTGGCTCATCCACCACCCCACAGGTATTGTTATCTGGTTCAATTGCCATAGCAGTTAGCAGTATAGCAGTTTCGTCATTAAACTTGTTTGAAGGTCCCTCAATATCAGATTCACTAAGCCACCCAGGTCCAAATTTGGCCACGGATATTCCTCTTGTCAACAAATCGGTAGGGTTTTGCTTTCCTGGACAATGTCGCCACTCACTAACTTCTGTATGCTCCCTAATTTCTTTAATTCGATTGAATACATATGGCACCAAGCGTTTCAGGTCACCTTTGATCCAATGGAGAGTTATTTGGGAGTCCGTCCATAAAACGTATCTATCAATTGGTAGTCATATCCTCTTGAAATATGACTTCAATCGAGAGGCAAGCAACGCCGCAGTTAGCTCTAATTTTGGTAAACTTAGGTCTGATTTCAACTTCTTTAAAGGTACCACTCGTGATTTGGCACACATAAAATATAGGTTAACTGTCCCCAAGGCATCTATTGTCCGAATGTATGCCACAGCTCCAAATGCCTTTTGGCTGGAATCAGCAAAGATATGCATTTCAACGCCAAGAGATTCACGACTAATGCTGACCCATCGAGGTAAACTCAATTTTCCAATTTGATCCAATGCTTTCGAACAGAAGCTCCATTCTGTGGCCAGTTCAGACGTAAGTACTAATAAAATAATAAAATTTTTAACCGTATTACGACGGGAGCCAAATATCCCAAAGGATCAAAAACGCTAGCAATCGCTTTCAGTACATTCCGTTTTGTGGGTGACATCGTTTTATCATCGAAAGCGCTTGATTTCACATTGATAGAAATTTCATCACTATAAACGTTCCATTTCAGCCCTAGAACAAACTGGTTTGCATCTACTTCTGCAATTGATAAAAAATTCCTAACTTCTTCGTTGTTACTAATCCATTTACGTAGATTCATATGCGCTCTTCTTATAATCTCACTTGCTTCTACGAAAAACGTTTTTTCTTTGAACGCGTCTTCTAGGCTGCATACCAAATCATCCACATCCAGATCAACCTAGCACATGTCTCCGGAAATTTTATTTTTTCGCTGTCAAGGTGCATCTGTATTGTGGCGGAAAGCAAAAAAGGGCTACAAGTAAAACCAAATGTTGTCATGCAATATTCTTTCAAATCTGGAAGCTCAGTTATCGAGTTCAAGATCCCTCCATACCAAAGAAACCTATGGCTCTCCCGATCCTCCTCTGATAAAGAAATTTGGAAAAACGCTTTCTCGATGTCGCTTAGGATCGCGATTTTACCTATTCTAAATCTTAGTACAACTGATAATATTGCAGGGAGTAAGTTTGCGCCTCTCCAGATACAATCGTTTAATGAGAAACTACCAGCAGCATGTGAGGAAGCATCAAATACGATGCGCAGTTTTGTTGTCGATTTATCTGGACGGTATACTGGGCGATGAGGGAGATAAAAAATGTTCTTACCTTGGTGAGGTGCAGTAGGCACAGCAAATAAATTCCTTAATAGTTGTGTCATACTAGAACAATTTAGACGGTTCTCTTAAGAGCTTTTTAGTGAGCGAATGTACCCATTGTATAGCAACGTTCTTGTTGTTTTCTATTGAATTAATAGAACTCTTCCAAGGAATGATACTTGAGTTCTTCCGTGAACAATTCTGTTTCGACCTGGTTCGGCTGGATTCCTATAGTTTCCAGGTCCCACATATTTTCCACTGCAATATTGCACAAAGCAGAAGTAAATTGTAATTTACGAGAAAACCTTACCGACCCTTGATCTTGAATGGTCCATCTGAATATAGTGGAAACGGCAGACAAACGATCGGAGATTCGCCTCACTTTTCCTGTGACAACTTGCCAATAGTAGTTTCCGCCAATCAACAGGCCCAGTCCATCATCTTGTTGATATCCGTTTATATTTGAGTCAGCTAAATTAAGATTTTCATACTGAACATCTGCCCTATCTGGCGCTAACAAGCAATCATAACAAATACCGAGTATAACAACCGCGCGTATTTTTGTACTTTTGTTATCAAATTGACTTAGCAATAATAACTCCACTTCTTTATAGGTATTCGGGGTGGGAATCGCAGAATCACCAAAAGGAATCACGGACAAATCTATTGTACCGACGGCATTTAATTTCAATTTATTTACGGACAAAGAGTTTATTTTTAATTTCCGAGGGCAAAAAAACACGCGCGGTTTGCAAGTAAATATTGGAAGATCTTATTCCACTCGGTATACTAGGATACAAGGCTGTTGCCGAATTTTCTGCTCGACGTTCTCCGTTTTGTGCGTTACTGTTACTACTATTTTCACCGCAGAAAACGGTGGCATGAGATTTTTTGCAAATATTACACAACACAGTAATGCGACAGAATTTAGCTGTGTGTCCCTTACGCGTGCGTTTGTAACATCTACCGTCTTTCTTCAGCAAAAGTTTTTTATCAGCGATTGAGCTGTCAAAGTTGCAGTGCTCTGTTGGATGTTTTGTAGATTTGCAAAATAGGCAAGGTAGAATACGCGTAGTAGTGAGCAGACCGGCTGCTGTAGACATTTCCTTGTTTTTATTGACATGCATTTTCATTGTTTTTCCCAACACCGACCTTTCGATGGACTCTACTTCTTGTTTGAGAAAGAGCGGAATGTTTTTCACTTGCTTATATCCATCAAATGAAAGAGTAGAGTCGCAGTCAGTTACAGACTCAGAATTGCCCTCTCCTTTTGACTTCTGCACACGATGTTATTGGATCCTCAATTCACTTGGCATGCATCTGAGCAGTATAGACTTGAGCATAATATAATAATGAGAAGACGGTATGACTAATGCTGTCAGCGAACGGCTGCGAGAGATGGCAACATTATACAATTGGCGGAGGGCAACGCAATCCGTTTGATTATATACTGGTGTAAGTGTCATTAACTGTTGCATCAGGCGATCGACAAGTTTTTCATTATCTCCGTATTCTTCTTGCAACAAAGATATGGCGCCATCATAGCAGGCATCTGAAGGGGTAAACCCCGCTATAGATTTTGCTGCTTCTCCTTTTAAAACCGATTGAAGATAGTTGAATTTTCAGTGAATTATTTTCATGTATTGTCGTCTTAAAATTTTCCCAGAAGGGCATCCATTCTGTATATTCTCCCGAAAAAGTTTTAAGTTGTAACTTCGGCAATTTAAAATTACTGGTTCTTTTCGTATTGAGAATACTCTCATTAGGCACAGATTTAATGCAGGGATTAAAACGCTCAGTTACCTTAGCCAATCTAATTTCTATGAGAGTTATAACACCAACGGCCACATCCTCATATTCAGCGATTTTCTCTGAATTCTTATCCTCCAATTGGTTTTCGATTATAACCTTATTCACCGCGCACAAGTTTTCATGGGCATTTCGTAATCGCTGTAAATAGGAGGATAAATCTTCCTCCAATGCCTCCATTTTTTGGATATCATCACTAATTTTTGAATCCGGCGTAGACAAAAATTCAGTGGCTTCTTTCACCATTTCGGGTCGAAATTTGTCTTTATACTGGTTTTACAATAGGATATTTAATTGATCGAATTTCTTCTTAAAGTTCATCTCTTTTATACACAGTACAAGAAAGAGAGGATATTAGATGGATTTTTAACTAGAATGAAAGAACGTCCTAGCATGGTATAGGTTCTACCAAAAGGTGTACATTTGGGCCCAAGCGTAACGAGATTTTTCCCCCTACTTAACAGGTAGAAAAATAGACAACACCTAACATGCTAACATACATTCGTATATTTAACATGTTTGAGAAAGCCTCTATGCTTTAGCAGGTATTATGAACTATTGCAGAAGTTGTGTCAGAAAGCTTGCGGTTAACGTACACATAAATTGCGCTTATGAAACCTCCTGGTAGTACCCGCTGCAGGAAAGTATAAAAACACTATATTCCACTGTCAGAAATAAGAAGGAAGACGAAACGGCGGATGAATTTCCATGACTGCGTCAACGGTGGCCTCAATAGTATTCAAGGTATTCGGAGTTGAAATCAGTAAGGATTTTCAGGAGTAGTCCAAGTGTAGAAAGAGAGATGGTAGCGGATGAATCGTAAATGGATTAACGCTCACATACCCCGAAGTGGACTACAGGCTCCCCAGTATTCCGAGTCCTTTAATTTAAGCGGTCATTAAAGGGGCTGCTTTCCAGCCACGAAAAAGTCTATTGTTGCGAAGCAACCAAAAGCCGCGGACAAGGATGGACCTACTGTTGACAACCCTGTAAAACGAAAACAGCATAACGACGTTCGAATCTATACATGGATGCAGCCAAACAGCGGATGCTCTCGATTGCTATAAAGCAGATATCATCATTCAGGAAGCGTGGTGATATAGGGCGGGCAAAATAAGAATGGAAAACTGTGACATATGCTATGGTCATTGCTGCAGAGAAAATCAACAGCGTCTATTTAGGTTCTGGGTCGTTGTAAATGGCAGTCATAGGCTGGAAGTCTTGAGCCTGCGTCACCTAAGCGAACGCCTATATCAATACGCATCAAGGCACTATTCGGCAACGTATGTGTAATATGCGCTCATAGAGGAAAGGTCAATGCTACGGAAGAATGTCTCAATGAACTCCTTGACGAAGCTTACAAGTAATATCCTCAGTATGACGTTAAAATTATCTTTCGTGATCTTAACGCCAAAATAGGAACTGAGGACATTTCAGGCAGCGCATGATACAACGTCTGGAAACGGATCAAGACTAATTGACCTTGCTGCGGATCAGAACATCCATATTGCCACCACGCAAATCCCCACTTTAATATTGACAAAGATCATCTAAACGACGAAATTTTTCACACACCTCCAGTATTATAGATGCCCGAACGTTCCGAGGAGCGAAAACAGACCCGGACCACTATCTCTTGCTCCAACTAATGTATGTCTGCAGACACCTTAACAACAAAGGAGGAAATTTAACGCTGAACGGCTGTAAACGACATCAACCGTAGGAGATTTTGCCGATCGCGTATGCTTCAACTTCTCGATATGTCCTATGCAATGATATTGGTTGCACAGGACGTAGGTGCTAAAGACCAGCAGGTATCATCGATGCCAAGAAATCGTCATAAATGCCGTAACTGATGCATTGGGTTTCACCGACGACTTCGACGAAACCCATGAATTTGTGAATTCGTGTTAATATCACAAGGGAGATTGTGCTTAGGACAGTGCTCATACTCCTTATCGAGGAGCTCGTAGGAACAATCTCTTGCAAAGTCATCCTTTTCCTTTACGGGGTAGTGGCCATAAAATAGATTTATGCTTGAAAATTTAGCTTTGATGATCATTATAATCATAACCGAGGCAAAATGCTCTGTTTATGTCCTTCTTAGCAATCACAATACGAGGTATCACAGTTCCTGTATTGTTGCCTGGTCCATTCTGCCTTACTTCTTGAAGTGGATTCATATCCGTTCAAAGTATATGTATGTGGGTTTAGTGTTGCACAGAAAAGTATTTTTTTTAATGGAATTAAACTAATTCACTTTTATTGTTTATTTGATGGATTTATTTCTCAAATAATAATTGGTATTTGACGGACGGTGTATTTGGATGGACATGTCCGCTCTCCATGGCCCACAATCAATTAATGCCAACTAATTTTGTCCTCTCTTTAGTCCTTATATCGTTCTGATCGTCACGTCTGTGTACTTAATTCGTATTAAGTTCTGTGTACGCACTTCGATTATATTGCGTCGTATTACGTCTTCGCATGTATAGTGTTAGCTATGATATAAGGAATTTCAAAACCCACATCTATAGCCGAAAGTTGCGGTCCATTTCCGTTTGCTGGTGACGTGAACAGTAAAATCGTCCACACTCAAAGCTGCTTCTCGCTTCATAGCATTCATATGTATATGATGAAAGCTAATTGGGTACTAAGCCTTATGGCACAACCGCCAATTTGGAGGATTAGATCCTTCAGTGGATAGCACTGCTAAGGTATGAGTGCCGCCATTCGATATCCTCACTTGACGCCGAGGAATTTTCAAATAAAGCTCCAATATTTCGAAGTATGTAAATTAAATGAGCATACCTCTGATTAGAGTTGTCTCTGATGTTGCATTAGGGGATTTGGGAACTCCTTTGACAAAACAAGGGTATTGTGCCTTATTTGCCAGAGGCTTATGCACTAAAACTTGGTCATATTGGCTTACGCTGCCCTAATGTTCAGTTGGCTCTTCTTTTCCGTAGAATCACGACACATTCCCCGTTTAATTGCGAATGCAAAGTACATAATAAGCCAGGTGATACTATGTTCTAGGGCAACTGGCAATTTGATCCTATATACTTTAGTTGGGAAATTCCAAAGTGTGGCTATATTTCTGTCTATATGAAAATAATTTGTAAATAAATCATAATGTTTAAACTTAGATCGCTTTCATGGGATAGTGGTGACAATAAAGCTGTAGCATAGCCTACCCTATGATACGATGAATTCTACATAGACGAGTAATCACCGTGAATCTCTTTTGAATATTCAGGTTCGAGGTATGCCATTTATTTATAGAATATCCTTTAAATGACCACAACGGCTCCGACTATAGGCCAATTTCCGAAGGTCAGAATGGACAAATGACGTTTTATAAAATTATCGTATCAATGGCCTCCATCTTAGTTTGAGGTCTCGAATGGTTCTTGGATCTTTGGCATACCCCTTATATTTCAAATAACTTCATAAAAATAAGTCTAATGGAGTAAGCTATGCAGTCATATACTCGTACGTAGAGAAATTATAAATATTTTTTGGTAATTGAAGATACCTAAATAGTACACGCGTTTATATTCAAACCGACATAGACCTCCATTCCGAAGCAAACAGATGCCTCCTAATTATATATTAAATGAGCCAAGGAAAAGTGCGTGCGAAACGGAATTTGCATAATATTGTGATAGGGCTCTGCGTGTTTAGCACCTAGCAAACCATTAACTAATATAATTTGGTGAAATGAAGCGATTCCAAAAGTGTTCTGAAATAAAGTGCCATGCAAGTTATCTAATGAAGACATCTCCCAAATTAATGTTGTCGAATAAACTCAAGTTTATCCTTTGCCAACTTTTAATTGGAATTTTTTCTATGCATTGGTCATTTAATATTTATAATCAAATATTCGGAAAGTTACTGCATGAGCAAATTTACCGAGGTCATTTGGAAAGTTTTTTTTACACCAACATGGGCCGGGGGTATGAATTTGCGAAGAAAAACGAATCAACTGATGAAATTTTCCATGGCCTTTAGGTGTTTTTCCTTTTAACCTTATCCCGCGAGTGAAATGATGATACGAATTAGAATTTACAGACTGTGAGGTGGTTTACTCAAAGAAAGGTTAATTCAAGATTTATTGCGAATTGGAAGGTTGAAATGGATTTACCTTTTTCGGTGGCGATTTACATATTTCCGAGTGTTGGATTAAAATGCGGCTATATTTATTAAAGGGTTAATTAACACTTAATTTTCCTAGTTAGTTTGAACCTTCTTTGGTGTACAAAACTTGAACTGGATAAGCGAGCTTGAACGGAAATTATAGGAAGGACTTAAAACTAATGATTTGCGGTGTTGCTCTGTTTTTTCTTTATATTAAAATCCATTCCTAAAGGTAAATGAGAACATCACTTGGCTAAGAGCTTCAAAACAGATCATCCTGAAGATATTAGTTAGTTATGTTAAGTAGACTCTTTATTTTCTTACGAAAAATAAGGTTTTACAATAATAGTCTACATGGTTTGGCTGAAGGCCGTCTACCAGATTGACAATGACATAATTTACAGAAATATTTACTTAAGAGCAAAAAGTAAAAATTGAAATAAGAAAGAAAAAAATAAATAAAAAGTGGAAAATACAAAAGGAGCATTTATATTGGTTTTCAAAAATTTTCTTCTATAATTTGAAATCTGTAACGCAGCGCAGTTTCAGTGTAGCTCTATAGAAGGTCCCATATTTGGTTACCATTAAGGATGTCCAGTGTTTGCTCCATCTCGAGTGTATAGGAACCAAAGTGGGCGTAACGGACTTCCTTAAGAATGGGACATCTCACTAGGAAATGGGCCACATCCTCCAGTTCCCTCACGTTGCAAAGGCCGCATAAAATTGGGAGCTCAAGTTGGTGGGGTATATAATTGAGGGATAATAGTTCACCTCTTAATTTGAAAATTGTACTTATTAGGTGCAAGCGGTTCTTGTTCATAAAATATGTTCTTTCGTGTAGGTTGTACTGGAGTTGGCTATAGTGTTGCCTGTATTGTGATGAACGTGCTTCACTCAGGAAACCGTGGTACATTTTATGTCCTTTTTGTGTTAACGAAACCTTGAATTTTTCCTTTAAAGAGGCAGGTTCTTATTTTGGACGCGATGGTTAAATTGAAGTTGCAGTCTGACGTTAGTTTTTCCCATTCTTGCACACAATTACCCCTAGTAGTCAGAATGTGCTTGAGGACTACCTTCGACAATCTTTCACTTTCCAAATCCATAACCACTCAAAGTGGAGTTTTAGAGTATCCAAGAACATGGGCGCTACGCCGGTTTCTAGGTGCAGCATGTAGTTTGGAGATATACCGGCTAAACTGAAGACCTTTTTGATAAAAAAAAAATAAGAAATTTTTCTACTGCATCATTCGAACGATATCCCCACACCTGAGCTCCGTATAGGACGATCGAATTTGCAGTTGCTTGAAAAATTTTAAGCTTTGAACTGTGGTTTACATGCACATTGTTAAGACAAGCACTCCAGACTGACCCAACTGCGCGTTTCGCTTCGACTAATTTACTTTGAAGGTGTTCGGCTATATTGAGGTTTGACATTATTAGTACCCCGAGATATTTATACTCTCTCACGATTTCAATGGAATTCCCGCTAAACGTCAACCTCTCATTTGCCTAGGTTAATTGACAAGTTCCACAGTTTGCAGAATATTTCAAGTCGGTTTATCATGAGCTGTAAGGACTCCACCGTTTCAGCTAGGAAGACGATGTCATCTGCAAATAATAGTGCTGGAATACTCAACTTAATTCCGCCTTTCACCGCATCTGTTATATCATTTATAAATAAAATGAATATTAAAGCTCTCAGAATGCATCCTTGTTTTATTCCAAATGGTGTTAAAAATTCTTTCGACAAAAATTGACCGTCCCATACGCACGCTACATTGTTGTAATACATTGCCCTTAAAATGTTTATAATTTTCGTCGATATCCCATAGTTTTGTAGTTTATAAAAGTGTTTCTCACGAGAAATAGTGTCAAAAACTGCACGGAAATCAACGAAGAAGGCGTACAACTTTTTGTTCCTTTTTTTGTAAATGTCATCAATGTTGTAAAGCGTAAATATTTGGTCTACGGTTGAGTATTCTTGACGGAAGCCGGCTTGGTTCTTATGCAAGATTTTTCTGTTTTTAACCCACTCGGTAAGTCTTGTAAAAATAACTGCACAAAACATTTTGGTCGCTGTGTTCAAAAACGAGATTCCACGATAGTTTGTGGGATCGTTGTAAGCTCCTGTCTTGTGCAGCGGAAATATAACTGCTTTTTGAAAACTTTCCGGGACATTCCCTGTCTCGAATATTCGGTTAAACTCAAACGTAAGCGAAAATAGAAATTCAGGCGTACAATTTTTATAAAATTCGATCGATCTTTACCTGGTGCTTTGTTACATTTGGAATTATTATTGGCAGTTTGGACCTCCTCCACATCTAAGTAGTCATCAAAAATCAAAGGGCTAGCATATTGGAACATCGCTGAGGTTTGCGCTGTGTTAAGGAGATTTTCGAAGTGATCATTAAGATGGTGGGCTTCTAAACTTGGAGCAATTGAGTTACGTCTCCCGTTAACTATCTTTACAGCTTTCCAGAAAACTGCCGAGGACCTCGATCTGTTCAGTAAATTAATATTATGCTGGATAAATGATAGTTTTTTCGCTCGGCAAAGATTTTTGAAATTCCTGCTTGCCAATGCATAATAATGTCTGAAGGCGCTTGTATTGCCGCCTCTTAGTAGTCCCAGAAACCCAAACGAAATATCTCTAGCTTTCATACACTCTTTGTCAAACCATTTATGTTTTCCAATTCGGACGTTGTTCGTGGCTGACGCATTTTTAATTATCTCCATTAGGTCACCGATATCAGGTTGAGTGTCAACTGCTGTGCATACTTCGAGCTCTTCGTTAAGTTTATGCTGATAGATCTCCCTAAATCTATTATTCCATCTCAGCTTTGCCAGAAACTGTAGACGTGCTGTATTAGGATATTCCAAACCATCTGAAATAACTCCGACTGGCATGTGGTCGGAGTACGTTAGTATACCTATTTTAAAATCGCTGTAAAGATAATCCCAATTCTCAGCCAAGAAACAGTAGTCGATGACTGAACATGATGTCCCCATTACAAATTCCGTTGAGAATAAAACAGTCGAGTGCATCGGTTAACTAAACAATTTTTGCACCTTTAGTATCACTAACTTCATCCTTGGAGCTGCGAGACGGGAACAAAAAAGATGGAAAGGAGCGACTCATAAATTGTTACTTACCTGGCCTATCCCAAAGTATTTAGGACATCCCTTAGTTTGTTGAAGTCTCGCGTCCAGTGACTGCAGTTTAAATAAGTGGGGACTATGTGATATGTAGTGTTACAGAATTTTAATTCTAGAATAAAGGCTTCATCGACCCTCCTATAGTCAAGAGCCGCGCCTTCAAATTCTTTACGGAAACCAAAAAGCTCACCTCCACTTCCGCTTCCGTAAATTCAGTGAATAATAGCTTATACCATATTTTAATCCTGCAACGTTGTAACTTAGGACTTTTAGTTAATGCAGATTAGCATTTACCGGATAGACGGCTGCACTTCAATTGTCCCCAACATTTGAGATCTCTCTTGCGTGTCCATTGAAATTGACTGACGGGAGTTCGAGCTGTCAACTCCAGATGATATCGTTGACATGTGTTCTTAGCAATTGTTTTGATTTTGCAATTTTTCAATTAAATTTGTTTAAAGTGGCGGAATATGACCAAGCAACTCCTTTAGCATTCTCATACCATTTTGAGTTCCGTATTTAAAACCTTCCATTAAATTTGTCATCTCTCAATGACATGTTTAATTGCGGATTTACTTGGCGAAGAAGTTTCATCACTGAATAAAGCTTATTCCTTTTTTGCCTGGTGTTGTGCGGGGTGTCTTTGTGGACGCGTATGTTCGTTCCTCTAAGTTTGCCTACCCTGATCGCGAAGTCGCGGAATTTTAATTTAATTATGATTATTGTGGACTTAGAGTCACGCCCGGGTATTCTGTATGCAGAAACGCATACGAAGTCGCAAACGGACTTCGCTTTTTCCAGAGGGCAGGTGTACGATGAGATTTTCTTCTGTGCCTTTTTACATTAATTTATCAAGTTGCGCTTCTAAGAGTTTATTTTTCATTTCCAAATGTTCGACTTTCGCTATTAGCATGATTTGCATTGATTTCAAGCCAGACAACTCTGAGTAGAGCAACTGGAAGTCGGACTTGGACACCAGCTCCTTCGCGAGATCTCTGTTTTTTTTAGTCCGGTTATCGTGTCCATTTTCAAATCACTCGAATTTTCGCTGAGGCAGCGCTTTTCGCAGTTATATTGTTTTGTGTAATCGTCTTTTGCTCATTGAGAGAAGGTAGTTTAAAGTGGGTTTTGCATCCAAGATATAGACGCCTTAAATTCAAAGACTTACTCGAAATTTATTTTCCAGCGGTAGATTGCAGTCTTCGTAGTTAACACTCGTGACCAATTTCTTATAAAAAAATTTTCTTTTAGAGCTCTCAAAAAACACAGGCACTATGACAGATGTCGAAACGTCAATCCTGATTCTGAAGATATAATCTACAGTTTCCGTGACATATACATGCTCCATATACCCCTATGATACGATAAATTTACATAAGTTTCAATAAGAATAATTCCTTTCACTAAAAGTGAAGCACGGTTTTAAAATGATTCATTTTCTATACCTTTCTGGTAGCGTAAGGACTTGGTGCCATACTGAACTAGCATTTTGACGTTACAGTCGTTAAGAAGTCATTAAGAAGACCTCCCTGTTGTGGTCCCCGGTAAATCCTTACTAATTCGGGTTAAAATGGCTAGGGTATGCTCTGCCAGTAGCATAATACTGGCCTACGACATCATAGCAACCCTATCCGGAGGAGATTGAAAGATGTGACGAACCAACCAACCTAAGATAAAAACGAATTCACTGTTGACGACCCTTGGAAACGTTTAAAGCACAACGAGATTCTGATCCTCACGCGGAATGTTCGGACAGACCACGTGCAGAGGAGCAATTAGCAGAGGCCACATTTGAAAATATTTAGAGGTTGTACTTTAGGAATAATGCATGGAAGTTTTACCACCTGGCAATAAAACTCGTACAGAAGCCCGTAGAGATGAAGAAGTAAACCTTGTGGTAGAGTCACATTTGGCGCTAAGAAGACGGAAAAACTTTTTCTGCAGACTGTATGACTGCAAAAAAATCTAAGATCCCGCCGTCAGGCATAATAGATCATTCAACTTAGATGATGACAGTCAAAACTGGTGATGACCAAAACGAAATAAGGACAGATATGCATGTATAAGCTTAAATCCAACATAGCTGAACGGATTAGAGGCTGAGATATTCAAAGCTGCTGCAAATGACTTTGTTTAGAGCATGCACCCACTCATTTCTCAGATCTGGTCTGAAGAGTATATGCCTGATGAATGGAATCTCAGCACCGTTTGTCGCATCCCAAAAAAAGGAGACCCTCCCAACTGCGCCAACTTAAGGGATCTAAAACCCTACGCCTACAACCTGATTGGTTCCTATCAGTGCGGTTTCACTCGAGGAAAGCCCACAGTCGACCAAATCTACAAACTTCGAAACTACGTCGAAAAAACTCAAGAAGTCCACATAGATACACATCATCTTCCCACCGATTTTAAGGCTGCTTATGATTCCATTTATAGAGACGCGCTATACAGAGCCATGTCTAGTTTTGGCATCCTTGCCAAACTCGTTCGTCTGTGCAGAATGACGCTGGAGAACGCTCGCTGCTCCGTCAAGGACCTTTGCTGCCAAAAAAGGTTTTTAGATAAGGTGACGTGCTGTCATGTGACTTCTTTAACATCATACTTCAAATAATTCTGCGGAACACACAAGCGAGCACTAGAGGTACAATCTTTCAAAAGCCTGGGCTAGCTACTTCTAGCGTACCCTGTGATATTGACATATTCGGCAGAACTCAGCGGACTGTCACCGGTGCGTCCGCTTGTATTGAAACGGAAACTGCCAAAATTGGTTTAGCTGTAAATGAGAGCGAAAACAAATATACACTGTCATCAAGAAGGGCCACCTAACATCGAAGAATTGGACTGAATATCAGAGTCGACAGCTATAATTTCGATGTAACAAAGGTCGTTGTCTACTTTGGCTTTGGTGAGAAATTCTGCCAACAACACCTCAGCAGAAATAAAACGAAGAATCACTTTTGACAATCCCTCTTTCCCATCTTGGACTTAGATGGCAATCGTTCCTAGAGAAAAATCCTTCGAAAAATATTCGGCTTTGGAGGAGAAGATTCAACGAAGACCTATACGCCGTGTAGGTACAGCGACATCGACCTAGTCTTAAAACTGCCCATCATTCGCCTGAGATAGCTAGGACATGTAGAGCGAATGGACGTCAATGCTCCGGCTAACAGAGTAGTAGAGGAAAACCTCATCTTAGGTGGCGTGCACCAGAAGGAGACTTCAACCGACTTGGAGTATGTAACGTCGTTTGAGGAGTCTTTAAACATGGAGGCTCGGCTTAATTTTTCCAAGAAAATATTTTATTTGTTTGCGGGAACATATTCGGCTTGCTGGTGCTTTCATTTATTAATACTAGGAGGTTATTGATCGACGAATTCAGTGTCATGACCTCCGAGTTATGTCTGTTAGTAAACCGTCTGAACAAGGTTTTTAGTCTCGACAACAGTCTACTTTGTGTTGGTGCAATGTGTCAATGGTTGTGGCTTCATACGGAGATATTTTACTGTCCATATTTCGTTTTATGGTCTCGTCCATTTGCTTAAGGTGTCTGTAAATCTCCCCGTTTGACAAGTTCCTGTTGGACGACGGATAGAGCGAGTTTGAAGAGAGTTCTCCCGTCAAGGTTAAATGTATTCTATAATTGTAGAAATACCTTCCAACAAACTTTTCCAGTTCAGAAATTTTGTTATTTGGGTACTAAGACAACAATGGTCACTGCCACTGTCACATGAACGTACGTAGACAGTTCAAAGTATGTGGGTTCGTGCCTGTTAGTTGTATAAGTGTGTTGAAAAACAGGAGCTCCAGATAAGAGTCGTGTCTGGGAAACGTTGCACAACTGCATTTTGTAACCTAAACCGTTAAAACCATGACCATTTCCTCGTAGGTTTCCCCAAATTATTGTAAATTATTTAAAGCAGCCGATGGTTGCCTTTGGATTTATAAAACGAACTGGAACCCTGTGTTATAAAGTCTTGGTGGCTATTTTTGAGTATAGAGTCTGGAGAGTTTATTAGGAAAAACTTTGTTAATAAGCATCAATGTGCAATGATGAAAATAGGCCTGCTTAGATGAGTTTTTGCTGACCCATAATATCGTGTTCAATTTTCATTCTTAACCTTAGAACCGTGTACCGCCATTTCAACATATTTCCGTGTTTTGGGGATCTGTGCTCCCCACTATATTTTGTATGAAGATTCAGCAATGAATGTATAATTTGAGATATTTGAATTTTTTCTTGTTATTTAATTCATTAATATATACTCATAAGTTTAAGGACGGTTTTGTATATCTTAGATATAAAAATGTATTTATTATAAAAATTATTATATATTAAATAAGATTGACTTAAGTCTTTACATATGATGTGTGCCGGGAATCAAACAAGCGATATTAAACAACTTCATATACAATTCACTTTATTTAAAAAATAATATATAACTTTACAAATTTCAAATATTAAAATAAACCGATTACATTTGCGTTGCCTATCTGACGAAACATCAACGACCCGACTCTCCCGAAAGACTCGACTAGTAGGAAAATGGGCATGTGCAGCGAGATGATCTACGATATGCGCGATATGACAAATATTGACAGTGCGTCTGCAAACGACATTATTGTTTGGAGACTCATAGAGTGACCATACCAAAGATGGGCATGTGCAGCGAGATGATTTACGATATGCGCGATATGACAAATATTGACAGTGCGTCTGCAAACGATATTATTGTTTGGAGACTCATAGAGTGACCACTACACATAAAATCAGATATCTTATAACCGTGTTGGGGAATTGGTATGAACTCGTTTGGCCGGTGGTGGGTATCCAGCGGCTGAATGTGGTCTGGATGGACCCGGTAGGAATGGACATGATGTTGATTTACCTGATTTACCAGGTCAGGGACCTGAATGAATCATCATCCTCGTCCAAAAATTCGTCGTCAACGGGCTTTTGAACATTGTAAGGTAGCACCGCTTGCAATGCTTGACGCACGTAGGCTGGCACCATAGATCACAAATGGCGGTTGTTTTTGTATCTTTGTTTTTTGTGGGCAGTACCTTACATGGCTCACATCTACGCAGTGGATTTTGAGTCTGTAGGAAGATCACGAGTTAGAGAAATTTATGTAAGAAAATTATTGATTTTTACCTGTGTTTTCGGAAACTTTTTGGATGGGATGTCGTCTTATTTTATGTAGCCCATCAAATCCATTGCAATTTGCATGGATGGCTTTAGTGGAAATTTGCACCAATTATCCAAATGCGCCTGAGCCAACTTGTTTCCCAACTTTTTGAGGAAAATTTTTCTTTTTTCCGATTTGTTGGTATTCCAAGGCGGGAGACATAGCTTGAAGAGTCGAAAAGCTGCAAGTCCACCAACGTCACCCATGTTTTGAAAGAGGACCATTGGCCAACGATTGGTTTTTCTTTTGCAGGTATAGCCATTTTGGCGAATGTGACAACGCCACTTTTGTGCTTGTTGTAGTCATGAATAATAATTGGCTTCCTAGTTTTATCATATGGTCAGTAGCATTGGCAGTCGACATCAGCTGAAATTTTTTTTTTTGAATCCGTGGTGTAGTTCACAAGCGATACTTCATCCGAGAAGCTGAAAACCGAAGCGAACGGTCCCCTTTTCTTAGCTTCTTCGATCAATGCAAACAGTTTTGGCAGCTCGCGTTTGTTAGATCGAACTGTGCCGATTAGAGTTGTACTGCGGGCATAAATGTCTTTTGCCAATGGATAACTTGTAAAAAAGTTGTCCATTGTAATGTTTGCTCCAATATTCAAATGGCCCTGTGCAAGGCGAAGGACCAAGGCATGTGAAATTCCAGTCTACCGTTCTTCATTTGGCTGTGTGCCCAAATAAATTTCGGCTGATAATGGATAGTTCGTTTTGGAATATACAAGCCAAAAAATTTTTGATGCCATACTTTCCCGGCTTTGATGGTATATACTGTCGAAAGCCGCATCTATTATTCGACGTTACCAATTGTTCATCAATCGTCAGCTCTTTGGATAGAATGAAAACCAACTTTAAATTCGTTTGAAATAGAGTCCATACATGACGAAATGGAGCCAGCTTATCTGCCAGCAATCGAGCTATACGAGTTCTCGAATCATCGAATCGTAAAAATCGACAAATTTGCTAAAATCGCACTAATGACATCACTGCTCTATAAAATCGCAGATGAGATGTGGCAAATAAATCTTTAGCTCGTACTAAAATTGATTTTTTAGCTCCAGAGTATAGCAAAATGCCAACATACGCATAGATTTGATCAACATTAGTATTATGCCAAGCTCGCAGCTTTTTAGGATTCTCTTGATGCTGATTATTTGCAATTGCCCTTTGACTTTTCTAATTGTTTCCAAAACAATTGATTCAACGATGGCAGTTGGCAGAAGACACTTGAATGCAGAACGTTTTTCGACAAAAATTTCGGTGGCACAAGAGGCATCTATTCCTTTTCATTCCTGCATTTCTCATTTATTCTGTAGCACTCGGCATCGACCACCAAGTAGTTTTGTCATTTTTACCTTGGCCCATGTATTTCTGTCCACGAGTTGACTCAATTGCAATTTCTGGCGGTGCCACTTGCACTGTCTCAACATCGGCATTTTCCATATTTTGGATGATCTCTGGCAAATGTAGCAGCTTAAGATGTTCATGTGGGTCATCAACATTAGAATCGTCGCTATCCAACTCATAAGGATCATCATTAGAATCATTAGCATCGTCAACAATGTCAAGAGATAGTGCAGCTACAGGATTTTTATTTTTTTTTTGTTTTAAAGAACTTAACACTCAAGTGGGTATGAATAATGCCTCAGCATGTGTTAAGTTTTTTGGAAAATGGGATAGAGAGATAAAGAAAGATGTTTGGGCTCAGTGGTTATTTCGCTCCATGGGTGGCATTCAACATTTAATGCGGAAACTAAATTCTTAGTGGAAGTTGGCTTGATGTTGATTTCTAGTCAACTACTCGTCTTGCTTGATTTTTGTTAACTGAAAAAAATGGATGATGTGTCTTGCTGGGATTCGAACACTGAACCTTCCGATTTGGAAGCCAGTCCACTACCACTTGATCTCGTCCACCAATCGCTTCACTAACTTTACCCACATCTTCGCCGATATCCTTCTCAAAATAATTAGCAAGATGTTGTTGCTCTTCATTAGACTTATTCACTTCAAACTGTGACAGACAATGAAAACACAATTTAAACCGCACCAAATATATTGAGAAAAACACTGGGGGAGTACAGCTACCCAAACACGTATACAGGCTGTATCGTTCTATGATCTCTCAAACTAAACCCACAGAAAAATTCAATCAGAAAGCTAATGGTACAATACATCGAAAATGCAGAAATATCACGTTGATGTGGAACAAATTGTGGCTTTTATTCGTTACTGAAAAGTGATTGGGGAGTCCAGCACCCCAAACGGGGTTATAAGGTTAAGGTCCTTAAGCACCTCACAAAGTTTAAGATTGTCACTTTTTTTGGAGTGCATTCTTCCCACTAGACACTGTTTATTTTTTCTTTTTAAAGTGAAGGACCAACGTTATGCATTCTTAGCTGGGGTGATGAATGTTTCAGTTTTTGGATAAACTTATGAAAACTTTCCCCAATTTGGGTGTTTTGTCAGGATATGGGCATATTCTGAAGATAGAAACTAAGATGTAATGTAGTTTCCATACTGTGAGCACTTTAGAGCTATGTAGGAAAGACACCATCTAGTAGTCTAACGAATCGTAAATACCAAATAAATAGCATAACACAATTTATAATTTTATTCAGTATATGTAATGGGTTTTCATTAAAATCGAGAACCTCTAAACTGGCATAGTTATTGCTAAAACTGGACAACCCAATGGTTCTCGTAAATCAAATTAATTTTCTATTTAAAGTCAGTTGAGTGAACCCCTTTACAGCAAACTTCTTATCACTTTACTAGTTCAAGGAAATTTATGTATGCATCAATCTCTGAATCCCTATTGTAGTAATCCATCAAACTGCACCATTGTTTACCAGTAGGTGGAGGCACTTAACATTACTATACCACAAAGTGGAATATAATACTCGTACCTTAAATAGATTGGTGCCCTGTGAATAATCAGCCAGTGCTCACTTAGCTCAGCGTTGGATCCATTGTGCTCAAAGGATAATACCTCACCTCACTACCAACCGAATACAATGGCATTTTCCTTTCAGTATCTTAAGCTATAAAAGGATCAACAACTTGTAAGTAAGTGAATTGAATTATTTCTATTGTGTTGGCAAAGCATGTAAACATTAAAAGATTCAGCCGTCAGAATAGATTTTAATTTCCTGACATCAAAAATGAATCAACGACGCTGATGTAACATATCATCCAAAATAATGGAATCTATTCTCCCCAATCTCAAACTCTGTGGTTAATTCTTAGCAAATACAAAATACGATCTCCATCGAATTCTCACAGACTTGTGATTCAGTTGTTTATCCCATTTTTGATTGTACTCGTATCTACGAGTATTCCCATACTCCTATCTATCTCTTGTAGACTACTTCATTTGCATATTTGGTCATAGCTTCTTTTTATATAACATAGACAACATCACTGTCATTGTAGTCGTATTTTCTGTTGTGATTCAGAGTGTATCCTTCATGGACAGACACCCCCATAATGTCTGAAAAGAAATGTGTTTTTTTCCTAGTCCCAGCAGACTCAAAGTAATCTATCTATCCTCGATTAAAATCTTCTTTTGCTGACATATCTATTTGTCACTTGAAATTAATGATACAATATTAAGGAGCAGTTCTTCTTAATACGTATGTACATACATCTACTCATATATGTACTACAAAAATATGTAGTCTATAATATTCGTCAGCGAATATAAGCAGGTGAGGTAATTAATTTAAGAACCTCTCCAGTCTGTTGAAAAGCATCAGTGTTTGCTGAGTAATTAGTCCAATTCAGACTTTAAAGGAATTATTGCAGTAGAATATTGTTGTCCGCGGCTTGAAAAATACCAACTATTTGATTATCTCAGAAATACTTCATCTGTTCCTGAAATTCTTGGAGGAATGAGAAGTCATAAATACAAGATTTGTAACAAAGCAGATTGAAGATTGTCCTTTAGCCTTCCCAATCGTCTTAATTGTCAACATAAGCCAATTAGAATGTTACTTAAGCAATTGAACTCTCTCATCTTGAAAGTCACCAGCAATATCCTGCCCATTCTGGCCGTCAGAGAAACTTGAATGCAGAAATAAAAAATGGAAATGAAATGATAAAGGGTAGATACAGAGCACCAAAATAGGCTTGGGTTTGCGTCAATACTGAAGAATTTAGGAATGCATCTACAGGGTGAATTCGCCAAGTGAATGCAATTTGCAGAACATTATTGCAAGCAACCTCAAAAGCAATTCATTTTTGTATTTCCCTAGAAGATACTGAGGAATGCAAAAACGTCATCTCATCAAGTGGTACTCGTAGCTCAAAATGGAAATGAGAGAAATAAAGGAAAACAAAATGTGAAAAGGGAATTTGTTTTGGTATACTCGTACGTATCCCTGCTTGTTTTTTATGTTCGATATTCGTATGTACGAGTATAAGCACTAGGGGATGCTGATTGAAATGTCACCCTCAGAGGAGTATGTTATATTGGTGTGGCTCTGAGTTTTCAACTCTTCCGGGGATTTACATATATCTTTTAGGAAATCTGTTCTCTATTGAATTTTTGAAGTATTGTACATACATACATACATACATACGAGTATACAGAATTGTTTGTTGTTTTGAATCACCTTCCCTAACAATGTATTGAATGTTTTAAGAGCGTGTTTGTGTTTTGACTTTGAAACTTACAAAAAAGTTCGGAGGACACAAAATATGCGACACAGTGAATTGAAATTTATAATTCAAAAAAGGGAAAATTGCCTAAAGGAGAGTTTATACTAACAAAGAAAAGTGACGTAGGCTGGCTATATGAGTCGAGTACGAATACATGTATTATCCTATTTGATGATAGGGAGAGCTTCAATTTAGGAAATCAAAAGAGTGTAAGCCCCTTACTCTTTGCCGATAGGAAAATCGAACATTTTCTAACTACAACAACAGCTCAAATATCCTAACAGTTGGTGTCCATTTTGCCATCACCAAGTGAACTAGATCTAGAGTTCAGCCAATAAATAGCCCAGAATGAGATGCTTTGAGCCAAAAGGAACTATCATATCCTCAAAGCGTGATAATGTCACCAGAATATTAAACTCAAATAACTATTTCGAGATTGTGGGTGGTGGTATCTTCTCTATTTCTGAAAGAGTCGTTTACTATGAGAAATTTTTTTAATATAACTCTGGACGTGGATGACTCCAGTGTTGCGGCTACAGAAAACAATAAAAGGATAATAGATATAGATAGATAGATAGATTATATATAATGGATAATGGGCGAAGTGTCAAGTCCATTAACAGACTACGGAGCTGGCACCTAAGATGGGTAATATAAAAATCTCTCCGTCCTATTCGGACTCCACCCCAACACTCAATATCAAAACCAAGCACACCTGAGTTTCAAACCACTACATCACAAACTTTCCTTCCTCCTCCTTCCATATTTCCGCCCGCGCCCTGGCAACAGTATAAGGGTATTCATAACCCCTTAGGCGCGCGTAAACTATAAAAAAAAAATATATATATATACCAGTCAAAGAAAACGACAATCCGGGTGCTCAAATTTGCTCGAGATTAGTGAGGTTTTGCACATGACCTTTACAAGACAACGATTGACAAGGTGATCACAATTTCTCGTTTACAAATCTTTAAGCTAGAATTGTAGATTTTCCAGTTCTGCTGTGATTTAGTAGATTTAGTGGAGTTGAAGGCCTTTCTTCCCTTGCAGCGGAGTTTTTAAGAGGTCTTTTATCAAACATGGCCGTTTTCGGCGCATCCTCTGGCCTCTTTACTAGATGAGATATTTATTTTTTGTCTGGTACAATTATCGCGCACTCAAGGGGGTGCTAATACCTTTAAAATGTTTACACAAAGTACTGGCGAAGAACTTAGAAGAAAAAAATGAGAGGTACCGATGTACGTTGGTCTTAAATGTTTGCAAATTACAATACTAGGAACTAGAAAGCTCGGCAGGGCATTCCATAAGCGAGTTGTACGACTTAGGGAACAATCACGATATTTTAGAGTACGTCCGAAACTGGGCTTGATTGCATGATTTTTAGTCTTATCTCGCAAGTGCAAAGAGATCTAGGGTGCACCTGACCAAACGTGGGCATTACACTCTGATAAATGCCTAATATATTGATGACAGATCAGAGTGGAAAAAGTATTCCCTGCGTAGACATTTCGCAGCATTATTGACGACATCGAATATGTGGTCATTCCAACGTAAGTTGTCATTTACACACATACCGAGAATGGAAAGTTTATCGGTTTCGACGATGCAAGTGCCATTCATATATAATAGCTGGGTATTTGAATTTCGCTTTAATGATAGCAGACATCATTGAGTTTTGGAAGCATTAAATTTCACTCGGTTGATAGTTCCTCAATTGGTTATGCTGTTAATATCGGAATTTAATGAGCTTAATATACGCTGGCGTTCCCGTTCTACAGCCTAAGAGCAGGGACGTGAGTCCGGAAACGAATATGAAAAGCAGAGAGTACTGTTATTGATGAAAATTAAAAGGAGTATCGGAGACAGAACGGAGCCCAGGGGCACACCAGTATTTATCAGACTTGAAGCAATTTCAAGAGCCTTATGCCAAACAGTGTCAAATGCTTTAGAAATATCAAGTGGAACTATCTTGCTATCGCCAGATTGATATACGCGTTGGTTCCACTTTTCGGCGAGACATGCCATCGGATCACCAGTGGACTTGTTGCTACGAAAACCATATTGCCGAGAATGGAAAGATTTTCAATTTCAACGATGTAAACGTAATTCATGGACAATGGCAAGGTATTTGAATTTCGTTTAACGACAGAAAGCTGAATTGTGTATTGGAAGCATTAAGCTCCACTCTTGGCTATGCTGTTAATATCGGAATATTTTGGCCAGGATCGTGTGGGTCGTCTCCCTGGTGATAACCTGTAAAGGGTGGTACTTCTTGATTATATTATAAGTACTAACCTTATTGCTTGCAACATTGACAATGAGCCTACTTTTATAACAAAAAACTGACAGGAAGTGCTAGAGATCACTCTTGTCTCCGAAAAACATCACTCAAATGCTAACGAATTTGATGGTATCGTCTGAACACACGTTTTCAGATCGCAGATATAGTACATGCAGTTCAGCCTGGGTGATGCTCCTACCAGCCAATCAGTATTCCGGAATTATCGGAAAACGGATTGGCCAAAATACAGAGCAATACTGTTAGAACTCTCAAGTACCCCACGTGACACCAACGAGCTTGACATGAAAGTCAAGGAATTCACCCTGGCTCTCAATCAGGCTATGGACGTTTCCTGCACTCTTATTCAATTTAGAGGCAAAAAAGCCGCACTGGTGGATATCAGCACTGGGACCGCTTAGGAACATTTGCAGAAAACTGTTCAACTTAGCGAAAATCACAAGAAAAGTGACTGACATACAAAGAATCCCTCAAAATATACAGAAAAGGCCTGTGGAAGGCAAACTGACAATCGTGTACATCATTCTGTGACAAAATTACAGAAACCTCTGAGGCATCGCGGCTAAGAAAAATCCTCTGTACAAATGCTATAATGCCTTGTTGTTTGAAAAAAAACCGATGGATTTTGGGCAACCACAAGTGATGAATGACTCAACCTGCTACTAGACACCCACTTTCCAGGTAGCTCCCGATTCATGGCCGGTAGCAACCCAAACAGGACTACTGCAGCGGTGACCAAAATTCATGGTCTGATTACAAGAGACAAACTGCTCTGGGTGCTGTATAACATAGGTTTAAAATATATAAGTCCGCTGGTCCGGACGGTATAATACCTGCCGAGATACAAAGGCTCTCAGATATTATCCTGCCTACCCTAGGGAATATCATGAGAAGCTGTGTAGAACTGATCGACATTCCACTGTTATGGAGATAAGTCAATGTAGTATTCATTCCCAAAGCCGGAAAATGCTCTCGTGTTATCCCAAATGACCTCAGGCCTATAAGTCTATCATCTTTCCCTCTAAAAACTCTAGAACGACTGATTGATATCCATATACATACGATCTAAAATTGATCCAAGACTTTTGCCAAAGGCTCAACGTGCCTACTGGAAAGGAAAGTCGGTGGAAACGGCTCTGCATTCACTGGCTAGCAACATCAAACGATCCCAACAATATAGAGAGTACACAATGGTGGCTTTCTTGGACATAAAAGGTGCCTTTAACAAGGCAGATGTGCTTAGATGTGCAGGTAGACGAGTTAATTGGGGAGTCGATCAGTCTTATGGTAAATAGCGGGATAATCAACTCCAAATGGGGTGGGGCTTCTGCTAAAAGATGTGTCAGCATAGGAAGCCACAAGGCGGTGTTCTCTCTCCGCTTCTCTGGAACTTAGTGGTTAATGAACTGCTGATATACCCGGAGGCAGAGTGATTGTCTATGAGGATGACGTTGCTATAGTCGTCTCAGGTGAGCATCTTAATACCATTAGAGAACTCCTTCAGCTAAATCTTAACAGATTAACCCGTTGAACCAATCATGTGGATTGAGAGTAAGCTCCCATAAAACTGATCTTGTCCTCTTCTCCACGGAATATACAATTCCAATTATAGACCCTTCCTCAATAAACGATACCAGTTTAGTCTTTTATGATACGGTAAAATATCTTATTTTTGTCACGTTACGGGAAACCTAATACATATTCGAGAAATAGTAAAGAATGCCACGGTCTAAAGGGCAGCATATCTGTGTATCTGTGCATAAGTGGAGCCTTACGGTCTACTCCCTCTGCGGCATTAAATATTCTGTTTTACTTGACACCTCCTTAAAGCGACTAGACAGTGGAAAAATAATTTATTTGGCCATGCTACGTTTGACAAAGACTTCCATGTAAGCTTCCCCTCTAGGTCCTGCCTGATGCCAAACTCTGTCAAATGCCTTAGAAATATCAAGTGCAACTATGTATCTTGCCTTCGCCATATTGATGTACGCTTCGGTTCCACTTTTCGGTGAGAGATGCTATCAGATCACCAGTGGACTTGCTGCTACGAATCCGTACTGCTGGTCATTAAGAAGTTTCCGTGTTTCAAGGTATTTCATAAGCAGGCGGTTTATCAGTGTTCGCATGACCTTGGAAAGAAGGTATGTAAATGCAATGGGCCTGTGGGAGGAGGAAGAAGAAGATTCGCTGAACAATTGCTGTTTTCTATCTACTTGGAAAGAGTCCTGAAGAGTAGGATTGATGAAAATGCTAACGAAGTGGTTTTATCAGCATGAAAGAACACCCCTTCAGAAGAAGTGGAGATATACCATCTGGACAAGCGGATTTGTGTGTATTGAGATCTTTAAGTACTTTTTCTACTACACGAGTGCGAAAATGGATTCGTTCCATTGAAGATTTGACGCACTCAAGACGGAGGAGTAGGCGAGACAAAGCACAAATGTGGAGCTGGCCACAAAGTGTGCAGCAAGTCGATTGACCTTGTCCAAAGAGTTGACGGCTGGAATGTGATTATAAATGAAAGTTAGGATGAAGGGTGAGGCAGAATTTCTGATATTTTTGATGAACGACCAACAATTTTTACTACGTTTGGGACATTGTAGTATTTTTTGCCTCAGTTTTTGGTCATATTGAAATGTTGCACGCTTAAGAAAGACGATTTCTCTAACCCTGACAACCCCTCTAAAGATCGAGTCGTAACAAGCCTTTTCTTTTGGTTTGATACTCCTTATCCGATGAGGGATATATAATCTCATTTCAAAGAGAATAGTGTCTGCAGCGGCATCGACGTTGTTAGAAACGGTTCTTTTACGAATCTTTTCTCCAATTGTGCGATCAGCTTACGAGAAATTAGCTGATACGGGACAGAGGTCCGACGAGCCTGGAGGGGATAGCACATCGACCTTATTCGTATCAGAGTGAGAAGTTAAAAATAAGTTAGGAATAAGTTTGGTGTTGAGTTTGTTGAGGTCTAGTCTGTATAATGGAATGCGGTTTTCATAGTCAGCTGGTTCAAAATGGATGATCTTATTATGTATCTCCCAGTTCATCATCCAAATATTTCGGTGGTGGGAGCCACTTGTTTTTCAACGTGGTGAAGATATTTATCGGTGGCCGGAAAAGCGAAATTCATTCGACACTTTGTAGTTACTCGTATGTATGGGCTAAGAAAGATTATATCGAAGGCAAAGGTGTTGTGAAGAGCCTTTTGCAGTTTTTTTAGTTGTAAAAGGAGGACTATAGATACTTAAAGCTTGACCAACCTCTACAGTAAATGTCCATTCTATAAGTTGTGATGTGCGTTGGTATCGAAGCATCGATGCATGAGGTGCATCGTTCTCATACGGCAGATACTCATTCATACGCGAATTACATTGTTTTGCCGACTTTGAAGGTCATTAGTCTACTGGAAATTTGTCTGCCCTGTATTGAGGGTAGGGAGGGAAATTAGGTCAAATCTGGCAAGAAAACAGCACCAGGCATGGCATTTTTTTCTTTACGGGAGAAGTATGTAATAATTAGAAACGCTTACCCCATAAATGAGTTCGTTGAGGCATTGTACCGGCCAAGCCATAGCTTTTCGATATAAGCGATGTATGTTACTCTGTCCCCTTCTAAGACGCGGATGATGAGGTTTGAGGTGCGGGATCGGCTTTATGGGTGTTAATCAGTACCACCTCCCGGAAAGTTGGTACAGATGCTACAGCCACGGACGGTGGCATCCAGGTTGTTCGAAGATGAAATCTTTTTCATCGCAGCCTCAGTTTGTTTTTAATTTGGGGAGACACAAGCGGGTGGTGTCTGGGCAAAGGCTGATAAGGTATACTGAGAGAATTTTCGTTTTCTTGAGTATCTCCCTCACTAAATTATTAGCTTCTTTGAATACCTGTCTGATGCATTGGTAGATGAATTTGGCTCTCAAAGAGAGGACTTTTCTCTGTTAAGTGGAAGTGCTCGGGTTTTTGATACCACAAAATCCTCATAATAATCTGAGGATTAGAAAGGTCAGGATAGCTTCAAATCTATTGGAAGTCTTATCACAGTCATATGATGAATTAGCTTGCGGGTAAGAGTGAGAGTAGCTTCCACACCGAAAGCGGATAAAGATGAGTTTCAACCAAGAGTTTCAGGCTTGTTAGTTTGGTATGGTCGTTCAGTCAATCCCCTCGAATTTGAAGGAGAAGAAGATAGCCGACTGGAGTGCCTGATATGTAAGGAGGTTTTTGCGAAGTCACCAATAAGGATACTCTGAATCTACACTACAATGATAGGATAAATTTTGTTCTATGCATCTATTGTTTGATACAATAAGCTTTCCTCAGATTCCGATGAAGGGTTTGTTCCGCCTGCTTGGGAGTATGCTATGTCAGAGGTTGCACTCCCAAGCCCATTACCGTTTATAGATAAAGTCTTTGATGCAACTAACACTGGAGTATCATTGACTTTGTGCACCGACAGTCATTTGACTCCGGTCTTATCACTATACAATCTTAAGTTGACGTTCCCTGTATCACTTCGTACAGAATTTGATCAAGTAAATGGTTATAGATATGGCTCCAGAACCGATCTAGATATTAGTGCTGTTATTATTGTGGACGACAACAACATTCAATATTGTTCGTAAGTAAACCCACTCCCTTTTTACAAAGGTAGACCTACACAGTATTGATGGCAATATGCTTATAAGGAATATGTTAAGTTGACGAAGCTACGCTTAAGGCCTTACTGAATCCTCTAAATATTTGGGAGCGTGGGTTCACTGTGTCTTGTTTGGGTATGGGCGATTAATTTGCTACGCAAGACTCATTAAAGGATTTCTTAGGGACCAATTGAATTTGTCTTCAAATGGCAAGAACCTAAACAATCTACCTGGCGAAACACCCAATTTCCCGGCAAAAGCCAAGAAGGCCTTTGAAGTTCGTGCCGGCTATATATTTCCTCTAGATTTTCGAGAAGTATTTCCCTAAAAATTTTGCCTCGCATTCATACAGTATGTGTGTTGTGTCCTCAATAGCTTGCAGATCACCGCAGAATCTGGAAAATATCCGTATCTGACAATTTGAGTCTCCTTGCGAGTTGCCGCAGGAGACAGTGTGCTATCAGGATTCCTTTTACTGTCCTAAGCTTATCCCTGTTTAATTTTATTAACTTCCTAGAATTTTTGCCGTCTAAAAGCGGCCAAAGAGCCTTGGATACTCTGTGTCCTTCGAGACTTGACCACCTTAGGCTCTGACTGCATAGTACTTTGAGCACTGTGCGACAGCCCCGGACTGTATCAGAATTGACGTTGGTTGATTCCATTGTCTTGAGTGCAGCCTGGCTGTCGATACCGATCTCATCTGCATTAGCTCAGCCGCGCTGTGGAGAGTTAGACCCGCTGATTGGAAAACACTGCTTGCGTCCGGTAGTCTTTAGACATTCTTAGTTCTGGGTCTTCCGAGAAGATAGCAGAACCTGTTCCTTCTGCTGTTTGAGCCATCTGTGAAAATTTCAATTTCATTTGACCTGATTTTTTTCCCAGTCCTCCTTCTCCGGATATATTTTATCATCAAAGTCGACCAAGAAGGAATTTCATCCGTTAGAATTGCATTGCCTGACAGTAGCTCTGCTAGGAACAGGTCTAAAATTACTGCTCTTGAAGTAACCCAGATTAGGGGGCATATCGTATTGTTGACAGCAAGTTTTTTGATAAAAAGAGCATTATATGCCTTTTTGATGTAACACCTTCCCTCCATTTCTCATTCATTTTATCTTACATAAGAGTATAAGCGGTGGGTTCTTTTTAAAATTATTATAAAAGAAACATTGCTTAATTGTTTAATATATTGTAAAATTGAGCATTTAATAAGTCAGAAAAAAACGATTTTTCGATTAGTAACGAATAATAATATTATTTAAATAGCTGCCATAATTTGAGCCTGTATTTTACGAATTAGCCGATCAACATTTTGTTTAAGCGCTTGAATCATTTCCACGTTGTCAGAATTGGATCGGTCCTTAGCGGTGTCCCTCTAATAGGAAGGACGAAGTAACTGCTACTATTAAAATTGTTTGAAATTTAAAAGGAAACCAGCAGCTGTTCTGTCCGAATAAGGAACATTTTCGAATTTGTATTCATTCAGAGAACTGAAATTAGATTTCATCGGCATGTGATATTTAATTTCATTACTTTTTTTTCGTAAATAAGATTCTAAAACATATTTCTTATAAACGTCTATAAGGAGAAACCCTGACGGTACTCGCATAAGTCTGCCAATATTTTAACTGTGCTTGAATTGAAAAAAAATCTCATTAGATTCTAACGAGGGCTTAACTGCGTTTCCAACTCAACATTGGTAAGATGTAACGAAAAAAAATAAAAAATCTTTTACAAAAGTAATTTTGAAACTACTACGAGCTTACTACCACACAAAACAGACCTTCATTGTCACTCAAAGTAGGTCAGACATGCTGTGTGTTCTTGCTGTATTTTCAATTTTTTGTTTTGTGATTTTTTGTTGCTACCCCAACAAGATGACATCATTACATCATTCCATTGTCTATGTTCATTTGAATTCAAGATCTACTGAAGGTACATGACTATGCTCTTGATAAGTTTCAAGGATAAGTGAAACCATCCTCTACCCACAGTCTCAACTTTCATAAGCACGAATCGATTTTTCTCTTGCCTGTCATCTGAAGAAATAAAAAAATAAAAAGGAAAATACTCGTATCTCTAACCTACAGAATACGGATGAAAAATGTGAGGAAAATTGAAGGAAGCATGTTAGCTGGCATGCAAGGCTCTACTAATTGATATGCAATCTTGGGATAAATTTAGGTTACCAGAGGTTGAAGGCTATTTACGTGTATAATGTCGGTCAACAGCAGGAACTGTGAACTAATTGGGAAAGGACATATGCATGTAACATATTCTCGTGTCATTGTGAATTCCACTGGTGCTTTGTTGAGAGATTTCTTTCATTGCAAGTGTGCCTTACAAATGCCACAGAAGACAATGTTAAATTTATATTCTGACAACAAATGTTGTTACAAAAGAAATGAGGATTGAGATGAATAAGCGCTTCTTTTTGGCACTGATTTGCTATCTTTGTGTAAAGCCGAGTAAATTAAGCTACGAGTAACTTAGACGAGTTGCAACAAAGAAAATGCTCTTGTAAGCCTGATGACACGTTCCCAATATTAAGTCTTTGGACTAAAATAAAGAAAAATATAAATTATTGGTGCAACTGTTCCTGTAGATGAAGCAACGCCTTGTCTTTTCATTTTACGCATAGAGAGAGGGACCTACAATTTTCATTGTCTAAAACCAGAATTTTGCTATTACCTGCCAAAAGCGTTGGGATACCATTCTTTATTTTATCTCTATTTCGGTGTATAGCCTGGGAATTAAACCCACCACCAGTCGACGATCTTAGTCACTACTACACCATCCCCTGACTAATATTAATGTACTGTAATGCGAGTTCTATTTTCCAGAAAAAATATTCTGTAAAGGACAGGTTGTTAAATTTGATAGATAAAAATGATAACAAAGTCTGCGTCTAAGCTTTCGAATTCTGTCCATCCCGAATGCAGTTTGACAAAGAGAAGTAAGGACGTATTTCAGCAAGACCGCCTTTCTAATGCATTTCTAATGCTTGACACGATTAAATTTTCCGCACCAAGCTTTCAGGTGTATACGAGTGTCTATGATGGGTTTCAGAATTTTTATTTCTCTGTTTTCTTCGAATGCCCCGGACACATATTAAAAAGGCACTTTGGGTACGACAGATAATGTCGATGTAGTCAGCATATCTGCATCCCACATATTGAAAAAGCCAGATAATACAGTAAGTGCGGCAAATATGGCCTACCCTTAACATTTTTTGAACTAAAACCATACAATTAAGCCGAATTAATTTATTTGTTTTTTAAACAGTCTTACAAATCATTAGGCTTTCAGTCTTTAGTAACTCGAATAATAAAAAAAAACAATAAAAAGATATATAGTAAATGAAAAATTAAATGCACTTCATATTTTAGTGTGTTAAAAATTGCGCCTAATATGGCCTACCTAGGTGGGCCTAGGGTGGGCCATATTTAACACAATGGTTTTTGAGAAAAGTGGGTTTAGCTACAGCAAAATTCACAAATGAAATATTGTTCCTCGTTGCCAGTACAATCCTTGCTTATCGTCAAAGAACAGGCCAGTGCAATAGATGCATCTAGCATCCGTCTGGTTATTTCCATCAGGACTTGACTTGGATCTGAACCGTGCATCGTCTGAAATGAAGTCCTCCTTACTTTCTCATGATGAGGGCTGGGTTTTGCGATAGCTTCTTTGTTCATTATTTTCGTTAAACCTTAAATTTGTAGGAACCATCTGAGATAAAAAGTAGAGCAAAAAGGCGTTAACATTATTGGATTAAAGCCTAAATATATAAGATACTCGTATATGTATGTTTCTACCATTTTTTTTAAAACCCCATGATTGTTCGTCTTTAACTCTTTTTCATCTCCTTTTTTGATGGATTCTTCTAAAGCTAGTTGTGGGGAAATAATGAAATCAGCTCCGGTTTTCCTCGTTTCTTTTCACGAGTTGAAGGTTTTTTTACTCGAACAGGGATAGGAGAAATCCAAAGTTGGTGATTCTGAAATACATTTTATCCCAGTAGAAGTCGAAGGTTGTGAATGTTTATTCGATTCATCTTGCTTAGATTGCGTCTTCTCTCAATTATTTTCACGTCCGTCAGCAGGAGCAGGATTTTCCATGTTAGATAAAGGTATTTCATCTTCCTCTGCTGCTAGGAAATCATGGTCTTGGAACACATTCCTATCAAAAGGACATCGCTGTGGACAAAAAGCCTTTCATAGCAATTTCTGCAGTTTGAGCTTTTAAAAAGGCTCGACCGAATAGCTCAATTATATCATACCGTGTTAGAGCTTTCGTGTTGTCTATGGTCCAGCGTCTAATTTCTTCAGTCAAATATTTTTTGAGAGGTCCCAGGAAAGACTTTTCTAAGGGTGGAATTTTGTGATTTGAATGCGGAGGTATAGATAGAATATGAACATTATTTGTTCTAGCCAGGTCTATAAGTTCTATATTCCTGGTGTGGCTTGAATGCCTGTCCATTATAAGTAATAAAGGTTAAGATGATGTTTATTTCATTGTTGTTAGAAAGTGTTTGAACCACTATGTGAACAAATTTGTCTGCACCCACCCTGATGGATGATTAGCATATATTGAACCCGGCGGTGCACCTTTCATGAGATGCGGATTGTCTCTCTTTCACGGAAAAATGAACATAGGACGCACAAATAACCCTCTTGCACTCACACACAAAATCGACGTAATAAGTGATCCCCTTTCAGCAGATGTTAATGCTCCCACCTTTTTTCGACCTTTTAAAGCCAATACCTTTGGCATTTTGGCTGGAACTACAGAAATCCCCGTTTCATCCACGTTAAAAATAGTGTTGGCGGTAAAATGGTACTTGGTCATGAGCATTTCTATATTGTCAAAAAAAATTGCCATGTTTTGTTTTGAAAATCCAGACGCACGGGCTAAAGACGTTCCAGTCGACTGGCGGAATGATAGCGATGGATGACGTTTTAGAAATAAAAGTACCCAGTCCCCTCCCGCAACTTCCTTTATAAGAGAAAAGGAATTGGGAATTTGGTTCTTTATAGCTAGCCGGATTGCTAACGATCTTATTTCATTCCTTGTTAGACCAAATAGTTTCCCTTCCAATTGCAGGCAATAGTCTACTAGAGACTGATCGAGTTCTGGAGGAAAAATGGTTTTAATGCCTAGTTTGACACTTACCGCTGGAGGAATCCAAAGGCTTATCCTTTTTTGCCACTAAGTGTGGTTCTCGGGACATTGAACATTTTTCCTTCCTTTAAACAGCCCATCTACCCACGTTTGTCGTTTTTTTGTGCACTTGCTAGAGTTTGAAGCCATGTTTCCTACAAAAGAAAATAAAAACAAAACGATAAATTTCAACGAACGTCACGTGTTAAATATTTAAAACACATGGGGTAGACCATATTACACACACTTTATTTTTATTACTAATTTTCAATTTAAGCACACTACATAAAGTTTGTTAAAACTCTAAATCACTGAAAATAAGAAAATATTCAACATTATTCAGTCTTATACAGACACTATCAAATGCACAAATATTCACTGTGAAAACACTTAACAAAACTCACCAACAAATTACTATAAAAAAGAAAAAGAACAGTTACACTCAATATTTTGTACGTCCGTAGCGCCAGGCCAACCACGATTGATTGAGCCAAAACCGATTTGAATGTGCTTGTAATGAGTGTGCTTTTAACTGCGTGCGCTTGTGTATTGAGGACATATTTTGGTGGGCCATATTACCCACGTGGGCCATATTTGCCGGCATCTCCTTCAAGCATTCTGAATGAAAATTTCGAGACGCTTTGTAGGGTATAACTCATAAGGAATCTCGCGTTAGGCCATCGTATGGTAGGGATCTAGAAGATGAATACTGTCATACCAACTTGATCAAAAAGTTCCCGCGCCTGAGTTCTGTTTTTTTTTGTTAAATTGGTAAATCTGTTGTTTACATTTGCTCTAAATCTTAGCATCATAGCTTGACATTTGCAAAAGTTATGTAGCCAAGAGTACATCTATCTCTGTGTGTGTTGGCGATTTTTTACAATTTTAGAAATGGATTTAAATTTGCAACAACGAACTTGTATTAAATTTTGCGTAAAAAACAGATTTAATGGTGTGGGAACGTTGGAAATGTTGGAAAAGTGTTTTGGCAACGATTCTCTAAAGAAAACGGTCGTTTACCAGTGGCAAGAGCGGTTCAAAAGTGGTCATGAGTCAATCGAGGATGATGAACGCAGTGGCAGACCATCGAAATCGACATCGAAAACCGACGAAAACATTGATGAAGTAAAAGAAATGTTGGTCAATAACCGCAAATTAACCATCAGAGCGATAGCGGAGGACTTGAACATTGATTTGGGTTTCCGTCGTGTAGCAGTAAAGTTGGTGTCAAAAGACCTCAATCTCATGCAAAAAAGAGCCGTCTTGACGCAGCAAAAGAGATGATTTGCGAGGCTGAATCCGATCCCACATTCATCAAAAGGATCATTACTGGAGTAATGAGTACGGCACGCAATCCAGACATCAGACAAGTGAATGGCGTTCACCAAATGAGCCGAGACCAAAAAAACCACGTCGTTTTCAGTCATAAAAGAAGGCAATGCTCACGGTTTTCATGGATTACAACGATGTAGTGCATCATGAATTTTTGCCAGAAGGCCAGACAGTAAAAAAAGAGTACTAGTATTATTTGGGCGTTATGAGACGTTTGCGTGAAGCAATTCGTCGAAAGAGACCAGAATTGTGGGCAAAAAACTCGTGGATTTTGCACCATGATAACGCACTGTCGCGGTCGTACAGTGCCATCATTATTCGTAATTTTTTGACGAAAAATGCAACAAATACCATCCAACAGCCACGGAATTCACCTGATGTGGCTCCCTGTGGCTTCTTTCTGTTCAATCGAGTTAAAAAAAACCACTACGGGGAACGCGTTTCAGCAGCCGAGAGGAAGTACTCGTAATGAAAAAATCGCAGGAAGCACTGATGGACATAACGAAAACCGAATATAAAAAATGTTTCGAGGATTGGATCAAGCGCTGGCATAAGTGTGTTGCAGTCGATGGGGAATACTTTGAAGGGGACAATATAGATTTAACATAGATGAATAAACTTGTACGAGGGCTATTCCAAAATCAACCTCCGAGGTGAAAAATATTTTTAAAAAAATCCAAAAACATTAATTTTTTGCGCAAAATAGTTTTATTAACATCTAAGTTGTTTTTCTACATCCCCGTTTAAATCTATACATTTTTGGTAACGTGGGACGAGCTTTTGTATACCCTTCTTAAAAAATGGCACCGCCAGTGCGTTGAGGCATTGATTCCTCATTACTTCCAAAATGTTGAGATACAATGGATGATTTCAATTTTGGGAAAAGGTGATAATCACTTGGTGCCAAATCAGGACTGTAGTGAGGGTGATCAAAAATATTCTAATTGAACTCCTCCACTAAAGTTTTTGTGCGTGCAGCAGTGTGTGGTCGTGCGTTGTCATGCAGAAGCACCACACCTTTGGTAAGCATTTCTCGTCTTTTGTTTTGGATTGCTCTTCTCAACTTACGTAGAGTTTCACAGTAAACCGCTGCATTTACTGTGTTTCCAGGTTCCATAAACTCGGTCAACAATATGCCTTTACTGTCGCAAAAAACTTTTTCGATAGGAAAAAACTTGTTTGAATTTTTTTGGCTTGTTTGGGGAATGAGTGTGCATCCATTGCTTTGACTGTTCTTTGCTTTCTATTTAGAAGTTTACATACTGGACCAAGTTTCATCTCCAGTCACAATTTGCTGTAAAAATTCTTCACCTTCCATTTCTAAACGTTCGAGAAATGCTTTTCCTGAATTGACACGTGGACATCTTGTGGACATCTGTGAGCTGTTTTGGAACCCAACGGGCACAGTTCGAGAAATTTCGGAAAATCTTGTCGCAAGATCTGAAATCGCAAAACGCCTCGAACAAATTGGTCAACTTGGTGAACCACGTCTTGATTCATGATCGATTTGCACCCTTGGCCTCCTTCATTATGCACAAATGATTCGCAAGTGACTTTAAACAGGGCCTCTGTAATTATTGTCAAATATAGTGCACATGTCATATGAAAATACATACATTATACGTCAAAAAGCATCAGAGAGGATATAACAGTAGCTTTCAAGACCTTTCAAGTCCTTTGAGGCTTATGGTTTCTTGGAAATGGTTTTTTACCCACGATGTCAAAGTTCCGTCCATCCAGATTGGAGCATTTGCTTTACTCGGGGCTTTTTTTCGTAACGAAATCCGTCAACAGATATAGTGGCAGATATTTTATTTTTCTTGAGCGTTGAGACGATAGAAAGTAGTACAGTTTTAGCTCCGAGAGGTTGCCCAGTTTCAGTTAATGTGACCGCTACCGGTACTTTTTTCTCAAACGTCGTTAAGGTGCACCAGCAATTCTAACAGTTCAGAGCTTTCTTCTTCTGCAGCCCGTTCAACTTTTCCGAGTTCACGAGTGAAGCTATCAAAAGCGCTTATTTTTAGGGAGGCTAACAAAATCAGCTCATTCTCCGTTAAAAGAGATTTTTTATTAAAACTCCTTCTTGTTTAAATTCGAAAAAAGAAAAAAAATAAATAATTAAAGAGTTGCCTGTCTGCCAATTATCCATTTAAATTGAACCTTTCCCTTTGATCTGGTCTGAGGTAATCTGCCTCCAGTAAGGCAATATTGGATGACTGTGAAAGGGGATCACAGTCACCACTTGTGTGCACCACTGAGAATGAAGTCTTCTATTATAATACTTCGATATAACATACAATACCTCAGGCTAGTAATTGAAATCTCTTCGGCCCGGAATTTTAGTATATACATACATATGTATATACATATGTATTAGCCATATCATACCACTGATGTATACTGTACTGACCAGGTCGATGTTGCTGTATAGCTTGTTGAGTGTATTATTCCACCTCCTTAACGGATAGCTTTGATGATTGAATGGAAATCGTGGCTTTCATCGTCCAAGCTGTATGGTTAAGTCTGCCTGAGAGCGGAATTTGAATGGTCTCCGTCATTTAACTGTCTGCAGAAGGGATTTTCCTATGATTCCATAATATTAAATTTACCTGCTTGTTCCTACAGGTTTTTTGTTCATAGAGCTCACCCAGCTCTCGTCTAGCTAATTAGTTTGACATACATGCCTATGTGCTTGCCTGTACTCCTAATTTAACCAGGTGTTTTGTAAGGATGGCGGAGTAAAATCCAGCACATTTTTCGCAACATTTCTGAAGGCTTCTTGGCATCGATGTGACTCATCAGCACTTGATGCAGTTTTAAAACGATATGACGCGAGGTTAAGCGATACGCGTTCGACAAAGAATCAAAAAATTTTGTAGGATTGCAGTCATTCTGCGTCAAATCTCCTTTTAGCAATTATAATAGATCTCGGCCCTTGTGGTGTGTCAAATATCCGTCAACGTATATCAGCTTGTTAGCCCCACAGAATGTTGAAGAGATTTTAAAGGCTGGAGGAGTGTCTTGCATCGACAGTAACACGAAAAAGATTGTTGAGGAAACCGTGTGCTTATGGTAACCATGGTAACTATGGTTATGGTAACCACTCCAAATACATTGGAGTAGCTCATATAAGTAATTTGAGATGCTGACTGTTTAAGCCACCTTTTAAATGTCTACTTTCCGAGGTTTAGTCATTTCTGATTGAAGATTATAGTATTGCTCCCCAAATAAATAAAAAAAAAGTTGGCTGATCAAGTTCCGTTGACTAGAAAAAGGATAAATAGACACATTTGTGTGAGTGGATATAAAACTTTTTCAATAAGAGATCTCAAAATGAGCTTTAACTTTTAATCAAATCTATAAAAAAAGGATTACCATTAATAATGAAAAAAAAGGATAAGCGAAAACACCTAATAACCTTATTTGACTGAATCAATTCTCGGGAAAGCATTGTCGTAAGTCTTCCATTTTATCGTACATGCATATAGCGTGTCATTCTCACATATACTTTGGGTATATTTTGAGATCTTAGAGTTGCACAAATGAGATCTCTGGGACCGCTTTTTACAAATCGATAAGGCATCCCTTCGAAAGTTTGGTATGTTTCTTCTACTGCCTTTCGCTTACTTATAAATTAAGAAGATACCTATTCCAAATAAATTGTCGTTACAATGCCTATACTACGATCGTACGTCGTCTTATCACCACGTTTTTCGGCTCTTTTTGCTCAACGATACTTCAAAGGCTTGTCTTTTGTTCTTTACCAACGTATTCGTCTCATGGTTCTATCACCATATCTCTTTCTTTATGTGAACCCGCCCTTTCGAAATACTCGTAGTGAGCAGAGATTTTGCAATTCTCTTACATTTTTCTTCAAAACCTAGTGCGCCTAGTTCTTCTTCTTGGTTTATGACACTATGGGGACACTCTCGTAAATTTAGCGCCCAGATCTGGTCTTGATCTGGTCACTTTCTTGGACATAGAGGGTGCCTTTAACAACGTCAACACATCCGCAATCACGACTGTGCTGTTAATTCTACAGGTTGGGGAGTTGATATATGTTCTGCTAAAAAGCTGGATAATCAACTCCAAACTGGGTGACGCTTCTGCTAAAAGATGTGTCAGCAGAGATACGCCACAAGGCGGTGTCCTCTTTTCTCTTTTTCTGGTTAATGAACTGCTGATATACTTGGAAGCGGGTGGTAGCAGGGTGATCTCCTATGCTATAGTCGTCTCCGATTAGCATCTTAATACCAGTAAAGAACTCCTTGACCTAAATCTTAACAGATTAACCCTTGGGCAGATCGCTGTGGATTGGGAGTAAGCCCCATAAAACTGTTGTCCTCTTTTACAGGGAATATAAAATTATAGGCCCTCCCTCAATAAACGGTAGTTTTTCACGATACAACAAAATATCTGGGTCTCATTTTTGACAGGAAACTGAACATTCAAGAAAGAGTCAAGAAAGCTGTTGTAGCTTTGTTCTCTTAAAAAAAAAACGATTGGGAACAATTGGGGCCTTCAACCTCGTATAACCAAGTGGCTATACAATCTCGGTCGTAAGACCGATACTCACCTACGGGGTTGTTGTCTGGTAAAATGGCCTTAGACAATGCGGTCAACTGCAAACTAAGCAGAGTCCCAAGAACAGAATTTCTATGCATAAACGGAGCCCTAGGTTATACTCCCTCCGCGGCATTAGATATTCTGCTTCACCTGACATCTCTGGAAATCTTTAGCAGATAAGTAGCTGCGACTGCAGCTATTCGCCTTAAAGCGACTTCACAGTGGACAAATGTTTTATTTGGCCGCGCTAATATTCTTAATATATTTGGAATCCTCACAGAGAATATCGATTACACCATAAATGAACTTTAGTTTGACAAAGACTTCCATGTAAGCTTCCCCTCTAGATCCTTCTGGGATGAAGAGGCTTTCATGGAGGACAAGTCAATCCATTTCTACACAGATAGATCTAAAACTGATAGCGGAGTTGGTGGCGGTGTTTTCTCAGATACGCTAAATCCAAGCCTCTCCTTCCTGGAGCTCTGTCCTGGCTGAAGAAAAGCGTGATATCTACAAAGGATATCCGCATCTTTTCGGACACACACTCCGTTATCGAGTCCCTGGACTCAGTCTCATTAAATACAAAAACAGCCCTTGAATGCCGATCATCTCTTACGGAGATGGCAGGGCAGTTCAACTTTCACCTTTGTCGGATGCCGGGCCACTGAGACATTCCAGGGAATTGTAGGGACGATGAACTTGCCTAAATTGGAACCAATCTACCTATTCTACCCGAAAAGGGTAGCATCGGTATACCAACCGCTATGTACAAATCAATATTAAAGCTGGATGCTAATAAAAGAACAGACCTTAGGTGGACTGTTGGACCAACATGTCTAGCGACCAAATAGATCTGGCTAAAGCTTCTAAATAGGAAACATCTCAGCGCCATCATAGGTTTCATCACTGGACATTGCTTATAGGCAAGCATGCAAGATGGCTTGGCGCTTTTACAAACGATTTTTGTAGAAGCTGCATGGACGAGGAGGAAGAGGAGACAATCTTCCACCTACTCTGTACATGTCCAGCTCTCTCACAGAGAAGAAAACTTTACAACAACCTAAAAAATATACATAGACGTAATCAGTCTCCCACGCTTCATCAGAAGCTCACATCACAATGGGACAATAGGCCACTTTTACATAGCCTACTCCTGTTGAATTTGACTAATACTGACCCAATGTGTGTTGTACAGAAGATAATTTCCCTTTTTTCTTCATAGGCACTGCTTGCTGAAGAATTGTTCAATTCCGTTGGGTTAAACTCTCGTTCACGAACACATTGCTGTTTAGGTCAAACCCAATGTTGCTTAACCAAACCGTACCTTTTGACTTTTTGCTGTAGTTAGCGAAGGCGTTCAGCATTGAGCTTCACTCTCCAATTCTGTTGATCTGGAACTTATCAAAATCGCGGCAAAACATATCTTTTTCTGATTGTTCACTTCCTATGCCCGATTGGTGTTCAATTGACTGTTTTATTGCTGTGAGTTGGTCACTTATTTCTGAGACGCTTGAGACTTTATTTAGTGACTTCGCTGTCATTTTGATGGCATCTCTTCTGTTCTGCCATAATACCTTTTATACCCCTTCATTTGCAAGGCCAAGTACCGTCCTCTGTCTCCATAATCCGGCTACTTGGTTTTAAGCGTATTTAATTTTACGTTGCCATAATACATTGTCTTTTTCGAAACTTTTGCCGTCTTCGTGCCGACGTTCTAGCCTGCGATTCGCAGTTTATTTGCCAAAAGCATCACATTGGTCATCTTGGAAAGCCGTCGACGTATGGTTATTTCTATTCGCTCGGGAACACACCTCCGCCATGCCAAAGAAGTGCCCGGAAAGGTAGCCTATTTACATATTTTTATTTCCAAGGTGTCGTATTTCATACCAATCTCCTTTCACTCGTATCGCGTTGGTATGCGTGAATATTTGAATACACTTACCCTATTACGCATATAGACTTTGGAAAGTAACATAAGATGTTAGTGCGCCTCAGGCTCATCAAGGGCCTTAATGTGGTTTTCCTCCACAGGGGAATGAACTGCGGCAATATTCTATAAGCCGTTGGCGCATTAAAAAATTTTGAGATCTAAAAACCGCTTTGACACTGTTTTTATATTTCTTCTTCTTATTATTTGCCAATTTTTTAAACATGATGAAAAAAGACACTGCTTATCCTATCTCTTCTGAGTCCATTATCTTCAATTGGAAAAATTTTTACAAAAAAAAATATTTCAGAAACTCCCGGTTGTTTAAAACGTTTTCGAAGCAATGTTTTTGGAATGTTTCGCTCGGTCTGGACTCACCTTGAATTCAGCCTTTTATCAGAAGTTGAAGCACCCAGCGTCGTCAAGCTGAAGCCGCTTAATCTCCACTCTAATCGTACAACACCTAAGCACCTGTAATCCTGTTAAAAATTAAACAATTGCGTCCCCGGTCTGACGGATATTAATAACCACATTAAAAAAAATTGAGATACAAATACGTTTATGTACAATATTATGTACTCGTACTTACAAACTCCTAAAATAAATAAGATCTTATTTTTCATTATTAAACAGTTTCCGGAATAAAGAAAAACCCAGAATATGGCCCAAAGGAAAGTAGGTACGACCGTTAAAGAGTTTTTTTTATATTCCAAGAAAAAAGTCCAATATTATGACAGGAGTTTCACTGGAAAATAAAAAGGGGAGTACTTAAATAATTTTTTTTTTTTTATCATTTATCAACATTTTAAATCATTTATTTTTATTTGGCCCTTTTTTATGTTGAACAGCTCCTTAATGAGCAAGAGAACTTATTTTTCTGCTTCAAGAAAACCATTACAACACGAAAGTTTTCAATTTTCAGAAATGTGGTCTGCGGTTCGACCTTTGAAATAGAAATTGTGGATTGGATTGATTTGGCAGTTTGCTAGCTTAAATGGTATCTTGTTGGCAAGACTTTTAACTTTGCTTTCAAGTTATGCTCCCTCTCGATTTTTTTTTAAAGCTTGGCAAAGTTGTGTTTGAAAAATTCAATTAGAGACAGAAAAGACATGACGCAGTCTCTGTTAAAATTTAAAAAAAAATAAATCTTAGAAACTTTTACAAAAGCAGTAACTTTAAATAGAATTTAATTTGGTTCTCAATCAATTCGTCCACGTATCTGATTTAAATCGACGCCGATTCAATACAAATAGGCGTTGTGCGTAAATCATGTCCCGATTCTCGGCTAAAGTTGAATATTTACTAAAAAAAAACTTACCCCTTTTTTTGAGGGAAATCCATAACATGGAAATTTTTTGTTCTGCCCTTATTATGTGATTTGCCTATAACATTGTGCCACCATCATCGTTCTCGTCGTCGTGGTAGTAGTCCCTGTTACGATGACACTCTCAGGGGGAAATGACATAAAGTACCTGTTAGAACAACGTAAAAACGGTTCTGCGGCACTATGAGGTACGTTTTATTTTATTTCATTGCTTTGATGGACTAGGTTCTATAGGAGCGTTACTCGTATACATCCCATGGGATGGAATTGGTTGTCTGGAATTGGGAATTAGTCAGAGGGTACACTTAGTGCGTGACAGCGTAAAATGAATGCTGTGTTCGGTGCTTGTTTGCATTTAATTGGTGACCTAGGTGTCGCTTGGATTGCCACAATTAGGAAGTGGTTATCCTTGTGAAAAGCTTCACGAAGAGATTTATTCAAGCGGATGGTTAATCGTCAAGTGGATTACAGTTGATTCTTTGAATTTAAAGTGCAAACGACAGCCACTTTAATGCGAAATAAAACGATTAAGCCAACGGAAATGATGATCCGTTCAATGTCAGTCAGTACTTGGTATTCAAATATATAGAAAAGAAATTTGAAATAAAATAAAAGTTAATTATGTATTTCATCGTCATTCAAGTGGAACAGAAAGGAACTTTGGCATCTGGCTCATTAAGTTTAAGCACCGTAAATATCAAAACAAAATTTTCCACTTGATCTCGAGTATAACGACGATGTGATGGTTCATTGCCTTCAACAGTTTATGGGGCTATAGGTAGGATAAATTAGAAATTAGAAATTATATCGAAGTATTGGTTAAATAAAGTCCTTAACTGTGTTTATTTTTGGGTGGAATTTGGTTTATGTCTTTTATTTATATGCCTTATTCGAGTCATAATTATAGAACCGAATATTTAGGCTTTACGTTAGTTTAGATTAAAACGGGGGTGCCATCACACAGACACCAGACACCAAAACGGGCCCATCGCGATCCCTGTGGAACCAGTTGAATTTGACTTCAAATGACAAAAACCTAAACAATCTGCCTGGTGAAACACCCAATTTCCATGCAAAAGCCAAGAAGGCCTTTGAAGCTCGTGCCGTTTATTTCCTCTAGGTTTTCGAAAAAGTATTTCCCGAAAAATTATCTTCAACTACGCGATATTGCCTCGCATTCACACAGTATGTGTGTTATGTCCTCTTTTCTTGTTTTCGCAGGAGACAGTGTCCTGACAGGATTCCTGTTACTGTCCTAAGCTTATCCGTATTTAATTTTATTATCTTCCTACATCTTTTGCCGTCAAAGGTTTGTCCACCTTAGGTTGGCTGTCTTTGTGATTTTTTGCCCGATATTGCCCCTCACTATGCAAAGGGGTGGTTTGATGGTAGCAGCTTCACTATTGTCGAGTTGCCTCGTTTTCTTGCAAGCTCATCCACCTCTTCATTTTCTTTAATACCGCAGTGTCCTGGCACCCAACATAGTCTTACCCAGTTCTGACTGCATACAGTAGTGCCTTGAGCACTGTGCGACGGCCCATGGCTGTATCAAAATTGACGTTGGTTGATTTCTTTGCCTTGAGTGCGGCCTGGCAATCGATATCGACCTCATCTGCATTAGCTCAGCCGCCCTGATGACAGCTAGAACCTCTGATTGGTAGACAATGCTTCCGTTAGGTAGTTTTATAGACACTCTTAGTTCTGGGTCTTCCGAGAAGATATCAGAACCTTTTCCTTCTTCTATTTTTGAGCCATCAGTGAAAATTGCAATTTCATTTGACCCGAGTTTTTTTTTTTTGCTACTCCTCCCTCTTCTGATATATTATATCATACGCGATGTCGAAGTCGACCAAGGAAGGAAAATCCGTTAGAATTGGATTGCTCGGCAGTAGCTCCACTACGATCGTGCTATGTCCAAAACTACTGCTCTTGAAGTAACCCAGATTAGTAAGTCGTATCGCACTGTTGCCGGGAAATATTTTAATCTGTAAGTCAAGCGGCGTTAGGTGCAAAAAGGTGTCAAATGCTGCGCGTAGGGGTGGTACATAACCGCCGCTACCTTTCCGTAATTTTTGTGTTTGTTGCTTTTCATCATACTACTGAGACTTAACACCACCGTATACAGCCAGTAATAAGTTTATTTTACAGTTAAAAAGGGCATTACTTGCCCTTTTGATTCTTTCTGCTACATTAAGATTCCAGTTCGGTTTTTTGTCCAGAATCACACACACTGCGCTGTCAGAAAGGGACAATTCCACTTCGTTAAGTTTTGGGAGTTTTAATTACGGTATCTTGTACTTTCTGTCAAAAAGAACCAGTTCCATTTTGGAAGGGTTGCCATTGAAACCACAGATTTTTCCCAAGTGCTGATCGTCTTCAGGGCAACCTCCATAATGTCGCTTGAAATATTTAAGTATTTCCCCGTCATCTTCGTATGCCGTGGCAATATGTAGGCTTCACTTATTGCTAAATATTTATAAAATTTTAAAATGCACTGCGCATTTTTATGAGTGTAAATTTGTCTCCTCTTTTTCTTCTGGACTTGCCTAGAAATGGCGATTTTGCTTGTTCACAAAACTATTGTACCGATAGTGACCCTCTTCACTAATCACGAGTTCTCGATTAAGATGAAGACAGACTTCCAGCTACCTAAGAGCCCAATCCGCGAACTCTCGTCACTCGGTGCCGTAGTTTCAGCACCCGCTGGATCTTATACGGTTGTAGGCGGGCGATGAACTTCCACCCTGGAAGATCGACCTTAGGCCCCTTACCTCTTTCAGTATATGGCTGTCTACACTGGGGTATCTCGAAAGAATTTGTTAGTAGAACTAGGCCTCTATAAATCTTCAATCCATTTTTGTCTTGACAGGGAGCATATAAAAAGTCCTTTGTATCTGATGACAGTCAAATAGGAGAGACCCAAGACGCGCAATACTAAAATGAGATTTTGTTGAATCAAAAATAGTTGCTGTAATCTACTATGATCAAATTGAGAGTAACACCAGCTGTATATGCTGAGTGTCGACGTTGGTTAATTTCGATGGTGACGTATGTAAAGACTAAATTTTAACTTGAAACACAACAGCTCTCCGCACTCTTTAATTTTGGATGAATCTCTGAACTAAGCGATCGACTGGTTTTTAAATCGGAAGCTCTGTCATCATCCTTATCATTTCGAAGCAGAGAGCTGGTACTGCCCCTTGATGGAGCCCGATTGCCCACTTGATCGATGTGGCCGAGCACGGTTGCTCCACATTTTAAGTCCTTTGGCCATCAACACCCCTATTTTAATGCCGCTCATAGCATTCTCTGTTATATCCTCTATGCGTTGACCATAATGACTACTCTGGTCGTTAGTCTTTGTGTAATCTCTACTAAGATATTTATTTTTACCATAATCAATTTTGGAGACCTATACGAATAACAGAAGCTTCTTTGTTTGTTGACATGTACTTGGTTTTGTCCTCATTTATTTAAATGGAAAGCCACCTATTTTTCATTTGCAGTAAAACCTTCTACAGCGCTGGAAAGTGATCAGTGATTACGATATTGGGTTCATATCCCAAGTTAATATCTTCTTTGCTTCATCTTCTGCTCACCATCTTCATATCAAAGTACTTATCAAAAGTCATAATAAAGCACCTAGCTCATCTTTATCGTGTTCTAAATCGCCCCTTCCATCTTAGGTTAAATGCTGTGTTAATTTATTAATTCGACGGTTCGCAGTCGTTCTACGTCGGTACTTACTCTCATAGATAGCATAATAGTCCGGGACCTGGATCTGGGCTATTTGGAACTCTTCATTTTGACCAGCGGTTTCCAGTTATGTAAGGTGATAGAATTTCAAACAAAAGGCACTCTAAGGATCTTTATCTACCTTCATTAACAACCAGATTTCTACTGCATAGAGCAAGAATATGATAACAAAGGTTTTATAAAGAGTCCCTATAGTACCTTCTTGGTTTAAGTAAACAAATGATCGCGGAGCTGAAATAGACAAAATATTCAACTCCCTCAAAGTAACAGCTTTTGATTATGACGTCCTGTGCGATTCGCCGGGAACATATCTGGTCGCGCCCTGAGGTGTTTATTTTTACTGCTTGTTGCGTTCTGCAAATGATATCAGTATCACAAGTATATGCAATATTGTAGTGTGCAGACCTTTGTTGGCTTGCCAATTTCGCACAATTTTTGTAAGCGTGATTTTAAGAATGTGACACCGAATCACTATGTTTAAGACCTTTTTGACATCAAAGTTCACCCGTTCTCAATCGCCAAACTAGATATGGCTCTGTATAGCTAATCTCTACAGGTGGTGTATATCGATCTAGGATGTATCTAAGACTTGCAATAGTGTAAAGATTTATTCTATTGTGACCTTATCCTACCCAAAACTATCAGCACATTGATAGACCGGATTGTTGACAATAGTGTCAGGTCTTACATAATACGGCAGACAGGATCTTTTACTCCTATGTACCAGTTTTGTGGATTAGAAAAAAGATGTTTAGGTTCCATACGTCAGATATACTATCTTCCGACCATATGGTGAAAATGAGCTTGTATATGCTGTTAAAAAAGTCATTTCCTGCTGCCTTCACTAGCTCGGCAGATAGCCCATCCGGTACGGAAGCCATATTATGCTTATGTTTATATATTGCTTCATTTTGAATTTGCGCAAATCTTGACTTTCGTCGCCCAAGTATAGTGCTCTACCTGCTTCCATTATTTTACGTAGTGGCGCTTCAATAGCAAACTATTTTAATATGGGCTTCCCTCCACTCTTTATTATACCAAGGATCTCGTGTGCATGAGATGAAACCTATCAAAGTACATAGATAGCCGCCAAAGATTCTGGTACATCTTTCCATTCCTTGATATGCAATATCCGTAAAGGCACCTTGATAGTTTTAGTTTTAAATGCATTTTATTTTCTAAATCATTAACTCTTACATACTAACAAAAAATGCTTAAATGCTAGCTTAAAATTACTTAACAAACTTATACTAACTTACTGGCCCCACACAGGCACTCTAAGCTACTCTAAACTCTTATATATATGTCTTTCGACTTTATTTACATTTTATTGAAAAATATATTTTGTATACTTAAGGCTAAAAAAAGAAATTGTTAACAAAAAACTTAGCATATGATCCAGATTTTTTATTTTTTCTATAAAAACTTAATATCTAACTTAAAATAAATCTTAGTCTAACTAACCTACATACACAATACACACATACATACACAGACACTATGCACAATGACATACATATACCAGTATATACCTTTATATATACTAATATATATATGTATTCCTTAAATGCTAACCTAAACCTATGCAAGCTGGCCATCGCTATTTACAGAGCAAATAGATTGGTCAGCTCTGCCTCATTAGTGAGGCTGGTCCGCAATTGACGGAAACGACGACGAAACATCTTCTCCATCATTCAACCACCAGAAATGCTGGTGCTGCCGAACGACATCCCTCTTATCGCGATTCCCCACCGCCATACTGAACCTAAGACGATCCACACTGCCGTGTGCGACGTCTCTGTTGTAGTTGAGTCGCCTATCCCCAGCTTTCCGAGCGACATGGAAGATTAACGGGACCGCTGATCTATCCTGGATCAACCCTATCTGATCTAGGTAGAGGAATGCTTCCGGTGGAACGAAGCCGTCAGAGCGCACTCTCTCGTGGTAAAGGTAGTTGGGGTAGTAAGCCCCAGATATCAGGTTATTCGTCGAGGTCATTGCTCTTGCAATGTGCCTTCGAGTCAGCTTAATTACGAAGTTGTCCACTCGTATTAGGTTCGCCCTGTTGTAAAGGACCTCATTACGATAAAATTTTTTGTACTCCGACTCTGGTGTTCTGTACAAGCGAAGGCAAGCCCTAAGGCAAGCCCTCTCAAAAACCCGAATCTTTTCCATTAAGCTCGCTCGTACATTGAACCACACGGGGCACCCGAATACCAGCATGGGCCTGATAAGGGCCATGTAGCAGATTACCTTTACCCTCGCATCGAGTTGGCTGCTATAAAACAGTCTCTTTGTAAGGGCAAAAGCGCCCTTAGCTCTGGCCAGAGCAGCGTCTACATTTTTGTCAAAATACAGAAACTGATCTAGCCAGATCCCAAGGTATCTGACTACATTTCGACAGGCAAGAGGCTGTCCGTGTTGTCCAATGATCGAGAACTTCCGCCAATTTTTTCTGGTATCCCTAGAGGCTCTAGACAACGGCGTCCTAAAGAGAATGGTTTCCGACTTCTGAAAGTTGATTTTCAACTTCCAGTCATCGCAAAATCGTCTTATCTTATCGAAGTCACGCTGCAAGAGAGTATTAATGACCTCGATTTTTGGACCTGTTCTGTACGCTATCAAATCGTCTGCGTACGCAATAGTATGGGGAAGTGAACCTATCAAGTCGCTTGTATAAATGTTGAATAGGATCGGCGAATTGACCGCGCCTTGCTGAAGACCATTTTTAATTTGAAATATTCCAACTGAAGTCACATCGCCATTTTTCACGATGAACTGTCTGTTGGTTAGTATATTATAAAGAATGTACAAGAGTGGTTTACTGATCCCCAGCCTAGTCAGCTTATAGAAAAGACCCTCTAACCATACGGTGTCGAAGGCCTTCTCCAAGTCAACAAGGCAGGCACCAGTGCATTGGTTTTTGCCTTTATTCCATTGGATGTCGGACACCAGTTTAGACGCGGCATGTGAGATATCATGTCCCGCCTTAAAACCGAATTGATTATCCGGAGCTATATGTTTGTCCTCAACCCACCTAGACAGAGCTCTATTGATTACCTTTTCAAACACCTTACTGATATTCGGAAGGAGACTTATCGACCGAAGATTCGCCGGATTGGATGTATCCTTTCCCTTTTTGGGGATAGGTTGCATCACCGCCGTTTTCCAATGCGCTGGATAATGTGCATTATTCATTGCATTATTAAACAGGGTGGTGTAAATGTTCACCGCTTCTAGAGGAAGATGTCGAAGCACGATGTTCGGAATACCATCGGTCCCCACTGATTTCTTAGCCCTGATTGTGTCGAAGATCTCATGGAGCTCTTCCTTCGAAATGAACGGAGGCAGGTCACCCTCTCTGGTAATGACATTATTTGCCATATTTTCGTCGCTGAACCGGGTGTACCCAGAGCCCTCGGATCGCCAGTTCTCTACTTCGTTTCGAATGTAGAAGTCGTGCACCAAGACGCAATTGTCCAGGTCACAATTAGGGCCAATGGTATCAGTGGCCTTGTATATTTCCTGGAAAGTCGCCCCTATGGCCTCAACTTTCTCCTGTGGATCCTCGATCACAAAGAAGTCGTCATCATCAGCGGCCTCATTTGGATCAATACCTGCTATTGTCAGTAACCGTTCGTTGTCTGTTGTCCTGGCTATTTTAAGACACTGAAGGTCGTTTTGATTTTTTCTCCGAAATAGTTTATTTATTTGAGGGAACATATTCGGGTTGCTGGTGTTTACAGCCCGAACCAATTGTTCCAATATGAACTTACAGAAATTCTGTAATTCTCTTTTATTAACGTTTGAATATTTTTAATCGACGAAAAAAAAAAGGCACCTTGATTTAAGCCAGGTAGTGGTCGGAGTTTATATGCGTACATTTAAAATACTGGGTGACATCTTTGCGCCGACCCAAATTTAGTTAACTTTTTACGACTGATATGTTTCTTTTTCAGTCCAGTAGCAGAGCCAGTGATGTTTGTAGGCTTAAACGGAAAAAAACTAATAAATGACGGGAAGTTTGTAGGAATATACATAATTTTTCTGTGAGATACGAGTATGAGAACATACCAGGCTGATGTTGATAAATAAAGGTTTGATGTCGATTGTTGCAAGACATTCGCTTACCTGCCTTACCCTCTCCTTTACTTAAAGTGAGGCTATTGTCCGGGGTGAACCTAGATCTCAACCAACAATCGTCTTCAGCACGCTATGTTGGCTGTGGTACCCTTTCACTTGCGTGAGCCACCTGAGTCGCTGTCTTCTTCTACTGCGCTTTCTGTCGGGGTCGGATTCGAAAACTTTTCGGACTGAAGCATTGATGTTCATCCGCTCTACATAATCCAGCCATCTCAGTCATTGTACAGCCTGTACAGTTCGTCGTTGTATCTCCTCTTCCACTCACCGAAAATCATCCAAAGAATTTTGTTCTCAAAGCAGCCAAGAATACCCTCATCAATTTTTGATAGAGTCCATACATCTATGCCATAAAGCAGAACTGGGACTATTAAGGTCTTATATGGGGACACTTTTGTTGTTCGAGAGAGAGCTTTGCTAGTCAGTAGAAACAGCGATTGGCAAGAGTTATTCTTCGTTTGATCTCAGCGCAGGTATCGCTGTCTGAAGTGATAGACAAAGTCCTTAAATACCTCAAGTTATATCTGTCGAGGCTGACGTTCTGTCCGAGGCGTCGGTGTTGGGTATCCTTTCTAGTTGACAAAATATACTTGTCTTGCTTGCTATGCGAGTAATTGGAAGGATTTTTGAAAGATTGTGGCTCTTGTATTGACGCCTGTGTTTTGCACTATTCTTTCAAGAATGATATTAAAGAAATCGCATGGCAGCGCATCGCCTTGTCTAAATCCCTTTTTGCCATCACAAGTCTCGGTGAGTTCTTTACCGACCTATATAGAGCAGCGTGCATAGCTCATGGTCAGCTTGCACAAACGGACGAGTTTGGCAGGGATGCCAAAACTAGACATTGTTCTGTATAGCTAGTCTCTATAGATGCCGTCATACGCGGCCATAAAATCGATGAATAGATGGTGTGTATCGATTTAGAGCTCATGAGTTTTTTTTTTCTAAGATCTGTCGTAGTGTCAGCATTTGGTCAATGGTGGATTTTCCGGGCTTGAAGGCACACTGATATGGACCAATTAGGTTATTGTCAAACTCCTTCGGACGTTCACACAATACGGCAGATAGAAGGTTGCAGTCAATGATAAGAAAACTGATTCCTCTGTTTTCGCCGCAGTTTTCAGAGGGTCTTAGATCGGACAAGCAATGCTGAGATTCCATTCAACGGGCATACTTTCATCCGACCATATTTTAGAGATGGGTTGGTTTATGCTCCTTACCAAGGCATCGTATACCGCTTTGAAGAGCTCGGCAGTCAGACCGTCCGCTCCAGCAGCTTTGTTGGACTTAAGCTTAGATATGGCAATCTTTACTTCCTCCAGGTCGGGTGGACGGAATTGTTGATCTATATCGTCCAGGTTGAAAGGTCAATTCTGTCTGACAGCGGTATTTGGTTCGTCATGGCCGTTATACAGTCTAACTACTTAAATCTCAAAACTGCTTGCCTTAGTCTGCCGCTTGTAATAAATCCGCACCCAAGTAGATCCTGCTCCAATTGTCTGTAGAGTCACTGTAGTATCTGAGTATATTGAATTTTTTTACCCTCGCCTCTTCCAGCGATAACGCACCACTTCCTGCGTGGCAGTGTTATCTACTTTGTATCAGTCTAGGTCTACTGCTACTGTCTATCGGTTGCATATGACCCGTAAAAAATCCGAACTAAGGATAATTGTCCTTTTTCGTTTGCAAGGTCGTCAACAGTGGAAGAAATCACCACTTTTTAGTAAATTAACGATGAGCATCAAGCCTGGTTAGGCCAGGAACTGTTCTTGCTCAACTAGGTGAACTTCAACGTTGAAGTAACAAACTGTGTGAAATATTCGTACAAATTATGGCTGGTCGCTTACTCATTCCGAGGTGCCAACATACGAGTAGACTCGGTCCACTAAAAACGTATGGTAGTGGCCAAAGTACTAAGGCAGATGCCAAAGCCAGTAAAGTATCTTGACAATATTATGAAAAGCTATAACATCGGGTGAATAAAATTGCAAGAAATCGACAGAGCCTCTGCCCATTCCGTCTACCTTAACCTCTCTCCAGTGGAAATATTGCAGGAAGGCGATCAGAAATGACAAGATGTCACAAGGCCACCACAAACAAGAATGTCATGGTTTGGTGATGAATACCGACGCACACATTCAGCTAAATTCTTATCGGCAGTATGGAGTCTGAGCATCGACTTTCCGTTTCTGAAAACAGGTCCGTTGAAAAAGGACGATCAATACTAACTCCTCAGCACTATACTATATGTCAGTATAGCACTATTTCACTATAGACAGTAATAATTTTTGAGGCGATAAAGGAACAACCACCGTGTGGCGCTCCCATTATTCCGATTTGAGTTCTGTTTTTTTGTTAAGTTGGTAAATCTGTTGTTGATATTCCCTCTAAAGCTTAGCATCATAGCTTGACATTTGCAAAAGTTACGTAGCCAAGAGTTCATCTATCTCTGTGTGCGTTGGCGATTTTTTACAATTTTAGAAATGGATTTAAATTTGCAACAACGAACTTGTATTACACTCTGCGTAAAAAACGGATTTAATGGTGTGGAAACGTTGGAAATGTTGCATAAGTGTTTCTGCAATGATTCTCTAAGGAAAACGGTCGTTTACCAGTGGCACGAGCGGTCGTGGTCGTGAGTCAATCGAAGATGATGAACACATTGGCAGACCATCGACATCGAAAACCGACGAAAACATTGATGAAGTAAAAGAAATGTTGGTCAATAACCGCAAATTAACCATCAGAGAGATAGCGGAGGACTTGAACATTGCCTATGGATCCGTCCAAGACATTTTAGTAAATGATTTGGGTTTCCGTCATGTAGCAGCAAAGTTGGTGCCAAAAGACCTCAATTTCATGCTAAAAAGAGCCGTATTGACGTCGCAAAAGAGATGATTTGTGAGGCTGAATCCGTTCCCACATTCATCAAAAGCAGCAAAAAAACCACGTCGTTTTCTGTCAAAACAGAAGGCAATGTTCACGGTTTTCATGGATTACAACGGTGTAGTGCATCATGAATTTTTGCCAGAAGGCCAGACAGTAAACAAAGATTACTCATATTATTTGGGCGTTATGAGACGTTTGCGTGAAGCAATTCGCCGAAAGAGACCAGAATTGTGGGCAGAAAACTCGTGGATTTTGCACCATGATAACGCACCGTCGCAGTGCCATCATTATTCGTAATTTTTTGACGAAAAATGCAACAAATACCATCCAACAGCCACCGAATTCACCTAATGCGGCTCCCTGTGACTTCTTTCTGTTCAATCGAATTAAAAAAAACACTAAGGGGAACGCGTTCCAGCAGCCGAGAGGAAGTATTGGAAAAATCGCAGGAAGCACTGATGGACATACCGAAAAGCGAATATAAAAAATGTTTCGAGGATTGGATCAAGCGCTGGCATAAGTGCGTTGCAGTCGATGGGGATTACTTTGAAGGGGACAATATAGATTTAGATGAATAAACTTGTATTTTTAATTTTCTGAATAAATTGTGATCAAGGTGGTATATACCTAGGCTTTGAATGACATGAGCATTGAAATTAACGAAGAATAGCCTTCACCAACCGCTTTTTCTACCGTCCAATAGAACATTTGAACAGAAAACCTCTTTTTCGAGCAACGAAAAGGATATTATACAGGACCATCATCATCTTAGCCCCGTTGTATGTAGTAGGGACATGGACACTTTCAAGAGCTGATGAATGCTCTTTTATTTGCTTTAAGTGAAAAGTTTCCTGCATGATATTTGGCGTTGACTAGGAACTATTAAGAACCACTTGGTCGAATGTATAAGCCGGTTGCCAATCATCCGTTGCTATTATTATATTATTCAACCTCTTTTAAAGCCTTTCCTTTTCTGTGTCAGTAACTGACATTTTTGATAGCTTAAAGATTCAACAGTCACCATCTGTATTTAAGTACCCTTGCTAGTCCCTAAAAATCATTACTGATCTTAGTTCCGAATACGGTTAACTAGGCCGTACATATAATAGGTACCCTGTATTGGGCGCTAAAGTATTGTGTTTTTTTTCTCTTACTCAGCAATCGGACTTTGGAAGGTTGGCAAATCAGGTAGATGGCCACTATGAAGAGGTTAAAAGACATAATTGATACATAGGTATAGTTACAGTCATTACAAAATCTATCCTAACCAAAAACTAAGTTGGAATTAGGGTAACCTACATATATACTTCCGAAATATTGGACTTAGTTTTGATATTGACATCCAAAATTGTAAGATATTGTGTATAATTCCTGTAATCAAGTTTAGCTCATTCATTTTCATGGCTGGCGAACTTTTAGAGTCTACAGCGATTGTTTTGGCAACGGTTAGTGTAGAAACACTTTAGGAGCTTTTGCTGATTTTTAGTACTTACAATATTATTTAACAGGTTCCCTGTCCCATACATAGGTTAAATTTTTTGGTCTCACGTCCAAAGGTTTTTTCAGAATTTTGTACTATTGTCACGAATTATTATGAGTGGGAAGTGTTATCATATTAGTTTAGTTTTTTTTATATGTTTTATTTATGCATCACATAAAAAATGTTACTACATTTGGTGAACGCCATTTACTTGCCTGATGTCTGGATTGCGTGTCGTACTCATAAACCCACGTCCCATCTGATACTTTTAATGAATGTGAGATCGGATTCAGCGTCGCAAATCATCTCTTTTGCGACGTCAACACGGTCTCTTTTTTGCATGAAATTGAGGTCTTTTGGCACCAACTTTGCTGCTATATGACGGAAACCCAAATCATTAACCAAAATATCTTGGATCCATAGGCAATGTTCAAGTCCTCCGCTATCTCTCTGATGGTTAGTTTGCGGTTATTAACCAACATTTCTTTTACTTCATCAATGTTTTCGTCGGTTTTCGATGTCGATAGTCTGCCACTGCGTTCATCATCTTCAATTGACTCACGACCAGTTTTGAACCGCTCGTGCCACTGGTAAAAAACCGTTTTCTTCAAAGAATCGTTGCCGAAACACTGTTCCAACACTTCCAACTTCCGCGCACCATAAAATCCGTTTGTTACACAAAATTTAATAGAAGTTCGTTGTTGCAAGTTGTAGAAAATTGCCAACACACTCTTGGCTACGTAAGTTTTGTAAATGTCAAGCTCTGATGCTAAGATTTATCAACTTAACAAAAAAACAGAACTCAAATCGGAACAATGGGAGCGCCACATGTTGGTGTCCCCCGGGAACATTTTGATCAAGGTAGTATATTCGCCTCATGATAGCGATCAAAGTGATCAATTAGGTAATTTTAGAAAATATTGATCCAATTTTTAGTAAAGTGACAAATCAATCTCAAATGTTGGATGCCCAACAGGAAGTTGAACCTCCTAATGAACAAGACTTTTGGTTAAACGATATTCTGCCAATTGATAGAGAACCATTTACTGGTAATTCTGGTGTGCACGATATTCCAGCTATCGCGGACGAAGATGGTGCTATCGGCATCATAAAAATTTATGAATACTTTATACCAGACGATATATTCGACATCGTGGTGTCCAAAACAAATAATTATGCTCAAATATTGAAGAGACAGCGTTTATCGAGACACAACAGGATGGCACGTTGGATTGATGTTGACAGGCAAGAGCTAAAAAAAAGTTGTTTGCTATTATATTGTTAATGGGTGCTAATAAAAAGACCACAATAGAACATTATTGGAAACTGGAGAGTTTTTCACAATATATCCATAACATACAACAGATTTTCCACTATCCTGCGCTGCTGGCACTTTAAAGATTATCAACCTGATAATCCAAACATAATGTACAAAGTACAGCCACTTGTTGATACAATTTTATACAAATTCCGTCAGTCGTATATACCGGGCGATACCTTGTTGTAGACGAATCAATGATAAATCATCAAGGTCGACTTCGTATAAGTTCTGGAAAGTCACATAAATATGGCTTAAAAATTAATAAAATGTGCTCTACAAATAGTTACACGTGGTCATACGATGTGCATGCTGGAACCGCAGCTACTTTTGAAAGCTGCATTGCATTAGCAAAATATTTAAAAGATCATAACACTGATTTATGTGGGACTCTTAGAAAAAATAAGAAAAACTTACCAAATGAAGTTTTAGGGAAAAGATAAAAAAAAAGGTGAAGCTGCTAACAGACAATTGAATGGATTTGTTATGATCCAATGACACCTATCTCAAATTGGAGAGAAACTATAATGAAACCTAATATGGTCATTGATTATAATGAAGCTAAAAAGGGCATAGACGTTGCAGACCAGCTTAGCAGCTATTACTCTCCTCTGAGAAAAAGCCTAACTTGATACAAAAAAATTGCTCTTGATTTAATTTTTCAAGTTGCGATTGTGAACACACGCGTTGTACGAGTATATAACGAATGTGCCAATAAGCCATTGACAGTTCTTTAAGTTCAGGACTGAATTATACGGTATAAGCTCGGTGAAGTTACATCAAAAGCATACCCTAACTGTCCTGTGTATGTTATCAACCCATTTACGACGGCCACCCCGCATCAGCTTTACAACCCAAGAGACCACAAACTTTAGGGAATACCAAGAAAATATGGAAAAATTAAACGTGGCCGTTGCTTTGCGTGCTATCGAAATTTTGGGAATGCCAAACAAGTTGGCACAGAGTGTAAAGAATGTTGTAAAATTTAATATCTACATCATTTCAACGATTACAAAATATTGTAAATAAATATTTAACAAAAAGAAAATTTTGTGTTTATTTTTTTGGTATTACGAAAAAAAAAGCTGGACATTGAAAACTATTATAAAAAGCTCTAGACGATACTTTTGTTCACATACCATATATAAGACAAACAAAAAGGATTTCTCAAACGCAAACTATTTCTCTCCATCCTTTAAGTAATTTTTCTTTACACCTTTTTTAATACCCTACTATAAATAGCCTTGCGGGCTAGACAAATTCCTTTACTTATTTTTGTGCTCCTTTATTTCCCACCTAAAGCTCCTTCTGTATCAACTTGTCACCCTCCACTTTTTCATTGTGAGCAGTTCCTTGATTTCCTCCCTTCCATTTTAAAAATACATTTTAAAGCAAAGAAATATATATCTAAGTATGTACAATAGAAATCCTCTTAAAGTCTGTGTCATTAATCAAAGACTGAAAGAATTCACCTTTTTAAGGATGTTTTCCGAATACAATTTCCATATTGATAGGAAGGATGCAGAGGTTTGATGTACTTCTTTTTTTTTGATGAGTAGTACTTACTCTATTGGAACAAGTGTAGAAGAACTGTTGAATTGATGTTAGGTCCATGAAAGTGTTTTAATAAGCCTTTCCAATAAATGGTTCAAAATTAGGTTTATTAGTATTCTTTTGTGCCGGCTTCTTTTGATTATCGTTGTTAATGGATAATGGTTAGAGGAAATATCTCATTATACATTAACGACTATCAGTGTTCATTACGCTTTGTCCTACACCTAATAAATTCATCAAAGGATATTCATTATCCAAATTAAGAAGTTCATTAAAAATTCAAAAGTAAACACATAATGGAATCAGGCTCGAGGTCATTATAATAAAGCCCGCATATTTAAGATCGTTTTTTTTTATTATCTAAAGACAACAACGAATTGATTTATATTAATTAGCTATAACAAGGTCATTGGGTACTAGTTTTAAAAGCGACAAGCAACCGATAGCATTTTAACAGAATTTATTCATTGAAACATGCTTCTGAGAATATCTAAAATGTTTTTTGTTTTTGTGTTTTAAGGGTCGACAAATTTTAAATGGAAATAAAACAGACACACGTTGCGCATTCTTATGGCATAAATTATGAAAAAAGTCAGCATCCTGGAGCCTCAAATTTCGACGACTTTTTCTATTGTTTGAAGTCACATCTCACGAATGGTACGCTTGATGTTGGCTTCTAAGTCTAGAATCGTCATTGGTTTCTTCGGCTTCAAATCACCTCGGATGCCACAGGCCACACATGTATTTCTGTAGATAATATTGTTATCGACCACTTCCTTCACTATCTCTATGATTTCACCGGCAGTATGGTATGTGGCATCATCTTGTTGAAACAAGATGTCCTACAGACAGCACTTTGGCAACAAAAAAACCGTTGATCATGGCTTTATACCGCCATTTCGAAAAAATACGCTCAGATAATACTACCAGCTTATAAACCGCATCAGACAGTGGATTTACTTTTTCAAGGGCTCAATCAGCGAAGTAACAACGCAAACGATGTTTAGCAGGCTGCAATTTTTGCAGAAATTAAATTTTATACACGTGCAAGCAAAGATTCTTGAACAAAATCTCCTATCAAGTCGGTGAACACAGGCCAAGATCTTGCACACCATGACAAATCGGTGAATTGGAATCCTCCTTAACCTTAGAATAGCAACACTTTTAAAATGACATAGATAGCAACAGGGGTAATACGTCACCCCACCAGGATCCCAAGAAAAAAAAAACACACTTAACGGCGCCGATGTCTTCATTTGTTCGAAGTCTCGTCAGTGGAGCCTAAAAGAGTAAGTGTTGTGCGAAATTTCTCATTTCTGTTGCGAAAAGTCGACTCACTTGGTCGATTATATTAAACATACAACTGGCATTCAACCGCTGGCATGAGTGGATGGGCTGGTTCCAGCTTTCCATTGCTTTTGCGCATAATCCGGTCAATTCTTGGCATAGACCAGAGGCTTCATGTGGTCCAAAGGAAGGAATCTAAAGGTGTAAAATGTCAGGGCCACATCTGGAGATAAGACGTCCACCTAACTTCGTCCTCAACAAGTCAATTATGACACGCACTGTGTGGCAAGTGGCACTTCTCTGTTGAAAGCACATATCCTCCAAGTCTTTCAGTTTCAATTTATCAAAAGAATAAGAGGTATGGCCCAAATAAGGCAATTTTGCTTATTAACAGCAAATGGAACCAATAATGTGCATCGCTACTAAACAAAATTTTGTGGGGAAAACAGGATTAGGAGCAATCTCGTTTTCGCCCCATTCGAGGAACGATAATCAAGCGGCTTCAATTCATACGGCCTGAATCCAATAGGCTCGTAAACCAAGGTCCTTCCACAAAATTTTTCATAAAGGAGATGGACACAGCTCCAATTCCTCCAATCGACTCTTTCGGGTCTTCATCATTACTACACTCCACAGGAGCAACAGCTTCTTTGGTACACAATGCATGGCGTCTCTGTGTACGGATGCGTATTATCCATTATTACGTACTCAGATGGGCGAATACTCGCATGACGACGGTAAACTATGAGCAGCGCAGATAAATTTGCACAATTTGTAAGCGTTGCTCTGACATACGTCTATTCATCGTAAAATGGCAAACTGAACACAGATAAGCTATTAGCTGCCGGAGTGGCTGTATCCGGAAAAGAGGCTGTAAATTAGAAATAACGGAACTACTATACTTACTCGTATTACAGATTTATTTGATGCAATTTTTGCTGTGTAATATCTTGTATGTAATGATAGAGTCATTGTGCCGAAGGAAAATGAGAAAAGTGCTGCGTAGCGTACGACGGGACAAACGTAACAAAATTAACACCCTGGCCACAGAAGCAGAAAAAGCAGGGAGCAGGAGCGATAGCAGAAACGTTCACAGAATCACTAAAGAGCAGACAGGTGGTCATCGCTCTAGGCAACACCCGTGAAGGGCTTAGATGGTTCCGTAGTCGTTTCAGATGAAGAGCAGCTGAAGCGATGGGAGGAACATTTTGCTACGGTTCTTAACCGTGTATTCGCCAGTGATGTACACCAAAATCAAGCCGCCCGAAGCAACAATTTACCGATCAAGGATGGTATTTCCGCAGAACTTCTGCGAGCCACTCCAACAATAGCAGCTGAGCTTTTAGATCCTCTTGTTGAGAGGGCATGGGAGGCAGAAATTTTCTCCAACGAGTGGAAGAAACATGATTGCCATGCTCCCTAAAAAATGTAGTCTTATCTACATAGTGTGAAAACTGGAGGGGCAGCTAAGGTAATCTGGAAGATATACTCGAAGCCGTACAAGCATCCCTTATGTTGCCCACATCAACACCCTGAGGACCATTGTTGAACCGGTGAATACCGGTCACCACTTCACCTGCTGTTCATAGATTTTGAGAAGGCATTCGACAGTGTCGATAGAAAGTTTACCTGGCTTGCTTTGGGCAGGACAGGTATACACAATAAACTAATAGCTATTATCAAAGCAACCTATGATGGGTCTTAATGTCATGTTCTACATAGAGGAAAGTTATCAAAGGAATGCGAGATCCGAAGTGAGGTCCGACAAGGTTGCATTCTATGGCCGACACCTTTTTTTATTGGTGATTAGCGGTGTTTTTCGCGCAGCCTTGTCTACTGGAAATGGAAGACTCGTACATATCAGCTCAAACATCTGGGCTACGCTGACGACGTTTGTTTACTCTTTCACAGGATTATGGATCTGCATCAATAGTGGGGAGGGAGGCAAATGTTGGGGTTTTGAAGATTACACTGTCAAAACCAAAATCATCAACTTCGGTACTAACTCATCAATTCAAGTTAGCATTGCTGGACAACCAGTAGAGAGAGTAGAGAGTTTCCAAAATTTTGAGGGTATTATCTCTACCGAAGGTGTAACTGAACGGAATATTGTCAACCGGCAAAACAAAGCCTGCGTTTGGCATGATGTCCATGATATGGCGAGGCAATGCAATCAGCTTAAATACCAAGCTACGACTGTTCTGTTCAAATGTTGAACCCATGATGGACATAAGTAAGTAAATGGTGGTACATTCGAAGAAATGTTTGACAGGATTTCCTTGTTTTGGTTTTCTCCTTCTTCCTTATCCTAGGTGTAAGGATTCCTTTGTAAGCATTTTCCAGCGACTGTATCTGCCGCCAATGCTAAAGTAATGTTGAGGTTAGGAATAAGTTATTTTCCCTCACACCTAGCCCTTCTAGGATGTTCGGAGTGTCAGTTAATATTTATGTAGAAGCATACGAAGGGCTATGGATGATATTGGATTGCAGTAAGTTTGGTAAAGTAGTTACCAACAAATTGTTTCATCAGTTCTTAATGAATGATTACTATGTCTCCGTTAAGCTATAATCCAATTATTGCGTAAGCCTTAGTATGAGCCGTTAGCATACAGAATGCAATTTGGATTATATTCTGCTTGTAAAGTTGTCTGTCCGATGTATCACTCTTCCATGGAGGTGTCCATATGACAGCGGATTTAGAGTGGGGAAAACCATTATCAGACTTTGAGACCAAGGATTAACTCGAGGAGCATAAAGATTTAATGAGATTCCAAAAAAACTAGAGGCAAATGAATTGCTCCAATGTGTCACAGGCCAAGTTAAACAACCAGGCTTGCAAGAGTTGAAATATTCACGAGAATTGTTAAACCTAGTTCCGGGGTTCCAAAAGGCCGGTTTCATTTTTTTTTTTTTTTTTTTATAATTTACGCGCGCCAAAGGGGTTATGAATACCCTTACACTGTTGCCAGGGCGCGGGCGGAAAGGTAGAAGGAGGAGAAAGGAAAGTCTGTGATGTAGTGGTTTGAAACTCAGGTGTGTTTAGTTTCGATATTGACTCTCCAGGGGTGGGAGTCCGAATAGGACGGAGAGATTTTCTTCACTCGGAATGGTGAGGTTGTGAATTTTAACGGTTGTTTTGTGCTTGAAAACCCTACAACAACCAAATCTACATGTCAGTGTTATGCCTTCACACGCAGATTTTTCTGACTGAGTTCCAATTGCACAAATGAAAACTTGCCGTGGCTAGGATTCGAACCTTGACCTTCCGAGTGAGAAGCGATTGCTAGTACCACTACACCACGGCCACCCCTTCATATAAATGAAGAAATGTCGTGGTGGAAGGATAAGACGAAAATGGCGGTAAAATTCAAAAACTTATAGGAAAGTCATGGCAACCCATTATATGTAGTTAAAATTCTCTTATGAATTTCTTTCGCTATTGATCCTTCTAAAAAAAAAAAACAAAGCAGTGTGAATCACACCTCGAATTCCCATTTTATCCATTTTTCATCTTCGTTACGATGAGTATATGTGATAGTTGCGTCAGGACCCATTAAAAGCTCCACAAAGTTGCAACAAGCATATTTAAAGAGCTCTATATGTTGAAGGCAATTTTGGAATGCTGTGAAAACTTTTCCAAGAGTATAAGTAATATCCTAAACCAGGCTTTCATCAGACGCTACATCGGTAGCGGGACAAGTTCCTTAAACATGTGCTGTTTTCCTCACTTAACGCATCGAGGTTGCAATTCAAAGTGGCGTGCAGAAACTTTTTACAGCGAACAGAAAACCGCTTTTGCTAATTTTAAATTTAACCCAATATACAACCTGGTTGTCTAGGGTTTTAATACGCCTTCCAGTTGCTATCCAGTTTGCTGTTGGGACGAGGCTGCACTATGCTCTAGCTGTAATGAACAGCCTGACCCCTACGAAAGTGAGCTCATAGCAATCTTTTTCTCTTATCTGTGTTAAAAGCTCCTCCGGATCCTCAGACACTTTTATTCCCCTCAGGACCATTGCTTACAGATTCTACCCGTACGGGGTGAAGGAAAAGAATTCCATCGTCAAGTACTCCAATAAATTTTTAAGATTCTACAGCAAAAAGAGTTATAAAAATATATTGCCTCTGGCTGGCTTACATAGGTCGATGGTATCCTTTAGTCCCGTATTAATTTGTGGCACTCTTTGTACGTTAGTTTTCTGCGGTTGTTAAAATTGTTTCAGATGTGACCGTTGTTATTGTTGTTGGCGTTTTTGCTGTTTGATTTTTTTTTGTAATTAGCGCGCGCTCAAAGGATTTGTGTACCCTTAAAATGTTTGTACATATAGTTGGCGAAGGAAACTTAGGGAGGCAGAAAAGAGAGGTGCCGATGCACATTTTTCTTAAATGTTTTCAAGTTATAACGACAAGGAAATAGAGAGCTCGGCAGGGCATTCCATAAGCGAGTTATACGGCTTAGGAACGAATCACGATATTTTAGAGTACGTCCGAAAGTGGGCTTGAGGTTGTACTGATGAGACGGGTGTTACGGTTGAAGGTTTGAAAGGGCGGAATGCTACTGACGATAGTGGAAACAGCGATAAAATAAAGTAAGGCAGGATACATTACACAACACACACATATGAATTTTATCGCACGGTTTTGAATCCTATCTATCAGGTGCAGAGATGTTTTAGGGACACCTGTCCAGATGCGGGCGTTGTACTCCGATTTTAGGCGGACGAATGCCTTATATATTCAGGCTTGATCAGAGGGGGTGAAGAATTCCTTATATCAATCTAGATATTTCGCAGTATTTTTGACGACATCGAATATGCGGTCATTCCAACGCAAGTTGTCATTGACCCACATACTGAGAATGGAAAGTTTTCCCGTTTCGACGATGCTGTGTATTTAAATTTCGCTTTAACGATCTGCTCTCGTTGCATTGTGTTTTGGAAACATTAAATTCCACTTTGTTGACAGCTCCCCAACTGGTTATGCTGTTAATATCGGGATTTAATAAGCTTCACATACACTGCCGTTCCCGTTCTACAGCCGAAGAGCAGAGATAACTGTCATCAGCAAAGGAATAGAATGGAAATTAAAAAGAGTGTCGGAGACAGAATGGAGCCCTGATGCATACCACCATTTATTTTGTGAATATCAGACTTGAAACCAGCCAAGACAATTTGAATTGAACGTTCCGAAAGGTAATTTCTAATCCATTGAAGAAGAGTGTTATCGATCCCAAAAGAACGCATTTTCGACAAAAGGCCCTGATACCAAACTATCAAGAATAATCAAGTGCAACTATCATGCTTTCGCCAGATTGATATACTCCTTGGTTCCACTTTTTGATGAGGCATGCCATCAAATCACCAGTGGACCTGTTGTTAGGAAATCCGTACTGCCGGTCATTGATAAGTTTTCGTGTATCACGATATTCCATGAGCTGGCGGTTTATCCATGACCTTAGAAGTGCAATAGGCCTGTGGGAGGAGAGAGAAGAAGATTCCCTGGACAAATGCTGTTTTCCATCTGCTCGGAAAGTGTCCTAAAGTGTAGGTGCGATGAAAAAGCTTACGCAGTCGTTTTGGCAGCGTGGAAGAATACCTATTCAGAAGATTGGGAGATATACCATCTGGACCACCGGATTTGTATATATTGAAGATTCGACGCACTCGAGTGTAGGTGGAGACAAATCACAATCTGGAAGTGTAGAGCTGGCATCAAAGTATACGGCAAGCACACTGGCCTTGTCCAAAGAACTAACAGCTGAAATGTCATTGTAAATGAGCGTTGGGATGGAGGATGAAGCTGAATTTCTAATGTTTTTGACGAACAACCAAAAATTTGTACTACATTTGCGACATTGTAGTATTTTTTGCCTCAGTTTTTGGTCGTATTGAAATGTCACAAGTTTAAGAAAGGCGTGGCAGTCATTCCCGGCTCTTTCGAACTGTCTTCGGTTTACCTCTGTCGGGTTGGTCTTGATGGACCGAAAAAACATTTCTCTGGCCCTGACAGCCTCTTTACAGCTCGAGTGGTATAACACCTTTTCTTTTGGTTTAATAGTCTTTATCCTGCGGGGGATAAAGCATCTCATTCCAAAGAGATTAGTGTCTGTGATCATATCAGCAGCGGGATCCACGTCGTTATCAAGAAATATTACGACCAGTTAAAATTTCTAAAGAAGCTGTTAAGTTCTTTTCTCTAACTGTGTAGTGAGTGTACGATAAATTAGCTGATACGACACAATAGTCCAACGAGCCTAGAGAGACAATTACATCAACAGTGTACTAATCAGGGTGAGAAGTTAAAAACAAGTCTAGGGTGTTGACGGTGTGACTATCAACGTCTGGTATTCGCGTGGGCTTATTTAAAAGCAGCGAAGATCTTAACACACCGTCCTTCAGGTGTCGTCTGTCCAGAATGTTGATGCCAACCAGAATTGTATATTTGAAGTCGATCGTAGTAACGATTTCTGTATGAGGTTACAGGTATACAATTCGTTGTATGGAGTCAGACATTGCATTAAACACCTTCAAGGTCGCATAGCTGTCTAGTTTGGTGCTTCGAAAAAGCAGTAGTGGATAACTTTCTTACGGAGATGGAACTTTATCGACATGAATTTGGATTTCGGATAGGAACATTTATCACGTTGTGGTGGAGTTTGGTAAGACACATTACTACGCACGTAAATGGCGAGACTGAGGTGAGAAAAGAATAATGGCACTAGTTCGTAGCCGCGTAGCTTCAGATCAGCGTTATCTGAGATGTGTGGGCGGGGATCTACCTTTGTTTCAGTAAATGCCAAAACTGTTGGTATGTACGTACAGAGAAAAGTTATTACTTTTTAGCCCGCATATATTTGCCACGTCCACCCTGAATTCCCTAGACATAATCGCTAACAAACACAAAACAATGCTGAGGAAGGCTGCGAAGTGAGATTTTTTACATTGGTTTACCAAATGAAATTGCTGTAGGTGTTATGCCCTTACAACAATATGAAACACCAACAGTCACAATCAACTATCCATCGGTTATTACATACAATCAGTCACTGCTCGTCCCGCATGATAAACGCAGTAGCGGTAGTGACTGGGTTTAAGCAATACAACTTCGACCAGGAGCGGAAGAGTTGGCATACGCGCGCTGTGTTATATTTTTTGTTTTCTTATTCCACTGCACTGCACTATTTTTTTATTTTTTTATTCACAGGCGCGCGGTGGTTTTGCATTTTGCTTGTTTTTTACGGCGGGCGGTTTAGTTTTTGTTTCTTTGCACAGCACACGAGAATTTACGAGTGCTCTGCACAGTGAGTGCATTCGTAGGTGGTCAACTCTGTACTCAACTTGCTGCAGCAACTTGTTGCTGTTGTTACAGATAAAGCTTAGTATGCTGGTTCGATTTTAGCTTTTCTTGTTGCTGTTGCAGCTTATGGCTCCTGCTGCATTCACTTATATCGATGTTGGTATTGTTGTTGGAAGCATTCTTCTGACCCTTCACCCTTTTCGCAATTTGTTTGGAACTATTTAGAGTCGCAATCTCTTCTTTTTTATCCTCGGATTCAAAGCCCCCAGATATGTAAAGCTGACTGCCTGTCCGCTGGTATTCATGCTGCCACTGCTGACGTTTCTTGGCGCTTCATCCCTAACTTCAACTTATCAGTTTGCGATCGAGTTGAAAGGGAGAGATACTTTAAAAGCCATCACTAGCCATAATTCTCGTCTGGTGTGATATAATCATCAGGTGATTTGAAATCGTTTGCTAAGGGAGAGCGAAAGGCTCTCTAGCGTCCTTTGAATCGGAAAAATAAGTATGTTTTTCGGCTAGGAATCGTGCCCCGAACAATTATTATTGGAAGCCAGTACCACTATCATTGGCCAAATGGCCCCCAAAATTATAATTTCTGATAAACTTATGTACTTTTCAACTTTTACAAAAGGTGCATCGAAAAGACCGCCGGAATTTACAGAAGTCAGTAAACAACCCTAGCTGGCGAACTTACTAACAGCGACACGCCACCTTCATTCCAAGTTTATAAATACATGTACCCGTGTATATCGCATATTTCCGCTACCAAGAATACATTAATCTTGATCAAATGTCTGACAATTGTCTAATTAAACACTGCTACGACATTCCGTTCGCTTTCGCATTGACAAATATCCTACCAACACTGAAGAATGTTATGGCATTTTCACACATGGTCCTTTCCCATCTGCCGTAACTTAGAACCACTTAAACAAATATTTTGTGAGAACATGTGATATTATTTCGTCTCATCTCATTTCATCCCCTTAATTAAATAAAAATATCTTCTCATCATAAAATCATGTTGAGCACAGTTTCCTCTAAATTAAACAGTGTGTTTCTAAGTGTGTGCACTAATGAACATTTTAACAATCCAATTTTCACTTGGAAACTTACTTCCATTCCAGAGCAGCGAATGCTTTTTCACACAAAGTCATAGCATCCATTAACTATCTCAATATCAAAATCACCACCTATAATGTGTACAAGTCCTCCAACGGCAATGGAGAGCAGCAAATCTCTCCACTCAGCATTCATTGGCGCCATAGTGACTCTGACTATTTTCTTTACACTTGACTACCAACTCAACGAGCATAAGAAAAAGAGCAAACCCAGTAGATACTACAGATACTCGTACTATTCCTTCCAAGCAATTTCACTCGATCCAACCCCGAAATGTTTGTCCCTTTGGGGAATCTTCTTTTCGGAGGAGCTGCTACTCATAGTGGGTTACGTACGAATATATTGTACAATCCCTTGGCACACAATCCATACACCTTGCACTTAGAAAATTAAAAAAAAAAAAAATAATAATAATAATAAAAATCCAACACACATATTTTGGTGGAACTTCCTCTGAAGCCATGCATTGTTGGCCTTGGGCAACGAAAATAAAAAGACAAAACAAAACGGGCTCTGGGGCAAAGGACGCCTTCCATTTGACCTGAAACGTGTGTTCGGTGTTTCCACTGTGTTGCGGTCTACAATGGTTTTTGTCCAAATTGCTGCCAGCAAAATTGCACTCGCAAAATGTAAGTACTTATTATTTTCTCCATTTTATTCGGTTTTCAGAAGAAAACTTATTTTTTTGCCTTCTTCTCTTCTGAATTTTAATATGAGTGCAGAAAGTATGCAAGATACATTTTCATTTGTGAAAAGTAATTTTGTAGCGGAGTGCCGATGAGAAGTGAAGCGACGACGAAGCAATAGCCCTGAGAGAATGGCGGCTTAGGTTGAGGATTTGCCAAGTGACCCTTACGCACTGCACCATGGGCATGTGAATTTTAATGGCATTCACTGTAATTGCTTTATGCTTGCTTAGAAATTGAAAAACCACGTTGCAAGGATTTTGGTTTCGAAAGAAGGCAAGACCAGCATACTCGTATCATGGCTGGATGGCTAAGGTAGAACAAAAAAAGAACATAAAAACTGTCATGCACTTTCGAAATGGGTTTTTACTTTGCGATGATAGCATTAGAAAGCATATGGGGTGCGATATTTAGACCTTGTGCGGATGTATCTTTGAACTATCATGATGGCATAGAAGTAGGTAAGACATTTAGGATATTGAAAAGATGTCCAAAATGTTTCGTTGTGATTTGAGGATTTGAGTTAAACGATTGTGGTAGCTATCGGTAGTTAGTCTCGTCCAACCGAGCCTAACTTGACAAATTTATAAGCACGAGGGTTGAATAATACTACAATATTCTGTTAAATGAACCTAAGAAGAAGGACTTCTGAATGAGTGAAAGATTCAACTTCGGCATCAAAACAATTGCATAGCTAATTCCTTACATAAGCTAATTACTTCAATATACTTGGAGTCAATACGGATTTTTCTTTTAAAAAACGTCAGTGTGCTGATGGTGTCGGATAAATCTTTAGTGAATCAACAGTGCCTATCATATTCTCAGGGTGCGTTACTGGCTTCAGTTTGTATATCCGACCCCTTTTATTAATACTCGTATGTATAACATTATAACAATCCATGTCAAAGCTGAATTCAGATACAATACATCTGTTCCGGACTCACGTCATTAATTTTCGTTGTTTATTTGATTACATTCATTTCATTTATTCACTTTATGTAAATTTATTTGGTTAACTTCATTTGTAAAATTCAATATCTTATTTTTCCTTTCAATGCAATTTATATTCATATGCATACTTGTAAACCATATCCATTATATCAATTATCTTGTTATACACTGTACACTCGATTCAACTTCTTACAAAACCTTCGTGATCTGGCTTTAGCTGACCCTTAATTTGATATATCTCATCCAGTTGACGTTTTGTTAGTAGCAGATAAGCTGTAGATTTTTAGCGGAAGTCAGGTTAGGGGTCAAGAGGGAACTCCAATTGCCCAAGGCACTTCGTTCGGCTGGGTTATAACTGGTGAGATACCTATCGATTACTCCACTTCTAATTCGTCGTTATCTTCACTCCATTCCACACTCGATCTTGACCTGTTATTACGAAAGTTTTGGGAGTTAGAGGAGGTTACTTCTGTTGAATCTCATTTTTGTCAAACGTTTTCTCGCTCTTCCGATAGTCGTTACGTCGTGTACCTACCTTTCACTTCCACCATTCGGTGATGTTCTAGGAATCCAAATCTTTTTCAAATGTATTCGACCTTCAAGCGCGAGCACTTCGACATGGGACATATGGTACGCATTCCCACCAAAGAGCTAAACGATACTTCACCTCACCAGTTTTATCATGTTTTCTGTACTGACGTGGTCAAAATGTTTCGTCAGATTTCGAGGGACGATGAACACACTCATTTTCAATGGATAGTTTGGCGTGAGAATTCAGAAGATAAGATTCAACATTTTCGGCTTTGTATTGTCACATATGGAACAGTATCGGCGTCTTAAACCAGCTCGATGATGATTATCGTACTGAATACCCGATTGCATCTCAGGTTCTACTCAACGATGTATATGTTGGCGACGTAATGACCGGAAGTGATTCAGTTGAAGGTCTTTTGGAAATCAAGTCTGAACTAGTTATGCTACTTTCAAATGCCAAATTTAACCTGCGGAAGTGGAGCTCTAACTACTTCCCTCTTTTATCGACAATTCCAAGCGAAGATTGTGAGTATACAGAAGGATGTCCTTATCGAAATCTTCACTAACTCGAACAACATTACTATCAGAGACTTCGCGTATTTTCGATCCTCTCGGGTTGCTAGCTCCGTCGGTCATATCATTCAAATTAATATTTCAGGAGCTCTGGGAACCAAAGCTAAAGTTAAGCTGGGATGATCCCTTGTCATCAATGGTAGCTGAAAGGTAAACTCAATACAGAAATGAACTATCTAATTTTGAGAAAATCCGAGTTACTAGGAATGGGTTTTCGTCCTCGAGCAGTATCGAACTGCACGGTTTTTCGGATGCATCGTCGCTAGCATACTCTGCTGTTGTTTATTCTAGTAGTAAACTTGAATCAGGTTCATTCGAAATTACCATAACCACTGCAAAAACGAAGGTAGCTCCACTGGAAAACTTATCGATCCCACGTCTTGAGTTGTGCGTGGCTCTACTTCTTTTTCGTTTAAAACTCTGGCGTGGACTTTGCTGTTCCGCTGACAATACGGATGTCTCGTGGACGTAATCCAAAGCTCACAAAGGCATACGTTGCACTTTACGTGTATATGTCTACAAAGGCTGTGCACTTGGAGGCGGTAACGTACCTTGCAACTGATTGCATGCCTCGCTGCTGTCCTGACGAGGAAGATGTGGCATTCTTTATAGTGACAATGACACAAATTTTAGAGGAACAAAACGTTGTCTTACCGAGTTGCACGAACTGGACATGTCTCAGCAGCACAACAGCATAATATCATCCACATTGGCACTAGAGGACATCTCCTGGCGCTTTATTCCACCTTCCGCCCCCCATTTTGGTGGGTTGTGAGAGAGGTCCATGAAATTCCATTTGCGACGAGTTATTGGAGCAACCATTTTAACATTTGAGGAGCATCCCACAGTGCTAAGTCAAATCGAAGCTATATTTAATTCTCGTCCTTTATGTTGCCTCTCTGATGATGATTTGAACCTATCTTATAGGTGAACCTCTAACAGCCATCCCAGAGCCAAACCTCGAAACCGTTCCACTTCACCGTTTGACGCTTTAGAAGAATCTATGTACAAAGTATGGTACAAAAATTCTGGAGGCACTGGCACATGGAATACCCTACTACGCTTCAAGAACGCAAGAAACGGCAACAACCCAAGACAAATCTTTCTCCTGGCGACTTGGTTGTAATAAAGGAACCCAATCTTCCTACCATGCAGTGGATTCTTGGAAGAATAATCTCTGTGATACCGGAGCAGACGGAATAGTTCGAGTAGCAACAGTAAAAACTGCACGGGGTACATTTATTCGAGCTATAACAAAGTTAGCACTACTTCCTACGTCCTGAAACCTTGTTTCAGGGTCGCCGGGATGTTATAGACTCACATCATTAATTTTCGTTGTTTATTTGATTACATTTATTTCCTTTATTCACTTTGTGTAAATTTATTTGTTTAACTTCATTTGTAAAATTCATTTTTTTTTTCATTGCAATTTATATTCATATGCATTCTTTTATACACTCGTAAACCATTTCGATTGTATCAATTATCTTGTTACACACTGTACACCAATCTCTTATCATTTGATTCTGATACCAAATTATATTCTGATTCTCTCAATTGATCTATGCATCTGTGCTATCATCTGTACGAATTCTTCTTGTACGATGGTACAGACAATTCTCGTTCACTTGGATCGTAGCCACCGAGGTAACAAGGGTTTTGTAATATTGCAAGTACATACTCGTATGTATGTAGGAAGATACAATCGGTATTCAAATTCTGATCTCTGATACACAAGGATTAACATCAGAAAAAAATAGACGATGTCGCCAAAGAAGGTTTCCACGAGATCCTACCAGACTTCATATATGAAATTGTATTTTGGCTAATTGCCTCTGATGTGGGCCAGAATATCACCGTAGTCTAATCTCAGTGTTTACTAAGGAATGTGGATTTGACCTCATCATAAAACAATCGACTAAAATGATTATCTTGTGATCGATGAAAGGCACTCATTCAGTATTATAGATGTATGAATATTCTGGCGAATGTATGTAGGTACGAGGATAGTCACAGAAGTGCCCGACCTGAGAAAGAAAAGACAACAAATTTAGGAAAAAATATCTCTATTTCTCTACGTAGTCTTCTTTTTCTCAACACTTTTCCCAGCAATGTTCAATAGCTTGGCAAATCTTTTGGGAAATAGATAATAATCCGAGAGGGATTAATCTGGCGAATAGGGTGCAGGGGGAAGCAATACGAATTTTAACTCATTGATTTTGGCCATCGCGATGACGGATCAGTGAACTGGTGCATTGTATTGATGAAACAAAACCTTTTTCTTCGCCAAATGCGGCGATTTGATTTTATCTTTCAAACGCTGCAATAAGTTTGCATAATTCACCTGGTTGATTGGTTTTCCTTTCTGAAGATAATCAATGGAAATTATACCACGCGCTTCCCGAAAAACTGATGCCATGACCATACCTGCAGATGGAACTTTCTTCGCCTTCTTTGGAGCCGAAGGTCCATTATTTTGACTATTCCTTCGTCTCGGTGTGAAGTTATGGAGCCATGTTTCATCCATGGTTGTGAATCGAAGGAAAAACTCGACTTTATTGCTGTGAAATTTGCCAAGCACTTGATTGAATCATCCTCACGACGCTCTTTGTATTCCATTGAGGGTAATCGCGGCATTCATCTTGCGCACAGCTTTTTCACGTCGAATTTTTCAGTCAACATAGGATTGCAGCGCTTTTTGAAATGCCTACCATACCTGCTATTTCACGCACTTTTAATCTACGGTCATCCAATACCATTTTGTGGATTTTTTCAACATTTCTGGTGAACTCATCTCATTTGGTCGACCTCGCTTAAACTCTTTCACCCAATAATTTATTGATGTAAACGAAGGAGCAGAGTCCCCCAGAGTAGAATACAAACAGACAAACAGTGGAGCGCTGGAATAATTGTGTCGATATTTTTGACCAATAATCGGTCGGTGGTGTCGGTGGTGAATTTCGACGTCGATTTCCTAATAGTGTCGCGCCAACTGGGCAAACATTTCGGCGCTTAACTACTCGACTCGAACAGAGTGGAACCACAGGTGACCATGCAGGACGTGTCTGCCACCGGACTGGTCGTTCGGCCAATAATATCGCGGCTGTCGCTGCCGATGTCACTGAGAGCGAAGAAAAATCACCAGACGAACCCTACAGCGAATTTTAGTGAAACACTAACACGTGTTCCCATACAAAGTGCAAACAGTGCATCAGTTAATGCCTCCTGACTGTCAGTCGCGTGTGAATTACTGTAAAGCCATCCTCAATATCAACAACGAAAAGGAAGATTTTGTGCCGAAAATCATCATGGGCGACGAGGCGCATTTCCACTTAAGCGGTTGAGTCAATGAGCAAAACCGTGAAAGCCACTGTGGTTCAGCGTTTACGCGGGAGGAGTTATTGGGCCGTATTTTTTTGAGGACGCCATCGGCAATGTTACTGGTTAGCGCTACAGGGCCATGATAAACGACTTCTTACTGCCGGAATTGGATGAGCGGTGCTTGGTGAACATGTGGTTTCAACAAGACGGTGCAACCGCACACACAGCACGAGTCACAATGGATATTGTGAAGGTTGTGTTCCCTGGTCGCGTACTCTCCCGTTTTGGCAATTTGGCATGGCCAGCAAGATCGCCTGATTTAACCATCCCAGACTTCTTTCTTTGGGGCTGCTTGAAGTTGCGGGTTTATGCCAACAAGCCTCAGACAATCGTAGCCCTTAAGGAGAATATTCGACAGGAGTGCGAACAGTTATCACCGGAAATCTTGCGGAAAGTTATGGAAAATGCGACAAAACAGGCACAAATGTATATCAACACTGGCGGCAGCCACTTGGCGGATATCATTTTTGTCACTTAACAGAAATAATGGTATAGGTCCAAATAAAGATTTCCATCACTCAAAATAATTTTTTTTTTATTTAGTAAAAAAGTAATTCAAAAAGAAAATTGGATGATTAATTTTACGCCACCTGTACCAGGGTATCAATACCAACAGTCTGTCCACCACACAAGTCTGTGTTATGTCTAAGATGAAAAATTGTAAATTAGATTGTGTAAGAATGCAATGCAACCTCTACTCATTTCCGTACGGAATTGACCTGTTCTGGAGATAATGTGAAACAACACCAGAATTGAATTGGTGGCCTCAAATTTCTGGCAATTATATTGAGGCCGTATATTTCCCATACTGTCTCAAAGCTGGGACTGAATCTTAAGAGAAGACCTAAAGGTATGTTAACTTACAAGCTAGAGTTTTTGTGTCTTACAAATACAGATTGGGGATCGGATGTAACTGATTGTCAACCTTACTGTGAATTTATCCTATTTCGAAAAAGTGGATCTGTCGCGTGGAGTTCTAAAACACAACATGTTCGATGGAAGCCGAATATACCGCAATATTTCATTGTGTACAGGAAGTTGTTTTCCATCAAAATTTACTCATGGACATGAAGTTGGAGGATTGCATAAGAAAACCCACTATGAAGTTTATGGCTTCATTGATGTTCATGATATTCCCTCGTCAGAAAATGCTGCCAAAATATTTGAATTCAGAAAAACCTAAGAACTGTTGTAAAATTTAGAAAAATAATTTTCCTTAACGACGCTTTAAGATTATAAGGTCCTTTCACACTAAACGATTTTGAATACACGGCAAAGAATCGTACGGTGACATTTTTTTAGTGGAATATAGAGAGAAATAACCTCTTTCACATTATTCGGTGACGGTTTTTTGCCGGTCGGTTACCGTGTAGCAGCCTTTGAACTTGTACTTTTTCACTCAAGCTTACTTTGTAGCCTACGTGAGCGCTGTGTCATAAATTATTAATTATATTACAAAATATGAATAATGTTGATGTAGACGTTTTAATAACACTTGTGGGACAAAATTCATACACATACTTGTACATGATTGAATTTGGGAGGAAATTCTGATGACCAACGAGGCTCATTTCACCATCTCAGGCGGAGTAAAAAACTGAAATCATCACTTTTGGAGAGTCGATAATCCTCACATAATCCCTGAAACACCATTACAAGATGAAAAAATTACTGTTTGGGCCGGTATTTGCTTCAAAACCATTATTGGGCCATTTTTCCTTAAAGTTGAAGAGACGGTCGCAGGTATGGCCGCAAATACGTGAGAAAGGTCTACAAGACTTCCGGTTTCAATAATACGGCCCGCCATGCCACACTGCGTGACAAACAATGAACGTTTGAACCAAGAATGTGTACAAAGCTTTGAAAATTCACTTAGAGATTTAATTTGGTTGTTTCAGATAAAGAAGTTCTTCATGATTCGTTTTCAAAGTATAAGAAAAAGGCCAAAACCAACAAGACAGTTTTCCAAAGCAATGAAATTAAAGAAATATGTACATTTTGATCATTTCCACTTCCATAAGGATGAACGAAAGACTGTGGGCAGTATTGAGCAGAGGATGGAACTGAAAAATGAAGACAAATAACGTCAAGAGCCGCAAGCTCAAGGTTCGGCTGATATTTCAGGGGTTTCTACTCCACTTGTTACAAAATCAAGAAGTATACTAAAAGCCAGGAAACATAAGAAATGATGAAGCTGAACTGAGAATTTTAAAAGCATTGGAAGGGGAGAAACCTTGCAGTAAGATTTCTTGCAAAGTCGTATGGCTCATTGCAAACATTTGATGATGCGGAATTTCTTAACTTTTAAATGGGAGTTTTGAAAGTAACTGAAAATATTAATAAAAGAAAGAAATCAATGTTTCCTCATCCACATTTTCTATATACTTCAAGAAAAACTCAAAACTAGTCTCAACACATTTTCAGTCACCAACAGCCATTCCCAGTCTCGCGTTATTTCGGTGAGCTCACTCCTGTAGAAAGCTAGAAGTATAGCCATACCCCTTCAGCAGTGTTACGCCCAACATTTCAATGGGTTATATACTCGTACAGTTCATTAAATTGTGGCGCCAAAGGGAATTCCTGAGTTTTTCATTTAATTCATCAAACGAGGCAATGAACATTCGAAAGTAATTGCAAAACTTATTTTCATATTTCCGTAAACAATGAGGTGTAAAAGAAGCCTGCCTTTCCTCTCCTGTAATAAATGGACAACTATGTCTGCGTTGTCGTGTCTTTCGTCGACGATCAACATACGAGTATAACGCGATTATATTTATTAGATTCTGTTTATTAATAATGTACACAAAATTTTTGGACTTGCAACGTGTAATTGTTGTTCTAATATTTAGCAGCTGGTTTTAGTCTTAAGTTTTCAAACTTTCCTTGGAAACTCTTCAATAAATCAATAAATAAGAAATCCGGCTGCCTCATAAGTATCTCTTCATGGAGCTCCCCATTTAAATATGTGGCCACTATACTATACGATTGACAATAAGCTGATCTTGTGTAGCTAAGGCTAGTACAAGGTGGGCCATAATGTATGACCTTATCGGAAAGTGCCATCGATTTTAAAAATGTCGTCAAGTGTCAATTCGGATTTGACATTTGTAAAGTAAGCAAAAATGTGTGCGAATAAGTGATGGGAACACTATGCTCTTGAAGAACGCGCACTAATGATCACGATGTTTTTGATGAAATTCGTCAGTGAGTGTATTAACCTAATAATAGAGTGCCTAGCCTCGGGAGGATATGATTCAAAAAAATTGTCACCTTGTTTTTGGGAATATCCTCGTGCTACTAACTGAACCTTATATAGGGTGACCAAATACGAACGGTAGGAAAAAAGATATACATAAAACAACAACGGTGTGATTTATTTTGAAGCTACGTTCATGCCATTATGTGTGGAATAGCACATCATTCAAATGGCCCTCTCGGCTTCGTTGGCAGTGCTTCAAACGGCTGATCTAATTTTTGATGACTCGGTCTAATATGTGCGGGGTTATTCTGGAAATAGCGTGTCCAATGTTGGCCTCGATCCAACTTGTTAGCGTAGACTAAGAACTTAATGTAGCCAAAGAGAAAATAATCGAGTGGTGTCAAATCGCATGATCGCGGCGACCAATTAATGAACGCTCGCCGTGAGATGACCTAACCGTTAAATTTCTCCTTCACAGCTCCAAGCGTAGTGTTATTGTATGAGATGTAACGCCGTCTTGTTGGAACCACAGCTCGGATATATCGATGTTGTCAAGCTCTGTCCACAGAAAGTCGATTAACACCGCTCTATACCTGAGACCAATGACGGTAACGGTGTCTCCTTCTCCATTTCGAAAGATATAAGGTCTGATGATGCCGATAAACGCACCAATCAGTCAATCTTTGTGGATGCATTGATGCTTGGCCGAATACTTGTAGATTGTGTTCACTCCAATAACGGCAATTTTGCTTGTTGAAATAGCCGCTGAGCCTAAAATTGGCCAAAATCCGGATCTTCGGTCAATATTTCCAATTAGCGAACTCACGGCGTTGCCTATGGTAGTCTGGCTTCAATGCTTGCATTAGAACAATCTTACACGGCTGTAGGCCAACCGAAAAATAAGCGAGGTCGACTCTCTGGCAATGCCCAATTCAGCCGATGGGCGCCGAATCGACATTTCTGGATCTTCTTCGATACTTTCCCTGTCGTATCAGCGGACCCCACCAATCTCTGTCTGGTTGGTGGCTTAAGATCCGAATGAGTGTACTCACGCTCAAACTCTTCCACGGTGCGACGAATTGTCTGCACACTGAAACCACGATGACGACCGACCACACGACGAAATTCACGTTGCGTATTTACAACTGAGTCGGAATCTCAACACTATTTTTTAATAATTTCTGGTTCAGCAAGCCTAAAACGATGTATGATGAAATGGCAAACCTTACTGAATATTTTGACAGCTGTATATTAATGGTAACTTTGACAGCGCTGAAACATAACAATTGGAAAAACTATCATTGCTATCTGGTCACCCTATACTTTTCCAAAATACCGTCTGCGTTGAATATTCTCGAAAATACGCACTTTTTCCGTCGATGTAATTTTTTAATAGCGCCTGCGTAGCTTCCTTCAATTACTACAATTTTTTTGCAACTGTTACAAAATTAGTTACTGCAGAGTTAAGTTTCCCCGTAGTCTTGGTAGCATACAACTGTCTTCCGCTCCTTTAGATTTTCGGGCTCTCTCCTTGCTGTGTTGTCAAATCTTACTCCACCCATTCCTCCATATGTTGTTGTTTGTTGTCAAGCATGTGCAGATCTTCTATTTGCATGCCATTAAATTCCACTTCAGTATCAGCTCCATCTTGGGTTTCAGTCCTTGCCTTCAACACTATTGCGGGCGAACGATTTTTAATATAAGATGCTGTTTTTAGAGCTTCGGACCACAAATATTGATGGAGTAATGATGTCGCCAGCATAAACCGCGCCATCTCCACCAACACGCGTTCTGTTTAAACTTTCCGCTCCGCCGTTTTGCTACCGCGTAAAACTTACTGGTTGGTGAACAATTCCAAATTGCGTGAATAATATTTTGACATCCGAGTTGATATATCCTAGTGCATTACCACTCCTTAAGGACTTTAATTTGCACCCGGTCTACTTTTCCGCCAAAGCTTTTGAATGCTTCTTCAGAGTTGTACTTTAAAAAATAAACATCGACAAATCTTGAATAAACGCGTTAGAAAGAAACAGTCTTTACATTATGATTGCTTTATTCAGAGCGTGGGAATGAATTTACAATGTCAGTGTGGTTAAAGTAAAGTAAGCGAAGTTAGTAGCGTTGAATGCAATTTGGATTGACAATGAACAGGGAGCTATTATTTTGACAGATTGGAATCATTGTCTTTGGAAAAGTTGTTCGATAATATTTCTAGAAGAATTCGAAAAAATTTTACAAATCGCGAGTTATTCTGGCGAAGAATTTAGCTCGTTATCTAATACAGCGACCTCTCAACTGAAAATTTTTTTATGTTCACTTCAGGCATGGCGACGTTTTGAAGATGTTTTGTTCTTCCGACTTTATCATTTTCAATTCGCTGCTCCCATCAGATAGATTGTCAAAATTCTTATAATAGAGGTATTTAGAATTTTCTGCAGTAATGCTCTCTCTTCTCCGATGCTTATCATCTATTCTACTTTTATATACAACTCTCTGAAAATTTTGAACCATTTTCTTAGGGTCCATAATGAAGTGTGAAAAAGGCAAACTCCATAGTCAAAACATTTTGGACTAGGCGTCTTTATCCACTTCAGACTATAGTGCGTTTCAGTCTGTGAATGACGCCCAAAATACTCGTACATCCCAGTCGACAACTACAGATACAAAGGTAATTGAATCAAACCACTTTTTTTGGGTGGCGATTGGTTTCTTGACCATGATTAATGAATTTGTCGAAATGTTTTTCCTGTCAATAGGCCGTACAACTTTATGTTCGCTTAAAATTTCCTGTCACTGGTAACCATCAGTACTTCAGCATATTCGATCTACCGCATGATTAAGCGGATATCGTTACTGAAGCTTCGTTTACCTAACTCCGGTTTAACAAAAGACAAGGTTCTGGAATTTATTAACCCATTTATTCCCAAAGACATTTCAAAGTAAAATTTAAAATTTTTGCTAACATAACTTTATTGAATAGTGTTAAGAGAATAAAAAAATATATATATATTTTTTTTTTTAAAATGTAGGAACTACTGTTTTCAAGCTGTACCCAAACAGGTACAATGGGAACATATGATTGCTAATTTTTTAAATGGAATGTTTTAAAGCATTCTTTCTCGACACACAGAACTATGTTGCAGAACTCACAGATTCTCATGTGACATACTTTGCATCTAAGAGGCTTTTGAATTCTCTTAGAAAAATTGTGACTTTCAGTCAAAGCAACGCTTGCACATATGGATCGTTTTGATGTCGAAGGTTGTAGAATTGTATATCTTCTAAGAATCTTGAAACGATAGCAAGTCATTATGTGGTCAGATGGAAGTTGAACTTTTTTTAGAAGCTCAAGCACAACTCGAGATCCCAGTGGCATTTGTAACAAATCAGCGTTCACATTTTTTGCACCACAATATGTATCAAAGTTGTAAAGGTAACCACAACTACTTGTCAGTATTCAGTTCTTGAAACCAAAACGAACAGGTTTTCCTCTTATAAACTGTTTTGAAGAATGGTGGCCAAAATACTTTATCATGGCTTCATCAATGGATAAGTTTTTGTGCATGAAACCCCATTGTTGACATTTTTGGCACAAAAGATTCGTAAGGTCTGAGCTTTGCCATTTTGTCTTGAGCATGTAGTTGATTGTTATTTGCGAAATGAATATATTTTTTTATCTCTTAAAAACGATTTCGCGGCATGCGGTTCTTATATCCTCATCCAATTTCCAATTCATGGACTCCCTGGGCATTGAATGGTAACCGCTATAGAACATAATTCCTATGAAAATTTCCAACTCTTCTTTTTGGAAATTGAGGCTATTATGTTGAGAAGCGCAAAGTCTAGTTCGATTCAAGATCAATCTTTTTACCTCATCATCAAATATTGTAGCATTTCAAATATTTCGACTGGAGACTTATTGTCTAAATCACATTTCATATTCATTTTGTTTATTTTGAAGTTATCAGAACAGTTCATCGTCATATTAGTATCTCTTTAGACCAGTGTGATTGGATTTGAGATTGCTCATAAAGGAACTTCATCCTGGCTATCGAAATCCTCATCCCTGTTGAAAATTTTAACGTTACCTGGAACATCATTGGGTATGTGGTCGTTATCTAAATCTTCCGTTTCTATTTCCTCCTCATCTGTATTGTAATCTGCATCTGGTGGTATGAATGCAATGTCAAACGCAGCGTTATGATCGTCTTCTTCGATTGCATTGGTTGCATCTGGAAGATTATGGAATCTCCCTCCATAAAATAGTGATGACGAGATAGCTTTGAAATCCATTCTTAAAAAAAAATGTCAGATTTTCCCATTTTACCCAAACGGGTACACCTAACTTTCCGCGTGCTTTCCTAGCGTCAAAATATATGAAAACTTTATTTTTTACTTTAATATGATTTTATTATTCGTTTTTGAACTTTTTCCAAAGAAATAAATAGAAAATTGATAAAACAAATTATTTTTGCTTTGCAAAATAGAGGCCAACTTCCGAAAAATCGAGAAAAACGAAATCGCATCTGAGACGGAGTAGTAAAAAAAACTATCGCTTTATATTTTTTACAGTAAACTGTAACTATTGTAACTAAGCTGTAACTGTAAACTGTAAGCACGCCTACTTATTGAGAACATATCAAAAAACAAAAAAAATTCAAAGTTCATCCAAACAAATTTGAAGAAGAGCAGGGGTAAAATCGTAAAATTGTTCAATTTTCTGTACCCAAGCGGGTATAGTGGTAGTAAATGGGTTTATCTGGTGTGATGTCAGTTAGATACAAACTCGTATATTATATGGAAACCGTGCGGTGCTTTGTACGGAATAGGGAAAGGCGATAAGGTTATTATTGATATGGACAAGATACATAGTATCAGCGTAGTACTATACTCCGGGCTTGTTTTCAAAAGGTCCTGCTACCGTATGCAAATACCTTCTTAACTAGAGTGTATTTGTCCATTCACACAATATGATCACATGACCATTTAGCATTTCAAACTCGATGTGCAAGTTGCATGTAGATTGAAGCGTTTTCCAGTCGGATGCCACCACTTTCTTGTCATCATTGTTAGTCATCGTTTAAGGTTTCATGCCATACAGAAAACCTACAGAATGAGTGATTTTTATCGTCTTTTCGTAGATCTTCTCTACTCTGCAGTTATCAACCGAGCCCGAACCCGAAATAGCATCAATTAGCTAGGCATAATCTTCCTAGTTCTAATAAGCTGACATTACTAGAATTCTAGAACCAAGATAAAACAAATTCGTAGTTATTAGGCAGATCCATCATTTACAATATATGTATAATGTAAGATATTTTGTCCGGTCCTTGTTGAAAATTAAATTTACTTGAAGCTATTCTAGAAAAGTCTGGAAAGTTTTACGCTGCCTGCTTGATATTCTTATAAGGGATATTGTCGGCAATGACGAAGTCTGGAGAGCTGATTATTTTCTTAATCATCAAATTAAAAAAATTCGCATGGTGATAGAGATATGCGAGTATCCTGCCTAATATTTCACTTGGTTTGAAAAGCCTCCAAAGAGATTGTGCCCAATTCTTATTGCGGAGGTATGGTGGTCGGTTTCTTACTGCCAATCGATCTTCTTATGGACACGGTATTCAGGTATGATCTATTCTCGTTCAGGCTTTCGATAATCATGTTGTAAATATAGATCTGATTTTTGATTTTTTGAGAACTTGTTGGGTTCAGTTTTTAGATTCAATCAGTTGGAAAGCCATGGGTTTTAATTGTTTATTCAACGTAAAATGCTTCATAAAGTTTTCATGAAATATTAAGAAGGTTTATGCTTCGATATTTGGTAAAATTACTATTCTAATATATTGAGCAAAACACGCTGAGATCCCAGTAACCTTTCTGGCTTTCACGTATCTAAACTTCTTGCATACTATCTTAAACAACTCATCTGCACCAAGGATGATCAGATACGCTAAATTATTGGAAGATTGGTCTTAGAAAAAATACCCGTAAATTTACTCTGAAAGCTTGAGGAAGAATTCTTAGCTTTGCTCTTTTTTTCTGGAGCTGGGGCATAGAAAACAAACCAAGTTTGTATAAGAAAGAATTTGTTTTAGGACTAGCCAATACAGCAAAAATCAAATCTAACATTAAATTCTAACGTCTCAAAACGGCAGGTACACCAAATGTTATACAACCATCTTTTGAAGCAGTCATGTTCCATTCATCACATCTTCAGTAATGTGGTTAAGTCAGCCCTATATTTCACGAGAGCGTTGACTGGCAGTTATCTTAAATATTTTTGGTGTTGGATTTTAAGCCTTTGCCATAATTTTTTTTTACTTCATTTGGAACAGAGCATTCAGGCAAACAGGCAGTCTATTGTACTTGTACATATACTAGATGGGGTAACCTCCTTGACCGCCAGAATGCGCTGCTACTGCAAAAAAGGTTATGGTACCTTAAAGTCCGTTCATATTTAGGCTGACATGCCAAATTTCAGTGCGATACTGTCTTTAGTTTTGTTTTGACAGCTGATTGTTGTTGACGTGTTTGGCATCATGTTGAGTATGCACAAAAACGATTTTCGTTCTCTCATAAAATATTATTTTTTGAGAGGCAAAATGGCGAATGAAACAAAAGAAAAGTTGGATAAATATTATGGGGCTATTGCTCCGTCAGATTACACTGTCAAATATTGGTTTCGAGAGTTTCGTGGTGGCCGCAACTCCACTATCGATCAAGTCCGCAGCGGCAGGCCCTCCAATGCGGTTACAGAGGACAATGTCAAAAAAATACATGGAATGGTGTTGGCTAACCGAAAAGTGAAGGTGCGCGAGCTAGCAGATACCACAAAGATTAGTACTGAGTGCACACGCCATATTTTGGGCAATATTCTGCATATCCTACCGCTGTGTGCCGCGAATGACCAAAAACACGAACGCGAGAGCACTTCGAAAGAGTGTTTGGTAACTGGATTTGGATCTCTCGGACTTTTATCTCTTCCCATACCTCAAAAGATGGCTCATCAATAAAAAATTCAGCTCACGCGAGGAAATCATCGACGCCACGGAGGAGTATTTTGCAGACCTTCCGCAAAATTACTTTTCGGACGGGATCAAGAAGTTGGAAAATCGCTGGAATAAGTGTATCGAACAAAAAGGGGACTATATTGAATAAAATATTGTAAAAAAACATTGAAAAAAAAATTTTTTTTCATTCCCAAGGAAGTTCCTTTTCACCCCACCTAGTATGCTTCTTTTATTCTCTCAGTCTTTCGTAGAAATGTGAGTAAATAATTCAGTGATAAATAGCCTATAGTACCAGCACCGAGCCTGATGTGAGAGCAAACACATATAGTACTCCGCAGTGTCACAATTACTTTCACAGGAAGAGTCCCAAGATTTCGCATACCTAGCACATATAGATACTTAGCAAAAGCGAAGTCCTCCATCCCGACGCCAATTAGCAGGCTTCAGGCTTACCTATAACACCGTCTTTGATGTTGTCTCAGATGACACCAAGTACTTAACTTGATTGGAGTAACGGATGGTGAAGTCTTAAAGCATTAGATGAGATAGACTACTCATCTTCTCCTTCTTGTCGACTGCGCCTTCAATTCTGCGCATCAGATTTTGAAGCACAGTCTCGTAAGTTTTTATTTGTTTATAGGCATGTCGCATCCTGGACAGATAATGCATTCGCAAAGCAGTTTTGTGCGTATGATACCGTCAACCATTCTGTCCGTGCTCTTCAATATCAAGGATGTCTGATTGGCTGAAGACCTTGGCGACAGTGTATTCATCTTTTTCGATATTCTAACTGTTCTTCGGTAATTCGGTATGTATGGTATGCTAGTTCCAGGATAGTGTGAAGATCTATACCTCTTAGCCTATACCAGACGGCTTGAATTTATCAAAAGAAGCCACAGAGTATTTGATGACCCCAACTGTCAGCACAACTGATGAAGGATACCAGCTACGACGGGATTTTGTTGCTCAGGTTATTTGGAGCTTCAGTGATAAGATCTGGTTGTGAGCTGGTTCTGATCAGACTAGCCGGGTGGTGAGTCTCTGCTTTTGACTCGGTGTATGTGCCATCAGATACTCCGAGTGTTTCTAGTCTGACCGTTTATCTTTCTTGTCGTAAGGCTTTATTATTATTATTATCAAGGGAACGATACAAATTAATTTGTAGGGTCCGGGATTTAACGCCGGGGTACTATGCCCATGTGGCGCGTTTTGTCAACAGCGCGCGGAGTACTGAGTTCCATGTGGTCAACCATCTACGTACTTACCGCGCCCAACACTGCTTGATTTGTGCGATCTAGTGGTAACCGATGCGGCGAGGCCGTTAACGTCGTAAGGCTTTATAAGAGGCAGTTTTATAATTTTACACATTCTTTTTGCTTTCATTTGGAAAGATTCAAGTGTTCCTCCAAAATGGTTTAGAAGTTTTCGGATTTCCTTGCAACTTCGACTATGGAAAGGGGCGATCTGAATGTGTTTTTCCTGGCCGCACACGTCAGTTTAAAATATTTGGTGAGGTTACTTTCCAAGCTCTTAAGGGCTCGTTCTATCTCTTGTTTTCTTGTTACTCCTGATATGATAAACGGAGCGTTGATGGATTTGTAGAACTAATCACTTAAGCATATTCATTTGGTTTTCTGTGGATTTCGTCGAGACCTCGTATCCGATTAATAATAGATGTCAATGGTTTTTTCCAGCTATCGTTTTGGATAGAGTCTATTATTTGGTGTCTTGCTTTCGTCACAGATATTGGATGAGAATTATCGCAGCATTGCTCGGAGTGAAAAATTCTATATTCGTTTAACACTCAATAAGAACAGGGGTAGGTATTTAGAAACGGACATATGCCCTACCCTCTATGTCTCGGGTGAACAGTGAAAGGAACCAACGTAGCCACTTTTAGCAGTAAATGATTATAAACTTCGTCCTGTATGCTCGCACTCTGGTCTCCTTTTAGAGTAGAAAGTGTTTTAAGGTGTTGAAAGTCATACGACATACCTCCATTTTCTTCGCTTAATGGTAGGGCATAACAAGCTACCTAATGCAGTGGACAATATACGAACAAAAAAAGACACCAACCTTTCGAATAACTTTTCGATTGTGTAGACCGTTGTTTCAAGGATCATTACCTTTCGGCGGTTATACGAGTACAAATGATAGATCTGCCAAACTAGCCATTACATTAATCTTGATTTTGGATATGTTTCGATGAAAACAAAACCAACAACCGGCAATTCATTTCTGGTGATTCCAATTAGTTGTAGTGCTATAACGTTGAAAATAACGTTTTCCTGGCATTAATGACTTAAAAACTCATAAAACTAAATACGTAGTAGTCAAAACTCACAATAGCATTTTATTTCGCCAAACTCCATAAAACTTACTTGTGTGCCAGCAAACTGTGGAAATCCTTGCACTACAGCTGCAATTTCAGTCCATTTAAAAGAGTTTTCTTACATCCATTTTCGTGCTTGTATTTTGGAACACTAATCATTTGCTGACGGCCCTGGAAAATAATGCCGAAAAAAATATTTCGCCAACATTGTTTTATTTACTTTTATTTGTATTTTTTCTAAGTACAAAACATTGTTCTCTCATTTCCATGGCCATAACAGTTTGGTTGAGCTTTTCGCAATATTAAGTATGTTACCATGACTGTAAGCTCAGATATATGAAGTTTGGAAAATATTATAAATCAATCCTCTGACTGTAATATCTGACAGCACGGAACTGATATATCATTTTTTTCAACTACGCGCAAATATGTATGAAATTATTTTCAACATAAACATTTTTCCACTCTTTTTAAAAACTTCGTCTTGCGTCTCAGAAAATGATTTATGGGAATGAAATTCACTGAGGATACTCGTAATTTTATTGTAAAGGGTGTTTTTGTCTGAGTTAAGAAAATTTTTTTGTAAGCAATAACGACAGGAATTGTGAAGAGTGGCTCATGTCATGGTTATTGTGTTGAACACGACTTTAGGCGTATATGGTATGTAGTATCCTCGGTTGTTTTCGACGTTGACATAATTTTAGGCCACTCTTTTATGCATTTGGGACGCTACATGTTGGTTTTTTAAGGCCTGAATAGTTCCCAATTTTCAGAGTATGTGAAGGACGAGGCCCCATAAGAAGTAGGTTGGAAAAAATCCGCTCAATTTCGGTGGTTAGTCCATTGGTCCATTTCGCGAAAAAATGTCGGCGTTGAATCGGAACCTCAGTATGTTAATGGGCAGTATAGCACGTAGTGCCACTTTTCTGGGTCCACATGTCGTTGATCAATGCCGTCTATATTTTCGAATAAATAATCACTGTCCGGCAATATTGGCCATTGACTGTAACGCGATCTACAATAAAGACCAATGAAATGAAATTAAAACACAAATTCCAGGAGACAAGATCACGATAAGCAAACATGTTTTTTATCTGGATGCCAAGAACAACCTCACATGTGAAGATGATGTCGGAATGACATTGCTTTGAAGATTGCGAATTGTACTGGGTCTTTGCATCAAGAACATCAACGCATGTAAGAGCTAACGGAGATGCCTTTACGGATTAAAAAAGAGAGAGAAAGTTATGGACAGTAATGGACAAACACTCTTCATCATTCCAGTTTACATTAATGGCAGCTTTTGGCAGCAAGATTTTACTTCCCTGTGCAACTTTTTTTGGACTTTAAGCAACAAAATATGGTGTTGATTGCAGATTGCAACATTAGGGTTGGTGACACATCAGATATCGCTGATGATACCACTTACACTCCGAGGAAGTCGAAGCACAAACCAATCAATAGCAATGGTAGAAAATTCATCGAAATGTGTGAGTTGATGAGCCTGTCACTTCTGAATGGTCAAACAAAAAGCGATGAAGATGTCTCTCCCACTTTTTTCAGAGACAACGCTTCTTCAACGATAGACTACTGCCTGGTGAGGGATGATGAACAAACTCCATGCCTGATCTTGAGATAGGCGAATTCCCGTTCTCCATTCATCTACCGCTATTGATCACTGACAAATTTTCTACTCTAAATGTGAATACCGAGCCTGAAAGACAACTACTTCCAAATTAATATGGAATGGAAATTTTGCACAACGCTACCACCAAACAAAACTAGATCGAGTTCTAGACACAATTGATTTTTCCGAACCAAAAACCAATCAAGGAATAGACACTTTGGCGTCTTGTATAGCTGCGAAACCTTTTCAAGCTGATGGAAGGAGAAAATTAACAAAAAAAAGGCCATGGTATGACGCAGATTGCCTTAGTGTGAGAAAAAAATCTTTTGCTTACTTACATCTGACAAAAAAACACCAACCTCTGCTACCAAACTAGCGACTATAAAAGTATCTGCAAAGAAAAACAAAGAAAGTACTGGCAAAACCTTACACAGGAGTTAAATGAAATCAGAGGCAGTCGTGACTTTTGAAAACTAGCTAGAAGATTGAATAGCAAAGAAGTCAATAATCGCTCTCGATTACAAGTAAAAGTAAAATTTGTTAAACCACCCAACTAGCCCTAATCATCACTTGTTTGCTTTACCTTACATAGAAAATATGGAACTAGATGCGGCGATCACACTTCTACAGGTAAAAAATGTCGCTTAAGCTTGCAAGCTGAATAAGGCACAGGCACCAGGTATAGACCGTATACCCTACGAATTCTACAAGTATTCCACGGAGAAATTTCAACAATACCTTATTGGATGTTTAATAAGATTTCCGATGAGGGAGTGGTAGATGGAAAACCATTATCTTCCCAATCTTTAAAAGAGTGCAGAAGACCCAAGCAACTACCGAGGAATATCTTTTTTAAACACAGTAATGAAAATCTTCTCTACAATACTTCTCAAGCGTTTAATAAATTAGATAATCTGTAGATAATGGACTGCTCAGACAAATTCCAAGTAGGCTTTGGCAAAGAATAATACGTTAACAAGCATAGCTAAGAGATACCTTGATAATGGAAACTATACTCTTTTTTCGTGGATTTTAAGGCTGCTTTCGATTCTATAGATAGAAATGCTCTCTTCCTTAAACTAAGCAGTGCAGGAGTTTCAACGAAGTTCCTCAAACTATTGCAAAGTATGTATGGGCAAAACCAAGCGGCAATGTGGGATGGGTCCCAATGGAATAAACATCAAATGCTTAATATATGCAGATGACATCGTCCTACTGACAGAAACGCCAAATATGATGCAACTCATGACCAACAAATTACAGCAATATTGCAGGAAATGGAATTTAAAGAGATGAGAAATGGACCTGGGAAGGTGAGGAACTAGAAAACGTCAAAGAGTACAAGTATCTAGGAGTAATTCTGACTCCCAAATTTTCTCCTGAAAAGCACTTCTGATCCAAACCATATGTAGCTAAAATAGCCATCAACTGCAACTGGGAAGGACTCCTTGGCAAAAATAACGTCGCAACAAGTGTCAAGTACAAACTGTTTGAAGCGGTAATAAGAAAAATAATGTGTTATGCTGCAAAGGTCTGGGGATTTTTCTAGTATGATGTCGTTGAAAAATTGTTAAGATACTTACTAAAGAAAATTTTTCGTCCACCAGAAAACACTCCACCGAACATGCTTCATTTGGAGAGTGGACTTCCTCCTCTTTACTTTCTTTACTTATATACTCTAAAACTTCACTTCAGCTACATCAGAAAGATAATGGAATACCACCCGCAAAGACTTCCTAATATGGCATCCCATATCGTGCAACGCAAATCTCAAACATAACGTGCAACTAGGCAGCGACAACCCTGAAATATGGGGAAAGCCGTTGGAAACCCTATGGAATATTTTCAAGGAAACAAAATTTGAAGGCAAAGTGAATCCAGGAACTTATATCGAAATAATTATTTTCACGACAACAACAGTATTGATACTATTTCCAAAATCTTCAAAGCGAGAGGAGAGCTTTTATACTTAAACTCTACGCCCCATCGAAGCGACCGATCCACTGAATGTACACTGTGTAACCGACATACAGCAGAGGACGGGATACATTTTATCGGAACCGGGACAAAATTAGTCGAACTATGGATGAATTAAAAATTATTTTAAACGGCGGTGACAGCTGGCTAACTCAAGTCAGCTACGTTAAAGCTGTATGGAAATACCGTTCCCAAATAACAAAGGAAAGTTTCTGAATAACTCTTAAATTATCTGTTAGATATTATTATATGTTAAGACAGTATTATAACAACTATTTCTTTTTAATTCGATGTTGAATAAAATGTGTTATTATATTTTCCTCTTTTTTTGGCTGACTGCTAATATCATGCTCTAATTGTGAACTATGTAACGGGTGTTTTTTTTTAGAGGTTTAAACAGTTTCTTCAGATTGTCAATTTGACAGTTGAAAGTTGATTTGTGGTTAGTACATTTTGTCATTTTACGATGAATAGATTAACTCCAGAACAACGCGTGCAAATAGTGCAAACTTATTTTGAAAACCATGGTTCGGTTCGCCAAACTTATCGTGCGCTACGTCCATTTTACGGTCAACAAAATCGTCTATCTGAGCAAGTTATTCGGAAAACGATGAATCGTTTTCGCACCACGTTCACTCTAGTGGATCATACGCATCCCCAAAGATGACAAACAGTGTGAACAGGAGAAAGAGCAGTGTTGAAGAAAATCCGAATGAGTCGATTCGCCATCGTGCACAGCAATTAGAGCTATGCCCATCCACTTTGTGGAAGTTTTTACGAAAAGATCTTGGCTTAAAAGCTTATAAGATCCAGCTTATGAAAGAGTTGAAACCGCGTGACTATTATACGCGTCGTAGGTTCAGTGAATGGGCCGACAACATTTTTGGTGTGTGCAGTTAGGTGAAAATCGTTGAAAGACATCGCTTGCGAGTTTTGCGCTAGTGTGGGACTTGAATGGACTTGGTTGCGAAGCCTAACGTCATGTCTTTTTGCGACCTTCCGAACCTCGTCCTCTATGTAGATCAGCGTTGCGTATGTACTACGGCGCATTAACAAAATTGCGTAATACTTTGTTTTGAAAGCATTGTATGCATTGTATGACAAGTCTTCAAGTCTTACTTGTGCACCCCCATAATTGGAGGCCATCTGTCCAAATTGGTTTTAATATTTGCTTGTAGAGAAGCAGTTTATTGTAAATTGAGAGGCATGAATACCTCCCTATGAGCCAATACATTTTATTATATCGTATAACATAGCCCATGTGTCCGTGCCGTTTCTAAGAGAGAGCACCACTTTAATTAAATTCATACCATTTTCAGTTAGTACCAACCTTCAAAAGTTTGACAGCTGTCGGACGATTAGTTCTCGAGATATAGCGTTGTGAGTGAAGCAACTTTTGTTATTGTGAAAAAAATGGATTCAAAGCAATTTCGTGTGTTGATTTATCATTGCTTTTTGATGGGAAAAAATGCTGCCGATGCAAGGAAATGGCTTGGTAAGTGTTACCCGGACTCTGCAACAGCAGAACGAACTATTCGCAAGTGGATTGAAAAATTTAAAAGTGGTCATACAAGCACCGAAGATGATGCACGCAGTGGACGTCCAAAAGAGGCTGTTTCAAAACAAAATGATTACGAATGACCGTAAAATGAAGTTGATCGAGATAGCTGAGGCTCTGAAGATACCAAAAGAGCGTGTTGGATATATCATACACGAATATTTACACATTCGAAAGCTGTGTTCAAAGTGGTTGCCGCGTTTGCTCATAGTCGACCAAAAACAACAACGTGTTGATGATTCAGAGGAGTGTTTAAAGCTGTTCAACCGCAATAAAGCCGAATTTTTGCATCGGTATGTGACAATGGATGAAACTTGGCTCCATTACTTCACACCAGAGTCAAATCGGCAGTCAGCTGAGTGGCGAGCAGGCGACGAACCTCGTCCTCGGCTGGTAAGGTTATGGCATCCGTATTTTGGGTTGCACATGGAATAATTTTCATCGAATATCTCCAAAAGGGGCAGACTATCAACAGCGACTATTACATTGCGTTGTTGAAGCGTTTGAAGGAAATTGCAGAAAAATGGCCGCATTTGAAGAAAAAAAAAGCGCTGTTTCATCAAGACAATGCACCGTGTCACAAGTCGATGAAAACGATGGCAAAATTGAAAGAATTCGGTTAGGAATTGCTTCTCCACCCACCGTATTCTCCAGATTTGGCCCCCAGCGACTATTTCCTGTTCGCAGACCTCAAAGGAATGCTCGCCGGAAAGAGATTTAAAACCGATGAAGAAGTAATCGCCGAAACAGAGGTCTATTTTAAGGCTAGATTGAAATCGTACTACAAAACTGGTATCGAAAGATTGAAAAATCGTTTCAATCAATGTATCGCCCTCAAAGGTAACTATATTGATAAATAAAGTTGAATTTTGCAAAAACTTTGTGTTTTACTATAAAACGGACTTTTCAGCCCATTTAGTTAATCACGTTTTTTCTTAACATGAATTTTCCAGCGCATCTTTGCGTCCAAGGTCAATCCTAAGTATTTAGCTGATTTCGAATGCAGAAATACTTTATTATTTATGTACACAGGTATGTGTTGTACGTTTTTATTTGTAAAGTTAACATGAACCGACTTCAGTTCATTTAATTTTATTTGCCATTTGTTGGTCCAATTAGATAAGTATATCATTTACTGTCCTTTGCAGTTTTTCTGTAACTTCCTGTAAGGTTTTTCCTACTGCAAGTACAGCAGTATCGTCTGTAAAAGTGGCAACAGTAGTTTCGTCATTTTGTGGTTGGTCGTTCGTGTATAGGAGGAACTGTACGGGTCCCAACACACCACCTTGCGTTACTCCAGCTTTGATATGTTTCAATGCGGAGCACTCATCTTCTTGCTTAATTCTAAATAATCGCTTCATTATATGAGACTCAGTATTTCATAGTACTGTTTTGGAAGATATTTTTGTAGCTTCCGGACTAATCCTTTGTTCCAGACTTTATCAAAAGCCTGTGTTACATCAAGGAAGATGGTAGAGCATATTTCTTTTTCTTCTACAGCTTTTTCTACTATATCAGTTATTCTCTGGATCTGAATAGTTGAATATTTATTTCTGAATCTAAACTGATGGTCTGGGATCAGTGTCTTATTTCTAAAATCGGATGGAGTCGTTTTAGAAGGATTTTTTTCGAATAGCTTAGACAGAATTGGCAGCATTGATATCTATCGGCCGATAAGACGTTCCTTCACTGGACAATTTGCCCGGCTTAGGTACCATAATAACTCCCGTGACATTCCACATACGTGGAACATACCTTAGTCTGAACGCTGCATTTGTTATCTGTTCTATTTTTTTTTCATACCTTTTTTAGGCAGTTTTTTCAGAATTTCACCCATTACTAGATCAAATTCCGAGGCTTCTTGCGTTGATCTTTTCTTTTATTTCTTTGGCTACTTCCCTAGAGGTTACTGTTGGAATCGGTCTCTCGTTTTCGCACATTTCTTCCGTTTGTTGAGAACTATCATTATCGTCGTATGGCTTAAAGATATTTTCAAGATGTTCCGCAAATAGACCCGCCTTTTTTTTGTTTGTTTGAGTCCAGTTACCCCTGCTGTTTTTCACTGGCGGAATGTATGCCGTTGGTCTTTTCATTTTTTTTGTAGCCTTCCACAGTGAGTATTCTGTACTCACATGAAAACATGATTCAGCTTGATCCTCATTTTCAAAGCAAAATTTTGTTCTCCGATGAGGTCCATTTTTGGTTAAATAGATATGTATAATAAACAAGCAAAATTGCCGAATTTGGAGTTTACAACCATTAAAACTCACTGTCTGGTGTGCTTTATGTGCCGGTGGAATCATCGGCCCATGAGTTACCGTCAGAATGTTACCGTCAATGGGGAGCGCTATAGAAACATGATTTATGACTTCTTCGCTCCTTATTGAATGCCATTCAACGGATTGACGTGACAGAGCTTTGGTTTCAATAAGATGTTGCAGCATCCCACACGGACTACGACACCATCAATTTATTGCGGGAAACATTTGTTGAGCGTATAATTTCGCGTAATGGACCTGTGAATTGGCCCCCACGATCTTGTGATCTCACACCGTTAGATTATTTTCTTTGGGGGTATGTGAAGTCACTAGTCTATGCCAATAAACCAGACACGTTGGATGATTTGGAAGTCAACATTCGCCGTGTTACTGCTGATATACGGCCCCAGTTGCTCGATAAGGTTGTCGAAAATTGGACTTCACTATTGTGCTTCACTCGAGCTAGCTAGCATATGCCACCAGCGTGTAAATCATAAAGAACAGTGCGCCAGTGCACTTCTGTGGATGTAACTGAGTCCCATGAGACTATTTTGTATTTTTGCTTGTTCACACATCGATTGAGTAAAAATGTGAGCCTCGTCCTAAATGAGATTTCTCAACAAAAATAGAGTTCGCATTCAAGTTGCTCTATAAATCATGATCCCGTGGCTTTAGTTCCTGTACTGGTTAGATGCTATACGGGTGTAGACCGAGACCTTTTCGTAAAATGTTGCAAATAGTGGAGGGCATAAGCCAATTTGGTCGATTGTTATGACATTTAATTATGTAGTATTTATACGTTTCACTGTTTAAAATGACAGCACGGTGTAAGATGTATCCACATTGAACTATGCATTTACCTGGTAAACTTTTAATATTTTGCAGCCATAATCATAGTTATGCAGTAAACAGTGGAGACGTTTAAGTATAGACTGTAGATCACCTTAGCACTTTAACTTTCCGGTGTTTACATTATAAATCTTTTCAATATATTACTTGATATCAACTGTAAGGGTTAAATGAAAAATGTCAGACAGGCCCTTAATAAATACTGGAAATCGCTTGTTTGATTTTTCTGTTTCCTCGAATGGCATAATTTTTGATTAGATTCTGACGGTGAACTTCTGTGGTTCAGGGATAGCAAATCTTTTTAATTTGAGTTACAATTCGGGAGTCAGTTGATAACTTCATTTGGCAGGAGCCGAAGAAAAGGTAGCTCACGAGAAGAAAAAAGGACCACTACAAGCTTCCACTGTGTAACTGGAATCACTAAGTTAAGGTTTACTTTAACTGGATAAACTTTCTGTTTGAGGCAGACACATTTGACAGGCAGAGCCACCAAGTATGCTTAGCAGAATAAAGATTAACTAAACTATGTATATCGTGCTCTATTTAGTTTTCGATTGTTATACTCGTAGATCAAAAATAATGCTGCGTGCTTTGTCAATTTTAGGTTTTTTCTTTCAATTCAAAGTAAAGTATTGAAATCGAAAAAAAGTTAAATGATATGCAGAGGAAACCCCGGGACTATGTACCCTTAACACAGTAGGTAGCTTAGGCCTATTATGATTCCATCAACTTTAAGCTCACCCATGATGCCTGAAAATCTAATAAATTCGACTATGTCGTATCAGTAAGCTGGCAGTGACATCTTCTGCTTCACGGTATCGCTTACCTACAAGACATGGACGTGCTCTACTTAGCCGGTTATAGCGGCAAAGGATATGCTTTGCGGTTCCTTCGTCCTCATTATACATGCGACAGTTGTATTCTTGTACTATTTCCATGGTCATAAGGTGTTTTTTGACTCTGCAGTGACCCATTAGAATCAGGTTACTGAGTGTATCTGATGCCTAGAAAGCGGTCGAAGTTCTTTTGTTCTTCTGAGAGAAGAGGTTGGTTAAAAATTTAAGCTTGCTTGTCACCTTCAGTTTCCGTTCAGTAATGGAATGCATGTATTTTTAGCCAGTTATTTATATAGATAGTTTTTTAGAGGTAATTGGTAAGCCGCAGAATGGTTGTGGCAACATGTGCCTATCACAGCAAGTAGAGCAGCTTTGCTGTCAGAAAGAATATAGATGTTCTTGTTGGTGGCAAATCTGTTGAAGTTTTCCCGAATAGAGAGCTCTATTGCATATATCTAAGCTTGAAATATAGAGATGCTACTGTCCATACTTGCGTACAGTGAGGTATCTGTAGTTTCTCCGTATATGCGTGTTCCAAATTCTTAGTCTGTTTTGGATCAGGGGTTTATTCTTTTCCCAGTTTTGTCGATTGGGGAATGTAACCTTGAAGTTGTGGTTGAAGTTGCACTTTTTCAGACAGCTGTCTTTAAGAGTAAGTAATTTGAGGTGGCACATTCTAGTGGTACCGGAACCTACCATGACTCCGTGACTTGTAATATGTGTGGCTTGAGGGTGTGTTATTGAGGATGTGAGACCGTCGGTGTATGGTGATATCTGGGGGGGTTATGTTTAGTATGTCTTTTGTTCTATTCTTATTATAGGTCGGCCATATCATCCATGATATGGATGTCTGTAAGAATAATTCCTAACAGGTAATTTCTCCTGAGTTCAAGTAAAAACTCTAGGTGAACTATTTTGGAGTGACTCTCATCCACTGTGATAAGCATGTAGGCGTTTGCGAAAGGTTCTTTCTCTATGAGCCGATGGAAGAGGTAGGAAGTTCAACAGAACCCTGTTTTTACCCAGCAGACTTTTGCTGGTCCATAGTGAGATCCTGGCTTTTTCTAGGTTTTTTTTTTATATGTTTGTTCCAAGTGTGTTTTTGATCCAGGGCAACCCCTCGGTTACTTGAAAACCTTATGGTTTCACCAAAAAGTGTTGGATCTTAAGGTTTGTATAATTTTCTTCTCTCAGTGAAATCAACTATGGTGCTCTTGTTGGGTTTCAGGTTAAGCCCAACTTTCTTGCACCAGTCAGCGATGAGTTCGAGTGCGCTCTGGAGGGGTTCACGATGTCATCAGTGTAACATCGGACATAGAAACCGTCGTTGCTGAGTATATTTAGCAGTTCATTTACAACAATAGACCATAGCAGGGGAGACAACACTACCCTGGGAGCACCCTTTCGCACCAGTGACGCTGATTTTCTCACTGCCTAATATAGCGTTGATATTTCTTCCTCAAACCCCAGCTTCGATAAGGTCGGTCTCTCAGCGAAAGCCCCATCTATACCCAATCTGTAAATTATCGCTAGGGGCAAGTCCGCAGATTACTTCTGTAAGAAAAAATCAGAATGATTTGTTGTACTGCTGTTCAATACTAAATGGGAGCAGCCCGCCGTACCTGTTGAAGACTACTTTTTGCTTTATACCGCAATGTCCGTGGTATAATATCGGATTACCATGACTACTGCCGTTTGGTGTCAATTTATGTAGGTAAACGCTTCCGGAACACATCTTGTACATGAGTACATATTTCCATAATGTAATAAGCCCTAAATATCAGGCGATTTTCACTCATCATCACTCCTATGAAGTGCTTTCGAAATTGTCAATTGTCATAAGCAATAACTTGCCTGACTGGAAGCTGAAGACCATGTGGTGGGCCATCATATGGGATGCGTCTAGTAAGCCATTTTGAATCAGTTTTCGTGGCCATAAAAAGACAAGCATGTATAAGTTAATAAAACCACAAATATTGATACCAAATAATAAGCCCGGCTTCTTATACAATTTTCGACTTTCAAGAATGTATTTCTAACTTCAAATTACTACAATACCTCGGTTGCTATTTGACAATGACCTTTTTCTCTATGAGCATATTGTTTCGAGAGAGGTTTGTGGAATGGCTTTTCAAACAATTCGGAACCAAGGCTTATTCGAAGTCAACCAAGCAGGCACTCCTACACCGGTTCTAGCATTTAACTATTTATATGTCACAAATCTGTTTCGATGTTGCACGGAATTTTGTCATTCCTGGCCTTAAAATCAAACTGAATGCGCAGAAACCTATAGACAGCGGACAACTTAATAAAAAAACCATTATCGTCCAAACCCTATTTGCGGCTGATGCTCTTATTCAGGTATATAAAAATATCCTTAGATTCTTTGGAAGAAAAGTTCTTTGCGAAAATGTAAGTATGGGGCTGTTTGTATTAATGGAGAAGAGAAAAGAGAAATTGTGGGGGAAGCTCTACTGACCTGTCATTCAAAACAAGTTACATCAGAGTTTGAGAACTTAATATTTTTCATAATCTGTTCGGAACTTAATTAATTGTTTAGTAATAATTTCGAAACTTACTGAACCGAACCGCCACGGAGTTTGGAAAGTCTGCAGTTGTGACAGGGACCCTTGTTCTCGACTCTATCCTTGGAGAGCATCACGGTTTTTCAAAAGATCAAAGAAGAGTGAATGACTCGTTTGCTGATGTTTTTCTTTCGAGGCTAGTGTGTTTTGGAACTTACTATAGATTAAGATTATATAGAACTGCTTAACTCGACATTCTAAATGTTTTGGATCTGATGCACTAATGGATAGTTTTGTGTTATTTACCTAGGCTGGGCTAAAATTCGGTTTGAAAATGGGCCTCAACTAATAAGCCTCTCGAGTTAGTAAAGCCTTTAGCTAATTGCCTCCAGTCCTGCACTCCAAATCGGTTGTGGTCCCCTTGTACATGTGCGCCCCACCTAAGGCGAGGCTTTTCCCTACTGCGTTGTCCTTAGATTCGTCGTTTCTGAGTGTCGAAGTATTGGTGTCCATTCACAGTATATCACAGGTGACTGATGCACAGTTTTCTGACTAGGTTGATACTACTCTACAGAACGTATAGTCCGTCGTTGAATCTCCTCCTCCAAAGCCCACCAAAGCAAACGGGTTCACGAGTCCAAGAATCCACGCTTCAGCGCTATAAAGTATGGCAAGGATGATCAAGGTCTTATATAGAGTCTAGTAAGTTTTTCGTGATAGGGTATTACTACTCAATTGACTTCTGAGCCCAAAGAAAAAGCGATTGGCAAAAGATCGTTCTGAAGTGTTTTAGGCAGTATTTATACTAGAGCCAAAGTAGATAAAGACCCTTACAACTCGCAATTAGAGCTGTCAAATGTGAAGTTCTGTCCAATTCGTCGATGTTTTGTGTCCCTTCTTGCTGACAACACATACTTGGTTTTGCCCTCATTCACCGCTTTGAGCTTTTGCAGCTTCCGCTTCAATATTAGCGAGCGCAACAGCGACAGAACGCTGAGTTCTGCCAATTATGGCAATATCATCAGCATATGCTAATAGTTACACAGACTTTTGAAGAATTATGCCTACGGTGTTTATTTGTCAGTTCTGCACAATTATTTCAAGCTTGATGTTAAAGAAGCCACATGAAGCCTTGTTTAAAATCTTTTTTGATATTAAAGGTCTCGGATAAGTCGTTACCGATATTGATGGAAGAGCAAGCGTTCTCAGTCATCATTTTGGACAAACGGACGGGCTTGATAGGACGTCAAAGCTAGACATGGCTTTATATAGATCGTCTCTGTAAATGCTGTCGTAAGCGACCTTAAAATCGATGGAAAGATGATGGGTATGGATTTGGGCTGCTTGAGTTTTTTCCAGGATCTGTGAGGTCGATTTTGGACTTTTCTAGTCTGAAACCGCGTTGATAGGCGAAATTCAGATTGTCGACGAAAGGTTTTAGACCTTCACAGAATGTGGCAAATCTTATACGAAATATTGATGAGACTTTTGCCTCTATAGTTGCCGCTGTTGAGGAGTCTCTTTTTTTGTGTATTAGGTAAACGATGCTGTGATTCCATTTATCAGGGATACACTCCTCTGATCTGAGAAATGAAAATGTTGTATGTTATCTACAAAGTCGTTTTCAGGAGCTTTGAATACCTCGGCCAGTAAGCCGTCGGGTTGAGCTGCTTGTTGGATTCCATCTTAGATATTGCTATCCTTACCTCGTTTTGGTCAGGTGGAAAAAAGATTTGCCAATCATCGTCTAAGTTAGATGGTCTATTCTGATGGTGGGATACTGGGTTGAGATTGCATGATACGCGTTCGGCAAAGGTTCTGGCGGTCCCTTGCGATTGCAGTTTTTCTTGGTTATATTATCTCACAGTAGTTCTTCTTTGTTGTAGCGATGGAAGTTCCGCGTTCGTATCTTAGCTGCAACAAGGTAGTAATCCGGGTCGTTGTTCACTTCACTGGAAGCATGTCTTAAGGATTGAAACGAATAAAATCTGTTAATTTTAATACGGGTTATACTTCCAATGTGTAAAAATTGCAATCCCATTTTGTACCCAAATTAGCCTGTATATTCTCTAGTCTCAGTTTGTTATTGGATTCTGTTATTAAACGATATTTGGAGACGTTGAAAGTTAAGCGAAAACAGAAAAGTGGAGCTAAAAGTGGAGCACATGATACAAATTTGGACAGCAAAATAGTGGGTACCATCGTAAAAAACCGGACTATGTCATCCAGAGATGTTGCTCGGAAATGTAATACCAACCAAACAATGGTACAAAGATCTAAAAAACGTAACGGTCTAAAAACACGAAAAAAACAAAAAATACCAAAAGTTACTAAAAAAAAGTCATAAAAACACGAGCCCGAAAGCTATACGAGTTGATCGGCAACAAGAAAGCCTGCTTGGTTTTGGATGACGAAACTTATGTCAAAGCCGACTTTACTACTCTTCCAGGTGCGCAGTTTTACAACTCGTTTGAGGCTGAGATTCTTCCGCAATCAACAACATCGATTGGGATGGAAAAATTCGGGTCAAAATATCTCGTTTGGCAGGCCACTTGCCAATGTGGACACAGAAGCTCATCGTTTAATGCAACGGGAACAATTAACGGAGAAGTGTACATTAACGAGTGCCTAAAAAAACGGTTGATTCCTTTCTTAAAGAAACACGAGGGTTCCACATTATTTTGGACAGATTTAGCTTCAGCTCACTATTCTTATGCGACGTTGAGCTTTCTTGCTGCTAAAAATGTCGACTTCGTCCCAAAGGACATGAATCCACCCAATGTTCCACAGTGCAGTCCCATTGAAAGGTATTGGGCTTTGCTCAAAGCTAAACTGAGGAAAAGTGAGCAGTGTGCAAAGGACGTAAAAGATTTTAGTGCTAAATGGAAAAGAGCGTCCAAAAAGATCACGGATGTAACTGTCACCAACCTTATGAACCCAAATAATTTTTTTTATTTCTTGCAATTGTGAATGAAGTTTTTTTTTACTTTGAAGTTTCCAAATTTTATTCGTTTCAGTCCTTACGCCGATCGCAATACGTTCAGTTTGACTTAGCATTCTTGATACGGAGATTGCCATGTACCCTTGTGTATATTGGGGAGAGGAAATCGTCTACTTGCAATAGTCGTATTTCGTCCCATTGCAAGATTAATAAGACTAAGCATGTAGGCTATACTTGTCAACTTTCCTGCCAAAGATGTCAACCTTTGTTGTTTTAACGTCATAATTAAGACATTCTAAGGTTGTGAGCCCTATGCCGGTATAGACCAGTATAATGGTACTGGCCGGGTACGCCCTTGCCATTTTAGCCCGGATGAATAAGATTTTACTCATTTAGATATCGGGGAGTTAAGGCAAGCACTACGCCACGAACTTCGTTGTTGTGCTGCTGGTACAGTCCGAGTTATAAGACAATCAGAAGTTTTCCGATCAATCGCCGAGCAGTTCCCTGTATAGTTTGGGGTTGGCTATTATTAAAAATGGCAGCATTGAACCTATCACCATTATTTAGGCAAGCTTTCATATATTTGGAAACTTTAACTTAAAAATATTGACAGAATCTGGAATTCTATGTAATATTGATATACGAATATATGATTCAGAATATTAGCGACACAAAACGGTTGACTTCGCCTTAGATAACGCGCACTGTAAAGGGGTCCTCAACCTTTCAAAACACAGCCGTGTTTCTGTCTTATCTTTTGCGGTTAAGAACATCTTAAAACCATAGGGATACGAAGAATTGAGTCGAAATCAGAAATATTTATTCATTATGAAGAATGGGTCTTCATAATGTTTTAAATATAATTAAATAAAATTATATTTTAAATAAAACTCCAGCCATGTAGCGCATCTCATCTGTCCAATTATGGACATTTTTTTTTTTGAGTGAATGGGTTGAAAATCGTGAATAGTGGTCACAAAACTGGCTTAAAAGCTGACAACAGACGCTGATTTATCCAATGCCAATGCGATAAGTTCTCTCTGCGTTTCAGAAATAAGCAGGATTTCCGTGGTGTAGGAAGTTTTTGGAACTTTATGGCGAGCATTTTGGACTGAATTTTGAATCGGGAAGCAGAAGTTCATACAATAGAATTAAAGGGAGAAAACCCCAAAGAAGTCAGACCATTTACAGGAAAAATCATAACCATGGTGTTTTGGGACTTGTTTATGTTAATGAGTATCATAATACGATCCCACTTTGCACAATTTAAGGAAAGCAATCAAATAATATACGACTTAAATTAAGTGATAGATGTAGCTAAGTGTGCCTGCATAGGGCCAGTAAGTTAAATTAAGATTGTTAAGTTATTTAAGCTAATTTTTAGTATTAATAAAAATGCGTTGGAAATAAAATGAATAATACAATTAAAGAAAAAAGGCGAGCGAAATTGCTTTGCCACGACAATGACCGGCGCGTGTTGCCGAATGTGGCTGTGTGAGAATGTGGCTCCGATGAAATTATGTACGTATCCACCCTGTAGTTCGGACCTGACTCTACCTACTTCTTAACTTTAAAAACGATGTTCGTGAAAAATCCTCTGATGTAATTGAGATGAAGGGGGACTATATTGTAAAATAAAAAAAATCCGATACATTTCCGTGTTAGCGAATACTTTAAATAACTTGGTCTAGTTTCCGAAAGTGGTGGGAAGATGAATTTATCACGAATTAAGAGGACCGTATATAAAATGGCCTGCACGTCTCTCAAATCTTGTTTTGGCTTCACGTTTATGTATTGTATTGTGTACTGCGAGTAGAGTTGTAGATACTTAAAAGTAGTTACCGATGGGATCCAACAAATAATCAAGTTTGAAGACCTCTACACCTACGTGCTGAAAATTCATATTTCATCGTGTTCTAAACATACTGCGACAAAGAAATATCAAACACTCTTACAGAACTGTTAAGGTGCAAGATATTTACACATTCTTTCAAATGACGTTTTAAAATGTATTTGACACAGGGTGCGTTTTCTTTTTCAGGCCGATTTTGTTTGGCTGTCATTATAATTCGACTGCCAGTTGTTAGTTGGTTTTTTACGATCATGTAGACTATGTTATTCAAAGGAGATCTTGCACACCTGACTGAAATTGCGCGTTTTTTTTGTTAATCGTGTGCCAGTCCATTATTCAGCTTGCAATGAATAATTGCAAATATGCAAACACAGGGAGTCAAATTAATGTCAGAGCGACAACATACTCGTATCCATCGTACGCCAGAAAATATTGAGATAGTGAGGCTGAATGTTTTTTTTTGACATGCGAACAACTCTTGTATGTAGATGCCGTGAACAGAAATTGGAAATATTTCTTGTTTGGTTCGAATTTGTCTAAGCAGATTGGAGAAACAACTGTATGCAACTGACCATAAATGGTCGACAGTGGGGGCAGCTAACTCTGCTAATAAACAAAATAGCTCCCATTGCGGTACAGAAAACACTTGGGCCATATGTCTTTGTGCATGCCAGAGGCAGTGCTCTAAAAGTTACTGGTAATTGCTATCGTGACATGCTGAAACTCTTTCTTATCTCAAAATTGAATAAATTAGACCGCAGGATATGCAGTTCCAACAAGATCGTGTTGTTAGGATGAAAGTTTTGCAAGAAGCTTACAAATGAGCTAAAAAGATGTGGTATTGATTAGCCCTCTCGTTACTCTGATTTGACCGCTCCAATTCTGTTCTATTGGTGTACTTGAACTGAATGATTAACAACAGCAAACTAACTATATCCTGATTCGTGAGAATAACATTTATTTTATTTATTTATTATTTATTTATTATTTATTTAAGCATAGCTTACACAAAAAGAATTGCTTCTTGTATACAGCGTAAGGCGTAAGAAAGATTCGAGAGAGTATTTAAAAGTAAAAGTGTACAAGTATTATAAATCTAAGATGAAAGGAGATGAAGAAAATGAGTTTATTATTCACATGCTATCAGAACTCTATTGACGTGCGACTATATATCGTAGTCTATATGTATTTAAAGCTAATGTTCAGAGGGAGACTAGTATAATGAAAGGAATTTCAGGAGGGGTGTTATAAAAGTGCGGTGACTTGCGATACTTCATATTTCGGTTGGTAGAGAATTCTACTGACGTGTGGTATAAACAAAGAAAGTGCGTTCGGATGCCGAGCAGGAGTATCTTGGTTGGATAATCACATGCGAACGCTGCGAAACTGAAAAGTCCAATTTTCTATAGAGATAGTCTGATTGGCCAGTTCGCATGACTTGGTGAATGCAACACAAGGCTTTGAATTTCAAAAAGTTAACAAAGGAACAGCCGAAGATTTTTATTGAGTGTTGTGATACGTGGTCATAACGTCGAAGATTGTAAATGTATCTCGTAATGTTGTGAAATATAACATTTAAATTTCTTAACGACTTGGAGTCAGTGTTACAATAAATTTCGCAGCAGTACAGCAGAGTAGGTAAAAGAAGAGCTTTAGCCAGTAAAATTTTGGTTTTGATAGGGACGAAGTGTTTTGAGGCCCATAAAAAGCGAATGGTAGCATAAACTTTACAAATGTGGTCGGACCAGGTAAGCGTGTCATTAAAGATGATTCCAAGATTCCTTACTTTTTCAACGTAGGTGACCGCAGGGTACACCTAGTTTGATGTGCGGAAGCAGCGACCCCTCTAATTTGGTACGGTTTATGGCAATCGATTTACATTTAGCTGGATTCAGACTCAGATTATTACTCTGTGCCCACTGCTTTATACAATACAGATCGTTGTTCATTGCTTCTGATGCCTGGGAAAGTTCAGCTAGTGGGCTACTAATAAAGACCTGTACATCATCGGCGAACATGAGGACGGTGGAGTGTCTGATCGTTGATGTAGAGTACGAAAAAAAGAGGGCCTAAAACTGATCCCTGTGGTACACCACTGCACACTGGGAGAAGACCTGACGTCTTATCTCCAACAACCATTGATGTCTCCCTGTAAGGTATGATTGAAAAAGCTTGGTTGCAGTTGAAGAGAAGCGAAACAAGCTTTTTAGTATAGAACAGAGGATCGCATGATCGACTGAGTCAAAAGCCTTGGAGAAGTCGAGAAGTGTAAGCAAACTTACTTCTTTCTTAGCTCTGAACCCAGACTGAGCACTATTAAGTAGATTATTGACATCGAGAAACCTTTGTATCAGTCTTAAGATCGCTTTTTCAAAAACCTTTGAGAAAAAGGGTAGAATAGAAATTGGCCTAAAATCTACAGAACCACTGCCACCCTTCGGAATTGGAATAATCTTGGCTTTTTTCCAATCAACTGGGAACTCAGAGGTTGCTAAGATAGAGGTGTATAGATGTTTCAGGTAAGGCGAAATAAAGGGTAAAAGCAGTTTAACGAAACTAGGATCTATATTGTCCAAACCTATGGCATTTGATTTAACTAACAGTAATGCTGCAACAACATCAGTATCATCAAGCAAGGTAGGGCTGAAGGTTCTATCAGCTTTTTCGAGTGGATCAGGAAACAAATCAGCAGATACATATTTTGAACTAAATTTCTTAAGGTCTTCCAGACATTTTTCCCAGAACCCGTAGGGTTGTGATGGTTTGCGTAGTAACTTTGTTTAGCCAATCTAATTTTATACACAACTTTATTCCGAAGGGGGGAGGCGATTGCAAGCAGCTCAGGAATTCTACACCGCTTCCATCTGGAGTACGCTAAGTTTCTCTTGAGAATTAACTCAGTGATATCCCGATTAATCCATAAGGGAACTGTATGAGAAATTACCTTCTTACGTAATCCAACGTGAGCTTCGAATAACTGCCCGATATTGCTTGTTCTTAAGAAGATGAGGTTATGTTTAGAGAAGTCAGGTGCAAGAAGTTGATTATAAAGTAGCGCCTGTTCAGGATCATTAACAAAAAAATACCAAGTAATCTGCTAGAGCTACTGGTGAAATGAGTCGGTGCCGAGGAATTGACAGGGGATAAGCCTAAAGAGTTCATGGAGCCGATTATATGTAGCTGCTGAGGTGCAGTTGTGCAGGTGATTACAATTTCTGTCGCCGCAGAGTACGATCTGAGAGGTTATACAAGAATGCTGTTCTAGGCTAACAAGCAGTGGTGCAATATCGACATTTTTATGGGGTCTACATATACTCGTAGGCCGTGCAGATTAGTATTTGCGATGAACTGCAAGTAATCTTCACGAGAAGATATAGCAGGGGGCAGTCGAAGGGCGATTTATGAACGAGATCACATCTAATGCCACCTCTTAAATAAGGAAATTAGCAATATAATATGCTCCAAAGAGTGCTTGTATTTGGACCACGATCATATTTCATACATATTGCTGAAGACCATATAATCAATCAATAAAATAATTTTTCTCAACGCAGTCGGAAGGCTAACTTCAGTGAACCCTGTCTGGGTCCCAGGTCGCCGATGAACTTTTCATGCAAGGTTCTGCCTGCGTCCTCGGTTAAGGCTTCCATTGACGGTTGGGTTTCATATGAGCACAACTGAAGATGCCATAACTCCCCAGGATGCAGGCAAACCAAACGAATGCTTCCCGACTTCCCTAGGAAGTCAGCAACCTTTCTGCTGTCCCTCAGCAGGAAAGACTGCAGGTTGCTTATTGGCGGTGAGAGGGCGCTACACTTTTGCTAAGCACTTAAATATGCTAAGAATAAGTGTAAGACACAACAACCTGCGAAGCTCGCTGTGAAAGTGATGACAATGCAGCGGATCACTATCTCTGCGAATGTCCGGCTAACGGTCGTATCAGGCTGCAGGAGGCACCATATCACTGAAGCGCTTAACCATCTTTCATCGTAAGACTGAAATATTTCGTTAAAAGGAACTTACAAAGAGCACAATGGACTAGTTCTTTGTCTGAGTGCTCTGTTCCGACAGACAAACAAAAAGAGTCCGGCCGGGAACACAAAATGAATCCTGTACATCTATGGCTGTATTCATTATTACAATACAACTTGATGTTGAAGTGAAATTGGCTTGCATCGATGAAGCCACATAATAGACGAGGGAGGAATAGAATACTTTTTTTGTCTCAAATGCATCAGAAATGTAATGGATCATGAAACAAAGGGCATGGATTTCATTTCCTTTTAAACTTCAAGGCAGTAACACAAACCCGATACACCCCCTTGGTTTTTGGCTCGAAATTCTCGTTAAAAGCGTGAAAGCACAGAACAGAAAAAAATAGAAGAGATACTTGGATGTATCTCTATTTTTATACGGATATGCCTTGCACATACATATGTTTATGGTATACCTATGGATATGTCTCTAAAGTACTGGGGAATTTCAGAATACTCGTACCATGCATATGTCTGCTCTGCGTTGTGAAATGTTTTTTTTTTTCTGTTTCATATTCGGTCAGGATTTCCTGCTCTGAGTATGAAGCGTATTTTATACACGCGTATATTTATTTTTTTTGTTACCACCGCAACAGCATATTGATATTGAAATGTTCCAGCGGTAATGGTCCTTCAAACAGAATGCCATCTGAAGTCGGCTACCGATCCGCAGTTTACGTACATTTCCGCAATTTCTGTCGATTCGATGGAATTCGCATTCATGTTTTACGATCCGAGGAATGCGAGTTGATGTCGAGTTCTCCTTTTTCAAGATGAAGTGTGCGGTTGGTAAATGCTTTCCATTGGAAAAGCTGCAGTAAACGCGCGTCATCCAGAGCAGATGAAATTGAGAAATTGATGACAGAGTTTTTCTTCTAGCTTCATTTACATTGCAATGTCACTGGGAATGCCAATGGCATTATTCATGTAGCTCGGGAATATGTAGGTGTGTGTGGGAGTTTAATGGTTAAAAATTGCCAAGGATGTGAACAATTTTCCTTTTTTCTTTCTTTTTTTCCGAGTAGGAGTGCTGGTGGTCGCTTCACCTTCATTATATGTTTATGGAAAGCAATTAATTAAATGCGAATGGGATTTTGCGGAATGTACCTTGGTTGGGAATAAAATGAAAATAAATACATGCTCTTACGAAATTGCAATTCTCGGTTTTGGGCAATAAATTATTCACTTGGTGTTGCAGTCATATTATGGAAATGGGTTAAAATTCTTGAAGATTGCTTTGTGAGTGTTGGCTGGAATCGGCGTTTTTATCTTATAGTCATGCGAAGTATGTGAAGGCTAGTATTGAGCGGATGGAATACAGTATAAACTGAAATCGGAAATGTTGCCTGCACTGAGCTAAAATCTTATCTCAGCATGTAAACATTGTGAGGAGGATAGAAGATCTTAAGTCGTATTAAGTAGGCTTCATCTGAATGTACAGCTTTTGTGTAAAGAAGTTCTTATCAATGCTGATGAACATTGCAACTACACGCACTGAAGAAGTGTGATACACATTAAAGGTCTCAAACGTAGCTTCCTAAGTCCGAACAGTTATAATGTTCTCCTCGAGAATGTAGATATTACAGAAGTCTTTTATTTTGAATTTAGACATAATATCTTAGAAAGCTCATTCGAAAGGTGTAATTTTGTGGGCGTAGAATCTAAAACCGTCTTCTCCAAAATGTTGCTAGACATTCTGAGAAACAATAGATTTATAGGGACAAAAGTTAACTCTGACCATTCTGTGGTAAATGCTTTTTGGACATGCATTTGGACATGCTTTTGGAAATGGAACGACTGGCCTTGTCGGCATAGAAAATGTAGCAAGATGTAGCTTCGAAGCAAGATGAGATTGGTTGAAAGACGCCAGATTTTCTGCGCGTAGAAAAACTAACTTAGACATCAATCTTGATTATTTAGCGACTGCAGCGGGACACTTTAAGATATCTCCTTAATTTTTTGGATCACTTTTATACATGTCTTAGGGGTTTTCTTCTATCATTTTGATTGTGGATGAAGCAACCGACGTTAGTTTTGATGGTTTTGCATTGCACACGCGAGTTTTGAAAATACGCGGACAGATAAGTAATTTGGACAAGATGACATAACAAAATGTATTACGAAGACAACATTATTCAGAAGATAGAGTTAAAGTGAACGACCGCGCCAATTGGGGCCCATAGCGTACTATAGTGCGTTGCACAAATAAATTTACAGGAATATAAAACAACAAGTTAACGCAGGGCAATTCCATAAGCTGAAAGGTGAGAAGTAACAGTGACTTCACATATTCACTTGCGGACATTGCATTTCATCACCTAAAGTAAGTCGCAGTACTCGTCGCATGAAGCGTGTGATGGAAGTGAACAACCTCGTCTCACGGGTCAAACTAGGAAACTGCTGACAGAAAGGGGAACCGTGCATATGATGAGAAGAAGATGTAAAGTGGGATAAGTCAGATATCAGAAGAAGCCTTAACTGAATAAACTTTTATCTAAATTTAAATGCGCGTTTTTATTAAACGAAAGGTTGGTTGTATGCCACGGGCTCCGGTCTATAGATATTTTTTTAGATGTCGCGATGAGAACATCTTTAACTTAACATAAAATAAGTAACGAAAAAGCAATATCATCATAATAGCGAACAAAAATTATTCTTCTTTTTTTTTCTTAGGACACGCTGAATAACAGCAAAATTCAAGGGTGCAAATGTAAGTTTCCCTTATCTTTAATACCCACCTTTTCGATAGACTGTACATACTTGCAAATGGGCCTGGCATTGAATGCACAAGTTGTTTACATTGATCTGTTGTCATTTTGTCCCAATTTGGATTTATGCATTTCTTTAGTTCTTTGAGGTTTTGAGGTGCTTACTCGGTAATGCGTAGTTTGAGAAGTACAATTTTCTATTGGGGATAAGTCTGAACTTTGTGGTGGCCATTTCAAAATATTTATTCTTTCTTTGCGAATATATTCCAAAACCCTTTTGCCAGAATGTCCTGTTGGAAGACAAAATCGCTGCTTTTCTTCCGGAACTGTCTCCCTCTGGAGCCTTAAAGTCTGGTTGTGTACAGTTGTAAGGAAGAGCTTCACCTTTTTTTCTACAAAAATATACTGGTCCATGAAAATACTTCATTATGATCATGGTTTCATCCGCTCACAAGACTTTATACTAGAATGTGTGTTTCTTAAGTACTAGGTGGCGCAAAAGTCATCACTTTATCGGTAGATGGTATAATTTCATTTTTGCGAATGGCGGCAAATGTCAATTCTACTATTTAAGACAGGCATCGCTATACTCCTAAGGAACGCGGAATAATTCGTCGGTAGTGTTGGCTTAGCTTTCTTGGTCATCCGACACCAACTGTGCAAACGCTACGACATTTAGCCGCTCGCCTAGAAGAGTATGGGACAACACGAGATGCTGCCAGATCTGGCCGGCCCTGGAGCATCCTTTCTGCTGAGAATATTTCTGCTGTGGTTGAAGATGTCGCAGAAGACTAGGTAATATCGACTAGACGACTTGCCACACAATTGGGCATCAATCGGCGGTCCTTAAGATGTTCCCTTACAAAGTACAGACAGTGCACCGGCTGATAGCTGTTGACCGCCAAGCGCGTGTAACCTACCCTCAAGCCATCCTGAATCTCGACCACAACCTAAAAACCATTACACCAGCTCAAAGTTACTGCATAGTGTGCTGTTTACGCTGGAGGCGTCATTGGGCCTTATCTTTTCGAAAACGCCGCAGGCCAAACGACTACTGTGGATGGCAAGCGCTACAGAGCCATGTTCAATTACTTTCTCTTTCCTCAATTGGATGATGTTCCAACAGGGTGGAGCAACGGCGCATATTGCACGAGCTACAACCGAAATTCTGAGGGCTGCATTTCCAAGTCGCCTAATTTCGCGTTTTGGCGATTTGCACTGGCCGGCAAGATCGCCTGATTTAACCGTTCTGGAGTTCTTTTGTGGGGTTTTTTGAAGCCACGAGTCTATGTCAACAAGCGTCAGACTCTCGAAGCTTTCAAAGAGAATATCCGTCAAAACTGCGAGGACTATCGTCGGAAGTTCTGGCAAGAGTGATGCAAAATGCTACAAATCGGACCTGAATGGTAGTCAATTCTGGCGGCGGCCACTTAGCCGATACCATTTTCTGGACTTAATGAAAAGAATTCAAGACATCAGGTAAATACAATCCAAAAGCAGAACCAAAGTTTATCATTCATAAAAAAAGTTAAAGCCAAAGAACTTCGGGTGCGAAATTTGTGACACCTTGTACATGGTCTTCATAAAATTTCATCGGTTTTTACATATTTGCCTTGCTAACATAAGAATTGTTCGAGCAACGTACCCATGTTTTCCAGTTTCATGTTGCCCTCTGCGTATTGTGTACGTGGATCGAGCATCGCGACCTTCGTCTAGGAGCTGTGCTCTAATTTTTGGCACTGACATGAGTGGCTTATTGTCTGCTATGGTCTATTTACTTGTCACTCATGGCCGCCCGACCCGTTTTATGGCTTTGAACGGCATTTGCAGTAGGTGTGTGTGCGATTTTTTAAAAATCTTTGCAATGCACCAGTTGGACTCACTTTTTTTATGTATTTCAATTATGCCCTTCAGTTGCTTGCATTTTTCCATTATGGTGAGTAAAAAAGTAGTTTTAGATACACAGAAGTTTTTCATTCATTCAACCTTCCTATAGCGTTTCGGGTCTTTTTCCCCACTTTCCATGCGCTACAATTAGTATCCCATTTAATTGAGAAAGAAATATGAGCATTATACCAATCAACTTTTCACTGCTGTAAGCCCTTAGGAGCCAATATATGTATGTTGATTGCTAGTAGAATTTTATTTTTAACTAGCATAAACCACTAGTGAACGGGCTAGTAGTGGCTTCTGAGATGAAATATCAGTCTTCTGTTTCAAAAGACCTCCTATTGTGGTATAGCTAGCAGAGAAAGGCTAGATAAAGTTCCTAAATATTCGAACCGACCCCTGTGACAAGCAAATTTCTGCCTTAAAAAAAGCGTTCATATATAGGATGACCAGATAAGAACGATGGGGAAAAAAAATTAAAGCAGCAACTGTGTGGGATATAATACTGGTTCTGCCTTTATTCTCATCTATGTTCATGCCATTATGTGTGTAATAGCACATCATTCAAATAGCCGCCTCGGCTTTGCTGGCAATGCTTCAAGCGGTCGGTCCAATTTTTGATGACTCGGCCATATATGTGCGGTGTTATTCCGGCAATAGCGAGTTGAATGTTGGCCTCGAGTTCGTCCAAAGTGGTTGGCTTATTAGCTTGTAAGGACTTGAAGTAGCCCTAGAGAAAACAATCTGGTGGTGTCAAATCGCATGATCGTCGCTTGTATGGCATGTAGCATCGTCTTGTTGTCAAGCTCTGACCACAGAAAGTCGACTAACATCGCTATATACTTGAGATCATTGGCGGTAACGGTGTCTCCTTTCTTATTTCGAAAGAAATAAGACCCGATGATGCCGCCATGCCATAAGTCCCACCAAACAATCAATCTTTGTGTATGCATTGATGCTAGGCTGAACACTTGTGGATTGCGTTAGCTCCAATAAAGTCAATTTTGCTTGTTGACATAGCCGCTGAGCCAAAAATGGGCCGACCAACATTTCCAGCCCTCACGGCGTTGTCTATGGCCATGCGGTTTCAATTCTTGCATCAGCACAATCTTATACGGATGTAGGCCCAAATCCAACCGCAAAATAAGCTGTATTGACTTTCTGGCAATGCCCATTTCTGCTGATCGACGCCGAATCGTCAATTCTATGTCTTCTTCGATACTGGCCGCTACGGTGGCTATGTTTTCTTCATTTCGCACCAATCTCTGTGTGGTTAGTGGCTTATGATCCAAATGAGTGTACTTACGCTCAAACTTTTCCACGGTGCAACGAATTGCCTGCACACTGAAGCCGTGATGACGACCGACCTCACGACGAAATTCACGTTGCGTATTTGCAACTGAGCCAGAATTTCGATATTTTTTAATAATGCGGGTTCAGCAAGCGTAAAATGATGCATAATGAAATGGCAAACCTTACTGAATATTTTGATAGCTGGATATTATTGGTAACTTTTGGAAAAAAATATCATTGCTGTCTGCTCACCCAGTATATTATAATCGAGCTTCAAGCAGGGGCGTTAAGTCTGAAATTAAAGGCTCGGTTTACGAGGCAAACATGCTCTTCTTTATATTTTCGACATCACTATAGCTGATAGCCAACTTTTCGGCACAAAAAAAAAATGGATTGGATGTGATACAAGTGGAAGCACACTATACATATAATTAACTAAGCCGCATACAGTCCGATAGTATGATATTTCCACAGAAATATCCGATCGCCCGAAAACGCCAGAATCTTTGCCGAACACGTATAACGAAATATGGTATACCATATGTATTAACAACTCCTATGACGCCAACATCAAACCGAAAACAAAAGATGTCACAGCGATTGTGCTGTGTTTTACCCGACCACCACCAATAAATCACTAGTTAGATGAAAAAAGCACATACAGCTAAACAGGCGCTGGAAAGAAGGACGATAACCGCACGAGAGCAGTACGCGTAAAATGACGCGAAGAACATCGGCATCGACATCGCACAAGAAGTGCGCGATCAAAGGTATTGAGAATTTGTACTCCAAGAATAACGTACGTAAGTCTTACAAAGAAGTAAAACGAAAATGTCGAGGATAGAAGACCCGTAAGGAAACAAGTACGGATGAAGATGCCAACCTTGTAGTGGATTCACTGTCAGGAATATTGGAAAATTTCTTCTACGGACTGTGTAACGGCGACGAAGGCTAACATCCCGCTGGCAGGCAGAATATACCTTTCAGCTTAGACGATGATAGCCAAAACTTCCATCCACCTGACCAAAACGAAGGAAGGATTTAGATATCTAAGCTAAATTCCAATGAAACTGCTGGACTTAACTGCTTACTCGCCCAGATATTCATAGTTGCTGAACGTAGCTTTGTGGTGGGTATACACAAAATTATTTCTCAGATCTAGCCTGATGAATTGATACAAAGCATCACTTGCCCAATCCACAAAAAATGAGACCCCCTCAACTATAGATCGCATACAAAATCTTATCAGCCATATTGTGTAATGGTCAAAACCCTTCGCCAAGAACTTGAATGGCCCCTATCAGTGCGGTTTCAGACAAGAAAAGTCCACAATCGACCAAATCTTCACACTCCGGCAAATCCTGGAAAAAAACTCAAAAAGTCCATATCTATACTCACCATCTTTTCGATTTTAAGGCCTCATATGACAGCATTTATAGAGACGAGCTACATATGTACATATTTATTATAGCCATATCTAGTTTTAGCATCGCTGCCAAATTCGTCCGTGTACCCAGAATGACGATGGAGAACGCTCAGCAATATTCGCAGCGGAATCCAAAAGAGGGTAACATTTCAACTTTGATTACGAGTATCGCTTTCTTTCAGTGCATCTTAGGATTTTTCGTATAGCAATGCATTTGTGAATTATTTAAATAAAATAGTTTCGAGAAAACTCTTGTACACATTATGGAGTTGAAAATCTTTAAACCTTCATTCTTTATCGGAAAACTCTTTTAGCAATTGTGTTTACTGCTGGCATAATTTGCAGAACTAAGCGGGCTCTCACCGGTGCATTCTATTGAAACGGAAGCTGCCGAAATTGGTTTAGCGGTAAATGAGGGTAAAACCAAATATATGCTGTTAACAGACATCAACGAAATGGACATCACGTCACAGTCGACGGTTATAACTTCGAGGTAGTAAGGGATTTTGTCTACCTTGGCTCTGCTATGCAAACAACACCTTCGTAGAAATAAAACAAAGAAACACTCTTGCCCATCGCAAGAGTATACATATAAGACTTGATCATCCTCGTCCTACTTTATCGCGCTGAAGCTTGGACTCTATGGAAAGGGGGTGAAGTTATCCTCGAGTTTTTCAAGTAGTTTCCAGCTATTCGTTCACTTTTGCGTTGACGGGCCTTAACGAACTATACAAACTGTAGTCGGAATACTGCGCATCAGTTGTTTTAGATGGGTAGGATAACCGCGAATGGACAGCATTGGTCCGGCCCGTATAGTCTTCAGATAGATAAACCAGTAGACGTGGCGAGCGTTAGTAAAAGTGGACCTTAACCGGCCTGGAGTGTGGACTTGGAGGGAGTTAGCTAAGGGTCGAGCGAACTGGAGAGACTTATTAATTCAGGCCCAAGTTCACCTTGAACTGTAGCGTAACCTAAGTAAGGAAGTAACTAAGTAAGTGAGTGGCCAATTAGCTTTCGTTATTCCTCAGCACATGGAAGTAATAATTACATTTATCAGATCTGTCAAAATTGAACGTTTATTTCAACATCTACAAAACATCCTAACCTAAGAAAGGCACAACTAAAGGGTGTTTTTTTTTAGAGTTATACAAGTTCAATATGAAATAAAATGCTTAAAGCTAATGTAATTGTTTTTAGTTTTATTTAATATAAATTGTATGCCATTAGTGCTTAAATATGACGTCCGGATATGCGCGCCGAGGCTGGCTCGAATGAAGCTAGTTTTCGACAACTTTAACGAGCAATTGGGGCCGTATATCAGCAATAACACGGCGAGTGATGACTTCCAAATCATCCAACGTCTCCGGCTTATCGGCATAGACTAGTGACTTCACATACCCCCAATGAAAGTAATCTAAAGGTGTGAGATCACAGGATCGTGGAGGCCAGTTCACAGATCCATTATGCGAAATTATGCACTCAGCAAATGTTTCCAGCAATAAATTGACGGTATCGCGCGCCGTGTGGCATGTTGCGCCATCTTGTTGAAACTAAAGCTCAAGTCAGAATCATGTTTCTATAGCGCTTTCCATTGATGGTAAAATTCTGGCCGGCACCGTCCTTAAAGAAGTATAGGCCGATGATCCCACCATAAAGCACACCAAACAGCGAGTTTTAATGGTCGTAAGGGCGTCCCGACAAAGGCTTCTGGGTTTTCTCCACTCCAAATTCGGCAATTTTGCTTGTTCACATATCAATGAGGATCAAGCTGAATCAAGTTTTCGGCCCATTCATTGAACCTACGATGCGTATAATAGTCACGCGGTTTCAACTTTTGCACAAGCTGGATCTTATAAGCTTTTAAGCTAAGATCTTTCTGAAAAATCTTCGACAAAGTTGATGGGCATAGCTCCAATTGCTGTTCACAATTGCGAATCGTCGCATTCGTATTCTCCTCAACACTACGCTCCACAACGGCAATAACTTCTTCTGTTCGCACTGTTTGTCATCTTTGGGGATGCGTATTAGCCACTAGAGTGTACGTGGTGCGAAAGCGATTCATCGTGTTCCGAATAACTTGCTCAGATGGACGATTATGCCGACCGTAAAATGGACGTAGCGCACTATAAGTTTGGCGAACCGAACCATGGTTTTCAAAATAAGTTTGCACAATTTGCACGAGTTGTTTTAGCGTTAATCTATTTATTGCAAAATGGCAAAACGTACTAACCACAAATCAACTCTCAACCGTCAATCTGTAGAAATAGTGTTGCCAGTTTATAAACCACACCTCTAAACAAAACACCCTTTACAAAGAAAGTCTTTGTGGATTTGATCTTGAATGACTTTTTTTTTTATAAACTAGAGCGCGAGTTACACAGATGCAAGTCAGCAAACTTACTGACGGCACATTTATGTTGCTTCGCAACGAATAACAAAAGTGTCAATTACATTCCGGTGTCAATGGTGCTGTCTGAAGGCCATCGGAAACGGAATGCGTTGACCATATCTATGTTTATGATATGACATGAAGTAATATGTTCAAATAAAGAAAATAAGCAGTCTTAACCGAGACGACACCAAAAGCAGTGAAGTTTCATTTCTCCATTCGGTAATAAATATAATTCGCGCTTAAAGGGTTAAGGTACCCTTAAATTATTTGCACACAACGTTGGCGAAGGAAATTAACGGAGGAAAGAAATATAGGTACCGATATACATATGCCTGAATATTTTATATGTCTGAATGTTATGATGACTAGGAAATAGAGAGCTCGGCAAGGGCATTCCATAAACGAGTTGTTCGGCTTAGGAACGAATCACGATATTTCAGAGTACGTCCGAAAGTGGTCTTGAGGGTATACTGATGAGCATTCATGGCGAGACCTGTATTACGGTTAAGGGTTTGAAGGGGCGGAATCCTACACTCAAGTGTAGGCGGGGACAAGGCACAATCTGGGATTGTTGAGCTAGCCGCAAAGTGTGCGGCAAGCAGATTGGCCTTGTCTAAAGAGCTGACAGCTGGAATGTCATGAATGAACAAATGGGCGTTCGGATGGAGGATGAGGCAGAATTTCTAATGTTTTTGACGAACGACCAACAATTTTTACTACCTTTGGGACATTGCAATATTTTTTGACTCAACATTTGGTCGTATTGAAATTTCACCCACTTGAGAAAGAAAAACTTCAAATGACTTCAATGAATGATATGACTTTGGATCACTGCAGTGAAGTCAATGAGATAGGAGTTCATCTTCTTTTACAATAGATAATTTAAAAAAATGAAAATTTCAAATAGTTGCATTCTTCCACAATTCTGGTGTGTGTTAGGTAATTTTTGGAGAAATACAATTTAGAAGTAGCACATGGATCACTGAACAACAAGCTGTCACGAAATTTGACACCGGATTCCGTCAAACTAAGATGTAACAGTAGAAATTACATTTCTGTTAAAGTAGAAACACGCTTTATTTAAAAGTGTCACATTAGAAACTATGGGTAGGGTATGTTAACTTTTCAAAGTCTGTGAATGCTGGGTTGCCTGAGCCGACGTCAAAATACTCATTTTCGTTCCAATATCCACTCCATTCAATGTGCTGGTAGTCCCTTCAACGCCAAATTAAGTCCTGCGTCATGCTTTCGCGGGATTAACGTTAGTCACGGAAAATATACTGCATTAAAAGGGTTCATAGATTTGTAATCTCAAAAATGTTCTGGTCGGACTTAATTATGTTTTATAATGAGATGCCATCTCAGTCGTAGTCATAGCCATTCGGCTTATACACACTTTAGGATTTGTGTTAATTGCTCAACTCAAAGACCGCTTACATCAAGCGGCTGGATTGAGAATATTCAATAAACCTGCAAAACACACTTAAATCCCAAATTGTTTTATTCGTTTTTCTAAAAGACCATTCAATCCAGCAAGTCAACGTCCCATAACAAATAAATTGTCACAAATGAATTCTATCAATCTTCGCAATTGCTCGGCCGGGAACAATTGCAAAGAAGATAAATCATCAATGAACATGTACAAACGGATAAGACGGAACTGAATGTCGTCCTCGTGTACAAATCCTCCTCGTCAAGTGGCAGTCATGATATCATTTTTTCTGTGTGCCTTTGTACTAGTATCATTGCTTCTGTGTGGCCGTCGCAAATAAAACTCAAGCTTTCACTGCATTGTCCTTCTAATAATCATATTTCTTCGTGTTGCCTAATGACTTGGAAAATATCTGATCGGCGCGTTGGATTGAAGATTAATTCATGAAATTCTTAGTCATCGTGGTGTGACGTAAATCATTTCATCATTGGATTTATAGACCCCACAACTTACAGTGTTAATTACGAATCGGGTAGGCGGGTTGGTCATAAAATAAAAACACATACAAGCACTTGTATCATTTCACATTGGATGAACTCGGGCTGGGTATGTGTGCTGCAATCCGAATGAATAAATCCTTCTATGACTTTTATGACCAAGATAAGTGTACGGAAGCTATATTTCCTTATGATTTCTGTGTTGTGGCAGATTGTGTAATGAGGATAAATACGAGTACGAGTACGAGTATGGGTATTTCTTATTAGTGTCCTTTAGCTCTTAGTATGACCATAATGCATTGCACATATTCGTAGAGATACATAAGAAAATCCTAATCTCACGCGCTTGTCATTAATTTTACCAAGCATTTTGTGCTTCGTACGAGTATATCACCACCGTACTATAACCATCATTATCACGGTTTCCGTCTTAGCAATTAGTAGGGCATTAATATCCTTCGGAACAGGCAGAACGTGCTCGACAATTAAGTAAATATTGGGTTACTTGAATAGCAACCCTAAGATGATGACGGTGGATATCCGAAAGATGAGCTTGTATCTTTTTCTTTTCTCATTTTTGTTTTTTTTTTGTTGGCAATAAACGTTGGATGGGTGCTATATTTTGGTGTGTTCATTTCCTTGCCCTTATTCATTCAAAAGGAATTTACGTATTTGCTGATGACACGGAAGCAAAACATTTCTCTTTGATAGATAAAAGATTTCTTTATTTTTTGATACCTTAGAGGGACTAGCTATCACAATGTAGCTGGTTCTGGATGCTATTGATTTTTTGTTTCTATCTGAGACACGTTAGATGAACCTTTCGTGTAGGTAAAGTAAAATATTTTTATAAAGGCAATTGAGTTGGTTGTGGGGCATATTCGGAAATTTTCCCTCAACTTGATTGCTTTGACGTGGTACGTTAGCATGAGTGGATGTTCCACATTAGAATTATAAAAATTTAACAGCACAGATGGACATTTAATACAAGTAGATTGTACTCGTATTTTAAAAACCATATGCAATCAACCGGAGGATATTGAATCTTTGCGAGTTTCTGTCAATTTGTCACATGTCAAATGTATTTTTAATGGACTTCTAAAAAGCAGAACATTTTCGAGCTATTGTTCACTGTTGCCTGCATACTAAAAAGCATTCTAAATTATTCAGGAGCTGCAAATATGTGTTCAGTTTACCAATGACGACTGAGTCAGATTTTCAATAAAATTCTCCTTCATTTTGGTTTGTTGACATGCATGACATGGTAATAAAAATGCAAAAATAGAAAACAAAGAATGCTTTGCGTTACATTTTAAAAATACTTCTCTGACAGATTGAATTACATGAAAGGTTCTGACTCACCAATTGAAGACGGATGGTGTTTATTTCGGCCGATGTTGTAGATAAAATATTAATATCGTTCTTACTGATTTAACTTATGGGAGGAAAATATCGTCGGTAGCAATTCTGATGGATACATGTACCATGCACGACATCTGCTCTGAAATTGCTCTCTCATGATCAACAAACTTGTAACTAAATAGATCAGGTAGAAGTCGATGCGAGCTTTTCAAGAAGATCAAATTGACTAGAGTGTCTTCGATGTCGCAGCTAAGGTACGAGTGCAGAAATAATGTGAAAACTTTGAGTTTAAGCAATTTCGTTACAGCAGAGTTCTTGTGACTTTTAAGGCCGAATTTAGTAGCTCTATGTGCCACATGTTACTCCAGTTTTCTTGATATTTAACGAAACTTTGCACTTTGGTACAATGGTTGGTTCGTTTTAAGCGGAAGACAGGAGTTGGGTTGGCGGATTCAGCAAAATGACAATGTGTATACCACCTTGATCAAAAATTTATTCAGAAAATTAAAAATACAAGTTTATTCATCTAAATCTATAATGTCCCCCGATAGGCTGCAACACACTTATACCAGCGCTTGATCCAGTCCTCGAAACATTTTTTATATTCGCTTTTCCGTATGTCCATCAGTGCTTCCTGCGATTTTTCCATTACTTCCTCTCGGCTGCTGAAACGGGTTCCCCGTAGTGGTTTTTTAACTCGATTGAACAGAAAGAAATCACAGGGAGCCAACGCAGGTGAATTCGGTGGCTGTTGGATGGTATTTGTTGCATTTTTCGTCAAAAAATTACGAATAATGATGGCACTGTGCGACGGTGCGTTATCATAGTGCAAAATCCACGAGTTTTCTGCCCACAATTCTGGTCTCTTTCGGCGAATTTCTTCACGCAAACGTCTCATAACGCCCGAATAATACTAGTACTCTTTGTTTACTGTCTGGCATTCTTGCAAAAGTTCATGATGCACTACAGCGTTGTAATCCATGAAAACCGTGAGCATTGCCTTCTTTTTGACTGAAAACGAAGTGGTTTTTCGCTGCTTTTGATGAATGTGGGATCGGATTGATAATCCGATAACAGGGCCGCAGAGATTTTTCATCAGCAAAACGGCAACTATTGATGATTTATGGCTTATGCTACAAGCTAATTTGGCAGCAGCTTACTATCCGCACGATTCGATGACCGTGGACGAACAACTTTTTTCCTTATCGAGGGCGGACACGTTTGACACAATACATTCCGTCTAAGCCAGCCAAGTACGGAATAAAAGTGTGGTAGTTGTGTGATTCGAAATCCTACTACCCCGCAAGGGTATGACTTATGGTGGAAAGATGCCGGAATCAGGAGCGCGAGTTCAATCAAGACCAAAATATCGTATGCCGATTAGCTGAAAAATACCTTGATACCGGCCGGGCAATATATGCCGACAATTTCTTCTCAACATTGGATTTGGCAGAAATATTTATAAGACGGAAAACTGCCTATGTTAGAACAATACGCCCAAACAACTCGTTCGTTCCACCCGAGATTTCAAGAAAACCCTCGCGTCCTGTTAGCACCTAATTGTTGAGATTCTTTGAGGGCAAAATTTAATTGTGCTTATAAGTATGTGCCTAAGAAAAACAAATCTGTGCTGCTGTTATCTACTATGCAATACACTTGTGATGTAGATAATGCAAAGGATAAGCGAAATGGGGTTATTATACTGGACTACAATACCCATAAATCTGGGGTGGATACCATGGATCAAATACTTGGTACCTACCACCTTGATCACAAAGTTCCCGGGCAAACCCACTGTGTGGCGCTCTCATTCTTCCGATTTGAGTTCTGTTTTTTTTTTTTTTTTTTTGTTAAGTTGGTAAATCTGTTGTTGACATTCCCCCTAAATCTTAGCATCATAGCTTGACATTTGCAAAAGTTACGTAGCCATTTTTTTCTGTGTGTGTTGGCGATTTTTTACAATTTTAGAAATGGATTTAAATTTGCAACAACGAACTTGTATTTTGCGTAAAAGATGGATTTAATGGTGCGCAAACGTTGGAAATGTTGGAAAAGTGTTTGGGCAACGATTCTCTAAAGAAAACGGTCGTTTACTAGTGGCACGAGCGGTTCAAAAGTGGTAGTGAGTTAATCGAAGATGATGAACGCAGTGGCAGACCATCGACATCGAAAACCGACGAAAATATTGATGAAGTAGAAGAAATGTTGGTCAATAAATTAACCATCAGAGAGATAGCGGAGGACTTGAACATTGCCTATCTATCCGTCCAAGACATTTTGGTTAATGCTTTGGGTTTCCGTCGTGTAGCAGCAAAGTTGGTGCCAAAAGACCTCAATTTCATGCAAAAAAGAGCCGTATTGACGTCGCAAAAGAGATGATTTGCGAAGCTGAACCCGTTCCCACATTCATCAAAAGCAGAAAAAAAACCACGTCGTTTTCAGTCAAAAAGAAGGCAATGCTCACGGTTTTCATGGATCACAACGGTGTAGTGCATCATGAATTTTTGCCAGAGGGCCAGACAGTAAACAAAGAGTATTATTTGGGCGTTATAAGACTTTTGCGTGAAGCAATTCGCCGAAAGAGACAAGAATTGTGGGCAAAAAACTCGTGAATTTTGCACCATGATAACGCACCGTCGCAGTGCCATCATTATTCGTAATTTTTTGACGAAAAATGCTACAAATACCATCAACAGCCACCGAATTCACCTGATTTGGCTCCCTGTGACTTCTTTCTGTTCAATCGAGTTAAAAAACCACTGCGGTGAACGCGTTCCAGCAGCCGAGAGGAAGTAATGGAAAAATCGCAGGAAGCACTGATGGACATACCGAAAACCGAATATAAAAAAATGTTTCGAGGATTGGATCAAGCTCTGGCATAATTGTGTTGCAGTCGATGGGGATTAACTTGAAGGGGACAATATAGATTTAGATGAATAAACTTGTATTTTCAATTTTCTGAATAAATTGATCAAGGTTCGACAAATCGTTGGCCGCTTGCAATGTTCTACAATATGATCGATATTGCTGCATTGGCCTCATTCATAATATACGATGAAATTAATCCAGAACAAACGACGATTGTTTTTGAAATTATTGACGAGACAATTGGCGATTTCAAATATTGAAGAATGTGCCACCAATCCACGAATAACGTGTTATATCAAAATTCGAAATGCTATAGAAGCACTTGATGTTGTGGTAAGTTGAAATAAAAGTCACGTTAAAAAATAATAATATTTTCTGTCTTTTCAGGTAGTAGCAACACCAGGACCTGCTCCTTCATTTACACCGGGTACAAATGTCGTGCAGAGTACAAACGACAGTGGAAAACCCGAACGCATTGTTGTAGCTGCAATAACATGGTTTGTGCTGAACACTCAGCACTTTTACGTCGGTGCCAAATCTGCACTGCTGCACTAGCTACACAGCCAACATAAATACTTAATAAATATATAAATTTATTACTTGACCTATAAATCTTTTGTTCATTTGTTATTACTTTTCTGTACAAAGTACATTTTCGGACTAAAAAGAAATATAACTTAATAGAAAGACCATCAGGAACAACCGCATAATGATAATGTCGTACATTTGTTGAAAAATTGTACACAAATGCTTGTAGGTCCCTATGGACCTTGTTGCTAATCTAACTATAACGCTATAGAAGCTGTCGCTGATCGGAGGGTTAATGTGAACAAATGATCTAATCGCCGTACATAGAATTCAAAATTTTCATTTAACACAAACGCTTCAACTGAGCCGATAAATGGTTTTAATTTGGCGCCATTTTCCTCGTCGCCAATGTAATGACTGAACAACCAACACTATTGACTTCTGATTAACGACTGTTTATTGAACAAAAAAAGCTTAGTCTACTATATATGGAGTATAACATTAAATAAGAGCTAAGAGAATTAGAGACAAGAAATACTAAATTTAATACACTAATACTAATTCAATCCATACATAACAACATTGAGCTTAAGAATTCATATTCCCCAAGAGTGTTTCGCATAAATTATGAATTGTTTAAAAAGTTTCTAGTCAGCTTTAACTTTAGGAACTCGTTGTTAACCGCTTTAAGTCAACGACTTATAAAACTGCTTATGGAAACAATGTGAGCAAATAAATCACCAACAACGAACTTTATAGCCGACGCACACATCTGTGATTTATTTCAATTTGTATCGACTTCATGTCGACCGCAAATCCTTCCTTGATTAATAACCTAACACGAGAGTAGAATGTGCCAACTTCTGGAGTATCTACAGTTTTCCATCAAAACTGCTGACTACATGGTTCTCTGATTACACGGAATATTCTTCATGTTCGCTCGTAGGCTCGTCATATAGGTGAAGTAATCAATCAAGATACTCACACACAATCACAAACAAGTTCATTCCGGCTGTGCGAAGATGTATAATTCAGATATCGTGGAACATGCCGAATTCCAACAATATCGCGATTTTCATGACAAATTCCAGCATTTCTAATGGTCTTATCATGATAAGAGAGTTCGGAATGAAATTTCATTTCTCATTCCGAATTCAGAATGAAGTTCGAATCCTCCATCCATTAATTTCGTCTATTTTCCAGTCGTACACAGATGACTTATTTCATGTGGATTCGTGGTCATGATAAACAGTCGTGGTACTATGTTTGAATAACTACGCCTCCTGATCAGAGTACCTAGACATATGTATGTGTGTGTAGGCAATCTTAGCTTTAAGGAAACAAACAGTCTCTGTGTATTCAAGGAATACTCGTTCGAACTGCTAGGAGAGTGTACCTATGTGTATATAACAAAAGTACTCGTCCACACAAACGAGCATAAGTTGGTATGCAAGCGTAAACATTCAAGTCACGAATGCCATTTACCTTTATCTCAAGGATACTGGTACAGTACCGGTAGCAAACCAAACCAAATTTTGTGGATAAACTTTTTTCTTTCTTTTTTTATTCCTTTTTTTGTTAAAATATTTGCTTTTGGTTAAGTTCTGAAGCTGAAAGTAAATTTAAGAACTTTTGTACTTTAGTGGTAACCCAAGTCGAAAGCAGATCTTGCAGCAAATGAAATTTACGAGTACCAGTATTCGTGTATTCTCTGTTGGGTGAATTCATCCGTATGTGGTTGTTCGAGCAACAGTGTATTGTATTTTTATTGGCAGAACTAAAACTCGAAAACACGAGTTGCAATACAAATACCTCAAAGGGATTTGAATACGAATGGACTGTTAACAAGTAGAAATGAAAACATGGTAAAAAGGGCTGTTAACTAAGTTCCAGAATCAACATAAGGTCCAGTGTTTGCCAATGATGAGATTTTTCAATTCGATGGAAACGATGGTGAAGATGGAGGATATGAGAAAGTTGATTTAACTTGGTCAATTAGAAAATCCTATACAAATACGTGCTTATAAATTTCTGGATATACGGGAAAGTTTGGAAACAATGCCGTCACTAACGACTAAAACGTGGCATACAAATTTTGATCACTTTAAGGCCGTGATGATGGAATTCGTTTAAGACGATTCTATAGGACGTTTGTATAAGTACTATTTGAAAAGTTTTAGAAATGTCCAAGACTTCTCCCACTGTTTCTTCCACAATTTTTAAATGACCAACAGTCTCAGATAATGTTGTAGTGTTGAAGACACCAACAAAGAAAACACGGACAGCAACTTTTTAATTTGGAGGTGGATTGTTCTGATTTGTTCAGATGACATGAAGCCGAATAATTACTGGAAGCACTGCAATCCTCACACCGCTTGCACTGAACACAGAACACCTATGGAATTTCAAATATTTATTTTATGAACAATGTCCAAAGGACTTTGTTATATCAAGTAAAGGAACTTTGGTAGCACACATTTTTGTGACACCTACACGAAACCATTTCTGGAAATAGAAATAGAATAATCGACGTTGAAGCGGAATATGTTTTCTACAACTCGACATTCACTAAAGAGACCGTTGCACGCACTAACCATCAAGTTGTGAATAACAAAAGGCACAGTAAAAGCATAACACCCACAACAATTTAAGTAAATGAAAGAATTTTCATTTCACCATATAACCTTGCTTAGCATCGTTCGTGTTTGTGTTTGTTTATTATACTGAATCCAGAACTCAGATACAATATAACAAATACTCCTATATGCAGTATGCGTGTATCAACGAACGTAAATAAAGGCCAGCTGTTTTAGAACTCAGTGAAACACAGAAAGATTCCCGTCCATACCTATTGGATTACTCAGAAATGAAAATGCGTAGATTCGAATGCGAGCGCTGTCCCAATCCGTAATTCAACTTCATGTGGCAAGAATTCTATTTCCGTGAGCAAATTATTCACTTCTGCTTTTGCAAAAGCCCCTACCTGAACACCAGTTCCACCTTTGACGAGTTTGATGCACTGCCAGGCACCATCCAATGAACTGTATCCTTGTAGCTTCATGCTGACATCATTATAATGGGTGATTTTAATATACACCCGTCTGGATGGCTTTGGCATTCTGGGCAGAGAAGAACCGAAGGATGGCGTGTTGAAATCTTTGCTGCCAGAGACTTAATATTTTTAACATCTTACACTGCAAATCATACCTTCGGTGTGCTCTCCATTCTAGTCTCGTCGGACCACTGTGTCATATTTGGCATATATTGGCCAAATACTTAGAGGAAGAGTTCCTGAAAAAAATCGTGCGGCAATATTACAAAACCACTTGGGGCAGAACTACTCATAATAGCTTCTTTATTATTTTAACTGGTCGTTATGTGTCCTCTATAACGAAGTGGATATCACTGCTATTATGGACACAATCACTACTCACCTTGGAATGAGATCCGACACCTCATTGGATAAAGAAGGTGCCGTACGACTTTGGCTGTTAAGAACCTACTAGGACTAAAAAAACACTATTCTTTACATCTCATAAAACTAAACCGATGGAGGACAAACGAGCTAGGAATCACTACAAAGCCATGGGAAGTAACAATATGACCAAAAACTGAGCAAAAAATTCTACACTACAGTACCCTTGGGATAGTACAATTTTTTAGTTCGTTAAAAACATTAACAACTTTGCCTCAACTTTTGTCCTGGCGGTAATTTACAATGCGATTCCAGCTGTCAGTTCTTTGGACAGGGCCAATTATTCCCTGTCCACTGACAAATTATGTTATGTCTACATACACTAGAGCGCGTTGAACATTCTATAGGACCAATCCACTTTCGCACTCATGTAGCAAGAGTACAAACGTTTTACCTACACCTCAGAAGCGGTGTTCTGCTACGCTGGTAAGTTTTTTCATCACTCGTACTTTTTAGAGCTCTTTTTCAAAATTTTTTTCTTACTAAAATTTCACAGCCTTTTGTGGAAAGAACACCTGCAGTTGTGGTCATAAGAAACTCAACTGTCAATGGAGGCCCTAACCATAGATATAGTCCAGTGCTGTTTCTTGTCCTGATAATTCGATTTGAGCCTTGCAGTAAGTGATCTTATTTCCCGTGGTCCTACTGTGTACTAGCTTTGCAATTTCGTTCTAGCTTGAAAGTGGTGAGTATGTTTGGAAAGGTTATAAGCGCAGATGCTTCGCCACAATTGCGAATTTTATCTTAAAAGACACCCTCGCCGCATCCTTGATCGATTTTGGAGCCATCCTTAAGTACCCGACGGCATTTATTTATATTTCTGAACACAAGACTAAATAATAATAAGCTTTCTGCTCACCAGCATTGCTTCAACCCAAACAACTAGTGATTTATCCATGATATCTTGTTTGGGAAAGTAACCCAAAAGTTATGCGCCTTCAGTTTTGGCCACTCGAAACGTTGTACCTTGGACAGAGAATGAAATTCAATCATGATCTCTCTTCAGTCATATGAAGAAAATTAAACTCATTAGTCTCAAATTCTAGCCTAGCGTGTAGTCATCTCTCCAATTTACTGTTCGGCAAGGACTTATTGTAGCATGTCAGTTTATCAGTGAAGATTCTCTTCTATGTTGCCAATATTTGGTCTATAGCTTTTTGTAGCATAATTTTGTATATTCCCTCGGTGGCAAACGAATTGAAGCCATGAAAAGCCTCGTCCGTTACCACATCTTATTATAAATACCAGCTATGGCGGATTGTGTTACTCAGCGCACTTATACCTTCTGTGATAGAAATTATTTGTAAGTCGGTTATAATCAGCTAGCCGAGAAAGTGAATCTCGAGCTTAAGAATGCTTTCGACTCAGTGTAGATGCCATCAAAGTACTTGGATGAAGCTAGCACGGATATTTAATTTCTAATAATTCGTTAGCATTGCTACTTCGGAAGATTAAAGGATAGCATATCCATTAAATTATGACGAATACCAATGAAATGCATAACATCCTCCCATTCGTTTGGCCTGCAAATAGTTCACATTGTAACTTCTTCTGAAAAGATGTGACTTTTTTAACTTTTCGAGCTACTAATTTTCTCTATACTATTTTCCCTCGCTGGCATAATATTTATTCCCTTTATGTTACCACAAATCATTAACAGGTTGAAGAATTGCACCAGTTTATTTTTCATTGTTCTACAGATAGAAAGTACCTACGTGTCATTGTTATTCATAAATCGAGGTCATACGTTTTCATAAAAGTGCAAGTCTATAAGTCAAATATCGTTTTAGGTAGAGATTCAGCGAATGGTAGACTGTAAGTATACGTCTTAATACACATCCGTGAGATACAGATCGGTAGGTACAGCACTCTACAGGTTAGTACTGCCAATAAAAAGATCTCTACAGCTAGTATTGTACCAGTACCAAAAAAGCCCAACTCAAAATTGGCTGCTGATTTTAAATACAATACTTATATCAGTATACATATTATATCTAAATTCCTTTAAAAGATACTATCTAATCAAATCCAAACATACATATACGGTGTTCCATTAAGACTGCCTATTTTAAATTTTTAAATTTTGTGCCATTTTTTTTCGTGTCGATCGTATAGCTTTGTTGTTTGACAGCTGTCATGTGTAAACATTGAGGTTTGGTCATGGAGAATTACACGGACGTATAACACACAGAAATTGTGAAAATTCAGTACCGAAATGGTGAGAGTTCTACAGAGACGGCTCGAAAATGCAGCGGATTTTTCAGCCACCATAATGCACCTTCTCGTCGTACAACATGGCATGTCTCACCGATAAGTGAAACCAAAGCAAACATCAGAAATATTTTACCCCCTCTAATCTGGCCACAATATATAAGGCTTTCATCCACCCAAATTTGTAGTACAATGCCCACATCTGGTCAAGTGCTCCTAAAACATCTCTGCACCTGCTAGATAGGATTGAAAACCGTGCGATAAAACTCATAGGTGATACTAATATTAGTAACAATTGACAATCAATTCACACCCTAAAATACCGACGTAATGTATCCTGTTTCACTTTGTTTTATCGCTGGAAACCCATCAGTGTTCCATTGAAATCGCCAGTAGCATTCCGTCCCTTCAAACCTTTAACCGTAACACCCGCCTCGCTATGAATGCTCATTAGTATACCCTCAAGCCCACTTTCGAACGTACTCTGAAATACCGTCATTCGTTCCAAAGCCGAACAACTCGCTTGCGAAATGCCCTGCCGAGATCTCTATTTCCTAGTCATTATAACATTCAGACATTTAAAACCAACGTATATCGGTACCTATCCTTCTTTACTCCCTAATTTTCCTTCGCCCGCGCTGTGTGGAAACATTATAAGGGTACCTTAATGGCATGAGTATGTAGACCCAAAATATGATACTTCATTGACACTCGTGTTTCACTTACTTCAGCTGTGGAAGACTTCAGAAATCAACAGCAGCTCTCAAACCTCAACAAAACCTGACGACATCCTGCAGCGGATTTCTGGGGAACAGCACAACTGAACTGAAAGCAATACTCAATCGTATTCTGCTGAATCTATATGCTAATTGTTCCGCCATTAAAATGACTTTTGGACTGTTGGAAGTTAACATGTGCTCCATGCATCGTATGGTTCCATATTCACTTACTGTGAGACTGCAGCAGACTATTCCAACAAGGCTGCTCTGTGATGTAATTCCTGAAAGGAATGACGAATGATTAGATAAACCGCCGACATGGAAGCATTGCTTTTCAACGCTGATAGTTCTAAAATGAACACTGGGCTCCGTGGAGACGTCTTCAAAGTTAACCTTTGCTTCAGAATTTAAGATGAATGTAGTATCTGCCAAGTAGTGTAGCTGTTCAGGCGCTTCTTCAGGAACCACCAAGAATCTCCAAAATTAGACGTCGAGAATCAATGCTGCGATCGTATGCTGGGTATGAGAGCATTTGATGTCGCAGTCAACGAAATAAGTGATAAGATATTATTCACAGGCCGCCTTTTTGTCAAAACTCTATTACAGATCGAGAATGAGGTCATCGGTCGAGCAAGTACTCGCAGTATTCAATTTGACATGTGCATAAAAACTAGGACTCTTGGGTCGGCATATATCCAGAAGAGAACACAATTTATATTAAAGCCCAGCCATTGGAATGCAGTTGTTTTGAGATTCATATTATCATAGCGCACAGCGAAATCAATGTTCATGTTGAGTACATAGGTGTGCATATCGACTAGTCCAGGAGCTGCAGGCGCGATGTGGAAATTAAATTTGTGTCACCTACCCTCTTCAAGAAAAAAAAAATTTAGACTCTTCAAAGATACTTCTTAACACAATAGACAAATCATCACGACCACTTTGCACATTTTGAGCTACAGAGCCTCCTGAGACTCATATCATTTTCTAAGTCGTTTCAATTTTGGGGTTCCCAGGAGCAAGTTTCTTCTAGTCGAACTTACGAGTGACTCCCTATCGAAAGGCAACCGCCAATCTATCGGGTTACCGACTCGCCCATTACATTTCTTTCAACGACACGATGCTAACTCACCGAGACATTATCCCGCCGGTTAACGACACTTTGGAAAAAATTTGCATTAACTGGAGAAGCTGCCTAGGGAGACTAGGTTATTTTAAAGGAGTAGCAAAAGTGCCGCCAGTCCGGATTGGCGGATTAAGGGATACATTTTTTCTTCTTGTTCTTCCTCAAGAGACAGACAATTTTTAAGAAGAATTTTAAAAACTGACCTAAATTGCGAATCTCGTGGACGCCTTATATAAAATACAAGCTAGTTCTGAATATTCAATAGATACCTATATATATCTCTATCCACCTCGAGGAACAGCAGAACTACTTGCAATAAATCGGATGAATCTGAATTTAAGTGATTAGCTCCACAATGTAATACATATTTTGTTTTATAATTAAATACATTCAAGGGCACATCACAAAAACTTAAGAATATACAGTAGCTGAATTCATGCCTATAACTCTCAAATAATTAATTTTAATTCAATCAGAGTAAGCCAACATAACTCCCAAAGTAAACCTAATTTGACATTCAAACAAAAGATAAATATGTACATACTTGAAAGTATCTTCTATATAAACCTTATTTCGAACCACGACGGTATTAAAGTATAATCTCCAAGATATTACGTAAATCCACACAGCAAATGTCAACCGACAGCTTTCGTCAATATGTACATACATACGAGTATTCGTATACGGTATCACAACCGACGTGTCTGTTATATAGAACGCTGCTCTGAGACTTGTTGTGAATAATAGGACGAATTAACCGACAATATTGTACGACATTATACTGAAAGATTATCCTTACCCATTACCATATTTTAATGCAGCTACAACGCTACAAAAATATCCCTACGAATACAGGCTTTTGCGGAAGTGGAACACTTGTGCATCTGCACATTGCGATTATTTTTTGAAGGGTTATGTGTGGAGTGAGACTAATAAGAGCACGGGCCACTACTTGAGGAATGAGGTCGTGATGTGGTTTTGAGTATTCTTGTTGATAAACGTGGTGATTTAAGGAGCCTTTTCGTCTCTTAAAATAGTTTCATAGTATCAGTTGTGTGAATATCAACAATAAGAATAATGGTCCAAATTGAGTATCGAAAAGTACTTCAAGATAACACTCAAGGCTACTGTTTAACTAACTCAATCTTTCATCGCTTCACAAGCAGATAACATTCATAAATTTGCTTAAGTGTTGAATCTGCCACCGGCAGTTTGACGTTTCTTTTGTATAATTGTCACAACTTCATATTTACACTCGTCCTTTTCACTATCCATTCGCTGTTAGTGACAAATATACTTTATATGACTTACTACCAGCAAAATTCTACACTCATATAAACATGTAGGTACGAGCACATATCTGCTCATGTAACTAGGACATGTATCCTTCCGTCTCTAGAGGGGGAAAAAAAATCTAGAAAACAACCTTCGTGTTGTTATCCAGATTTGCCTTAGAAAGAATAGAGGGAAAATATTGAGTACACTTGACAGGAAAATCCAAGGAAACAATAACATCACTGATGCAAGGAGAGCTTGGAATACGAGTAGGGTATGTGCAAGAGAAAAATATGGTGGTTACATAGATTCGTTTTTGTTTTACTGGCTCGGAACCAGGCCGATAACGTGAGAACAATGCCTACGGGATACAATATATCCCATCTCACAATACACAAAAATGATACTGTTCTTGGCGTGAATTAGGCCAAAAGGATAATTAATTGGGAACACTGCTCTTTAGGAAAAAAATTTAGGTTGTTACAGAGTGCGGGGTTAAGGCGAGGAAACAATTGAGATTGGTCTGAAATATCCAGGGATTAAGATTAGAAAGGGGCAAGTAATGATTGAAGGAGCATTCAAATTTTTGTTGTGGAATATCATGGAATGTATGTATGTACAATACATTATATATGTATGCATGTATGGATGTATTTCTAGTATTTTATATGTACAGTGCTTGTGTTTTCAAAAAGTTGAAGCGGAAAAATGCAATTGACTGGGTAGGTTGTGTTGATGGCTTTTGATCTGAAAGTAAACTTCAATTCCATGCTGTTGGATTTTTCGTCTACATTTAAACTTAGAACTTTAGCTGTCAACGAGGGGATTGTACATACATAAATTAGCTTTAGCTCCGATTTGTTGCTGCATGTGGTATCTCTCAGTGAAAATCCCTATAAATTCTTAGGCTCTAGTATAACCTTTTTATTTGAATACCAATATTTCCAATTATGGTGACAGGGTTGCGTTTTACCTGAAAGACTATTTAAGAATCATTTGCACACACGAATTTCCTAAAGACCTTAGACGAATAAGAAAGAAGAGACCCTTTGATAGCACCATAATCTGCAATGATACTCGTATCACATCCGCAAACGCACGCAGGCTGAAAGAATTTGCAAGTGGACGGAACATCGTGGTAATAAGATCACATTGCGATAAATGGAAGAGATCTATCTTATATTCCAGAAGTCTACATATTTGGAAAGACCTACATTAACTTTCAATAATACCTATGTACGAAAGTGGATGTTAAGGACATATAATGCAAGAAAAATATTGTGAGAACTTTTAACTTAACACGGTTACAATTGCAAGAGGTTGTCCCAACATTTTACTCAATTTCTGTCGAAATCCCGCTCCACCAGCATCAATTGTGGAGTAAAAGTAGCAGTGCTAATAGGAATCCATAAGGATTTTTACCAGTGGCTGAATAGCTCCAACGCAAAGCAGAATCTTTTAATTCGATGGAATAAAGGCTGTTTTATTTAGACGCTTAGTTTTTCAACTGGCAACACTGTTTCTACACATTGTTAATGTGACAGTTGAGAGCTGATTTTGTATTTAGTACATTTTGCCATTTGACAATGAATAGATTAACGCTAGAACAACTCGTGCAAATTGTGCAAACTTATTTTGAAAACCATGGTTCGTTTCGCCAAACTTATCGTGCACTATTTCCATTTGAGGGTCGACATATTCGTCCATCTGAACAAGTTATTCGAAACACGATGAATCGTTTTCGTATCATGTTCACTCTAGTGGATAGTACTCGCATCCCCAAAGACGGTAAATAGTGCGAACAGAAGAAGTTATTGCCGTTGTGTGGCGCAGTGTTGAGGAGAATCCGAATGAGTCGATTCGCCATCATGCACAGCAATTGGAGCTATGCCCATCCACTTTGTGGTTTTACGGAAAGATCTTGACTTTAGAGCTTATAAGATCCAGCTTATGCAAGAGTTGAAACCGCATGACCAGTATACGCGTCGTAGGTTCGGCGAATGGGCCGAAAACATGATTCAGCTTGATCCTCATTTTCAACGCAAAATTTTGTTCTCCGATTAGGCCCATTTTTGGTTAGTGGAGAAAACCCAGAAGCCTCTGTCGAGAGTCCTTGCAGCCATTAAAACTCACTGTTTGGTGTGCTTTACGGGCTGGTGGAATCATCGGCCCATATTCCTTTAAGGACGATGCCGGCTAGAATGTTACCGTCAATGGGATGGCGTTGAATGGCCTTGACGTGAAAGAGCTTTGGTTTCAACAAGATGGCGCAACATGCCAAACGGCGCGACACCATCAATTTATTACGGGAAACATTTGCTGAGAGCATAATTTCGCGTAATGGACCTGTGAACTGGCCTCCACTATCTTGTGATCTCACACCTTTTGATTACTTTCTTTGGGGGTATGTGAAGTCACTAGTCTATGCCGACAAACCGGAGACGATGGACGATTTAGAAGCCAACAGTCGCCGTGTTATTGCTGATATACGGCCTCGGTTGCTCGATAAAGTTGTCGAAAAGTGGACTTCGTCATTGCTCTTCATTCGAGCTAGCCCTGGCGCGCATATGCCCGATATCATATTCAAGCACTAATGGCATAAAACTATCTACTAAATGAAGCTAATACGAGTATCATGGACATTAACATTAGCTTCAAGTATTTTATTTCATATTGAATTTATATGCCTCTAGAAAAAAACACCCTTTAAATGATCGATATACATAGATTTTCTTTTAAGAAAAAGTCCATTGAGTTCGAGTTTGGAGTAGGCCATAGAATAGGTCCTTCCCGTGCTATCTACGAATTTTCATACACGCGATCTAACCACTCTCTAATTGTATGGCCATATGATGCGGGGCACCATCCTGTTGGTACACAATAGCCTGTTTTTGCTGCAGTGGTATATCACCTAACAGTACACCCTGAACGACTGCAACCGACTTCAGACTGCTATAATTTCCAAACCGTTCATGACAGTGAACTCAAATTTTGACACATGACAAATAATTTTATTATTTACAAGCCTTTTAAACAATTTGCGTCTCAGTTGTGTTGAAAAATTTTTATCCGCGATGGAATTCACACGTGATAGTGTGATTGCTTTATATTTGGCTGGAAAACCACAACTAGCTATCGTTAGAGCTCTCCAGCACCTCAACGTGAATAAATTATTTGTGTCTCGAACCATGGGTCGTTAGCGTGATACTGGCAGCGTTGCAAAACGCCATGGTGGTGGCGGCAGAAATGGTTCGGAAAGTGAAGGCTCGAATTGAGCGAAATCCGCGTCGAAGTGGAAGAAAAATGGTTCGTGAGCTCAACATATCGTTGGAACGGATGCAACACATACTGAAAAATGAGCTTGGGCTCAAGCCATTGAAGTTCCAAAGATGGAGTTGCTACGCTTGCACGAAAGTGGTGAGTCGCCGAATTTATTTTTTCCGATGAGTCGCCATTTGTTATGGAGCAATATCTCAACAAACAAAATACCCGAGTTTACTTGCCAGAGAGGTCCTTCGAAACGGCCACCAGAAAGCAGGCAGCACCGATGGTGATGGTGTGGACTGCCATAACCGCCGATGGTCGCTCTCCGCTCGTATTTTTGGACTGTGGCGTCAAAATTAATGCGATCGTATACCGTGAAACTATCTTAAAGGCAATATTAAGGCCTTGGGCATTTCAACAAGACTCGGCACTGTCTCACAAGGTGCGCGTCAACCAAGATTGGTTAAAAAACAATGTTCCACACTTCATTTCTTCGACACAATGGATTGCAAATTCTCCGGATGCAAATCCGTTGGATTTCTCAGTCTGGGGTATTTTGAAGGCGAAGGTTGGCACTAAAAAATACTCAAGTTTGGACCACCTCAAACAAGCATTTCGCCGGGAATGGGCCAAAATACCGCGGAGCAACTTGCGTGCAGCGTGCGATGCTTTCTTCGGCCGTCTCAAGGCTATTATTCGCGCCAAAGGTGGACATATTGAAAACTACTGGTACAATTTGAAAATTGATGTATTTTCCAACATTTTTTGCTTTGGCACAATAAAATTTATCAAAAAATAAAAAAAATATAGCATTTTAAAAAGTTGGAGTTAGAGTCATTTACCCTGTAGTTCTGTCAATTTGTTTCGCAAAAATTACAGGTAGAGACTCGAATTAAGCTTTGGGGGAAACCGATAGGGTCCGATCAGCTTGTTACCCAATATGCCTGCCCACACACTGACATTGAACTTATGCCAAAAAGCTTTGTGTTTCATGGAGTGGGGGTTGCTTGCTGCCCGGGTAATTAGTCGATTGGGAATCTTCCGTCCATAGAATCCGGCCAATAAAGTTGTCTTGCGAAATACGTGTCTTTACAGAACGTAATTGCAGAATTCCAAACGCTTCGCTGAGTCCCCGGATTGTAGCTCCTGTACTGGTATATCATGGAATGCATGTATCTATGCACTATAAGTAGACAGTTCTTTCTTAGAAAAATCCTAGTGATTAAGGAACTGCAAAGTATCTCCACCAGAGTGCTTCCTAAGTATATTAACAAAATTGAGGCTTATCTAAAACTGACTTTATGTCACAGTAAATTCCATATGACTTTTATGACACCTTGCATAGGTGGTGTGGTATCTATCTACTCGTATCAATCCAGCTCGTATGTGCTAATGTGGAGGATGAATAAATGATGAGCATCAGCTTGTGGTTCTCCCAAAATATTTTGGAAAGCTTTCATCAGGCAAATTGCCCATTTACTTACTACTCCTAAGACCCAACCGATAAAAAATTAAAATGTTATAAAGAATCCTGTAATAGGATTGTGGCAGTTCATGTTCATGTCAGTGAAGAGCAGTAAAGAATACGTTCCGTAATATCTGGTATTAAAGCCGTTGAATTGGTGGGTTAATTTACAATCAGTATTTGTTACAACAGCAACTAATTAATTTAAGTATCGTAAATTATTTGTAGTGTAACATATCCATAAGAAATTCCAAGGAATATGTTCCACAATTGTTGTTGCTATTGTACTGTCAAAATAAAAAAAAAAAGAAAATTTTTTTTTTGCCGCCAAGAGAGAATAAAAAGAAACCAAACCCTTATAACGTGGAAACAAATTTTTTCTTTTAATTATATATTGTAAAATTTATACAGAGTGTGATAAGACAATAAACACTGGTCCTTCGAGCCGGATAAACAAAAAATCATATTAAAAGACAATAATTGTGAGTTTTGGTGCCAATCGTTTTCCCGCGCCGCGCAATATATATATATATATCTACAGTATATTCTCAACTATATAGATTGAACTTCAGTATCACAGGTGAGTGAGTAATTTGTGGCATTTAAACTATTTTACAAAAATAAAAATCATTCAATCAAAATGAGTAAATTGCTGAACAATTTGTTGGCACAACTTACTAAGGATGAGATAAACTTCAAGAAGGCGAGTAAAGAAACAAGAGCTTCGAAACACTACCTTCAAGGTCGCTTGGCTATCCTAGAATCAAACTTCCAAGCGAGTTCTACAGCCAACGCTAATGCAGTCACTAAAGCAGTCGACGATGCTGAAAGCGAGAAAATTGATGAAGTCTACGACAAAATAAGGGAATTGTATGACACTTACCGATCATCTTTGTTGAAAGCTCTGGATAAGGTTCCAGCCACTTCAGCAATTGCTGGTAGCTTTTCACATAGGGGTAAAAAGCATGATCTGCGGCTTCCAAAGATTAATTTACCTTCGTTTGCTGGCAGTTATGAGAACTGGAGGTCATTCCACGATATTTTTCCTTGGTTCACAGCGACTCCTCGTTGACGGAAATAGAAAAACTGCACTATTTGAAATCCAGCGTCGCAGGTGAAGCTGAACGGCTCCTACAACATCTGAGTTTAGATGAAGGTAATTACATCTTAGCATGGACCATACTTACCAACAGATACGATCAAATACGAGTACTGGTAAATACCCAGCTGAAACTCTTCTTCGGCCAACCCAACCTCAGTGTTGAAGGGTCAAATAATATAAAACAGCTACTGGATGTATCCACTGAGTGTCTGCATGCGCTAAAGAACTTGGGAGTCAAAACTGAAAACTGGGATGTGATCGTAATCTACGTTTTGCTGCAAAAATTACCGTCTATAACACAGCAGTTGTGGGAGGAAAAACTAGGTTCGCAGAAGGAACTTCCTACATTCACGGAGTTTACTGAATTTCTGGAGGCCAGATTCCGCACGTTGGAAGCTGTAGCGCAACAAAAGCAGAAACCCAATCATAGACCAGAGGTGCAAGTTAGGCTGGGAACGAAGAATGCTTTTACAACTCGACCCAAGCAGAAGCAGCAGTACAACTGTGGTGTTTGCAATAAAGGACAACATTCTCTTCGAAACTGCAATTGGTTTCTGACCCTGGAAGTAGGTGAGCGTGTCAAGGTAGTAAGACGCTTAGGCATATGTGAAAACTGTCTTGCTTACAGTCATCATACCCAACAATGCCCAAGTCGCGTATGCTGCTACTTTTGCAGTCAGAGGCACCATTCTTTACTGCACAGCGCTCACAACCCCTCTCAAGGCTCACACCATCCAAATCTACCGTCACACTCTACACCACACAACACAATACAGTCCATTTCTACACCATACAACACCTCACACAATCCTTACAAACACACTCAGCAACCCAACACATATACCCAAGCGCATCAAGTTTCCACACAACCGAGCACAAACATAACAGTCAACCCCAATGCAACTGCTTTTCAGACCGTCAGCGATCATCAACCCTCTACTTCAACATTAAACAATTTTCACACTCAACACAACAACAACACCCAGGTTCTTTTGGCGACAGCGATGATAAAAGCAAAATCACAGGAGCAGCGGTGCAGTTGTTAAATCTTAGGCCCAGGCGCACATTTATTGAAGTATCTGGGTTGGGGAAGGTCAGCAGTGGAGCATGCAACAATTACGTAGAGCTATCATTTGGATCACTCCGCTCATCATACGTCGGGCATACCCGAGCCTTTGTCTTCAAATCCCTGACTGGGCTTCTTCCGGCCCAAAGGATAGACTTCAATAAATGGACTCACATTAATGGTTTGATGTTGGCCGATCCTCATTATCATTCTCCTGCAGCCATAGACATTCTCCTGGGAAGCGATGTCTACGCGGAAATTCTGATGCCAGACTTGATAAGAGAGCAGAATTTTACAGCGCCAGTCGCTCAAAAAACACAACTTGGGTGGATTTTGTTTGGTAGCGCTAAAGTAGAAATTCCAGGAATGATAAGGAGCTTCTTCCAGTCTGTTGATCTTGACTGTCAACTCAGAAAATTTTGGGAGATCGAAGAACAACCCTTTGAAAAATATGAATCTAAAGAAGATACAGCTTGTGAACGACACTTCATCATGAACACCAGGCGTTTATCAACCGGCCGGTATCAAGTTCGTCTTCCTTTCAAGGGTGAGTCATATCCAACTCTAGGAACGACAAGACAGGGAACACTCAGAAGGTTCTATCAATTAGAAAGAAGGTTTAATGTCAACGCAACCCTACACGAAGACTATAAGAAATGCATGGCGGAGTACATCGAACTTGGTCATATGAGCGAAGTTTTAAACTCACATGAGATCATGTCAACACTATACCACTACTTCATCCCCCATCATGCGGTATTCAAGGAATCCAGTTCCACCACAAAACTCAGGGTCGTTTTTGATGCGGCCTTCAAGACATCTTTTGGCTCTTCTCTGAATGACCACTTGATGGTGGGACCAAAAGTGCAAAACAACGTGATAGATGTTATTCTTCGATGGAGAAAACACCGCTTTACATTCACTGCGGATATGGAGAAAATGTATCGCCAAATTAGAGTTGCCGGTAAGGATTCGGACTACCAGCTCATCTTCTGGAGAAACAACTCACAGGAACAAGTCAGGACATATCGACTAGAGACTGTGACATTTGGAACAGCTTCAGCTCCGTACCTGGCGATTCGAGTCCTACATCAGCTGGCAGATGACGAATCAATAAATTTCCCATTGGCAGCATCCATTCTACGAGACGACACATACGTAGACGATGTTATCACAGGGGCAAATACGGTTGAAGAGGCCCTAAGAAAGCGTGATGAGGTAAAAGGGGCTCTCGCATCGGCCGGATTCTACTTACGCAAATGGACCAGCAACAACGAAAAACTCTTGCAGGGGATTCCAATTGAAGACCGCGAGGTGGATTTTTCAGTGCCGTTCGAGGAAGGGAACCACGTCAAGACGCTAGGCATTAAATGGTTGCCTATATGCGATTCCTTCTTACCAAGTAGCCCCGTTTGAGGAAAAAGACGCTACAAAACGAGCAGTGCTATCAGCGATTGCCAAGTTGTTCCATCCGTTAGGCTGGCTGCCCCCTTGCATCATCATAGCCAAAATATTAATGCAAGATCTCTGGGAACGAGGTCTTGAGTGGGACACACCTATTCCGGATAACCTGCATCGAAACTGGGTCACATTTCGCAAAGAGCTTCGGGCAATAGAGAAACTGCGCATTCCGCGATGGGTTCAAACGGGCAAAGACGACTGCAATATTGAAATTCACGGGTTTAGTGATGCCTCAGAGAAGGCATATGCAGCAGCAATATACTTACGCGTGCTTGACCCATCGAACAAAGTCCATATGCACCTCCTCATGTCAAAAACGAAGGTGGCTCCATTGAAATCAGTCACCCTTCCACGATTAGAGTTGTGTGGTGCTGTTTTGCTTGCTAAATTGCTGCATGAAACAGCGAGGGCTCTGAAACTGAAAACCTGTAACTATACGCTTGGACAGACTCAGAAATAACGCTATGTTGGATTCAGGCCCCTCCGTCAAAATGGGAAACCTTCGTACGCAACCGAGTTGCTCAAATTCAGAAGCTCACAAGCAACGACAGCTGGAGGCATGTACCCTCCGAACAAAACCCCGCAGATATGGCTTCACGTGGTGTTTTCCCGACTAAGCTGCTACACAATGATCTCTGGTGGAAAGGGCCACCATTTCTACAATACACTTGGCACATCACGTGTCCGAATCAGCCGGTTCGTTCCACACAGAAGAAGGAAAGTTGACAGCTAATGTGCTCTATGTCACCAACGGAAAAAACCAAATCAGCGAAACGATCAAGAGACACTCAACCCTAAGTAAACTTACAAGGGTAATCGCGTATTGCAAAAGGTTTGCCTCCAACTTGCGTAAGGATGTGGCAGATAAACAAAGGGGTCCACTTTCACCGCTGTAACTGCGTGTGACAATATTATCGATGGTTCGGGCCGCACAAATGGAAATGTTTTCTTCTGAGGAAAGAAACAACATCGGAAGCGCGAAGGGGTTGAAAGCTCTAAACCCAACCATCGATGAACAAGGGGTAATACGAGTTGGAGGCAGACTACGAAATGCAGATCTACCCTATGAGCAGCAGCATCCCATATTGCTTAAAGTTTCACACCATTTTACGAAGCTGGTAATCGGAGATGCACACCAAAAAACACTTCACGGAGGAGTTCAGAAAATGGTTCCCTACCTGCGTCAAAGGTTTTGGATCTGCGGCATCAAAAATGCCGTTAAGAAGCACGTCCACGGATGCAACATATGTTTCAGGTATAAACCAAAACCGATGGGGCAGTTGATGGGGAACCTACCTGCTCCTCGAGTAAGGATATCGAGACCCTTTACCCACACAGGAGTAGACTATGCAGGCCCGATCGATATCAAGGCATGGAAGGGAAGAAACGCCAAGCATCTCAAGGGATATTTTGCCATTTTCGTATGCATGGCTACTAAAGCAGTCCATTTAGAAGTAGTCAGTGATCTCACTATACAAGCGTTCCTTGCAGCCTTTAGGAGATTCACGGCTAGAAGAGGTTTATGTGCTGCTATCTATAGTGACTGCGGTACCAATTTCGTAGGAGCAAACACAGAGCTGCAGAAACTTCTACACGCATCCCAAATGGACTGGAAGACTTGCGCAGAAAGTTTGGCTAACGATGGAACGAAATGGTATTTCAACCCACCAGCAATTCCGCACTTCGGCGGATTATGGGAAGCTGGGGTGAAGTCGGTCAAGTTCCATTTGAAACGAGTCGCTGGTAATCAAGTGCTCACGTTTGAGGAAATCAGCACGCTACTGACACAGATCGAGGCATGTTTAAACTCCAGACCACTGTGCCCAGTATCAGACGACATTGACGATTTGCAAGCACTAACACCGAGTCACTTCCTCATAGGAGCCCCACTGGTTACACCGCCGCAACCAGAGTACGAAATCGACAAAACCACGTACTGCGACAGGTGGAAGAGAGTTCAGGCACTTGCACAGAGCTTCTGGAGAAGATGGAGTTGCGAATACCTCACTAGATTACAACAGCGACCGAAATGGACCCGAACCGAAAAACAAGGGATCAAGGAAGGAGATTTGGTACTCCTAAGGGACGAGCGACTTCCACCGGCCAAATGGACACTAGCCTGGATCACAAAGCTACACCACGGAACCGACAACTTAACCAGAGTGGCTAGTGTCAAGGTGTCTTCTTCGTCCAAAACCCGCGAATTTAAAACTCCGATAACTACTCGTATAATCGCGTTATATCCCTGAATTTAGTAAATTAGTAGGGGACACTTATCTTCTGTCTCTGAATCCAGTTAGGTTAGGCAATGGAGCAGTCTGCATCGAGCAGACTCACTTAGGCCAGGAAAGGGCCTTTGTGATATCACAGGATTTCACACCTAAAAACTGAATACCAGGAGATTAAGAGTATGTAAAGCTGTATTACTCAGAGGTCGAACTATTTGGTGCTTTTAGTATAACTGAGGAGCCGGTAGATCGTTATTTAGGCTATATCATATATCCAAGATTATCAAAGAAGAATTCCCCCAGATGAATTTCTCTTCTGATAAAGAAGACAGATGCACAGCAGACGAGGAATGGTTTTCTCTTCCTCTTCATCCATATAGCCCGTAGAAAATTTGTTGAATGGAGACCAGGTTTATAGGAGTGTTTGCCAATTAAGCACTGGAATATGATGATGCTCACTAGGATGATAAGATGTGACCAATTTGCAGAAAATTGACTCCTTGTACGCCTCTGATCCAGGTAAGATCAAATCTCTCTGGTCAGATTGCAGTAATTGGCTTCATTTCATTGTATCCATTCTTAGCATAAGTTTACATGTAGCATGTGACATACCTATATCCATTGAGATTGATTGGGTGTCTATAGACACTTGCCACTTTTGGCAAATTCATCTGCTTTGCAGTTTTGCGGAATTATGTCGACGTCCAGGTACCAATAAAATATTTGATTATCTCATTGAAAGATACTAGATGCCATTTCCGCCTGGAATAAGCTACAATGATGCCAAAAGCGTAAAGAGACACAGTGTGAATTGCTCCGAGAATAGACCTTCTCCACTCCCTTGATTCCTTTTCAGCCATCAGTATATGTATATAAATACGAATAGAGTCTGTTCTGGGTAAAACATTACCCGTCCAGCATTTCCTCTTTCACGAATAGAATAATGTAGTCGATATCCATTTTTGATATATGGATGTACGAGTGGTGCGTAGGTAGACTGGTCCACTTTCAATGGAATGTTACTGGTACAGCAGTAGGTTTAGATTTGTAGAAGTAATTTGAGGTTGTAGTTCTTACGTTTTCCTATTGACTTTTCTGCAAGTGAATATAGCCACCTAATTTTTGCTAATTAGTTGGCGGATATTTGGCTTCCAAATGAATTTACTATTCAGAATGGTTTCCAGCAGTTTTACCGTTTGGACAAACTATATTTTAATTTCTGATAGAGCCAATGTAGTTCGATGTAGTTTTACATTCCCTGATAAATAGAACCAATTCGGTTTTACTTGGCTTAACACCCAAGCCACATTTCTGGGTACACTTTTGAGTCTCTCAAATCATCCAGATGTTTGCCAGAAATACCCAACATAACGTTATACAAAAAAACCGAAAAGCGAACATCTTTTGCGAAGCAACAATATCGTCAGATGCGGATGAAGTAATTAGAGGTCTCAATGCATTGGAAGCTAAGTCTAGGGATCCTTGGCTGATCTAGATTTTACTTCAAAAGTTAGATTTTGAAACCAAATAAGTATGGGCTAATGAGGTGGGGTCTAGAACTGATTCTACTATTCAGGAGTTGCTTGATTTCTTGCAAGCTAGGTGTAATTGTCTCGTAGCATGCTGTCCAGCACCTGAGACTCTCTTTTTTTGAAACGAAACAATAAGGTTCCAAAAGGTTTCCGGTGACACTTGGTTGAAACTAAAGCAATTAGTGCAAAGTGCAAGGACGACCATCAACTTTACTTTTGCAAACTCTTTACTTCGCTAGATTGTGAAGCTCGTCGTGATTGTGCTAGGGAAAATAATCTTTGTTTCAACTGTTTTCGTCCAGGACATGTCGCTTTTATTTGCACTGCAAGAAGTCCCACAAGTGGCACAACACGTTGGTTCATCCTACCGAAGTCGTAGCGCCAACAACTTCCGCTGGAGAATATCAGTTGCAGTGTAATACCCCCTCATAGTCGCATAGCTCTTCCACTCCACCAATCATTAATTGTCATTCGCTGGAATCATTTCGTCGTTTTTCTACACTCCTTCCTACAGCTGTTGTCAGGATTCGAGGCAAACAAGGAGTTCACCATAACGTATGCATGTGGATCTCAAGTCTCTTTTATTGCAGAGCCGGTCATCCAACGTTTGGGAATAATGCGGAAACCATCGCGGATTCCTGTTATAGGTGTTGCCTCAACATCTGCAGGCGTCTCTTTGTGCGCAGTTTGATTTCTCGCACGTTTTTGGCGTTTAGAAGAAGTTCACTATGAATCTATTCCATCCGTTGAAGAACAACAGGCTGAGGAACACTTTGTCTCAACTCAAAGTCGTGCTTCTGATGGACGTTACATTGTGGAGCTGTTGTTCAAACTTAATTCTATTGTGAATCTCTCCAATTCTTTTGGCATTGCTCTTAGTCGCTTGCGATCTATGGAACGTAGGTTCTCTATTCGTTCTCTATTCGTTCTTAGGAGGCATATCTTTTATTAGGCCACATCACGAAATTGCTCAATAAACCTCCAGCTGTTTACTCATCATGTGGTTATATAAAGCAATAGTACTACCACTAAGCTAAGAGTGGTATTTGAAGGTTCAGCAAATCGTCATCGTTCCGAAACATCTTCTCTCAACGAGCTTCTTCTTGTTGGACTCACTATTCAACGCGATATTTTTGACATTTGCCTTTGAAGTCGTCGTCATAACTTTGTTATTTCGGGGGATATTGAAAAGATGTTTCGTCAAATTTTGGTTGCCTCAAAACACACAAATTTCCTATGAATACTTTGGCGTTCTTCTCCAGAGGAACCCTTAAAGCATTTCAAGTTGCTGACGATTACCTACGGTACATCGGCGGCACCCTTCTTATCGGTATGTTCCTTAAAACAACTGGCACTAGATTATGCTAGAACTCACCCAACGTCGATGATGATTTTTCTGGAGCAGATTCTGTAGAAGAAGTCACATGTCTTTGGAATGAACTGGTTGAGCATCATGAGCTGTTCCCAGTAGAATTTGAGGAGTCAAGCGTGGTTAAGGTACTTGGTCTTCAATGGTGCCCATCTAAGGATTGTTTCTCGTTTCTCTCCCTAACCAACATCATGTACAAAACGTCGTATTCTTTCGGATGCCTCTCGTGCGTTTGACCCTTTAGGATTTCTAGATCCAATAATCGTCGCGATCAAAATATTCTTGCAGGATTTATGGCGAGAAAAACTAGGTTGGGATGAGGACGTTCCTGAGGATTTCGCACATCGCTGGACTTGATCAATATCGTTCCCAAGAGTACAAACACAACTCGGAATTACACGCACTCTACGATGCGTCGTTAGACGCCTATGCAGCCGTTGCTTACTGCCGGAGTATAAATGCAAACGGAAACGTCGCGATAACCATTGTAACAGCTAAAAGCAGGGTTGCACCAATTAAAGTTCTGTAGCTTCCAAAACTTGATCTTTGCGGAGCGCCTCTGCTTACTCGACTCGTAAATTAAATTAAACTATCTTTACAGAAAAAGGATTTTCAAGTTTTTGCATGGACAGATTCCTTGATAGTGCTGCATTGGTTATCTGCTCCTCCTAAAAAATGGTCTGTCTTCGTTGCTAATCGGACGTCGGAGATCAATTTTTCATCTCATTTAGATGCTGGATACATGTCCGCTCGCCAAAAAATTTATCTGACGTAGCATTGGGTATTTAACCATCGCTTTTAGCCTCAACAGACATCTGGTGGGACGGACCCTCGTGGTTGAAAAGACAACCTACTGGGTGGATCGCGGTATAGTATGGACGTTCCTATCGAAGAACTGGAGGAACGAAAGTACGCAAAGGTTCAGGTACTCATTTCAAATTTAAACTCTGAAAACGGTCTTGAAAGTTTGATTTTTAAATCTTTTTTTAGCCTTGAATCGATTCGTGGCTCGGCGCGGTAAGCTATCGGAAACATGGAGCGACAACGTGCCTTATTTTCATGGGGCTACGAGAAAACTTGGATAACTATACGATCCTCTTCTGATTCTGAGTCAACATCGAAACACCATCATCAGTGATCATCTTTCCAAAAACCAAATCACTTGGAATTTTATATTACCCTCTGCACCTCACTTTGGTGGATTTTGGGAGGCTGGTGTAAAATCAGTTAAATCCCACCTGAAATGTATACCCTCCTAGCCAAAATCGAAAGCATACTCCACTCGCGCCCTATATGGCAAACATCTGACTTTGAACCGACCGGTTTAACTCCATCACATTTTTGATTGGAGAAACTTATTCTGCAGTCCCTTTACCTGATGTTTCTTACCCTACTGTGGTAAGACCTGGTGTCTTTTACAGGCAGTAATACAAGGGTTTTGGAAGCGCTGGCATTAAGAGTACCTAACGTCTTTGCAATGCCGACCAAAGTGGCAAAAAGTGCAACGTAACCTTTCAGTTAATGATGTCGTACTACTTAAGGAGCCCAACCTACCTCCAAATAAATACGTTCTTGGGCTTGTGAATGAAATACATCTTGGACCAGACTTCAAATGCAGAGTCGATACCGTCAAAACAACCAATGGAAGCTATGCTCGACCAGTAGTAAAACTTGCTCCCCTACGGTTTTCTGAAAGACTGGAGTCTTCAAGGGGGTGCTGAATGTTAAGAAACCGTCAATTCATATGTACACTAATTTTCTATTTTTTATTGTTAACCTACTCTGTTTGTACGGAATCTATTTGCCACAATTGGAATTACAGTAATCTTAATTTTACTTAACTTATGTTTTCTTAGCCAATCTTGCATTTCTTTTTGTTGCCATCTTCGTTATCCGCTGCTGCTTGTATTCTTTTCTAATCTCTTTCTCTTTGATGTCGAATCACCTGCCAAAATAGTCGCAGCAGCAGCAGATAAGGAGAATCTAAGGGTAAATTTACATTTTAAAGAATATTAAAGAACACTAATCGAAACTAAATTTTGTAAAAATACAATAAATCCATTACACTGGGAAACAAACATTTCGTTGATTAAGACCTGACATTTGACTGAATGCGAAAATGATCACAGTTTTTGCCTATCACGTCACCTTTTTAAGCTACAGGATATCATCTTTTCGTTCAAAATAACATACAAAATGTGCACACAATAATAAATTAAGCAAACAATTATCAAACAAAATGTTCAAAGACAATAATTTTATTCATAAAAGTAGTAAACTTCTTTAACCAAACGGCAAATATACATATCAAGGTAAATATTTTCGTTTATAGCTTTTCCTGCAGTGTTCATTCTGTGGACAATCTCACCTGATGCTCCAATAGTAGTCAGCCATCGTATGTACATACCATCTACCGTGCCTCCATGATCCTTAGATCTTGGTGGGATCGCTCACCCTGCTCATCACTGACTGCACCTAGATTTTGCGGAAAGTCAGCAAGATGGCTATGCAGAAAATGAACCTTGATGCTCATGTTGCAACCAAGCATTTTGAAGCTCTCTAAAAGTTGCTGGATAATTTCTGTGTAATTCTTTGCTCGCGTATTCCAAAGAAAGTTTTTGACAACGTTTTTGAATGCCAACCAAGCATTCTTTTGGAGTTCTGTGATTGTCCCAATATAATTAGCTGCCGAATCTGTGGACCGTCAAACACACCGGCCTTTATCTTTTCAAAAGACAGGCGAGGAAATGCTGAAATGAGGTACTTGAAACAGTCTCCTTCCGTTGGAAGAGCTTTAACAAACTGCTTCATGAGGCCCAGTTTTATATGCAGAGGTGGAAATATAATACTGTTTCTGTCACACATTGGAAAACTGCCAAGATAATTCCCATTTTGAAGCCTGGCAAAGATCCCAGTTTATCCTGTAGCTATAGACCAATTAGCTTGCTTAGTTCTCTGAGTAAATGCCTAGAAAAAATCATAAATTCCTTCTTAGAGAACAACTGTATTCTACCTTCCAAACAATTTGGTTTTAGGGCTTTTCACAGTACTACTCACCATCGTATCACAAATCAGATGGAAAAAGTACCGGTATGATCATTTTAGATGTTGAAAAAGCTTTCGACACCATATGATATGATGGCTTAATACATAAGCTTAACAGTATTGACCTACCGTTGTATCTTGTGAGAATTATTCAGTCTTTCCTATCATCCCGAAGTTTTAAAGTGTCGATTAATCGTTACTTTTCAGACAATAAATTAATTAATGCTGGAGTCCCTCAAGGGTCCGTCCTGGCTCCAATCTTATATAACGTATACACTTCCGATTTCCCCAATCTGATAAACTGTAGTATCGCCCTGTTCGCAGATGATACTTGCATTTACTCATCTGATGCAATTGGTTTCAATGTTGAAACGAACCTGCAATCAGCTATACATGCTTTCGAATAGTACTGTGTTAACTGGAAAATCAAAATTAATGCTTCTAAGACTCAAGCTATCTTTTTCACTAGTAAAAGTAAAGCTTGTTTATTACCAAACAAGAGACTTCTATTGAACGGAGTTCAGATTGAGTGGAAACCGAATGGAAAGTATCTAAGTATATATTTAGACAAACACTTAACCTTTAATCTTCACGTGCAAGAAGTAATCAAAAAAAGTCAACACAACCATAAGAATTTTTTACCCTTTCATATGCAGAAATTCGAAATTAAATGACCCAAATAAATTACTGATTTTTAAGGCTACCTTTCAAGCCATTATATTCTACGGATCTCCAGTCTGGGGTAAGTGCGCAAAAAGTCGCTTGCGTAAACTTCAGACAACCCAAAACAAATTATTGAAAATGATAATAAATCTGCCTTGGTTTTTCTCTACAAAAGAACTACATTAACTAGCTAATATAGAAATGGTAGAAAATAGAATTGAAAAGCTTTTGCACCATTACAATATATCCTGTTTATCTTCTGACAATGACTTAATCTTAAACTTAGCATCATAGTGAATGCAACACTTTTTCTGTTCTTAGTTTAGTTCAATTAATCATATATTTATTTTTGTGTTTATTTATTTACTTATTTATTTATTTATTTGTTTATTTATTTATTTATTCATTTTATTTTATTTATTATTTATTTATAGCTATTAATTAAATAGTACTTAAAGTTTGTACTTTCAAACCCAGTTCTACAACCACTTCTCTTTTCCCTCCAACGATATCGGGCATAGAACTTATTTTAGTGAAAGTTTTTAGTGGCTTTTCCTTCAAATTTATAAAATTCTGTGATATTATTTACGAGCATTATAACTATAAATATTGTAAACATTATGCCACCATAAAATAAAATAAAAAAAAAAACTGTTTCTGTCAACTAGCGGCTGATGTAGAATGTTTGGAGCACCAGGTTTGTGTTCAGATCTTGGAGGTAAATTCGACTGTAGCCAATGCTTCGCACGAGCTCGGCTGTCCCACATACACAAAAAAAAACAGAGATACTTGGTATATCCGCGTTGCTGGCCAAGAAGGAAGCTTACCATTTTAAGGTCAACACAGATGATCCATTTGTGCATGTGGTGTTGCAACAAATCAATGGCTCTCTTTATGTCTACATATTCTTCACGCAAACAAACCGAGTCCCAATAGACACTGCACCAAATAAGTTTCCATTGTGTAGGAGGACACACTTTGCGCTATCAATAAACAGTCACCATTAAATTGTTTTACAGGATAGAATTCCCATTTATGTTATGGCAAAAACACAAATTCACCGTCACTTCGAAAGTATTGCAGAAATCCAATTTCTCTTGATCGAAAGCTCCTTTTTCAAGCAAGTTTTTCTAGTGAAGTCTTGATGCTAAGAGTTCTGAAGTTTTAGAAAGTCCCAAATCCCGGGCCAAATCATTTAACTCTTTCTGAACAAATCCCTTACGAATGGAGTCATCCTCCATTTCAAAATCTTCATCGTTGGTGTCACTTCTATCTCCACCATGCTCGTATTCTTGTGATAAGGAAGGTAGTGCTTTGAAAACTGGCACTGGGATTTCAGCTGAATGAGGTACGTGGCGTATGGCTGATGATAAACTAGGATACTCTATTTTACATTTGTTTTTCTTGTTATATCCGGATGTTTTCACTATGCAAAAGTAACAGTCACTTGAAAGATCTTTGGGATCCCGCCAAATCATAAGCATACCAAATTGAAATTTATTTCGTGTTCCCTTTGTCCACATCCGTAAACTCGCACTGCACTCTTTGCACACCTTGCCCAACGTTTATCTTGATTACCAATTTTTATTTTAAAATATGCAATATACGCTTCCCAGACAAATGCGCTGATGGTTGTTCTTTGACTGGGAATGGTAAAACTGCCACATATACATATAACAAAACGATTCAGGGCTATTTAAGCACTTCCGACGCGAAATAGTAGACATGATCTAAAGGAAAGGGAATAAGTATATACCACCTTGATTCCCGGAATTTATTCAGAAAAATAAAAATACAAGTTAATTCATCTAAATCTATATTGTCCCCTTCAAAGTAATCCCCATTGACTGCAACACACTTATGGCAGCGCTTGATCCAATTCTCGAAACATTTTTTATATTCGCTTTTCGGTATGTCCAGCGATTTGTCCATTACAAGTACTTCCTCTCGGCTGCTGAAACGCGTTCCACGTAGCTGGTTTTTTAACTGGATTGAACAGAAAGAAGTCACTGGAAGTCAATTCAGGTGAATTCGGTGGCTGTTGGATGGTATTTATTGCATTTTTCGTCAAAAAATTACGAATAATGATGGCACTGTGCGACGATGCGTTATCATGGTGCAAAATCCACGAGTTTTCTGCCCACAATTCTGGTCTCTTTCGGCGAATTGCTTCACGCAAACGTCTCATAACGCCCAAATAATACGAGTACTCTTTGTTTACTGTCTGGCACTACACCGTTGTAATCCATGAAAACAGTGAGCATCGCCTTCTTTTTTGACTGAACGCCATTCACTTGCCTGATGTCTGGATTGCGTGTCGTACTAATAAGCCCACGTCTCGTCTCCAGTAATAATCCTTTTGATGAATGTGGGATCGGATTCAGCCTCACAAATCATCTCTTTTGCGACGTCAACACGGTCTCTTTCTTGCATTGAATTGAAGTATTTTGGCACCAACTTTGCTGCTATACAACGTATACCCAAATCATTAACCAAAATATCTTGGACGGATCCATAGGCAATGTTCAAGTCCTCCGCTATCTCTCTGATGGTTAATTTGCGGTTATTGACCAACATTTCTTTTACTTCATCAATGTTTTCGTCGGTTTTCGACGTCGATGGTCTGCCACTGCTTTCATCATCTTCGATTGACTCACGACCACTTTTGAACCGCTCGTGCGACTGGTAAACGACCGTTTTCTTTAGAGAATCGTTGCCAAAACACTTCCAATGTTCGCGCACCATTAAATTCGTTTTTTACGCAAAATTTAATACAAGTTCGTTGTTGCAAATTTAAATCCATTTGTAAAATTGTAAAAAATCGCCAACACACACAGAGATAGATGTACTCTTGGCTACGTAACATCAAGCTATGATGCTAAGATTATGAGAGAATGTTAACAACAGATTTACCAACTTAACAAAAAAAAAACAGAACTCAAATCGGAACAATGGGAGCGCCACACGGAGGTTATTCCGGGAACAAGGTGGTATGTAAATAAAAACTTAACGCTGCTTACTCCCTGTACGCCGACGATAACTCGGACTACACTTCACTTATTCACTATAATAGATATTATAAATATCGAAACACAACCTCTCTGTAGCGAAAAAACTTGACGTGATAGAAGAAAACTAAGTACAGTTTTGTAAACAGCTGAAAAATGAAACTCCACAGATTTTTTTTGTTTAAATTGTTCCTCAGTGTTATTAAAAAACACATACAACGAAACCACATTTAATAATCTAATTTCTTTAATTTAAAATTATAGGGCGGTTTATTCTGATTTACCCATGCGGTATCCACATGTTGAGAATTTGAGAGGAATGTTGGATCTCTGCTTATTCGAGATAGTTAGCCAAAGACATATATTTTTTTTTAATTTTAGTCTCCGAATGGCATTTTCTGATAATGCTTAAGAATAACATGTAGGTATTACGATGAATCATTCAGCTCAACTTTTCAAAGTAGCATAAGACTGATACCCAATATTTTCAACTTTAAATTAAAATAAAATGTACTCTCCGATGTTGACAATTGTGCTATTTTCGAATGCATAAGTCCTTGTTAAGTTGGTTGACCCAGTTCAATGAAGCCAGCATGAACCTGATTTATCTGCAAGCATACAAAATTCGTGCTTTCCGGCTGCGTATAGAATTGCGAATCGAATATGACGTTACATACTAGATGGAGTGAAAAGTGACCTCCTTGGGAATTAAAATTTTTTTTTTTTAAATATTTTTTTTTATTTTATTTAATATAGTCCCCTTTTAGTTCGATATACTTATTCCATCGATTTTCCAACTTCTTGATCCCGTCCGAAAAGTAGTTTTCCGGAAGGTCTGCAAAATACTCCTCCGTGGCGTCGATGATTTCCTCGCGTGAGCTGAATTTTTTATTGATGAGCCATCTTTTGAGGTTTGGGAAGAGATAATAGTCCGAGGAATCCAAATCGACGCCAAAAGTCCGCCCGATTCCGCATCAGCAAGTCCAAACACTCTTTCGAAGTGCTCTCGCCTTGGTGTTTTTGGTCATTCGCGGCACCTAGCGGCAGGATAACTTTTTCATATGCAGAATATTGCCCAAAATATAGCGTATGCGCTCAGTACTAATCTTTGTGGTATCTGCTAGCTCGCGCACCTTCACTTTCGAGTCAGCCAACACCATTTCATGTATTTTTTTGACATTGTCCTCTGTAACCGCATCGGATTGCCTGCCGCTGCGGACTTGATCGGTAGTGGAGTTGCGGCCACCACGAAACTCTCGAAACCAATATTTGACGGTGTAATCTGATGGAGCATTAGCCCCATAATATTTATCCAACTTTACTTTTGTTTCCTTCGCCGTTTTCCTCTCAAAAAATTATGTTTTATGAGAGAACGAAAATCGTTTTTGTCCATAATCAACATGATGCCAAACACGTCAACAACAATCAGCTGTCAAAACAAAACTAAAGACAGTATCGCACTGAAATTTGGCATGTCTGCCTAAATATGAACGGACTTCAAGGCACCATAACCCTCTTTGCAGTAGCTGCGCATTCTGGCGGTCAAGGAGGTCACTTTTCACTCCATCTAGTATTATTTCTGTTTTCGAATTTATAGAAAGCTTATAATTTTGAATCCATTTCTCAAAATATCGGAACAAATGAAGCCATCTATCTCAAACACTTTGAAATATAATTTATAGCTGAAAACACTTCATAAAGTGCAATTAAGAATGCCATTCTGTCAGATTTTATATTCGCAATTAATTCTGTTTACAGACAACCTACAGCCAACATCGTACATTTAATCTTCTCCCAAACTAGGTTCACCTAATTACTGCTGAAATTTACACAAGTACTGAATCTCTGTAGGGGATAACGTAAATCCGTTCACACCGTGTATGCTGTCGTGCTTTACCTAAATCATTAATCTTCCCTACAATAATCGTTATTTACGCCATAGTACAGCACCACTACATATTTTTTTTTCAAACAACAAAGTTTAAGCTAATAACAAACATGTTTACATCTCTATATCGTCGAAAAATATTTGGGATAACCCCTCCCTTGAAATTAATTAAAATTAATATCCAAGCAGAGTTCTTTCCTGCCACAATCAATTTCCCTAGCCTATATGGGTTCCATCTAAAATTACCTTTTCCTTAACCGCAATTTGTTACTTTTTCACAATACCGCTATTGTTTTGGGGGAAGTAATCCGATTTTCTAGCGCTCTGTGCTGTGAACGTTGAACCATTAACTCCACATGTTACGTAAACCTATGCCAACTAGTCATATGAATTTGTTTAACCAAACCGTAGATATGAGTATCTACAATAGAAAGTAATTTGCCCCCATCCAATTAGTCGGTGGGAAAAATATTTGGTAATAAAAGGCTTTTTTTGGGACAAACACCATACTTACGGATACATACACGGTAGGCAGATAGCGCGAAATAAATGTAGGCATTGCCAGATATTACAATAGTTTCAAAAAAAATATTCTTTTCTAAAATTGATTTTTTTTTTAATTTTGACAGATTGTAATATTGCAAAAGGTTTTGTTTTTTTTTTGCACATTTAAATCCTTACTATCTTCTTTTTCATAATTTCAACCCTTAAGCTAAAGCTGGGTTTCATTTTCCTTTATCGAAATCTAAGTATCTCTTCTAATAATATTGTTATTCATAAAGGGTGTTTTTTTTAGAGTTATACAAGTTCAATATTAAATAAAACACTTGAAGCTATTATTGATGTCTATGATATTAGATTTATTTAATAGATAATTTTACGCCATTAGTACTTAAATATGAGATCAGGCATATGCGTCTCACGACTAGCTCGAGTGAAACGCAATCTTGAAGTCCAATTTTTGGCAACTTTATCAAGCAACTGGGGCCGTATATCAGCAACAACTCTGCGAATGTTGACTTCCAAATCGTCCAACGTCTCTGGTTTATTGGCATAGACTAGTGACTTCACATACCCCCAAAGAAAATAATCTAAAGGTGTGAGATCACATGATCGTGGAGGCCAGTTCACAGGTCCATTACGCGAAATTATGCGCTCAGCAAATGTTTCCCGCAATAAATTGATGGTGTCGCAATGTTCTTGAAACAAAGACTCTGTCACGTCAATGCGATGTTTCTATAGTACTCTCCATTGACGGTAACATTCTGGCCGCCACCGTTCTTTAAGAAAAATTGGGTCGATGATTGCATCAGCCCATAAAGCACACCAAAAAGTGAATTTTAATGGCTGTAAGAGCGTTTCGACAAAGGCTTCTAGGTGTTCTCCACTCCAAATTCGGCAATTTTGTTTCTTTACGTATCAATTAAACCAAAAATGGGGCTCATCGGAGAACAAAAAGAACAAAATTTTGCGTTAAAAATGAGTATCAAGCTGAATCATGTTTTTGGCCCATTCACCAAACCTGCGACACGTATAATGGTCACGTGGTTTCAACTCTTGCACAAACTAAATCTAATAAGCTTTTAAGCCAATAAATTCCCGTAAGATCTTCCATAAAGTTGATGGGCATAGCTCCAATTGCACAATGGCGAATCGACCCATTCGGATTCTCCTCAACACTGCGCTCCACAACGGCAATAACTTCTTCTGTTAGCACTGTTTGTCATCTTTGGGGATGCGTATCCACTAGAGTGTACGCGGTGTGAAAACAATTCATCGTCTTCAGAATAACTTGCTCAGATGGACGATTATGTCGACCGTAAAATGGACGTAGCGCACGATAAGTTTGGCGAACCGAACCATGGTTTTCAAAATAAGTTTGCACTATTTGCACGCTTTGTTTTGGCGTTAATCTATTCATCGTTAAATTGCAAAACGTATTGTACTAACCACAAATCAGCTTTTAACTGCCAAATTGACAATCTGTAGAAACAGTGTTGCCAGTTTAAAAACCACACCTCTAAAAAAAAAAATACCCTTTACGTCTAGTGTTAAGCCTCGTGGAAGTAACATCTCACGGCTGTTATTTCATTTCTAAATTCCAAGAAGAGGAATTGTGAAGACACAAGTCTCGACACCTGCACGTAGTGAAACCCGATCACGACCCCAGCAAATGTTTTAAGTAGAACAGAGTTCGGCTTTGCATTCGAAATGTTAAGACCCTTGACAAACCATGTACAGTCGAATAACTCATGGTGCCTTTAGACTACTATACAGTTTATGTATTACCACAATCCTAGAAGTGCAATGGGATAGGGCGAACAAAAAAGAGACGAGAAACTACGGCGACCGATACAAGGGAAAAAGACGACGCTTATTCGGATGTGGATTTGGTATTCGAAAGAGACTTAGCAAAAAGTCTTAAGCTTTCGGCAAGTAAGCTAACGCTTCATAGCAATCCTCATCAAGACCAAATTTTGAAATGTTGGTGTAATCCTGATTTGAGTTGACGCCCTACAAATGACTAGGATGGCAATATCAAAGACGAATGTTATGACCTATTAGACCGAATATACATATACTCAGTATCCCAGCTATGACACAAAAATTGCGCTTGGTGATCTTGGAAATGCCGTTTTTGAGCTGGCCATCGATTCAGATTTCCAGAACTTGTATTGGGCGTAACCTTTTAATAGCCAAGATGCGATTACCATATCTCAACACTCAACATCCATAATAACTTAACAAACCCAATCAATCAACTAACCAGACACTCCACCAACACTCTGTGTGTCCGTACTTTTCAAGGAGTCAAAATCAACTCGGATAGTTAAATTTTTATAGGCGGGATAAGAATGCAGACATCACAGGCACAACAAAGTCAAATAAGATCACCAAAGTTCGACATTGAAAAGTTTCAATCTCAAGAGACCGCTTGAATATTTACCCCTTGTGGTTCCCTTCAGCTCTCTCAAAATCTTAGTCCTCATACACAAACCGTAGAACACCTATGGGATCATCCGGTTTGTCGACGAGCAGCGACGAGAATTTGCAGCTAAAAAGAAAGCGAAAAAACGTGCGCGGCATCTACGGACCGAGGAATGGAACGAGAACAGTCTTCTCATAGGAGACCGAGAAAATGGAGAGACGTAACTGCAGAAATGAAGTTCGAAAATCTTCTCAGAGAATAAAATGATCATGCCAGGGCTACAAAGCCAGAATGGAAGCCTGCAAAGATGAGATGGACAGCTAGTAACAGACACGCTGTCGGTGCTGGTAATATGGAAAGACTATCATACTTCTGCAGACTGTATAACGGCGATGTTGGTCAAAATACCGCTGTATGGCAAAATGAACCATTCAATCTGGACGAAGTCAGGCAGCAATAGCAAAGCTGAAGTCTAACAAATTTTCCGGGTCAGATGTACTACCGACTACTATATTTAAAGCAGTTGCAGATGACCTAATTGAGAACATGTACGAAGCCACCTGTAAGATGTGGTCAGCAGAAAATATGCCTGAACTGAAGCATGGAACTTTAGCATTGTTTGTCCGATCCCCAAGAAATCAGACTGCTCCAGAATATAGCCTATAAGATCTTTTTGTCTTAAAAAGTAACTCAGGTTTGATAGCTATCGTTGAGTTGAGTTCACCCCGGACTGTACCTTAGATAGCGGTATAAGTAAGAAATTATAAGAAGCACCTTCTTCCCAGACACGTAGGGCATATTCTGCACAAAACAGGATAAATATCGCTGTAGATCGAAACGAAACGTTCCGAATGCAAAGAAATAATTTGTTGCCCACCTCTGGCTATCATATACGGAGAAGGATTTTATAACGAGCTGATCCACCATGGCTCACAATTATTCTCCTCAGAATTCCAGATTACTATTTCTATTTGTAGCTGACTAAAACAAGGTGATCGGGTGCCGATAAGTATTCTTCGCCAACTCGGTGCTTAGGGTATTGCTTTCACCAAAAGTACTAACAAGGCTTATAGCATACAAACAGTCTAACATCTTGATGTCGACCAGAAGATTCCGAAAAAAAATTAGAAAGATTAAAATTATGCATAATACACTGATGGATGTCTAGAATGAGGCCTTATGGTGACCATAATCATGATGGAAGCTGTCAAAGCAAAGGATGCGAAAACATCTGCCACCAAGAGTTCATATGCAGGGCCATGCGCATCGCTATTGTTAAGACTTCGTATGAAGGTACAAGATGTTGTAGGTATTTTACTCAAGGGCAAGCTGTTGGATTCTTAGCAAGAAACTAGCATTAGAATTGAAATATTTGGACATTTGCCCACTGATCCACAGGGATAACTACTTCTAGCAAACGATCCAGGAACCAGACTCTTACGCAATTGAGTAGAATTTAACAGAAATGGAAAGACCTTGGGCCTTCAGGGATTTTCATCCAACTTAGAATTGCTGAATAGCGGGTCGATAGAGCTATGAGTTGTGTAAGGCGTTACATTTCATGACTCGAAAACAACTCCATTTCGGAATTTGGCATGCAATAAAATCTGCTTATCGAGGCAGGTAAAGGGCAAGGTTATCTAAGCAGAAGTAGCGCAGAAGCGTTTGGAAGGCATCGAAGGCACTTGGAATGAGATGAAGAGAAGGGAAGCACATTGAAGGAATACCGTCAATTTGCCAGGGAGGAATTGTTGACGCACTACTCGTCTCAAAATTATCGTATTATGCGATTCCTCTAAGAAATTTAATTTGTTAAAACTTAGACAAGTAAGCTAGGATAGCTCAGGTATTTCTTACTTGACTTTGCTGAGATATAGCAGCGGGCACTGCAATATCCGGAATCTTTAACTTTGCTCATACATTTGAGGAGGTCATTAATTAAACCTCTGTAATGCTCTTCGGGTCACAGTATATTTGAGGAAGATATGATTGCATAGCCATGCCACCTGTGATATCGTCGATCCGCACTCAGTTTTGTGGAGGGAACTTAACTCTGTGTACGTCATTTCTCAGGGTGAAAGTTGATCGTTAGGTTTTCAGATACACCTCCTGGAATATCTTAAAATATTGGGTCTACAAGTAAGTTTCCAGCGTTTGTCAGAGATTCCGCCACCAGTGGATCCCGGGCAGAAATGTCAGACCCCATGTGTTTTATTTGTAGGTTTTGTATCTGTCAACAACTTTGCAGCGTTATATTTGAGCAGTTCTATCGGTGTCGTAGATTTTATCGAGCAAAATCATGGCAAGTTTTCAGCCAAATAAACGTCATTTGCGGGAAGCGCTGCTTTTATTCTTTAATATGAAGAAAAGTACGGCTGAGGCCTATCGTTTGCTTTCGGAACTTATGGGGCGGAATGTATTGGTGAATCGACGTGCCGCGAGTTGTTCAAACGGTTCAAAAGCGGTGATTTTGGAGTTGAAGACAAAGATCGCCCCGGAAAACCGAAAAGTTTTGAAGACGAGGAATTGGACGCTTTAGTGGATGAGGATCCGTGTCAGATTCAAGAAGAACTTGCTTCATCATTGGGCGTCACGCAACAAGCCGTTTCCCTGCGCCTAAAAGCACTGGGATTCATTCAAAAGGTTGGAAACTGAGTGCCGTACAAATTGAAGCCAAGAGACGTCGAACGGCGATTTTGCATGTCCGAAATGTTACTGCAGCGGTATAAAAATAAATCATTTTTGCATCGTATTGTCACTGGTGATGAGAAATGGATTTATTATGATAATCCTAAACGCAGAAAATCGTATACAAAGCCCGGCGAGCCCGCCTAATCGACGCCGAAACGAAATATTCACGTGAATAAGGTCATGCTCTGCATATGGTGGAATCAAAAGGGTGTCGTATACTACGAACTGCTTCCGAGTGGTGAAACCATCAAAGGACCATTATATCGAACCCAACTAATTCGTTTGAAGTGGGCATTAAAAGAAAAACGGCCAGAATATCAGACCAGGCATGAGGCCGTCATTTTTCATCACGACAACGCTCGGCCACATGTTGCGGTTTCGGTGAAAAACTATTTGGAAAATAGTGGATGGGAAATTCTGCCTCACCCGCCTTACAGTCCAGACTTGACACCATCTGAATACCACTTGTTTCGTTCGATGCAGAACGCTCTTACGGGAATACGCTTCAGCTCAGTACAGGAAATCAAAAATTGGCTCGATACGTTCTTGGGCTCGAAAGACGAGAAATTTTTGTGGTCCGGAATTCATAAATTGCCAGAAAGATGGGGGAAAGTTGTAGCTTCCGATGGACGATACTTTGAATAAAGCATTGTAACTATGTTTTCACAATAAAACTTAAAATTTTGGAAAAAAACGCTGGAAACTTACTTGTAGACCCAATACTTTCACTTAAGTTATAGAAAGTTCTTTGGTGCATTCGGTACTTTGCGATTTGAACCGAATATAGCAGCAATAACACAGGGATTAATTATTGGGCAGTTCTATAAGAGATTCTGAGTTTCCCATTCAACGCAATTTGGTATCTTAATTTAAAGTTCTCGAACAAATTGGAGCAGGGTCGTGAAATTGGACACAGAAAGGTACGAAAGAATTGCCAATAGACCTGCTTACGTACTCGTACTTACGGTAGAGCTACAGTCCGGGGTGGTCCTGGGCGTCAACCAACAAGCGTCTCCAGCCAGCTCGATCTTTATTCAGATGCTTCCAGTTACGCACTCTAAGTTTGATGAGGATCCCTTGCACTTGCGTGTGCCACCTGAGTCGCTGTCTTCCTCTACTGCGCAGTAACTCGGGGGCAGATTCGAAGATTTTTCGGACCCTAGCATCCGCTCTACATGACCCAGCCACTTCAGTCATTAGACCTTCACCCTTCTGGCTAAGGCGATCCCATTTATACTTTTGTTTTTTTAGAAAAGACATTGCTAGTCAATAGCCTTCTTAGCCCAAAGTGGTAGAGATTGGCAAGAGTTATCCTTCGTTTGATCTCAGCGCTGGTGCCGTTGACTAAATTAATCGGTCGAGGGTGCTCTTCTGTCCGAGACGTCGGTGTTGGGTGTCCTTTCTTGTTGACAGCATATACTTGGTCTTGCCCCCGTTGGCTATTGAACCCATATTTGCTGTCTCCGTCTCAATACTCGCACGCCAATCACATCAAGCTGCTTACTTCCGATTATGTCAATATTAGCGGCGTATGCGATGAATTGGCAGAGCTTTTAAAAAACTGCGCCTCTTGCGTTGGCGCGTGAGTTTTGCACTATTCTCTCAAAATTAATGCCAAATTAATCACAAGACAGCGCATCGCCTTCCGTAAATTCTTTTTTGACATCAAGGGTCTCGGTAATTTCAGCGTGCATTCTCAATGCCAAAACTAGACATTAATCTGTATAGCTCATCTCTATTGATGCTGAATAAAATGAATAAAATAATAATATATGGTGTGTATTGATTTCGAGCTCATGGGTTTTATGGAAGATCTGCCGGTCGATGGTGGGCCTTCCTGGGCTAAAGCCACACTGATATGGACCAATCATGTTGTTGACGAACGACTTCAGGCATTCACACAATATAGCAAATAGAATAGATTGTAGGCGATATTAAGAAGACTGATGCCTCTGTAGTTGGCGCAGTTCTCGAACAAACAATACTGAGCTTCCATTCAGCGTGCATACTTTCGCCCGATCATATTTTACAGATGAGTTGGCGTATGCTCCTTACCAAGTCATCGCCTACCCCTTTGAAGAGCTCGGCACTCAGGCTGGGCACTCCAACAGCTTTGTTGGACTTGAGCTTTGATATGGCTATCTTAACTTCATCTGGGGTGGACTTAATTGTTTGTCTACATCGTCCAGGTTAAAAGGTTCATTCTACCTGACAGCGGTATTTGATTAGTCATCGCCGGTATACAATCTAGAGAAATGCTTTTTCCCAATCCTCAGCATCGACTATGATGTATGTTCCCTTGTTCGTCTCTACAGGCTTCGGTAAATTAGCGAATCCAATACCTGGAGTAGCATCAATTCCCTTGTTCGCGCGATTCTCATGCTCCTTCTTTTACCTGGTGCGAAACCGGTGTTCATCTCTTCTGCTCATAGAGCTCGTGAGCAAACCTAGTTCTTCTATGCAGCGCCGCTTTGTATGCCTCTTGCTTAGCTGCATGTGCTTGCCGTCACTCGTCGTCAAGCCAGGGGCTTCGCGGTGGTGGCCGAGTTAAACACAGCACATCAGAAGCAGCATCCGGATGTATTTTCGGCAATGTTGCCACTGGTCTTCAATACTTGTTGCTAACGTAAATTAAGGGAGACTCGATTCGAAAAGGATTTGGCGATCTCTTGGATTGTAGCCTTCCCACATGAAACTTCCTCACAATATTAGCTTGCCTTTGCGATGTTCGGTATGTCCCTCGGAACGTTCGGGCATCTATTAGACTGGAGAAGTGCCTTTCGTCGATCGCAATGTGGTCAATCTGCCTGACTGTTGATTGATCAGAAGATCTGCAAATCCCTTATGAATATCGAGATGCGGGAACAGCATGCTAGCTACGACAATGTTTCATATTGTCGCAATGAATGAAACCATTATCGGAGATGGTGTTGTGCAGGTTCCCACAGTACTATCAAAGATGCCCTCTTTTCCTAGCTTTGCATTAAAATCGCTGAGGAAAATTTTAATGTCATAGTTAGGCACTGCTTGTTGGTTTTGTCCAAGAGCTATGACTGCCATATAAGGTATATTCACAAATTCTCCATGTGGTGTAATGCAGTATACCAAATTTGGTATACCGTCATATATAATGTAATCGGGTTGGTATATCATTAAATATGGTAAGTACTAATAGTTCATTGCCGTATTTAATTTCTTTGTATCTGTAGTTGCTCAGCTCGTTGGGTAAGTCATCACATACCATAAAAGATGCGCGATGTCAAGATATATTTTATCTACACCTACAAAATTCATCTATCTTAATGATATCCTTTTGAAAGTCGCGGAGACTATCGGTAATGACTCAGTAACAAATATTGTATTTAATAAACCAAAGGATTGTATGCAATTTAATTCTATTTTTCAACATTTGATTTAAAGAGTTGGTGGATTAGACGTTTCTTCCCATGCCCAGGTAGACCATGGTACGCAGTCTTTAGCGGATGTCATGTATCCTCTTTCGGGTGGACAAGCTACTTCTTCCGCTGCACTGCCAGCTTCACTGCAAACCCAGTAGTGAGTAGGGTCAAAGTTATTACGGAATTTTCCGGTTTTCACGTTAGTTGCAGTACAAAGTGGTTCACCATTGGTATCACTACCCGTATATTCGGCTAAGGATAGCGCGAATACAGCAGCGAATGCGAGTAATGCCAAAACTAAACGAAAAATTATTCAAAGTTAAAAAGGCTCAATTATTTACTTCCTTGCAAACAATAGCTCTTACCAGTTTTCATTTTGAATTCACAAATAGACTTGATGATTGCTGTCAGCGTTGAAGCCTTTATATACTAATTCAGAATAGAAGTTAAATAGGCCGATTAAACAGTTTGGAAAAAAACATACTAAAAGACTTCGATTAATTAGAAGATACTTTAGACATACTCTATAGGCTTGCGTCTTGTGAAATATTATTTGGCACTTCGACATTTTCCAATATCTACAGCTTAAAGAAATAGTGACTTTGGTTAGATACATGGACGAAGGGATCAACATGTTGGCACCATTTTAGTGTTATCTGAAAAGTGCGCTTGAAATAGTCGCAAATTCCGAGAATTATTCTTTGCGTTAAGAACTATAAATCTGGCTATGGGTTCCTTATGGAAAAGTGTTCTAGAAAAGTTAATCACTCCCTCGGCCTTGACAAAACAATCGATTGTGCAAAATTCGTTTGTGTAAATTAGTGCTTCTGATAGATTGTTTTTATCTTCCATTTCCCTATTTGCAGGAACAAGAAAAGAAAATATTTCTGCTAACAAGTATCATATCTTCTCTGTCGATAACAGTTTTGGTTTTAAACAAAACCGTTGCACTTTGAAACTACAAGTATGTTTGGAATTATCTTCGATAAGCCACTCATTTTCGTCAATCAATTTTGTTTGAACACAAAGTTGTCAACAATTAGATCGGATATGGAGACGGAACGTTGTCTAATGGACGTGAAGATTAGATAGTTGAAATTGGAGCTTAATTGGCTCTTGAATTGATTAATTGAAGTATCATAACTATTATAAAACAATTTTTTGAAAAAAAAGACAATTTCCATGACTTTACAAAGTTTTAAGCGCGATTCCTCCTCACTCGTGTCGCAATGTGGCAGAAATTTATGGGCATAGTTAACTAGCGTCTGACTCTGAAGGGAATATTTTCAAATGTGAAGACCCAGATTATCCTCTTGAACGATGCAAATATCAATCAATCAACCCCACTGGACTTGTGCTGGCTTAAGTCGCGTTCACTGCCAAGCTGCCATATACAAGGTGGCGCAAAAGTTATCACCCGATATTCTTTGGCTGTAGTTTTTGTACGAATGAATTGAATTATGTTTACTTAATCTCCTATACTTTTTTTCATGGAGTCGAGAAAATGATATCGGCTTAATAGTCGCCGCTAGAATTGGGGAATTGTGCCCGATTTGTGGCATTTTCCATCACTCTTTCCGGAACTTCCGGCGATAAGTCCTAGCATTCTTTACGGATATTCTCTTTGGGCTTCAACAATCTGTGTCTTATTGACGTAGAGTCGTGACTTCAAAAAACACCACAAAAGGAAGTCTGGAACGGTTTAATCAGGCGATCTTGCCGGCCAATTCAAATAGCCAAAACGAGAGATTTGGTGACCCGGAAATGCAGCCCTCAGGATTTTGGTTGTGGCTATAGAGGCACTATTCCCACAGCTGCTAAGAGATTTAATTAATTTTAAGACTTTTAAAATTAATCCCAATTATTGCTATATGTATAAGTGTTAGAATCCGTTGATTTCTCCACTTGTCTACTATTGAAAAAGGAACATGACAAGCACTGATCAGTTATTTTAAAATCTGATATGACGCTAATCAAATCCAAATTGGAACTCTACCGAAAATGTGGTCGAGACAAGTTTAAGAAAAACAAGAAAGAGCTAGCAAGCTAGAAAGCTAGAAAATAGGTACATTTATACTACTCTCTAATCCATTAGCAGGCATTAAAAATAAGTATTTTTCTGAGATTGTAGATTGTTCTAATCTTCAAAAATTAACAAGTTTTTCGTTCATTCCCTCCTAGGAAGAGTATATACTTCTTCCAGGAAAACAATCTTACTTTCAAAATTAAGTCTATAGAAACACATGAAAACAAATTTTGTTCATCTTAACTATGTCAGAACTCTTTAGCTCAGGGCTACAAAACTCACATTTATCACACAAACTGCCAATAACAAAAGCCGTAGAAGCACCCGATGTATAAGTATTGTTATACTTATTAGACAACTTGTAACCCGGTATACTATAAAACTCTATTTTATTTTCGTAGATTTATATTTCTGAAAAAAGAATAAAGGCGGACTTGTCACAAAATGATGAATGAAGAAATTGCTTTTGAATTCACTAGAATGAAAAAAAAAATTTATGCAATTCTGTTCATGGGATCTCCAAGTAAGTTACTTAATACAATAGTTAAAATTTAGTTATAAAACACAGACGATAGGAGAATAATAGAAATGAATCAAGATAAGTTATTCAGATGCTCAAATGAACAAATTTTAATAGCAAAATCTCCCTCTTGTTTTCTCATAAAAATTACTTATTTACTAACCCATAAACATGAAAATTGTTTTTCCACTTTAATTGCTCTGGCTTTGTTAAACAGAAATCTATTATAGGGTGATAAATTTTGATTCATAAAAATAGGCTTTTTGCCAACTATGCCAAATAAATCTGATGATAGCTTCCTCTTACGTTTGTCTTCCAGCCTTTTAAATGTTCATCGATTTTCTTAAAAAAAGTTGGTGGACTGGATATTCTACTGGAATCTGGTATAGGCATCTTTTGTTATTGTTTTAACATAACAAGACATGATCCTTAGTAATAGATTCATCCAAACCAATTCAGAATTCAACGCATTTTGTTTATCCATATTCCGACAATTTCAACACATTTACACAATTGCTTTTGTTGCTTTCATCTGCGAAATGGACACTCTGTTTTTTTTCTGTGTAACAACGTCCTTTTTCCATAACTATTTAAGCTTTTCATAATTTACTTGCATCCTACATACTAGAAAATGTTTAGTTACCTCTAAATTTGTTCGAAAGATTTAGACGTGTGCTAAATTCGTGTTCAACTCCTTACATACTTGTATGACAGCAATTAACGTTGTTCTTCAAACTAAAACCTAGTGAACATGAACATTTAAAGTTGTGGTGTAGTTAAGTTAGCTTATGTGCAACATGAATTATAAACATACACATATAATATAATATAAGAGACACATACACATACACTGTAAACATACAAAGCTTGCAAATCGGAACATTACAATTGGTAAACTCATCAAAGATTCCAACATTCAATCACGATGAAGATGACTGGGCGATGTACAAAGTGCGTTTGGAGCAGCAAATGACATCCATGATGGCAATAAGAAGCACAAGGCGAACTTAATAGGAGGTTTGTGTTCAACATCGTACAGGCTGCTCGAAAGCTTGATTCAACCTGAATTGCTGAGTGATTACAGTACCATGTACAATATGTGCATCACCGCGCTGGGTAAACATTTTGAACCAGCTATATCCGTATTCGTCGAACGGAATAAATTTTATATCGCTACAAAAGAGGAACACGAAACCACGATTGCATGGGCAGCAAGAGTATGACAGCTGGCAAAAAGCTGCAAATTTGGATCACATTTGGAGATGTGTCTAAGGGATAAATTCATCATGGGCCTTCCCAGGTGTTTGGCGAAGGACAAATTATTTCTGGAGGACCCAGAAGCAGTAATGTTCCAGAAAGCCATCACAATTGCCTCATCAGTGGATTGTATTAAGAGGCAATACACTGACTTTGAGGAAGAGACAACGGTAGTCGAGTAGTAGGCAGCGGAATACATTATCCCAAAGCAAGGAAGCAAGCATAGCAAGGACAGTTTGCAGCGAAACACGAGCTGAAAGAAGCCGTTGCAAAGCGTGTACTAACCACATGAAGACCGAATGCCGGTTCAAGATCTATACATGCAGAAAATGTAACACGAAAGGACATCTACCAAAAATGTGTACAGAACATACCGTAACTTATCATAAAAAAAATTCTGTTAACTATTTGCTAGATAATAATAAAGAAAATTTGCCTTTATTTTATTTTAGAAAAAATTAAAAAGTTAATTCAATGGTAAATGTAACAATAAATGTAACAGTGAACAGGGTTGCGGTGTGTATGGGCCTTGATAGTGGGTCCCTGGTGTCGGCAATATCGAAATCTTCTTATTCTACATAACTCTGTGATAGAGAAAATGCGAGAAATGTGAAAAAAAACGTCAACTTTTCGTCTCTACGTTCTAAACTTTAATGCCCCTCGAGTGTTCCATGACTTAAGCTTAAATACATTGGAAAATTGCAGTAATTACGTATGCATACTTGGAGAGTTTTCGAGAAAATCGTGCAATCAGGTGGCCAGACTAAGAGTGATGAAAAATAGAGAGAACTACTGTATTTCACAGTGTTGAAGGATATCCCAATTAAATAAATTTTAAAGTCCCTCAAAGCATATACTATCGAGATCGTTTCTAGCTCGTAGCTTTGATATCTCGATTCAGATGCTGTTGCTCTTTTCGAAAAGAAAAAAACCGGATGAAACTTTCGATCGAGTTTTTTTTGCAATAAAACAGCTCCGAACCCTATACTGCTTGCATCACAGTGCAATTCCGTTACTAAGTTCAGACTGTAAATAGATAAAACTGGTGACGTTACAAGTTTATCTTTTAAATTATTAAAAGGTTGCATTTCTTTAATGCCAAAAACAAAAGGAGTGTGTCTTTTTAACAACTCATACAATGGCTTTGCGACGTTAGCAAATTTTTTTATAAATTTTCTAAAGTAGGAGCAGAGCCCTAAAAAACTATGTCCATCCTTCCTTTATAGCGTTAAGTTTTCTTTCGTTAGGTCTGATACCATCCTCAGTAATCAGGTAGCCCAAATGAACTATTTCTGTTTGCAGAAACGTGCATTTGTCAAACCTAAGGTGAAGGCAGTTTTCTAATATTATCTTCATAATTTGCTTTAAAATATCTAAATGCTCTTCCACACAATGCGTTGCGATAAGAATATCGTCTACGTAAGTTATGATCTTACCCTCACAAATCAAGCTTCGAAAAATATATTTCATGAATCGTTCAAATACCGACGGTGCATTCTTTAGCCCGAAAGGCATTCGAGTATATTCATACTGGCCCGAAGGGGTAATGAACGAAGTGTATTTCATAGATTCATCCGTCAACTGGACATGATGAAATATATTTTTCAAATCCAAGGATTAGAAATACTTTTTCCTTTTAAGACGGTCTAAACGATCCTCAATAAGAGGCAACGAGTAATTGTCTCGGACGGTTATCTTATTAAGTTCGCTAAAATCTATGCACATTCTTAGTTCCTTAATCTTTTTCTGCACCATAACTATAGGTTACACATAAGGTGAATTAGATTCACGAATAATACTTTTCTTTAGAAGATCATCTACGATCTTTTGGAGTTCAACCGGCAGCCTCTAGGCGAACAATGAAAGGGTGTGTCTTTAGAAAGAACTATATACATTCTAAAATCTGTTTTTGGCAACTGGTTATTTAAGGAAAAATAAGCTGGCCTAACGATATCTTTTATTCTTTGAACAATGTTTGCACGCAAATTTTTGTTGATGTTTATATCAAACTCACCACTTTTTCCACTTATATCTATGTTAAGGATTTCATCGTCAAACGTATTTTGAGAAAGATGTTCCTACGAACCATATTTGTCTACTCAGTCATGATGATAACTATAGGTGTTAGATGTCACTGGAGGGTCACGATTTTTGCTGGAGCTGTTATCTAGTCCATTTCTTTTGAGTGTTAAACCTGTCTTTCCAATAAAATTGCTTCCTAAAATCTGGGGACCGGTCATTGAAAAATCTGTTACCACCAAAAGCTGTAAATTAATTGATAAAATTTTCAAAAAAGATACAAGTACTTATACTCCCAATAGAGGACTTCCGTTGACACGAAAATATGAATTTGAAGCTTTATCTAAAGTTGATAGAAAGACCGGTGGAAGGTACTTCTCCTGAATGAAGTTGATAGGGCTACCTGAATCCAGCAATGTCAGCAACGTCGTAGAAGTCTTCTTGTAAGTCCACTTATAGTGAATGAAGTTTTCAAATTCATTATCCGCTGGCCGAACTCTATCTCCACTATGTTGTATTGCCATGACTGAATCCTTGTTGGGGCATTTTGTAAAGAAATGGTCTTGCTTCCCACACTTGAAACAGGTAATCGGCTTGTTTTCATATTTTGTTTGGGCACTGCTTTGACCTGGAACTGGATCGCCAGAGTTCTTAGCTTTGTTTTGCGGAGAATTAAAAGGCATGCAGTTTGTAAGTCTATCTGAAGTGTTGCTTTTTTGTTTCTCATATTTTCGGAGAGCGATTTTAAGTTGACTGATGTTATTTGCCAATTACAGGATTGTTTTATTTACTTCTGAATCGGGTATTCCTTTTATTATAAACTGTATGATGATTTCTTCCTCAATGGAGCTATGCGAAGCGATCTCTTGCATGAGAATCACGTACTGTTGCATGATTTCTCCATGCCACTTCTTCCGCTTGCGAAGTTCATTATACATATACATCACTACACGTCCAAATTCAACTTCCAATGCCGATTTCAAACCGCACCAACTATTTACATGCACCGTTCTCACAAACAATTTTGCAGTACCAGATAGAAGACGTTTTCCGTAGACGAATCTATTCCTTTCAGTCAGTTTTAAGACTTGTAGCTGTGGCTTGCATGAAGTCCGAGATTGGTTTTTGTGTCTTCCAATTGAAGGTTACGGATCTGTTGTTTCAGCTTTAAAATTTCCTGCTTCTACTGGTGCAGTCTTCCTCACTCTCACTTTCAGATTGAATTCCACCGTCTGTCGCACCGTCGTGCGGCTTGACTCACCTGTGCAATGGCCCACATTTCCTGAAGGTTGTGCTTCCTGCATCAGCTTGAGAAGTTCGCTTTCTTCCAGTTCTTGAGTTGCCGCTTGTTTGAAGTTTCAAATGTCTCAAATGACTTCTTTAAGCCGGGCTACGGTTGCCCACTCTAAAAATTGTGTCAATTCTTCAGAAATAACACCCGATAAGTTCGGAACCAAATTCTGGTTGGCATCGGACGTTAAGAGTAAATACAAATATTTGGAATGGATTCCCGTATTTGGGAAAAGATGAGATGAGACCATCAGCAATATCTACCATTTAGTGAATTTTTTGTTCTCAACCTCACTGAAGCATTTACAGGGTGTGGAAGAAATATAACCACGGATAATTTTTTTAGGAGTACATTTTTAGCAACAAATTTCTATCAAAAAGAGCTACCTTAGTGGGAACTATTCGAGCGAATAAGAGGGAATTACCAAAACCTGCGAAACCAAAGAAAGACAATATGACACGTTGAAAAACAAATCAAATAATTGTACACTGACAATTTACAAAAGCACACCGAACAAAAAAGTTCCTCTACTACTTCGAAGCATAAATTTGTAAAAATTAAAAAAAAAAAAAAAACAGGCAAATATATACGTATTATGATATATAATACACTACATTTGGGGTTGATATGACGGATCAAATGGCTAGAAAGTACAACACAAAATCTAAATCTCGTAGATGCCTGTATTTTGAACATTTTGGATTTAACTCCTGTAAATGCTTGGATTTTATGTAAACAACCGGAGAAAAGATATCGCGACAATAATTTTAATTTCATTTACAAAAGTATGGATACAACTTCAGCAAATTCACTATAATTTCTGTAAGACGAAAAACATGTCAAATTGTCAATTGCGAAAAAAAAAAATAAAAACAATTAACATTTGTTCTACATGTAAAAGATATGTTTGTGGAAAATGTTTACAGGGGAGTCCTTCCATCTGTAAAAAGTGCGACGACGAATAAATTTTATTTTAATTTGAATAACGATATCTACATGTGTAAATTACTGAAGTAACCTATAATTTTTCAGTTTCGAGTCTTCTTTCTAAAAATTTATTATGTATTCCTGAAGCACAACAAAATAAATGTTCTTTAATAATAACGTGATAACTATTTTCTGATTTATTGCTTATTCTAAGTTCTGTATTATTTATAATCAGCTGGAAAAGATATAATTTTCAGTTGAAACGCTGTCATTTGACCGCCATCGGTAGAAATAGGTATAGTCCGTACCAATTCAGTTTACCAACGGTCGATTGCGCAGAGAGAAGAAGAACAGAAATGGTACGAAAGAGTAAATGTTTTTGCCTGAAGTTTACAATGCCTAACCCAGCCTTACATGGCTTAAACCTAAAATGCTGTTGCATAAATTACTTTAATTTTTTTCATTATGGGTTCGATAAATTTCAACGCACTTCATATGTAATGCTACCTGTTATCTAGGGCAAAAAATTCAGGGCATATACTTGTTGAATTCGTATTCACTAGTCCGATCGTAATTGATTAGGTTCTTAACGTTTTTTATGGTTTTATAATTTGTGGTTTAGACTTAGGTACCTGCGTATATGGCGTGTTTCCATTTATTTTATGGTGTTTGCTTCTACCTGTGGGATTTTAGCTCATAGGTTATACGATAGGATTTTAGGTCTCTCTGTTTGGTAATCACTTACAAAATTATTAACGCCATACTTTTTACTCAATTACTACTTTTTTTAGTTCAATGTACCTAATTACTAATTAGTAATAGTAATTTTTAAATTCTATTGCAATGAAGCTAGTCCCAAAGCACATAAATGATGGATTTGCTATTTGGAATCCAGTTTTACGACAACAATGGATTCATCGCGAAAAAGAAAACCAATAGGAAGTCAGGAACGTAAGATCGTTGTTAACATGTATAACAAAAAATTGGAAGAAGCTATGAGTTTATGTTTGGATAATCCCATAACGTACCCAAACTCTCAGACTGAGGAGTTCACTGGAAATTCGAGGAGAGAGGTGTTATTAAATCACCAAATAAAAAAGTACCGCAACAAAATTGAAAACTGCATTAGACGGCTTTGGCATCACAGCTATTCAGCGAATTATGGTATATACAACTTCAACATTGAGGAAAAAATTATTATTACCTTACAAATGTTGAGGGAACGGGTTCAGAAAGATTTGGAGCTTAACTTAAGCATTATGTCGCTGCACAGAATTCTAAGAAGAAATGGATTTTCCTATATAGAAACGGAGAACAACCGTACACTTCTGTGCGAAAAAAATGAAGTTAAACTTTCACGAGTGAAATATCTGAGAAAGGTGTGGGAATACAGAGCAAAAGGATATGAGATCATTTATTTGGACGAGAGCTATATTCACAAACCAAATGCATGGACTGATGGTACCAGATGTGGATTAAAGGGTCCAATTTCAAATTTCAGATGTTGATAATCGCGCATGTAGATGGCAAGAAAGGCTTCGTAAATAATGCCTTGCATTTATTTAAATCTGTAACTAAAACAAGAGACTATCACGATGAGTTGAATTTTGAAAATTTCTCCAAGTGGTTGAGAGATCAAGTTTTAAATAACATAGAAGAACCTTCAGTTATAGTAATGGACAACGCATCATATCACAACAAATAGGAAGAAAAGCCAATCAGTTCTGGTTCCGGAAAATTTGAGATGCTACAATGGCTTGCCCACTACAATATACCACATAGTTCATAGCTGCTCAAACTCGAACTTTATGAGCTTATAAAGGAACATCGGACTATACACCAACCAAAGCATAAAATTGACGCTATAATTCACTGCGCTGGACACGAAGTACTACGATACTACCCTATCATCCAGATCTCAATGCTATTGAAAATATTTCACCAACTCTCAAAGCAAGAGTGAGAAACCGAAACACAACATTTAAATTATCAGATGTTCGAAAACAACTTACAGTTGAAGATTGTCGCAAAGTTTGTGCAAAATTTATGAGCACAGAGGAGTAATACTTTTCTCATGAGCTGATGTGGGACACAATATCGGATGCAATAGTTATCAATCCAGGAGATGATCCTTCAACCGATTATGAAACTGACAGTTCTTCAAATTGAACTCAATATATAACAACAGATATAGTTTAATAAGTGAATTTTTACCTAAAATTAGTATCTAAATATGTACGTGTGTTTTTATTTCTTTACTTCAAACCAAAACTAACCATACATTCGGTATGCTGCTGTTCCGCGTTTGCTTTTACTGCTTACTCTAAATCTCTATAATTCATAGCAAAATTGAATAAGTAAGAAAGTGCAGCAGTTCATCTGTATCTAACCGTTTAATACCCTACCCTCTTTCTTTTGTGACAAGAAATCATGCCTTCTGTTACTAATTTTAATTTTACAAGAAATTATTTTTTTTTGAAAAAAATAACATTTACGTGACTTGCGCAAATCAAATCAGATAAACAAAAAACTTTTGCTGTGACACTGTAGTTCTCTAGGGATCGTCTTCCCCCACCCGTCATCATCATGTTGGATTGAAAGACCGTCCCTCCCCACCGTCTCCCATCTATCTATTGGCTCCGACAACGGTGTTCCTGGCGGACCTCCTGTCGTACCCTGGGGTTCCTGGTTCGTGTGAGTCTCCCTACTGTCCTTAGGGCTTCACCGACCGAACTTCCTCGTTCTCCTCTGCTGGGAAACCAGCCCGTGAACCTATGTGGATTGTCTTCCGAGGTCTGGGGTTGGTGGGCCACTGGCTGATGGGACCATGGCTGCTCTCCACCTCCGCCAGAGTTCGGTGTTCCCACTCAACGAAATGAGGGACCGAAAGGACTTCACAAGGAAAACGAGACCCAAACTGGTTGCGGGAAAATTTACCGCAACAACACTTTCGGTGGACCTGTGGAAAAGCCTCTCATTCCCGCGCCGTTTAGAGTCCGGAAAACCCGTAAGTACTGTAGATACAATGAAGAGACAGTGAGTGGGAAATTCTGGTTCATATTATAGGAAAAGTTACATTCCACATTTGTTTTTGGCTTTCTTTCCGAAGTAGCTTGAAGTAGCTTGAGTCACATATCGAAAATAAGCGGATTTTGTAGTTTTGGGGCAGCCAAATTACTAACCAAGGTCCACACAGTTAGGGAAAAACTCTCAAACGAACACGATGAAGGTAAGTGAAACAGACTTAACTGCTTTAGAAATTTCTTCTGATCATCGTGCTTCCTGGATTAGCCACTCCTACTATGATCACAAACACAATTCCAAAAAGCGGACGTTGTGTGTAAGGTGGCTGTCTGCGTTAAAGAACTGTTTTCTCGGTCTTACAAGGCCAACCGAGGAGGAAAACCGGAATCACTATCGTCCTCAAGGCTGTAAAGTTTCAATACGGCCATAACCTGGGGAAAAAAATAGTCTACGTACTACACCCCATCGTTTTTTTACGTAGCCGGATTAACCCTTCCAGATTGTGTCATATTTTCATCCGGAGCTTTTCGCAAATTTTATGAGACGAATCCACTAAGTACTCAAAGACCTCAATACACACAAAACCGCTGGCCCGAATGGTAGGTCAGGTTAGGCTTGTGGGGTGAATCCGAAAATTACCAGAGAACCTCATTACACTTAGGTCTGTGTAGACCCATTGTAATAGCCCGGCGGGGGAATTGGAAGGAGATGCGAATCGGATTGGTATTTGATGCCATCTTGTTGCATCTCCGCAGAAGTTGTCATGGGTAAAGTGCAGCTTTATTGTATGCGACTTCCAAAGAAGTACTCCAACAAGCATAGATAGTTCAGCACTGCCTTTCAATAGAATATTACTTGTTCTGGAACTGCTGAGTTCTGGTTATAGTTGTCTTGAAGTTTCACAGGTTGGAAGGTGTTTGTGCCTTTCACTGGCGTTGATTTGTATCGTTTCCTCCACTTGCAATCTTAGAGTGATACTATTTGATACAATACTTCGATCCGCCAGTTCTTTATCCAAGAACTGCTCGTTGAATGTCACGCCATTGTGGAAAGCGGGCCAGCCTTAAGCTCTTCACCACAGCGCTTCACAAGATTTGATTTAATCTCGACTGCAGTGATGAGCTTAATGGTAGTCTACCTGTCCATTAATATATTGTATCAATAATCGTGAGATATTGGCTTCATTGTCGCATGTCTCCCCGCTTCTACCTCAGCCAATATCAAAGCCTAAATGACACTACTATAGTCTGGCAGACGATGTGAGCATCTTAAGTCCTATTCCTCGAAGAAAATCCGTTCTCCATCTTCGATCCATCGGGATATCGGGTCTTCTGCCATTAGGTTCCCGTCCCATGCATCGATGAATTCGAAAGTACAGGTGAATGGCTTTTCCATGTCATCATATAGTCCGAATTCAGCTAGTGAACCCAATTTATTTGAAGAGAATGAGGCATGGCCCTTCGGGTTTGGTTCCCGCCCATTACGTTGACTCAATCCTAAAGAACTTTTGGCAGCCGATTTTTGGATGTAGAGATCTAGGGACAGGATGCCAAGTATAATTTCCACTCCTGCTATTAGCGTCATGCTAATTTGCGCGCACTTCAGCATTGAACTTACAGCTCAACTGAACTTCCAGCTCCAGCTATCTAGTACGATACCTAGGTATTAAGAACTCGAAGGGCTGTCCCACCTATAGAGGGAAAGTCAGATCGTGGAATTATCGTTTATGTGTAAAGAGGACGAACTCTTTATTTTAAGGTTGATTCCCAGTCCACAGAGCCTAGCTCATTCACGGAGGATTCTAAGGGTATAATTCATAATTTTAGTAATTGTGAGAAGCACCTGCGGTCATAAGTGTTTTTTTCCTATCCTGTTATAGGTTCTGAAGTATTTCGTTGTCACCTAATGTCCACAGAGAGAAGATATGTATCACTCCTAAATTACGGGAGCCTCTTTATCGTAATAGGCGAGCTGACAACGGACTTATGCTTGCTGCGCTACTAAATATTACTATAGCCAGCACACGCGCATGGTATCTTGATCTCAATATACAATACATAATGCGGCACTGTGAGCTTCGGACATCATATTGATCACTTCGCGATCGACGTAAGACATGGCTCCTGATAACACAGATCACCACATTATTGCAGCCAATGTATGAATGCAGACTTCCAAAGCGCCACAAGAAAGACGAACTACTAGAAGAGCTACAGGAACTGCTAGAGTCCTCGCCATCCCCAGAAACCTGTAGAGCAGAAGAAGAAAGACTTGGAGTAGAGTCACAGTTGGTGCTGTGAATGTGGAAAACCCTTTTCCGTAGACTCTATAACGGTGAAGAAGCTCAACATTCCGCCGTCAGCCAGAATAGATTTTTCAACCTCAACAATGATAGCCAAAATGTCCGTCCACCTGACCAAAACGAAATAAGGACAGTAATGTCTAATCTGAAGTCCAATAAAGCAGCTGGCTCTGACGGCTTACCTGCCAAGCAATTCAAATCTGTTGGAAGTGGCTTTGTAGAGAGCATACGAGTACACCGACTCATTTCTCAGATCTGGTCAGAAAAGTTTATGCTTGACGAATGGAATCGCAGTCTCGCTTGCCCGCTTTACGAAAATGGAGACCCCCACAGCTACACCAACTATTGAAGTAACGGGTGGCCACATAGCAATGATAGGTTTTCCAATTGTTATGTTTCAGCAGCTGTCAAAGTTATCAATGACATCCAGCTGTCAAAATATTGAGTAAGGCTTGCCATTTTATCATGCATCGTTTAATGAATGATATTGAAATTCTGCTCAGTTGTAAACATGACTTCACTGTGCACGCAATTCGTCGCACCGTGGAGAAGTTTGAGCGTGAGTACACCCTTTTCGATCATAAGCCAGCAACCAGACAGAGATTGGCGCGAAGTGAAGAAAGCATAGCTGCCGTAGCGGCCTGTATCGAAGAAGACCCAGAAATGTCGATTCGGTGCCGATCAGCTGAATTAGGCATCGTCAGAGAGTCAACCCGGCTTATTTTGCGGTTGGATTTGTCCGTATAAGATTGTGCTGACGTAAGACTTGAAGCCAGGCTACCATAAATAACGCCGTCAGTTGTCTAATAGGGAGCTGGAAATGTTTATTGACAAAGAAATTAGAAACGCACAAATGATGTTGGTGCAAATTGTATGCGTAGTGTTTTTCGCTTAAACACATGATTGCGCATACAGGTTTGTGTAGTGTATGGAGGCCTTAAGAGAATCGTTGATAAATACTGTGCTATCGCTGCTGGTTGTCTTGAAGTTGTTGAAGATGTTATTACGCAGGTCATTAAATATATTTGAAAACAACCTGGTCTTGTTCCTAGGCATTTTATTTAATATTTTATCCTTGAGCGCAACCGATAATAACATTACCTCTGAAACATATCAACATCCATCTCTACCTATGTATTACCAGGAATCCTTCTATTACTTCATAAATAAATTTCAAATTTTTGAATTTCGTAACTAACGTATGCGAGATATGGCAACCCTACATAATTGTATGCTTGCTTATGCATTAAGCAATCAGATAGCCATAGATATACATACTCGTATATACTTGAAATTCTACAATTCAAAATTAGTTTTCTCACAATTGTTCCTTTATTTGTATTTCAGGAAGAAGGCCATGGTGAATATGGAAGGCCAGTTCTTGGTCCGGCAGATTTATGACGATGAAATAACCTATAATCTTATCGGAGCTGCTGTTGAAATCCTAAGTAAGTACTATTCCTATCTGCAACTGCAATAGAATCCTCCCCCACAGGAACAGTAACAACAAGCAGCAAACTTTCCCCAATTCAATTATACACATTGCCACTTAAGCTTCATATTAAGTTTGGAGCTTTCTTCATTGTTAGTTTAAACTGCACTTGACTAAGTTTATTTGTCTTAAGAGTATAATAGTTTCTTTTTTTTTTGTTGGAAAAATATTTAATTAATTATTAGGACCATGAAACTTTCAGATAACTAGTGTTACAATATGAGTGTAAGACACTCAAAGGTTGTGCAAATTTTCACAAGCGTTCCTACGCTGGGGAGTGTAAATTCAGACATTTGAGTAGACGAGGTTAAAGTTTTTGAGTAACTTAAATCCCTACGAATATATTATCAAGTGAATAAGGATTGTGGAAAAGAATGAAGAGAGGAGAAAAAGAAAATAAAAGAAATTTAGCCAGGTTGAGAAAAGGAAGGAAAGTTTCAGATCTCTTAGATAATTTATTTTACTTTCAAGTGCAGCAGTAGTACGTAGATCCTTGTAGGATGACTTAAGTGCTTGTAAATGTCGAAGTGCATCTTATATGTTACATTAGCAAATACTTTCCAAAAGCTGTCTGTTTCCACGGGCTCAAGGTGCACTCAGCATAGGCAAACCAATCCCTTTTTGCTTTCTAAGTAAGTTTTACATGAGCCCTGTAAGTTCATTAGTACAACATAACCTACATATGAATATATGGTATACGAGTAGATACAGGGGAGGATTTTTAAAGGATTTACATATTTGATATTCTGCAAGTATGATAATTTTGCACTGAAAATATGCGTGGTACTAGGAAGAATTCGTAGTTTGATATTCAAGGGCATACGCCTTTCATCGCTAATGAATGTATGCACATAGGTAGTTTACAGTGTATTCTAAGATTTCTGGAGTATTTTGAGAAAGTCCTTCCTGACGAAGTTGTAACGGTCGTTAGAATTTTAATTACTCAAAATATTTCGGTTAAGCTCAAAAACCCAAGAAACATAATAAATAATAGCTTGCTTTTCCAAGCAGCTCAAAATATGTTCGCAAGATGTTGTAGTAAGATTTTTAATAAGTCGCCGTTTTCCGCTTTGGCAGAATTTTTAATTGCCTACGGGCGGTATTTATGACATGACTCTTAAAATGAATTCAAGCAAGAGGCGCTTCAACATTCAAATTCCTTTTAATGCTTCCATTGCTCGAGAAAATTCTAAGGGCATGCTCATTACTTAGTGCACTTTTGCAAAGAAGCTTTCAAATTTACATATTCACAATGAAACTCTGTTTTTATTTAAGTGTGTTGCATTTGTAGAGCAAAATTATCTCACGTTTGATTATGATTTTCAAAATAATTCCTCAGAAGGAGCAAAACATTGTGAGAAGTGTTATGTTGAGAGGTGTAGAATATCTTTCTTTCATTATGGAGAAAGGTAACATGGCATGACATTATATTTCGAAAACGACTTCAGGCCTGGCAATTTTTGGCCAGGCACAACCTGTCGATCTGGTCATGAGCCACTCTTTTATCCTTTTGTCTTGTAAGCCATAATTAGTTTGCGGCTTATCAGGATACACCATCAGCTCCACAAGAAATAATCTAGCGACTTCAAATAATACAATCTCGCTGACCAATTCACAGATCCTTATCGCGATATAATGCTGTTTTTGGATCGAGTCCTCAATTTCATAGGCAGTAGTGGCACGTAGCACCATCTCTTTGGAACCACAAATATATAGTCTGGATTAATATCTCTTGTATGATATTTTTGAAGAAATATCAGCGGGAGGTGCACTTTTAGAATTTTCACTCTTTCGAATTTGATTCACTCCAGAAATCACAATTTTGCTTGTCCACGAACCCTTCTTCATCTGTATTTAGTATAATGTTACATATTATATTTTTCCACCTATCGGCATTTTTACTGATTTGCTTGGGAGTTTGGCTTAATTCACAAAACTTAAAGCCATTCAACTGGCCGCTGTATTTTGGATTACTTTGTTAATGCGGCCAAGACGCTTTAGCACTTGAACTTGATCTTCAATTCGTTTTTAGACCGACGATCATATTTTGTTACACCTGCTGAGATTCATTTTATTTCTCCAACATACTTGTCGTACATCGTCCAACATTGTAATGCTAGACATATTCATATAGCAACCCTGAAGCTGAATTTTTTGCCTGCAGAGTTGTTCTGCCATTTAACCCAACCTACGCCGACTTTATGTGTTACCGCAATTTCTTTGGTTGGTTAAATTTTTCGCACTTCATGACTGCTTTTAAAAAGATATCGAAAATTGAGTATTCGGGTTCGGAAAAACGCGAATTCAGAAATTTGGGTTGAATACAACTTATTCGAAACCTGACATATCTTAGCGCATTCATTACTAACAGTGATAACAAAGCCGATCACGTCATCGCTTAAAATAGCGTCGAAAAAAATAGTCGTCCCGGAATATTTAATGTACTGCTTAAATAGAAAACTTTGCACGACTCTAAAACCCCATGGCCTTTGAACACTCTTATGTTTATCTCAGGAATATTTTGGGATCTTAGCGCCCTTCAAACGAGGTCTTTCCGAACTCAGCCGAATGCTTTATGCAAGTCGATGAAGATATCTTCCAAGGCTTCTCAATTACTATCCGGTTGCTTTGAGTAACGTCGTATGTTGAACTGTCTTAAACAAAGTACTATTGGCTGCACTGTCGACTGTGTAGCACCCGCTTTATATATTTTTATAGGTTGCGACCTTAGCTTCTTCGAACGGACGGTAATTAGTTACAAGTTTTCATGTCGACCTTGTGTCATCCTCCACTGGATAGGCGTCCAATCGCTCCCAATTACTTCATTAAACAAAATCGTAAGCAATTTCCGATTGTCACCCATACTCGTACTTCGAAGGATATGTGATTCCGTTCGACTGCTCGACCTCGATTCATTCTTTTTACAGTTTCCCTGACCTCTGCGTCTATAAAATTTGCCATGCACGACATCCAAGGAAATGTTGTATCAAGAGAATTCTTCGGTAAATTGGCTATTAACAATGTTGCAAAAATTTTTTCTTCGCCGTGCCGCAATCTCAAAACTGTAAGATCGTTAACCCGTGCTTCGACATTGTAAAGGGTGCCCAGACAAGAATAAAACAACAACGGCGTGAGATATAAAATTGATTCTGGCATTATTTTGAAGCTACCTTCATGCCATTATGTTTGGAATAGCACATCATTCAAATGGCTGCCTCAACTTCACTGGCAGTACCTCAAGCGGTCGGTCCAATTTTTGATGATTCGTCGAACGTTGGCCTGGGGATCATCCAAAGTGATTGGCTTATTAGCGTAGACTAAAGACTTGACATAGCTTGAGAGCAAAAAATCGAGTGATAAACGCACGTCGTGAGATGACTGAGTCGCCAAATTTCTCCTTCAAAATTTCGAGCGTAACATCGCATATATGGCATGTAGCGCCATTTTGTTGGAACCACAGCTCGGATATATCGATATTGTCGAATTCTAACTACAGAAAGTCGGTTAGCGTCGCTCTATACCTGAAACCATTGACGGTAGCGGTGTCTACTTCCTCATTTCGAAAGAAATAAGGTCCGGTGATGCCGCCAAGCCATAAAACGCACCAAATAGTCAATCTTTGCAGATGGATTGATGACTGACCGAACACTTTTGGATTGTGTTCGCTCCAACAATGGGAATTTTACTTTTTGACATAGCCGCTGAGCCAAAAATAGGCCTCATAGGCCGAGAAGATGATTTTCCGACCAAAATCCGGATCTCCGGCCAACATTCCCAGCGCCCAATTAGCGAACTCACGGTGTTATGTATGGTCATCCGGCTTCAGTTCTTGCATCAGCACAATCTTAAACGGACGTAGGCCCAAATCCAATCGCAAAATAAGCTGTATTGACTCTCTGACTCTTCTTCGATACTGGTCGCTACGGCGGGTATGTTTTCTTCATTTCTCACCAATCTCTGTGTGGTTGGTGGCTTAAGATCCAAAAGAGTGTACTTACGCTCAAACTTTTCCACGGTGTGACGAATTACCTGCACACTGAAGCCATGATTACGACCGACCGCACGACGAAATTCACGTTGCGTATTTACAACTGAACGGGAATTTCGATAATATTTTTAAATAATTTCCGCACGTTCGGCAAGTGTAAAACGAAGTAAGCCGTACTGAATATTTTGATAGCTTGATGTCATTGGTATTTTTGACAGCTTCTGAAATTTAACAATTGGAAAAACTATCGTTGCTATCTGGCCATCGTATATTTCTTCCACTGGTTGTCGCTGGGTTATGGGCTGTGTTTGCCGTTTTTTAGTTATTTGAGCGTAGTGTAACTCTTCTCGCAGATTTTTTAGTTCCGAAACCATTCCCTTCACGACAGTCTTCGTGCTCGCAGTTTCATTCTATGGATGAAAAGCGTCCAACCCCCCGAATTCAAAAGCTCGTAGCACTAAAAGGTCATACGTACAAATGAAAAGACTTTCTCCACTACTCTCTAAATTTATCTTTAATTTAAATATACACAAACTAAAATACAAGTCAAATTAATTCAGAAGTATTATATTATCCCAGTAGATCCGACTGACATAACGTGGTACTTCGTGGAGACTGGCCATTGGAAATCGTTTAAGATGCCTTCTCTAAAGCCGTGAGTTATGGAACAAAATATGTGGACTCCGGTTTAAAGGGTGGATTCGGAACCCACAGTACTCCCCTCAAAGAGACAGCGATTACGGATTCGTAGATTTAAATTTTGCCCTTCTACCATACCGCGTTACAAAGATGGCGCTTCTACCTTGGGCTTAGCCAAAGCGGATTCTTGATCCACATCTTTGGTACTCGTATAAGCTGCTTTAAGTCAATTGATTGAAATATTCACGGCCTTTCCTTTCCGTTCGATTATGAAATATTTGTCCATTCGATCAATAATCCGGTAAGGACCATTGCATGGTGGATGCAAAAGTGGTTCAACAGCATCATCACAAACGAAAACGTGAGAGGCTGTTTTTAAACCCTTCTGTACGAAAATTTGCTTTTTTTTTTTTTTTATAATTTACGCGCGCCTAAGGGGTTATGAATACCCTTACACTGTTGCCAGGGCGCGGGCGGAAAGGTAGAAGGAAAGAAAGACACTCAGGTGTGTTTGGTTTTCGATATTGACTCTCCAGAGGTGGGAGTCCGAATAGGACGGAGAGATTTTCTTCACACGGAATGGTGAGGTTGTGAATTTTAACGGTTGTTTTTGTGTTTTGAAAACCCTACAACAGCCAAGTCTACATGTCAGTGTTATGCCTTCACACGCAGATTTTTCTAACTGAGTTCCAATTACACAAATGAAAACTTGTCGTGGCTAGGATTCGAACCTTGACCCTCCGAGTGAGAAGCGATTGCTAGTACCACTACACCACGGCCACCCCCTTGTTCGAATGCGATGACATCTGCGGGAATTGGCTTGAAGCCATTGAGTCCCTCAATGACCTGACAAAATCTGCTTCATTGCTACTTCCACTTTTGGATGAAATGTCGAAAAACTGTCCTGATATACTTGGATTCATGCCATAGAGCATCTCGGCTACTGTTGAGCTAAAATCCTCATTGTGGATAGTACGGAGTCAGAACAAAACCGTTGGCAGGACATCGATCCACTTCATTGTTGTATGACACCGAATTGATGCCTTAAATGTTCGGTGCCACTGCTCCATGAGACCGTTAGATTCCGGGTGGTACGCCGTTGTTCGAAGGTGCTGAATCCCATGCAATTTTGTCAGCGCATGAAAAATGTTGCCCTCTGCCTTGATCGGTGGTTATTCGCTGCGGTACTCCAAACCGACATATCCAATTTTCATACAGGGTCCGACCAATCGTCTCTGCTTTTATGTATTCTACCGGTATAGCTTCCGGCCACTTTGAAAACCGATCGATGACAGTAACGAAATCCCCTGGATGGTGGTAAAAGATCTACTACTTATGTCGGCATGTATTGTATGTGTTGAAATCTGCGGTCTGTCGCGATATAATTACCTAGGGGCGCAAAATTGTGCTTATGGATCTTACATCGTTGGCATGATATACATGATTTTACCCATCGACGACAGTCTAGTAAACGCACGGTATCGATAACAGAATACCTTGTTTTTTTCGTTTCCCGGGACTGCGAACTGTTTCAGCTGTAACGATGTCGACTAATTATGTATCAATCTCTTTAACCCTTAGTCCTGTTTTTGCGCTTCGGCGAGCTGGTTGTAGAAATGTGTCAAAGGAAGTCTGCCACGACGTTAGTTGATCCTGGAATTTACCTTAGGTCCGTAGTAAATTGGCTGCTGAAACTGAGTTGAGTGCGTTGTCTCGGAGGGGCCTTCTCAGGTTTCTGATGAAACGCATAAGTCAGTGGCTTATGGTCTGTAAAGAAGACAAAACTACGACCCTCTAATAAATGTTGAAAGTATCTTACCGCTTAATAGGCACAAAGGAGCTCCCTGTCGTAGGTGCTATATTTTGTTTGAGTTGCGTTAATTTTTTTGAAAAAAAAACTCCTAATAGCTGCCAGGACTTATCGACAAGCTGCTGTATAGCACTACCTGCCGCAGAGTCTGATGCATCAACCATCAGCACGAGTTGACAATTCACCTCAAAAGCTATGTTGGCCTCCTCTGTCCATTGAATTATACTTCGGTCATTCTTTTTGTAGCCTTTGACGAGGCGCTGAAGTCTGATTGGATTTCGACCGCTTTTGGAAAGAATCTACAATAGAAATTTACTACAATCCGCATGGGTAGGAATGGAAGAATCTTCAGGTCCGAACATTGTTATCCACGATATAGCTATCTCCACAGCTAGCAGAGTTCGTCATTATATCTCATTCTTCAAGCCCCGTCAACTCAAAATAGGACCAAAAATTGTTCGAATAATTTTACGATATTAATTGCCAAGATTTTTTTCTTTTGCCTTTACTATTGACAATGCCTCTGAAACATCAGCAAGAGTAGGATGAATAGTGTCATACTCGTATATAAGGTCCATAGGACAATATTTCTCGACAAGCCTTGATAACGAAATTACAAAGACATAGAAAAAAGTCCCAACTAGCTTAAAAACATGTCTATTATAGATGTTGTGTTCTGTTCGATTGCTCGATGTTGCGTATCCTTTATTGTAAGCAGTATTTCATTCTTCGTATATTCACACCGGAATTTGGGTCATCTTCACTGTTTCGCAGTGTGCAGTAATGTTTTTTTCCATATGCACGCCATCGATTGTTATCTTTCAAATACAGGGAGGCTCAAAAGTTGTCACCCGATATCCTTTGGCTGTAATTTTTTTTTATGAATGAAGAACTTTGGTTCTGCTTTTGGATTATATTTAACTGATTACTTAAATTTTTTTCCATCAAGTTGGGAAAATTTTATCGGCTAAATGGACGCTGCCAGAATTGATGACCTTTCGGAGCAAATTTGTGGCATTTTTCATCACTCTTGCCAGAACTTCCGACGTATATTCTCTTTGAGGGTTTCAAGAGTCTGAGGCTCGTTGACATAGACTCGTGACTTCAAAAAAAAAAAAACCACAAAAAGAAGTCTGGAACGGTTAAATCAGGCGACCTTGCCGGCCAGTACAAATCGCCAAACCAAGAGATTAGGCGACCTGGAAATGTGGGTCTTGCAGTATGCGCTGTTTCTCCATTCTGTTGGAGCCACATATTGTCCAGTCCCATTTCATACAATTGAGGAAATAGAAAGTAGTTGAGCATGGCTCTGTAGCGCTCGCCGTCCGCAGTAGCGATTTGGCTCGCGGTGTTTTCCAAAATATAAGGCCCTATGACGCATCCAGCGTAAACATCACGCCATGCAGTAACTTTTACCGGGTGTAATGGCTCTTCATGGGTTATCCTCGTATAACTTTTCGGTTCCAAAAAGGTATAATTTTGGTTATTCACATATCCACAGAGATGGAAACGACCTTCGTCGCTCATGATAATTTTCGATGAAAAGTTGTCTGCCTCGTGGTCAAGATTCAGACTGACTTGAGCGTAGGTCACACGCGCTTGGCAGTCAACAGCTAATAGCTGATGCACTGTCCGCACTTTGTAAGAGAATAACTTACAGTCTTTCACCAAAAGTCTCTATAAAGAACGCCGATTGGTGCCCTATTGCGTGGCGCGTTATCTGGTCGATACTCCGAGGTCCTCTACGACATCTTCAAACAAAGCTGCGAAATTCTCAGCAGAACGGTTGCTCCGTGGCCGGCCAGATCTGACAGCATCTTGTGTTATGCCATACTCTTCTACACGAGTGGCTAAATGTTGTAGAGTTGGCCCAGTTGGTTTTGGACGACCGGGAAATCTGCGCCGAAATTCACGCTGCGCCAGCACTACCAACGAATTATTCGATTCATGTCTTGTTGACGTGTATTTTGTATCTGTTTACTTCACAAATATCAAAGTAGATTTGACATTTGCCGCCATTTGCAAAAATTAAATTAAATTTTCCGATAGGATGATGTTTTTCTCGCAAATATCTTTGTTTCGTCCTTGTTGTCCTGTAGCGTTCTTATAAGCCTTCGGTTAAGGCTTCGAAAATTATTCCAGGAGTAGCATCTCTCCATTTCCTCTATAACGCGCTGCTTGTTGTATTTAATTATCCCCCCTCTTCTTGTGTTCTCCGATTATAAAACCGGATTCAGTTCTTCTATCCACTGCCCTCCTTTAGAGAGATCCAAATCCAAAAATTACAAAGTGTTTTAGTGACATACTATACCCAAGGATAACAACGCAAAACTAGGCTATGCGAAATTGAATATTACTACTGCAAAGGGCTATCCTCAGGGTAGAGTACTGTCCTCTGTTCTGTGGTCCATACTATTAGATGATGTCATGCAAACTCTGATATCTCCGTTATCAGAGAGACAACCATGCGATTGCCATCATGGATGTCATGCAACATGATAACAACAACAATTACTCAATTCAAAAGGAATAAACCATATTGATGGAACCGTGCTACCACATGCAGGAGGTTTGGTGTAAGATTAGACAAAAAGAGGAAATACCCATACAACCACTTAAGCGACATTGCGCATACCACTTCAAACAAGGCAACCCCATTAGTCACCATGACATAAGGCCAAGCGACATAAAGTCAAATTTTACCATTTGGCCAATTTGGCTTTCTCACTTTCGAATGCATATTAGATTTTGCTTACCTGAAACCTGTAATACGTTTCATTAACCATTCTGAGAATTTAAAATTATTTAAAAGTATTGACTAAATAAATAAATAAATCATTTTAAATACAAATTTTAAATGTTCATTTATTAAACAAAAATGGTTGTTATTTTTCATGTATTTCTCCGACAACTGTGTATAGCCATTTAAACATAATTTAAAATGATTACACGGTTGTAGGAGAATAGTGCGAGGATTTTACTTTCGGCCTCATTTTGTGTTTATTCGTTCATATCTTGCCCCTATCCACTTTCATTATCTTCACAACAATACACAAGGTTTGCAGCTTCAGACTCTTCCGTTATTAGATTGTTGTGCTCGCTAGTCATCTGATTAAGAAAATCGTCGATGGAAATTTTCTTATCGAGTTTCTTTAAAGCTGCTTCAATTTGTCCCTGCTTGTACTTAAATTTCTTTTTTGGAGGCTCAAAAATTTCGAACGTACCGTCCAAGGACATGTTAAGCGCCCTTGATTTTACTCGATCCTCATTCAGTAAGCAATCATGGAATTTGGAAAAATTGCCATGCTTCGTGAGCTTTTAACTAAGGCGGTTCTTCATTTGGGCATCAAATACGGAGGAAACTAAAGGGTTTCCTATAATTGGAACGTACCGTCCAAGGACATGTTAAGCACCCTTGATTTTACTCGATCCTCATTCAGTAAGCAATCATGGAATTTGGAAAAATTGCCATGCTTCGTGAGCTTTCAACTAAGGCGGTTCTTCATTTGGGCATCAAATACAGAGGAAACTAAAGGGTTTCCTATAAATTTTTATGTATTAATTTCTTTTTCTATTTCATTTAAAACCAATAGGTGAATCTCCAAAATTCGCGGGAATTATTTTCTAAAATATTTTGACTTTTCTTTTGAGAAAATTACGATAAATCTTTTTGCTATAGAGCCTGAAAGCTTCATAGAAAACTGATTAAAGATCGTGCGAGTCTACTAGTTAGGTTTTTTACTTACATAGTCATCATAGGAAAATTGTACAATTAATAATTGTTTATAACAGCAAGAAGGCACCACATTGAATGCACCATCCAAAAGATAGTTTCGTTGCGATGTGTCTGGTAGATTTTGGATTGCGGTTGCAATAGCGGGGGACATGAATATGGAGTAACTAAAGTTATCTTCAATCACTGTGGTCCAATAAAACGGATTGCTATTTTGATATCGAGACATGCCGAATTTGGACATAATATCAGCATTTTTAAATATATGCGACATCTTTAGCAGTAACGGGAGCTTTTGGTAATGCCTGGTTTCGAATGCGCATAAGGTGCGTATTTCTTTTTCGCACCGAAATATGTAAAGTGTGGTTTGAGTACCATTTGGGTTTATACCGCTCTGCTGATTTGGCCTTATGTCATGGCACCGGAACACAAGTCCCATATGGCTAAACGATGATTCACAAAAGTGGGTGCCGTAACATAATGCCAAGCGACATAACAAAACGCCAAATTCTACCATTTGGCCTTATGTCGCTTTCACAAAGCGAAAGGTGCAGAAAGATTATTTATCGGATCCTGCCGAGGCTTCGACTTTTGTAATAACGTCCCCAAACAGAATATAAAGGTCCTTGATAATAAACAAATAAGAGATCAGCGCGGGTCACTTTTTATATTTGGAATCATGTTCGCTAGCACATGTTTTTTTTTTTCTGTCGGAACAGAGGACTTATGCAAAGAACTAGTCCATTGTACTCTTTAAAAGTTCCTTTTAATGAACTCGTTCAGTTTCACGAAGAAAGGTGAGTAACCGCTTCAGTGATAAGGTGTCAACAGTACCTACACCCACCACGTCAGCGCGGTAAGCGAGCGTAAGCCGGATATTCACATAGATAGTGCTCCGCGAAGTCGTCATCACTTTCACAGCAAGCATATCAGGATGTTATGTTACTTATGCGTTAAACATTTACGTGTTTATCAAAAGTGTAATGCCCTGTCATGACGCCAGTAAGCAACCTGCAGTCTTTCCTGCTAACTAACTACTAAAGTTAAAGTGACATCGAAGCATTCGCTTACAAGACCTTTCTGCACTTCTTAGAAATGTATACACATTCTGAAAAGCTCTAAGATATTCAGATGCTTTATTAAACCGTACTGCTGAACGTCTTATTCCCTAATCATTATAAACTGCAAACATTCAAAACCAACGTACGATATTTTTCCTTCTTTCCTCTCTAATTTTGTTTTGTTTTGCTTTGCTCATTTTTAAAAAAAAGGAATTACGTAATATCACTAAGTGTGCAGCTGCGGTTAAAATTTCAAATCTTGACTTGCCATGAGTTGGCCTTTAATTTTTCTGAGATCCAATAAGAGCGTATAATAAAATATATGATATACGAGTATGTATAAAACCAGACCCATATAAGTCAATCAGGCTATTGTTACAAATAAATTCGTTGACACTTAAATCCCTTAGAATCGAACCCTTAGCCAATGTGACTCCTCCAAGCATCTAAATTGAAATGAATTTATGTGCTACTCGACCCATATGGCACAAGACATTCAACTGCTAACCAAAGCATAAAAACCATTCGGATATTCCAAACGAGCTTTGAAATCCTAAATCCCTTTGGAAATATTTGCTGAAAATCTCTTTTTCAATTTGGCTTTACCAGTTCGTCTTTGTTGTGCGAGTTCCCCTCGTAAAAACTGAAATCCAAAAGAACGCAGCACGTGCGAATTGATTTTTCTAGGAAACGAAAAGAGTCCCGCTTGTCCAGCATGGTCTTGGGAAATTTCTCATAAACACTTATGGATTGTCCATGCTTTCCTGCTTAGTTTTGTGGGTGTAAAATTAAAGGAAAATCAGGATTAAATTGAGTCAAAGAACAGGGATTTCCATAAAAAAGAAATCTCCTAGGAGAAAACCACCTCTGCTCGTAAATGTAAATGTGGATAAAAAATTTAAAAAAAAAACTAAATTTTAATCGATGACGTAAATATTCGTTTGGACTGTGTGCCAAAGGCCACTTTAAAATTCAAATTAGCTCCATCAAAGGGGAGGGACATTGATCCATCAAAAAAAAAAGAGAAACACACCCCCACAGCGTCGTGGAGAAGAAAAGAGGATTAAAACCAATGTTAACAATCAAACTATGTAAATACTTTTTTTTTGTTATTTTTTTTAAATATTTCTCTTGTCGTTGTCGTTTCAGATATACCAGCAGACGATATTCTGGAACTTTTTGGCAAAACATTCTTTGAATTCTGCCAGGATTCAGGCTACGATAAGATCCTTCAAGTTCTGGGAGCGACGCCAAGAGATTTTTTACAAGTAAGATTTGCCCTCGTACCTATTTTTAGGTGATTATTCAGCGAATTGATTGTTTGCAGAACTTGGATGCCTTACATGACCATTTGGGAACACTATATCCAGGTATGAGAGCACCGTCGTTTCGATGCACGGAAAAGGATGGTACCCTGCGGCTGCATTATTATTCAGAACGACCTGGCCTCGAGCACATTGTCATTGGAATTGTAAAGGTGAGTGCTTTGCTATTAGTGCATTACTCTATCTCCATAAACTTTGTGCTATTTGTCTGTAGGCAGTTGCATCAAAGTTACATGGAGTGGAAGTTGAAATTGAAATTGTGAAACGAAAAGGTGATCCAATCGATGAGGATGAACAAATGTTTAATTCAGAATCGGAGTGTCCAGAGCCAACAGAGGAGAACAATAACAATCATAGCAATGGCAGTTTTGTTAACAACGAACGTACAAGTATAACAACGAGTACGACTCCTCAAACATCACCACCCCTAACAGGGTCTACAAATGACCACCTCCAGAGTAAACATTCCTGCAGTAATCAACAAGAGGAGGTGAATACCGCCCAGTGTAATCAATACTCCCAGCATCCGCAGGTGACTTTGACTGAAACTAGAAATAAATCGAACCATGATATCATAGCAAATGGTGCATCAAGTCCTCTGTCGTCCAACTATATTGTCACCACAACTAACTCTACCAGCACGAGTACCAGCAGCAGCACTAACATTGCCTGCTCCATGCCAACAAGTAATCTTGGAGCTAGCAATACCAATCCTAATTCAATTTGTACAAATCAAGGTAAATACTTTTCGACGAGTATTTGTGTTTTGTTTCAGGATACTCTCTGCTCCTGGTTCTGCTTTTGAGTGAACTTCAATCACAGTGTAATCGGCCGTAAGTACTGTATTTAATTGCAGTCAGGAGGAAGAGAAACTTGGTTAAGGATCCATTGGCTTAGATTTCTATTCTACATACGCATGTATATTTCGATGATATTAGATGTACACCTCAAGAAATTGATTATGTTCTAAGTGGCTTATGTGGATAAAAGATCTATCACATGTGAGCTATATCTTGGCTGAAATTAAAGTGAGCTTCGGGTAAATCCGATGCTGTATTAAGAGATACGCAAATGGCTTCAGATATAGAGGTAAAGCTGGCAGTATGACACGACAATAGACTATCAATTGTGAGTGTATTATTTGGACTTGCTTTACCTGAGGAAGAGCTGTTGTCCGGGGTAGACCTGGATCTCACACAACAGCTCTTTCCATTCATTGCGACCATCCAATAATCTCAGTTCCACTTACCTACATAGTTGTACTAGGTCTCTTTCTATTTTTGTTCGTCACCAAGAGTGAGCACTTCTTTTACCCCATTGTTCTCCTGGAATTGATTCGAAGACATGTCACAACCTTCGGAGCCGAAAAATTCTAGCCTCTCACACCCCATAGAGTTATAAGTCTTCTTACAAATTCTGTTCATGCAAATGGAACCTAACAATGGAGTTCGCAGAACTTTTTTTCTCGATGCAATCAAGGTAATTTTAGCCTGCTTTAGGTAAGGCCGCCGCCTCCGCGCTATAAAGTGGTGATAGTAGGATAAGTAAATATCGACTGACAAGACTGATTCTTCGCTTGGCCGTTACTTTAACCAGAATACTCCAAATCCAATTTAAATTTCAATTTTCGGCTTAATACACTAGATTAGGACTAGGACTAAAAACTAACTTAAGAACTGGGAACCAAGGGAACGATGAGTGCTAAAGTCGAAATCAAAAACGGAGAGGTTTAAGTTGACCTTTCGGAGAGTACGGAAGATTGGTTCGTTAAGGCCGTAAGGGGTGAGGTGACTGGTAGATAGACGAGACGAGGGATTGTTGTTAAAGGACATAGAGTTGGAAAGGATGTGCTGTCGATTGAAACTGAGATCAGTCGGCGAATGTCAGCAATATTGCTACGTTCTTCTAATGAATTCATATTGACAAGTTTGAGGCGGCCTTGATAGGGAGGTAAGATTAAAGGATCGTTCCAGGGCAGACCACTAAGAGCAAATCGGAAGAATCGACGTTGAATACCCTCGATTCGGGAAAAATAAACTCGGTGACAGGGGCACTAAGCTTGATTGGCATGCTCAAGCAGGGGGCGAACAAAGATAACATTGAGAGATGTGGTCACATACGAGTAGGAAAATTTCTTGAACAACCGTTTAATAAAGTCAGGAACGGATATTAAGCTCATAGTTGAATAATATACCAAGGTCTTGAAGACATTGAACCATGAGAATTGGTTGACCAGATAGTCGGGGAGGAGACAGGTTGCATTTAGGTGAGAAGGTTATACATAGATTGCTATTTGGTTATATTAAGTTCTAGGCAGTTTTTGAGGCACCAGAATCAAAACGATCAAGGTCTTCTTGAAGAAGGATGGAGTCATAGGGAGAAAAAATTGTTTCAAAATATCGTGTGTCTTCAGCGTAAAGGAAGAGGGGGGAATGTTTAATGACCCTCTCAAAATCGTTAATAGTAAGAATGAAGAGAAGCGGACCAAGTTGGCTGCCTTGTGGAACCCCCGGTGAGGCCGGGAAAGGAGCAGAAATCGCGATTCTAAACCGAATAATATTAGTTTACCAAGTAAGAAGAAATCCATTTTAATAATAGCTGTTCAATGCCAAGAGCAAACAATTTGAAGAGGATCTATTGATAGGATGTCATATCAAACGTTTTAGTGAAATCGGTTGCAATAGCATCAGTTTCTTTGCCATTTTCTAAGGTTGCGAGAGCAAAAGACACGAATTCAACTAGGTTTATGGTAGTTGATATGCCTTTTAAAACACCATTTTGTCTCGGCGAAATAAAAGACTTGCATTTAAAGCTTAAGGCTTCGTATGAAATGCTTTCAAAGAGTTTCGGTATATGAGAGAGTTTAGTAATTGGTAACTTCATTCTTACATCCCTTTTTGCGTATCGGGAATATAAAAGAGGTCTTTCAAATCTATGGAAATAAGTAAGAAAGGAGGAGAGACATTTTGGAAGACCATTTTTTAAAGAAAAACTTCCGGGAGACTATCTAGGCCAGGTAGAAATTCACCTTTAAGTTTAAGTGACATTTCTTCAAAAACAGCAGGATCGAAATTTTGAGTGAGAAAAGGGCCAATGGAGCAATTTGTTAAGTCATTGAAATAAGTGCAATTTGGTAGAAAGGAGTTGTCGCCAAACGATTGATTGAGAAATGTAGCAAAAAGTTTGGCGATGGTGGGATTGTAGATTGGGTTTCGAAACAGAGGGAGCAAGGATAACCGTCGGTCTTACTTTTGCAATTGACAAATTCAAAAAGGGATTTGGGGAAATTATGAGATTGGTTTATGTACTATTTAGGTAGAGTTTATAGACAGAGTTTATTAGTCCGATGAAATGAAGATACATAGGTATATGCCTAGATAGTTTGAAAAGTCGGAAGAAGAGTGGGTGCGAAGAAATACAGCCCATAACTTGTTTCTTTTGCTTTGTAGAGAACAGAGTCTACGATTGCACCAAGGAGGTGAAGTTTTGTGGCGGGATGTCATACAACATGAAGGGAGATGTATTTGAATATTTTTCTGTAAAAAGTGGAGAGGGCAAGGACCAGAGATTGATTGGTAAACTCGAAAGAAGCCCTGCGTAGAGAGGTGTTGATTTCACGAAAATTAGCTTTATGAAAACTGTAAGAATGAGGTTATCATAGAAGGAGGTATTATAGGATACAACACTATGCTGAGAAGTTGATAGGATCAGTTGTGAAGATAAGATTCAATTGCCTTTCCATAAGATTGGAAACGCCGCTGACTTGACATAGACTAGAGTCTGTTAACGGATCTACGAAGAGACATTTCATAGTAGAAATGGGATTAGAAGCAAGTCCATTTTAGCTGAGGGAGATTATAATCGCCGACGGTAATAATGCGAGTTTGGTAAGTCCATCAAATTGTTAATTTCATCAGTAGCAAGTAGGCAGGATTCGAAAGGTTGACCTGGAAGAATGTAGGAACACATAGCGTACAAGCATCTACGAGTAAATGCTATTTTAACTATCACAAGTCGAGTTTAGAAGAAGATGAAGTGGCAACGAGAGAGGAGTCAAAACTGTTATGAAAGGCCATTAGGACACCTCGATAAGGAGAGTCGTGGAATTACCATTCCGAAAAACATTAAAAGAAAGAGGGAGCAATTCCTGGTTTTTTATATTGGTGATGAGACTAGTTTCAGTCAGAGTGCAGATAGATATCAAATGGGAGATTAACGCAAAACGGCTTGGGTTTTAGAACGCAGTGTTCTCACGTTCAGGTAATAAAAGGTGAGAGCAAGAATTTTGCATGACTTGCCGGGTTTGAAAAAATTTATCGGGGTCAAGTCAACTGCGTTGGAGGTGTGAGACTCTTTTAGAGTGTACATAGTGGCGAAGAGCGGCAAGATTGCCTGAAACTTTTTTATTAGGCGTTGAGGTGTTGAGGAGTTGGGAGGTGGCAGTTTAATGGGTTGGAGTTAGACCGAAAGAGACACGTTAACGTTGGGCTTGATGTTGGGTAGAACAGGGGGAGGAAAAATGTTAGTTTTGAAACTCAAATTGGAGCTGTGTTTGTTATGGGTAGAGAAGCTGGATCTTTGTAACTTAGATTTGCTTACTAATTTATCTAACTATAAACAGATCATAGTACAAGGTAGCACAAAAGTTGTCACCCAATGTGTTTTGGCTGTAATTTTTTTTATGAGTGAAAAACTTTGCTTCAGCTTTTGGATTATGCTTATATGATTTCTTAAATCGGCTAAGTGGCCGGCGCCAGAATTGATGATCATTCGGGTCCGATTTATGGCATTTTCCATCACTCTTTCCAGAACTTCCGGCGATAAGTCCTCGCATTCTTGACGGATATTCTCTTTGAGGGCTTCAAGAGTCTGAGGCTTATTAACATAGACTCGTGACTTAAAAAAACACCACAAAAATAAGTCTGGAACGGTTAAATCAGGCGATCATGCCGGCCAGTGCAAATCGCCAAAACGAGAGATTAGGCGACCTGGAAATGCAACCCTCAGAATTTCGGTTGTGGATCGTGCAGTATGCGCCATTGCTCTATCCTGTAGGAACCACATGTTATCTAGTCCCGATTCATCCAATTGAGGAAGGGGAAAGTCATTGCGCCTGACTCTGTAGTGCTCGACGTCCACAGTAGTCGTTTGGCACGCGGCGTTTTCGTCTTCTAGCTGCGATATTCTAAGCAGAACGGCTGCTCTGGTGCCAATCAGACCTGACAGTATCTCATGTTGTCCCATACTCTTCTAGGCGGCCGGCTAAACGTCGTAGTGTTTGCCCAGTGAATGTTGGACGATCCGAAAATCTGCGCCAAAATTCACGCTGCGCCAACACCACTCACGAATTATTCCGCAAAAAATTCGTAACAACTATTCAGCATTCTTTAGGAGTATTCCGCTTCCTGTCTTGCTGACGTATATTTTGTATCTGTTTACTTCACAAATGTCAAAGTAGAATTGACATTTCCTACCTTTTGCAAAAATTATAACATCTTCCGATAGAGTGATGAATTTTGCGCCACCTTGTATAAAACTTATTTGGATTTGGAATGATAAGACTTTATAGTTGAGATACTCATTCCTTGCTTATTTAATAACTTAAACGGCGTAGCAGTTGGCTCAATCTGAGGCCAAAATCTTAAAATATCCATTCGCAGAAGATATCCCAGCCTACCTATGCGACTTACTATAAGCACTTGTCTGACCAGATTTTTGTAGCTTCTTTCCTGCATAGACTGGATTTAAAAATCACTGGAATATTGATAAACATCTTCATATCCGTTCGCTAATGCCCATATTTCTTCTTATTCAGTGTCTCCTTAAGTTAGGTCTTCTGAAGCCAAAGAAACTTCGGTTGGAAAGCATTCAATTTTCTCAGATATTGCATAATGTTAAAAAATACTGTTGATTAAACAACACCTTGTCTGAACCCACTTTTTGTTATAGCAAATGTATCAGTTACATTGCTGCTAGTTTGTACCAGCATTGGTTTGTACCAGCATTGTCGTCATTCTGCACAATCTGATCGGTTTGGCAGGAATGGCTAAATTAGAAATGGCTTTATATACAGATGTAGATTCTTTCTATAAATATTGACATAGGCGACACTGAAATCGATAAAGAAGTGGTAAGTATCTTCTGGACTTCTTGGGTATTTTCTAGGATTTACTGTCTAGGATGAAATTGTCTTGGTCAATTGTGGATTTACTGGGCCTAAAACTGCACAGATAAAGGCCTATCAAATCGTTAACAAATGTGGCAATGCACACGAAAACATCTCTATTTTAAGAAGCCTGATAATAGATAGAGTTGGCGTAGATTGAATCTCCTTTCTTGTGGATCGAGCAAACTATGCTAAGGTTCACTTTATTAGGTGAGCTCTCTTCTGACCAAGTTTTTGAAATAGATTGGTTTTGGTGATATCCGCCAATTTATTTCCAGCGGATACCCTCTCTGTTAGAGCAGCGAAGAGAGTAAGTTTTGGCCTTCATGGTGCAGGTTAAATGGTTTGTTCTGGGTGTAAGAAGCATTTGATATGCCCTTTCCGTTTTTAATTTTTACTAGCGAGTGTATGGACTGAAACGTATAAAATTTGGAAACTTCAAAGTAAAAAAAAAAAATATTTTCATATTTTATGTAAATTTTTTTTATTTGCTTTAAAACTCTGTTTTTATTAAATTCATTCACAATTACAAAAAATAAAAAAGTTTTTTGCGTTCCCAGTATTTTCTCAACTTCTTTCGAATGTCCTTCATAAGGTTGGTGACAGTTACATCCGTGATCTTTTTGGGCGCTCTTTTCCATTTAGCACTAAAATCTTTTACGTCATTCGCACACTACTCACTTTTCCTCAATTTAGCTTTGACCAAAGCCCAATACCTTTCAATGGGACGCACTGTGGAACATTGAGTGGATTCATGTCTTTTGGGACAAAGTCGACATTTTTAGCAACAAGAAAGCTCAACTTCGCATGAGCATAGTGAGATGAATCTAAATCTGGCCAAAATAATGTTGAACCCTCGTGTTTGTTTAAGAAAGGAATCAAGCATTTTTTTAGGCACTCGTTAATTTACACTACTCCGTCAATTGTTCCCGTTGTAACAAACGATGAGCTTCTGTGTCCACATTAGCAAATGGCCTGCCAAACGAGATATTTTGACCCGAATTTTTCCATCCCAATCGATGTTGTTGATTGCGGAAGAATCTCAGCTTCAAACGAGTTGTAAAACTGCGCACCTGGAAGAGTAGTAAAGTCGGCTTTGACATAAGTTTCGTCATCCAAAACCAAGCACGCTTTCTTGTTGCCGATCAACTCGTATAGCTTTCGGGCTCGTGTTTTTATGACTTTTTTTTGCTTTTCAGTAACTTTTGGTATTTTTTGTTTTTTTCGTGTTTTTAGACCGTTACGTTTTTTTAGATCTTTGTACCATTGTTTGGTTGGTATTACATTTCCGAGCAACATCTCTGGATGACATAGTCCGGTTTTTTACGATGGTACCCACTATTTTCCTGTCCAAATTTGTATCATGTGCTCCACTTTTAGCTCCACTTTTCTGTTTTCGCTTAACTGTCAACGTCTCCAAATATAGTTTAGTAACAAAATCACTGTACTGCGTGCTATTTTTAAATTTTTTGCGATGAATTGGTTTGCACGCGAAGTATTTTCGAGCCATATTCTATAAATATTTTAAACCGCACCGAACTAAAATCAATAAGAAACTGAAACTAGAGAATATACAGGCTAATTTAGGTACAAAATGGGATTGCAATTTTTACGCATTGGAAGTATAGCCCGTATTAAAATTTACAGATTTTATTCGTTTCAGTCCTTAATCTTTCCTACTAGAAATTATGTTCGCTCATCTATAGAAGATTCCGTTCGGGATTGTTGGTTAGACACCTTTTTTTTTACATATTGGTGAGACTTCTGAACTTATTCTCTTACGTATAAGTAGCACAGTTCTACTTCCACAATAATTGATTCTTAAGCTGTTACTTTTTTGTCCAAAAAAGCTCTTGTTATACGCTCTGTTTTTGCTCGTAGAGTGAGTGAGCCAATCTCGTTCTTCTATGCACCTCCAGAGCATGGAGTAAGCCAAACATGTCCGGTGCAACATTCTGACGCCTTGTTGGCATCATGGCATAAATTTTCTTCACTCTGAACGGGTTAGACAGAGACGTTGATGGATATGCGATTTGCAAATGTTCAGGCGGTTGCAGCCATTCATATTATTTCTCCGTTGTTGTGGTGCCTTAATTATCTGTAGACGCAAGTGTTCCATGTCAATTTGTTAAAATATCTTTAATGCTAGTGGAGCGCTTTTCGTCGTTAAAAAAATAAGCAATTTATTTGAAGAGCTATTCATCATTTGTCCACCAAGTGCATTTATGAATATTGAGTTGAGATTAGCTATAGTGACATTTTGGCCCGGGTATCGCGGAGCATTGCTTTCGGTGTGCGCTATCAAGGATGTGTCTAACCGGCGTTAAAACCATTAAAAACGGCATTATAATGCTTGGGACATCGATGTAAGTTTTGTGGAAGAACTCGTAGAAATATTTTTGGTACTCGTACATATATTTCAAACCGTAGAGTCCTTCTATCTAGTTAACCTTACCGAACTTCATGAGTGGCGGCGATATAACATATATTCAATATTCCAGGGTTTCCGCTATATGTTCTGCTTCATGCGTCCTGTTCCAACTCTAAGCATTTCGTGTTATTACTGTCAATCTATTTTGCAATGTCATGAGTGTAAGTGAATCCGTCCTTAACGGAAGCTTCTGGTTGTTCGGCATTCAATGGTGTTTTTACGGTAGCGTAGTTGGCACAATCATCAACCTAGAGAGCTAATTATTTTCTATGACCTGATTGAAGTCTCGGATTCAGCAACCCACACCCACAATTATTTGGAACCAGCTTATATAAGATATCTGGAAAACCGATTTAAAACGTCATCATTATAGCTAAACACTGTCGTCAGTCTAATCCGAGAGGTTTTAAGATTAGTCTAGTTCCAGTGCTAGGCATTGCTAGGTTGTCGACTGTTAGTGTGTACTGTAATCGTGTTACACCGAATCAACTTCCTGTTAAAAACTAATGAATAAAAGGAGCGCCATGAATTTCAGTTCCAATCTGTCTTGATAGGATTAGATTGAAGCCGAAGAAAGTCTCTGCTGAACGAACAAGTCTCCATCGTACCACCTCCATGTACCTCTGGCACGTATCATATCGTTGGTGTACTAGGGTGATTGACTTTTTTGATGTGACGTCAAGACTGAAGAAAAGCCATAAATATAAAGTGTGTGAGTACTATCCTTGTTCATACAATTTTGTCTGATATCCCAGTTAAAATACTCCTCACTTGCGAAATTTATAATAAGCTATGTACTCGTATAACATGTACGAGTATGTACGGTACTTGTTCCCATAAATCATTCCAAAAAGCAAAAGAAACTGGTTTCAATTAAATCTGACTCATGCACAATGATTACTAAGACAGCTCCTATGTTTTACCATTCATCTTTTCTGGGATTAAAATAAGACAACATGTGGCATCCCGCGAAGCTCTTAGGACAATTTTACAAATCCATCCCTAAAGTGTCCAATAAAAGAAATCGTTAAGAAGACGTTTTATGTCGCTTATAATTAATCTATGTACGTATACAGTATGTATATTACGTCATGTTCAAATCCTCAAAACATTGTGCTTAAAGAAAAATGAGTTATGCAAACTGTTGCCAAGAAAGTATAGACTTGTTTGGACACATATTGTAGAAGGGCAAAAGATTGTCATGAAAATAAATTGATTCAAGATACGAGTACTTATGTACATCTCCAAGTTTTGCAATTAAAATTGTAACAGATTTCTTTATTACAGACCAACAGCAAAAACCATGTCCTTTACTAAGCAATAGAAAATCTAGTGAATCCTTGCATTCAACGAAGGGTGATAGTTTAGATGAATCTCAAAAGAAGTCCAATAAAACCGAACGCCTATGCCTGCTGAAAAATAAAAGTGATGACATTGAGAGATCAGATCACGTTCAGTTTCTTATTCGAGAGGTTGTAACAGGTGGTGACAAATCCGCACAATCCCAAGCAAGCGATGACAAGGAACCACCCGATGACATGGAATTCCTTTGTGATGGTAGGTATTCGACAAATGTATCTACAAGAGCACTGTGCGATGTACAATGCGAGTACACTCTATGACTCTTGGAATTGAAATGATGACATGAATGGGTCTTGAGGTAACCTTTTCCATTTGCAGCACCGCTAATATCTCCATCAACGTTCTGCAAGGTTTTTCCTTTTCACCTTATGTTCGATAGGCAAATGAAAATCGTTCAAGCTGGAAAATCTGTGTCAAGAGTTATACCAAGGTGAGTGAAGCAAAAAAAAAAAAAAAATCACATTCTCTGCATGCAGACATAAGCTAAACATCTATTTTTCTATTCAGTTTCTTGAGATGATATCTCCCCCTACTATAACAATTTTGCATTTTTTTTTTCTCTCTTACAGGGTTGCTGATGAGAACTGTTCCTTGCTAGAGGTCCTCGAAGCCATTCGGCCGCATTTGCAACTAACGTTCGAGAACGTGCTGGCACATATCAATACGATATACGTGCTGCAAACTCGACAAGGTGCCATGGGCAAACACGAACGCTACTTAAGACTGAAAGTAAGTAGATCATAGGCTGCATGCTAGGGTATGGGGTAACGCAGACTATAACCATTAAATCCTACGAATCCACAGGATCTACTTTTTTTCTGTGCACTAAATGTATGTACTTATGCGATGGTTAATGTACGAGTAATGTACCTATATACCACATACATATATTGCTGCGTGCAAGGCTTTATATCCGTAAAAAAATTATGAGCTAAACTCACGTTTCGGCAATTTGAGGGTATTTGGGAAATTTTAAGTTGGACGTTTATTCGATCATAAATAGCAGTGAATGCGTCGTAAAAAGTTATGATACGATTTTGTTAGAGATGCGGTTCACAATCCATCCCCACGAATGGAATAGAATCATTGAGATACAAAAACATAACAAAAAGCTTGGTTGCATTCGGGAGGGATTTTACGTAATTTTTATTCCTGTCGATAGACAGGACCCTGATTTAAATGAAAAGTGGAAAGGTTCTGACTTTAGAGAAAGTACATTCTAAAAACTGAACAGAAATGGTAGAAGATTATACATCAGTAGAATAAAATTGGAGAATGGCGTCACGTCCTTTGAAATGGTATCATTGTATTGAACTTTGATGTAGATTAGTATGGCTTCACTTTTGTTTTCTGTTGGGCTGTTGATTGCCTTCATTTATGTTTTTTTTTCACGTTGTTATTGGAAACAGTTCTCGAGTTTTGAATTGTGTTTCTATTTTGATGGCTAAAAGCTTAATAAAGTGTCGATATTTTGTTAAGGTAGATTGTTTTCAGTAACGTTATAGGATGGTAGGATTATCTTTTTACGTTTTAGATTTTGACCCGAAATGGTACGGCTGGATCAATGACCCAATTTTGATTTTATGACATGGCACGATTTCATGGGTTTCCATTTTGATATGTATTCCGCATAAGAGTCCTACGTAAAGCAGTGTCTTATACATTTTTTGGACTGTTTTCCGAACCTGATTTCACCTTTATTTCAATTAAAAACGATTTCAGAGTGATAAGATTTTATGACATGCAACATGTTTTTTTTTTTTAAAGAAGTGTTTATCAGTAATCTGAAAAGGTTTGTTAAAATGAAAGGACTTACTACAATAAAATATAAGTTATATGCTTATTAGAATTTCAAGTCCGTAGTCCAAGAATTGATTGAAGTAATAAAGGCCCAACAGATGGTCCGGATGTTGGCTGTCAATTACTGTCATTTACTGAATTCATTGTGGTTGATCTTTGGGAATTTTAGTCATGGAGTCATTTACCACGCAACGACGCATTTTTATTATTCAATCTTATTACGAAAATGGGCGATTTGCAAAAGTAACATTTCGTAATATTTGTGAATTTTTCGGTCAACATAACCACCCTAGTGAGTCCGGAATTCGTGCAATGGTGAAGGAATTTGGAGAAATTGGTTCGGTATCGTGTCAGTATGCTCGGTGCAAGCCAAAACATCACCAATGTGAGCGAAAGTGTTCAAAACTAGCCAGGCACCTCAATTCGTCGTCGAAGTCAACAATTTGGCCTCACTTATGGCACTTTAAGATGAATTTTAAAAGTTGATGTTCATTTGCACGCCCATAAAATTCAAATTACACAACAATTGAAGGCTTTGGACCATCCACGATGTCGCCGATTTATTAACTAGATGTTGGAACGCCAAAACAATTTGTCATCGAATTCGATCTTTTCCGATGAAGCCCAGTTTTGGATGAATGGGTACATATTAGGTGCACAAATGAGTTCAATAATAGATGGCTCTAGCAGTAAGTGCTGGTTGATTTCGACATATCCAAAACCTTATAAACCAAGCCTAGACATATGGTAAACAAACCGTTCTGACACATTGGTGATTTTATTTTGGCGTCATATACTTTTGGTTGTGTGAAAATGTCTGATTTTGTGTCAAATAATCGCCATTTGCGGGAAGTGTTGATTTTCTTCTGCTCTAAGTGAGACAACGTGACGTGATTGCTTCCATCGCTTGGACTAAATAATTTACTGATCCAACACCAATCTGGACTTAGAGCACAGCACAACTCAAAATTCCCGACGACATCCGTTCTTTCATTGATAGGGATATGATATCAAATGTGGTATTCATAGACTTCTCAAAAGCATTTGATTCCGTGAATCAATTAAAAAATCAATTTGCTTTTGATAGTAACGCGTGTCAACTGGTGGCATCATATCTCAGTAATTGTAACCAGTCTGTCTTTCATTGTGACGAAAATCCTTCTAGTCTGCCGATAACATCTGAGATGCCCCAAGAATTTGTAATTGGCCCTCTCTTGTTCACAATGTTCATAAATTATATTTATAAAAGTATAATTCACTGCGATTACCATATCTATGCGGATGATGTCCTTGAGTCCATATTTGTTTGGTCTCAAAAAAACTTAATTCGTCAAGGACCAAGACGCTGCTGATTGGTAGTAATAATCAGGAAACTGTGAATTTGCCTCTTTTTGTTAATAATAGTCCTTTTTATCCTGTTACCTGGACTGACCAAATAAACTACGTTGTGTCAAAAATATATGACGTTCTTAGGGGATTGAACCCAACAAAGCGGTACTTGCCTGTTACAGTCAAAACGAAACTTATTAAGTATCTTGTTTTGTCCATTATCTCGTATAGATACTATATGTTTGCACATTACATAAGTTGTAATTAATGATCCATCTAAAGTTTGATTTCTCAACTAATAATCCTATTTCTTCTTTTAATACTCTCCCTATCCTTCTATCCAACCCTCTTCTTCTTGTTCTTCTTCTTTTCTTGCCTTTCTACTTCTTACTAATTTAGTTTTGTACGGTATTTGTATACTAAGTTTATAATATGAATTAACTACGCAATGCTAAAAATTGTTTAAAATTAAATATGCTCAGAGATGCTTTAAATAAATAAATAAATAAAATAAAAATAAAGTCGGTGATTTCGATGTTGACGACCGTCCGCGTGAAGGAATGCCAACATCCTTCGAAGACACTGAATTGGAGGCATTGCTCGAGGAGGATCCGTGCCAAATGCAAGTAGAGCTTACTTCTGCATTAGGAGTAACCCGTCAAGCCAAGAATGATTCAAAAACAAAGAACTTGGGTTCCTTATGATTTGAAGCCAAGAGACGTTGAGCGTCGTTTTTTCGCCTGTGAACAACTGCTCAGCGGCAAAAAAGGAAGGGTTTTCTTCATCGCATCGTGACGGTTGATGAAAAATGGATTCATTACAGAAACTCAAAGAGAAGAAAGTCATGGTAACTGACCGGTCATACTGCTACGTCGTCAGCTCGGCCGAATATTCACGCTGCGAAGGTTATGCTGTGTATTGGGTGGGACCAGGTCGATGTTATTTATTATAAACTGTTGAAACCCAACGAAACCATCACTGGGGAACGGTATCGACTTCAATTGATGCGATTGAGGCGAACACTGCGCGAAAAACATCCACAATACGAGCAGAGGCACGAAAAAGTGATTCTACAGCATGACAACGCTCGGCCTTACGTTGCCAAACCCATTAAAACCTACCTGGAAACGCTCAAATGGGAAGTCCTACCCCACCACCCATATTCCCCATATATTCCTCCGTCCAATTATTACTTGTTCCGTTCGATGCATGGCCTGGCTGATCAGCAGTTCCGCTCGTATGAAGACATCAAAAAATGGCTTGATTCATGGATAGCCTCAAAAGATGAACACTTTTACCGTAACTGTATTCGAGCTCTGCCGGAAAGATGGGAAAGAATTGTAGCTAGAGATGGGCAATACTTTCACTGATTCATTTGTAACCAAGTTTTCCCAATAAAGTTTTCATCAACGCAACTTTGTTGGGCACCTAATAAATAAGCAAAATTGTCGTTTCCGTGTCGTGCATCCTAAAAAAAAGTCACTGTATGGTGCGGATTATGGGTTGGCGGCATCATTGGCCCGTACTTTTTTGAAGATGAGGCTGCAGAGATAGCTACAGTGAGTGGAGAACCTTACCGCAACAAGTTGACAGGCTATTTTTTTCCAAAATTTAATGAATTGGATCTCTGATTTCAACAGGATGGTGCTACTACCCACACAAGCCACCAATCAATTAATTTATTGCGTACGAAATTTGAAGATTGCATTATTTGCGTTAAAGGAGAAGTTGATTGGTCTCCAAGGTCACGCGATTTGACACTTTTAGACACTTTTGACATGAAGAGTAAGATCTATGCTAATAACCCAGTGATCTCAAACATAACATCCAGACTGAAATTGCGGCCATTGACTCACTTATTCTTCAAAATCAGTTCTGTTCGGAGCTTTGACCAAGTGTGTTTATTAACCATTCGTTCCTAATTAGACTTACTAAAATTCCCAAATGCGACCGTTCACCAAATGTTGAAGACGACAAGTCTTCCAACATAAAATTACGCAAAATGAGTTCTAGAAACATGAATTCTAGAACAAATTACTTTGCCCTTGCAATGCCTTCCTGATTCGGATAACGAAGACATTGATTGTGATGAAGTCGTAATTCCTTCCAAGTCAGACAAAAAAACTAAAACTCCCTCGGTGTGTGTTTTGCAAAAAAAAACATCAGTGAAATCCATGCTCTAGTTCGAGAAAATAAAATAGTGAATTATTCAGTCAAGAAAATGAGCATTGGAATCAAAATAAATTGTGAAAGTGTTGACTCCCATCAAAAATTGTGCTCAATACTCAAATCGAGGAATTTGTAATTTTTCACCCATGACCTACCAACGTCAAGGTCATTTAAAGTAATTTTGTATGGGCTTGAAGAATTAGCCACCGAAGAACTTAAAAATGAACTTGTAACACTCGACTTAAGGTGTCAAAATATCAAAATAATTAAAAAACAATATGAACGGCTTGTTGATGTGTTCTATTTCTTGAAATCGGATCAATACGACTAGGAGAGCTAAAAAAAAACCTTAGATCTGTGTTCAAAACCCAAGTAAAATGGGATTTCGCAAGAAGACAGCAAAACCGAAGTACGCAGTGTTATAACTGCCAAATGTATGGGCATGGTGAGAAAAACTGTCACATCAAAACCTATTGTGCTATTTGCTCCGACTGCCACAAAACTAGTGAAAATTTCATTGAAAATTTTTAGTTCTTATTTTCCGGGTGGGTCAACATCTCCGCAAAAGCGTGCGGATCTTCACAATGATTTACTAATGCTTATTAATACTAATGATTTATTTTTAATCGGTGGTGATTTTAACTGCAGACATAGGCGCTGGGGTTGTCTTAGGGCTAATGCGTGGGGTAACATCCTTGCAAATTTAAACTCAAGACATCCATTTGAAATACTCTACCCACCAAATCCTTCTTATATTCCATCGAATCCCTCAACTTTAGATTTATTTTTAACAAACATTCCTGATCTTTTTACCGAGCCTAAAACTCTTAATGAACTTAGTTCCGACCATCTACACGTGCAATGTGGTGTAATTCTTTCTCCAGTTTCTTGCACAAGCCAATTTTTTGATATCAAAAATGCTAACTGGAAGTTATTTAGAAGGCTAATTCGCGCAAAACTGGAAAACACATCTGACCAAAATACTAGTCAATCTTTAGTTGATCAAAATATAAACACTTTTACGACTGCCATTATTGAAAGCATTGATCAGTCAGTTCCAAAAAAAAATGGTTACTAGACATAAATCATTTATCCTTCTGCATTTCATTCTTGACATAATAAAGTTAAGAAATACTTGTAGATCCAGATGGAAACGTACGAGGAACGACTTATATCTCACCGAATATAAAAAAAATTAATTCTTTACTAAAATATACAATCGCAAATTTTAGACCCCAATCATGGAGCGATAGACTCCAAGGGTTAGAGAAAGGTAGCAAACCGTTCTGGAACGTTGTTAAAGTAATTAAACACACACATACATATCTTCACTTAAGGTTGGGAACTCTGTGTTACATTCTTGCTTGGAAAAAGCTAACTCCTTAGCAGATAATTTTGCAAATAATCATTTAAATTCTAGTCATGTTATCCCAGACACGCACATAACTTCCTCCGTTGAGCAATCAGTCAACTTCATTAGGTCACACCCACTGATAAGAAATGTCAATCTAATATCCTTAACTGAACTAAGGGATACTATACAAAATTTAAAAACCAGAAAGTCATCCGGCTTCGATGCGATCAAAAACGTGTTTCTTAAAAATCTTCCAGATTCTTCTCTTAAATATTTGGTAAATATTTTCAATGGCTGCCTTAAGCTGGGATACTTCCCGAAAAACTGGAAAACTGCCAAGATAATTCTGATTTTGAAACTTGGCAAAAGTGCAAACTTGCCCTCTAGTTACAGGCCAATAAGTCTTCTGAGCTCCCTTAGTAAGTGCCTGGAGAAAAGAATTATATCCGTCGTTGACGATAACGAAATATTACTTAAAGAGCAATTTGGATTTAGAGCTTTGCATAGCACTACTCACCAAGTGAATCGTATAACAAAATATATCAAAAGTTATCTTGTTAGAGGCTTAAGTACTGGCACGATAATTTTGGACGTAGAAAAAGCGTTCGATACGGTTAGGCATGATGGTTTGGTACACAAGCTTCTGAGTTTCAATTTTCCGTTATACCTTATAAAAATTATTGAATCATTTCTATCTTTTCGAAGTTTTATCGTGTCCTTAAATCAAACCCTCGCAGACAATAAACTGATTAATGCAGGTGTCCCACAAGGATCAGTGCTTGGGCCAGTCTTATTTAATCTATATACCTCTGATTTCCCAACTTTAATTAACTGCAATATTGCTTTATTTGCTGATGATATTTGTATCTAGTCGTCAGATGCAATTGTTCCAATATTGAAACTAATCTTCAATCTGCTTTAAATACTGTTCTAACATATTACCATAATTGGAACATTAATATTAATGCTTCTAAGACCCAAGCTATATTTTTTACACGAAAAAGAAAAGCTTGCTTACATCTAAGCAACCGCCTTCAACTCAACGGTGTTCCAATTGAGTGGAAATCTCGTGGAAAGTATCTTGGAATTTACTTAGATAAACAATTAACTTTCAAGCTACACATACAAGAAGTTATAAAAAAGATTAATGTTACGATCAAGATTCTCTATCCATTCATCTGCAGGAATTCAAAGCTGGACAATGATAATAAGATATTGATTTTCAAGACTATTTTCCAAGCGATCATGTTCTATGGATCCCCTGTCTAGGGCGCATGCGCAAAAAGTCATCTTCGTAGACTCCAGACAACACAAAATAAATTATTAAAAATGATCTTAAATTTGCCCTGGTTTTCTCGACAAAAGAATTACATAACATAGCTGGCATCGAAATGGTTTCAACTAGAATTCAGAAACTTCATAGTCAATACAACTTATCTTGTCTGGCTTCAGACAATGACTTGATTTCAATCCTAGTTACGTAATGTGCAATTCTAACTTTATTCTTATATATTTTTGCTTTCATTGTTATTTATTCATTAATTTACTTATTTATTTGTTTATCTATCTATTTATTTATTTATTTATTTAATAGTAATTATTTTCTTTTTGCACTAGTACATAGCACTTTGAAATCAAGTGTTAACACCATTTCTCTCTTCCCTCCAACGAAATAAGGCATTTTATTTGTCAAGAAGGTCTTTAGTGGCTTTCCTTCGAACTGGTAGTATTTCTGTGATATATTATTTAGAAATTATATAAATATTCTAGATGTAAGGGAATGCAAACCAAATCTCTGTAAAACGAAGATTGTATTCTTCAAAAAGTCATCGATAATTTTGACCTTCGAATGGTCGCTTGCAACAAAAGCCGTAGTGGCCACATGAACGATGTTGTATTCCACTCATACTTCCCATAGACCGAACTACATTGATTTCACAATAAATGTGTGTTTAATTTAATGAAACCTTCCACACCCTTTATTAAAGGGTGGCCTAAACCGAAGAAGAGTATATAAAAGTGCCAGTCATTTTACACTCGCACAGGATTTTTCAATACAAGTTTTCATTTACTCGTATAATACACCGCTAGTTTGTCACACGTAAAAAGATTTCCTGTCATTTATACACACTATGAACTCATCAACAACTGAAGCTACGTATTTGAAATTGTTAAAATTCGCCATATAACTGGTGAAGTTTTGCCGAAACTGTTTTGAAAATGTAAAGTTTTCTCAGTCGATCTAAATATCTTTTCGCCCAGGTTGTGTTAAATTGGTTCAGGAATTTGAATTACTGGCGCAAGTTAGTAATGTGAAGAACTGAATTCGTGCTCCTTGTGTAAGAACAGCTGGGAATAATGCTTCTGAAAATACCAAAATGGTCGATTTCATGGGCCTATACAACTTCCTTTTCAAACTAGGAAACGAAATTATAATGCTAATTGGAGACCTTAATAGCGGAATAGGAAACCTGCAATGATTAGAAGTAGGTTTTGGGCTTTCAATGAGCTGAATTAACGAAGTCAGGTGTGCGGAAGACACAAAAATTGAAGGTAATGGAAGAAAACTCATTGAAAAGTAAAATCCATTGGACTTCCAGTAATAACCGGACGGTGTAAAAGTCATTTCGCATGTTTGAGAGGTTCAGCATGTTTCGCAATAGATTATTTCTTTGTGCACGGAAAGTGGCGGTAGTGCATAACAGACTTGAACATGGATGAGGTTAACTTTCCCGGACACCTGCTATTAGCGGTAGAAATCAGCTTTGAAATTGTCCCGCAAATAACAAGTACCCCGATGCACCTACCGCCAAAACCCAGATGAAAAGCAAACTTTGGTCTTAAATAAAGTGTCTTTTAAAAGTCGCTCCTGGATGTCAGTAGTGAAAAATTTCTGTACGCTACCTCTTTTTATGACAGCCTTGACATGTGTGAAGTAGACACGTGTACATGTACACACCCCAACAGAACATAATCAACGCAGAAGTTTCGTGAGTTGATTGTGCGGTTTTTCACACAAAATCGAAATAATTTCGAATATGATGCTGGTTTTTCACGCAAAATCATCTTTAGTGATGGAGATCATTTCACATTGGATGAATTCGTCAACAAATAAAATTGTCGCATCTGGGGAGCAGACAATCCTCGAATGAATTCTGAAAAATCACTACATCCACAAAAATGTACTGCTTGGTGTGGTTTTAAGCTGGTGGAATCACTGGTCTATTTTTCTTCGAAGACGAGCTGTTACTGTTAATCGAGAACGCTATAAACAAATGATTGGACATTTTTTGTGGCCTAAAATTGAAGACGATCTTTATTTTCAACAAGATGGACCCATATACAGCTTGTAAATAAGCCCACACGAATACACATACGTTGATAGTCATACCGTCAACACTCTGGACTTTTTTAACTGCTCACCCTGACAAATACAAGATTAATGTGCTATCCCCTCTAGGCTCGTCGGACCACTGTGTCATATCAGTCAATTTCTCGTACACCGACTACACAGTTAGAGAAAAGATTTCTAAGAGAAACGTATGGCAGTATGAGACAGTCAATTGGTGCGGATTTAACAGCTTCTTTAGGAATTTTAACTGGTCGTTATGTTTCCTCGATAATGACGTAGATGCCGCTGCTGATATGATCACAGACACTATTTTCTTTGGAATGAGATCATTTATCGCTCATCGGATTAAGAGTATCAAACCAAAAGTAAAGGCATACTCGAGCTTTACAGAGGCTGCCAGGGTTAGAGAAGTGTTTTTTCAGTCCTTCAAGACCAACCCGACAGAGGAAAACCGAAAAAAGTTCAAACAAGCCAGGAATGACTGTAACTTTCTTAGCGTGCGAAACTTCAATACGGACAAAAGTTCAGGCAGAAAATACAATACAATGTCCGAAACGTAGTAAAAGCTTTTGGTCGTGCATCAAAAATATCAGAAACTCTGCCACATCCTCCATCCCAACGCTCATTCACATCGACATTCCAGCTATCACCTCCTTAGACAAGGCCAATCTGCTTATTGCATACTTTGCGGCCAGCGCAATATTTCCAGATTGTGCTTTGTTTCCGTCTACATTTGAGTGCGTCGAATTTTTAATGGACGAATCCACTTTCGCACTTATATAGTAGCAAGAGTACTTAAAGATCACAACATATACAAATCCGTTGGTCCAGATGGTATATCTCCACTTCTTCTGAAGTGGTGTTCTTCCACGCTGGCAAAACGTAGGCTTTTTCATCAATTCTACTCTTTGGGACTCTTTCGGGGCAGCTGGAAAACAGCATTTGTCCAGCCCGTCCCTAAAAATAGGAAACTAGTTCTTTCTCCTGCTACGGACCCATTGCACTTACGTCGCTTCTTTCCAAGGTCATGAAAACGGTGACGAATCGTCATCTCAGGAAACATATCGAAACACGAAAACTTCTCAATGACCGGCAATATGGTTTTCGTAACAACAAGTCCACTGGTGATCCGATGGCATGTCTCGCCGAAAGGTGGAACCAACGCGTATATCAATCTCGCGAAAGCAAGATAGTTCCACTTGATATTTCTAAAGCATTTGACACAGTTTAGCATAAGGCTCTTGAAATTGCTTCAAGTCTGATAAATACTGGTGTGCCCCTGGGCTCCGTTCTGTATCCGATACTCCTTTTAATTTTCATCAACGATCTCTTGTCTGCTACTTCTAATTCAATATATTCCTTCGCTGACGACAGTACTCTCTGCTTTTCATATTCGTTCTTCGGCTGTAGAACGGGAACGCCAGCGTGTATTAAGCTCATTAAATTCAGATATTAACAACATAACCAATTGGGGAACTATCAACCGAGTGAAATTTAATGCTTCCAAAACTCAATGATGTCTGCTGTCGTTAAAGAAATTTAAACACCCAGCCATTATCCGTGAATGGCACTTGCATCATCGAAACCGATAAACTTTCCATACTCGGTCTATATGCAATGACAACTTACGTTGGCATGTATGTGGTCATGACGTCGCCAAAAATGCTGCGAAATGTCTAGGTTTCCTCAAGCGATGTAAGCAATACTTTTCCCCCTCTGACCTGGCCCCAATATACATGTATAAGGCATTTATACGCCTGAAATTGTAGTACTGGGTCTATAACTTAATTCGTGCGGTTTGCTAAGAGATGGCGTAACTTATATTATTCCATTGTTATTATTCCATAGGAACATGCGTTGGAAAGCTACTGTCATTGTACGTCATTTCAGTATGAAATCATTCATTTGAAGCGTAAACAACAATAATTTCTTTTCACTCAAATATGTCGAACTTTGTGCCTGAAAAAGTGTTTTTGCGGGGAGTTCTTCTTCATTACTCTAATATGAAGAAAACTGCTGCCGAAAGTCATCGTATTTTGGTGGAAGTTTATGGTGAACATGCGCTAGCTGAGCGAACGTGCCAAAAGTGGTTTGCACCATTTAAAAGTGGTGATTTTGGCTTGGAAGACGATGAACGTCCTCGGCAGCCAAAAAAGTTTGAATATGAAGAACTGGAAGCATTACTCTATGAAGATTATTGCCAAACACAAGAAAAGCTCGCAGAATCTTTGGGTGTCACTCAAGCAGCCATTTCAAAACGTTTAAAAGCAGCTGGATATATTCAAAAGCAAGGAAATTGGGTTCCACATGAACTCAAGCCGAGAGACGTCGATAGGCGGTTTTGCATGTCCGAAATGCTGCTGGAACGCCACAAAAGGAAGTCATTTTTGCATCGGATTGTTACTGGTGATGAAAAATGGATCCATTACGATAACCCCAAGTGCAAAAAATCTTATGTGAAACCCGTCCAACCAGCCAAATCAACGGCAAAGCCGAATATCCATGGCGTGAAGGTAATGCTCTGTATTTGGTGAGATCAGATGGGTGTGCTGTATTATGAGCTGCTAAAACCGGGTGAAACCATCAATGGACAACGCTACCGAACACAATTAATCCGTTTGAAGAGAGCAGTGGCAGAAAAACGCCCGGAATATGCGACCAGACACGAGGCAATAATTTTCCATCATGACAACGCTCGGCCCCACGTTGCTATTCCGGTTAAGAACTATTTGGAAAACAGTAGATCCGAAGTCCTACCCCACCCGCCTTATAGCTCAGACCTTGCCCCTTCTGACTACCATTTGTTCCGGTCGATGCAGAACGCCCTCACTGAAATACGGTTCACATCAGAGCAGAATATCAAAAATTGGCTTGATTCATTCTTGCCTGCCAAGCCGGCGCAGTTCTTTTGTAATGGGATCCACAAATTGCCAGAGAGATTTGAAAAAGTCATAGCTTCAGATGGGCAATACTTTGAATAATACTATTGTACATGTTTTTCTTAAATAAACTTTCAAATTTTGAAAAAAACCGCACGAATTAATTTATATACCCAATATAATGCTCAAATCTGGTCTGGTATGTCCAAAACATCTCTGCACCTGCTAGATAGGATTCAAAACCATGCGATAAAACTCATAGGTGATACTAATATCACATAATCAATGGACACCCTCGAACACCGTATCTCACTCTGTTTTCTCGTTATTTCCACCACCAGTGCTCCATAGAAATCGCCAGGATCATTCCAACCCTTCAAACTTTTAACCGTAACACCCGTCTCGCAATGAATGCTCATCAGTACCCCCTCAAGCCCACTTTTGGAGGTTCTCTAAAATATCGTGATCCGTTTCTAAGCCGTACAACTAGCTTATGGAATGCCCTTCCGAGATCTCTATTTCCTAGTCATTATAGCTTTCAAACATTTAAAACCAGCATTCACCGGCACTTCACTTTCTATCCTCCCTTATTTTCCTTCGCCCGCGCTGTGTGCAAGCATTTTTAGGGTACTTAAATCCCTTGAGCGTGCGCAAAACTAAAAAAAAGAGCTAAGTTTCAAGTCGATTAATAGTGTGATAAACCGGCCACCTAGGTCATGCCCAGGTGGAAAACAACATTCGGACGGAAATTGGTGAACTTAATGCGGTAATGTGTGATCGAGTCTTTGAAAATGTTGATATTCACACGTGCTGGTGGTGGACATTTAAATGATGTTATTTTTTACACATAATCGTTAAGAGCCATAATTTTATAAAAATAAAAACCCGAACAAAAAATCTAAGTTTTTACATGTTTTATTTTAAAAAAATCATCTAGGCGCGACTTTTCAAAGACGCTTTATATGTCATGAATCGTAAATTAATTCCATTACCGGATCAGATATTTTTACGAGCTACCATATATCGCCGAACGTATACAATTGATATTTTATAAATAACATCGGAATTCAGTTGAATTGGTCTTACAAAAAAAAAATAATAATAATAATAAATTCAAATTGACTCTTCGTTAAGGTTAAAATAATTGTTTAAAAATAATTTTCCATATTTTCTAATTTAAGTAAGTAAGAATTCTGCTCATGTTTTGTGACTTTGAATTTAATTAGAGGGCTTGCCTGAATGCCAGCATTGAACTTTTCACATATTTTTGGCAATTCTCTCGAAGATTCTCAAATGTGCAGATATTTGCGTTCATTGAAAACATAATAGTTCAGGTGTAACAGGTCTAATATTGCTCTAATGAATGCTGTCTATGTTACTATGACCTAAAAACATTGCACAGAAAGTACGAGTATCTTCCTTCATTTGTAGCAAACACAATGCCCGGTACCAATTTTTATCCGACTCAAAAACTGGCAGACAAATTCCATTAACAGTGGAGCAATATCCTGTGGTATTATTCGACGGCGCACAATGTTTATCCACCTTCGGCAAGTACTCCTTCTCCAGTTTTTCTATAAAATCCATTGTCATGTAATCGCAACCTGTTACGTAACTTTACATAGCAAAAGTAGCAGCATCAAGCACCATGAAAGTCGCAACATCGCCACAGGCAATTGAAATCATTTTTAAATACCTCAGAGTGTAAATTTGTTTGCTTTGTTGTGATTCAGTAATATTTGGATTCAGTGGTGGTGTTGTCATCGCAGATGAAGTTGTCTCTGACAAGGTCACGGATGGGTCGTGTTCTTGACTAATTGTTCTCCTTTCGGAAAGCATAGGCAAATGTTGTTTATTTAAAGACTCGCTGCTTGGGGTGTTCAGTAACAGCTCTATCCCTAGTTCTAAGTTTTGATCTGCTTTAAGTATAAATTCTGTTCCATTCTGTTGACAGCGTTCAAGTTGAACAACAGCTTTGTTATTTGTATAGGGAGTGAAAATATCACAAATATACTCGTACATCAAATCAATTTCATTCTTTTTGTATCTTAGGGACAGGACCATACAAACGAGTTCAGTTTTCGAATATTGAAGACAGCAACCGTTGTCATATGACCTGCATTTTGCCATCTCTATTACATTTATCCGTAAATGCTCATTTCCAACCTTTGGAAGAATAAATTGTTCTTTAGCAATTTAATCGTGTGATTCGCATTCCTCAGCAGCAGAAGTGACAAACTTTGGATATAATTTGCTACACACAGGTGGAATGAAAATATCATCGTGACTAACAACGTTTTTTATGTAAACGGTTTAACGCAATCTGTCAACGATTTCTCTTTGCTGATGAGCGAGTAATTGAAAGCTTCCAAGTCAGCTATATGTATTTTTATCGGCTCATGTTTGAATATAACATGGAATTCGATTATCTGCGGCTTTGACATTCTTATTAGCTGTAATATACATATATAATTTTGTGGGTGGCCGTAGCTCACGTGATAGTGTATTGGCTTTCAAATCGAACGGTTCGGGCTTCAATACCAGCCGCGCCCGAAAGATATTCTTTTTTTCAGGCAGCTAAATTGACATAAGCCTAGAATACAACAAACAAGCCCAGTTACACTAATAATTTAGTCTGCCCATTAAATGCCACCCACGGAGAGAAATAAGCACTAAGCCCAAACATCTTACTCTATCTCTCTATCCAATTTTTCGAAAAACTTAACGAGCTACGGCATTTTAAGAGTAGTAACACCCTAACCCAGGCAATTTCTGAATTATCACCCTGTTCAATAACTTAAACAAGAACTTCAAAAAACAAATTTTCAGGATAATGCTATGATGTTTCCCAAGGTGCAGCTCTTATGGATTCCTTTGAGCATTCAGAAATATTAGACTTTGTGAAAATTTCGTTATCTATTGAATCTTTCTTTGGCTTCAGAGTGAAATCGATAACCGAACGCCAGATGATTTCAAATCAGTCGTTTGGCTAAGAAGCGTTTCAGCTGAGCTAATTGTTAGTGATTACATACGAGCGGACGCTTTGTTGTTTTATTGTTATCAGTTGGGGTATGGGTACGATTCACCTCCGTTCGAATGAAGCAACTTCCAGGTATACTTGTATCCTTAATCGGGATTTGAAAGCAGACTTTCTTATGAACTCTCCAGTCATGGATTTGGCATTTCGAATAAGTATCGCTGTATCGTTGGCACATCAGAGTGGCTGCCTTTCAACATAGATTGTACACGTCAGCCGTTGCGATTACTTTCATAGAAATTCATAAGTTGAAAGCACAGAATCGAAAGTTACTGCAAGACCCAATTTGAACCACACGGTGAGGTCGAATCAGCTGGCTATCTGCAAACCACCAGAAGCCTTTGAAAAAGCAAGCTTGGTTGGACTAGGAATGTGCGTCAGCGTGGTAAGAAAATAAATAGGTAGCATCTTTCAAGGCCATTTGCAAAGAAAAACAAAGAAATTACACGCAGCACCTAATGATAACACCTGCAAATTTTAAATAGAGTCATTCCTTCTGGAAGTTAGCGAGATATAGTACTTAGCGGCCGAAATTTTACAAGGAGGATAGAAGTTCAAGAATCAAAGCTTCCCGAACATTTTGAGCAGCTGCTTAATCCACTTTCTACTATCGGTAGATTGCAGTTAGGACTTCCATATCAGGACGTCGATGTATTGAATCGCAAAATTACCACCCAAGATTTTGTATCGAGTACTGCATGCATATAATATAAATAAATCCGTAGAGGAGGATCGCGTTACATACGATTTTTTTAAGTATACCCTCCACGAATTTATCCCAAAACAAACAGATTTTTACGATTATATTTTTGATGCGGAGGAAGTACCTCTCAGCTTTAGAAAAAACATCATCTTTTCGATATTAAAAAAAGGAGACCACAACGACCCGAGAAACTACAGAGGCATTTTCTTCCTGAATGCAATTCTCAAAATTTTCACGGGAATAATTTTGGAATTCCAAGCTGGATTCAGAAGAACCTTTTCACCAGTAGATAACATCTTTACCTTGACCAGCATTGCCAGGACTGGCACTATACGCGTTGACTTCAAGGCAGCGTTTGATTGGGAGTATCAACGAAGGTTATAAAAAGCCTATACGAGAAAAACAGAACTGCAATATCGGATGGTAAAAATCTGTCGAATTGGTTCAAGTCGTGCATGCGTGATAAGCTAATAAAAATATAGGCCAACGATTTTGTCAGAAATGCCAAATATGATGCAAATCATGATCAACAAGTTGGAGAAGTACTGCACTCTGTGCCTTTAAGTTAACACCAATAAATTTAAAGTATTGTTCTTTCGAAATAGATTTGGCCGCTAGTGACTTTTAAAACACAACCTAAAGAAAAGTTTAAAGAAGGAAATAAGGCTATAAACTGCAACCGGAAGTGCATATTTTATAAAAGAAGCATAGCCCTTAGCTTAAAATATAAAGTCTATGATGCAGTAATGAGATAAGTTATGCAGTGGGGGGCGTGTCCCAATATGAAGAAGTGGGAAAACTGCTCAGATATTTCTTAATGAAATCATTCAGGTTACCGGAAAATACGCCAAAATATATACTACACCAAGAAACTGAACTCCCACCATTATATGTTCTTACACTGAGGATACATTTTAAAAGTCATCTCATTTCCAGGCCATCGTTTTCTCCGTATCGTAGTCATGTATCATATATATACGAGGGTAGTCCCAGAAGTACCCGACCTAACAAAGAAAACACAAAAAAAAATTGGGAAAAAATATGTTTATTTCTCTACATAGTCTCCTTTTAGTTCAATACACTTTTTCCAGTGATGTTCAATAGCTTCGATAACCTGTTTATAGTTTGAGTCGTACATTTTTTACCACCGAGCCATTTTTTCAAGTTCAGAAACAGAAAATAATCCGAGGGGGCTAAATCTGGGCAATAGGGTGCATGAGGAAGCAATTCGAACTTGAACTCATTAATTTTGTCCATCGCGATGACGGATATGTGACCTGGTGCATTGCCTTGTCTGCCGTTTTTTCTTGATTTCACCTTTCAAACGCTGCAATAAGTTCGTATAATACACGCCGTTGATAGTTTTTCCTTTCTAAAGATAATAAATGCAAATTATCCCATGCGCATCCCAAAAAACTGACGTCATGAATTTGCCTGCAAATGGAACTGTCTTCGCCTTCTTTGGAGCCAATTCTTCGCTTTGAGTCCATTCTTTTGATTGTTCCTTCGTCTCGGGTGTGAAGTATTTACCCATGTTTCATCCATGGTTATGCATCGACGCAAAAACTCGGCTTTATTGCTGTGAAATTTCGTCAGAAACTAGATTGAAACATTCTGACGACGCTGTTTTTGTTTCATTGTGAGCATTCGCGGCACCTATCTTTCGCACTGCCTTCTCATCTCCAATTTTTCAGTCAACATGGCATGTTCAGCGCTTTTTGAAATACCTAGCTTATCTGCTAGTTCACGAAATTTCAATCGACGGTCATTCAATACCATTTAGTGAGTTTTTTCTAACATTTCTGGTGAATTTACCTCATTTGGTCGACCACTTTGGCAACTCGTAAGGCCTCGCTTAAGCTCTGCCACCCAATACTTTATTATTGTAAACAAAGGAGCACTCCCCCAGAGTAGATTGGATTGGTTGGATTGAGGTCTTTCAAATGAAAGTATTGTATCACATAACTATGACCAATTTTTTCCATATTTAATAATTCATTGACAGCGCTCACTATTGATGCTGCCGAACAAATATTAAACAAGATAGCGTCGTCAAACTTCAAATTCAAGCTTTAAAAGGTTGGTACTTTCGACAGTAGTCATTCAACCGCCATCTATACGTCAGGTCGGGATACTTCTAGGATTACCCTCGTATGTACGTCGCAAATTGCAGTTTTTCTCCGAATGGTTCAGGTTAAGCAAAGAGCATGATACTCGTATCCTACTTTCGGAAAACAACACCTTCTCGCTGAAAGAAAATTTACAGAAATTACTGATGAAAGCTGAACTACCTGCCCGAGCCGGATTTTCAAGAAAAGCCTGAAATACTCCTACTAGGCTTTCATAGTATACATTAAATTACGATCTAGGCGACGCAAATTATTTTAATGACAAATACGGTGTATTGTAGACACAATTTCCAAAATATTTAAGGCAAGCGGAAAGCTACTACAATTATACAACAGACCACACTCAATCAATCGGAATCTAGCGTGCCAGTGAAGGCGTTCACCACTTCATCGCAGTCTGCCCAAAATTTAAGGCTATCAGATGAGTGCATTGGCGAACCACGTTCTTTCGGCCACCAAAACTTTTTCAATTCTTCATGGTTATTATTAGAATATCCTGTCAAACTATCTAAAAACAGCGTTAACATTCCGACAGAAAATACTTAATGAAGCATTTTAAAATATATGTATTGTAGCAAGTAAATTATTGTACATAGTCATTGTTATAAATTAGCTTATAACTAATAAATAGACCTCTCTTTTTCCGTCTGAAGTCAAGAGCCATGCCTGAAATTTTATTAAGTTATTTTAATTGTATAAATTATGTATAAATAAAAATTTTGACTTGTTTATCTCGAAGTGTGACCGAAAACACACGTTTTTCTAGCCTTGACTAATTGGACATATCCCAAAAACACTTACCTCCTACGATAATAATTTAACAGGCCCGGGTCAACCCGAGACGACTTTATTAAGTTTAATAAATCATAAAATAAAACTAGAACTAAATGATGGCGAAGTTCAGGGTCTTGAGGGGTGGTCGTAAAGAGATTACCAAGAGCAGACCAAAACCTTGCTTCCCGACGTCTCTAAGAGGTCCCCCAGTAGGAAAGACTGCCGCCTGCTTACTGGCATCGTGACGGGACACTACACTTTCGCTAAACACTTAAATGTGCTGGAGATAAATGATATAACATCCAGCGACGCTTGCTGTGAAAGTGTTGAAAACACCGCGAAGCGCTACCTCTGTGAATGTTCGGCTTAGGCTCGCCTCAGGCTGCAGGTACTCGGCGTTGACATGGTAGATGCTGGTACTGTAGGCATTTTTGCATTGAAGCGCTTACCCATCTTTCTTCGAAAGACTGAAAGATTCCATTAAAAGCACCCGACAAGGAGTACCATGGACTAATTTTTTGTCTAAATGCTCTTTTACGACAAAAAAAAAATTTGGTTGACCACTTGATGTTTCAACACACTGATTTGATGCTCCCGAAACAACCCACTTGGTCTTTCTAACAGCCAGGTTTACCTACCTACCTATGTACCTACCTAGTCGTAGAGAAAATTGTTTCGGGCCTATTAGCCCATTGCGATGTCACTTGGATCTGGATCATTGGACTAATTTGAGCTTACGGTGAAGCCTAGGAGACTGTTAACGTCTATATTCTTAGATCGTTTAAGTCATTATTGAAGAAAACTGCTAAGTGAAGTTTTCTTCTCTGGGAGAGAGCTGGAAATGTACAGAGCAGATGGAGGATCCTCCTCGTCCATGCTGCTTCTACAGAAATCGTTTGTAGAAGCGCTAAGCACGGTTGCATGCTTGCCTATGAGGCAGTGTCAAGTGATGATGTTTCCTATTTAGAAGGATCAGACATTTAGAGCGATCCAGATCCAGCTTTGGCCAGATCTGTTTGGTCGCTAGGGATGTTGGTCCAACAGTCCATCTAAGCATACAGCTTTAATATTAATTTGCACGTAGCGATTGGTATACATATGCTACCCTTTTCCGGTAGGTAGAGTGGTTCCAATTGGTGCGAGTTCATCGGCCCTACAGTTCCCTGGAATGCCTCTGTGGCCCGGCACCCAACAAAGGTGAAGGCTGAACTGCTCTGCTATCTCCATAAGAGATGATCGGCATTCAAGGGCGGTTTTAGAATTTAATAAGCCTGAGTCCAGGAACTTGATAGCTGCCTGACTATCCGAAAAGATGCGGATATCCTTTGCGCATATCACGTTTTTCTTCAGCCAGGACAGAGTTTCTTGAATCGCCAAAAATTCCACCTGGAACACGCTACAGTAATTTGAAAGGCGGAGAGAGAGGCTTAGATTGGCTCATTTGCGAAAACACGGCCACCAACCCCGCTATAGGTTCAGTTATGGTTTAATCGATGTTCTCTGTGAGGTTTCCTAATATACGAGGGCGGGTCAATAAGTCCGTGACTTTTGGATTAAAACAGATTTTTTGATAAAAAAAATAATTTTATTTTTCAACATAGTCTCCCTTGAGCTCTATACACTTTGTCCAACGCTTCTCCAATTTTTTTATCCCTTCCAAAAAAAATGATTTTTCGAGGTCCTCAAAATAGGCCTTTGTTTGCGAGATGACTTCATCATTGGAGTCAAATCTTTTTCCACCAAGCCATTTCTTCAGGTTTGGGAACAAGAAGTAGTCGCTCGGAGCCAAATCTGGAGAATAGGGTGGATGAGGGAGCAATTCATAGCCCAATTCATGGATTTTTGCCATGGCAACTGCACATGTGTGCACCCTTGCATTGTCTTGGTGGAAAAGAACTTTTTTCTTGGCCAAATGAGGTCGTTTTTTTTTCAAATCGTCATTGAATCGGTCCAATAAGTTGGCATAATATTCCCCATTGATTGTTCTTCCCTTTTGAAGGTAGTCAATGTGGATTATCCCGCGTGCATCCCAAAAAACAGTCGCCATAACTTTATTGGCTGACAAACCCACCTTGGCCTTCTTTGGCGCCGATTCACCCTTAGAAACCCACTGTTTTGACTGTTGTTTGTTCTCTGGTGTGTTGTGATGGATCCATGTTTCGTCCACGGTTACAAAACGGCGCAAAAACTCCTCCATATTGCGATTAAACAACGCCAAACCTTCCTGTGAAGTTGTTACACGATTGCGTTTGTGGTCGACTGTGAGCAAACGCGGCACCCATCTTGCGGAAAGCTTTCTCATGCCCAAGTGATCATTCAAAATTGAAACCACTGAGCCATGCGAGATCCCTACGGCTTCCACAATCTCTCGCACTTTCAATCTTCGGTCGGCCAACACCATATCGTGAATTTTTTCGATTGTTTCGGGTGTAGAGACCTCAACTGGGCGTCCAGGACGTTCGGCATCTTCAGTGCTTGTACGGCCACAACGAAATTCAGTAAACCACTTTTTTACCATTGAAATCGATGGTGCAGAGTCCCCATAGTATTTATCAAGCTTAGCCTTGGTCTCGGTAATGGTTTTTTTTCGCAAGAAATAATGCTTAATAAGCACACGAAATTCACTTTTTTCCATTTTCTCCTCAAATTAGTGAGTAGTCTGATAAAAATAGCTGTCAAACACAAACTAACTGACGCAGCAAGTTTAAATTTTGACAGGAGTCAACTGACAGATGCCTGTTGACAGGAGCAGTGTTGCTGTTTCAGTAAAGAGGTCAGAAATTCACTTATGGACTTATTGACCCACCCTCGTATTAAGAATGTTAGTGTGGCCAAATGAATTATTGTCCACTGTGTAGTCGGTATAAGGCGAATAGCTGCAGTCGCAGCTACTTGCCTGCTGAAGAATCAAACAGAATGTCTAATGGCGCATGCTGTACTTTCGACTCTACTTAGACTCCTGCAGTTGACTTGCAATGTCTACGGCCGTCCACCCGACAACAACCCCGCAGCTGAGTATAGGTCTTATGACCGAGATGTATAGCCAGTGGGTTATGCGAGTTTGAAGGAACCATATGTTCCCAATGGCTTTTTTTCAGGAGAATAAAGCTGCTGTAGCTTTCTTGACTCTTTCTTGAATGTTTAGTTTCCTATTAAAAATGTGACATAGATATTTTGCTGTATCGGAAAAGACTAAACCGGTACCGTTTATTGAGGTAGGGTCTATAATTGGAATTTTGTACTTTCTGGAAAAGAGGACAAGATCAATTTTATGGGGGTTTGATCCCAATCCACAGCGATCTGCCCACCGGGTTAATCTGTTGAGATTTAGTTGAGTTCTTTAATGGTATTAAGATGCTTACCTGAAGCGGCTATAGCAGCGTCATCCGCATTGGCAATCACCCTTATACCACCCGCTTTCAGCTATATCAGGAGTTCATTAACCACTAAGTTCCAGAGATTGGGAGAAAGGTCACCGCCTTGCAGCGCACCTCTGCTGCCACATCTTTCAGCAGAAGCTCCACCCAATTTAGAGTTGATTTTTCTGCTATTTAGCATAAGACTAATCAACTTCCCAAGTGAGTCGTCTACCTGCAGAGTTGACAGCGCAGTCGTGATTGCGGATGTGTTGATGTTGTTAGAGGCACCCTCTATGTCCAGTGAATGCAGAGCCGTTTGCACCGACTTTCCTTTACAGCAGGCATGTTGAGCCGTTGACAAAAATCGTGGATAAATTTGAGACCTTATATGAAAATCAAACAGTCGTTCTAGAGTTTTCAGAACGAAAGATGATAGACTTATAGGTCTGAGGTCCTTTGTGACTATATGAGAGGATTTTCCGACTTTAGGAATGAAAACTACATTGACTTCTCTCCATGACAGTGGAATGTGGATCAGTTCTATACAGGCATGTATTATACGACCAGAAACTACAAAACAAAAAAAAAAAAAAAACACTTCGAGGTAAGACAGTTGTTATCCTAATTCTAGCATTTCAAAGGAAAAGCTGTCAGTTTTGAAGGCTACCCTTTGATTTAAAAACAAAAAAAATGTGTGCTCAATGAGATCGATTCATTAGTACGATGATTATCTAAAATTCTGGTTCGTTACTTAATAAATAGGTAGTACAAGCCTTGGAATGAGCCCACGCCTGTTGGAATCCAATCAAGGTGATTCTCCAATTTAAATATAACTTTTTTTTTAAATATTTCAGGTGGAACTTAATTTATTATGTAGTCATAACCAAACGGTTTTATTTGTTTACTGCCTTGTAAATATTTTCCCTTGGACTCCATACGTAAACACCCATACATGAAATTTCTGAGTTGAACACTCTACAACAGCCGTTCCCCGACATACAATGGCCACACGTGCAAACAACGAATAATTTATCGCTGCCTTAACTTTCCTGGAAAAGTTTTGCTCTTTTTTTTTTAAATAAATAACTCACCCTGTAAATTGAAACTCAAACGGAAAGTATCAACATTGTTCGAAAAGGATTTTTGCCAACCCTATTAGCTGATAGCTCAGAAACTTTTAGCGGCACTCAGGTGTAAATGAAACTTTTTTTTTTAATGTTCGTCACCAATTGCCCGGGTGGTTACAAAGGACTCAGAGGAGCACTCAGGTGGTCTCACCTTCAATCGGAATTTATTTTATTTTTTAAAACCCTCATCAATAGATGTAAGTTTACTAGGCCCTTTTGAAGATTTCAGAATTTCAGCATTTTCGAATAAATTTACGAGGTCGTTAAGCGTCACCTTTTCAACTACTACGAGTATTTCGAGCTGAATAACTTATCATACTTAAGATACACCATTTTCCTCCAATTTTCGAGAAATATACGCGTACACAGTAGCACATTTCGTTACTATTGAGTAAGAGAAATCAATATGCATATGCCATTCAATTTTATTAGCACTCGCAAATTCTCGTATTCCTTTGGGCAATACAACCAATCAAGATTCTTTCCCATCTCTCCATCTATCTACTTTCTTTTGGTCTTTTATTGTCAATAAACAAGCAATTACCAGAGCTCAGTCATAAAATTTATTACTTATGTATATTTCTTTCGTTCTTGTATCTAGGGCCAAATGATGTATATTGCAGAGTCGGACCGTATCCTGTTTCAGTGCTATCCGAGTGTGATGAACCTGGACGACTTGACAAAGTAAGTATCTAGATCTGATGTGAATGTTTGATGGTATGGCAAAACGTTTACAACTTTTTACCATACATCTTCTTCATAATCTCATAAAAATTAACCCATAAAATTATATCTATCCGCAACGCACTGAAATAAAGACCTTTTGAGCAAATATTTAGTGACTTCCCTCTGGGTATACTTATAACATATCATACATACATCAATGCTGCTTAAGATGGTAACTTTTATTTTCTCACATTAATTTCGACAAAAAAGGACGAACTGGTCTTATGTGGTATGATGGCATGTGTCTTGATCTAATATTGACATTGTTTAGACAAAAGTATTTCCACATACATAACATACATAGTCTATAATGTCTGGTCTAACTGCCTGTTTTGCACAAATATGCTTGTCCTGGACAAAGCCTCGATTGATTACAAACATTATTCCGCAAAACTTGTGTGTAGAGGGTTAAGATTGCCTTCAAGTAGGACTTTTATAGCATCCTCTTTATCATTTGTCTGTCATAGCTGGAATTTGGAGGGGTGAAGTTTTATGCCCTCAATGGTTGGGTTAGGGTGATTTGAATTTAATTTTAGATGTCATTCTTATGAAATGGGTATCTGAGCTTGTGGTGTGGTTGCCTCGAATTTTGATATATTTAATTAAATATACGGGAGTCAATGTTGACTGTGTGTAGGTATACGAGTATATATGAGCAAGGCAAGGCCTTAGCCTTTCATCGATTTTTTTAACATTTTCTTTTTTTTTTTCTGTCCGAAGAGGTACATTTTGGAACTTTCTTGCTAATATCATGTCGGGTTCAGCACTCTTACTGTTGTAAAAAATGAAAAGAAGAGCCTTAAGTTATACGTCGCAGATTTTTCCTATACTATGTAAGCAGTAAATACTACTGTCCATCTTTGATGTAATTTTCGAGTTTAAAAATCGATTAATTATCAAAAGTCAAATTCTTCTTTAAATGAGGCCACATACAATAGAATTTATCAAATTTGAGGTAATGAGAAAAATACCTAACTGACATTGGAAAACAGACCAGGCGATGGGCATTGACAGTAACATAGTGTCTAAAATTGACAGGTTTCAAACTAACTGTCTTAAATGAACAAATAGCTATCGGTATGGAGTATTATTTTGAATATTTTAATTTCGATTTAACGATAAATCAATCATGGGCATCGTTGCTACATTAATTATTGAGGAAATTCCAATTTAAGGGTTCGAAAACAATACCCTCACCCATTAACTTTAAGTGCTAAGGAACTTTTTTTAACAGTCATGACAGAAATTAGGTTAGAGTCACTTTTTCTCTCACCAATAACCAGCTAACTATTGACACCATAAGTCTGAATAATTGGCTAACTATCAGCATACACCAAAGACCAGTGAGTGGTTTCAAATTGCAGGATATCGCTGCCCAATTCTCTGATCCATTTTGCGACATAATGTTGTCGATGATTTCATTTCAATCCAGCCTTGAAACCGTCGAAGACAAACTGGATAGAACGTTCCGTAAGGTAAGAATGGGAATACATCATTTCTCCAAGATTGGAATATGACTACCAGTACCGATGATCCTGATCTGATGGACAGAACTGGAGGCTTACGAGCGAGCGCTGGACATTTTCATCGACATTAGGGATGTTTTCGAGAACGCAACTTTTTACGTCATATATAACCCGGCCGTACAATACGGTATGAACCAATTACTAGTTTTGTGGATAAAAGCAATACTTGTGAGTAGGACTATCTCAATTGCTATGGCGCTTACTTACTTGCTTATGTGGCGCCACAGTTCGGAATGAACCCGGTCTTTAACTGCATATCCTTGCCATCTTACCGTGCAGGTCATATACATACATCGCCGAATTTTGTCCTGAGCGGAATTCTTCTCTCAAAACGATCAATGATATCTTCATCCGTTTTCGAAAGAGTTTACGCTTCTGCGCCATAATATAGGACTGGGGCTATCAAGGCATTATATAGAATTTTCTTATAGTTAGTCGGGATAGAGCCTTACTACTCAGTTGTATTCTTATCCCAGAGATACAGTGATTGGCTGTGTTCGATCTATTTCTACGGAGGTAGAAGTATGGTGTCAAAGAAATCACATGCCGGCACGTCACGGTATCTAAAACCTTTCTTGACATCAAACATCGTTATTAGGTCGTTATCTTGCACGGAAGGATGGGCTTGGCAAGGATGCCAATACTAGACATAACTACATATAAATACATCATCTCTATAAATGCTGACATATGCGATCTTTAAATCGGAGAAAAGATGGTGGATATCGATTTGGATTTTTTGAATTTTTTCCAGTATCTGTCGGAGTGTAAAAATTTGGTCGATTGTGGACTTTTCTGGCACTCTGAGAGGAGCTAATCAGGTTTTTGAGGAAGGGATCCGCACGTTCATATAATATTGCAGATAAGATCTTGTATGCAATGTTGATGGTACTTATGCCTCTATAGTTAGCGCAGTTGAGAGGGATCTCTTCATTTATGGATCGGCCAAACGATTCTGAGGCATTATACATAAATAATTCTAGCCACGCTCACCCATATGCAGAAACGTAGCTGTATTGTCTATTGGACCATGGACTAAAGCACAAGCAGCCCTAGACATAGTTTACGATTGGTGCATCTGTAATGGGCTCCCAGCTAATCCCCTCAAAACTGGGGTTGTTCTATTTAGGAAAAGGAGAAAACTGACTGATCTCGTTCATCCGGTGTTTAAAGGCATAACCATCCGCGTAGGTATTTGGGTGTTATCCCGGAAAAAAAACTTCTTTGGAGGCGCTGTTAGCTTTCCTCCAAGGCACTGTCAGCCTTCTGACAGTTTACCTTCGGCAAGGCACAAAGTTCATCACCCTCTAGGGTCGAAGTGTCAATGAACTCTCTCATGTTTTCCAAGCTAATCCAAGGATTCAATGCTTCTCTGAACTCCTTCATAATGAGAATCACGTTAAATGAAATCGCCGATGAATTTGCTAGACAAGGCACAAAGAGCACTTTCTCAGTACCAGAACCGGCGTTAGAATATTTAGGAGCCATGAGCGCATAACTGTTTAAGGTGCAACTCTCCAGACAAAATGAGTGCTTCCCGACGTCTCTAAGAGGTAACCAACCTTCCTGTTGCCTCTCAGTAGAAAAAGCTGTAGACTGCTGACTTACACAGTGATGGGCTAATCACTTAAGTTTGCCAGCCATAAGTGACACAACATTCTGTGACGCTTGCTGTAAAAGTGATGACGACACCGCAGATCACATTGGCTAGCACTTTCTCGCATAAGGCATAAGGCACTCGGTTCTGGTTCTTTACTTTACAGCTGAAGAAATTCTTCATCTTTCTTCGAAATATTCCAGTAAAATGGACATACAAGGAGTACCTTTTGTCCTATTGTCAGTCGAGAAAGATTAATTCAAATTAAACTTAACATCGAACATAAACCTCTTGGCTACAACTATTTTGCGCCAGAGTTCTAGGCTAGATACAATACACAAACCTTTAATCGTCTTGTAGTAGTTGTCAAAAATAACGCGTTGCTCAATACTCCGGATTCATTGATCGTTAATCCTAGGATTTTTGCCTTGTTATATTTTATCAGACTCATCAGTGGCTGTATTGGTAGGGTCAGCTTCTCAAAAGGCAGCATTGTTATAGCTGTTTCTGGTTATGTGGTTTCTACAAGTTTTCCCTCTTTATATAGCCTGTATGCATTGCTGATCTATTACCAGGTTTACATCTTCTTCCAAATGTTTGCAAATTATAATATAAGTGGGGCTTCTCCTTTAATAAAAATTTTTTCTTCCTTATTGCCCTTCTTTGGGCCTTCTCAGTAGCTTGCAATCGTTTGTGTCTCCGTATTTCATTTCAGTGGCATCACCAGTTAGTTGGCACTTCTTTGACAGTATTCCGCATAGACTGGGGCACGTGCTTCCATTATCCTATCTTCTAGTTCAAAGGGGCTTTTCCGAAAGATTACTAAGGGTCTTCAAATGATTCTCTTACCCACTTCGATGTAAAAGCTGCCTAGCACCATATTTACATCGTGTCGTGTAAATAGCGGTGTGAATAGCGCTATTATACATATTCCAAGAGGATGTCGTCCAGCTGGCGGCCTGCGACTTACGTATTGAGAGCCTGAATCATCTAGGTGAGTATCCCAAAAACGGATGGTCCATAAAATGTTTGCGGAGATCATCATCAAAAATCGAAGCTTTTATCCGAAGATGTTTGAATATTTGCGTTGAATACCACTCATTAATGTACATACTTGGTTTGCACGGTAACGAGAAAAAAATCCGTCAAAATTTAGGTCCTTCGTCTCCTGCTAATTTGCACTGTTTTTTGCGTCGAGAATCACCTGCATGCGTTACATTGTGCTCTTTAGAATCTTGGTAGCTACACCACACACTGAATTCTATAACTCAGGAAGCGTAAGCAGAAGTTAAATCCTTTAAAATTATTTGCAATATTTTGGTGAAAAAGATTTTCATATATAAAAAAACTATTTTAGCTTCAAGCATCTGTCAGTCAAAAACATGCTACGGATGGACGCATCCACGTTTATGATCTAGACTATACCTAGAGATGATTTCGTCATTGCTACAGCAATACCTTCGGTGGAACTTTGTCTAGTCGTTCCAAAAAAAAATGGATAAGCGTATTTACAACTGAAATATCAGATGTATTGTAGCACAAAATCCCACATTAATTAGAAACTTATATCAGTAGTTAATTAATAGCTAGAATATTTAAACATAATGGTTTCGCCTCCTCAAGCGGTTTTAATGTGAAATCCAATGAAGTTGAATTTGGTTTTAATATAAATGGAATGAGTTTAAAGGTTATGTGGTCTTATGATTTAGATTACAAGTTAATTGTTTTATAATTGCTCAATTAATATTACCTGTTGTGTAATCTTATTGCATCCAAATTCGATTAGGAAGCGACCATAGTTCTTTGACATTTCCAACCACCCATCAGGGTAATGACTGTTTTTGAAGGAGCCTCATCACTAATTTTCTGTGGTTGGTATTATTATGTCATGCGAATAATATTTTTGGTGTATAAGAGAAATGATATTTCTGATAGGAGAGAAGGAAGTCCGGTCACAGTATTTTTTTGTAAATACCAATCCTGGATTTTTGGAACTAAATTCCGACATTCACAGTTTTTGGAGAAGAAGTGGCTATTGGATTGCAAAGGAGATTGTGCAACTCTATTCTGAAATGTGAAAGTTAAGATTTACTTACAGTGCAGCAATGCAGGTTTTGAAGATTCTGGGCTTTGAAGTCTACTAGTGCCTAGGTTGAGGTCCTCTTCCACTTACGAGTCCTTAATTATTACTCACAAGGAGGTGTCATAGGCATTTAACCAGAACCGAGCTAAACAAAGTCCTTAACCACCTTAATGTCCTTAGGTTTTTGTCACGATTTGTCGATGTTATACCTCGTTTTTTTTACTACATTAACGTGAAATTGGTCTCACCCCTATTTACAAATAAACCAATTGATTGCTGCTTCTGTTCTAACACCATCATATGTGACAATATAGTCAAATTCCCTTCTTATGTCAATTGTGTTTATTTACATCAAAACATTCGAAGTTGTAGAAACATTTTTTTCATTTTTGTAACCCATCTTCAGGCTCTTTTAGAGCTGTTATTGTTCTAACCGAAATTTGGATATACGAAAATGTATCAGAACAGTATAATATTCCAGGATTTATTCCTTTGGCAAATTGCAATGAAAAATACTCTGCTGGTGGTGTAATGGTATTTCACTGAATATTCGAAACTAAAACTATGCAGCGCTGATGGTCTGAAAGTTTATTTTAATTCCAATAGCCAAAATCATACCATCTTGTGTTTCTATAGACTTCATGAAAGTACGAGTAAATGTGTCTTTATTGATGAATAAGTAATGTTCTTGACTGTTGTAGCAATAAAAACCTAATTTTGAATCATTGTTTATATGATTTATTGAATCATTTTGAAAGAGATAATGAAAATTATTTTCATCTATTAGCCTCACATGGTCTGAGGAGTTTTATTAACGAACCAACACACGAATATCTTACAATAAAAACTTGTATTGACCATATTTTCATACGTCTTCACAAAAATAATAAAAACATTTTTTAAGGAAAAGCACATGATCTTAGATTAACCGATCATTGCCTCATTACTCTTTGTTCTGCTCCAAATAACATATTAAAAAATCTTATAAAATCCATTAAGCAGAAGGTAACCATAGACTTTTTTCTGTTAAACGAAAAATTACGAGTATTTATGAAACATGGAACCAAATCTTATTAGAATTAAACCCTTCAACTGTGTTCCTCAAAACATTAAAAGCCCATATAAAAGATAGTTCTTATGCATCCAATTATAGTTTCAAAAAAACATCTTTCATGAAACCTTGGATGAATCACAGACTATTAAGGCTCATTAAAAGAAAAAATACCTTAGCTCAAAAACATAAAAGAAATCCTCAAAACGCTAATTTAAGAAAAAATTATGGTGTTATATGCAAAACGGTTTTAAAAAAATATTCATGATGCACGTAATAAATATTTACAGATTCGTTTGATAAAGCTAGGGGAAATGGGAAAAAGGTGTGGAGGATGGTAAATAACATTTTAGGTAAAATCAAACAGAATATAGAGTTAGATAGCTTAAGCCAACAATAGAAAGTTCAACTTCCTGCAATTGTTCCTCATCATCTGCCGGATAGTTTTCAATTTCAGGAATTCTCTTCTTGGAAAATTTATAGATCTATTTTATCCTTGGAAAATACAAATTTCCGCACAAGCGATGAAATATCTAGTTTTCTACTTAAAAAGATTGCCTTAAATATTTTGTTGACATACTTGAATACTAAGTGTTCTAAAAGGCTGCTTTCCTACACAGCTTAAATGCGCTGAAGTAATACATCTCTTCAAAAAAGGTACAAAAATAATATTTCGAATTATCCCTTTTGTCTACGTTTTCTAAAATTTTTGAAAAGTTGATTTAGTCACGAGTCTTATCATTTTTAAATCAAAACAAATACCTTAGCATGAATCAATTCGGATTTAGGAACGGAAAGTAAACTGATGATGCTATTTTAAGACTTTGTAGTCAGCTTAATGAGGGCGTTAACTGTAGCAAATCTACAATGGTTCTCTTCGTTGATATGACTAAGGCGTATGACATTGCTGATCATGATTTGCTCCTATACGTACTGAATACCATTGGTTTAAGAGGAATAATACGTAAATGGTTATGATCTTTTTAAAAGGAAGGGAACAAAAAGTTAAATTAAGTCACATTCTTAGTGAATGTTGTTTCCTTAAGAATGGTGTTCCACAGGGTTTCGTTTTCGGTCCCTTGTTATTTTTAATTTACATTAATTCTGTGTTCAACTTGAAATTAAATGGGACCCCTCCGGCTTTTGCAGACGATATCGCTTTTACTTATCAATTTGATACAGAACTACATAGAAACCATTGTAAAAATCTCAGAAGATTTGGCTACATTCAGACTCTGGTTTACGGAGCACAAACTATCATTAGTGATAAAACTAAACTGATGTCCTTTAAATTATCTGGTAATATATGTATATACATATCCAAAGTAAGTAAATTTAGATTGTAAGAAATCGCAGTTCTATAAAATGGAAAAGGGAAATAAATAAATAAAATGTTTAATACAATACTTGCAAGCACTAAAAGCTTTTTTGAAGTTTACCAATGTTGCAATTGCCATCATCGTATGCAAGTACAGGGTTTTTCATTAGGTACACCCCAATTTGTTTAAAAACTAAAAAAACTAAAAAAAGCGTGTGTTTTGGGGTATCAAAGAAGGGAAAATTGATTCACATAATTTGGTTTAAAAATGTTAGCCGTGGGGACACGCCCTTAGAGACACAGAGGTTTTAAGTGAAGCCTTACGCTGTCCTATTTTGACCCCTATAGAAAACAGCATAATAATGTCTATTATTTCCAGTTCTCGAAGCTACCTCGTCAATCCTATGGTTCAAGCCAACCAATATTATTATTGCTGATGAGTAAACCAATGTCCTTCATCCGACCCCATAAATAAAAGTCCATTATGGTCAAGTCCAGAGACATGGACACCACACAATGTGTCCATCCGGCCCTACCCGCGAATTTTCATACACGTTGTCTAACAACACCATAGTGTGTGAAGGCACAGCTACAGGGTTGCAAACATTAACACGCGCCGCACAATCACCACTTATTCCTGGGAACCAATAATTTTCTAAAAGTAACTCAAACTAAAAATATAATTGTACACCTTTGTTTTCCAATTCAATTTTTTTTTGATTTTTGGTTCACGAAATGTATTATACAGGGTGTCCCCTAATTTGTCAAGGATAATTTGGGGAATGATTCTTGGGTATATTCTAAGAAAAAAACAGTTTTTTCAGTAAGGACCTATCTCCAATTTTGACATCATTTACCAAGGATTTAAGAAAAGGCTTGCTGTGGTGTACCCTGACCGATGTTAACAAAAATTGCTCTGTCAATACTGGTTAAGACTTTGCTTAAGAATTTATTTGTAGAAGAAATACTAGCCAACTGGGTGTAAATAAAGCTGAAATTTCGTTTGAGTCTTCAAATATCCAATTTCTAAGCCTGTTCCACTTTTCTTGCCTATGCTAATTTTTGACTTTGCGGTCACTTTTCTCCAGAAAATGCCTAATAAACATAACGTCTTACTATTTTTTTCTTATGAACGTAACAATAAGAAGAACAAAATCATCAACTAGTTTGCAGAAAAACCCATGGGTTCTATGACTCTTGGGAAAACCTGCAACACGAAAAATTTAAAAGATAGGTTTTTGCCTTAAGCTCCAAAGGTTAGAACAAAAAAATGATTTTGTGTGGTTTTGGATAATTTTTATTTTATGTGTCTACTAAAATAGTTATAACAGGTGCTCAAAGTGTCCTGCTTGGTTTTGAACGCAGGCTAGAGTTCGTTTTTGAATTTCACTGCAAATTTTTATTGATGCTAACTGCTGCCCCACTTTTGATAACGCTTCGAGAATACGCTCTTCCAATTGACTTAAAGTTACTACATCGGTTGAATAAACAAGAGATCTTACAGACCAGTAAACTGGTTCATTTCTTCATATCCAACGATTACCGTACTCTTCATCTAGCCAATTCCTAACATTACGATCACAGTGGGCTCGAGCACCATCATGTCGGAAATATGAAGAAGCTAGTTGAATTGGTGGAATATCCTCCAATAGTTCTGGTAAATCATTTCCCAAAAACTCGAGATAGTTTGTAGAATTCTGCCTAGGTGGTAGTTTGAAGCGGCCGATTAAGTTGTTTCCAATTACACCTGCCAATATATTGACGCTGAATTTGGGTTGAAATGATTTATGTCTCCTTGTATGTTCATTGTCCGCAGCAGATTATGAAAAATTGTGATTCCATCTTTTGTAAATTGAGATTCGTCCGTCTAAAAGATTCTGCAAATAATCCAAGCTCCGCTCCAGCAACCAGTTAGAAAACTGAACTTTCTTTTCCAAATCATTGAGAAGTATGGCGGTATGGATAAAGATTTTCTCCATGCAGTACAGCAGAAATTTTATATCTGGAAACATTGAATTGCGAAGCTAAGCATCTGAAGCTGATTATTGGATCAGTTGTAACAGCTTCGAATATTCTTTCATCAGCCGGAATTCTTGTTATTTGTGGAGATCCCGCGTTAGATCGTATATTTGAAACTGATCCTGTTTCCCGAAGCCTTCGATACGAATTTTCAAATACTCTTTCACTAGGGAGTCGTCGGTTAGGATAAAGTTCATGGTGTCTTTGTCACGCTCTACTTTAACTTCCATATCTGCGAACAACCAACCTACTACAAACCAAAAGCAAACGCAGACATTTTAAATAGCTTTTCTAAGCAACTGTAACCTTGGCGTACAAATTAATCTGAAGAATTAATTTTTTTTCAAATCTTGTATACCATTTTTCTTTGATCAATTTTCCAAATAGGCCTTCATACCCCAAACCTAACTCTTTCTGAGAATTTTTAAGGTACAGGGTAAGGAAATGAGGGTTTTGACAGGTAGCCAAATAAACGCGCAGGCTTTAAAACTTTTTAATAGCTATGCAATTTTAAAAAATTATTGTTAGTGGAACACCACTCTTATTGGCAACTGTTGTTAGAAACGTGGGTAACCTTTTTTTACCTGCTGCAAGTTTTTCCAAGTATCATAAAATCTATGGGTTTTTCTGCAAACTTGTTGATGATTTTTTTTTTATTATTGTTATTTTCATAAGAAAAAAATATTAAAACGTTATGTTTGTTACTCATTTTCTGAAGAAGAAAAATTTAACAGGCTTAGAAATTGGATATCTGAAGACTCAAACAAAATATTAACTTTATTTAAACGCAATTACAAAAACTAGTATTTATTGTAAGAACGAACTCCTTAACGAAGTTTTTACCATTAGTGTTAACAGAGCAATTTCCGTTCACATGGGTCAGGGTACACCAAAGCAAAACTTTTCTTAAATCCTCGATAAATGATGTCAACCTTACATGTAGAACGATTTCGTTCTTAGAATATGCCCAGAAATCATTTCCTAAATTATCGTTGACGAATTAGGGTACACTTTCTATAAAGAATCTAAGAAAAAATTGTGATCAGAATTAACTTGTTTGAGAATAAAGCTAAATTGGCTGTAATCATATTATTTTTTTAGTTCTTCATTTATAATAAAAAAAAACTTAACTGGCGCCCGAGCAGCGACCTCTCTATCAATCCATGAGAACATAGAGAGCGGTATTGCCCGAAGTAAATCCTAAACCACGAAACCCGCTTTAAAACACAAAGACTCAATTCACTTCGATTACGGCTTTTTTCCGCATGTGAATTAGTGTTAGTGTATTGTGACTTTAAATTGTGCATGAAAACGGCGCATACCATATATCAAAATCAAAAAACCGAAATCTCATAAGAAAAGTGGCGTGACGTGATAAAACCCATGCTGCTTGCAATAAGTAGCAAAAAGGAAACACTACGACTCATCCTAAAGAACTCAAATATGAGCAAAGGAGCAACTGGTGGTTAGCTGCTTGCTGCTATGAGTACCAACTCCGTTTTATACAAAAAATATTAGAGAAAAAAACCATAAAATCATTCTTGCAAATCTTAAATAAACCACTTAAGGAGTGGTTTCAATTCATTGAAATTCATTTAAAATAATAATTACACAATGGAGCAAGTCAATATCTCATTAACCCAATTAATCGGGATGCTAAACGCCCAAATGGATATCCATAAACAACTACATCAGACATTTGAGACTCTGGAAAATAACAATAACCTGAATTACTGTAACAAGTACAAATTGTTCAGGTCTTAAAGCCTCAGCAACGGAGCAACACATAAAGGACATCTGTAAACTCCCAAACTGCGTCAAAGAGATACACATCTTTGATGACCATTCAGTGGAATACTTATCCTGGGTGCACAATGTTGAAAGTATCCTTAGAGATTATAACGCTGTTAAAAACAATTCAATTTATAGAGCCATATTACGAAGTATGCGTCAAAAGGTTAGAGGTGCAGCAAACTCCGATCTAATTTCCTATAATATCTTCGAAGAGGACTGGATAGCGATAAAACAATGTCTTTCCTTACATTACGCTGATAAGAGGGATATACGAATCCTCAAACACCAGCTAAGAACCCTTACGTAAGCGCGGATGTCCCCTGAAAGTTCTACGCCAATGTGGATTACCAGATCTTCTTGGTCATCAATAAATTGAAGACTGAGGATTATTCAATTGAGACAACGAATGTCCTTGTAGAAACGCACCGTAACAGAGCCTTAAACGTCTTTATACGAGGTCTTATTGGGGACTTAAGTAGAATTCTTACAAACACCTCATACACTTCCAGAAGCATACTCAGTTCTTCTGAAAATCTAAAACATGAATTATCGTGTTATGTCAGTTAAAAAAAAAAGATAACTTCAACGTAATCACCACACCAATTAATCAGATTTATACCCTCAAAGGTGACCAAATTATAACCCACCTCCTCGACCGAACCGCCTTAAACCAGCAGCACCAAGGGAAATAGATCTATCCATTCAATACAGGAAAACGGGAAAATGAATCCTTAAACCTTGCACATAAGCAACAGAGAAAGAATGATTTAAAAACTCAAGCTGTCGGTGAAATACCGAGGTTCAATAGCGAGATCGAAATTATTGATATCCCTAGAGAGGAGATCCAAGGAGATCCCAATTTTATGACGGATTCCTCTCTAGAATCCCTTCTCGTTGACGCAGAGAAAAACAAGAATTTTGTTAAAAATGAACTAGGATCAAACTCTATACAAACAGAAAAGCCTTTTAAAATCTAATCAGCGACCGGTGAATAGGAGATTAAACGTAAAATAAGTGGGAAGTTTTTTGCCTGTATTGGCATCGATTCAGTTATAAATTTGTTCATCCTTCCAGGTCTGAAATCATTTGACGGTATTATTGGGGATGATACTCGTACTTTTCGAGAATAGGGAGGCATAATAGATCGAAAAAATAACACCTTATCGATCGACCCAGGTATCAAAATACAACTTAGATCAAAGGAATCTATTCAGGTAAATAGTCTAGAGCTAAGAGGTGATCATTTAGAAAAATGTCACCAACCAGTAAACTGAATCGTATCTGAAAGCACATATTCTGCCGAAATAACGCATAGTGCAGATGAGGATAGCACTGTATTAATACCTCACTGTGAAGTACCAATAAACGTATTTAGGATGCAAATAGTTTTTGAAAAAGGTCAGGTAAAAGCCCATGAACAACCACATCCTTCCTGTAATAGGTATCACGTAGGGACTAACACACACAAGTGAAATCAACAAGAAATTATAAAAAGTTTAAGGGAAAAACCTAATTTTAACACGATCAATGGAATCAAGATACCGGAAGTATACCTTAGCTTATTGCAAGACATTTACTAGGACCATTTCTCAAAGGTAAAAATAAGAATATGAGTAGCTCAGCGAATAGTGGAAGACATCTCAGATGAAAAGAACCAGAGGCGCATTATAGAGGATACGCACAAAAGAGCTCACCGTAGAGCTGCCGAAAATAAAGACCAGATACTTGAAAGATATTATTTTTAACAGATAACTAAGAAAATAAAGAAATTTATTAAGGAATGTGATGTCGGCAATACCGGCAAATATGTCAGACACCCATACAAACCAGAACTCAAACTTTCACCCTAAGCTACTTGGCCGTCAGAAATTTTACACGTCGATATAATAGACATAAAAAACGACAAGTTAATTACCTGTAACGATAAGTTTTCCAAATTTACGAAATTTGTCCGTACAAAGGATAGATCAGTTCTCCATCTGAGAGAAAATACATCACAACTTCACAGTACCCAGAAGAATAATGAAGGTAGCTTTAGCAGCCGTCTTATAAGTAACTATGTATATTAAACCTCTAGGTATCAATATTTAAAGAACACCTACAGGAAGAATGAAGTAAACGGCGTACATTCGACGATTTTAGAATTAATAAGATGTATACGAAGGGAGTATAGCGATTCATAATTCAAGAAGATTGTGGAGATATCTGTGGATAGTTATATGTTAATAACATTTACAACTCTCCAACACGAAAAAAAATCAGCCGATGTATTTTTTGGGTGAAGTCAACGAATCAACTATTAGAATTTATTAAACTTCAAGGACAAACTAAACAGTGACCTCATAGATCAAATTAAATGGGATGAAAACAGGAAAATGCTTCGAGAAAATATAAAAAGAAATAAACCTAAAACTTATAATATTGGACATATAATTTATGTTTCAGCCAAAAAAAAGGTATGGGAAGCAGAAACAAATTTTCAAAAAGGAAATAGTTTCTAAAGATAGTAGGGATACCGTCACAACCGCTTCTGGGCGTCAAATCTATAAATCAAATAACAGAAATCTTTATGAGTAATAACTTTCTTTTTTGAACAAGAATATTTGAACAATGTTAAAGTTAGAGCCTATCTTATAGACGAACCTAACTGAGAAGGATATGAATAAGATTTAATGTGATAATACAAATTGGAATTAAAAACTGTTTTAGAAATTAAAAAAATTAACACTAATCAAAAAGTTTCTATCATGGCAGGTGTAAGCATCATTTCATTGATATTTTTTTATTTCAATATGTGCTATATTTTTTGTTAATAGTAGAAGTAATCTCATAACAATAATACCAATATCCATAACTAGAAGGGTCATTCAGCGATTGAAATCCGATACACGTCAATTTTGGTTGACACTGCAGGACGCAGAATTTTTAAGAGGGCGATCTTACCTTCAACGCAATAAGTGCACTTGTTTACGCCCTCGATTGAATACCTATGCCACACAATCAGCAAGTCAGGAATAAGACCATCTAAAGCTAAACTAGGTGCAACCACCCAGACGAATAAGACCGAACTGCGATCATTTTTGGGACTCGTCAACTTCTACGAGAAATTCATCCCAAGCTTAGATGGAATTTGAAAGGAATTGCACACAGCAATCAGGGCTATTTCTAAATGGAAGTGGGGTCGTCCTGAACAGCAGTCATTCGATTTCGTCAAATAGCTTTTTCAAATACAAACGCTTATTTCTTTTGACAGCACGAAGAAGCTTTTCTTGGTATGTGATGCTTTTGAGAAAGGCCTCGGCGCAGTTTTGTTCTATAAAGATGCCAAGGGAACTGAATTGCCGATCGTATTCGCGACCAGAAAATTGTCCAGTTCCGAGGAAAAATATTCAGATCGACAGGCGATGGCCATATTCTATGCCGTAAAGAAGTTCGACCAATATTTTAGAGGAACACCATTTATATTGCTCACGGACCACGAGCCGTTAGAAGCATCTGCTAGGAAGAAACCGAAATCCGCCTAGACTCGTGGGCAATATACGTGGGACAACATGGCTACGAAGTAGAATATAGCAGCGTCACGTCGAACACTGTTGCGGATCTATCTATCTCAGGAAAAGCCAACGACTGATGACGAGTTGATCTGCCGAGTTGACGGAATGCTACCATATCGGAGAAAACTTTGAGACAAGCGACAAAACAAGATAAGATTCTTCAGCAAGTTTTATGGAGAACGAATACAAATTGGCAATCATCGGTAGCACAGTTTGAGTTAAGGCCATATTATGATAAGAGGGATGAACTTTCAGTGGGAAATGGAATCCTAATGTGGCAGGGTTGTATAATTATTCCCGCAAAACTCCAGAAGAAGGTACTGCTGCATCTACATGAGTGTCATTCTACCTAGATATTGTTTCTGGTGGACCAACATCAACAGGGATGTTGATGCCTTTGTGAAGAATTTTCGGAGCTGTCAAGAAATTCAACAAAATTTAATCAAACTTCCACGGTACTTTTAGTCCATACCGGAGAGCGTATGAGAATGCCTGCATAGTGATTTCGGAGGTCCATTTAATGATAAGGTGTGGCTGGTTGTCGACGGATTGTCAAAGTGGATAGAAATTAAACCATTGAGAAACATAACGGCAGCTAACCTTTGTGATGCCTTGGATGAGATTTTTTCTATTGGGTCTACAAGTAAGTTTCCAGCGTTTTTTTCCAAAATTTGAAGTTTTATTATGAAAACATAGTTACAATGCTTTATTCAAAGTATCGTCCATCGGAAGCTACAACTTTCCCCCATCTTTCTGGCAATTTATGAATTCCGGACCAAAAAAATTTCTCGTCTTTCGAGCTCAAGAACGTATCGAGGCAATTTTTAATTTCCTCTACTGAGCTGAAGCGTATTCCCGTAAGAGCGTTCTGCATCGAACGAAACAAGTGGTAGTCAGATGGTGCCAAGTCTGGACTGTAAGGCGGGTGAGGCAGAATTTCCCATCCACTATTTTCCAAATAGTTTTTCACCGAAACCGCAACATGTGGCCGAGCGTTGTCGTGATGAAAAATGACGGACTCATGCCTGGTCCCATATTCTGGCCGTTTTTCTTTTAATGCCCGCTTCAAACGAATTAGTTGGGTTCGATATAATGGTCCTTTGATGGTTTCACCACTCGGAAGCAGTTCGTAGTATACGACACCCTTTTGATCCCACCATATGCAGAGCATGACCTTATTCACGTGAATATTTCGTTTTGGCGTCGATTGGGAGGGCTCGCCAGGCTTTGTATACGATTTTCTGCGTTTAGGATTATCATAATAAATCCATTTCTCATCACCAGTAACAATACGATGCAAAAATGATTTATTTTTATACCGCTGCAGTAACATTTTGGACATGCAAAATCGCCGTTGGACGTCTCTTGGATTCAGTTCGTACGGCACCCAGTTTCCAACCTTTTGAATGAATCCCAGTGCTTTTAGGCGCAGGGAAACGGTTTGTTGCGTGACGTTCAATGATGCAGCAAGTTCTTCTTGAATCTGACACGGATCCTCATCCAGTAAAGCGTCCAATTCCTCGTCTTCAAAACTTTTCGGCTTTCCGGGGCGAACTTTGTCTTCAACTCCAAAATCACCACTTTTGAACCGTTTGAACCACTCGCGGCACGTCGATTCACCAAAACATTCCGCCCCATAAGTTTCCGAAAGCAAACGATAGGCCTCAGCCGCACTTTTCTTCATATTAAAGAATAAAAGCAGCGCTTCCCGCAAACGACGTTTATTTGGCTGGAAACTTGCCATGATTTTGCTCGATAAAATGTACGACACCGATAGAACTGCTCAAATATAACGCTGCGAAGTTGTTGACAGATACAAAACCTACAAATAAAACACATGGGGTCTGACATTTCTGCCCGGGATCCACTGGTGGCGCCATCTCTGACAAACGCTGGAAACTTACTTGTAGACCCAATACATTTGGGCTGCCGATCATGATCATTTCAGACAACGGACCACAGTTCACAGATCAATTTAAGGATTTCTGCGACCAACGAGCTATAAAGCATGTCACTGCTACACCATACCATCCGAAAACAAACGGTTTGACAGAAATGGTGGTAAGAACGTTTACATCTAGAATATTGGCCAGTGGCTACGGCCAGGAAGGATAAAGTCAACAACTTCGAAGCTTGTTAGCATAATATAGGAATACACCACATGGCATCACAGGTAAAACAGGCCGAAATGATGTTCAGAAGACGTACAGCCATCATATTTAATAACATTAGACCAAATGTAAAAAATCAACTTCAATATAAAAACGTGAGAGAATTTAGACCACGTCAAAAGGTTTACTGCAAAACGGGATTGGAACAAACCTAGACACCTGGTATGATCATAGAGCACACAAATTCTCGCATGTAGTGGAAACAGCCGATGGGATACGTCGGAGAAGACATACTGACCATTTGCGAAGCCGGATTAGTACTGAGATGCAGGCCGAAGATTAGCGAAGGGCTTCACAAGAATATCTTTGTAATTCAAGATCGTAGACGAGTCTTAATTCAGGTACTGTGATACCAGTAGAGTACAGATCGAAGAAAATCCCACCATCGCCACTAGAAATACCAAATGCCGAATAATCAGAGTATAGTAAAGAGCTCTCGTCATCATCGCAGAAGAAAAATACTGTTAGTTGCGAGGAAAAGCACTGTCATATTAACCACATACCGGACACAGAAATCAGTGAGCCAGTTCAACGGCAGCGAAAACATCTAGAGCGATTGATCTTTTGAAACAAGGGGGGATATATGTAGTGTCAAGGCACCATTAATAATGTTCGCTGAGTTACGAGTATATGTCCCTGACATTCTTATTTATTTTTTCGTTGTTTTATTTTCACCATTTTTTCCTTTTTCCGCGAGTTGCTGCCACTACACACAGTTAACTTGTAATCTTTTTTCTTTTTGGTATTAATTGATAATAAAAGTGAATTTTAATTGAACGTTTTCTCCTTATTATTATGTAACAGTAACGACAGCTACAAAGTTGCAAACCTTAACACGCGCCGAATAGTCAGCAGTTATTCGTGGGAACCAATAATTTTCTAAAAGCAGTTGTACACAGTAAAATGTAGTTGTAGACTTTTTCCAATCCAAATTCTTTTCATCTTCTGTTTAATAAATGTATTATACAGGTTGTCCCCTAATTCGTCAAGCATAATTAGGGAAATGATTCTGGGGTATTTTCTAAGAAAAAAAATCTTAAGGATTGTAAGTAACAGGTTTAGAAATTGGATATCTGAAGATTCAAACAAGATATTAACTTTATTTAAACGTAGTTACAAGGGCTAGTACTTATTCTAAAAACTAAGTCCTAAATTAAGTTTCTGCCACTAGTGTTAACGGAGCAATTTCCATTCACATGGGTCAGGTTACACCAAGGTAATCCTCGATATATGATATCAACATGGCATATGGTCTTTTAGTGTACAACGATTTTTTTCTTAGAATATACCCTAAAATCTTTCCCAAATTATCGTTCACGAATTAGGGGACACCTTGTATAAAGAACCTAAGGAAAAATTGTGATCAGTATCAACTTGTTGGTGAATAAAGCTACATTGGTTGTAATCAAATTTTTTTTTGTTGGCAGTTCTTTATTGTATCCAAATAGTTCTTGTAATATGTTCTAAAAAAATTTCAGTTAACCCATTAGTGTCCAGAGTGTTTTCTTTCGCGTAAATAGATAAAAATTTCAGGATGACCTTAATTCCTGCTGCAAACATTAATTTTGTTTTCAATTTTTTAAAAGTTATCATACCCTCCCCGATTTTACCTGTTGCATATATGCAACAGTGGGCAATATAATACTAAACATGAAATTGTTAGAAATAAAAGATAAATAATTATCATTAGTAAGTAAATGCTTAAATTTTGAGTTTTTTGTAATATTTATTGTACAGAATATAAAATTAAAAAACAAAATTCATTCTAAAAGCAAAGGAAAAGCTAAATGCACAAAACATATTAAATATACATAAAACATTTAAATTCCTTAGTATTTCAGTCTGATTGAATAAAGTGATACTTCAAATTGCACTTTTGATGAACAAAATTCATATGCACATCGTCGTCTTTTGTTGTTGGGTATTTCAACAAGGAAATGGCCAATATTGTCATACCGAAGAGAGTATTCATCAACTTGTTGCGGGCGACGGTATCCTTGTGGTGGTCGTACGGTGCCATATGCATGACAGTAATGCAGTAATGCAACGCTATTTTCCTGCGAAATTGTAACTGTGTTAATGAACCGCCTCCATTCCTGACAATATCCATGCGTTTTGTATTGACGCATCTACCAGCCACGTAAAAATAGAATACCACCATTTTTTCCCTCGAGCACCTATCCTGTAGTTATTGATATTCTGATCCATATGATCAGTACCTCCCATACATTGATTATATTTTGCAATGGAATTTGGTCGTGACACTGAAATACGCTGACTTTGTAATCTAGAATATCGTTGTACCTTTCCTATAGGTTTTCTGCCAAATAGAGTTGAAGCTATAGCAACAACAGAGTTGTCAATCCATTTTGTAATTATAATATTACTATCGCTTATTTTACTGCTGACTACCATACCTCTAACCTCTTTCTTCAACTCTTTTTCCAATGGCATTGGACACGATTTTGGTATCATATAGTACCGGCACCGTGATAGCCCCTCTGACGGAGCCCTATAAGAGCGCTAACTGAAATAAATAAATTATCAAAATAAAAGCAAAATAGTAATCTTTTCACATTTTCATCAAATTGGTCAATCATGTCGAATAGAGGTGAAATATTTTTACCACAATTAGACTGATAAGCTTTGTTTAAGCGAGAATTATTTCCTTGATACATCTCAAAATTTTCAAGGTAACCTAAAGGTGTATTCAAGTACCACATTTTAAATCCAAAGCGTAGTGGCTTTCCCCTCAAAAACTGTTTACATCCATGTCGTCCAAAATATGCTCTGGACAAAAGTTTTTTTAAAAATCTATCTTTCAAAGCACCAGTCAATGGTTGCAACTTCCAAATACTGTCCTCTAAATTTTATTTTGAATTATCTGTGAAGTGTAGGAATATTACATCAAAACGATTTCTTCTCATAGCATTTCAAACTAATTCATTTTTGAAATCAGCCTCATTTGACCAATAGCTACGTTTTGACGGTGTAAAATTATAGCCCGTTATAATTAGAATTGCAATAAAGACACGTATCTCACCAGCGGTTATGTTAGAATTTGCCTTTCCACAATAAACAGTATAACTATTACTTTCGTTAACGAAAAACTTTTGGAAAATTTCATAGTGGTTGTAATTGACTAAATTCTGTATAGTTAGGCTCGGGAAAAAGAGGTTTTTTCTTCCTGGTCATTGTCTTCAACCCAAACAAAAGAACTTTGAACAGACTTTTTTGAAAGTTTTTTCGTTTTTCCATTTTTTTTTTGGTGAAATGACTGTCTTTGTGGATGTTGATGAGTGTGCTTGAGAATCCTGCACAATCGGTGCGTTGTGTTGGGTTCCTGGATCAATATCAGAAATATCCCGTGAAGATTTAAGTTGAATGCAGCATGGAGCAAGAATGCTTGATTTTGGTAAGTTATAAAGCATTCCACCGTCGTCTTGAGCCGCCTGCACCTGAGAATATTCACAATATTTCACAATCATCATCTTCGTCAGATTGCAAAGACTCCAGAAAATTAATTGCATCTTCGGTAGTACGAAAACTAAATTACACAAAAAAAGTACCACAGAATTATTATAGAATAGCCCAGTGTTGCATTTATGCAACACTCACATTTGGTTGAAATTTATTTCAAAATTTAATGAACTATTACACAGAATCGAGATTCAAAGTAAAGAAATTATTGAAATACTTACTATTCGCGTCTCGACATGTTTACTTTTTTTTCCCTACAAGGACACAGAAGTTCAATAAGCGACTTATCATTCCGAACACTTGCACAAAACTAACTTCTTATCTCTTTATTTTTGATCGCTACAGAGGTTACTAGCAACAGAAACTGGTTTTACACGTTTCACTCCTAGAACAGGATCAAAATCCTTTATCAAAGTTTACGAATGTAGGGTCAGACCACCTTGTTTGCCAATTTGCCTGTTCATACACTGACGTTGAACTTATGCTGAAAAGCTCTGTGTTTTATCGAATGGGGGTTGCTTTCTGCCCGGGTAGGTAAATTGTGAAAATTACTGATTCCATTCCTGTCAATTGGGATTTTTCCGTCCATAGAATCCGTCTAATAAAGTTGTCTTCCGAAAGTGTTTTTCTAGAATGTAATTGCGGAATTCCAAATCCTTCTCTGAGTCCCAAGGTTGTAGCCCCTGTACTGGTATATGATGGAATGCATGCATGTCTTCTGAATGCAGAATTCCTCAGATGTAAGTTCTTCTTAAAATAAAATGTCTGCTTAGTTTTCAAAGACTGATATTTTTATGGTTTCTGTAGTAATGTAAAACGTCTTCGTAGCTGCTAAAGCAGGATGTGAGTTTCACGGTGATTACCGCGTTATTCCTGTCTTCCTCGACCTGAAAAATGTCCAGCTATTTGGGGCAGCCCTATCAGATTATCGTCTCAGATATTCCAATCTCGCTCGTTGTCCGTTACCGTTGTAGAAACCATAGACATAAACCATGTCTGCATACTTTTGTGTTGAAAAGTCCATCATCAAGGATATTATGAGTTAAATGTCGATATTTCTGTTGAAAATTACAAACTGCTTATGCAAATAATTTTATATCCTTTTTATATTACTTCGCAAGAGATCTACTTAATTTGTTTTTGTAAAAATAGTTCCTGTAATTTTGAACTGAAAAAATGGGCCTTATCTAACCGAGGTGGTCCCTTTTTCCTCTTTTAGGGGTCATAAAAGAAATCTTTTTTAAAAATGTTTTTATTGGATTTATATTGCGCAATGCAAACATACCAAAGCAGCTGTTAACTAGTTGATTTTATAGGACTGTTGTAAAAGAATAGTAAAACCCTAAACGACTGTAGCTTTTTGATAGTTATATTTATTAATCATAATAGGCATGTATGAATACAAGCTTTGAAGGAATCTAGATTTCTGGATTGAAGCAATTCATCGAAAGCGTTTTTGATGGCTTCTTCATTGCAGAATCGTTTCCCATCAAAAAGTGATAAAAATTTTGAAAAGGTGGTAGTCGGTTGGCGTAGGTCAGATGAGTGTGGTGTATGAGAAAGAATCTAATACTGCAACGTGTTTAATGTTTGGACCGTAGTTCATGACACATCTGGTCGAGCGTTGTCATGAAGCAGTATGACTACATCTCTGTTGACCAATTTAGGCTGCTTAGCCTAACGCTGTGCCAATTTCTGAAGCATTTCTTCCAGCTGGTTACAGTACTTCTCAGTATTGATAGTGTCACCATTTTTCAAGAAGGAATAGTGGATGGTGCCAGCAGAAGACTAGAAAACAGTCATCATTACCTTCCTTGGATGTAGGCTCGCTTTTTGGTATGTACTTCGGTGTTATATCAGCATCTAGCCATTGTGGAGATCGGGAACGATTATCGTAGAGAATGCACTTTTTATCATATGCCGCTAGCCTGTAGGATACTTTCTGTACTGGGAAAGCAGAGAATTGCAAACTTCCTGATAACGCATAATGTTTTGCTCAGTCAGTTAGTTCATGGCGACTGCATTTGGCGAGTTTCTTGACTTTTCCAAGCGCTGGTAATAGTCTATCGAATAGTGCACATCTAATTTCTCTGCAATGTACTTTCGGTTTCTACTACAGCCAGCAGCTTGTCGTTGTCGATGGCTGGTGCTGTTTGTCCGCGTGGCTCCCTTTCAAGAGGCATGTCGCCCGATCGGAATTTTTCGTTGAAAACACAACAAAATTGGGGAAAAATATGTTTATTTCTCTACGTAGTCTCCTTTTAGTTCAATGCACTTTTTCCAGCGATGTTCAATAGCTTCGATACCCTGTTTATAGTGAGAATCGTCGAGCTCCTTAAAATAGCCATCAACCGCAGACTCGACCTCCTTACTGTTGGCAAATCTTTTACCACCGAGCCATTTTTTCAAATTTGGAAATAGAAAATAATCTGACGAATAGAGTGTATGGGAAAGCAATGCGATCTTTAACTCATTGATTTTGGCCATCGCAATGACGGATGTGTGAACTGGTGCATTGTCTTGCTACAACAAAACTTTTTTCTTCGCAAAATGCTACCGTTTTTTCCTGATTTCATCTTTCGAACGCTGCAGTAAGTTCGCATAATACTCGTACACGCCGTTGATTATTTTTCCTTTCTGAATATAATATATGCAAATTATCCCATGCGCATCCCAAAAAACTGACGCCATGACCTTGCCTGTAGATGGAGCTGTCTTCGCCTCCTGTAGGGCCGATTCTCTCCTTTGAGTCCATTGTTTTGACTGTTCCTTCGTCTCGGGTGTGAAGTGATGAACCAATGTTTCATTCATGGTTACGAATCGACGCAAAAACTCGGCTTTATTGCTGTGAAACTTCGCCAAACCCCCAATTGAAACATCCTCACGATGTCGAATGTTTCAGTCAACATGCGATGTACGGAGCTTTTTGAAATACCTACCATATCTGCTAGTTCACGCAACCATCTTGTGGATTTTTTTCAACATTTCTGGTGAGTTCACCTCATTTGGTCGACCACTGCGATGCTCGTCTTGGCAACTCGTACTTCCTCGCATAAATTCTGCGACCCAATATTTTATTGTTGTAAACGAAGAAGCAGACTCCCACAGAGTAGTATCCAGTTACGTTTCGATGTTGGTTGGATTGAGGTCTTTCAAAGGAACGTATTGTATCACATAACGATGATCAATTTTTCTCATATTTAATAATTCATTGAGAGCGTTCATTATTGATGGCTGCCGAACTAAACTAAACAACATAGCGTCATCAAATTTCAAATTTAAGCTTTATTAGGTTAGTACTTTCTACAATTGTCATTCTTTATACCTCAGGTCGGGTACTTCTGCGTCTACTCTCGTACAAAAGCACCCTTTGTGCTTTTGGCTACCTCCGCTACGTTGTGGCCAAGTTTAAACTCGTAAAAAAAAAGTAATTGTCTCTGGTTAACATCCATATTCTTCTGCTGGGTTACCCTGTCCTACCACTTCAACATATAGATCATCTGTCTTATCACATTACTAAGTCAAGAACGCTGTTCCTGTTTCGGAGTAGTTTTTAATATGAAAATCTCATCCAATATTACATGAACCCGAAATCCACATTGCACATGTATGTGCAACAAACATTTATAACATAAACCATTTGTTACCATACACGCATCATTTTGAATGATGTTATTTTAATTAGGAGTCAAAACAGTGCAGTGTAGGGCTTTGGTTAAAACCTCTGTATATCGGAAAAGATGCATTTCCGATCATATTAATCACAGTTTAAGCCAAGTACCGAATTACAGGAATACGTGCAAGCTATTGTATGTTATCAGCAAAACCAGTTTTTGTCCTTAAATCTTGATGGAAGATAGAGTTAATAAATGTAGGAATACAGAACCCTGCGGAACACCGATTTCAGTATCAAGGCACCGATTGAAATTATCGGCTATCTTTACTTTTTGTTTCCTACCCTTAAGATATGATGCAAACCAATCAAGAATAAATCCCATAAAACCAATTTTTTCAAATTTTATTAGAAGAAGTTCGTGGTCCACATTATCAAACGCCTTGACAATGTCAATGAAGAGCGTAGCAGTCCATCTTTTTTTTATCCAGACTTGCAGTAATACTACCGCAGAAGATTAACTGCTGCAAAGTCATACTGATGTTCACTGAAGAACAAGTATTTTTCAAGAAAGGTGATAACTCCCCCTTTGATGGGGTTAGCAAAAATTTTGGAATACTCCTGCTCTCGGTGTCTATAGGTCTACGAGTATAATTATTTAAAATTTTCCAATCACCTTTTTTGAAAATTGGTATGACCTCAGCAATCTTCAGGCTATGTTGAAGATGTGGGAGAGCACTTCGACTGTATACCAAGAAATTTGTTTAAAAAAGGCATTTGTAAACCCATTAACTGTAGGCGAATTTTAATTTTTTATTTCCCTAATGGGGTTCGAATGAAAAAACGATTTTGAGATAGTGTATTGAAGCCTGCATCATACAGAATATTTGTGGTAGGACAGGTAAAACTCCGTTAAAGGCCTCACAATGTCTGTTGAGTTATTAAGGTTTCATCCTTATATTTAACTCATGGTGGTGCATCTGGGGATAATTTTTTAATAAGTAACTCATTTTCAATTTGCCGTTCTGTTTTAATTTCACCTTGTGCGTAGCGCTTCTTATATAGTGAAATTTTAGATGCAGCTTCTTTGGAAATTTTGGCATAAGCCTTATGAGTCCGCATGCAATTGGGATATTTTTTGCACTTAAGGCGTAAGCTATTATTCTGGGAAATTTTGATAAAAAATAGTTTGACATCCAAGGCTTCAAGCCTTTAAATTTAAGATTTTTTTTTTGCTGGTGTAATGGATCACCTATCACCATGATTTTTGAGACAATTATAGAACAAGTCAAAGACTACAGAAGGATTATTTTCAGTGTAAGTAGCTGACCAATTTGCCTGCAATAAGCGGGGGCAAACATGATCACCGGGTTTGTATAAATCGAAGAAACTGGAATAGCTATCAACGATCAAAAGGTAATTTTTGGATATAAATGCAAATACATCCCCAGCGACTATTTCCCAGGGTAGTGAATGGAACGTTTTCACTACCAGTGGTTCCTTTGCTTTTGACTTCTGCGTTGTTTCATAAACAGCGAATGATTTTACAAAGTTTGTAATATCCTCGACCATTCCAAGCCAAAACAAACAGCCTCTAGCACGACTACCTGACCGCTGGATAACAGGATGTCCCTCGTGAATTTTTCCAAGCATTATTTCCTTTAGGGAAGTTGGTATCACAATTATGTCCCCTTTCATCAAAATTCCTTCCTCACTACCTAGCTCATCTTTGAAATTCCAGTATTTCTTGGCTCTTTTAGAAATATTAGAAAGCTCACTAGGCCATTCATCTCGAACTCGCGTTATGACTTCTTGGAGTTGAGTGTCTTTATTGGTGCTTTTTTAGGTTCGTCTTTGACCTGACGATCCGAGATTTGCCTATAGTCTATGCTCAAAGCATCGGCTAATGTAAATCACATTTGCCTCTTCTATAAATAACTTAAGGTCCATACGGCATCACTTCATAAAATATCCTCTGTAATCTACAAGAAGCATGATGCAAGGGTTTCTTAAAGATTGACTCTAGGGGTTTGTAGTCTGTTTCAAACGTAAGGTGGCCTCCGTATACATATTCGAGGAAACATTTGAACGCAAATCGTGCCAATTGCCAGTGCTTCCTTTTCTATTTGGGGATAATTCTGTTGTGCAGAGGTTAAAGCCTTCGAAGCATATGCAACTGGCTGGTCGCCTTGCAACAACGCTGCTCCTCAACGATGCTTACTAGCATCGACCTGAAGCGTTACCCCGGCATTTGGGTCAAAATAGCGCAAAACCGGTGTACAACATAGCACCCTCTTTAGTTTATCAAATGGTTCTTCGTGATTTTGGATCCATTCCCTGCAAACGCCGTTTTTAATTAATTCCCGGAATGGTAACGTGATCTCGGGCAAATTTCCAATGAACTATCACTTTGCGTTGAAAATGAGGATCAAGTTGAATCATGTTTTCGGCCCATCCACCGAATCTACAACACGTATAATTGTCAGGCGGTTTCAACTCTTGCACAAGCTGAATCTTATAAGCTTTTAAGCTAAGATCTTTCCGAAAAATCTTCCACAAAGTGGATGGGCATAGCTCCAATTGCTGTGCACGATGGCGAGTCGTACGTCATTTCAGTATATGTCATTCATTTGAAGCGTAAACAACAATAATTTTTTTTCACACAAATATGTCGAACTTTGTGCCTGAAAAAGTGTTTTTGCGGGGAGTTCTTCTTCATGAAGAAAACTGCTGCGGAAAGTCATCGTATTTTGGTGGAAGTTTATGGTAAACATGCGCTAGCTGAGTGAACGGGCCAAAAGTGGTTTGCGCGATTTAAAAGTGGTGATTTTGGCTTGGAAGACGATGAACGTCCTCCGCAGCCAAAAATGTTTGAAGATGAAGAACTGGAAGCATTACTCTATTGTTGCCAAATTCAAGAAGAGCTCGCAGAATCTTTGGGTGTCACTCAAGCAGCCATTTCAAAACGTTTAAAAGCAGCTGGATACATTCAAAAGCAAGGAAATTGGGTTCCACATGAACTCAAGCTGAAAGACGTCGAAAGGCGGTTTTGTATGCCCGAAATGCTGCTGGAACGCCACAAGAGGAAGTCAGTTTTGCATCGGATTGTTACTGGTGATGAAAAATGGATCCATTACGACAACCCCAAGCGCAAAAAATCATATGTGAAACCCGGCCAACCAGCCAAATCAACGGCAAAGCCGAATATCCATGGCGCGAAGGTAATGCTCTGCATTTGGTGGGATCAGATAGGTGTGCTGTATTATGAGCTGCTAAAACCGGGTGAAACCATCAATGGACAACGCTACCGAACACAATTAATCCGTTTGAAGAGAGCAGTGGCCGAAAAACGACCAACGCCCGGAATATGCGACCAGACACGAGGCAATAATTTTCCATCATGACAACGCTCGGCCCCACGTTGCTATTCCGGTTAAGAACTATTTGGAAAACAGTGGATGGGAAGTCTTACCCCACCCGCCTTATAGCACAGACCTTGCCCCTTCTGACTACTATTTGTTCCGGTCGATGCAGAACGCCCTCACTGAAATACGGTTCACATCAGAGCAGAATATCAAAAATTGGCTTGATTCATTCTTCGCTGCCAAGCCGGCGCAGTTCTTTTGAGATGGGATCCACAAATTGCCAGAAAGATGGGGAAAAGTCATAGCTTCTGATGGGCAATATTTGAATAATTCTATTGTACATGTTTTCTTAAATAAACGTTCAAATTTTGAAAAAAAGCCGGACGAATTAAGTTATATACCCAATATAAGAATCGGCGATATTGCCTGCGATACCCCATTTGTTTTTACTAAAATGCCAAACTTCACCATTTTATAGATTTCTTCTTTGACCATGTTCTATAGATTATAATGTATCTTTCGCGCGGGATGAAATGTTAGAACGGTATTCTTAACCAAATCCGAGCTCCCCATATAAATCCTGATCTGAAAATCTTGCTTCTACTTGTAATACCAGCCTCAATTGTGCACATGCCTTTCTGCATAGAATCGGAGATACTTCACCGTTAACAATTTTAAAATTAAGTTTCCTGACCGATTTCGGATGTTACATGGAACAAAAATTTCTCTTAGCACTTCAACTTTATTGTTTGCAAAAACCCTACTAGGGCTTCGTGTGGGATGGAAATAATTCTAACTATAATTTGTCCACTAACTTTTTTGGTAGTACGTTGCACTACGCCCCTGTATTCAGTTTGATTTTAATTTTTTTTACCCGTTAATACTAGTATAGATATCCTCGAACCAGTTGTCAGCGTCGTATATACTCGTATTAAGTTCCTACTGTCGATATCATGAGGAAATCTTTTGGATCCGATGTGCTGCCGTTTTCGTTTTCTTCTTGGGTATCATCAACTGTATTTATGTACCTATCGCTTTTTTTTCTTCAAAACTTCACAAAAAGACTTTTGACTGCATGAAAGACAAATAGCGCTACATGTTCCACATTGATTTTTTTTTGCATGCTGGCAACCACAACTAGAACAAGAGAATGTTCTTGTTTGTATGCATTCTGACCAGAATTAACGGTTGATGGTTGGAGCCTATGTGCCTTATTATTTACCTTTCGCCGGTTCACTATACTTATTTCTTGCTCTTTGTGCATTTGGTTTAACTGCTTTGTGGCTATTTCGGTAGCCCTACAGATTTTAATGTCCTGTTCTAAAGTTAGATTTTCTTCAGAAAGTCATCTTTCTCTGACTGTATCGCTATGAATGCCTATGACAATTTTATGCTTGATTTTCAATTTTAGTAAAAACATAGTCGACACTCTCAAATTAGTTTTGTGCTAATCGATTAAAAGCATACGACGGGCGTTTAATATATTCTCGGTATCAATATGAAGGAAAATGCGAATTCAATTTAAATTGTTTTTATTTTTCAATATGATCTCCCCAAACATCAATGCATTTGTTACATCTTGAGATAAGCTTTTTTAAACCCTCAAACAAATAAATTTCCTCCTCCTCCATTTATTGCCGACTTGAGTTCTTCATCATCCGAAAATCTTTTTCGGAAATAATCACAAGGGGCAAGGTCTGGACTATAGGGTGGGTGTTGGATTTCTTCGAAACCACAATCTCGCCCAGCAGCCTTGGAATCTCGCGCCGTGTGAACAGGAGCGTTGTCATGAAGAAGCAACACACCCGCTGCGAGTTTACCCCGTCTTTTCTTTTTAATTTCCTCCCGCAAATTATGCAAAGTGGAAGCGTAGGATGTGGCGTTGATGGTTTCACCTTTTTTTTTGTACTCAATGAGCAAGATTCCCTTTGAGTCCCAAAAAACTGTGGCCATGAGCTTCCCGGCAGACGGAGTGACTTTGAACTTCTTCGGGTGGTCTGTTCCTTTTTTATGCCACTGCATGGACTCTTGTTTGCTTTCAGGGTCATAGTGGTGGACCCATGTTTCGTCCCCAGTAACAATTCGATCCATAACGTCCGATCCGTCCGCGTTCTTACTACACATCTCCAAAAGCTCTCTACAGCATGCGATTCTCACTTTTTTCTGAGGCGCTGTGGGCATTCATGGCACCCACCTTGCAGTGACCTTTGAAAGGTTAAGATGGTCATGAAGAATGGTGTGAATGGTACCAATTGAAAGCTTGGTGATCTCTGCCATCATTTTCACCTTTATTCGGGCATCCTCAAGAACAAGTTTTTCGACTTCTTTGATGCTTTCTCCCGTACAAGCAGTAGCCGGGGCGCCGGAGCGGGGGTCGTCTTCAATGCTCTCTCTGCCTTTCTTGAACTCACTTGACCCCTTTTGCACAGTTGATAATGAAGGTGTGGAACCCTGGTAAACAGCCACCATCTCTTCATGAATAGTTTTTTGACTTTTTCCTTGCTTAGTGAGAAATTTAATTTACAGCGCGATGCTCAATTTTCACCATCATCGTCTGACCTTTACCCTCTTTCTATCAGCTTCACTCAGTCCAAATGAATTGAATATATCCGTAGCATCTGGTCCTGTAGTATCTTTCTGTCTCTTCTCTAATTCTGCTGCTACTGCGTACCACTGATATATTTGCGGCGAATGTTTCCACTTGATAGACATGTTGGTATCTCTTATTTCTAAGTAGTCCGGTGGTTTAACGAAGCTTTCACTACGACTTGAGTCGGGGATCGCATCATTAGGCATTTTTACTTAATTTTTATATCCTTTTGTTTGAATGGATATTTGGTCTTTCTGACAACATGTTAAGCTAGCACACCCAGTAATAACATGACAAGTCAACGGTCACAGTGAAACTGCAATATGATCTTTATTGCAACTGTCAAACATGAACGCTTTTTGTATTTAATATGAAAACTTTTGTCTAGCTATGTTTAGAACAAGGATAAGGATAATAGAAATAACATTTGAACGTTCCAAATACGAATAGTTTTTTTGTAATTTGTTTTTAATATATTTTAGAAAATTTAAGTTTTTATGGACAAAATGACTTTATGATTTTCTTCTCTATTTTGCTTCAGGAATGTTTCGTTGTAATGTCCAACAGTAATCCGCCAGCATACGTTGAGTCCACTTGCCCTGATATCATTTTTCTATCGTAGAAATGTCCTGGTAGAGTCTTTCACCGTATTCATCGCTGACGGCGCTCAAATTTTTATGAAAGAAATCTAAATGTGAATGTAGACAATATATTTTCAACGACATTATTACAGCCCAAAGCCTTATAAGTAAATAACAGCTCCGCGACAATACTTTTATAATCACTTGATCGGTGATTTCCAAGAAAATTTAAAATCACTTTCATGAAAGATTCCCAAGCTGATTTTTCCAAATCACTGAGCTTTTCTTTAAATATTTCATCTTTCATCAATTATCGGATTTGAGGAACAACAAAAAAGTCCTTCTTTAGGAAATTTTTCTTTCAAATATAAAAAGCCATCTCCACTCCTATCCATAGCTTTCATAAAGTCTTTCACGAGCCCAAGTTTTATGTGTAAAGGTGGTAAAAATATATTATCAGGCTGCACTAATGGAGGATTTTTAATTTTTTTTTTTTTGTGCTGGAGTAAGAGATTCCCTTTTTTGCCAGTTTTTCCGAACATAATGATTTTTCTGGTCTCTGCTGTCCCACTCACAAATAAAACAACAGTATTTTGTGTACCCTAGTTGTAATCCTAAAATTAGGGCAATAACCTTCAAATCTCCACAGACTTTCCAGTTGTGTTCGTTATATTGAATTTTTTCCAAGATAAATTTAATAATTTCATAAGACTCTTAGAAGCCTCACCTAATGGGATAGAGGGAAGTTAATTGCAGATATGCAAAAGAACAGCCTTCTCATTCTGCTGCTTTATATTCTATACCCATGACAGTCATTACGCCATAAACATTATTATACATAAAATACCAGCTGATCATCTTATGAAAAAAAAACCTTTTAACTCTTTAACGTGATTGGGACAGTAACATTCTTTTTTTTGGTTGTAATAAATTCCATACCTTTAATCGACAGCCCGAAAGTTCTGCCAGTTTTTAGGGCAAATTTAAGTCACGTACCAAATCATTGAGATCTCCTTGAGATAGTAGATGTGACTCATTAGATGAGGAAACTTCTTGAAAGTCAGGATCTAATATTCCATTATCGATTGCTTCTGGCATAGCGGACATATCGGAAATTTGCGGTGCTTCTGGGACAGGTAGTTCTTTACTATGAGGAAACGGTCTTTTAGCAGATGGCAGGTTAGGATACCTAATTTTACTTTTTGTTTTAATTGTAAGACAAAAATAACAATCAGATGAGTAGTTCATTGGTTCCGTCCAGATCATAGGAATTGCAAAAGGCATAGATCGAGATCTTTTCGCCCATCCAATAAGAAAACCCGCACACGTAACACAACAGATATGTGGAGCCCACATATTATTTAAATGTGCAGGGGTATACAACCTATTGTAACACAGCCTAGCAAATCCATGGGCAATATGTTTGTGAAGAATCAGAATCCTAGGTGGTTTATTTATACATGATTCTAAACCATTAGCGGACATTAATGCTATATACCTCTCAGTAATTGCTGACTGTATTATTATATCGAAATTCTGTACAGCTTGCCTACATTAATTTTGACACATCTGATATTAAACTCTATAAATAAATGGTAATGATACATTTTCTTGAGGTCTGTTGTGAACATTTCATCAAATGTGGACTTATAGTGTTTTAAACTGCGCTTATAGATGTGCAGGAATTCCATTTGTGGTATTTGCATAATACGGTAGACAAAATCTTGTACGCCGTGTGAAGAAAACGGATGCCTCAATATTTGGGGTAGTGGCAAAAAGATTTGGGGTGGATGTCGAAGTAGGAAAATGAATTCAACGAGATATGAGGAAAGAGAATAAAACGTGCAATGGATAGATTTGTTTATGATTAGCAGCTTGTAGATTATAACTTGACGGCAGTTTGTGCAATACACACATATAAAGATATCGAAGAGAAAGTACTTTCGCTGATTGAAATAACGACAGTGAGTTCTCGAATTTATTTTTTATGAATTTTCTGATGCTGTGAAAATGGCCATCAGGTTCGTTATGTACGCACAACCCTAACAGGCAATTACTTAAATAATACATTTTGTTCATTGCGATGTTGAGCAACTGACATAATATGAGACTTCCAGCACGATTTGTCAGCAAAATCTGGTACAAAACATTTATCTGAGCAGCATACATTATCACATCAGGGTTGGTGAAAACGAATGTCCTCAAACACCAAGCTAGAGTTTGAGAAGGAAAAACACATAGCTTTAGACTTTGTACTTAGTACCATTTGGTGGTAGTTAAGCCAATGTCCAAGCAGATACAGATGTTAATTAATTTTTTTATATGTATGTATTATATTCTTGCCTGCATTCAAGAGAGCAAAGTCATACGCATAGCCAATTTAATGGCACTTAAGGGATAGGTTAAAAATGGAATTGATGTTGATCAGAAAGAGTATTGTTCCAAGGACGGATCGCTGTGGAATACCAGTATTCGGGCACTTTTATGCCTCACTTATCACTCCATTTACCATTACTTTTTGTTGTCTGTTGGTCAGGAATGATATGAAATGCCAACTATCTTTAAGAAGTTATCTAGTGCATCATACATATATTCTGCTCCAAAAATCTATAATTGCATTCCGGTTCATTTGTCTTTAACAAAGCCAAATCGTGATTTATTAAAGGATTTTGTCTTTGCTAAGAATGCAAAATAATTTTTCGAATATTTTTGAAAAAACTAAAAACAGATAGCAGCGATATAGGCCAATAGTTTTTTGGCTCAATAGGATGCAAATAGTTGCACATATTTTGGAAAGTTGACTTACGAGATAGAACAACTTTCTAAAGTATACCTCGTCTCTATAGAAGCTCTTATATGCGTATATCAATAGAGTTTGTGGTTACCGATATGGGCTGCCTGGGTCAATTGTGAATTTAGCCGCTCTAAAGCTTAAGTTGGAAAATACTTTCACATAATATGGCAGACAAGATCTTGTAGACGATGTGTCTTCATCATAGTTGATGCATTTTAGAGGATTTCCTTTCTTATGGACCAGAGGAACGCTGCTGAGGCTCCACTGCTCAAGCATTTTTCCCCCGATCAGCTATTTGAAATGAATTGGTGTATGCTGTGTATGATGGGGGGTGGAAATCTTAGCTTGCATTCCTTAAGTTTAATGATTTCTGCCTGACAGAGGACTTCCGTTTCCAACTCAGCTCAACTGTAACTACTATTAAATTTGCTTGCCGTCTATATGTCAGGTCGGGTGCATCTGGGACTACCCTCGTACTATAAATGCATCTTGAAATTCTCCACACTCAAAACTTTTATTTATAATAAAAACCATAGCAGTTATTGTAGAACTGATTTTCCTATTTTTTAATAACTATAGTACTTATAAATACCATCTGTTCCACATGATTCACTGGAACGAAAATAAAGAAGATGAATTCGATTTATCGACTAGAACCTTAATATTTGTTTCATTGAGCTTAATAATGATTTCTGGTTTAGCATTTTCAGAAACATGTTTTAAGAACGCAGTGAATTCGTTGCACAATACTCATTAGTATTAATAGTTATATTGCTAAGTTCGAGAAGTTTCGGGTTATCTTTTTTCTGGTCGTCTTCCACGATATATGTTATAGTCAATAATATATTGCTCTCTAGGATTAGATCTGTTTTCTAAGAATTTACAGCTGTAATATCCAATTTTCTGTCCAGCTATAAGGTTGCGTACATTCATCTGTATTTCTTTGTACTTTTGTTTTATTTAAGTAAAAATATTTTTTTTCCTTAATTTTGAGATATATTTTATAACGGATACCCAAGGTGTTATTTTTTTAGTCCTAATATTTTGTTTATGTGTGCTGGAGCAAGTTTCGATATAAAGGCTGTTATTTAGAGGTTTGGTTTTAGACTGGCAACACTGTTTTTAGATATTTAATTTGACAGTTGAAAGTTGATTTGTGGTTAGTACGTCTTGCTATTTTACTATGAATAGATTAATGCCAGAACAACGCGTGCAAATTGTGCAAACTTGTTTTGAAAACCATGGTTCGGTTGGCCAAACTTATTGTGCGCTGCGTGAATTTTACGGTCGACATAATCGTCAATCTGGTCAAGTTATTCGGAACACAATGAATCGTTTTCGCACCACGTATACTCCGGTAGATAATACGCATTCCCAAAGATGACAAAAGTGCGAACAGAAGAAGTTATTGCCGTTGTGGAGCGCAGTGTTGAGGAGAATCCGAATGATTCGATTGGCCATCGTGCACAACAATTGGAGCTATGTCCATCCACTTTGTGGAAGGTTTTACGGAAAGATCTTGGCTTAAAAGCTTATAAGATTCAGCTTGTGTAAGAGCTGAAACCGCGTGACCAGTATACGCGTTGTAGGTTCGGTGAATGAGCCAAAGACATGATTCAGCTTGATCCTCATTTCCAACGCAAAATTTTGTTCTCCGATGTGGCCCATTTTTAGTTAAATGGATATGTAAACAAGCAAAATTGCCGAATTTGGAGTGGAGAAAACCCAGAAGCCTCTGTCGAGACGCTCTTACAACCATTAAAACTCACTGTTTGGGGTGCTTTATGGGCTGGTGAAATCATCGGCCCATATTTCTTTAAGAACGATGCAGGCCAGAATGTTACCGTCAATGGAGAGCGCTATAAAAACATGATATCTGACTTCTTCGTTCCTCAGTTGAATGGCATTGACGTGACAGAGCTTTGGTTTCAACAATATGGCGCAACATACTACACGGCGCGCGACACCATCAATTTATTGCGGGAAACATTTGCTGAGCGCATAATTTCGTGAAGTGGACCTGTGAACTAGCCTGCACGATGTTGTGATCTCAAACCTTTAGACTACTCTTTTTGGCGGTATGTGAAGTCACTAGTCTATGCCGATTAACCAGAGACTTTAGACGATTAGGAGGTCAACATTCACCGCGTTATTGCTGATATAAGCTGGGGCTTTGCTCGATAAAGTTGTCTAAAATATTTAAACACCAATGGCATAAAATAAAGCTAATTTTAAGGACATTAACATTAACTTCAAGTGCTTTATTTTATATTGAATTTGTATACCTCTAAAAAAAAACACCCTATCTTTCCAAAAATACCGAAAAGACCTTAAAGATACAACTGTACACCGAAGTCCACATTTCTCGGCTCAAGTTTTGAATAATTAATATGTTGTATGTGTTTGCTATCTTCGCGGCAACAGTTGATTCACTTTTATTCAAAACGTCTTTAAAATGATGCCAGTAGCCGAAAGATTAGTAGTATTAAGCTCTAATCCAAAGGATGAGCATTAGGTGTCCGTAATAAAGATATGGCCAGTGAGCGAAAAGGTATTCTCAGTAGTTCTTGTTGGTACAATATATTAACACACGACTGAAAACCCTTTGACGAAATCAAGAACTTATATCTTAACTTGCCATTGGAAGGTTGAAAATATCAATATTTATGTCCCCAATTAAACAGACATCCATGCAGTCAACTGAGCACAATGGACCCACGAGTTCTTTGAGAAAAATATCAATTTGTACAAATTGACGCTGGTATACACTCACGAAAAACAGGAATTTCTTACACACCTTCAGTTCTAAGGCAAAGCAATCGGCACTTTCCCTATCTGAGGTAAACCATTCAATATCATCTTGAAATTCATTTTCACGAAAACAACTGTACCGCCCGCTGCATTCTTATCATTGCACGTTGGATATGCGTTATAGCCTGGTAAAGAATATTTACCAGGCCATTTTAGGATGTTCAAAAAATCTATTTTTGTTTTATTGTTTTCATTGGTCCCTTAGGACCTCAAAAACGATATCCCAACAAATTATGGCCGGGAAATATCTCGAAGTAATTGTTTTTCAAAGTATAGTACAAGGCCGCCAGGTAAGCAGCGAGCCTGCCTCTTATGACCGAAATGACGGTGTTTTAGGGGACTAGAGTAGGTATACGGCATATGTTTGGAAGCTATTTGCCACGTGTTCAGACTATTGCTTGTTTCGTCTTTAGAAACGTCGGTTTCAGTCAATTTCGAGAAGGACGCTATTTGAGGAACGTTTGTTTTTTATAGATAATTGTGCTAACTTTTTTTCTTGTTTTGTGAGTGTTATTGGTTCATTTTTATAATGAGTGACAAAGTGCATTGTAGTCAAAAAGGTAGAAAAGAGACACGTACATACAGCAAGGGACCGAAAATATCTGGAAGAAGACCGCTGAATCGACACGAGTTCGAGGCACCATGTGAAATGAATGCGTGAGCAAATCACAAGTGAAATTTACGTGGTAAGCGCGGTTTGGGATTCAAAATAGTAGTGTCCTGTGAAAAATATGTAAGGACTGAGATACTTGCTAGTCCGTTTATTGAAAACTACTTTGAAATAAACCGTAGAACTGTAATTTCTATGCGATTACTTGGAATTGGTTTGCACGGAATAAAAAAGTTTTGTGCATTCATGGAACTACCTCGGCCTATGTTTCACTCTTTCTATGATAAGATTGTCAAAAGCAGCGAAAGATGAGACAACAATTTCTATTAAAAAAGGAGGAAATGTAATTACGGTATCAGGCGATACCAATGGAGAAATCGTGGGTTTACGTCCTTGTTTCGCTTAGTCACTCCTATTGACAATTACTGTGCAAAAATTATAGACCGTGCAGTGAAATCAAACTACTGTAAGGCGTGTGAGTACTGGAAAAATAAAGAAAATACCGAAGAATATAGGGAATGGGCACAAAATCATAAAGATAAGTGCGACGTGAATCACCATGGATCAGCAAGAAAAATGGAGGTCGACGCAGGTGTTGAGATGTTTCAGAAATCCGAAGCTTTACACCAGGTTGGTGACGGTGATTCTAAGACGATTAAAGGCATTACTGATGCTAAGTGCCATGAGTATTCAAGAATGAGTGTATAGACCACATTTTAAAGCAAATGAAAAATAATACAAAAGGTCTCGGTGGAAGGGCCAAATTGACGTTAAAACTAATAGATGAACACTCTATTTATTACAGATTAGCCATCCGTAGAAATTGTGATTCAGTTGAAAACATAAGAAACTGTATATGGGCTACACTCGATCATAAATTATCTACTGATGCAAAACCGCAGAACGATAAATGGCCGATCGGGGTGGTTTCATGATGCTCATGGCAAAAGGCTAAAGCTACAAATAGTTTGCCTGAGTACAAACATAAGCCAGCTCTTCCAATTGAAGTGTATGAAGCTATCAAGTCAGCCTACGAAGAATTAATTAGAGACGATCTTCTTACCGCATCGGCGGTTACACTCAAAACTATAATGATGGTTTAAATTCGACTGTGTAGGCATTGGCCCCAAAATCCGCTTCTAGTGGTAAAACTGTGTTGGATATAGCTATGGATATTACAGTTTGCGTATACAATGACGACTTTGCTTCAATTTTGCACATAATTAAAGCTATAGATTTAGAAATCCGCCACAACAGCTACGAAAAGTGCTTGGAGATTGACAAAGAGCTCATAAAGCTTGCAGAAAGATAGCTGTCTGAAGCTAGAAAAGAGTGGAGGATCGTATTAAAATCCAATAGAAAAGAAACGGAAGAGCAGGACACTAATCTAGAAGGCCAATTATATTTTATTGCAAAATTGTTCATGACTTTCTATATTTCAAGTTGGCCGCACCCATAACTTGAACAATTTTCAACCAATTCACTTTAAAAATATATTGTCTAGATTTTATTTTTATATGGCTTAGTTCTTTTGTTATTAAAAATTTTCTGGCGATTTTTCTGCGAATTTTCTAAGTTTGAAGTGCGCCATTCTGTAAAAAATCAAAATACCAATAAAAAATTCAACGTACTTCTATAGCTGTTGTTATGTACAATTTAGTAACTCATCATAGTTTAAAATTTACAGGAGCTGTTAGTACGGCCGTTGACCGTTCCAGAAAAGAGAGGTCTTCTGAGAAACGCTGCAAAGCCGCCATTTTTAAATAAATTATTCTATGAAAATTATATTTTACAGTCAATCATATGTACAATCAACTTTTACCTTTGTAAACTCGATTTATTTTATATTTTTCATAAAAAAAAAATCACAAAAACTCCTATTTTTACGGCCTCTAGAGTGGCCTAACCCTTTAAGCAATTACTATCTAAATAAGCAAACCAAAATTTGCTCTTAAACTCCTAATGTTTGGATGAAAAATCGTGAATTCCTTAGGGGAGTTACAAAATTTAGATCCAACACAGATTTCATTAAAATCACATAACATTTTTTAAATTTTGTTGATGAATTTTACAACCGATCCTTTTCCCATCGCATCATTATTGTTCCATTTCGCAACCCACAGGTATTCAAAATTCGCCACTTTAACCACCATAAGAAGATGTTTCATTTCGCAAGACAACCATCCAATTATATAAACATTATCCTTTGCAGAAGAAACAATCAAATTCGCTTAGACTGCTTTTTTTTAGCATACGCCGCAGATAAAATTTTCTTCTCACCGTCTTCAGCAACACAACACCACAATGTAGCAAAGGTCAAAGTCTTCTTTTGATATTTAAAGCTTCAGTCCAGCATCCAAGATGTTCGCCACAGGCTCATTCACATCTTCATTCTCGGCAACAGGTACATTCCGAGGCTCCAAGTAATTGGCATGAATCACCTTCAAGCTGTGTTCTCAATTTTTGGTCTTCTGCTTTGACTTTATTCGCCAGGTTCGCTGATTGCTCCAATGCTGACAAGCGGTGATTCATTGTATCGAGAGCAATAACCGTTTATGAAGGACATTCCTTTAGCGGCACAATTTCGTCATACACCTTCTGCAGAGTTGTTTTGGATGAATCACATTCAGCTGGTGGTGGTGTTGATGGCAGAGTTCCCAAATTATTTCGTCTTTTCTTCATACAGTCGGTAGAATTCCACACACTTTTATTCTTGATAATGTGTAGTACTCGTAGTCCACATCAGATGGATTTTGATTTGCGAATTCCGGCTGCAATAACTTTTCGAATTCGTGACACTTACTTTTATTCTCTTGGAATTTTTTTTCGCAATTTTTACAGGAACTCATTTTCGAGTTGTTTCTTTTCGGCGGACATTGTTAGGAATATAGCATTGTTAGCAAAGACGGTATGGCTTTATTCGCTTACGTCTGTTGGACGTAGCCAAGAAAGGTAGTGTAATTTTTATTTTTTTTTAATAAACAAGGATCTAAGATTCTTAAGTCGTGCTATGTCCTCGATCACCCAATTTGTATGCTCTTTCCCTTTTTCCTGGGTTAATCGCTGTTCTTCGTACCTCTTTCCTCGTAGAGCTAAAAGGCCATCCTTTGTACTTTTATGCAGTGCCGCTTCATAGGTCAACTGCTTTGATGCATGTGCTTGCCGGTACTACTCGTATTGATCAAATCAGAGGTTTCATGCCCATTAATTGTGGCGTTTCAGACATCTTCTTGACATCAATGCTACTAGTTTCCAATTCCATACAGAGATTGCAGAGGACTTTTCAAGAGGTTCAGGGAATTCAGTATTCCACACTCTGCAGAGGTCCTAGGAGTTTATTGCTATTGCAATCGTTCAATTCAAAATGTCCTCACAAAATTTTTTCATCTCGAAGCAGAGGGATATAATACAAATTCTTTTACCGACGTGATCTCGTGGACTTCTGACTGTAGTACCAAAGAGTAATCTTTTCCTACTTTGGCGTCACTTAAAACGATTTAAACGCTGCTGAGCTAAGGACATGCAGTGAGTAATTTAACGTTTTAAATGAAAAATTTCCGCGCATTACCAGATTTTGTGAGAGCTGGAAAAAGAGTGAACCGCGGGCGTGCATTAGGACGGAATAAAATACCCTTCCGAAGTGTGGGCGATCTTATTCAATAAATCGAATGCCCAACCCGTTGAGGGAAAGCTTTCTAGTTCTAAAGCGACACCAGAAATTGCAACAACTACTACCAATTGGTGAAGCTAATATCTCATAATATTCCGACGACGGAATAATATTAAAACTGGCAGTCAATGCAGTTTTGTGGAAGGCAGGTTGACATATAACGCGATTCAGAGTTGGAAAGTGTTTGAAACGTTAAAGGATCTGCATATCTTATGTATTCAACGACTTTGAAAAAGCAATCGATTGAGCTAGAAGAGATTTCAGATTTATAGATATATTATGTGAATTATGTTTATGAAGAAGTTAAAATGAAAGTTAAATGCACTACAGGAATAACCGAAGAATTCGAAATTAAAGTCGGTGTACGATTACACTACAGCATAAATAGCACATAAAACAGTCCGGAACGACTTATCTTCGTTTTGTCTATAATAGCGCTATTATAGGCAACGACATGGTAGCCCAACTCTGATTGGGAAAAGGCGCAAGAAGATAATGTGTTGCGGACAAATTTACCACAACAAGCTGGGCTCTTTTGCTGTGAAAACTTTGGCATGCATCCAGTCGAACCTTTTCCCTCTGAATAGTTGTTCCTCCAACATCCTGAGAGAGTGATGGGCAGGCATGGGAGCATCAACCGTCGGTGCACTCTCTCAGTATCTTGGAAGGACGGGCGAACGGAAGGAAGGGCGGATAGTCGAAGCTACCAACAGACCAGACGGGCGGCCTGCTACATGAGCGCGAGGAAGGTTCGATATAGGATATTTTTTGCAAGGGTCCAGCAGGAAATAGTCGACCCCTGACCCCCGTGTGGTTCTGTCTGCCCTGATGGGTAGTCTCCAGCCACTAGTAGAACCAAGGTATTCCGCTCCATCCCTCCAGCTCCTAACCCCTTCACTTTTTGATCCGCATTGTCTGTTGTGTCCATTGTTGCTTTGGAGGAACGTATTTGTGGAAGGCACCTGTGGATTCTTCCAGTCCCTACTGGCTTTACGCTCTTCAGAGGTGACAACCAGTAGGTCAACCTGGAATGACAGAGCCAGGCGGACGGCCTGGAACGGCGGTCACATTACTGGGACTATACGCCTAGAGCCAGATGGATGGTCTGGAACCCTGTGTGTAAATGAAACATCTGCAACCCACACCAGTTGCCTAGAGCCAGCCGGACGGTCTATAACTCTCTGCAACACACATCACACAACACACCCACAAAAGCACAGGAGCAAACGAAAGACAAGACAGAAACCATCAATAACAAAGCAAAAATAATAACAAATTGTACAATGAAAAAAAAAACCTAACCAGTGTAAAGAGTTGGGCGCTATCTGACATTCCTCCAAAATCTGAACAGAAGTCCACCGGGTCCACCCTTTTAAATTTGAGAAAAGCTTCCTTCTTTCTTCGTCACAAAGGCTAAACGTAAACACCCTTTCCAAAAGTTTTAACTAGAGACCCCTAGATCCTGACTAAGTAGATAGGGGAACCAAGTCTTACTCTCAAATGTATACGAAATGAACATTTTTTGTCACTTCAACTTATCTCTGGGATCAATTTTGGCGAAAGAAGAGGTTATTTGAACCCAAGACAATTCAGAGGAAACATTCACTCAGGCCAAAGGAAATTCCCAGAACTCGGAAATATCCCCGATAACCTGGGTAGTGAAAGTGGCACACTTGGGTGTACGAAAGAGCGGTCTAGCGATGTTCCAAGGCATGGTTACCCTCTTCAGCTAAGTAGCGGAGCGTTGTACACATACACCAAACATTGGGCCCGCTAATAACCGATTGGATTTACGCATGAATGTGGGTGGCCAGTGGTCTGAGCGGACATAAGTTGAATTAGGGCGGCCACTTCTCGGTTGACTACAACGCTTGATAGAGGTTTTAAAAAAAAAAGCAAAGCAAAAAACAAGATACATATATGTTAAGTCAAAGTGACAAAAAAAAAGAGAAAAGAAAAGTTAAATAGGACAACAAAAAGAAAAATCCTAATACCAGTGGAAAATCAAGGGAAAACAGGAAAGGATCAGGAACAATAGGGAGAGTCAGGAAGATGAGGGAAGAAGGATACCAAACAACAGCTAAGTATTGTGTTGTGAGATTGTGTAGTGAGATCCCGGTGGGTTGTTGACCGAGTAGAAAAAAGCTCGCAAACACAAAAGACCCGCTAGAAAAAAAATTCTTATTACCGTTCGGGAAGACTGAAGATAACGGCCCACTCTGAAGCAGTTTCCATTCCGGTAGTTTTAGCTGCCACCAAATTAACCTTGACCAGCAAATTTTTGATACTGCTCAATCGATTTGGCGATCAATAAATCGCTGGTTATAACGTGAGTTTTAACTTTCGTGTTTTTTTCTTTGCGTCCTTTTTTAAGGTTTCGCAATTTCTTACCAAAAAGATTGCGCCTACAAACACATTTGGGTATTTTTTTTTAGATTTTCTGCTGCCGCAGATTCTTTTCTTTTAATCATAAACCCACCCCTAGCTGAGCAGCCGAAAATGGCAGCACCTAACCCGCTGCCTGTTGAAAATGCGTTTTCTTTGTTGACAGCGCATTCCGCCATTATCGGTCAAACCACCACTTGTGTGGTTCCGGCTCGTTTTTTTCTTTGAAAAAAAATTGTGTTTTTGATTCCAGCCGGCAGACCGGCTACCAATTTCTAAGTTTTAATTTAGATTTTGTTCCAACCCCGAGAAAAATAAAAATGGGTTACGAATCAGTCATACTAAGATCGAAGTCATTCTGCCGAGCTGCGAAGAATTTCAATACTCAGGCTCTGTCGTTACCAACCAAGGAAATTGCGATACCGATGTCGTATATAAAGACAGCGTGAGTGACTTAAATGGCATGCAAACTTCGCAGAAAAATATAAAAGACAGCTACGAATATGAGCGGGTGTAACAATGGTTGATCTTATAAGTTCCACGGAAGTTTCCAAATTATAAAACCTGTAGTAGAAAAATTTTAGGCTGACAACCCAGAAAACCCAGGACAAAAAGCAATAGAGGCTCAATATCCAGCCGAGGTACAAGGAAGATGCTGAAAAAAAAAATAATCGGGTAATGCAAATCCGAAAACATCAGCAAAGCGTTAGTCTAACTGAAGAAGTGGTCTAAAGTAGAGCGGCCTGTAGAATGGTGTTAGGGCCCCCAAAATTAAGCCAACCCCCCAAGCGTTGCACCAGGAATGCAGAGACGTGGGAGAAATATGGAGTACTAGACATACACATTTCAATGGTTAATAAGAGAAGAAGAAGACTGTAGACATTGCTTTTATATTTTGCCGAGGACCTCGTGGAAGCATTATTTGATAGACTCACCCCAAAACTTCTTGCATAAGGCTGCTAGTTTTGTAGTAATAACCATAATATAGGTCATAGTTCTTCATCTGATTCGAACAACCCCCTCATACTTCCAGAGATGGCGTTGATATTTATAGCAGTCCAACAGCTGCTACGTCGTCTTCTGTTTATAATGCAGGGTTGTCCTTCGTAGCAGGGTTTTTGCACGGCCTTTTTAGGACCTTTTCAGTGAGTGGGAGCCAGTAACTCACTAAGGAGTTATAAAGGGTGCAGTTCGCCCATTAAGGGTTCATTCACTCTTTATTTTGAAAACCCTGACTTGACTTGAAATTCATTATTTTGACTTCAGCTCTAAATATTTTAAATAGAAGCTCTTACAAGGAACCTGTCATACTGACTGTTGATGCCACTATTAAATTAATTTCGTGAATTTATACCCCGTAGATCCAGATAGGAGTTTTTATTCTCTTGCTCAACATTTGAGCTTATAAGTTTGAGAAGTTAAGCTCAGCTGAACGAGACTAGCACTCGGTTATAACAAAGAAGGAAAAATAAGCAATATTTATGCGTGACCATAGTTTCAGTACCGGAAATCGCTAGATTGACACCGGTCAGTGCCAACCCCAACAACCTTACCACAAAATTTAAAGCAAAAACTCCTGTTTAGAATGAAAAACTCAATACAATAGGTATCCCATTTGACCTTTTAACACTACTTTGAATCTCTAAAATTCTGCAGGGCTAAAATGGAAACGCGAAAACTACTACCGCAGACACAATTGCCTCAAGCCCCCGTAGCCTCTCGCAATAACAGATTCTCTATTCAAATCCTCTTCTGCTTCAATTTTTCAATAGAAATATTCAGAATACCCATTTCCCAGCTATTTATAACTGCAGTGCCTCTCTATTTTTTTTTTGTAATATTTTTTTTATTCGCTGATGCTCTATTACTAAGTCCTTCCAACTATTGGAGACAACGGGTAGACAAAATACTCGTACGATACATTAGGAATATAGGTCTACCCAAATACTCATATACGAGTGTGTTATGACATTTTTGAAATAAACGCACAACCATGAAACAAAAGGTCCTGGTGTACAAAAAAAACATCCTCCAGGATAGATTTAATAACAGTAGATACTCGTACCACATCGACTTGGTAGGATGATTTATGTGAAAGTTCTGTTTCCAGGAAATATTGTGAAAAAAAAAAAAAATTCTGCAAGGGAATTTCCACATAAAATGCCCAAGCTTTCAATAGGACCGTAGAAAAAACACTAAACACAGCCAATAGCATGAATTGTAGGTGTGTTTGTATGTGAGCATAACAGTGGGTGTGAGGGACAAACAAATTGTATTGTCCTGCCGAGAGTGTTGTTTCCTGCAAAATTGAATGCGATGGCGATGAGTTTGTCCTCTTTTTCTTTTTCTTTTTCGTAACGTGGCAATATTTTGCTTTTGGTTGTTTTTCTTTTGGTAAAACCAGCTTTTCTGTTTCCTTTTTATTATCTTATCCTGTTAGTGGAATAATCTTTATCCTGTTCCACAAGAATTTGTTGTTTTTCTGCCCTAAACATTATCTTCTTTTGTTTTCGTGCGTATCTTCACAGAAAAGGCCTCTACATATCGGATGTACCTTTGCACGATGCCACCAGGGATCTGGTCCTGTTGTCGGAAAAATTCGAAGCCGAATACAAATTGACGAGGAATTTAGAGATGTTAACCGATAAATTGCAACAGACTTACAGGGAGCTTGAGAGTGAAAAGCAAAAAACCGACAGGTAAGTGCCTGAATGCCTTTTCAATATACGACCGAGTGTTGGAGCATACTCGTATTATTGAATTTTTTTTCCTTGGACTTTTTATTTACACTTGAACTGTAGGCTTTTATATTCAGTTCTACCGAAAACGGTGGCCAACGAATTACGACATCAAAGACCGGTTGCGCCAAAAAGGTGAGCTTGTCCTAATGATAACTTGAAACCATTTGTTTTTGTTCCTTTGAATTTCAATTGAATTCAGCATCCCCTTTATTTTTTTTTTTTTATTTATTTTCCAATTGCAGATACGATTCTGTAACCTTGATGTTTTCTGGAATTGTAGGATTTGGACAATATTGTGCGGCCAATACGGATCCAGAAGGTGCGATGAAAATCGTAAAAATGTTAAATGAGCTTTATACACTATTTGATGCCTTAACTGATTCTAAAAGGAATCCAAATATTTACAAGGTAAAGTGATTTGTTTATGCGCTTTTGCGAAAACCAATTACTTTAGTTAAGTTTTAATTTTAAGATTATCAATGCCCTTTTATAAAGGAATCCCATTTCATATTTATTTAGTCAAAGGCAAACCAAGCTGTGTTAACTTTTCTTCCCTTTCCAAGATATTTGGGCCTCCTGGAATTTGTATGCGAACCCACTGTTGTACGATTAAACGAGAAGTTTTGGCTAGCGTGCAATTTCCAAACGTTTTCCTCTTAAAATTTCAGTTTATATTGGCTAATTCATTAGTGTAGAGATATTCATTTCGGACGAGGCAAGTAGTATGATGCCTTCAAGAAATGAATTTCATATCGCAAGCTGACATCTCCACACAATGACAATAAGGAGCAAAAGTTTCGAACTAGAAAACGTATTAACGCAAAATAGGTACGTTAAATGTACGTTTAAAAAGCAATTGGTAAAATGTCAGAAACGGACTTAAGTACATGAACCTGCAAGAAGAAAGAACGCAAGATGTATTGTTATGGAAATAAAGAGAATAGTCACCACCTTGACAGCTGGATTCGCAGATAAGATAGTAAGCATATCAAAAATTAGCGACTGACTTATAGCAATAAAAGTTATACTTGAACAGGGACTTGGAACATTTTTAGCACCTACTCGTACGCCCCCAAAGCTCAGAAAAAGAAATATTTTGGCACGACTTTGATGGACCTTCAAATGGAACATCAAGATAGGAAATCCTTGTCACTGGTGCGAGTGCTATGTGGAGGAATCGAACTACGTATACACTGACAACTGTTGAGTAAATGATGTCAAGAGAAGAAACTTAGCGGGAGAAGATAATCTAAACTCATGTAAATTTCGTCATTCAAATGGCCGCCTCGTCTTCACTGGCAGTGATGACTCGGTCGAATATGTGCGGCGTTATTCCGGCAATAGTGTGTCGAATGTTGACTCGAGCTCGTCCAAAGTGGTTGGCTTGTTAGCGTAGACTAAAGACCTCACGTAGCCCCAGAGAAAAAAATCGAGTGGTGCCAAATCGCATGATCGCGGCGGCTAATTGATGAACGCTCGCCGTGAGATTATCCAGTCGCCAAATTTCTCCTTCACAACTTCGATATTGCGTCGCTTGTATGGCATGTAACGCAGTCTTATTGGAATCACACCTCGGATAAATCGATGCTGTCGAGCTCTGAGTATAGAAAGTAGGTTAACATCGCTTTATGCCTGAGACCATTGACGGTAATGGTGTCTTTTTCCTCTTTCAAAAATGGGGCTCGCCAAGATTTTTTGGGCAAAATCCTTAGCTCCGGCGAAAATTTCCAGCGTCCAATTAGCGAACTTACGGCGTTTTCTATAGTCATTCGGCTTCAATTCTTGTTTCAGCACAACCTTTATGGATGTAGAACCAAATCCAACCGCAAAACAAGACGGGTTAGCTTTCTGGTGATGTCCAATTCAGCTGATCGGCGCCGAATAGACATTTCCGGGCCTTCTTGGATACTGGCCGCTACAGCGGGTGTGTTTTCTTCATTTCGAACCAATCTCTGTCTAGTTGGTGGCTTAAGATCCAAAACAGTATACTTATACTCAAACTTTTCCACGGCGTCACGAATTGCCTGCACACTGACCGAAATTCACGTTGTGTATTTTCAACTGAGCCGGAATTTCTATATTTTTTTTAATAATGGCAACCCATACTCAATATTTCAACTGCTGGATGCCATTGGTAACTTTGACAGCTGCTGAAACATAACATTGGTCACATATTGTAGCGATAGCTACAAAATCCGGATACATGAACAATGAACATCTATGCTGGAATAATACTAAACGACGAGTAAACAATTCAGAAGTTATTGTAGTCGGCACACTAGGCCGACTTTTGCCAACAGAATTTTTCATGAAGAACCCAGGGGAAAAAAAAAACAAAAAAAACCATAATAGTCGAGAAAATAGACTGAAAAGGCAGCATTGAAAAGCCATAAATCTAGAAGTAATACCAAGGGCATAAGGTACATAGAACAATTTCGAAGAAATGGATATAGGAGTTCCGTAAAAACACTGCACGCTGTTTTAAAAAGCCGGCTCCACATAAATGAAGAAACGTCTTTATAGAAATGGTGATAAAGAAAAAACAGGAGGTCTTTCAAGTGTGAAAGAAAAGTCCGTCTTGAGTTAAACTTCGAACGGTGGACGTACGATAGCAGTGGAGGCTACGCATCGGGAATTCGAAGAGGTACCCTCACAACCAATGAGCATAAATATGAGCATTAACACCTGCTAAGGTGGAACAAAGAAATTCGCAATAGATGACAGGAGAATTTAACACGTTACTTAAAGAAGAATTCTCTCGAGGAATCATTCCCCCATGACAGTTTCGCACAAAGAGAAAACATCAGATTTTACCGAAACAGTGAAGTAATGAACTAGGAGTGTGCAGTCAGACCTGATAACAAATGGAAATCTCGGAATTAAATTGTTTGCGGGTTTGTTCAATAAAATAATAAGAGGCGATTGGATGCTTAACCAGTTGCGGGAGAGCTTTCTTACTTACTCCGCTGTATAAAGTCAAAGGCGACACGAGAAACGGCAACAAATACCGAAAAGTAAAACTAATGTCACACTATGAAAATATACAACAGAGTTCTAGAGTCGGCAACTCAATATTATTAAATAATACGGTAGTCTATGTGACTTCATGGAAGGTAGGTCGTGATTCAACGTTTAAGGATAGGAAACATCATAAAGCTTCGAAAGATTTGCATATTGTTTTCATCGATTTGGAAAAAAGTGTTCCATAGAGTTCTAACAGATTTTATTTTGATGGCGCTAAGATGATAAAATGGGCCCAAGATCTACAGATATAGAATGATACGAGATATGTAAAATGATGTTAACCTCGATCCGCCCACAGTCACCATTTCAGTATAAGTATAACTTCTAACTTAAGTTTGACAAGTTACTGCACCGACGTTCCATGCCTTTTTTTCCGTGTGGATATATTATGTAAAAATACAATAGATAAAAAAAATTTCAAAGTGTTACTACATCATAAATATACCGCTATTCTTCAGCTTGTCCTAATCTTAATGACTCATAGTCACCACTGCAGTACCTAAGGGTCAACAAACGGAAAAACTAATCGCGTTATAATCATTATGAACTTTGTTGTGAATAAAGTAACTTAGTTGGTTTACCTTTGCAGTCCTTGTGAATATTTCATTCAGAGTACGTATATATTTTTTCGTGTTTTTTTTTAATTGAAATATTATACTCAAATTGTCTTTCCATTCCAAAGGCTCGTGTCGATTGGTCCAAAGAAATCTCAAACAAATTCTATCACGGTGCTTCAAAACACGTCATTAAGATCGTGATAGCAATCGACTCTATGGATTTTTCAAGGCGAGCCAAATCCACCAGAAGTTGTTCGGGTACGAAGCACTTCCAAACAAATGGTCGCCCGTTTCTTCGAAAAAACCGAACATAATGCCGCCGTGCCATTAGAGCAACGGTTAATTCGGAATGGTACACCACCATTTGTTTGTCAGAATTCCTTGGAGAAATAAGAAAAACCATTCGTTGAACGTGGATCATTTTCCACCGCCACAATGCGAACTCCCACAGGTCGGTTCAAACCAGTGAATTTTTGATTTTCATGGAGAGTATTTTGAAAAACAATAAAACTATTTTCGATGAAAAATATTTGTTTTTACTCGTTTTTATCAAAACTTAAGTAGAAACCTACGTACACCTGGTATTCTCCAGATTTGATCGACCAACGATGAAATCCCAGCTGAAGCATTTGGGGCATGGAGTTTCTCCGAAAAAGTTACCAGGATAAGCCACTTATACAATCAACCGCTCCTATGAGTTTTCTTCAGCTGCTATCCGACCATACAGTCTTCGACACGACCGCCAGAGCTTAGCAACCATCATACTTCCCCGAATGACAATGATAGCAACGGCATAAGTGACACTTTCTGATAAAAATCTATAAATCTACGACCTATAATCTAACAATTTTGTTAATTTCCATACGAGTACGTTTTCTTACTTATTAAGGGGATTAAAATGATCGTCCAACGTCTCTCGCTTATCGGCATAGACTCCTGACTGAACATACCCCCAAAGAAAGTAATCTAAAGGTGTGCGATCACAGGATCGTGGAGGCCAGTTCACAGATCCATTACGCGAAATTATGCGCTCAGCTAATGTTTCCCGCAATAAATTGATGGTGTCGAGCGCCGTGCGGCTCATTGTGCCATCCTGTTGAAACCAAAGCTCTGCCACGTCAATGCCATTCAACTGAGGAACGAAGAAGTCAGAAATCATGTTTCTATAGCGCTCTCCATTGACGGTAACATTCTGGCCGGCAACGTCCTTAAAGAAATATGGGCCGATGATTCCACCAGCCCATAAAGCACACCAAACAGTGAGTTTTAATGGTTGTAAGGGTGTCTCGACAAAGGCTTGTGGGTTTCCTCCACTCCAAATACGCAAATTTTGCTTGTTTACATATCCATTTAACCAAAAATGGGCTTCTTCGGAGAATAAAATTTTGCGTTGAAAATGAGGGTCAAGCCGAATCGCGTATAATGGTTACGCGGTTTCAACTCTTGCACAAGCTGGATCTTATCAGCTTTTAAGACAAAATCTTTCCGTAAAATCTTCCACAAAATGGATGGGTAATGGGTATACCTCCAATTGCTCTGAACGATGGCGAATCAACTCATTCGGATTCTCCTCAACACTGCGCACCACAACGGCAATAACTTCTGTTTGTCGCACTGTTTGTCGTCTTTGGGGCTGCGTATTATCCACTAGAGTGTACGTGGTGCGAAAACGATTCATTGTTTGGCGAACCGAGCCATGGTTTTCAAAATAAATTTACACAATTTGCATGAGTTGTTCTGGAGTTAATCTATTCATCGTAAAATGGCAAAACATACTAACCATAAATCAAATTTCAACTGTCAAATTAAGAATCTGTAGAAACAGTGTTGCCAGTTTAAAAATGAAACCTCTAAGAAAAACACTCTTTACATGGACCTTAATCAAGAAACTTCTACCGTAGACGTAGCCTTGCACATTCTAAAATTGTTCAGGTCCACTTGCATTAGTGCGCGCTAATTAAGCCGGGTATTCCTCTATTGAATTCTTCGTCTGGGCAAAAATTGGGACAGATGGTTTGCTTTAGATATATATTTACATAAGCATGTAGCTACCTCAGTCGACTAATGCATTTTTTTCTGACCAGATCAATGTCGCTATTATTTCTCCTTCTCCAAGAAAAGTCAATACAAATGATATATCGAAGGATATCTTCATGGGGCTACTATTCATTGGGGCAATTAAGGTCTTAAATAGGATTTCCTAAATGTTTCTTGAAAGAGCTTATTACCCAGATAACACAAATGCGACCACTTAGAACGTTCACACAACCTTGCACCTTATGTTAAATAGACATCACGAATACCTGCCTCTAAACAAACATTGGAAAAGGGTATACTCTCAACCAAGTCATCTATTGTTGCCTCAAATTGGTAAGTATGTTAGGTGAGTTGTCCAGTCCGGCAGCTTTAAACCAAGCTACTACTATTCTTACTTTATACTGGTCGGGTTGAATGATTTGTATTGCCTGACAACAGAGGTTTGCAAAAGTGGTTTTCCATATTTTTTTTTTTCCTTATCTCGACATATTGCAAATTTTTGTTATCTCCTTTGGTAAAACTTTCAGACTTGTATCTTTCCGTTTTCGGGATCACTCGCTTCTCATGCGCTTTAAATTTTGTATCGTCTTTTTCTTCTGTGAAAGCGTGAGTAAGTTTCAGGATGATGTGACAAATTTAGCGTTTACTCACGTGCTCACGTTAAAGTTCAAGAATCCTTATCTTAGAGGCTTACTTCTTTCTGTAGGAAGGCGATGACATCCGCTTTATATTAGACTAAACCTTGAGTTATTATTCGGTTGCACGTGGCCTGTTTAAGACTCCAACATTCCATGTGAAAATACGAACATTATCATCCTTTTTTTTTTTAAATTAACACGCGCTCAAGGAAATTAGGGAGAAAAGAAAGACAAGTACCGATATACGTTCGTTTTGAATTAAAAGGCATTCTATAAGCGAGATCTACGGCTTAGAAAAGAATCACGATATTTTAATGTACGTCCGAAAGTGGGCTTGAGGGTAAACTGATGAGCATTCATAGCAAGACGATTGTTTCGGTTGCAAGTTTGAAAGGGCGGAATGCCACTGGCAATGTCAATGGATATATTCTTCACTTTATTATTTAATAAATAACTTTTAATGACTTTGGTAAATAAGTTAAATAGTAATAACCGGAATAAGATTTTCACGCAAACACATATAAGAAAATAAGCAAACAACTGGAATTCGCAGGCGATTTGCAGACTTTTTTTATAAATAACTCTGGACTTTTTTACCCAATCGTAGAATCCGCAGACAATTTCTTTTCGATGTGAGCGCATTAAATATCTTTAATTGTTGTTTTGTTAATCAAACTAGATGGGCTCGAACTGAGTACGACATGTTACATTGCACAAAAAATACGGCACCAGACTTTTAATATTTTAAATTGTTTCCTACCCATACACTCCACTTTCATTGTAAACGGATTCTATAAAGAAAACATTTTGTTGCACTTTTCTTTCATTTTTCGTTTAATGAAACTTTAGAATAATTAATCCTTTGCATATCAAAGCCATTGCTATCCGGTTGAACCAGTTCGATTTTCCCCTTTCGTGTTTTTATTTTCAAATAACCATATTCGTCGATGCCAACAATTGTTGCATGATCTTTTCGGTCTTTCTGATCATGGATTTCTATTTCTTGTTGACCGTGTAGCCAATATCGATAGTATAGTACAGCTCGTAGACTTGATCCATGTTTCCACTTTGTACTAAATCGATAAGCCTTTCGATTTCATTGAAAATTAATGCTATTCGTAGCCCATTCGGTTTGTTGTTTAAGTAGAACGGCAATGCCATGTTTGAGTTCCAATTCAGAAAGAACATGCATTGAGGTGCTTATAATTGGGGCATATAAGGACTGAAACGAATAAAATCTGTAAATTTTAATACGGGCTATACTTCCAATGCGTAAAAATTGCAATCCCATTTCGTACCTAAATTAGCCTGTATATTCGCTAGTTTCAGTTTCTTATTGATTTTAGTTCGGTGCGGTTTAAAATATTTATAAAATATGAGTCAAGAGGAACGCCGTAAAAATATCATCGACAAATGGCTCGAAAATACTTCGCATCCAAGCCATCGCAAAAAATTTAAACATAGCACGCAGTACAGTGGATTCTGTTATTGAACGATATTTGGAGACGTTGACTGTTAAGCGAAAACAGAAAAGTGGAGCTAAAAGTGGAGTGATACAAATTTGGACAGGAAAATAGTGGGTACCATCGTAAAAAACCGGACTATGTCATCCAGAGATGTTGCTCGGAAATGTAATACCAACCAAACAATGGTACAAAGATCTAAAAAACGTAACGGCCTAAAAACACGAAAAAAACAAAAAATACCAAAAGTTACTGAAAAGCAAAAAAAAGTCATAAAAACATGAGCCCGAAAGCTATACTAGTTGATCGGCAAGAAGAAGGCGTGCTTGGTTTTGGATGACGAAACTTATGTCAAAGCCGACTTTACTACTCTTCCAGGTGCGCAGTTTTACAACTCGTTTGAAGCTGAGATTCTTCCGCAATCAACAATATCGGTTGGGATGGAAACATTCGAGTCAAAATATCTCGTTTGGCAGGGCATTTGTCAATGTGGACACAGAAGCTCATCGTTTATTACAACGGGAAAAATTGACGGAGAAGTGTACATTAACGAGTGCCTAAAAAAAACAGTTGATTTCTTTCTTAAACAAACACGAGGGTTCAACATTATTTTGGCCAGATTTAGCTTCAGCTCACTAGACTCATGCGACGTTGAGCTTTCTTGTTGCTAAAAATGTCGACTTTGTCCCAAAAGACATGAATCCACCCAATGTTCTACAGTGCCGTCCCATTGAAAGGTATTGGGCTTTGGTCAAAGCTAAATTGAGGAAAAGTGAGCAGTGTGCAAAGGACGTAAAAGATTTTAGTGCTAACTGGAAAAGAGCGTCCAAAAAGATCACGGATGTAACTGTCACCAACCTTATGAAGGACATTCGAAAAAGTTGAGTAAAGAATGGGAACCCAAATAATTTTTTCTATTTTCTGTAATTGTGAATGAATTTAATAAAAACAGAGTTTTAAAGCAAATAAGAAAAAATTTATATGAATTATGAAAATATTTTTTTTTTACTTTGAAGTTTCCAAATTTTATTCGTTTCAGTCCTTATTACCAAACGACCAATATCTTTGATTGAAAGATTATCAAAGTAATCAACTGTAAAAAAATCTTCAGGACAGGAATGAATTAAAATTGGAAGAACTTTTGTATTAGCCCTTGGTAGGGTATCATTTTTGCCACAAAATCTCATGGAAAGCATTGATGTTTGAATCATGTCTTCAGAGTTAAAGCCGACTTTTAGTTTTTCCAACACCTCGAACTTTATTTCATGCCGACCTAAGGAGTATGCATTCTAATAGGTAATCTTAGGACCAGATTGCAGTACAGGTTGTTTCTTAATGGTTAATCCCAAATGCTCATCCAAAAGATCAGCAAAAATTTCCCAACGATTTTTTTAATTTTCCTTACACTTACACTGTATTTGCTTTCATCAGGCTGGTATTCGCTCAGATCTGTTTCTAGATGGACCTGAGAGAATACAGCCTTTCCGCCGCTCGTCGCATTATTGACTAAGAGCAACCTTGGTGTACTCCATGTCTCTTCAGTCCCCAGCAATTTAGCATCCAGATTATGCCTGTCGCCTTGTAGATCTTTCAATGCACCTTGGACACATTGAGAGATCCGAATTCGATTTGTCACTGTCTGTTGAAAACTTCTTTTTTACCGGCGATGGATGATAGCAGAAAATGTTATCATTTATCACAGGAAAATTGCACTAATTCATGTTCTCGTACCTCTGCGGTGCGATACTTTGGAAGCACAGTATGAAGTACATCAGAATCAGTTTTCCACTGCGTAAAAAGAAGTCCACCAATATTTCTCCTAAGTCTGAGAAAACAGATCCACATATGACAAGTAGACTTGTGTTATCGATCCAGGATTTCTCTCGAACTTTTTTTCCAGAATATTCTTGAGTGTTGCGACCACATTGTTTCGAGAAGTAGCGTTATGAGAGTATACTAGAACACTTGGAGGTTTGTACTCTTTTACACTGTCTTTACTTCTCCGAAGACTTGGCCGTTTCGTGTTGTTCTTTACAACCGAGATAGAGTCTGCAGCTTGGTCTGCAGCTTGGTCTGCGGAAGTACTAGAATTTTTCTTTTCTTTTTTTTAAATCGACACAGGATCCGAACTTCCAGGTTCAGCAAATGCTCTCGGGATAGGCTCAATTTTAGCGGTTACTACCGATCCCACTAAAGATGGTGCCTTTCAGGTGGGACTTCGGTGGATTTAGATTTAATTTGCCCTTTCTTACTTTCGACTAACTTTGCGGGTGATTTTGCTGGAGATTTTGTTATCTCTTTAACAACTTTGGCTTCGATTTTTAGTTTCTGATTGATGGGGGAAAACTTTTTCGATACAGACACTTCGTCAATTCCTGTGACGATATTTCCAATGCAATTTTACCAGATGGGATCAAATCTGGTTTAATATTTCCAGTTTTGCCTTCTGTGTCATTTTTATTTTACTGATTTTCAGTTGCCTGATTTGCCAATACGTTAAGCTATGTAGACCTTCCAGATGCTTTTGCCAATCATCTGGGGACAGACGTGCCTCTGATCGTGAGGTTATTTGTTTGCCGAGATGTTTCTTCATCAGTTGATAGGGTTATGGTTGGCCTTAACAGGACACCGATCCAATACGAATTAAATGCACCGAATCGTTTATGTATTGTATTAATTATTTTGCAAAAATAGAAATGAAGCACTAGTGGTGAAAATAGCGATAGAGCAATGTGTGACAGGAGAAATTTTGTCATTGTTCCAAGTTGTCACATGACTGGGTGATATTAGCATCAGCTATGAGTCTTATAGCACGGCTTTGAATCCTATTTAGCAGGTGCCGAGATGTTTTAGGTGCATCTAACTAGATGTGTGCATTATAGTCCAATCTTGGGCAGATGAATGGCTTATATATTGTGGCCTGATCAGAAGGGGAAGAGTATTTCTTTCATTGACATTGCGCAGCATTTTTGGCGAAATCGAATATGTGGTTATTTCAACTTAAGTTATCATTGACACACATACCGAGAATGGAGAGTTTATCGGTTTCGACGATGCAAATGCCGTTCATGGATAATGGCTGGGTGTATAAATTTTGCTTTAACGACAGCAGACAGTATTGTGTTTTGGAAGTTGGTGATGCTGTTTATATCAGAATTTAATAAGCTTAGTATACGCTGCCGTTCCCGTTATACAGCCGAACAATATGGGCTTGTGCCCGGGAGCGAATATGAAAAGCAGAGAGAACGACGTATAGTACGATGATGACAGCAAAGAAATATATTGGATTAGAATCAATATAGAGATCAAGAATGTCGGAGACAGAACGGAGACCTGGGGCACACCAGCTATTATTTTGTGGGTATCAGATCATCCAAGACAACTTGAATTGAATATTTCAAAAGGTAGTTTCTAATCCATTGAAGAAGAGATTCATCGATCCTAAAAGCACGCATTTTCGACAAAAGAGCATGGTGCCAAACTCTGCCAAATGGCTTAGAAATATCAAGTGCAACTATCTTGCTTTCTCCAGATTGATGTACGCTTTGGTTTCACTTTTCGTTGAAACATGCCATCAGATCACCAGTGGGCCTGTTACTACGAAAGCCATAGTGCCGGTCATTGAAACCGAGATATCGTTTTTCGAGATATTTCATGATTCCTAAAGAGTAAAAAAGATGGAAAAGCTTACACAGTGATTTTTCTAGCGTAGAAGAATACCACTTCAGAAGAAGTGGAGATATACCATCTAGACCCGCCGATTTGTGTATGTTAAAATCTTTAAATACTCTTGCTACTTCACGGATGTGAAAATGGATTCGTCCCATTGAAGATTCGACGCACTCAAGTGTAGGCGGAGGCAAAGCACAATCTGGAAGCGTTGAGTTAGTTTTAAATGCATTTTATTATCTTAATCATTAACTCTTACATACTAACAAAAAATGCTTAAATGCTAGCTTAAAATTACTTAACAATCTTACACTAACTTACTGGCCCCACACAGGCACTCTAAGCTACTCTAAATTCTTATATCTATGTCTTTCGACTTTGTTTACATTTTATACTTATATATACTTATTTTCTATGCTAAGAAAAGAATTTGACAAAAAAACTTAGCATATGGACATATTTTTATAAAAACTTAACATCTAGCTTAAAATAAACCTTAGTCTACCTAACCTACCTACACAATACACACATATATACACATAGACACTATTCACAATGACATACATATACTAGTATATACCTATGTATATACTAATATATATATGTATTTCTTAAATACTAACCTAAACCTATGCAAGCTGGCCATTGCTATTCACAGTGCAAATGGATTGGTCAGCTCTGCCCCATTAGTGAGGCTGGTCCGTAATTGACGGAAACGACGACGAAACATCTTCTCCATCATTCAACCACCAGAAATGCTGGTGCTGCCGAACGACATCCCTCTTATCGCGATTCCCCACCGCCCTACTGAACCTGAGACGATCCACACTGCCGTGTGCGACGTCTCTGCCGTAGTTGAGTCGCCTGTCCCCAGCTTTTCGAGCGACATGGAAGATTAACGGAACCGCTGATCTATCCTGGATCAACCCTATCTGATCTAGGTAGAGGAATGCTTCCGGTGGAACGAAGCCGTCAGAGCGCACACTCTCGTGGTAAAGGTAATTGGGGTAGTAAGCCCCAGATATCAGGTTATTCGTCGAGGCCATTGCTCTTGCAATGTGCCTTCGAGTCAGCTTAATTACGAAGTTGTCCGCTCGTATTAGGTTCGCTCTGTTATAAAGGACCTCATTACGATAAAATTTTTTGTACTCCGACTCTGGTGTTCTGTACAAGCGAAGGCAAGCCCTAAGGCAAGCCCTCTCAAACACCCGAATCTTTTCCATTAAGCTTGCTCGTACATTGAACCACACGGGGCACCCGAATACCAGCATGGGCCTGATAAGGGCCATGTAGCAGATTACCTTTACCCTCTCATCGAGTTGGCTGCTATAAAACAGTCTCTTTGTAAGGGCAAAAGCGCCTTTAGCTCTGGCCAGAGCAGCATCTACATTTTTATCAAAATACTGAAACCGATCTAGCCAGATCCCAAGGTATCTGACTACATTCCGACAGGCAAGAGGCTATCCGTGTTGTCCAATGATCGAGAACTTACGCCAATTTTTCCTGGTATCCCTAGAGGCTCCAGACAACGGCGTCCTAAAGAGAATGGTTTCCGACTTCCGAAAGTTGATTTTCAACTTCCAGTCATCGCAAAATCGTCTTATCTTATCGAAATCACGCTGCAAGAGAGTATTAATAACCTCGATTTTTGGACCTGTCCTGTACGCTATCAAATCGTCTGCGTACGTAATAGTATGGGGAAGTGAACCTATCAAATCGCTTGTATAAATGTTGAATAGGATCGGCGAATTGACCGCGCCTTGCTGAAGACCATTTTTAATTTGAAATATTCCAACAGAAGTCACATCGCCATTTTTCACGATGAACTGTCTGTTGGTTAGCATATTAAAAAGAATGTACAAGAGTGGTTTACTGATCCCCAGCCTAGTCAGCTTATAGAAAAGACCCTCTAACCATACGGTGTCGAAGGCCTTCTCCAAGTCAACAAGGCAGGCACCAGTGCATTGGTTTTTGCCTTTATTCCATTGGATATCGGACACCAGTTTAGACGCGGCATGTGAGATATCATGTCCCGCCTTAAAACCGAATTGATTATCCGGAACTATATGTTTGTCCTCAACCCACCTAGACAGAGCTCTATTGATTACTTTTTCAAACACCTTACTGATATTCGGAAGGAGACTTATCGACCGAAGATTCGCCGGATTGGATATATCCTTTCCCTTTTTGGGGATAGGTTGCACCACCGCCGTTTTCCAATGCGCTGGATAATGTGCATTATTCATTGCATTATCTGGAAGCGTTGAACTGGCCGCAAAGTGTCTGCTCATTGTAAATAAGCGTTGGGATGGAGGATAAGGCAGAATTTCTAATATTTTTGACGAACAACCAAAAGTTTGTACTACCTTTGGGACATAGCAGTATTTTTTGCCCCGCTTTTGGTCATATTGGAATTTCGCATGCTTAAGAAAGACTTTGCAGTCATTTTCCTCTGTCAGCTTGGTCAAGAAGGACGAATAAATATTTCTCTATTCTCGATACCGATGAGGGATATCAGCAACGATTTCCACGTCGTTATCTACGAAATATAATGACCATCGTTATTTGCGGCCATTATTAGTAAATCCACACTTCTTCGAAGCTATTGGTTGCCTCACAATAATAGAATTTTTACAATACATGGTCGAGTAGTTAGCCTCAAGCAAAACTCCCAACCTAGAGGGTCAGGCTCTTTCTGAGAGCTTTTGGGCAAAGGGGACCTGTTGTATACAAAGCTGGCGTTGATCCACTAAAACTCGTTCGGCCTTATTTTTGTTCCTTCAGTCTTAATTGACCTCACCTCCAAAGACGTTGAAGTATCTCATATAACGAATCTGTCATACTGGATATTGACGTCAGCGTTGATTCAGCTACGCAATTTTATCTGCGTTCATCCTTCTTCTGAGGTTAAATCATTTTTCACAGGATATTAGAGTGCTGCCATAATTTTGGTCAATCAATCCGAATTGAGCGAGACTAGCACCTGGTGAAAAAAGCGTTAAGGTACGCACAATTTATGTACTATTACATTACCAGATTGACCACATTCAGTTCTTGCTTTAGCTGTGCAATACCCAGCCACCGTTCCGATATATGAGTACAACACACAAATCTCAAATAAATCTTTTTTTTTTAAACAACTTTATTCCAATTAAATCCTTAAAATTAAATCAGCTAAAGCAGGACATTTTAAAACTCAAAAATAATTTTCCATGTTTTTCTTTTTAACTTTTATGGCACTAAAAACGCGATAGCTTTTGCTGTACAGAGTCATATCTCCAAAATGAAAACTTTTTACCTACCTGATTCCAATTCATGAGTTCGAAAAAAAAGTTCAATTTTAATTCTACTCAATTGCTTATTTTTTTGTACAAAAAATAAACGTGAACTTTGTTAATTTCCTGCTTTTGAAGCAACAGAATTTAATAGTTATACGTTTTCGTCCTTTTCGTGTATCCTTTTTCGTGTTTTTTTTATTCCTTTTCTGAGTTTTCTAAACTTGCATCCATTTAGCTGATAAAATAAAACTTCTAAATTGCAAAACTTTTTTGTGTTTTCTTGTTTTTTCATACATTCTCACGTTTTATGTACACTTCCATTCATTCTAGGTGGAAACAGTCGGTGACAAATATATGGCTGTATCCGGCCTGCCAGATCCTTGCGAGGACCATGCAAAATGTATAGCTCGTCTGGCATTGGACATGATGGACATGGCCAAAAGTGTGAATATGGGACCAAATCCAATGGTAAGCATATAACTCAATTATAATTAGATTAGGTATTCCTGAATATGAATGATAAAAGTTTGCCAAGAAAAGTGTTAGCAACAATGTCATCCCTCGTCAATACGAGTACACGTACCACAGCATGTTATGAATTAAGGTACAAACTTTCGAACTGGTCCGGATTAGTTGCAACAATCTGTTGAATACTTTGCAAGTTTTGTTTTTCATCTCAATACTGTCACTACGGTAAACTACACATATTCGAAAAACTTTGAAAAACAAAAACGCAAACACGAAAAATTGTCTTTTTTGTGATGTTGGAAAAAAAATCCTCTTCAATTGACAGCGTGAGTTTCCAATTTTCTCTTGTGTCAGGTATTCCGTTCAAAATGAATAGCTTTTGAACGATTTCTCATTTTGTGAACGATGTAATATGGTATATTCGTGTGAACATATTTTGATGAGATCTACTTGATATGTCATTTGTAAGCTCATTTAAAATCGAAGGATTGTGGATAGTATTGCCATTGCAGATGGGGCTTTGACTTCTGTTTTATGAATGGTACCGCCAACACGAAATGATTTCTTATCTGAATAGTGTATCTGGGAACTGAAACCAAGTAGAATATAATGTCGGTTGTATTGCTATTCGTCTAATTGGATTAACCACGTAACGCTTCATTAATAATTAGACACCAAAAAAGTCCGCTGTAGATCAAGGCTTACTCTGTATGTCCACAATATTGTTCGCCTGCTCATTTTTACATATTTTTGCAAATTTCAAACAAGGAGAAAATACAAGACGTTTTTGTCCTTGCACGTCGAAAGGGTAATGATGACAGAAATTATTTCTTTCTATTTTTCGATATTTGACCTATAAATCGAATTCTGGTGGTCTTGACCACGGACACCGAAAGACACCATAGATGTGACAAAAACCGCTTACAGAAGTTTCAAAGAGGTTGCAAATCATCGGATTTCTAAAAAATATCTCGCGAACCTTCTGGTGCAGGCTATGTAAGGATAATGAAGCCTAGTTCCGAATCGTGCTGTTAACCGCCATTTTGTCATTATATATGCTTGGCTTTACTATACAAAACCCTGGTGTTGCTTTCATTGTTTTACTTTCCTTGTTTTCCTTGTCTTCTCTTTAAAAAGTAGGACTCTTAATTCGCCTTCGACCCGAGAGAGTGTATCAACCCAAACTTGTCCCTACAGTGGAGCACTTTAAGCTGCTTTTCCTTATCTGGATGAATTTAAATCAGAGGACGTTCAAGTGCGTCTCTGGTTTAAACCGTAAACAAAAACTTTCGCCAAGAGATAAGTACGTGTTTTATTGGTCTGATCGACTCTAGTAAACGTCACGGAAAAATAGTGGTTACAGTAGGCAACAAGTGCCGGTATTGATTCAGAAAGCCTATGTCGCCTTGAATATCACAAGCCTAAGCGAGAAAAAAACCTATGCTATAGAGATTGATCCCACTACTGGCAAACATGACAAAGACAAGTATTCACTTGGAATATGTAGACCAAATGTTCCCAGATATTAAGCGACAGCGCTAGGTGCCAATATAAAGACCAAACAACAAATTTGTCAACAAATCGCAAACACCTAATAAGAAATTTAAAACGAACTTGGCTGATTGTGGAGGTACCTACATACATATATCTGTTTCCAGAGTAGGATCAGTCAAAATATTCCTCTGTTGTCAGATGGTTATCTTACAGTGCGGCTGTGAGTACGAAAACTCCTATCAGAGATCTAATCTCAGACATATTCGTCAATCTTACAGTGGCATTTTGGATGTCAAAATTTGAGTTATTAGTCCCGATATTAACATATTTCTAATTCACAATCCCTTCCACTATTGCATCCCTTAAGAAACTCTAAAAACATAATAACGGGTAGATAACTCCTTTTGTTCAACAGGTAGGCCCTAGCGCTTGACGGACAATGCTGGTTCCATAACTGTCCCTCTTTTCTTCTCATTATATTAGCAGAAAATGAAATAATTCTTGACTTGCTATATTCTGCGAATAAAGGAATATTGTCCACAACATCTTCATCTGATTCATCTATTTCTTCCCAATCCCAGTCTTACTCGATCTCAACGCTTTCTTCCAATACTTTCTTGGAAATCCTTGACATCTCCGCAATCGCATTCATCCGAAATCGTTTCTATTTCCTATTTCGATTTAACGTATCTTGAAGACATTCTAAAACTGAAGCAAACAACGAAATTTGTAAAAAAAACTAAACGAGCCCTAAAAGTTGCATAGCAGATACTGCAGTAATTTTTAGATAAAAACATAGGTGCCTACGTAGCTACTCCACTGAACGTGCACATACAATAAGACATTGTGTTAGGGATGACCAAAGTGGCAATTATGGAAAATGCGATAGGAAAGATTAGTGAAAAGATAATTGAAAAAATGGTGTTCATCGAACCGACGAAGATTATCCTTCTAGAGTTAACCTTCTGACCTTAATAAGAGAACAAAAAGATGTTCCTCTTCGGACAGACGTTCGTAAACGAACGCAAGCTGATATATTTCACAAATAGATAGAGCATCACCGTAGCATTTCTCTTTCGTTCGACAATCGCGAGAAACCGTCAGACCCTTCTCCGAACAATGTTCCTTTAACTTATTTCCAAACCCTGCACAACCAGCAACAGATGCGATGGACCTTGGCCATTGCTGCTAAGAAGTCATTAGAAATACCTCGATTACACGCTAAAATGAACTCTATAGTTGACACGTAACAACAGACCGGAAAGAAACTTCTTTGAAGGGCACAGAGAGAGAAAAAACGGTAAGTTGAGACAACCATCACAATAAGGCTCGACAATTTTAACATAAGGTCAACACAGGAATGTCATAGAAAAAACCGCCAAAACCCTGGGCTTGTTTTTAACTTCTCACACTGACAAATACAAGATCAATTCGCTGTTCTCTCTAGGCTCGTCGGACCACTGTACACCACCACCGTCATATCAGTTAATTTGACGTACACCGACCACACAGTTTCCTAAAAGAACCTTAAGAAATATATACATATATTGGTATATACCTTTGTATATACTAATATATGTGTATAATTGTGAATGTATAATATCTATGTGTGTGTATTGTGTATGTAGGTTAGGTAGCTTAAGGTTTATTTTAAGTTAGATATTAAGTTTTTATAAAAAATTAAGTCCATATGCTAAGTTTTTGCTAGCAATTTTTTTCTTAGCTTTAAGTATACAAACATTTCAATAAAATGTAAATAAAGTCGAAAGACATAGATATAAGTATTTAGAGTAGCTTAGAGCGCCTGTGTGGGGCCAGTAAGTTAATATAAGTTTGTTAAGTAATTTTAAGCTAGCATTTAAGCATTTTTTGTTAGTATGTAAGAATTAATGATTTAAAAAATAAAATGCATTCAAAACTAACTTCCTAAAAGAACCGTAGGGCAATACGAGAAAGCCAATTGGAGCGGTCTAAAAATCTTCTTTAGGAATTTTAGCTGGTCGCTATGTTTCCTCGATAATGACGAGGATGCTGCTGCTGATATGATCACAGACACTATTCCCATTAGAATGGGATACATCATCCTTCATCGGATGGAGAGTATCAAGCCAAAAGAAAAGGCATAGTACGACTTGAGCTGTAAAGAGGCTGTCAGGGTTAGAGAAACGCTGTTTCGGTCCTACAAGACCAACCCTACAGAGGGGAACCGAAAAAGGTTCAAACGAGCCAGGAATGACTGCACTGTCTTTCTTAAGCGTGTAAAATTTTAATACGACCAAAAACTGAGGCAAAAAAAAGCAATGTCCCAAAGGTAGTAACAGCTTTTGGTCGTTTGTCATGAATATCAGAAATTCTGCCTTATCCTGCATCCAAACGCTCGTTTACAATGACATTCCAGCTATCAGCTCTTTGGACAAGGCCAATCTGCTTCCTGCACACTTCGTGGCAGCTCAACACTCCCAGATCGTGCTTTGTCTCCGCCTGCACTTGAGTGAATCGAATCTCCAATTGGAAAAATCCACTTTCGTAATCGTGTAGTAGCTAGAGTTCTTAAAGATCTTAATATTCACAAAATCGCTGGTCCAGATGGTATACCTTCCTATCAACTGAACATGTGATCTTCCACTCTGTCAAAATCACTGCGTAAGCTTTTTCATCATTCTTATATTTTAGGACTCTTTCCGAGCAGATGAAAAACAATATTTGTCCAGCCCGTCCCTAAAACAGGCAAATCTTCCTCTCTTTCCTCCTACAGACCCATTGCACTAACGGTCCTTCTTTCTAAGGTCATGGAAACGCTGATAAACCTCGAAATAAGATATCTCGGTCTCAATGACCGGCAGTACGGTTTCCGTAGCAACAGGTCGACTGGTGATTTGATTGCATTTCTCACCGAAAAGCGTACATCAATCTATCGAAATCAGGATAGTTGCACTTAATATTTCTAAGGCATTTGACAGAGTTTGGGATCAAGCTCTTTTGTCGAAAATACGTGCATTTGGGATCGATGACTCTCTTCTTCAATGGGTTAGAAACTACTTATCGGAACGTTCAGTTCAGGTTGTCTTGGATAGTTTCAAGTCTGATACTCACATAATAAATGTCGATGTGCCCAACAGCTCCGTTTTGTCTCCGACACTCTTTCTAATTTTCATCAACGACCTCTTGCCTGCTACTTCTAGTGCAATATATTCCTTTGATGACGACACTACTCTCCGCTTTTCATATTCCCTTCCGCATTAAATTCTGATATTAACAGCATTAATAATTGGGGAACCTCTAACAGAGTAGAACTTAATGCTTCCAAAACACAATGCTGTCTGCCGTCGTTAAAGCCAAATTTATATATCCAGCCATTATCCGTGAATGGCACTTGCATCGTCGAAACCGAAAAACTTTCCATTATACATATGTATGTATGCCAATGACAATTCGATGTGGCCAAAACTGCTGCCAAATTTCTAGGTTTCCTCAAGAAATATTTCACACCCTAGGATCAGGACTCAGGACTCATAAAGCGTTTATAGGCCCTAAATTGGAGTACAATGCTCATATCTGGTCAGGTGCTCCTAAAACCTCTTTGCAGTTGTTATATAGGATCCAAAACCGTAAAACTCATAGGTGATGACAATATCGCACAGTCATTCAACACCTTCGAACACAGACGTAATGTCTACTGTCTCACCTTGTTGTATCGCTACAGTGCTCCATAGAAATCGCCAATTGCATTCCACCCCTTCTATAACCGTAATACCCGTCTCGCTATGAATGCTCATCAGTATACCCTCAAGTCCACTTTAGGACGTACTCTGAAATATCGTGATTCGTTCCTAATCCGTACAACGCGCTTATGGAATGCCCTGCCGAACTCTTTATTTCCTAGTCATTATAACAATCAGATATTTAAAACTAACGTACATCGGTACCTATCTTTCTTTCCTCCCTAATTTTCCTGCGCCCGCGCTGTGTGCAAGCATTTTAAGGCTATTTAAAAAAAAGTACTGCCCGTATTTAATCTAATCTAATCGGAAATCCACCGCTCACAATTAAAGCAAAGTGAATGTGGGTACATACTCGTATATCAACAAATCCGCGGAAGCAGATTGTTAAGCCGGCGAGTATTTTAGAGCTGTAGTAATTAATCTATTAAGGAGCATGCGGCATTGTCTGTTAAATTAAGTCGGAGGAGTGCATGCCTGATGGTATCTCAGCGTCATTTGTCTACTTCTCTTACCAGCTAATAATATCTCATACAGGATCTTTACTGTCGTAAAATGGGAATATTTAAATGCGATTTTAAATAACCCAAAAGGTTCACATCAGTCCTGGTTGAGACCTGGTTAGTCTAGTACAGCATTTACCATATAAAATCGATACTTGTCAACTCTTCATCATATCGGTAGCAGGGAGCTATATAGGCCCATGTCCAATTCTCCCATCACTGCTAAACTATTTTGGCTGCGAAAAACATCCACGGAGAACCTGGCGCTCAAGTGAAGTTTGAAGAAATTTAACCGAATCTCTTGATGTCAAATGGATTGATATATGGACATAATGACGCATTATCATGCGACTTTTTTAACATTGCTCTGCGAAGAAACTATAAGACTATACATGATCCTCATTATCCCTGTCCCTGTCGTGAAAAATTGTGGCGAAGGATGAACGACAAAGAACTACATAACCTGACAAGGATATACAAAATATCTAAAGAATGTGTTCATTTTCTTTTAGATAGTTAAGAATCGAGACATATGTACATATATTGGTTGAGGCTCAGTACCATTCCCATACCTAAACTAATATCAAAAGTAAAGTAATCGCTAGCAGATTAAAGTCATGACTTTCTATCTCAACTGATTTGTATAGATGACTTTACATCCGTATACGAGTATATGTAATCCTGAGGTTTTTTAACCCTAGACGGTTGTTCTTCGTCGAAATGACGAATTTTTTTCAAAACTTGTTTTTTTCATATTCGCGCATTTTGTTTTGTGCTGATTTTCGGTACAACTCCAGACGTCCTTAAGCTGTTGAAGTGTGTTGGGTTGGTCTTTGTGAAGTAGGAGTTCTCGGAAATTTCGTCGTCGATTCGACGAGGCACAACTTTTACGTAACTTTTTCAATTTTTTTATAGTTTCTTAGAACTAAAATATTTATTTTCCTTGTCATTTCCTTATTAAGAATGAGCATTAAGGAGTTTCTACGGGATGATGAAATTGCAAAATTTTCTTGCAATAAGTGATGAAATTCAATTTAGTGAAGCTGAGGAAAGTGTACAAAACGATGAGGATACAGCTGAAGAAAATATTTTCGAAAGTGAAGTTTCTTCGGAAGATTGTTTAGATGAAGACAATATACTCGTAGCGCTTAGCATTTTAAAAAGAAAGACCCGTATCATATTATTTTCAAAATCTATACTACGTGGCAAAAATCGTCACAAGTGGTCAACAAAAAAGGCAAAATCTCATCGTTATGGACAAAATATTGTACACCAAAACCGTGCACCAACTCGAGCTTGCAGATACATTATTAAACCATTGGATGTTTTTAAACTATTTCTAACAGATGAAATGATTGAGGAAATGGTTAAATGGACTAATGCAGAAATTCGATGTCGCAGTGAATCTGGAGAAAATCAAACCGACTTTGACGAAATTTTGGCTTTGATAGGAGTATTAACTTCAACAGCTGCCATGAGAGACGATCACTTATCTTCCGAAGAACTTTTTAATTCTTCATACGCTGGACCAAAGTACTTATCAGCAATGTCTAAATATAGATTTAAATTTTTGATGCCATGTCTTCGCTTTGATGATAAAACGCTACGCCAAGCTTTAATAACCGACAAACTCGCACCCATCCGCAAAATATGGGATTTATTCATAAAAAAATGCAGTGAAAACTACACTCCTGGACCATATTTGACTACTGACGAGCAATTATTGGCGTTTAGAGGTAGATGCAGTTTTAAAATGTATATTCCGAATAAACCTGCGAAGTATGGCATAAAAATAGTTATGTTGTGTGACAGTGGCACAAATTATATGATTAATGCTTCACCATATCTAGGAAAAGGTTCGCAAAACTCAAACTTACCCTTAGGAGAGTGTTACGTGAAAGAGTTGACCAAACCAGTACATGGGACAAACCGTAATATCACCATGGATAACTGGTTTACTTCAATACCATTGGCTAAGTCTCTCCTAAGGGAAACCATACAAGTTATCCTTAGTTGGAACAGTGCGATCAAATAAAAAAGAAATTCCAGCAGACCTTAAAACTACAAAAGGTCGTCAATGCGGTACATCTATATTTTGTAATGATAACGAACTCACGCTTCTTTCATACAAGCCGAAACCTTTTAAGTTGGTTTATTTACAATCTTCATGTAATGAAGAAGGATCTATTGTACAAGTAACAAGCCCCAAATGATCGAATTTTATAATGCAACGAAGGGAGGTGTCGATACGCTGGACCAAATGTGCAGTACTATGAATTGTTCTCGTAAAACAAATCGCTGGCTAATGTGCCTGTTTTATGGCATTTTCAATATTGCATTTGTTAATGCTTACATTATATGTTATATGTTCACAATAATTTAAAACAAAAACCACTTAATCGTGTTAATTTTATGAAAAAAATTACACCTAGCACTTGTACAAAAACATATTTAGAATAGGCATCACAACATTGAAAACGTCTACTCGTCGAAACATCGAAACTGTGCTAACAGGAAGTACTGAGAATATTGCTAGTAATGCTCAATGCTCTAGTGAGCCAAAAAGGAAAATTTGTGCATTCTGTCCTTCATCAAAGCGTAGAATGACAAAGTCATCTTGCTCAAAATGCAAAAAAAAAACACATTTGCGGTGAGCACAAAGTTGAGCTTTGCGCCTCTTGCACACACTATTAAATAATGTTGATGTAATATACTTTTTTTATTATTTTAAGTTATTTTTTTTAAGATTATGCCAAAATATTAAACTGAAGTCCTTATTTTATAGTTATAAAAAAGAATATTTTGAAGTTTAAAAAAAAAGTGAAATTTTTGTATATTGCTTTTACTAGTTATGTTGAAATTAAAAGTATTAAATAATTAGTAAATTTTATAATGAATTAAATAAAAAAAAATGCAAAAGTTGAAATTTTTGTGTTCAGAAAACAATTGCCAACAGTTTAAGATAGCTCGTAGTCGATACGAAGAAGAGCAACCTTAGCGTAAGTAAAATAAGAACAACCATCTAGGGTTAAACAAATTCTAATTAAAATACTCCAAAATCGTACGTACGTTTCAAGAGCCATCTTCTACATCGGTGGCTGACCGTAATCATATTACAAATAGCTTAGTATATGCCTCTTCCGTAACATATGAGTTTTCACGAGATAGAGTCATTAAACTGACGTATAATCCCCTACCTGGGAAACAAGTTCTTCTTCCCTAATTTTACAAATCTCTATTCCAAGACACCGAGGTAGTCGGGCTCGTCCAAATTGGTTGGCTTATTAACGTACACTAAGGACTTGACGTAGCCCCAGAGAAAATGGCTGATGAACGCTCGCCGTGAGATGACCCAGTCGCCAAATTTCTCCTTCACAATCTCGAGCGTTGCGTTGCTTGTATGGCAAGTAGCGCCATCTTGTTGGACCCACAGTTCGGATATGTCGATGTTGTCGAGCTCTAACCAAAGAAAGTCGGTTAACATCGCTCTATAACTGAGACTATAAACGGTAAGATAGTCTTCTTCCTCATTTCGAAAGGAATACGGTCCGATGATGTCGATATGCCATAAACCGCACCAAATAGTCAATCTTTGTGGTTGCGTTAATGATTGGCGGAACACTTGTGGATTGTGTCCGCTCTAATAATTGCAATTTTGCTTGTTGACATAGCCGCTGAGCCAGAAATAGGCGTCGTTCGAAAAGATGAGTTTTTGCCCAAAATCCAGATCTCCGGCCAACATTTCCAGCGCACTATTAGCGAACTCACAGCGCTGTATATGGTCGTCCGACTTCAATTCTTGCATCAGCACAATCTTCTACGGATATAGGCCCAAATCCAATGCTGGTTGACTCTCTGACGATGACCAATTCCGACATTTTATTTATGCCAACTATTTTCCAGAAACCTCTTACTCAGTTTTGAAAATCTAGACTGGAGCTGTATTGGTCAATCATTCTTACAAGTCGAAGCAGTTGCTCTGCCTCTGCTTGAGAGTACTCTTTACCACCCGGTAAAAATAATGCGAGCAAGAATTGGGTAGTGTGAAAATATGGTTTACGAAAGTTTTAACGAGAATAAAATCACTGAAGGGGAACAGATTTCCTCAGCCCTGGCTTTTTTGTACCGCTTTCAATCGCTTGACATTTGTTAATTTCTTATAGTGAAATTCCTCTCTTGCCTTAAGCTAAAAATATACTTATACAATATACATATGTTGACCTTTTTAAAATAGCCTTTAAAAGTGGTCCCTTCTCACAATTTAACCCTTGCGATGGTGCGACTATTTTGAAAAACCTGTTAAAAATTCGAGAAGGGTTTTTTAATGGATCATATTTTGGAACTTACGAATTTGGAATTTTCTTCAATTTCATAAACAAAAGAAACCAACACTTTAGGACACATCCTTTTCCGTACGACGTTTTTTTGATACGGTAACTCTGATTGTGAATGCAAAATGTATTATTTAGGGACATAACATCCATATGTAAGTGCATATATTTTGAAAGATGATCGAGAGCACTGTAGTACTCCAAATATGCCTGTATTCATGAAATGACAAACGTCCACACCAGAAGGACATTCTACACCGTACCACTGTACAAAGATAACTTTTGCACCAATTGAACAAATTGGAAAAGTTTGTCATTAACATTTTGCTTTTGTAAGCATGTTCTTTATTTTTTTCATTTTCTTTGTGTTTTACGAGTAACTCCTCTTTTTCCTGTACCACTACCACAAGGACTAGATGAACAATTTAATGGAAAACTTTTGTCTTTCAAATGAATGAGTGAGCGAATGACTCTGTATGAGTGGTTTGTATATAGTCCTATTCTAGTGTTAGAGTTAGATATATAACAATTCAGATACAAAACAGTAATTGAATTGTGGCAAGAATAGGATGAAAGTTTTCTACTCAAAAAAGAACTCGTTGCGGAGTCTACTTCAGGTGCAAAGTGTCGGAGATAAAGTTTTCGGAGAAATTGAGTTTACATAAATTTGCTATTCATGTAATTGATATTTAATGTATGGTCTTGTAACTCCTTAAAATGGGAAACGAACTGTACGTGTCCTTTTTTTGTGAACTTTTTGACACACGGACAGAAAGAGAATAAGATAATGGGTTGGAGATGTGACATTGTTAAGTTTTGGAATAGACAATTGCTATCGTAGAAGAGTATGACACTTTGTAGCAGTTCTTTTGGAAAACATTTTCAGAAATAGAATACAAGGAAACAAATTTTTCAAAGTTTTAAATTAAGTTGTAACAGTTGACTTACTTTGTACATAAAGTATTCAATTATTCGTATTCGCAAGCAGATCACGGAAGAACTTTTAATACATCCTTCTAGTTGTTCTTTCCTGAGTTTCTTTTATTCCGAAATAACAAGAGTCCAAAAATTCCGGCGATTAACCGTAGTTGTCTACCATTTCTATTCCAAGGGATGGCAATATCAATCCATAAACGGATTTAAAGATGCTTCTCCAGATAGTGGTCCCTACCCATTGAATACTATATGTAAGGAACCCTAGGCTCCCATTCTATAAACTGACTCTATTTTGTTACGATCCAGACAGTTTACAGCCTGATCTTCTCTCAGCGGGAATCGTTGGAATCCAATCGTATCTGATTAAGGACCTTTTCGTGTCAGGCACTGTGCGTTTCATCCACAGCAAACCTACGAAGATATCTTGTTTGGAAAGAGTTTTAATATATCTTTCAATGAACTTATTCTTCGAATTGTTTAATCTGACAACTGACAACGAAATTCAACACCTGGTGCAGAGTAATATCAAGTAGAACTCCTTGCAAAGAGAAATTTTCCAAAGATGATATGCTATTGGGTTGCTTCTTCAAATTAAACCACCGTCCTTGTCAACTTGAGCATAGATCCTCCGACTTCATTCCTCGCCGTGTCCAACATTTATACTAAGTGCCGCGTCTGGTTTTTTTTTTTTTTTTTTTTTATAATTTACGCGCGCCTAAGGGGTTATGAATACCCTTATACTGTTTCCAGGGCGCGGGCGGAAAGATAGAAGGAGGAGGAAGGGGAGTGGGAGTCCGAATAGGACGGAGAGATTTTTCTTCTCTCGGAATGTGAGGTTGTGAATTTTAACAGTTGTTTTGTGTTTGAAAACCCTACAACAGTCAAATCTACTCGTACATGTCAGTGTTATGCCTTCACACGCAGATTTTTCTGACTGAGTTCCAATTACACAAATGAAAAATTGCTGTGGCTAGGATACGAACCTTGACTTCCGAGTGAGAAGTACCACTACACCACGGCCACCCCCAATGATATCCAGAGCCACGGCAGATAGAAGTTTTTGCGTGTAGAATCGAATGCAACATGTGTGGCATGGCCAGAAAAGCTGAGCAGATAAGTAAGTAGTCTTGTGGATGCAATGCTAGTTAGTGAAACATTACTTGCTAATTCAGACTGTGATTAATATGTGTACTTATATATGCAGATAATGTCCCTACACTATCAGATGATGCCTAGTGAAAGTTTGCTGTGAAGTGCAAGCAGGTAAAGACAGGCAATCGAAATTAATTTATAGCTGGAGCTCTTAAAACAGCGAATTATCTCATCACAAAATAGAGGAACTTGATTAAGTTTTAAACCATTGAATACTAAGAAGCGATACCAACAATACTAATTACTCAATGTATGGTAGCTAATTATCCAAGTTTATTGGAGCAAATCTCATAGCGTCGAAAACCTTTTAGGCGCTGCCAATCTACTGGGCTTCCATTGGTAATTGGATCTCTTTCATAACCGTAGGTGGAATGGGTTTCCGGGTTTCAGACAGACCAAACGTTGATTTTCAATGGTTTCTAAAAGGTCAAGGCCTTCTTCTAGCTTTTGGCAGGAAAGGCCAATATGCTTGCTGAATACTTGGCGACCAGCTCAACACTTTCAGATTGTGCTTTGTCTCCGCATACGTTTGAGTGCGTCGAATCTTCAATGGGACGAATCCATTTTGACACTCGTGTAGCACCAAGAGTACTTAAAGATCTTAACACACACAAATCCGCTGGTTCGGATGGTATATCTTCCCTTCTTCTGAAAATGGGTTCTTTCTCACTGGCAAAACCAATGCGTAAGCTTTTTCATCAATCCTACTCTTTAGGACTCTTTGCGAGCAGCTGGAAAATAGCATTTATCCAGCCAATCCCTAAAAAAGACGAACCTTCTCTCCCCGCCCATAGGTTATGGAAACGCTGATATACCGTTAGCTCATGAAATATCTCGAAACTCGGAAACATCTCAATGGCAGCACGGTTTTCGTAGCAACAAGTCCACTGGTGTTTTGACGGCATGTCTTCCCGAAAAGTGGAACCAAAATCTATACTAATCTTGACATCTCTAAGGCATTTGACAACGATTGGCATAAGGCTCTTTTGTCGAAAATGCGTGCATTTGGGATCGATTTCAATGGATCTCTCTTCTTCAATGGATTAGAACCTGCCTTTCGGAATGTTCAATTCAAGTTGTCTGTGATGGTTTCAAGTCTGATATTCACAAAATAAATGCTGGTGTGCCCCAGGGCTCCGTTCTGTCTACGACACCCTTTTTAATTTTTATCAATGATCTCTTGTCTGCTACTTCTAATCTAGTATATGGTATACCTTTGCTGATGACAGTACTCTCTGCTTTTCAAATTGATTCCCGGACTCACGTACCTGCTCTTCGGCTATAGAATGAGAACGGCATCGTACGAGTATGTTAAGCTTTTTAAACTCCGATATTAACAGCATAACCAATTGGGGAACTACTCGTATCAACAAAGTGCAATTTAATGCTTCCAAAACAGGATGTTATTTGCTGTCGTCAAAGTGAAATTTATATACCCAGCCATTATGAATGGCACTCGCATCGTTGAAATCGAAAAGCTTTCTATTCTCGATATGTTAGTCAATGACAACTTACGTAGGGGTAACCACATATTCGATGTCGCCAAAAATGTTGCGAAATGGCTAGGTTTCCTCAAGTGCTGTAAGCAAAATTTCACACCTTCTGATCTGGCCTCAATAAATAAGGCGTTTATCCACCCGAAATTGGAGTACAATGCCCACATCTGGTCACTTGCTAGATAGAATACAAAACTCATAGGTAATCAAAATATCACACAGTCATTCAACACCCTCGAACACCGACGTAATATCTCCTGTATCACCTTGTTGTATCACTATTTTCCCACCAGTGCTCCACCGAAATTGCCAGTAGTATTCCCTTCTGACTTTTAACGGTAAAATCCGTCTCGCTGTGAATGCTCTTCAGTATACCTTCAAGCCCACTTTCGGATGTACTCTATAATATCGTGATCCATTCCTAAGCCGCACAACTCACTTATGGAATGCCCTTCCGAGCTCTTTATTTCCTAGTCACTATAACTTGCAAACATTTAAAACCAACGCACATCGGTATCTCTCTTTTTTCCCTCCCTAACTTCCCCTCGCCCACGCTATTTGCAAACATCTTAAGGATACACAAAATGCCTTGTGCGCGTGCCAATTACAAAACAAAAAAAAGGGAAAGATCTACAACCCTTTTCTAAATACTTAAGTCTGCTAGGCCTAATTTACTCCAACTCCTGCGACACTTTCTGTGACACCCCGGAGAACTTCCTTTGTGAATGCTTTAGCTAATGCTTGCGTTAGAATACATGCACTAGGTGTTGATAAGTTGAATTCTGATACTGTAAGCACTTTAATCAGTACGGCAAGTACTCACCTTTTTCTGAAAGATATTTAATTAAATATAATATGACATAGAAGGAATATAAAGGACTTATACTTGCTTGTCTATGCCGATAGAAAAAAGGAATGTTCTTTTAAACCGCTCGATTATTGTATTTCTTCCGTTTTTAAGAGTGGTAATTGACAGTTTCTTTGCTTGCAAGGCTTACGTTCGGAAACTTTTGAATTTTTATTTTTATTCTACACACCATGAACTGATTATGTCTCTTTGGGTACAAATTTATATGAATGAACAAGGGTAAAGTTACACCGAAATCGCTACCTAAACTTTCACATGGCAGAGTCTATATTTATCATTTACATGGGCCAACAAAGACATGAGGTTGAAGCCGTGGTAAACGCAGGAATAACTTCGTAGGGAGTATAACTTCAACTAATTCCATGGCTACTTGGATACTTATTGCAATATGGCTTACAACGGATTGCCAGCAAGTTTAAGCGTCCAGAAACAAACCTTTTAACTTTCAGTAACGCACTACTTATTGGAGTTCGTTTTTCCTTTCTGGACTTCTTCATGTACATTTATGAAGTACATTGAACACCTCGAATGTTTGCAAACACCAAGGACTTAACAGTTTCATGACTGTTTAAATGTTGACGAGCTGTGTTAACTGGATGATGTCTTAGTCTACATTGAAGGTTATTTATGTATGTTAACTACTCCCCATCATGGCAATTGCCTGTTTAGTAACACCTTAATGAGGTGAGATTAGCTGTCTTCACAAACCACTGGCTAATCCTTGCCCTGTAACACTAGGAAGTCGGTTTATTCAGGAATAAGTCCCAGATGTCAATCTTTATTCGACCTTATAAGATGAAAATATCATCTTCAGCTGATCAATGGAGACACCAACTCTATTATTGGAAATAACTTTGTCTTAATCATGCAAAAAATACTGTTGTTTGCTCTTGCAACCGTCTAATATTTTTTGTGAGGAATGTTGCAAGCAATTTCCACAAATTCTATTGTTATTAACGACTGTTTCTCCTTCAACTATCTATTGTAGGATTGCTTATCCTTCCCTCTTTTTTGATGCAACTAAATCTTACCATCTAGTCTACCAACTTTTATTCTGCCACTGGAACGAAACGTAATAGACTCACCGTTGTAGCCATTTAAAAAGGTAAGAAGATATCCTTTAGGTCCCATCAGATTGCTCTTTTATCACCAAAGGCCATTTTGATCGTCCTTGATAGTCATGCAATCTAGCAGCCTTCAATGTTTAATATCGTCGCCTAATACTATCTACTCCTTTTCTGCTAACAGTTTTGAGTTCTCTGGTTCCACGTCGCTGCTTCTTGATCCATACGTCATTGGGAGTTAGGGCAGTCGCTATGCAAGTGTGTGATAGTCTGTATTTCCACTTCGTTCCTACAGCTTCTATTATGATCTTACTCTGCTGGCCATCCTGCTAATTAGGCAGTATCCAGTTAGGAAACCTGTAGCGATACGAAGCGAGAGTACGCGTTTTGCCGCTGTCTAGGTTTCGCCAAATTGAGCGTGAAATGACACAGTCGCTCCTGTAGATCCGTTCTTTGTGGTTTCTGCCTGCAAATATTACATTTAACTGAAATCTTGAAAGAGTCCTGGATCTGTAGCATTTCATAGTTGACCTGAGATACAGTACCTTTCTCGATATTGGAACCGTCCTTGTAGAGGTGGAGGCACACCAGACATGTCTGCTAGGAAATGATGTGGAGAAACTCCTATCGAAGTCCACGCATGGCACGATATAATCAATACGCTTCGTTGGTTTTAAAAGTTTGTAAATTCGGGTGCGTCCATAGGCCCGATTCTTTTAGTCTGATCGAGCTTTTGAGGTTGAGCATTATATCAGCATTATCTATCTAGTGCAGCTTGAAGATTAACGCTCCTGTTACTGCGAAACACTCTAGACTTTGAATTTGTGTGTATGTTTTGAGATAACTTGTTTGCTTCGCGGCTTTCCGCGGAGGCTAACTCTATTAGTTCGATGATCTTTGGACGAGGTTTTCCTCCCTCGATGAACTTAACTCGTTATGATCTTGATTGCAACAAGAAATCACTTTTCTATGGTAGCTACAATCTCGTTTTTATGGGTCTGTAATCCTTAGCAGAGGAGTGCTTTAGGAATAAAAACTACTTTCACTTCTTTTCCAATTATTTGAGACGTTACCCAGCTTTAGGCAACCGATAAAGTATGATGTATGGAAGAAAGTGTTATACGAGTAACATGGCCGGGATTATGTCGTACGTTTCCGGCGATTTGTATGGGCTGAACGATTTGATCGCCCAAGTTATTTCTGTTCTCTGTAATCAGGCTAGAGATTATGGCTTCCTTGAGAGTTGATGTTGTGGTGCCAGTTAATACCTGTTCACCAACATTCTTACAGCCCGAGAAGTGAGTTTCCATAAAAAGCAATAGTAGTTCCCGATTATTTTCCATGCAGACACAATTGGAGTCTTTCAGATATCCGCGGACTATTGGATCTTCGGATAGGACTTTCCTCAACCTAGCTGATTCATTGGTACTTTCTAGCGCTTCGCACAAAAATCCAAAGATTGTTTCTTGGCCATGTTTCACGTGTAGGAATTGAGTTCGGACCTATATTGGGTCCAATCCTACTCAATTGTGGGGTGTTTGGCTTCTCTGTGAAATTGTCTGACCTCCGTTCTGTGTTCTTGTTCACTAAAGGAGTTTGGAGGGTTTACGATGACTATAGGTGGGAGAGTTCTTAATGAAGGCTTTCCTTAATTTTTAAGTTACACAGTTTACGGCAGAGTCAATGGAAAGGCGATCAGGAAGGTACAACTTTGTGGGTGGTTCCACGTTTTCGCTTATCCAAATGAAGTACGTTGTCCAGTTAATTTGCCGAGGATTTCGGAGTTTGTTTTGTATGGTCGGGTTACTGTCTATAGCGAAGAGAATTCTAAGGTGATCCGAGAGGGATTCCTTAGGAGATACTTACATGTTTGTGAATATTATTACGTAGAGAATTTTTTCCCTGTTTTTGTATAAAAAATTCGCTTGTTACAGTCAACAAGTTTGGACAAAATAATAAATAAAAAATTAAATTGAATTAATCCAACCCTGGTGTTGATGTCTGTGGTGTCCATGGCACCGATTATCAGTATACGAACGACTGTTGGTGGAGGCTCGCTGTCTGCGAGTGGCATGTAAGCTGGTGATAGCGTCACCATGTTCTCTAGAATTGCTGTCTAGACAATCTCCATCGCTGTGTCTATATATACAAAAAATGCATATTAAATGATTTGTTGTATAGCACGCAGCTTCTGTATCTTACCTCTATGATTACCTCTATCTTTCCAGAGAAAGGATCATATTCTTTGGACTTTAATCCTTGTACCCCGAGTTCTTGTATTAAAGCCACGTCAATCTTCACGTGGGACATGAAGAGCATCAGAACAAAAGTTACTGCTTTACAGTTGTGGAAGTTATCTTTGCATTCCTTGGGTAGGTTTACCTTCAGAGAATCTATCCGCCATTTTATCATCCCCGACCTTTCACTTAGGATCTGCCTGCCTACTACAAATAGCAGATCTTTTCCTTCATTGCTGTTATTCTTTCTAGAGTTGAGCAATACCTAATTTTTTCAATAAGATCTTGGTTTTGTATGGCGAACAGTTTCTGAAAGTGAAATCTTCTCTCTATGAAAAAGTCCTCACTTTCTCGGCATTTGGAGGCGGCATAAGGTTGTAGGTTCCCCCTCAGGCTTTAGTGCTCCTCGAACTGTCGCGCCGATTTGGTAATGATAGAAGACATCCGCAGCCATCTTTAAGCAGAACTAATTTTTTGAATTAAGGAATCGATTTGTCCTTCACAGGGGTTGCCCGTTTTTCGAAAGATTTTGTTAAGAAATACAAATGCAAGCTCAAGGAATTGATCTATTTTATTACTCTGAAAACTCTTCTGCACACCCTGGATATGATTTTAGAATATGCAGAAAAGCTCATAGGCAACACAAGCATTGTAATCAATTTTCAGTTCTTGCTTAGTTACTTCGATGGTGGAACAGTCTGAAGTGAACTGGAGGTTACCTAAGAAACCTCTCCAGTTAGTTTGATCGTTCAGGATGTTCCCACGCATATGCAGATCAAGAAGTTTCGATACGGAACCGTTAAAAAAATTTTATGTATTGACATCACTATGTTAACAATGAGAAGATATATTTCCTCCCTACTGCTCCTTTCTGTTTCTAGAAAACGTCATTCAAAATTGCCATTGGTCATTATTAACTGAAGACCAGGAACTTTAAGAAAGTATTGGGTCTATAACTTAATTCGTGCGGTTTGCTAAGAGATGGCGTAACTTGTATTGTTCCATTGTTATTATTCCATTGGAACATGCATTGGAAAGCTACTGTCATTGTACGTCATTTCAGTATATGTGATTTATTTGAAGCGTGAACAACAATATTTTTTTTTCACTCAAATATGTCGAACTTTGTGCCTGAAAAAGTGAAGATTGTTGCCAAACACAAGAAGAGCTCACAGAACCTTTGGGTGTCACTCAAGCAGCCATTTCAAAACGTTTAAAAGCAGCTGGATATATTCAAAAGCAAGGAAATTGGGTTCCACATGAACTCAAGCCGAGAGACGTCGAAAGGCGGTTTTGCATGTCCGAAATGCTGCCGGAACGCCACAAAAGGAAGTCAGTTTTGCATCGGATTGTTACTGGTGATGAAAAATGGATCCATTACGACAACCCCAAGTGCAAAAAATCATATGTGAAACCCGGCCAACCAGCCAAATCAACGGCAAAACCGAATATCCATGGCGCGAAGGTAATGCTCTGTATTTGGTGGGATCAGATAGGTATTGTGAGATGCTGTATTATGGGCTGCTAAAACCGGGTGAAACCATCAATGGACAACGCTACCGAACACAATTAATCCGTTTGAAGAGAGCAGTGGCCGAAAAACCCCCGGAATATGCGACCAGATACGAGGCAATAATTTTCCATCATGACCACGCTCGGCCCCACGTTGCTATTCCGGTTAAGAACTATTTGGAAAACAGTGGATGGGAAGTCTTACCCCACCCGCCTTATAGCCCAGACCTTGCCCCTTCTGACTACCATTTGTTCCGGTCGATGCAGAACGCCCTCACTGAAATACGGTTCACATCAGAGCAGAATATCAAAAATTGGCTTGATTCATTCTTGGCTGCCAAGCCGGCGCAGTTCTTTGGGATGGGATCCACAAATTGCCAGAAAGATGGGAAAAAATCATAGCTTCAGATGGGCAATACTTTGAATAATACTATTGTACATGTTTTTCTTAAATAAACGTTCAAATTTTGAAAAAAAACCGCGCGAATTAATTTATATACCCAATACTTAAGGTCGGACCTGTCCAGTTTTTCGTTTTTATACCCATTTAATAGTAACTGTTCTCTTATGTGGCTTAACTTAGCTATAAAATCTTTTATATCTCCCTCTCCCGCTTCCTGATATCCACAACGTCCTCAGTATCTCGCATTAAAACCCTTTTTAACGGTTCAAACATTTTAAAATTCCACCATACGGCGACCACCAGTTTCCGATGCGATGGAGTGATTTTTTTTTTTTCATTCTCTTGGCGTTTAGATGTGTAAAAGACGTTTCACTCGCAATAATAAAATGCTCCCTGCTTTAGTTAATACTTCTCGTTTTATTAGCTGGAGGCTCTTTTATTGCAAATTTATTGATATAGGTTTTATTTCGAATGGCATTTGAAATTCTACAACCCGAGGGAAATCTGCCAACGGATTTATTTTTTTGGTGAAATTTGTCCCTAGAGATATTGGCGATACTTTATACTTTATGGGATCATTCGTCGGGAAAAGGCTCATATTGCAGATACGTACATACTCGTATGTAACCTCTATGAGAACCGGCATGTGCATATTGATTGTTGTGATAATTATCCTACAGCTCATAAAAAGAGAGAGAGATATACATACATACATATATAAAAACAAATCCTTTCTTTTTTATTGTAATCCTGTTTATTACTTACAGCAAATCACAATTGGTATTCATTCGGGAGAAGTGGTTACTGGAGTCATTGGTAATCGTGTACCTCGTTATTGCTTATTTGGTAATACAGTCAATCTGACAAGTCGAACTGAAACAACTGGTGTTCCCGGACGGATTAATGTCAGTGAGGATACTTATAAGTAAGTACTGTATGGATGTGTGTTTTTATCTAAATACTGCTTGATTTGATTGTCATTCCATTAAATATAATTAGATGAAAGCTTTATCTATCTAATTGAAATCGACTGATTGGAAGTATCTTTCTGTAGTGCTTTTATTATTCCTCCATCAAATCGATGTATCGTTGTAGCTTCTTTGGCAGACGAAGGGTGTCAATACCATTTGGTAGTTGACCTGATATACGTAGTATATCGCGAATTCGGCAACTGCAAATAAAAAAAGAAAAAAAAGTAATAAAATTGTGATCATTATAAGCATCTCCACTTGATACATACAAATATTTAACAAAATGTATTTAGAGAGCCAGTTTGTATCAGAGTTCATATTTATAAATATAGGTTAAAAAGTTCTATTTTTTCAAATGTAAAAACCTTTTTTAACGACATTTACGATACCACGTTTATGAAACGTATCTACGCATAGTATCATGTCATAACTTACCTACTACAACTTTAACTTATGTTCCTAATATTTCTGTGCGTCATAGGGTCTCTGCTTATCGATTTTTGGCAATGAATTTGAACATTTACTACATTTACATTTTACAGTCCCTTTCTTAAAAACCCCTGTACGTTCTTGCTGGGTAAAAGAGTTCCATTGCATGACAAGAAATCGAGGTATCTCCTTTCCGAAACGCGCAGGTACATAACGAAAAACATGCAATACTAATTTGTGAAGATGGCGATAGTATCTATGATGATGATGACTTATTCTTTGCAGTGTTTACTTTCAGCGCGACAGGGCTTTCGTCTCTCTCCACTTTAGCTGTCATTTAGTGGAGGTCCGTGATCTAATGTTACAGCAAATAGATACCAACAGTGTAGCCTAAATATTCAAATTTAACTATAGGGCTTCGTCGAATGCTTTAGAATAACATATCCTTACGATACTTTTGATCTCAATTTAACCTGAGACGTTTTTAGACATTTTGGTCCGAGAAGGCGTGTTATCCCTTTGCGATATACGAGTATATCACTAAATACATAATTCTCTATTGACAATGTCGAGGGCATTTTCAAAATCAATGAACGACAAGTAAGGCAGCAAGTTTCTACCGGCAATCAATCTTGATCCACCGAAAGCGGCGCTACGTAGAAAAACTAGAGCTGCTTACGAGCTCTACGAGCAGAAGGGAAACGAACACTGGCTTCTCAAGAGGAAAAGGAGATGTATGAGAAGTGCGCTACTCCCGGAATAAGACTCAGAAGTTTTACTGAAGTTAAAAAAAACGTGCCAAGGACACAAACCCCGAACTGAAGCCTCTAGAGACGAACAGACGCAGAATGAACTTTTCAACCTGGACGATGAAGACCAACAATACCCTCTAACCGAACTGGATGGAGTGAAGATTGCCATATATAAGCCTATTCCAAGAAAGCTGCTGGAGCGGATGGCCTGACTGAGCTGTTCAAAGTGGCAGGCAATGACTTAGTAAGGAGCATACACCAGCTCATCTATGAAATATAGTTGGATGAAAGTATGTCCGATGAATGCAACCTCAGTGTTGTTTGTTCGGTCCTCAAGAAAGGAAACAATCTGAACTGTACCAAATATAGAAGCATGAGTCTTCTTAACATCGCCTTCAAGATGCTATCTGCCCTATTGTGAGACCTCTTTAAGACCTTCGTCAACAACCTGATTGGTCTATATCAGTGTGGCTTTAGGACAGGAAGGTCCATCATCGACCACATGTTCACACTACGGCAGACCTCGGAGGAAACCCATGAACTCCAAATCGGTACACACCACCTACTAGATGGAGTGAAAAGTGACCTCCTTGGGAATTAAAAATTTTTTTTTTAAATGTTTTTCATATTGTTCAATATAGTCCTCTTTTAGTTTGATACACTTATTCCAGCGATTTTCCAACTTCTTGATCCCGTCCGAAAAGTAATTTTCCCGAAGGTCTGCAAAATACTCCACCGTGGCATCGATGATTTCCTCGCGTGAGCTGAATTTTTTATTGATGAGCCATCTTTTGAGGTTTAGGAAGAGAAAATAGTCCGAGGGATCCAAATCCAGTTACTAATCGACTCCAAAAATCCGCCCGATTCCGCATCAGCAAGTCCAAACACTCTTTCGAAGTGCTCTCGCCTTCGTGTTTTTGGTCATTCGCGGTACCCAGTGGCAGGATAACTTTTTGATATGCAGAATATTGCCCAAAATATGGCGTGTGCGCTCAGTACTAATCTTTGTGGTATCTGCTAGTTCGCGCACCTTCACTTTCTGGTCAGCCAACACCATTCCATGTATTTTTTTGACATTGTCCTCTGTAACCGCATCGGAGGGCCAGCCGCTGCGGACTTGATCAGTAGTGGAGTTGGGGCCACCACGAAACTCTCGAAACTAATATTTGACGGTGTAATCTGACAGAGCATTAGCCCCATAATATTTATCCAACTTTTCTTTTGTTTCCTTCGCCGTATTGCCTCTCAAAAAATAATGTTTTATGAGAGAACGAAAATCGTTTCTGTCCATATACAACATGATGCCAAACACGTCAACAACAATCAGCTGTCAAAACAAAACTAAAGACAAACTAAATTTGGAATGTGTGCCTAAATATGAACTGACTTCAAGACACTTTTTTGCAGTAGCAGCGCATTCTGGCGGTCAAGGGGGTCACTTTTCACTCCATCTAGTATTCATCGATTTCGAGGCCAGCATCTATAGAGATGAACTATACAGAGCAATGTCTGGCTTTGGTATCCCTGCCAAGCTGAATGAAATTGAAATGACGATGGAGAATGCACGCTGCTCCACCAAGGTTGGTAAATAACTCACTGTCAAAAGAGGCGACGCGCTGGCATATGATTTCTTTGACATTATTCTTCATAGAATAGTGTAAAACTCACGCGCCAACAAAAGAACCACATTCTTTCAAAAGTCAGTCCAATTACTCGCATACGCCGCGCCAAAGATATTGACATAATCACAAGAAAGCAGCGTAGTGATGGTCAATTCAGAATGGTACAAAACCATTTCTTTGTCAGAAGTCTTTGGAGAAATAAGAAAATAAGCAACCGCCGAATACGGATCACTCTCCACCACGACAATACTAGCTCTCACAGCCCGGTTCAAATAAGTAACTTTTTGAGCACCCAAAATATCGAATGGATGGATTCTCCGCCGTATAGATTTGGCATCCAATGACTTCTTTTTATTCCCACACTTCAAAAATAAATTGCGAGATCAAAGTTTTTCGATGCCAGAAGAAGCGGTTTATGAGTTTGAAACTCATGTTTTGGAGTTACCCCGTTCGGAGTAGAGAAAGTGCCCGAAAATCGGTTCAAATGCGTGCAAAAGTGTATTTATTTTTATGGAGAGCATTTTGAAAAAAAAAAAATTAAGCCCTTTTCGGGTATAAGTGTTCGTTTTTACTTGTTTTTCATAAAACTTAAATACCCCCCTACTGTATAATGTAATGATAAAAATTTGCGACCACAACGTTATGGTACAAAAAAATATGAAAACCGTAGTGGCCCGTTTCTGTCTCTTACAATTTCTGATTTTTTGTTCAGCTTTCACGCTTTCTTACCGAAGTATATGGTATAACGTAAACAAGATTCATGTGACCCACATTAGTATTCTATTATAACAAACGTCCTAAAACGGCAACTGAATTTTAATTAACTTCGCATGCAGTGAACGTAATCAGTAAACTGTACAAAAATACATTTTATAAATTCAGCGAAAATCATAAATGTCAATTAATCATTATTCCTGTTACACAATTCTGCTTTAACGCAATAAAGCGTCAAATTTGGCAGGTCCTTATTAAATATGAGACGTGCACCCCATCACCGTACATCCCTTATGTACTCGCATTTAAATTAATTACCTTCATCCAAATTAATCAAAAGCGAATCAAACAATTTGTCATAAGCCTTCCGGATCAACAGGACCACTTTCCTGCTTAAACATGCTTATACGTATATTCGAGTGTGTCGATAAATTGGTCCGTACAAGAACTATGCAGACAATTTATTTTTCATGTAATTAATTAAATGATGCAGGAAACAGCTTAGTATTATCTTATTGCACCATCTTTAGTCCTCTCTTTTGCGCCGCCAACTTGAACTTCTCGTCGGCAAAAGAGTTTTCTAATTAATATCCTTTTTGATGAACAAAGTCACGAATAACAAAGTTACGAATATACTGCGAAAGGTAATTAAAAAAGGAACGGATACTTTGAGAAATGTTTGCATTTCGAGGAGTTAATTGGAATATCACTTTAATGAAATCAAAATCGGGGAAGAGTTGTAAAATCAGGAGCCCTTCTTTAGGGAAGTAAGGGAAAGGCTTTTTTTTTGACTTACAAATAATGAAAAAATATACAGGCAATGGTCCAGGATAATTTTGATAATTGCGAAAGGAAAACAATTGAAGGGTTTTGGTAAAAGCTTCTGTGCTGTTGGATTCTTGCCATGTGGCCAAATTTGACGTCAAACCAAATTGATTTATGCAACATCGCTAAATGGATATTAATTACATTAAAGCACTTTTCTATTGTAATAAGGTATCTTATGGTCCACGCAATCTGCGATTACTCCACCATATTTAAAACTAGTCGTCTTCAGTTTCACAGAGAAAGATGATTTAGATCGCCTTCTCTGTGTACGGTAGGCCTTCCCATTTTGAATTATCCCACTAGGGAGGGTTAATGAATTTATCTCTTGCAATGGCCTAATGGCAAATTATTTGGCACTTTAGTATAATTACCGGCATTCTCTGTGCAACCAAGAGTTTTATTGCTTTCACAAAAACTGAAATAGAAAGCCCTTTACGCGACCAAATAGGACGATGTTCGGTTAAGCGCTGACTCAGAGAGCCGGAACGGTAAAATATACTGATCGTTCCGAAGTGAGCAATACTGACTGGTTCATTTTTGAGGATCTTAGCTTTCGATCTAAAGTTGTAAACTTCCTCGACTTGCAAGGAGAAAGTTCCCCGAACACCAAATTCTATCAGATTGACATTTTCTTCTCTGAAAAACCACAGTCATGAGTTAAGAACCGCTTACTCAAAATGCCCAGAGAAGACTCACAATCTGACAGGCACTCGTTCGTGGGATACGGCAAAATTTCAGGGTACAGTGAAGAAGATCATGATTAGTCATGAACAGTTAAAAACTTGTATTGGTATCTCATTGCACCGGAGACCAAACCGAGAATGATGAACGGCTCACGAGTATCTGTAACGCTAACCGTCTAGTCATTGGAAAAACGTTGTTTGCCGACATTAGAATGGAATCTGGACCAGATCTTATACCAATAATCGGACCAATATGCCTTTAACACTTAGCACTCAATTTATATACAGATAATCTCCAGGATATGGTGCGTCATTAATTCAGAAAGTACCTAAATCTGTAGAAAGAATTTGCAGTACTGTGCAAATAAGCGGAGTGAAGAATGTTTTTGAAACCCACGCACAGAAATACCAGTAGTTTTGCTGTCTCCAGACATCTGGAGATACACCAAATAAAGTATTCTAATTAAAACACTAATAACAGCAGCCTAATAGTCGAGAGAACTGAACTGAACCTCCAATTAAAATATGGTTGTCCAACGCAAAAAGAAGGAGTGAGGATTAGGTAATGTTACCTGGAAAATGTCACATTAATCTGAAGCCTGAACCTGTACCGGAACTGAGGTATCGGAAACGAATTCCAGAAAGCCTTCACCAGCGCCTAACGGCGGAGTTGCAAAGGATGGCAACGGCAAAAGTCATCTCACCGGTAGATTATCCAAGAGATTGGGTCAACAATTTGCAGATTGTAGAAACAGCGAATGGCTCCCTTAGGTTATGCTTGGACCCAAAGCCATTAAATGAATGTATTCGGCGATTCCAGCCGCGGAGTCAATTATTGGTCGATTAGCAGTTACAGTCATGGATCGCAAGAACGGATTTTGCAATCTAGAGCTGGATGATCAAAGTGCTGACCTGACAGCCTTTATGACACCATTTGACCGGTATCAATGGAATCGTGTTCCTTTTGGACTAAACAATGCGCCAGAATTATTTATGGCCAAAATGGTGCAGCTCTTCGGGGACATTTCCGGTGTGGAGATTTATTTACACGATATTTTTATAGCCGACCGGACAGTGGAGGAGCATAATGCGATACTGAGAAATGTCTTGCAGATGGCGCGTGACAACGGCGTTCGATTCAATAAGGAAAAGTTACAACTAGTATTGGCTGAGGTTCGATTCAAGGGCCAGCTAATATCAGCATCGCAAATTCGGCCGAGTCTAAAATATCGTAATGTCGTCAAAAAACATACCATTGCCTAAAATAAATCAAACGTAGCTCGATTTCTAGGGATGCTAAAATACATGAGTTAGTATTTATCGAACTTGTCACGGCAAACGGCAAAACTGCGTGAACTCATACAGGCAGCTACTGAGTGGCAATGGAGCAGAGTGCATGAGGCAGAAGTGCTCGCCTTAAAAAGAAACCCGACCGACGGGCCTGTATTAAGAATTTTTGACTCAGAATTGGGTGATTAAAACCGACGCATCGAAAGATGGATTAGGATTAGTGTTGTTGCAACAAGATCAGCATGTCGCATATGCATCTCGGAGACACATAATCAGCGAACAAAAGTGGGCGCAGATAGAAAAAGTATTGCGGGCGGTCACTTTGGCGTGTGAGAGATTCCACTACTTTGTTTATGGTCGCGAAGTGGAAGTGCAATCTGATCATCGACCACTGGAGATATTGATGAAAAGAGAAATTTACAATGTCTCTAGCCGATTGCTTGTCATGCGCAGTTGTTAAAAGGGCGGAAGAATATGGCTATGAGTTACAGGCCGTCGTTCATACACTTCAAAAATGAGTGTGCATGTCAGATCAGAATTGTATCCTCTCTGCACAGGCAACACAGGGAGATGATGTTCTGATGTCAATTGTCAGGTATTTATAAGCTGGCTGACCGCAGTTCATAAAGTTAAGCGGTGAAGGTAAGCAATACCATAAGATTAAAAATGAGCTAAAGTTTGAAAAGGGTTTATTGTTCTTCGGAGACAAATTGGTCATACCGCAATCGCTCAGGAAAGCGATCCTATCAATAATTCATGAACCACATTTGGGCATTCAAAAATCACTCTTGAGCGCACGGCAGCTGTTCTACGGGCCAAAAATGGCGGAAGATATCGAACTGACCATAAAAAAATGTGAAATATACTCAAGCTAACCCCAGAGAGCCACTTACACAGCACAAGCTTCCGGAATATCCTTGGCAATTGCTCGGAATTGAGTTATTTGATAATGTTGGATGCGTACTCAAACTGATTAGTAACTGACAAATTGAAGGATAAATCGATGACAACGGTTATCTCTCGGAAATTCGGTCTGACAATAGTCTGTTTAACTGTCGGCAGTTTCACCAATTTGCTGGAAAAGCCAACATTATATTGACATTATCGAGTCCGGGTTACCCACAGAGCAATGGACTTGCTGAAAAAGGTGTTACAATTGCTAAAAATGTTCTGAAAAAGTGCTCAGATGAAGGTCGCCTACATGAGTTTGACAGCCGCGTGGTGAGCCCCCAACCCTAGACTATCATGAAGTAGAATCACCTGATGAATTTAAGAGTTGTGATCCTAAGGACAGTGGGGACAGCGTCACCACAGACGAATTGGACTTTAATTCAGAATCAGATGCTGAGGATGGGTGTCTTGGTGATCAGCCACGCCGTAGTTCTCTTATTTCTCGTCCGCCAGTTCGCTATGCCAACTGGGCATATGTAGCTAGATGATCGCCGCTTGATAGCTTTCGGTGTCACTTCAGAATCTTAATTTTTATAAAGGGAAAGCGTGTAACATACATGTGACACTGAACGCGCAGGAACAGCAAAGTGACAGGCACTGACAGATTTTCACTCGATTTGTTCTAAGCCTCGCCCTAGCAAACCGGCAAAGGTGTTCTAGAAAATCATGAGAACACATGGAAGAGTGAATCATATAATGCAAAATGGGAGTTTGAGAGGGATGTAGTTTCTTCCATCGATGACTAAATTTGTATCAAAAATAATTTTGGCTTGGATCAGAGATCGTTGAAAATATTTGATCGAAAATCGAGATTTGACTTTGTCGGCCTTGCGGAGGGCGGTTTTATTTATAAAAGTCCTAGGGATCGCATCATATAAAATATTAAGTTGTAAGCGTGAGTGATGTTATATATGCAACCCTGAAGAGAATCAAATAATACCTAGCATACTAGTATCTTGACCATCCTGATGATATTGCAAAGCATATGGGCTCAGAGCAAATGACTCACCAGTTAGGAACGATGCGAAAAAAGTAGGCTGTAGATTATACGATAAAAACAGTTCTCAGCCTTTTAATTTTCTACGACTTAACATATCCTTGCTAGGAAAGTGGTTTAGAAATTTGATAACTTTCTTTATCAAGGAAGTTTGGTTTCAGTCTAGTTTGTTGTAGACAGCAGAATTGCTGAAGAAAAAACTTGCGTTCCATCTGTATGTTGCTTACGATCTAGATCTAGAAGAGTGATGGTCATCATAAAGATTAAGCTGGGACCATTCCGATTCAGCCATGTATTCAACCTGGAAACTGCAAGTCTTACAAAATAAAATTTCTGACCAAAATGCAAGTCGGTCAAGCAGTTACTAAGAAGGACTTTTTTGAAACCACCATACGGCAAATGAAGTGCTAGTGAATCGAATCACATATTATGGAGCAAAGACGGTCCGTCTTCTATTAATTATAATTATACATAGATAATAATTTTCTCATTCGTCGCCGACACTCTATGCCTCTTGAGAGTAAAAGGGCCTATGAGGATAGAGTCATCAAAATTGATATAATTTCATCCGAAATTGTTACTTGATTTACCTTTCGTATGGATTAATGAAACTCGAAATAATAAAAAATATATAATACTGACATACGAGTATGTATATACTACTAGCAACATATGTAAAATACAAAGATGTCCTGAGCAATCTGCTCAACAAAAGGTTTTGTATTTCCACCAAACAGTAAGCAGTCTCAATTTAGAAATGGGAAGCCAAAATGATTAAAAACAACTCTACCAAAATTCGATTTGACAATTTTGCCTTAAAAACGAATAAGAACACCTTCATCTGGCTTCGGTAATAACCTGCACCATCGAGCAAGAATAGGGTAAATATGATTTTATATTGGTTTCCCTGATATTCTCTGACAAGGACTTGCAATTGGCAAGTGTAAATTGATAATAAATATCGACCTGGACTTCTTGGATTTTATCTGGAATCTACAGCAGTAAACTTTAACTCACTTATAGAGGCACTGATAAATGTTTTCAGGCAATACGGTAGCCAAGATCTTGTAAGCCATGTAAAGTGGTAATTGGCGAAATTTGGAGATACTCCTTCCTTGTGAACTCCGCTGAGGTTCCATTCATCAGGAATACTTTTCCTCCCACTAAATTTTGGAAAAAAATTGTTGTACAAGTACCTATACTCTTTACTAAGTCAGCTGCCGCTACCTCAAATAAGTCGGCCAGGTTCAGGGGACGAATTCCGCAAGCTTGAGTTTTCCTGTATACACGAAAAAATGTGTACACAGTCTTTTTCTGATTCCGCGCGAATGTGAGTTTGACAAACTGAGAGTGAAAAAAGATGTAAGAACAAAAAAAAACCCAGCGATAAGCAGAAGGACTTCTTGGTTCTCTATATTTTGGAAAATTTTCAGGATAGGTACGTATGTAATTATGAAAAGATTGACACCACAACAACGACTTCAAAATTTATTTCCAAAATGGAAGCGAAACTGAAAAAACACTTGGTGGAATTTAAGGTAGACATCATCTGCCATCTATCGGAATCATGAAAAATTTCGCACCCAATCCACTCTATTGGGTGCTCACATCTCAACAAGATCGAGAGCAGTGGGTTCGAAAGAAAATGTCGCGGCTGTGGAAGCCTGTGTTGAAGAGGACTCCAATTAATCGATTTGTCGTCGTTCGCAGCAACTTGGCCTTTGTCCATCCACTATCTGGGAAATTATGTGTAAAGATCTTGATTTTAAGTCTTATAAGATCCTATTGGTACAAACGCTAAAACCGCGCGCCTAATTATTGGGTCGGGCTTTAAATCAACTGGAAGTTGATCCAGTTTTTTACCGTAAAATTTTGTTTAACGATGAAGCTCATTTCTGGTTAAACGGCTACGTAAACAAACAGAATTGCCATATTTGGAGCGTGGACAATCCTCAAGAAGTTTACCATTCCATCCAGAAATTGTACTGTATGATGCGGATTGTACGCTGGTGGCATCATTGATCCTTATATTTTCAAAATTGAAGCCGGATCACAAGTTACTGTAAATAGACACTAGTGCAATGTGACATCAACGTGGGAGAACTGTGGCTTTACCAACGAAAAGCTATACTGAAAGCACGATTTGGCAATAGAGTCATTTCAAGAAATGGACACGTCAATTGGCCACCAAGATCATGTAATTTGACACCATTGTATTATTTTCTGTGGAGCTACGACAAGTCACTGGTTTATCCTGATAACCCAGAAAGGATTGACGCTTTGTACCAAAACATTGTTCGAGTAGTATGTGATATACACCCCTAAATTGCTTGAAAAAGTGGTCGAACATTGGACTTTGAGAATGCGCTTTGTGCGAGGCAGCCTTGATAGGCATATGCACAAAGCTATTTCCTAATATTAAATAGCGTGAAATACTTTTTCGAATAAATTTACCAAATTATCATCAACAAAAGATCTACACCTTTACCCTTTACCTCCAGAAGGGAGGTGTCAATATCCTGGACATGTGCTTAACTTTTCAACCTGATAAGAACACCGTTGGCGTGCTCTCTTCTCTAGACTCATTAGAACACAGTGTCATATCAGCTGATTTCTCGTACACTGAAAAAATTTCTTAGAATACCATTAGGCAATACGAAATAGCTAATTGGAAGGGACAGCTTTCTTAGCAATTTTATCTGGCCGTTGTATTTCCCCATATGATCACAAGCACTATTTTCTATTGAAATGAGATCGTTTATGCCTCATTGGATTAAGAAATTCAAATCATAAGAAAAAGTGGGATACGACCCGAATTGTTTTTTCGGCATTAGAGCACGTTCGAAAACATTAAAATTTCTGCGCCATAATCATGCTCACAAATAACGAAATTACAGCTGTCAGCTCTTTGAATAAGGTAAATCTACTTGCTATACACTTCCCAGCAAGATTTACGCTTCCAGATTGTGTCATGTGTCCGCCCAAACTTACGCGTGTCGAATTTTTCACCTCGGCAGTAGTGTAGTAACATGACTGATTGGAATCTGCAAAAGCTTGAAGGAAATCCTGAATTCCATCGAAAAATCATTTTCAGCTTGGCTTAACGGCTTTGTCAATAAGCAAAATATGCATTATTGGACGGCAATAAACCCACATGTGTTTCAAGAGAATGGTGGTTCGCTATCGTGCCATATTGGAAGATCATTTTTGGCCAGAATTAGATGAACTTGACATCAGTGATATATGGGTCTAGCAAAACGATGCGACATGCCACACAGCTGGTCAAACAATTGATCTAACATATTGAAGGTGAAGTTCGCTAATCGTGTAATCTCGAGAAATGGTCCGATCGAATGGGCAACTTGCTCATGCGACTTAACGTAGTTGAATTTTTTTAACGGGGTTACGTTAAGCCGTTGGTTTATTCCAAAAAACCAACAATGTTAGAAGATCTCAGGAATAATATCTAACGCCAAATTGACAACGTTCCGATATGTATGAAAGAATGATAAAAAATTGGCTCCAAAGAATCGATCGCTGCAAACGTGCTTGAGGTGGTCATATGAATGAGATCGAATTTCATATCTAAATCTAGCATGTGCACTACATCTGGAATAAATTTTAGCCTGTTATCTCAATTATTCTGTGTTTTATTTAAGTTCAAAATTGTTATGTCCTTAATGAAAAACCCGATGCATTCATTATCCTTTGTCAGGTTCTTTCCACTGCTCTTCGAAACGGGCCCCAGCCCATTTGTCAGAGGCTACGTTCATCAATAACGTAGTCTATTAATAAACGGGGGTAGAGCAATACTGTTCTTATCGTAATGTTTCCAGATTCGAACGCTACTGAAGGTTACAACGATTTGACTATTTACAAACGGCCGGTAGTTTTTACCAGGATTAAAACTTGGTACCATGGGAGTCAGGTTCCCCGGACTTGGGTCCCGGCCTGACTCGAAAGAGGCCCCCTAGTGGGAACGTCAAGGTGGTTGTGATTTATACTTGAAGTCACAGGAAGAGTTTTCCACTTGTGGTTAACCCGATGTACAGTTGTATGAGTTGCCTCGACTCATACCAAGGGTGAAGCTTTTGCCTCCAACACGATTTCCGAATTGTACCAAAGAACTGACGGAGAGCAATGGTAAGGCGGGTTTACGGGTTTACCGTAAGTCACTTAAATCACCATAACATTCGTTCACGCAAAACACTAGATACATCGCTCTTTCTGATAGACCGTGTCCATTTACACAAGCTACTTCTTTTCTATGGCATAGTCTGATAATAAACTGGGGTAGAACAATACCTAGTTAGACTGATGGACGTTGACTGATGTTCAACACATTTGACCACCTGAATTTTGAACGCTTTTCTTGGCCAGGCGAAAAAAAGATCTGTAGAGATCTTATTGGTAGCCAGCCCAGCGGGCAAAAAAATAGCACCATAAGCCTATTGATTACATATATGAGCAAAATTTCTCATTTGGTTATTTTTTTTTATACTCGACTATTGATTCCCGTTATTACAAGCATGCTCTTTAATATGTTTAGAAAAATTACGTTAATGATAGCGGCAGTTCTAATTATTTGCCATTTTGCAACAACACCTCTGTGCGTATGCAGGCAGAATAATAGCACCAGAAGAGGGAGCCGACAAAAAAAATCGTTTGTTTTATAAAATAACCTGCAAATCATTCTGAAAAGGTAAATTTATTTAATTATTATTAAGTAATATGTACATATTTTTCTTTACAAAGAAAAAGAAGTGCAGGCATGAGTGTTGAAAACATTGCACTGACGACAAGAGAATAACAATAAAAAAATTGATTTCTGAAGGTAAGACTATACAGAAATATTCTTAAAACATTATCAAAACCTTGATTTTCGAAGGAAAAACCCATAAAGAAGTAAGGAAAATTTTCAGCTGTTCTAATAAATTGATTCGGAATGCAATTTTATATGAACCGAAGGAAGAAACACGCGGTAGAAAGCCAGCAATGTCCTCTCATCAAATAAAACGAGTAGTAAGACACTATAAAAAGGAGCCCTTCAAATCAGCTGTACAGTTAAGAAATGAATTGGATGTATCAGCCAGCATTGATACAGTGCGTCGAAGATTGAGGGAAAATTATTTGAATGCTCGCAGGCCAAGAAAAGTTCCGCTGCTGAGACCCTGTCACGTGGCAGAAAATTGGTGTTTGCCAGGAACCATATCGATTGGCTGGCTCAAAAGTGGAGGAACGTTCTCTGGACTGATGGAAGCAAAATCGTGCTGTTTGGTAGTGTTGGCTCTCGTTGTTATGTGAGAAGGCCCCCAAACACGGAATTCAAACCAGCTTATACTACAAAAACGATTAACATGGCGGTTGCAGCATAATGGTTTGGGGATGTTTTTCCTACCATGGTGTTGGTCCAATATATTGGATCAAAACTATCCTAGACCAACATGGTTATGTAAAAATTATGGAGGAAGTCATGTTGCCATTTGCTTTGTTAAGGTGGGTCTTCCAACAAGACAACGACCCCAAACACACCAGCTAAACAGCTAAAAACTGGTTCGCGGAAAAAGAGATCAGTGTGATGGACCTCAATCTCCAAACTTAAATCCCCTAGAAAATTTATAGGCCGATATTAAGAAAGGAGTTTCTGAGGAAAAACCGAGGAACATTAACGACCTTTGGTCAGCAATCCATCGTTCCTGGTACGCCATCCCCTTGCGAAGGTAACAGTCGTTGGTTATTGCCAATAAAGGCTATTCAACGAAGTACTGATTTAGTATGAAATATATTTAGTGTTTAATTTACTTCTGAAAAAAAAAAATTTTACTTAAGAAGTCTTCTGTTTGTTTATTTTCATTGATTACTGTCGGCGGTGCTATTTTTTTTGGCTGAACACACACAACGGTGTTGTTAGAAAATTACAAATGATGAGAATTACCGTTATTATTGTGACCGGGTTTACTTGAAATATTAGAGAGCATACTTCGATTAATAGTGTTTAACTATCAAGTTTGAAAAAAAAAGCTAAATATAAAATATTTGCAGAAGAATACTAAGTACATATTCTCGGTGCTATTTTTTTGCACGTAGCTGTAGGTACCTTGCAGGAGCATCATTGTGGTTTTAGTTTGAGCTTAAATCGCAGGGAGAGTTTTTCGACTTCTGTTGGATTAGCCCAAAATGTGTCAAATACAACGGGGGACCATGACCATTAAATTTGTGGAGGTTTTAGATAGACCCCACCACTTACCGAAAAAGAAGCTCGTGTTTCCACATGACTTCTAATTTGGTAATTATCTGAATAGGATTTCCCCAGGATTATCTAGATATTGAGAATGAGGATTGTTCTCCACTTGACTTCACTGCACTTCTTAATATCTACTTAATGGCAATCTAGAGCCTCTGGTAGTAGATAGGTCCGAACGTTTAATTCTCAGACTGAAGTTCATTGTAATTTTTTGTTTTGCGGTGTCGTAAACAGTGAATCCCTTCTTTTCCGAAGCTCTTGGCTGCTTCGCAACAGTAAGGTTTTTATTTGGCAGGATCTGCCCCAAACCTTAAAGGCCAGCCTCTAACTGGGAGTCTTTGGGCAAATGGGACCGAATATTCCTGCAGCTGCAGATTCGAATAAAGGATTTATTTTAAGAGCTATAGAAGGGCATGATCCCAAAATCTCTATTTGTTATGAAGAATACTTCATGACATTATATTTTGAATAGAATTTAGCGCATTAAGAGACAAGAGCGATAATTTTTGACGCTCTAATGAGTTGCTTTACACTAAACCTAATACAGAAACAAAACAATTCATTTCATTGCCATTTGACTCCTTTCGTAATTTAAGACACCATTTCATGGATGTACCAATACTTATTTTTATTAGACCGCATTTAAGTTTGTCAACAAGGACAGCAAAACTTTTCCAATAACACTGTCGTAAATACAAAACTTTATCGGATCTAAAACATTTACAACATCGGAAAATCAATTCCAACAAACTGAAGAGCATAAAGTTCAATTGAAATAAAAATGACAATTAAGCAAGAAGAATTTAATTAAATTTATCCTCGAAACTGCTCTCCTAAATACATGTACTTGCATCTTTCCAAATGATCAACTTTATTATTTAGGCAAATATTTATGTAAATACATATTCCGAGAGAGCTTATTAGCATCGAAATTGTCAACATTTACCATATCATAAACAGGATCATAATAATATCTAAAATTGCACCGTACTTAACATACATACAAATATACGAGTAGATACTTGTACGACTTAACACCTCTAGTACGAATACTTACCGACACAAATGCTTAAGTGGCATGATTCCGAAAACCTGCTCCTTTTGAATTATCCTGTCCATCAATAAACGTCCGTATCGCTCCAGAAACATTTCCTTGCGTACCTCAAACAGAATGTCCTGTTAAAGTTAAAACGGAAACACAACTTTACTCATTTACACAAGAAATCCATGAAATCCTATGCCGGATACATGGGTATTACCAATAGGTACAGGTATCTAGTATGTCAATTACAGTTTGCAAGCTATGTACGTGTGCAAATACGTAAATATCTCAGACATCCTTTTCTGTTGGCTTAGCTTGCTGGATAGAGTTTTTCCACTTTACCACCGTGCCATCAGATCGTGGAGATGCTTTTTATCCGTCTTTATGAGTTTGTAAGTTTGGATGCATGCTGGCGAAAGGGCGCCAGCATTCAACAAATTGAGTTTAATTAAAGTAATTTGTACTCACCTCAAAAGGCAGCTCAATGAGCGCGATATTCCGCAGGAGGATATTTAGACAGGATATATTCTGGTCAATATAATGATGCTCACGTTCAGCAAGTCTGTCTAAGAGTGCGAATATAGGTGAAAAGCCATCGTCTGGCGGGATTGGGTCCGCTCCGTATCTGTGAAGATGTAAATATTTATTCAAATATTCAAAGCAATGTACTTATCTAAGGAACTTCATATTGTAGATACATAAATGAGATGCAAATGGGGATTTTGTATCTCGAAGTAGTTAATTATGTATACTCGTAGACTCCGTCCATTTAATATTTTATCATTATCGCAATTAATTTTGTGAGATTATTGGCATTGAAAATTATCTTATTGGACTGTGAATGACAGCATGTGCCGCCTATTGTCACATGGTTTACTTACCATGAACTATCACTTTAAGACTTTCTGTCTTCAGGCAGACAACAAGTACAAAGACTTCGAGGTGGCTGTAACATTGTCGAGCTATGGGAATGCGGTTAAGTTTTGGACGACGCCAAGAAATTCAGTAAATGAAATGTGTAAATATGCGGCTTTGGTTCCCCATTATTTAAGGATATTTCCTGACATTGCTTACTTGCTGGGTTGAAATTCTCCGCACACAACGGCAGTAGAAAGTTAGTCCGTTTCAGCTACGCATGAGTTGACAGAAGTCCTCATTAACTACGCCGAGGTAGATGCGAGATAGATTCTCAGACTCTCCAGAACGCTGACGTTCATCAACTCTATATGTCTCAACCAATTTAACCTTTGTATCTATGTCGTTGCAAAATCAGTTGATGTATTATCGTTTATGTGGATGAGACTAATGATAATTGGAATAATCTTCGTTTTAAAATAAATTAAAGCGGCTTCGTTTATTTATGAGAAAGAGGTGGTTAGAGTTTGATATAGACGCTCTTTAGTGTTTATAGACAAACCTTCATTATTCAGTTGCCTGGCTAAGGGAAAGAAAAATTAGTTGACAAGTGTAACTTCGCTTGATTTCTAATGAGATGCCATTATCTTTATCAGAGCCATTATCAGAGTTAGCACCAAAACCCAGGTAGACAAAGTTCCCTACTACCTCAAAGTCATAGTTGTTTATGATTTACATTACGATTCATCTGAGTTTGACAAGAATGGGAAAAAAGACATGGCTCTGTACAGCTTTGCTCAATAGATCTTTATATATGATATCGAGAAGGAGGTGGTCAGCATTCATCTGGAATTCTTGGATTTTCTTTAGGTTCCTGCCATATTTGTATATTTGTGAGAATAATTGATCAATCATGAATTAAACGGGCTAAAAACCGCTCTGATAGGAGTCACTCAGGTCTATAACAAATGGTTTGAGGCGTCCAAACAAAACGGCTGCTTAAGCGCAGTTTAGATGATTCTCATCTCTTCTTCTTTTTGATATTGACTTTGAAAGCGACAAAATCATTTTGCGTTCAAACGGAAGTGGTGTTTGGTGCAGCACGAACCAGAACTTGGATAACACTGCGCGCCGTCTGTCTTTTAAGTCTGGTCTTACGGACATGCCATCTGATGCAATGACTCCAGAACTCATGCTGTGCAAAAAAATACGAAACCGACTTTCCCCGTGCCCGAATGATTCTTGCCAGATCCTGAGCTAGGAAAGGAAGGTAATCACAGATGGCTCTAAAACTGATCTAGTATTTGGCGCTGGTATCTTCCTTGAGGACGACAATGTTAAATTTCACTCCTCGTTAGGAAAACTTGCCTCTGTCTTCTAACCGTAGGTATGCGCAAAGAACTATATTGTGAAGAATCGGTGGAGGGGGCGAAACATTTGCATCTGTAGTGACAGCTTTATTGAACCTTCTTACGACTTCCAAGCGAGTACAAGAGCGCAAAATCGACTAAATCCAGTCGTAAGTCTGAATTCACTGAGTTTTATAATGAGCCCGAGATCATAATAGGATCACGAGAAAATAAATCTAGGCAAGCCTCAGAGGAGAGTTTTTCAGGACACGAACCAACGTTCGATCTGCTTGCGTCCATGTTTCGGGATTTCATTGAAAGTTGATTCATATCTCCAGGTTGCCGGGAGATCGAAGGAATGCTTTCCGATGTCTCTAAGACATCCTGCTGCCCCTCAGACGGGCCTTCTTACTGGCGTCGTGACAGCACACAATGCTTTTCCTGTGCACCTACCTAAGTGTGCCAGGCATTAGTGATAAATAATCCTGAGATGCTTCCTGTGAAAGCGATTACGACATGGAGGAGCACTACCTATGCGGACGAGGGGATTACGCTCGAATTAGGCTGCAAATACTTGGCGATGACGTGGTGGATGCTGGTATTGTTAGCGCTTTATCACTGAACGTCTTACTCATCTCTATTCGGCAGACTGAGCGATTTCAATAAAAAATTAACATACAAGAAGTACAACGGAATGCCTGCAGATGGATGCCCGTTAGATTTTTGTCGTACTTAAGTTTAGATATTTTGTTCAGGTGCATGTAAAACTTGGCTTTCACCGCGTAGTTTGAGTAGTTCATTCTGTCTGAGAACGTAGTTTGGGTGGAACATACTGCACAGCTTAACAGTATTTATCCTCTAAATTAACCTAGTCAGCTCTACAGGTTTCTGTTCGAAATACGTAGTCTTGGGGCATTATTTTTACCTTTTGGATCCGAACATTCGTCCTAAAGTAACACTCCACCTGTTCCGCGATGGCATACTTCTTGTACTGACAGTTTTTTTCCTTTGAAAAGGCCGATGTTATTCGTTTTGAATCGTTTTCGCACCACTTACACTCTAGTGGATAATACGCATCCCCAAAGACGACAAACAGTGCGAACAGAATAAGTTATTGCCGTTGTGGAGCGCAGTGTTGAGAAGAATCCGAATGAGTCGATTAGCCATCGTGCATAGCAATTGGAGCTATGCCCATCCACATTGTGGAAGATTTTACGGAAAGATCTTGGCTTAAAAGCTTATAAGATTCAGCTTGTGCAAGAGTTAAAACCGCCTGACCAGTATACGCGTTGTAGGTTCGATGAATGGGCCGAAGACATGATTCAGCTTGATCCTCATTTTCAACGCAAAATTTTGTTCTTTTTGTTCTCCGATTAGGCCCATTTTTGGTTAAATCGATATGTAAACAAGCAAAATAGCCGAATTTGGATTGGAGAAAACCCAGAAGCCTTTGTCGAGGTGCCCTTACAACCATTAAAATTCACTGTTTGGCGTGCTTTATGGACTGCTGGAATCATCGGCCCATGTTACCGTCAATGGATGGCGCTATAGATACATGATTTCTGGCTTCTTCGTTCCTCAGTTGAATGACATTAACATGACAGAGCTTTGGCTCTCTCGACGCCTTCAATTTATTGCGGGAAACACGTGCTGAGCGCATAATTTCGGGTAATAAACTGTGAACTGGCCACCACGATCCTGTGACCTCACACCTTTAGATTACTTTCCTTGGATGTATGTGAAGTCACTAGTCTATACCGATAGACCAGACACGTTGGACGATTGGGAAGTCAACATTCGCCGTGTTAATGCTGATATACGGCCCCAGTTGGTCGATAAAATTGTTGAAAATTGGACTTCACGATTGCGCTTCATTTGAGTTGGCCGTGGAGGGCATATGCCCGATGTCATATTCACGCGCTAATGACATAAAATTAGCTATTAAATAACGCTAACATCATAGACATTAACATTAGGTCCGAGTATTTTATTTCATATTGAATTTGTAAATTTCTAAAAAAACGCCCTTTGTTCGATGCAAGTTTTAAATGGATCGACGAGAGGTTCAGAGATACGCGATCGGCATAGATTACGGCGGTGAGAATACCGTGTCTAGAAATAGTATTAAGGAAATTGATTTTGGTGTGGGGAGAAATATGGTATACTCTGTATTCGTTTTGTAAACTTTCCTGCCCTTAATATTTACAGAGGAACTCGACTTCTTGATATCATGCTTAGGTGCAGGATTATAAGAGTGATTTTGTCTCTTAAACATTTCCTTGGGGAAGATACGCAGCAACTGCCAGCAGATGTTGAGCGGCTCAAATACTGACCGATTTTCATAATTATACTGATTAGATAAAGTTCTTTTCGAACTTCAAGTGCAGCAAATAGCAGATAGTAAGAGCGTCCTAACCGAGGATAGCCCTCATGGCTTGCATATCCTTACTGATGGCGTAAGAATCATACATCAATACTTTGACTGGTGGGTGAATTTTTCTGCTATGGAGCTTTCGATTGACGTGGATTTGTCCCTCATTAGTATAACCTGCCAAATCGGGAATTTGATGGGTAATATCGTCATTAGGCATACTATGAATTTGAATCTGTTTAATGGATCCGTTACGTCCTTCAACGCGTCCGGCGCGTTTGTGTACACGTTACCCGGGGAAACCACGACTACCAGGTACTTCTTCACCGGTGGCTGTCCCGCAAAGTCAGCATATGATGACATATCGGTAAGAATGACCAAGATGTGCTTCTCACATTGGTAGACCTAGAATTCAGTTATACGAGGGCGGGTCAATAAGTCCGTGACTTTTTGAATTTCTGACCTCTTTACTGAAACAACAACACTGCTCCTGTCAACAGGCATCTGTCAGTTGACTCCTGTCAAAATTGAAACTTGCTGCGTCAGTTAGTTTGTGTTTGACAGCTATTTTTATCAGACTACTCACTAATTTGAGGAGAAAATGGAAAAAAGTGAATTTCGTGTGCTTATTAAGCATTATTTCTTGCGAAAAAAAACCATTACCGAGACCAAGGCTAAGCTTGATAAATACTCGTACTATGGGGACTCTGCACCATCGATTTCAATGGTAAAAAAGTGGTTTACTGAATTTCGTTGTGGCCGTACAAGCACTGAAGATGCCGAACCTCCTGGACGCCCAGTTGAGGTCTCTACACCCGAAACAATCGAAAAAATTCACGATATGGTGTTGGCCGACCGAAGATTGAAAGTGCGAGAGATTGTGGAAGCCGTAGGGATCTCGCATGGCTCAGTGGTTTCAATTTTGAATGATCACTTGGGCATGAGAAAGCTTTCCGCAAGATGGGTGCCGCGTTTGCTCACAGTCGACCACAAACGCAATCGTGTAACAACTTCACAGGAAGGTTTGGCGTTGTTTAATCGCAATATGGAGGAGTTTTTGCGCCGTTTTGTAACCGTGGACGAAACATGGATCCATCACAACACACCAGAGAACAAACAACAGTCAAAACAGTGGGTTTCTAAGGGTGAATCGGCGCCAAAGAAGGCCAAGGTGGGTTTGTCAGCCAATAAAGTTATGGCGACTGTTTTATGGGATGCACGCGGGATAATCCACATTGACTACCTTCAAAAGGGAAGAACAATCAATGGGGAATATTATGCCAACTTATTGGACCGATTCAATGACGATTTGAAAAAAAAACGACCTCATTTGGCCAAGAAAAAAGTTCTTTTCCACCAAGACAATGCAAGGGTGCACACATGTGCAGTTGCCATGGCAAAAATCCATGAATTGGGCTATGAATTGCTCCCTCATCCACCCTATTCGCCAGATTTGGCTCCGAGCGACTACTTCTTGTTCCCAAACCTGAAGAAATGGCTTGGTGGAAAAAGATTTGACTCCAATGATGAAGTCATCTCGCAAACAAAGGCCTATTTTGAGGACCTCGACAAATCATTTTTTTTGGAAGGGATAAAAAAATTGGAGAAGCGTTGGACAAAGTGTATAGAGCTCAAGGGAGACTACGTTGAAAAATAAAATTATTTTTTTATCAAAAAATCTGTGTTTTAGTCCAAAAGTCACGGACTTATTGACCCTCCCTCGTAGCTAAAGCTAAACGTTGTGTAATGATACGTTCGATGGTTTGATCGTTGACCAAATTTAAGAACAAACACACATTGCCCATGGAACCGCTCGCCCCGAAGTCTTACTCAAAGGCACGAGTTGTTTCTATGTTAACACAATAGCAAAGCTATCTTAACAATATTTAGCACTGATTTGCCTGGAATCTTAACCAAACTAGCATGATGACAAATTTGAGCAGTAAATTGGTTGTGGAGTGGCCGAAGAGAATTTTCTGACCACGGGCAATTGAGTTCATTACGTTAATACTCGTAGCAGAGATACCAGTTTGGATCATTTTCTCGATGTTTGCATCGTGGGTTGACCCTGAATTTTAACGAAAATTGAGGATCATTTCTCCATAGGCTTGTCACAGCCGTTGAAAAAACAGCCCAACATATCCTTTGATACAGGTGTAGGCAAAATTTCACTATTGAATTTGCAATGTATGTTTCCTTGGCCGAAACCTTTGGAACCGCTCGCTTCAAAAACCTGTTCCGGACGCATAGTGCCATCATTTAAACGCAGTTGCAAAATTCTGTAAACTCGGAGAATTTCACTTCATCCAGGAAATGGACTGGGAGCTAAAACCATTGGGAACGGCAAAGAGAAATCTTTTGAATGAATTGAAATTTCTGTGGTTCCTCGCTTCTTATTCGGTTTTAACTGCGAAACTCCGAACTATTGGTTAAACCACAAATTGTGGAGAAAATTTGTCGCCAGTTAGCTGAATATAAGAAGGCAACGAAGAAGAACAAATATTCCACACTTATTGCAGCATACACATGTCACAATTGTGCTTCTTTTTTTTCCGACACTTCCTACCACACTTAGTGAATGTGCAGATACAAGCGTCGATCTCCTTTTGTTTTTTTTTTCCGAAGTTGCCAACAATGAATTCTTCCTTGTCTTAGGCTTTCGATTATCTTGCAATAATAGGGTTTGTACATGTCCCGGTAGTTAACTAAATACACAACCCCAAACTCAAACTTCTTTGGGATATCCCAAAGCGTGTAACACATTTCGAGGATATGAGAACTGTGGTTGAACCGTTTGAAATTCATCCTCTACCATCCCCATCTCATCTTCAAAATACTCATTAACCTCAGTTCCAAATTGATTTAGTCGCGTGAAATCCTCCTTGTTCTGACAGAAAGTCTTTTCTGAAAGAATATTAGTGCTTGTATTTGGGTTTGACAAGTTAAGTCCGGTTGGAAAAGACCAATACTCGTTGGGTCTATCTAACCTTTCAACACGCAATCACGAATTTTTCTTTTTGATAGCATTAAATGGATTTAATTAGATACACAACAGTCGAAGTAAATCATTTTTTTAATAAGAGTACCAAAAGCTTAGCGTATTTTTTGTTGTCAGTGCGATATTGTGATTCACCCTCTCTGTGTTCTCTTTCGGATGTCACCATCCGAAAAGCAAAAGAAAAATTTAAAAGGCATCACACGATTCAATCCGGTTCCTTCTATTTTTAAACTTTTTGGCGAAAGATATTTGGCTCATTAGCTGGCATACAAAATGTGACAAGTTTTCCGACAGCACAGGAAGAAGTTTGAAAAAAATCTACACCCAAACAAACACATGGTGCAGTTTTTTCTTGATTTTCCTCCAATTTTCATTACTTTCCACTTGCGGTTAAAGCTTCCATTATTGCCAATAGCTTATTCTTGTATACACGATTCAGCAGCCATTTTCGGGTTTCTCAGATGCAACGTTTTAATTGCTACGATATAAACTGCACTCGTAAGTTCCAGTTGTGTCCATGAAACTTAAGGACACTGCCAGTATCAGAACGAGTGACAACCATTTAGCACTAACTAATTGTACAGAAAGCATTAAAACTGCTCCAACTCCACCAACATCGTTACGATTCAGCTCAGAAATGACAATTTCGTAAAATTTGGTTGCTGTTGCCAAAGTGGTGTGCAGCACATTGGATGTGTATCTAATAGTACAATTGATGGCGTTAAAGGTTAGTGGAGTGTTGCATCTGTTCCAAGCATGATGAAATAAAAAGTGTAGTTGTTTTCTCTCATCGTGGAAGCACGATTCCTCAAGTGCCAATATTGAACAATTTTCTGCAATTGTTGTGGCTGTTTGAGGACTGCATGACAGTGAAAACTCAGATGTCACAACATGTGTGTTTTTGAGTGCAATTTCAAAAAATGTCAAACGTTAATCGATAATGCAGATACCTTTTAGTTGGGGTGAAGGGGATGGAACTGGTGCTTATTTTCAGCAGGAGAGACTGGAGATTAATATACACACTTATGGATAGTCTTGGTCTTGAAATGATGTACTTCATAGATGCGACTGTTGACAATGGAAGTGCATATGGGTAGAATATCGAGATTAGCGACTACAAAAAATATATTTAAAGGCAATGTCAAAATTTTATGTTAAGAATTAACTAAACTTATAGTCAAATTGTTAGCTACTTTAGCAAAAAGCCAACGTGTGTCAATAGCCTAATAATATAGGTAAGAATACTCAATGAACGAAAATTCAATGTTTGATTTCAAGACGGCGTAAGTATCTAAGGATAACTTTTCCTATAGCCGCCTTCTTCAAATTGACCGTCAAAACCAGTGTGGTCGAAAATCTGTCAATAGTAACTAAACCTCAAGGCTCGGTTAATATGTCTGTAACTAGGGGAACCCCTCAGGGAGGAGTCATATCTCCACGCCTGTGCGTGATGGTTATCAATGACGTTATCAAAATAAGTAGAAAGATGTTAAAGAAATTGCATAGCCTTGTCTAAATCCTTTTTTGACATCAAATGTCTCGATGAATTCTCTATCGTCATGGGTGGTCGTGGCTCAAGTGGTAGTGTGTTGGCTTCCCAAACGGACGGTTCGGGATTCAATACCAGCCGTGGCTGAAAGACCTTTTTTCAGGCAACTAAACTCTCGTGAGATTAATGGTTGTCTAAATACAACATTAAGTCAATTTGCACTAATAATCTAGTCTTCCCATTAAATGTTGGATGCCACCGTTGAAGCGAAATAACCACTAAGCCCAAAAATCTTTCTTTCTCTCTCTATCCATTTTCCAAAAAACTTAACACATGCTGAGGTTCCTCCAGAACCGGACGAGTTCGGTTCCAAAACTAGTCATTTCTCGTCTCCACAGATACTGTCAAACGCGGCCTTCAAATCGATTCGGACGGTTTTTACCAAGATCTGCCGTAGTGTGAATATTTGATCGATGGTGAACTTTCCCAATCTAAAGACAGACTGATATGGACAACTTCAGCTTCAGATGTTCACACAATAAAACAGATGGGATAGATTGTAGGCATTGAAGACTGATGCCTCTGTAGTTGGCGCAGTTCAAAGGAGACCTTTCTTAACAATCGGACATATAATGCTTTAGTTCCATTTATCGATCATACCTTCGTCTGACCATATTTTACAGATGAGTTAGCTATCCTACTTACAAAGTCATCGCCTGCCGCTTTGAAGGGCTCTGCAGTCAGGCCGTTCGCTCCAGCAGCGTTGTGTGACTTAAGATTGATGTTCCCGTGTTCGTCTCTACAGACTTCGGTTCGGGGTTTATGTCCGTGGTATGTTTTTTTTTTACCTTCTTCTGAATCTTATTCCTGGAGTAGCATCTCTCAATTTTCTCGACCGCGCGCTTCTCATGCTGCTTTTTTTCCTCCTGAGAAGCAGGTGTTCATCTCTCCACTTCTGCTCGTAGAGCTCGTGTCCTTCTACATAGCGCCCCTTTTAATGAACCTTGTTTATATGCATGTACTTCCTAGCACTCGTTGTCAAACTAAAGGTTTTGTTTTGGCGGCCGAGTGAAACCCTGCCCCTCAAAGCGGAACCTCTGATGGCTTTTTGGCAATGTTGCCACTGGTCTTCAATACTTGGTACTGGTGACGTAGGACCTCTTAAGAGATCAAGGGACACTCTATCGGAAAAGGATTTGGTGATCTCTTGCGATTCTCACAGTACGAGCTTGCCTTTGCGATGTTCGGGATATCCGCAACCGTAACTTGGCTATATCGAGGTAATAGGCCGAGTTGACCATTCTAAACGTTTGCACGTCCATAATACTGGAAGCACTCCTCCAATGTCAATCTGGTGGACGGTTAATTGATCAGGAGTTTTCCAAGTCCCCTTATGAATATCGAGTTGCGGGAACCACGTGCTAGCTACCACAATTTTTCGCCCTGCCGCAAAGTCGATTAACTTGAATCCGTTATCGGAGGTGGCACCGTGCAAGCTATGCTTTCCAGTAGTACTTTTCTAGCTTTGCTAGGACAATTTTAATTTCATAACTAGGCACAACTCGTATGTCTTGTCCAAGAGTCTTTGGTGTCATCATCTTTCTCCTATGTGGACGTGTGCGCGCATATAAGACTAGTGTTGGCAAATATAGCCTTACTTAATACGGATTGTTACGAGGTGCTTGTTAACATGCTGGAAACTCAAGACTTCTTGCCTAAGTGCGCCTCTAAGAACAAATCGACATCCAAAGAGGAGCCGCTTTTGCTGTCGATAACAATCGCCGTAGTACATGTCGCAGTTTTTCGTCCTCTTTTTGCCCGGACCATCCCATCGCGTTTCTTTCACAGCGGTAACATCGGTTTTGCAATAATCCAAGGGCTCCGGTAGTTTTAGGGCTGCACATGGCCTATTACCTAACATTCCAAGTGAAAATCCAGAATTCGTTGTCCTTATTTCGTTTGTAGGGGTTACCAACAGTAGATTCACCCATATCGGAAGCTTGTTGGTGTTTCGTAACATACTCGTACGTTTTTCTTTTTTCTCATATCCAGACAGTTACCCCGGCAGCACAACCCCCAACCTGGAGGCTTGTTTGATTTGTTTCAAGAGTTGACTTCACCGTTGATTCCACTTGGGAAATTCATCCGCTGCCCGGTTTATAGTGTTACTATTTTTGTCTGCTGGCCAGTTCTCGTGCTTATAAGTTTGTCAAGTCGGGTGCTGATGGACATCGACCGGTACCCGATGGTTTCTACTTGGAAATAGTCCTCGAAAACCGATTTTTGGAGTTAAGGAGCAGAAATTATAATGTGTTTACTCGTTCTTCATCATGTAGCAGATGCACATGAGATAAGTAGTGTTTTAGTTATCTTAAAAATCTATAGGAATTTTCCGAAAGCATTTTTGCATAGCTAGGAGGCCGAAGGCGCAGGTTTGGCAGTGTTTGGTTCGATGTGTTTTGATCCAACTCCTTTTGTTTCGATTCACTGTAAATGGGACCGTGACTCCCTTGAAAACCAGCTGATTCCTTCATTTTAAGAAACCAATTTCGATCTTAGGGGGATCAACTGAAACCCATTCTTGGTTTATTAATAACTGATCACATCCTCGGCCTTTTGCGCTTTGTACCACTGCATATTTGTGCCTTAGCCGAGGCTTAGTTAGAGAAAGCCGCTTTGATGTAGATAACAGAAACTCTGAGGGCTGTGAACAGAAAGGCACCACACCAGCAGGCTCCAGTAGTCCCTCTTATCGCGTAGATACTAGATACTAGCTTGAAGTGCAGTCTCGCAGGATTTTTGCCCTCCATCTTAACGAGAAGATGGCTTAAAGAGCAGATTTTTCGACATGCAATTCGACCAGTTCCTACAAACTTCCCAGTGTAATGCTCAAATAGTTTCAACAAAGAAATAGTTTTCCTTCCACGACGCATTTTATCCAGGCAAGCAGTCGAGAGTATTTTCATCAACCTAATTAGAGAAGACATGTCCTGTACGCAAATTTTCGTCATGATATTTTACTCATGAGAATGAATGTTATGGACAATGCCCATATGCAATTGTGAAGAGATTTGTAGTTAAGTACTTTTGGGCATGTGTCTTTGCAACAACAATTAGCACTTAGCACGTAAAATATTAAATCGTCTTTAAGAGACCATGTTGGCCTTTTTAACTTTAAAACCTTACCACAGGACGCCACTTAAAGTGGACATTTATATGGCATTTCACAGACAGTTTTTAATGCCCCCAGTGTCCATTTAAAAGCGATAAACAATATCTAGGCATATCTCTTTAAAACAGACCTTTCGATGAGTGCTTAGCACTATGGTTACGGTCAAGCAGTTTGTCTTACGTCGGCCATGAGACAGCAATTTGTACACCATAAAATTCAAAAATAAAAACACCACTGAGGTATCCATTACTTATAACTACATACTCGTACACCCATTTGAGGTTGGTAGCACTTTGTAACCCAAAGATAAAATTCTTGAAAATAAAATTTATCGGAAAGTGCGTGGCAATGACAAGGCACCATTAGTAAACCTAACCGAAGACACGTTATCCTGGGAAAAAAACAAGAAATGTGAGTGTTGTTCGATTTATGTCCTTTCAGGCGAAAACACGTGTCCACATCTTTTCAATTGTAAAAAAAATGAGAAGATTTGGTTTAAAAAAAATCACACCATTTGGTCAATTTTCTAAAAGTACTGCCTTCACTGTTGTTTGAGACAAAAATTTACGATTACTGCTTGGAAATTTGCATAAGCACAAGTAAATAATGTCCTGTGCTTGACATCACCCTTTCAACACTTTCACAGAAAACTTCTCCTAAAAAAATTTAAATTCTTTACCAGCGAGTATGTCCTCGTCGTTTGGCATTCAAGCATGAATTAGGAATCCTTGTAAGAGTAATTCCGCCATTACATAAGGAAAGTTTTGTGTATGCACTCTGTACGAGCAACTCCCACTCGAATCAATTGGGCGTAGTTTGATGCAAACAAAAGGAAAATCTAGTATCAATCTAGTTTGTGTTTAATTTTGGAAGAAGCCCTTGTAAGGAGCTAAATGGGAATTCAAAAATGTGCATCCATCCGAGGAAACAACATGAAAGCAGCAAACTGCATGAGCACGAGTTTCAAGAAGTTGAAAATCCTTTCGCCTCTTAGTGCCAAGACAACATCCATCCCTCGCCACGAGAAAAGGACATTCTCGAGACACTCTGGAGTCGTCGTTTGTTCTATTCCGCCGGCATTTGTTTGTGCGGGTAGATCGAGAAAAAAAGCACTATTGTAACCTAGAAATTGAGTGAATACGTATGTACATCAACCTGCACCATTGACAATGCCATGCTAATGTGCTGGGGATTTTCAAAAATATTTATGGGGATTTTATTTTAATAGCTTTTTGCTATTATTGAATTGGGTAGGACTTACCAAACCACATTCAAATAAGTTTGCCCCTACTAAGTGCTTAATGGAGTGATTTTTAGAGTATCACCCTTTTGCAAATGTGCGGTGGAAGGAAACACAAGTTTTCAATTTGAGGACTTATCTGAGGATTAGTAAAATGGCGAATAACGAGCAATTGATTATGCGAGAGTAGAAGTTACATTGTAGTTACGTACACATATACATTGTATATGGACGGTTCCTTTTGTGAATATCGATGAAAGGCTTAGAGCTTCATCATGAAATAAGGAAATTAGGTGATCGCTTCTATGGGTTGTACGAAGGCAAATTTAGTACGTTAGTGTACGAGTACTTTGCATGTGAATACCGATAACTAGTGAGATTATTGAAAGTCTCTTACAGTAATCTACTTTCCACAAATAGTTAAGATGGTACAGGGAAGATGGGACTGCATAATATGAATGACAGCTTTATGGTATGGTGAATCTGAATGCTGTGGTTTAAGAAGGAAGTATTCAAATTAATTACTGAATATCCTTTTGTTGATAATGCTAACCAATCTTAACCAATGCGAGATTTTTGAACAATAACTGGGTCAGGGCTTACATTTGCCTAAGATATATGGTATTTGATCTCATTATATTTTTTAGATATGTTGCAAGTTTGGGTGGATCTGGGCTTCTTTCAACATCCCTTGCTGTAGCCTTTTAGTTCATTTTCATTATATGAGAAAACTTGCCATTTAGCTCCAAGCCATTAAAAAAGGCTTTTCATTTTTATTGACCTTAATTTTGATAGTACGGATATACGTAGAGATTGAACAGGTACCGGGCCACAATTATTCCAATTCTTTGCAAGAGATATATGCATTCTACAATAAATTAGAAAATTAGATTTACGAACCACTACCTTTATCAGGGAAACTATTTCAGATCACCTGTTCCATGATGAATTGCTGAAAACTAACTTTTTGGAGTAGAATCTTTACAGGTCGAAGTGAAAATACTATAAGAAGCTTATTCAAATTTCGCAGGGTGCATCTTGTTAAGGCTTTTGTGAAATAATGGAAAAGCCTTGTAAAACCATGAGACTGGACAAAGTCTTTCAAAGAGGAAAATCACCAAGACTAGATAGGTAGGTAGGAAAAAGTGGCTATTGAAAAGACCAACCCACTTAGGCACATTGGCCCATTGTGATGCCATGTGGATCTGCGATCCTCTTACTCATAGAACCAAGTGGCTTCCGGGCAACCATCCGATCCCACACTCAAAATTCCTTTCAACGCTCTCAGCCTCTTTAAAATATATGCTCAGTCATATGCAGATGATGACATGATTCTTTCTGTCAGAACACACTTTACACACTGAATAACAAACTTGTTCGCACTAACCATGTCGCGTCTTAAAGCTTCGAAAGCACAATCATGTTTCCGAAAGTATAAGGAAGCTTTCAACAAGTCATGGGGCTTGAAACTGAAGAGATTCCCTTGGATCTTCACAATAAGACCAATCATATTCTATGCTCCGATCGTCAGGTGGAATAAGCGTTCCCTTAAATATGTAATTTCCTGCTTCTTTAACCAGACTTCTAAGTATGTTCTGCCTCAACTACAATATATGGGTACACTCCTTAGCACACGTTGATTTAGACTCTATCCCGCTTCTTGATATTTTTATAATGGGCTGCATTCGCAAAGTAAAGTTCCGTTTACGAGGGTTGTCCGAAAAGTTTCCGAGCGCAACGTAAAGATAGTGCCACTCGTCAATAAAAGCTAGTGAATGTTAGTTGTGCATCTTTTGACAGTTATTTACCAAAGTCGTTTGAGTGAGTCGATGTGAGTGTTTTTTGTGAAAATGGAAACAAACAGCTGAATTTAAACGTGGTCGTAAGAGCTTGAGAGATGATGAACGTTCGGGATGCCCAAAAACTGCAACCACTGGCGATAACATTGCTAAAGTTCACCAAATGGTGAACTAAAGTGAGAGAGATAGTAGAGGTTATGAAAATGTACAAAGAACGTGATTGTTACATATTAAATCAAGATTTAGGCATGAGAAGGCTTTCCGCGAGTTGGGTGCCGCGTTTGTTTACGTTAGACCAAGACAACGCGCGGTCTCACACCTCAACGGTTGCCATGGCGAAAATCCATGAATTACGGTTTGAACGGCTTGACCATCCGCCTTATTCACCAGATCTAGCCTCAAGCGACTTCTTTTTGTTGCCTCATCTAAAAACTGCGCTCAGAGGACAGAGATTTTCATCAAATGAGGAGGCAATTAACTTCGTGAACAATTATTTTGCACAGAAACACGCCAAGTACTATTTGGACCGGTTAGTGAGATGGGAGCATCGCTGGGAGAAGTGTGTAGAGTTACAAGGAAACTATGTAGAAAAATAAAAAAAAAATTGAGAAAAAATGTCTTATATCACTTTTCGGTTGGAAACTTTTCAGACAACCCTAGTAAAATGAAGTGGCCATTGGTACAACATGCTGTGGAGTTTTAATTGCCTTGTACGCCAATTGTCGTATGAATCATCAAAGGACTTTAAAATCAATGTAGCATGCGGCCCTTATGACTTTTTGGAGGACGACAACGTTAGCTTTCAGATGATAGTGAGCTTTATTATACAGAATCGGTGGTAGAGGCATCTGTAAAGCGAGCCAAGCTGCAGTTAAGGCCGCGCTGAACTTTAGCACCACCTCCAACCAAGTTCAAGAACGCAAGGCTTCTCTTAATACAGCCTCAAGGGTGAGTTTACTCTGTGTGTAAGTTCCAGGTTACAATGGAACAAACTTGCTGATAAACTTGCTTAGCAGGACTTTGATGCGAATTTCTCTATTGTGATTGCCTGCCACTTAGGTTAGGGTTCTCATTCACAGCTAGGTTTGACGCGAAAATTATCGCATATGGCATGACTCTCCAGTATGCGGTTCAAACGAAACCTTGGATGAAGTGTCTCCGCCTTAGTAAATAAGACATCTAAATGATCTAGGCACAACTTGAATTAAAAGATAGGCTAGCTCTAGCTACCAAATTTTTGAGAATGGCTCTAAAGTGCCATAAGCCAAGAAGAACAACTAAGTGTACAGGTTGAATGACTCGAACTCCAACTTTTTAAAATGCTATAATTTTTTTATTTTTTGATAAATTTTATTGTGCCAAAGCAAAAAATGTTGGAAAATACATCTATTTTCAAATTGTATCAGTAGTTTTCAATATGTCCACCTTTGGCCTTGAGACTCGCGCGCGGCACGCAAGTTGCTCTGTGGTATTTTGACCCATTCCCGGCGAAGTGCTTGTTTGAGGTGGTCCAAAATTGAGTATTTTTTAGTGCCAACCTTCGCCTTCAAAATACCCCAGACAGAGAAATCCAACGGATTTGGATCCGGAGAATTTGCAATCCATTGTGTCGAAGAAATGAAGTGTGGAACATTGTTTTTTAACCAACCTTGGTTGACGCGCGCTTTATGAGACGGTGCCGAGTCTTGTTGAAATGCCCAAGGCTTTAATACTGCCTCTAAGATAGTTTCACGGTATACGATCGCATTAATTTTGACGCCACGGTTTAAAAATACTAGCGGAGAGCGACCATCGGCGTTTATGGTGACCCAAACCATCACCATCGGTGCTGCCTGCTTTCTGGTGGCGGTCCGAAGGTGTACATTTTCAAAGGACCTCTCTGGTAAGTAAACTCGGGCATTTTGTTTGTTGAGATATTGCTCGATAACAAATGGCGACTCATCGGAAAAAACCAAATTCGGCAACTCAGCACTTTCGTGCAAGCGTAGCAGCTCCTTCGCTCTTTCGACTCTAACTTTTTTCTGTTGCGGTGTAAGATCGTGTGCTTTTTGGAACTTCAATGGCTTGAGCCCAAGCTCATTTTTCAGTATGAGTTGCATTCGTTCCAACGATATGTTGAGCTCACGAGCCATTTTTCTACCACTTCGACGCGGATTTCGCTCAATTCAATTCATTTCTGCCGGTGTTGCTGTTTTTTTATGACCACCTTCATGGCGTTTTGCAACGCTGCCAGTATCACGCTAACGAGATATGGTTCGAAACACAAATGATTTATTCACGTTGAGGTGCTGGAGGGCTCTAACGATAGCTACTTGTAGTTTCCCAGCCAAGTATAAAGCAATCACACCATCACGTTTGAATTCCATCGCGGATAAAAATTTTTCAACACAACTGAGATGCAAATCGTTTAAAAGGCTTGTAAATAATAAAATTATCTGTCATGTGTCAAAATTTGAGCTCACTCTCATGAACGGTTTGGAAATTATAGCAGTCTGAAGTTGGTTGCAGTTCTAGTCATTCAGGGTGTACAATGTACATACTCGTATAACATATGCTACAACTTCGATGAGAAATGTAAAGTTACCGGAAAACTGTTTCCTAGACTCATGGAATCTATGTAAATTATAAATGACAGGACACAAGACAAACAATCCCTATGTCTTAACATCCTGGTTCGGTAGTTCCCATCTTTAGTAAAAAACGAAAAACCAGCCAATTCATTCCAATCAATCAAAAATGTATCTAAAGCTTGAAAATCAATCTCATTCATCAATATCTTGTGACCACAAACAATATTCGTAAATACGAAAAACAATCCATACTACTTACCTTAAGAGGATCAGGAGAAGGTCTGGTGCACTGGCCTGCAGAGCCACACGTAAAGGTGATGACTTGCCACATGATTCGATTGGAATGTCAATGAATCTGTAAATAAAATTTATCGTTCATATTAATATGGAATGGAAAAACAACTTTCTGACAGATGTCAATTACTCAGATATACCACAGATATGTACTCCTAGGCGTAGGTATACGTAATATTTTCAACTACGACCTCACACTCGAATGTACTACATATGTACGAGTACATACATATGTTTCACCCCATCGAGGACTCATTTCTTCTTTGCTACCATACCCTGTCATACTACATCTTAACATTTCAATTTATATTCCTCGCAAAATTGTTAAATTTAATGGCATTCTTTGTTCAGATACATTGATTCGTTTTCATCCAATTATCGAATCAGCATTATGTTCGTATTGACTTCTTTTTTTTTTTTTTTCTTTCGAAAGATGTTTTCCATTTTAGACGCGTTTTCAATGGAAATCGTAGCGTGTGTGTCAGAAATTAAATCGAATTTTGAGGTAACAGGTTTTGTATTAAACAAAAAAAAATATTTTCTCTGTAATATTGTAGAAATCACACGTCAAGGCCCACCTATTCTGCCAAGATGCGAATATGTAGATGCGTGCCTTTAAAGACATGAACGGCAAAGGTATCTCTTGGATTTAGAAATTCACAAAAAAAGTTTTTTTCTAAGTAGATACACGCTCAATCTACTCTCAAATAAAACCGTAGGCTATGCTTGCCTTTGGAAGTATAAGAAAGAGCATCCTCTGGAGTTGTCTTTATGGCCACAGATAAATCTTAAAAAAAAATGAGGGTAATAAAATATACTTTTTTCAGACTCATTTTGTGTATATTAAAGTTGAAGGGTTGGCGGATTCAGACGTGTGTACCCATAACCGTGTCTTAGAGGAGGAAATATTTTCATCGCAACATTTTATGAGTAATAACGTAAAGTACTTCTCGCAAGTCAGAGTAGACATATACATCTACTCATCTCTCTGGAATTTATGAAATTATCCATGGAGGGTGGTTTATCTTGATCCTTAATTCAAACGTAGTTAGCCTCTTCCATTAGGACGAGTGGTTTATTAAAAGTTACTACGTGCGTAGGGTCATTTAGCAACATTTTATCCAGAAATTAATTCACTTAGGTAGCTGAATTAAACGTGCATAATTGACTGAATTAGTATTTAAGGAGATGTGATTAAAAGTTTGCAATTTGATTTGTCTTTTACGTGCGTGCGCATGCAGGTGTGGAAATTAGTATAGTCAATCACTCGTGTTGTACAGATTTGTTCTTCAAAGTTTTTACTAAATTTCGAATGGAAAACAAGTGAGAGAGCAACAAGTTTAATACAACAAAAAATCGTTCCCTCCGTGCTTGGTTTATTTTTAACCAAAGCTATAAATGAGTTTTTCAAACCAACCTCAAATCATGATATCCGTACAACACTTTATCAAGCGCTAAAGATTAATTTAAATTCTATGAGTGGGAATAGAACTACATTTTACAGCCACATTGAAAAATTTACCATCCTCACATCAGATAATAACAAAATTTCGATTACATTGGTAGTTTAAAAATATTGATAATCAGTGGCACAACATTTTTCGACTTTACGTGAGGAGCGCAGTTGGTAGTTTGATTCAGACCAACCAGATCCGTTCTGGACACCCCTATTTTTATTCTCGTGTGACTAAAAAATAAAAACATATCAGCTCCGAAACACCCTGAATCTGAATAACTTGTTTGTGTGATGACCAAGCTATGTCATACCAACTATGAACGGATACAGATACAACGGATACCTTCTTCGGCTTACGAAAAACGGATCAACAGAAGGCCAAAGTCCTGACACTGGAGGGAGAGGTAAAATGGTCGGATCCCGATGTTCACCTTAGACCTTAGTCTGCAAACCAGCTTAAAGCGTGCTTCAGTATGGTATAGGTAAATCCTTGAAACAAAAGCATCTTAAATCCTCAGATCATGGAAACCATTGAGTTGCTGCATATTCACAGTAAGATTTTAGAGTGGAATGAGTAATAAAATAACTAATTTCTTTCACACCTACGGAACCGTCAACTGAGGATGACAATAGTGATCTTCGTGTTGCGGATTGTCAATTCGTGCAATGGCTATCACCAAATCATAGAGAAAACATTTTTTGAACACAAGATCTCAGCTGATCCTCATAAAAAAGATCACTTTCTTGTCATTGATCAGTAACTCCTTAATATTGAATCCATTTATAGTAACAGCGACGCCTAAATACACCTGTATACAAGACAAAATTCAAAATCAGGCCGTATGTCAACAATTCAAGAACTATTTTGGCTTGAGAGCAGAAACTTTGGGCGATTACTAAAGATCAGCGGGTAATGTTTTCCTAAATAAAGGCCAAAAGAATGTTAATAAACACAGAAGAACCCACAACAAATGTCTATCAGCCGGAAATAGCACCGGCCTAACCTGCAGATCTGTGTGAAAGACCCGATCCAACAAACCGGTACTATGATACATAAGCCCGCTTTTAGTATTATGAAGTAACTTACAGGAGAACACAACTCAAAATGGCATCAAACGCGTAGATGATGTCTTGTAATGGCTACAGAGAAAGCACTTTGTGGTACTGGTCAGTATCGTGGCGTCCTCAATATGAAAAGGATTTTACACCAGAAAATCCTACGATTTATTATGGTCCCAAAAAAATACAGAGATTGCAACCGTCACTAGATTAGGTTAGGTTAAACAGGCGTGTGGTGGATATGCCATCACACAGACACCAGGCACCAAAACGGGCCCATCGCGATCCCTGTGGAACCAGTTGAATTTGTCTTCAAATGGCAAAAACCTAAACAATCGCCCTGGTGAAACACCCAATTCCCATGCTAAAGCCAGGAAGGCCTTTGAAATTCGTGCCGTCTATTTCCCCAAAACTTTTCTTAGACTACGCGATATTGTTCCGCATTCACACAGTATGTGTGTTAAGTCCTCAACAGCTTGAAGATCACCGCAGAATCTGCAGATATCCCTTCTAACAATTTGAGTCTCTTTGTGTGTTGCCGCAGGAGACCGTGTCCTGTCAGGATTCCTATTACTATCCTAAGCTTATCCGTGTTTAATTTTATTAACTACTCAGATCTTTTGCCGCCAAAGAGCCCTCGACACCCTGTGTCCTTCAAGACCTGACCACCTTAGCTTGACAGTCTTTGTAATTTTTCCTCGATAGTGCCCCCCACTATGCAAAGGGGTGGTTTGATGTTGGTAACCGCACTATCGTCGAGTAGCCCTCCTTTTCTTGCAACCTCATCCGCTTGCTCATTTCCTTTAATACCGCAGTGTCCTGGTTCCCAGCACAATCTAACCCGGTTCTGACTGCATAGTGCCTTGACAGCCGCTGACTGTGCCAGAGTTGACATTGATTGATTCCATTGCCTTGAGTGCGGCCTGGCTATCGATGTAGACGATATTTCTTTCGGATATCGATCTCATCTGCATTAGCTCAGCCGCCCTGAGGACAGCCAGAACCTTTGAATGGAAGACACTGCTTGCGTCCGGCAGTCTTATAGACACTCTTATTTCTAGGTCTTCTGAGTAGATACCAGAACCTGTTCCTTCCTTTATACGGTGTGGCGCTCCCATTGTTCCGATTTGAGTTCTGCTTTTTTTTTGTTAAGTTGGTAAATCTGTTTTTGACATTTCCTCTAAATCTTAGCATCATAGCTGGACATTTGCAAAAGCTATGTAGCCAAGAGTACATTCATATCTGTGTGTGTTGGTGATTTTTTACAATTTTAGAAATGGATTTAAATTTGCAACAACGAACTTGTATTAGATTTTGAGTAAAAAACCGATTTAATTGTGCTCGAATGTTGGAAAAGTGTTTCGGCAATGATTCTCTAAAGAAAACGGTCGTTTACCAGCGGCACGAGCGGTTCAAAAGTGGTCGTAAGTCAATCGAAGATGATGAACGCAGTGGCAGACCATCGACATCGAAAACCGACGAAAACGTTGATGAAGTAAAAGAAATGTTGGTCAATAACCGCAAATTATCCATCAGAGAGATAGCGGAGGACTTGAACATTGCCTATGGATCCGTCAAAGACATTTTGGTTAATGATTTGGGTTTCCGTCATGGCAAAAGACCTCAATTTCATGCAAAAAAGAGACCGTGCTGACGTCGCAAAAGAGATGATTTGCGAGGCTGAATCCGATCCCACATTCATCAAAAGGATCATTACTGGAGACGAGACGTGGGTTTATGAGTACCACACGCAATCCAGACATCAGGCAAGTGAATGACGTTCACCAAATAAGCCGAGACCAAAAAACCACGTCGTTTTCAGTCAAAAAAGAAGGCGGTTTTCATGGATTACGACCGTGTAGTACATCATAAATTTTCGCCAGAAGGCCAGACAGTAAACAAAGAGTACTAGTATTATTTGGGCGTTATGAGACGTTTGCGTGAAGCAATTTGCCGAAAGAGATCAGAATTGTGGGCAGAAAACTCGTGGATTTTGCACCATGATATCGCATCGTCGCACAGTGCCATCATTATTCATAATTTTTTGACAAAAAATGCAACAAATACCATCCAACAGCCACCGAATTCACCTGATTTGGCTCCCTGTGACTGCTTTCTATTCAATCGAGTTAAAACCAACTACGGGGAACGCGTTTCAGCAGCCGAGAAGTACTCGTAATGAAAAAATCGCAGGAAGCACTGATGGACATACCGAAAACCGAATATAAAAAATGTTTCGAGGATTGGATCAAGCGCTGGCATAAGTGTGTTGCAGTCGATGGGGATTACTTTGAAGGGGACAATATAGATTTAGATGAATAAACTTGTATGTACATATTTTTAATTTTCTGAATAAATTCCGGAATCTTTTTGATTAGCTGGTAGTAGCTCCTAAGGGCCGTTCCATGTCCGAAACTGCTGCTCTTGAAGTAACCCAGATTAGTGAGTCTTATCACATTATTGCCAGAAAGTTTTTTATATGTAAATCAAGCGGTTTTAGGTGCAAAAAGGATTCCAATATTGCCGTAGGGGTGGTACGGAGCGCGCCTTTAATGGCTATAGAGCCGTTTTTTGAACCGCCGCTAAATTTCCGTAAGTCATTTGCTTGTTTGTTGCTTTCCACCGTAGTAGTTCGCCGTATGCAAGTACGGGTGTTACCACAACCGTACACAGCCAGTACACCATAGCAAGTTGTAAGCCCCAAATTGTTCCCATTGTTCTCTTGCAGATAAAAAGAGCATTATATGCCTTTTTGGTTCTTTCCGATACATTAAGATTCCAATTCAGTTGTTTGTCCAGAATCACACCCAGATACTTCGTGCTGTCCGAAAGGGACAGTCACTAAGTCGCTTAAGAAAAAAAAGAGGTCGTGGTTGTTGATGACATGTACTTGTAAAATTTTTGAAGATGTGCGAAAAACACACACGGGGCAGAGGACTGAAAGCCGTCAAAACAGCACCCAACTGTAGACATATGGATTGGAGTTGCATAAAAGCAAACTCATGGTGAAATATTTTGTAGAGTCTGTTTCCTATATTTCCATATTTTCCATTTGGTTCTCATGGGCGTTCTTCTGTATTTGACCTCTTTGTAAGCAGTTTTTCCAGTCTTATATGCTAGCTGATCGCGTTTTCGATCAGAAATAAGGTCAAGATTCCGAAATATCACAGTAGATATAGAAATAATCTCCAGCAGTGATAGTGTTGATTCCATCTTCAATGTATTTACATCCAATATACTGGACGCGGCTGAAAAATCTATTCCAAAAATACCTAAAATTGAATAAATGCAGAAGAGACTGCCAAAGATGTCGATAGCCTTTCTTAAGACTTGAATTTTCCCATCTTAATAAGCTCATAGCAAGGAGTATTTTCCAACACCGCAATAAGGAATGGAATAGAAAATTAAACGCGTTTAAGAAAAACAATAAACCTTTTTGGAATATTGTCAGAGTGGTGAAAAATAAAACGAGGCAACTACCTCCAGTCTTCCTTTGCGGACAATACTACTTCAACACCCAACGTAAGTCTTATTACCGCAGAAGATGTTCAATTCATAGTAAGAGACCTAAGGATAAGAAAAGCAAGTGGACTTGATGGTATCAAAAATGTATACTTAAAGCTATTGCCTAGATCTGGCATTGCTTTTCTAACATTTCTGATAAATGCCTGTTTAAAAATGAGCTACTTTGCAGAATCCTGGAAAGAAGCAAAAATTGTTCCCATTGTCATAGCTGGTAAGCCCAGAAAGTTACAGACCGATTAGCTTGCTTAGTAGAATAAGCAAGATCCTCGAAAAAGTTCTTAAGGATCTTATTTTAAAACATATTTCTGCATTAACATTTATCCCAATGAACAATTCGGGTTTAGTTTTTCACGATAGTGAAAACACAGTTTGTGTGAGCATCCCAAGCAAATAGGAGCTTTGCATTCGAAACACATGTTTTGCATTTCTTTCTAGAGTCGCAAGCAGAACAGTTCTTACGTACTGCTAACCTTTCTTCAGCACTGCTACTACAATAGATGGAACTGCTGATGGGGTGGCTCCCTCGTTACTGTGGAGGATGCGTCGAATAGCCATTCCGATATCACATTGCAATTTCAAGTTTCAGCTATTCAGCTAGATGTTTCATAAATGAAAATCTGCTTTCAATCGTTTGTCCTTGTGACTGGGTGGACAACCTCAATTTGAGGCAGAAATATCAAGTATCCGGTAAAATACAATCAAGAGACATCTGCGAGTGCTACGACCCGTTGAGTAATTTGAACACCTTTGGTCGAGTAGATCCGCTCCAATTTTGGTTTGGTTATAAAAAAGGATTATCTCTGGTTTCTTGGTAGTTTCATCAACATTTGGCAAGTGGTGCATACTCGACAGGGTGATCACTGCTTTACTCTGCTTTGGCACATATGAAGATATAGTGATGTCTTTAGTTAAACCAAAAATCGTCGAATCAACACTTCTGTGACAAGCTGGTAAGAATTCGGGGAGAATTTCTTTTTGGTTTATTCCCATGTTCCTACGCCTCCGGTCAGTTGTTTCTTTTTTAGGAAATCAAATAGCTCAACAGAAGTGTACCAATTGTCAATAGGAACATTTCTATTGGATTTTTCGATTGGGCGTATAAGACGCATTAGAGCTTGAGTTGGTTTCTTCAATCGTTGATATTCAGGTGGTAAGTTCAGTCCATTGAGAAGATATCCCGATCTTGCATCTGTAAGAAATTGAATTTGTATGCCATATTTTCCGGTTTCTTCGGCATAAACATTTTGAACCTGCATCTTCCTCGAAATGGGAGCAACATTTCATCAATCCATGCACAGCTGCCAATTGCAAAAATAACTTGACTTTGGTCAATAAAGGAGTTAAAGAGGTGCGGATGCATCAATTTCTCGACGTACTGATCTAGTCAGCGAGTCATCAAAACGTAGGGTTTTCAACAACTCTTCAAACCGGTTCTTGCTCATGATACAGCGATATATTTCCCGTCCATGTATATATACTTACTGTCCATTTGTACAGCACCACGACGTATTATGTTTGTGATTTTCTTTAAAAATTGCGATATAAAACAGGAACCCTATAAATTCCTTCAATTCTATGAGATATAAATCTTGAACACAGGTTGAAATTTTGGTAGTTCGGCCGGATTTCTCTTATCTTCACATTAGTGTAATGAACAATTTTTTCAACCATTTCGTCAGTAAAACAAATGCTGCCAAATATTCGGCGGAGAAGATGAAGCATTTAGTTCATTGCGATATGCTGGTTTTATATTGGGTATATAACTTAATTCGTGCGTTTTTTTTTTCAAAATTTGAACTTTTATTTAAGAAAAACATGTCCAATAGTATTATTCAAAGTATTGCCCATCTGAAGCTATGACTTTTTCCCATCTTTCTGGCAATCTCCAAAAAAACTGCGCCGGCTTGGCGGCCAAGAATGATTCAAGCCAATTTGTGATATTCTGCTCTGATGTGAACCGTATTTCAGTGAGGACGTTCTACATCGACTGGAACAAATGGTAGTCAGAAGGGGCAAGGTCTGGGCTATAAGGCGGGTGGGGTAAGACTTCGGATCTACTGTTTTCCAAATAGTTCTTAACCGGAATAGCAACGTGGGGCCGAGCGTTGTCATGATGGAAAATTATTGCTTCGTGTCTGGTCGCATATTCCGGGCGTTTTTCGGCCACTGCTCTCTTCAAACGGATTAATAGTGTTCGGTAGCTTTGTCCATTGATGGTTTCACCCGGTTTTAGCAGCTGATAATACAGCACACCTATCTGATCCCACCAAATACAGAGCATTACCTTCGCGCCATGGATATTCGGCTTTGCCCTTGATTTGGCTGGTTGGCCGGGTTTCACATATGATGTTTTGCGCTTGGGGTTGTCGTAATGGATCCATTTTTCGTCACCAGTAACAATCCGATGCAAAAATGACTTCCTTTTGTGGCGTTCCAGCAGCATTTCGGCGTATCTCGGCTTGAGTTCATGTGGAACCCAATTTCCTTGCTTTTGAATATATCCAGCTGCTTTTAAACGTGTTCAAATGGCTGCTTGAGTGACACTCAAAGATTCTGCGAGCTCTTCTTGTGTTTGGCAACAATCTTCATAGAGTAATGCTTCCAGTTCTTCATCTTCAAACTTTTTTGGCTGCCCAGGACGTTCATCGTGTTCCAAGCCAAAATCACCACTTTTAAATCGTGCAAACCACTTCTGGCACGTTCGCTCAGCTAGCGCATGTTCACCATAAACTTTCACCAAAATACGATGACTTTCGGCAGCAGTTTTCTTCATATTAAAGTAATGAAGAAGAACTCCACGCAAAAACACTTTTTCAGGCACAAAGTTCGACATATTTGAGTGAAAAAAAATTATTGTTGTTTACGGTTCAAAAGAATGATATATACTGAAATAGCGTACAATGACAGTAGCTTTCCAACGCATGTTCCAATGGAATAATACAAGTTACACCATCTCTTAGTAAACCGAATTAAGTTATAAACTTTTTACCTTCCCTTTCTTGCACTATATTATGCTGTAGCGTTCTTGATCGTAAGGAATGTGGGGCGGATGACCAACGAAAGCGATTCTTGCCAAAATAATTCTCCTTCCTTGGTCTCGATCGCAATTGAGATAAATGCATATCATCTTCAGATAATAATCCTTCCTCATCAGGTAAAGTCGAAGAAAAATTAATTTCGAGAGGAGCATTTTCGTTTTTTTCCACTTCATTTGTCTCTTCGCATTCTGAGTCTGACTCGCAACTTTTTTCTAACACGTGCTCTATTCCTACATCGGGCTCAATATTGTTGAATTCATCGTTTGGTATATTTTCGTCGTCTGGCAGATCTTGTTCCAACCACCGCTCGATGTTTTTGTCATTTAAAGCCATTTTCAACTAAACCAATAAAATAAACATGAATGTTAAAAAGTGACGTAACCGCCTAACAGGGGTCGCTTAGACCCCCGGCAACAGTTTTTTACTTACCAGCTCCCATCTGACTGTGACGAGCGGTTGAGCGGCACTGAGGGGCTCGAGGAAAAGGTACAAGAACGAACACGTTTATGCGAGTACGAAGCTCGAGCGCAATAATATTCACCCCTAAAAATTCGTCGAGGTCTGTATGCTAGGTGGTTAAGAGTTAATAATAATTGACGCGGGTGTTCCCCAAGGATCTATACTTGTACCGATTTTGTACAACTTATACACATCGGACTTACCAAAATTGCCAAATTGTGATGTTGCTATCTTTGCTGATGTCACTGCAATTTTTACCTCACATGAATTTGCTATTAACATTGAGAGCAACTTAAAAAATTGTATGGAAATATTAAAAAAAATTAAAATGCCAGCTATGTTTTTTTCGACAGAAAAATAAGGACTTGCCTTCTTCCCAGTTTTCCATTACAGATCAATTGAGTAAGCATACCATGGGAATCTGGCGTTAAGTACTTAGGAGTGCATATTTATAGTAAATTAATTTTTAATAAGCATGTAAATAGGACAATAAAAAAGCTGGTGTCGCGATTAAAATGCTATATCCATTCATCAACAGAAAGTCACTACTATCAACAAGCAATTTTGTTATATGGATGCCAAGTGTGGGGAGATTGTGCAAAATGTCATTTGAAAAAATTACAAACATGTCAAAACAAGATCTTGAAAATGATGCTGAATTTACCTTGGCATTATTCTACCCTGGATGTTCACAGCAAGGCGAACGTTGAATTGATTTGTTCGGGAGTTAAAAAACTAAAAGACAAATCTCTTGACCGATGTGATTGAGCTGAGGATCCACTTGTTAATGAATTAAAAATTAACTATTAAATTAAAATAAACTATTAAGTCCCTATACTCTGTAAAATATACGATACCACATCTGAAGTAAATATCTTTCTATCATCCACCAACCGAAAGGACCGTGGAAGCCGACAGAGTATAAGTATCTTTCTGCCCGTTACAAAACATACACCCCAAATAATTCTAAAGCAAAGAACATCTAGTCTCAACTCTCGAACACCAACAAGTCTTAAAACAATTACGAATCTATATATTGTAGTAAATACGAGTAGCAATAATAAAATTCTGTCTACTTTTAATTGACATCGAGAAGACTTTCGACAACTTCAATTAAGAATTTATAAGGAAAACTCCGCGCAGTTTAGCGTTACCTACTTGTAATATTATAGTCCAAGATATTGTGTTTTGGCACAAGTAAGTTTTTAGACACTTTTAAGTCGGAAACAGAGTACGCCAGGGCCACACTTTTTTAATATCTATATTTTTGCTTGCGATAATTGGCAATGGGATCACTCAGAAGTATCTGACCGAAACAAAGAGAATCCGACAGATATTGGCACGATAATTGAGACATCGTCGATCGACTAGGTCGATGTCGCCATATAGTTCGTCGTTGCATCTTCTCCCCAAAGCCCGTCAACGCAAACAGGAACGAATATTTTTCCCTCGAGATGACTGAGGATATCTTCATCCGCTTTCTATAGAGTCCATGCTTCAGAGCCATAAAGTAGGACTAGAACAATCAAGTCCTTCTATAGAGTCTCTTTAATTGTTTAGAGACTACTGCTCGATTGCCTTCATGGCAAGAGTGATTCTTCGTTTTATTTCTACGAATGATGGCATTGGCGGAATTTATAGCAGAGTCAATGTAACTCTATCTATCAAATTCTTCGGTGTTGTATGTCCCTTCTTGTAGACCGCATATACTTGATTTTCCCCTCATTTACGCCTAAACCCACTTTGGTAGCTTTCGCTTCAATACTAGCGAACGCACCGGTGACAGACTGAGTTGTCAAACTTATGTCCATATCATCTGCGTACGCTAGTTGTCGCACAGACTTTTGAAGTATTATGCATCCAGAGTTCTCTTATGAGTTCCACACAGTTCTTTCAACTATGATGTTAAAGAAGTCACATGACAGCGTGTCACCTTGTCTAAAACCTTTTTTGACATAAAAGGTCTCGATTATATCGTTACCGAGCTGGACAGAGCAACACAAATGGACGAGTTTAGAGGGATTCCAAAACTATTGTAGATATAGCTGTACATACCTCGTCTATATAAATGCTATCATATGCGACCTTAAAATTGATTAGAATATGGTGGGTATCGGTTTGAACTTCTTGAGTCTGCCGGAATGTAAAGACTTGGTCGATTGTGGACTTTCCTGGTCTCAAACCGAGAGATTCAGACACAGTATGGGGGATAAGATCTTGTATGCGATGTTGAGGAGACTTATGCCTTTATAATTGGCGCAGTTGATGAGATCTCGTTTTTTGTGGATTGGTACTGAGATTCCATTCATTAGACATGAAGTCTTCTGTTCAGATCTGAGAAATGAGCTCTCCACAAAAGTTATTTTCAGCAGCCTTGAATACCTCGGCTGGTAAACCGTTAAATTCAACTAGTTGGTCGAATTTTAGCTTAGATATTACTATCCTTATATCACTTTGATCAGGCGGACTGAAGTCTGGCCGCCGTCGTCTACGTTGAACGTTATATTCTGCCACTGGTCTTCGATACATGCTGTTGGTGCCATAGGCGTTGCCAAGAGATGTCGGGATATGATTGCAGCTAATCCACGTTATATCTTCTCACAGTAGTTCTTCTTTGTTGTGGTGCTTGAGAAATTTACATTCGTCCATTGGTTGCAACAAGATAGTGATTCAAGTCAATGTTGACTGTCCGGAAGTTTCGGCCGTCGGAAGTACTGAAGGCATACCTTGCGTTGATGGCAATGCATTCCGTTTTATTGCGTTCAGTATACATTGAGATGAGGAAACCGTGTGCTTGCTATAGTGATACTTCGTCCCGCCGCAAAGTCAATAAACCTAAACTCTTTGGTAGACTCCTACTAAAAGTATCTTCCTTTCTTATCCATGTGATACTCGTACTTAGGACAATGTACATATCAAGGAGGTCGCAAAAACATTCTTTGTTGGAGTCTTCCGTAAGGGCATTGGCGCATATTAGCCTTATGTTAGGGGATTTAGCCTTGATGCAGATTATCATAAGACGCTCGCTCACGTCGTGTTGGAAGCTCTAGAAGCGCTGCTTCTTTTTCCTATAATATATATCACAGAATATCATCCTCCTTATGTCCGGCCCATCCCATCGCACTTCCTGGATGGGTGTGATATCTGCGTGATAGCAGTCAAGTGCCTCTGCTAATTGTTCGACTGCACATGGTCTGCTGGGGGTCCGAACATTCCACATGCAAATCCGAAGATCGTTGTCCTTAAACCGTTAAACATTTGCTAGGGTCATCAACAGTGAGTCCATTTTTATCCGATGCCAATAGTTGGATCGTCACACCTTTTTAATGTCTTCAGTAAAGGGTTGTGAGCCCTATGACGGCATAGGCTATTATTATGCTACTGGACGAGCATGCCCTTGCCATTTTAATATGCATGATTAAAACCTTACTTACTGGGAGTACCACTCGGAGGTAAGGCAAGCACTATGATACGAACTTGCTTGTTGCGCTGCTGGCCCAACTTAAGATATAGAACAGTCAGTAGTATCCAGATCAATCGTTGAGCAGGTTTCCGAATCCGACTGCTTGTTGTGTCAGTACTTCAATACAATATTGGTGTAGTAATTGGAAAGTAGCAACCACGGTTAAGCGAAAACTGTTAACTTGCGAAACTATGTAGATTGTGCTGTTCACAGGAGTGGAGCGCTCTAAGAAGATGTGGAGTTGATCAGCGGACAAGCAACTCTAGAAGCTTTTGATGAATTATGATGAGATAAATCGCATCGCAGGAAATCAAACTTGAAGTCACGCAGACAGTGTGGACGGTGTGTACACACGGGAACTGACAGGACGTATTGTAGTAAATTTAATATATTTTCCATATTTCAAGCAAATGTTTTGTTTTACATAGAAAATGTCACCAAAAAGGTGGCAAATCGGGAGGGAGATTGGGGCCACCAGAATTAAAAATTCTCTGCAAGTTCTTAAGTTCATAACTAACATCTTCAACAACAATACTTAATAACCACCATTTAGTATACATTCTCAAGAAAATTCACTAAAATATAATGCTTCCGATACCTAAATCGCCTATTCCGGTTTTACCATTTCTGTTGAAAGTGTTTGAAAAGTATATCCTAAGGCAAATGCAAGAGCACCTTGACAGTAAGAGCCTTTAAAGTCCTGCTCAATCTGAATTTCGAGCGATATTAGAAATGATTTCCGTTTTCCTCCTTCAAATTTGAGTCATGTGTAACTATGAGTAATGTGTCATCTTCCGTTTTCGTTTCTTCAGGGGTGCCGCAGTAGTCCGTCCTTGGACGGCTATTGTTTTCGTTATATGTGAACGGCCTTCCTCGACTTCCCGATTCCAGATTCATATGTTTGCATACGACGTTCAGATAAATTTGTCCTGTTCGGTAGACAACATAAGGAATAGTATGGATCTGGTCAATAAAGATCTTCGAATAATTCAGCACACGTTTAAACTAGTAAAACCAAAACCTGCATTCATTTACCAAAAAAAAAAAAAAAAAATAGATACAACAAGCTTTCCACGGGTTAAGTTAGGTGGGTCAACTATGGACTACGTCCATTCTGCCAGGAACTTGGGGATCATTTTCATTCAGACCTACTTTCAATTGAACTGACCATGTAGCTACCATTATCGGCAAGGTATACAACTATCTTCGTCTGTTATGGTTGGGTCAAAGGATTATGCTTTTTCAAACTAAGAAGTGTCTTACTTCTTTTACTCGAAATATGATATACAGGGTGTCCCCTAATTCGTCAACGATAATTTGGGAAATGATTCCTTGTCATAGTGTAAGAAAAAAATCGTTCTATTTTGGGTATATCTCGAATGTTGACATCATTTCTCAAGGATTTAAGAAAAGGCTAACTTTAGGAACCCTGACCCATGTTAATATAAATTACTCTGTTAGTGTTAATGCAAGAAACTTTGTGTAGGATTTTATTTTTAGAACAAATACTAGACTTTGTAACGGCGTTTATACAAAGCTGATATCCTGTTTGAGTCTTTATATATCCAATTTCTAAGCCTGTTCCGTTTTTCTTCTTCATAGAATGCGAAATAAACTTAACGTTTTAATACTTTTTTCCTATGAACGTAACAATAATAAAAAAAAAAATTCAACAAGTTTGCAGAAAAACCCACCGATTTTATGATTTTGAGTGGTTTGAGACAATTTTTATTTTATATGTGTACTAAAATAGTTATAACAGATGCTCATAGTGTCCTCCTTGGTTTTGGATTTCACTGCGAATTTTTATTGATGCTAACTGTTGCCTCACTTTTCATGGCCCTTCGAGAAAACGCTCTTCCAATTCACTTAAAGTTGCTATTTCGGTTGAATAAACAAGCTCTTTCATTCTTCTACACGGAAATAAATCCAATTCTGTAAGGCCAGGAGATCTTGCAGGCCAGTGAACTGGTCCATTTCCTCCTATCCAATGGTTACCGTATTCTTCATCTAGCCAATTCTTAACCACACGACCATAGTGGGCTGGGGCACCGTCCTGTTGGAAATATGATGAAGCTAGTTGAATCAGTGTAATGTCGTAAAATAGTTCTGGTAAATCATTTCGCAAAAACTCCAGATAGTTTGCAGAATTCAGCCTGGGTGGTAGTTTAAAGGGGCTTGTTTCCAAGTACATCTGCCCACATATTGACACTGAATTTGTATTGAAATGATTTATGTCTCCTATGTCACCTATGAAGATAATGAAAATTTGTGATCCCATCTCTTGTAAATTGAGATTCGCCCGTCCAAAGAATTCCTCTAATAAACTCATTGTCATCCAAGCTCCGCTCCAGCAACCAGTTAGAAAACTCAAGACTCTTTTCTAAATCAGCAGGAAGTAGTTCTTGTACAGGTATATTGTGATAAGATTTTCTCCATGCAGTACATTAGAAATTTTATATCTGGAAACATTGAATTGGCAAGATAAGCGTCTGATGCTGCTTGATGGATCTGTTGTAACAGCTTTCAGTATTCTTTCAACTGCGGAAATCCTTCTTACTTGTGGAGCTCCTGCATTCAGTCGTGTATTTGAAACTGATCCCGAAGCCTTCAATACGTATTTCTAGATACTCCTTTACCAGGAAGTCGTCGGTTAGGATAAAGTTCACTGTATCTTTGTCGCGCACTAGTTGAACTTCCATTGCACAGCCCATAAACGCAAATAATGCCGGCGTAGTCCTTGTTTGTAAATGCAGACAGACAGCCAGCGACTGCAACTTTGGCATAAAAAATCAAACTGATGAATTAATTTTTTTTTCTTGCCATTTTTATGCCATTTTTGTTTGGTATATTTTCAAAAGAGGCCTTCATACCCCAAACCTAACTATTTCTGAGGACTTTTAAGGAACAGGGTAAGGAAATGGGGGTTTTGACAGGTAATCTTTTTAATAGCTATGCAATTTTAAAAAATTATTAATTCTTGGAACACCACTCTTATTGGCAACTGTTGTGAGAAACCGGCTGCAGTTTTTTCCAAGTATCATAAAATCTATGGGTTCTTTTGCAAACCCATTGAAGACTTTTTGTTATTATTGTTAGGTTCATAAGAAAAAAATATTAAAACGTTATGTTTATTACTCATTTTCTGAAGAAGAAAAATGGAACAGGATTTGAAATTGGATATCTGAACACTCAAACAAGATGTTAACTTTGTTTAAACGTAGTTACAAAGGCTAGTATTTATTCTAAAAACGAGCTTCTAAACGAAGTTTCTACCATTTGTGTTAACAGAGCAATTTCCGTTCACATGGGTCAGGGTACACCAAAGTAAGCATTCAAGGTTTTCTATTGTTGTTATAATTTTCTTAGAATACAACAGTTCTTCAGTATTTCAACTACCTGGCATGGAAGAAATAATTTCAGCTACCTGTGTGTAAAATTTCGTCCGATTCGGTTGGGTAGAATAGCAATAAAAACCAGGAAAAACAGGTTTTGGACTAAGGGTTGAAGGCTGTGCGCAGGCAATTATTCGAATTTTTGTTATGACGATGCTCTCCATAACGAGGAAGATGACGACCAGGAAATCGACACTGAAGATGATTTTGTGCAAATCAATTTGGGTGCAGCTGAATTCGTTGCATGTGACGGCACCATATGGATCACGCAACCAAGGCTAGCACGCCAAACCAGACAACAACATATTTTGAAACATCGAAGTGGACCGGCAAAATCTACAGCTACAGTGTCCATCGGAAATACATTCAAGTGTTATATAGTAAGAGCGCGGAAATGGTGGATATAATAACACGCAACACAAACAAAAAAGCGGAGGCTACATATAGAGTATACAACGTCAAACATCCGGAGGCGCAACCAAAAACTTGGAATCATGTGACATTGTATGCGTTTATAGGAGTGCTTATTATGACTGGCGCCAACCGTAGTAGCGGCGAAAGTGTGCAGGATCTGTGGTCAATAGAAAATTGTCCACTTTATCGTCCTGCAATGGGCATCAATCGATTGCAAGCAATATTACGATTTATAAGGTTTGATGATTTAAACACAAGAGGGATACGCCAACAAACTCATAAAGCTGCACCAAACAACGAGTTATGGGCAATGATGAATTACAACTTTCAACTTTTGTGCAAAACTAGTGAAATCCTTATCGTGGACGAGCAGTTGTTTCCTTATGGTGGCCGTACCCGCTTCACGCAACACATTCCATCAAAGCCGCCAAAGCATGGCATCAAAGTGTGGTGGGTATGTGATGCCAAAAACTCTTACCCACTGCATGGGCAAATATATACCGGCAAAGGTGTTACAGGACGGGAAACTGATCAGGGTGAACGCGTGGTTAAGGATTTGGTAAGACGCAGTATAACAATGGACAATTTTTTTTCAAGCCTCAATTTACTTCAAAACTTGTGGTCGATGAATTTGACGGCGGTTGGAACTGTGCGAAAAAATAAGTCATTCATATCCAAAGAAATGTTGACGCACAAAAAGTATGCTCATACGTGCCGAAAAAAAACAAGGCAGTTGTTTTATTATCATTAATGCATGACGATGATGCCATCAGCACAAGCGGCAAACGGAAAATTATAGAATTTAAAATGAAACAAAAGGAGGAATGGACGTTATGAACCAATTGATTTGACGGCATTGGCAGCGTACATCATATGCACGAACATTCCATACAGTAAGTTGAGGCGTAAACGCTTTCTTCGCCAGCTCGCCAAGGAACTATGTATGCCAGTCATTGAAAAGCGGTCGGTCAGTGCTTAGGTAATGCGCAACTTGAACACAACCTTACAATAATGAGTATACGTTCCTGGGGGTCTCGAGTTTGGAGGCTCATAGTTCCTCCATGCCTTGACTTAGAACAGTAATTGAGGTGTCAAGAGACGCAGATTTATGCCTTCTTCCAAGATCAGGAGCAAAAAATCTTGAGCGGCTTAGGAGGTACATTACTACAAAGTGCCAACTGGCCACACCTGTACTCGGGTATAAGGACTAGGGTTAAAAACATAAACACATTTAAGACTCATCTCATCAATCATTTGGTCCATGATGTTTGAGAAAGAAAAATAATAATAACATTAATGTATCGAAAGTTAACTTTTTATTATTTTTTTTTTATAGCTACGAATATTATTTGTTTTACTGTTTGTGCTTATCACAAACAATTTGTACTTGCTAAGCATTTCGAACCATTCTTGTATTATACTTAAGCCCTGACTAGTGATGAGATCATAACCTTAATGCGAATTATCTGTTATTGAATAAATACGAAGTACTCGTATGTGAATATTGTTTTCCAATTTGTTTGGAGATAGGAAGGAGTCGTAGTAAAAGGACCAATTAAAATGTTTATGGGAGCTGTGAAAACCACTTCAACTGTCATTTTTGTATTGTATTATAAGCGTGCTATAAACACATTCTTCCGCATGTTGCAAACATTTTGTTTTAAGTGTCGATACAGCTGTTTAATCCGTTGGGTGGTAAACGATAACGTCCGACTTATCAGCATCTGAGATGAAGAAAATGAAATAAGCGAAAAACCAGTAAATCGTAAAAATCGGTCGACACAAATGCCAATACGAAATAACGACTGGAAAAGAATCTTTAAGGTCACCTTAGCAACACCTTTCAACACAGCATGAAACGTTGCATGTGCAACTGTAAGCAACTGGGCTAACAAATTATTACCTTAATTAAAGTTCAACTTTAAAAAATTATAGAGCATGCGAAGTACAAGAGGCTTTGCTTTTTAAATTAGTGTTTGACTATACGTTGACTAGGTCTCGTTATGGTTCACTTTCCGCTCATATGTATTTTTTTAATCTACCAGAACTACATAATTTTAATGAAATTTAGCTTTTTTTCGTTATCCGTTGAAATATGCAATATAACCCGTAGCCCACTTTTAATACAGTTTTTGGTCCGGTAAATCCACAATTGTGAAAATATTCACTTTACTGATTCTAGATTCTAGAGGCAATCCAAAAGGTCCAGATCAATACTCCTTTACCTCCTTGTCAATTCTAAAGCTGCATAAGACAGCTTTACAGAGCCATGTCTGGTTTCGACATCTGAGCGAAACTTGTCGCATTGTCAAGAGTGATGATAGAGATTACGCTCCCCAGACCTTTGATATCGAAAAAGAGTTGTCATTCTACTTCTTTAACAACAATGCTGCGCCACTAGTCAGAATCAGTAGAATTTTCCAAGAATCTGTGTAATCACATGCATATGCTGATGACATCGTTATCATTGGCAAAATGCAAATATTGAAACAGAAGCGGGAAAAACCGATTTAACTGTGAATGTTCGTCCTCACCAAGTGATCCTGTCAACAAGGGACGTACAACATTAAGGAATTCGACAAAATATCACAATACCCAGCCTTAACTTTGCGGTATTTAGAGATTTGGTCTACCTCGGTATCGTAACTCTCTCTGACAATACCACTTCATTAGAAATCAAACAGCGCTTCTTTGCCAATGCATGCCAATTGTCGTTTATTTGGACTAAGGAAACAAGTCAGTGATAAGGTATAAGAAATACTAAGAGCTCTTTATAAGACCCTAATCACCCTACTCCTGATCTATGGCTCAGAAGCATAGACGACATAGAAAGCGCAGCGAAATTTGGTCCCGTTTGTGTTGACAAGCTTTGGAGGAGGATATATCATATATAGTTACAACGAATTCTGCGAGCTGAAAGCGACAACGAATAGTCGTCTACTACGGCTAGGGCATGTAGGTCGAATGGACGTTGATGATCCAACCTCAATTTTTACTCAAAGTGGAATTACGGTTTCTTAGGTTGCACGCGCGAATGGAAAGGTATCTGCAATATATTCGAGTGCGCAATTCGAAGTAGTTAACCAAACACTATGCCAACAGTTGGGCTATTATTGGCTGGGCTCATGTTCCAACCCGGATTTTAACGCTATTCGACATGTCACTGTATTTTGGATCACATCTATAATAAGAGCAAAACATTTTTTTTTCTGTCGGAACAGAGCACTCAGACAAAGAACTAATCCATTGTACTCTTTGTAAAGTTCCTTTTAATGAAATCTTTCAGAAAGTAGTAAGGGGGTTCAGCAAGGCACTAAGCGCAGCTTGGCTGTAGGTACAGATGCAAAGGCTTCTCCTCTCCACCGGTTATCCGCAATATAGTTCGCTGCCATCAGGATTGCGTAAATCTCCGCTTGGATGGCATGTCCATAAAACCAGAGTCATAAGACAGCCGGCACGCAAGGTCATCAAAGCTTCAATGCGCATTGCACCAGAGGCCACTTCTTTTTAGATGGAAGATGGTTTTGAGAGTGCAGCCCATGATATGAATATCAAGGGTAGGAAAATTCATCAATGCGTCTAGAGCAGAGCTCGGAATATTAATGAAAGCCGCCGTGCATCCGAGACAAACCATTCTTTGGGGTCTGGTAAAAACAACAATCACGTATTTTCGCAAGAGCTTATTCCACCAGACAACCGACGCATAGGATATAATTGGCCTTATCAAAGTCGTGTAGATTCAATGGACTCTTCTCGGCGACAGGCCCCATGTCTTGCCTATGCACTGCCAGAAGGCCGACAGCGCCTTAGATGCTCAGATGCTTAGACCAGGTAGATTCCCCCTTTCCGTAGAGAGAACAACCTCAGTTTTGAAAGGATTGACTGAAAGTCCATTACTAGTCGTTGATCACGTCTAGGGCTGCCTGCGCGTAAGAGTAGATAGTCGCTATAGATGATCCAGCAGATCGTACAGCTACATCATCCGTGTATGCCTGTGCATAGACCTTAGAACTATTGAGCGCGTTGAGCAGTGAGTCGAATAATATGCACCATAGCTGTGGAGACAGACCGCTGCCTTGTGGGCAACCCCTGTGTATACCCACCACCACATATTAGCGGGTCTTATTCACCAGTATTGCTTTCATCCACAAAACTTGTAATTCGTCGTGTTGTCTGGCCGAGTTACACATGCCGTCAAAAGTTGGTCGAAAGTACTCGCAACGTCGATGAAAATGCGTATTCCTTCTCGTCGAGTGCGCCTTCAATCCTGCCTACCAGATTGCGCACTCTCGCAGGATCTTCCGTGTTGCATCGTCGATAGGGGATGCACTTGCAAAGCAGTTTTGCGCACATGGATCTCGACCATTCTTTTGATGCTTTTCAGCGTGAAGGAAAACAGACTTATAGGTCTGAAACTCTTGGTAAATACCATCAGTGCCAGGCGACTTGTGGCCATCAAAGGAAGCAACAGTATGTTTAATGGCCTCATCCGTCACCACAACCGATGAAATACACCAGCTACTGTGTTGTCCACCTCACTACCAACTTCGTTGATAGGAGCTAGTTGTGAGCTGGTTCCGATTACGTTACCTGGGAGGTGAGACTCAAGCATGAGACGAAGAGTCTCTGCTTTCGACTCAATATAGGTACAGTCAGATTCTCTGAGGGGTTCCAGCTTGGTTGACCTTCCCTTTTTGAGGACTTCGACCAGCCTACCAACAGCTTCTATCCTTTTGCTAAAATATATAAGCTCTTCGAAGTGGCTTAAAATCTTTTTGCTTTGATCTGTAAAGATTTCAATCTTCCTCTAAATTAGTCTTCTGGAGTCCTTACGAAGACGCTGCAGGTCTGCGTTCCACCAAGGAACGGACGATCTGCAGGATTGCTTACTAGTTGGACATGCCATTTTGAAACACTTGGTGAGGGTGCCGTTCATGTTTTGAACAGCTTCTTGAGCTCCTCCTTAAAGCGTGTCCAGTTGGTGGCCATCCACCTTGAATCCGATTCTGAATTCGATGTATCTATGGTCTTACATGGAGATCTCTGGTTGTACTTTCCAGCCAGTAATCTCCTTAGCATAACTGTTGGATAAAGTTAGGTCGATTAGATGATGTCTTACTCTCGTAACAAAAGTTGGCTAAGAGCCAACATTATTGACAGCCCGGTCAGACATTGCATTTGCTACTGTCCCAAAAAGTGTTCTGAGCATTAGCATCGCACCATATGAAAAGTCCCATCTTCCTGGAGTCACAACAATCAATGAGCTCTTCCATCGCTTCCGATGGTGGCGGAGTAACAAATCAGCTTATAGCTTATGTCTGCAACAACTAAATCTTGGTTACAAAATTGCACATGTTTAGATGGTGAGAGTGAATTCGTCACATAAAGACAAGCTCTCGGGCTTGCCAATCGCTCGTCATAAAGTGGTGTGGAACCCCTTAAAGATCCAAAACCACAGATGCGCTTATTCCACACCCATGGTTCCTGTACGGATATTATGTGGGGTTTTGTATTCAACACGGAAAGCTTCCTACATAGGGATGCAGTAGCAGACTTGGAATGTTGAAGATTAATTTGAGTACGAAGAATAGATGCATACTGGGACGGTCATCTCCTAAACACACTCATTTGGAAACAAAGTGGAAATTAACCTTTCCAAGGTGCAGATAGGGACCTGAGTCATACCTAGATTTAATGGTCTCAACAGAAACTTTGTCTTACTCCGCAACACAAGAGAAGAGCGGTCGTTGTTTTTCAAATTCTTTTTCTCCATGTGAGAGTAGATTTTCCAAGTCCAGGCTTCTGGGTATGAAGATGCATCAAAACATCTCCCGTTTCTCTGAGTTGCCCCGGAACCCAGAAGATGGCGCGCGTCAGTTTTAGTTCTCTGAAAACCTCGAAAGTCTTAATTTACAAGGGTGAGATTTTCGGCACAGATTTGTTTAGCCATTCAAGAGTTTACTGCGTGAAGCACTACACTCTAAGAGTTCCATTCTCCATATCGTAGCCCTCCACTTGAATGCAAACACTCTCCGCTTTGACTGGCTCCCACAGTTGATCAACACAGTGTTTGCACTCAGCATCGTTCCGAGTACTGCCATTACCTGCCTTCCTAATTCGAAGCGCCAGGGAGGAGATAGCAGCATCTTTGTAGGTACGCCTGTCTCGTCCCCTTTGGCGTTTCGGTTTTGGAGGTTACTTTTCCAGCGACGTCGAAGTTCCGTTCACTGTAACTTATGTTGGTTAAAGCACCGGTTTCAGCCGGATCTTGTGAGAAAGCCACCACCATAGTTTTTTTCTCAGCGGGGATTTCACCGCTTTGGCCGAATTCCGTCGACTAGAGCTACGATCTTTGCTGGTATAGCACCGGCCTCGTCCGGACATCGCGTGCGTGTGAAACCACCGCTGGTTTTGATTTTGACAATGGGTTTGACCGCTTCATGTAATTTCCGTCCACCAGAGTTGCAGCCTTTGCGCGGAGAAACTCATTGACAGACCAAGACATTACTGATGTTATTGAATTTGAGTAAACAAATTATTTTTCTTTCGGTCCCTTCGCTAAACCATGCCAAGAGCTTGAGCCTGGACCGACAACCTTTATTGAACGAACCAAACCAACTGATTTGCTAAGACTGAAGGCTGTCCACTGTCAGTTTTAAAGTGAAGACTTCCGCGAATTTGTGTAGTTCTTAAGTATTCGCTCATGTTATAGCACACTTGCCGACATTCGTTTCAATTTTTATTATATTTATTTTATTTTATTTTTCAAGGTATCGATACAAGTAAATTTCTAAAGTCCGGAATTTTACGCCGGGGTACTATGCCCCTCGGACACCGTCTTACATTGCGATGTGTATGTTGAAGGGTCCAGCTGTCACGGTCGTATATAACAAATATTATGCTTATGCAGAATTCTTCTGCCACAAAATACTGCAACCTCGCACTGGCTTTATACGAGATATCCTGTTCGCAAATTTATTGGTTGTTAACGACAGAACCTAAGTACTTTAAACGGTACTATGACTCCTTCTAAATCGATGTAAGGAGCTGGGTTTGCGGGTTTGAAAAGCGACAATACAGATATTCAGTCCTTATATAAATTCATCAACGCCCGTTATCCAATTATAAGGAGTTTTCTGAAAGGCTGTTATATCATTACGAAAAGAAGTAAAGTCGTTCCGGGCTCGTCAATGATTGCTTCAAACAAAAATCTTTCACAACATTAAAAAGAAAAGGAAGAACTGCTTGGTATACTCCAACTTTGACTTTGAATTCTCCTGTTGTACCCACTACGCATTTCGCTTTTGCTTTGGCGCCATCGTGCATTTTAATATAATGGGTGTTCTTTTTTTCTCAGTGTCACACTTCCCAATAGGGATTAAATGCCAAATCAGTTGCCACATTGAGCTGCCAGGACTCATTTCTTTTCAGCGCAGTTTGCAATTTCATCGTAAAGAGAGTGACGCTACAAATCGTTGAAATTTATTTCCAAAATCAAAGCTCTGTGCGGTAGACATCATCGGGCATCTAAATGTGCTATTTATCGAACTAGTGGAAAATGTCGCTATTGGATACTCACAAACCAACAGAAACGAGAGTAGTGCATTCAGAAGGCAATATCGCGGTTGTGGAAGCTTGTTTTGAAGAGGACTCCAATTTATCGATTCGTCGTGATTTGGTGCGTCCTGTTTTCAGTGAATGGACTTTAAATCAACTTGAAGTTTACCCATTTTTTTTTTGTCATAAAATTTTGTTCAATAGTGAGGCTCATTTCCTCTTAAATGGCTACATAAATAAGCAGGATGCCGGATTTTGAGGGTCGACAATCCTAAAGAAGTTCACCGCATGCTATTGCATTCCGAAAAATGTACTGCATGATGCGAAATGGACGCCGGTGGCATAATCAGTCCTTATTTCTTCAAAAATGAAGCCGGAGCACAGGGTACAGTCAATTGACACTGGTGCAATATGATGGTCAACGATTATTTGCTCCCAAATTTGAGTGACATCCACGTGGAGGAACAGTGGTTCCAACAGGATAGTGTTCCTCTCCATACTACCAATGAAAAGCTTTACCGAAAGCACGCTTTTGCAATATAGTCATTTCAAGAAATGGGCCAGTCAATTGGCCACCAAGATCGTCCGATTTGACTCCATGGGATTATTTTCAATGGGGCTACGTCAAGTTATTAGTATATGCCGACAAACGATTGACTCTTTAGAGCAAAGCATTGTTCCAGTAACAAGCGATATACGTCTCCAATTGCTCGAAAAAGTGGTTGAACCTCTAGAATGCGCTTTGTACGAGGCAGCCATGGGGAGGCATACGCCCAAAACAGTTTTTAAATATTAAATGATTTAAAATAGTAAAGGGTGACCAGATAGCAATGATAGTTTTTCCAATCATTATGTTTCAGCAGCTCTCAAAACTACCAATGACATCCAGCTGCCAAAATATTCAGTAAGGGTTGCCATTTCATCACGCATCGCCTTACGTCCGGAAATTATTAAAAAATATCGAAATTCGGGATCAGTTGTAAATACGCAACGTGAATTTCGTCGTGAAGTCGGTTGTCATCATGGCTTCAGTGTGCAGGCAATTCGTCACACCGTGGAAAAGTTTGAGAGTGAGTACACTCTCTTGACAGCATGTGTAACTCGCCGAGATAACATGGCGTAGACGAATCACTAGTTTTGTTAATAAAAGCAATGCTGGTGAAGGAGATACTCATATGTGGTGGTCAATAGGGGTTGCCCGTAAGGCGGCGTTCTGTCTCCACTGCTATGGTGCCTGTTGGTCGACTCACTGCTCAACGCGCTCAATAGTTCTAACTTCTATGCACAAGCATACGCGGATTATGTACACGGTATTCCAATAGAGACTTCCGAATTTTGACAGTTCATAGCGGCCATGTTGTTGAAGTTACATCTGTCAAATTGCCAAATCACCATGGACAGACATAGCGTCCAACAGCACATGCAAATGATAAAATTGTTTTATCAAAATGGGTGTTCTGTTCGGGCAACGTTCCGCGTACTTCGCCCATTTTACGGTCGCCATAATCAACCTAGCGAGAGGACTATTCGAAGTATGGTGGTACGTCGACGAAACGTAAAATCTGGCAAAAACATTGCCACTGTCCGTGAGCGTGTGCAGGAGAATCCGAAGCAGTCGATTTCGCGTTGCTTACAAGAACTCGGCCTTTCGCAGACCACAACTTGGCGAATTTTGTGTGTGTTCGCTGAATGGGCTCTGGAGCAGTTCGAAACTGACCCTAATTTCATCTTCAGCAATGAGGCCCATTTCTAGATGAATGGGTACATCAATAAATAAAATTGTCGAATTTTGGGCGATACTAATCTATATGACATCCAAAAGCGTTCAATGCATCTCGAAAAAGACACTGTTTGGTGTGGATTTTGGGCTGGTGGCGTCATCAGTCCATATTTCTTTGGGAATGACTTCGGCCAGGCCATCACCGTCAAGGGCGAGCGCTATAGATCGATGATTACTAGCTTCTTTTGGCCTGAATTGGATGGTATGGACACCAACAACATGTGGTTTCAACAGGACGGCGCTACGTACCCGTACGTACAGATCACGCCACATTAGAAATTCTGCACGAGCGATTCGAGAGCATGGTCATCTCACGAGGAGGTGATGTGAACCGTCTACCGAGATCGTGCAATTTGACCCCGTTAGACATTTTCTGTGGGGTTTTCTGAAGTCGCAGGTCTATGCGAATAAGTCACAAACCACAGCGGCCCTGAAAGTCAACATAATCCATGCCATCGGTCAAATTTTGCCTGATTTATGCGCCAGAGCTATGGAAAATTGGACATTTTTAACGATGTTATATTCCGTAGATTATGGCATCGATAGGCCTTTCAAATGAATAAAAAATTTCGGTGATATCTCCCACATACTTTGTCTTATTTAAATTTAAAGATAGGAAGCGCTTAATGAAAGTCCCTTTAGCTGTCTGCCAAAAGCTCTAAAACGCAGGCAGCCCTAGATGTGATCGACGACTGATGCACTAGTAATGGACTTTCAGTCAATCCACTAAAAACGGGGATTGTTCTCTTTACGATGATAGGAAGCTGTGTGGTCTGATTCATCTACTGCTTAAAGGCATCACCATCCAATTCTGCAAAGAAGCTAAGTATTTGGGTGTCCTCCTGGATAACAAACTTCTCTGAACTAAACATGTTACGTCGAAAGCATCTAAGGCGTTGTCGGCCTTCTGGCAGTGCAGAGGAGGTATCGGCAAGACATAGGGCCTATTTGGATTTACTCGGCTATGATAAGGCCAATTATATCCTATGCGTCGGTTGTCTGGAATAAGCTCTTGCGAAAATACGTGATTGTTGCTTTTATCAGACTACAAAGAACGGTTTATCTCGGATGCATGGAGGCCTTCCCTAGCACTCCTGCCTCTGCCCTAGACCCATTGATGAGTCTCCCTCCCCTTGATATTCATATGATGGACTGCACTCTCAAAGCCATCATTCGTCTTAAAAGAAGTGGTCTTTGGTACAACACGCACTGGACCTTTGATGACCTTGTCCTATGACTCTGGTCTTATGGACGTGCCGTCCTATGCAATGACACCAGAACTCCTGTTGCGAAAAAAAAATACGAAATCGATTTTCTTTGTGCCCGGGAGTGGTTTCGGCCAGAATCTGAGCCAGGAAAGGAATGCAGTTGGGTGTTCACGGACGACTCCAAAACCAATATAGGATGTGGAGCTGGTGTCTTTCTGGAGAACGACAATGTTAGATTTCACTTCACGTTAGGAAAGCTCGCATTTGTCTTCCAAACGGAGATTTACGCAATCCTGATGGCAGCGAACTACATATAAGTATTGCGGAGAACCGGTGGATCTGTAGCGATCTGTAGCGACAGACTGGCTGCGCTTAGGGTCTTGCTGAACCTACTTACAATTTCCAAGCTAGTTTAAGAATGCAAGAGATCACTGAACGCAGTTGGAAGGCAATATTCAGTGACCGTTGTCTGGGTCCCAGGTCACAATGGAATCACGGGAAACGAAATCGCCGATGAACTTGCCAGCTAAGGTTCAGAGGACAGTTTTTCACGGCCCGAACCTACAATGGGAATGCCTCGATTAAGGCCTCCATTGACAGTTGGGTCTCATATGAACACCACTGCAGATGGCACAGCTTCCCGGGATGCAGGCAGACCAAACGAATACTTCCCTACGTCTCTTGGAAGTCAGCGGCTTTTCTGCTGTTGCTTACTGGTGTCGTGACATGACATTACGCTTTTGCAAATGTTCTGGGCATAAGCGACACAACATCCTGTGATGACGACATCGCGGAGCACTATCTCGGTAAATTTCTGGGTTTCGCTCACATCAGGTTGCAGGTACTTCGCGCTGATGTGTTGGGTGCTTGTACTGTATTGACCTTGTCACTGAATCGTCTTCTGATATTTAATATTTCTTCAAAGACTGAAAGATTTCATTAAATGGAACTTTGCAAAGAGTTCCATTGGACCAGTTTTTGTCTGAGTGCTATGTTGCGACAAAAAAAAAATAAAAAAAAAAAATACCAAAATTGTATCTACTGTTTCTAGGTGCAACAGAATCCACCAAATCCTCACACTTAGGATAAACCCGGACAAGACCAACAAATTCTAGGGCGAGACTTGACTTCAAAGTCTCAAATGATAGCATTCACTATGATGAGGTCGACAAGGCGAACCCGAATTCGGGATCCTGGCAAAACTGATTCTGTTATGCCGCATGACGCTAGAAAACATGCGGTGCAATTTGTAATTTGGTATCAGCTTATTCGAACTGCAGGATCTCTGCATTTTGTGCTCGAACACATATCATATATATGTACATATTTTGCTATTGGATTTGGGCCTACATCCCTACCAGATTGGGCTGACGTAAGAATTGAAGCCGGACGACCATAGATAACGCCGTGAGTTTGCTTATTTTGCGCTGGAAATGTTGGTCGGAGATCCGGCTTTTGGCCAAAAACTCATCTTCTCGGACGAGGCCCATTTTTGACTCTGCGGCTATGTCAACAAGCAAAATAGCCATTATTAGAGCGAACACAATCCACAAGTGTTCGGCCAAGCATCAATACATCCACTAAGATTGAGTGTTTGGTGCGGCTTATGGCATGGCGGCATCATCGGACCTTATTTCTTTCGAAATGAGGAAGGAGACACCATTACCGTCAATGGTCTCAGATTTAAAGCGATGTTATCCGACTTTCTGTGGTCAGAGCTCGATATATCCGAGCTGTGCTTCCAACAAAATGGTGCTACATGCCATAAAAGCGACGCAACGTTCGAAGTTGTGAGGGAGAAATTTGGCCATTGGGTCATCTCACTGCGAACGTTAAAAAATTGACCGCGGCTATCATGCGATTTGACATACAACAGACGATTATTTTCTCCTGAGCTACGTCAAGTCCTTAGTCTACGCTACCGAGGATAAGCCCGAGGCCAACATTAGACTCGCTATTGCCGGAATAACGCCGCACTTATTGGACCGAGTCAGAAAAAATTAGATCAACCGCTTGAAGGACTGCCAACGAAGCCGAGGCGGCCATTTAAATATGTGCACACATAATGGTATGAACGTAGCTTCAAAATAAAGCCAGAATCAATTTTATATCTCACACCGTTGTTGTTTTATTAAAAAATTTATTAAATTCTTATCTTATAAATATAAACTCAAATACCCGTTTTTCGATGTTGCTTCTTTAAGTGCTTGTCGCCTGCTTACAGGATGTGAGGGCGCTTCTTTAATTCCCGACACAATGCCTTTACTGCTATCGCACGTGCCCTATCTACCACCTTTTTGGCCTCTTTATTCCAATGTTCATAGTCCAACTCAAGACACACTTTATCGGTTTCTCTATATTTAGTTCATGGTTAAATGGCCTACCTTCTACTCAATGCCACCACTCCCGTCTCACCGTTCCATGAAAATTTATTTATTCTATGTAAATCAATAAAATTGAACAATGACTTTAATTTACGAGTGTACCCTATCCAATGACAGCCATTTGTATTGGCTAACCGATTCGTTAATGAGTTCTGCGAACTGACATGGCACAATATCAACGACCAATTCAAACAACAAAAAGTAGAAATAATTGGAAATTAGCAATTAATTTGCGTTTCGTTGTAGTGAAACCACTGCCATTTTTTTTCAATGAAATAGAGACAATTAAAATTAATTGCAAATTTAATTATACAATTAACATGTTTAGTTATACTCGCAAAACGCAAGAATTGATTTTTCCAAAGTTGTTTAAATGTAGTTCAATCGCGTAACGTCGTTAACGTCTTTGACTTTAAATTTCAAATATTGTATAATTTAGTTGCAACTCCCTTTTTCTAGTTTATGGTGTTCTTGCACGAAGTGTTGGCGTGCAAAGGATTTGTAAAAGCTATTAGTGTTTTTATTTTTATTTTCATTTTTGCTAATGGTACTCACCTTACCATCCTCTCCTTTTTGGAACGACTTAATAGCACAGGCAGTTCAAAGCTAAGACTAGTTGCGTGATGAAGAAAGTAGACCATGGCTCTAGTGTTTTCATCCTTTCAGGAAAAAAAAAATAAATAAAATAAATGTTTTAAAGTACTTAAACTTAACATCAACTTAGAAGTTACTTGATCTCGAAAATCGCTTTTCCACCCGGCAATAAAGTGTGGTGCACGTGGCCCGAATAGGGCACCAAGGAACAAGCGCTCAAAGGTTTTCTCGCAGTGGTAGATTTCATCTAGAGGAAAAATAGGATTTAATTGAGGGGAGTTTAAAAGTTTGGAAAAGGTTATGTATGAAAATAATTACATGGGATTATTTAAATGATTTGAAAGCAAACGAAAGCCACATAGTTTTTATATACAGGGTGGCGCAAAAGTTATCACCCGATGTTCTCTGGCTGTAATGTTTTTTATAAATGAAAAACTTTCCTTCTGCTTTCGGATTATGTTTACTTGATGTGTTAAATTTGTTTACGTTAAGTCGGGAAAATGATATCGGGTAAGCGGCCGTCGCCTGAATTGATGGCCAGTCGGGCCAATTTTTCGCATTTTCCATTACTCTTGCCAGAACTTCCGGCGATAGGTCCTCGCACTCTTGACGGATATTCTCTTTCAGGGCTTCAAAAGTCTGACATACACTAGTGACTTCAAAAAACCCCACAAAAAGAAGTCTAGAACGGTTAAATGAAGCGATCTTGCCGGCCAATACAAATCTCCAAAATGAGAGATAAAGCGACTCGGAAATGCAGCCCTCAGAATTTCGGTTGTGGAGCGTACAGTATGCGCCGTTGCTTCATCCTGTTAGAACCACATGTTCTCCAGTCCCAATTTATCCAATTGAGGAAGCACAGCTGCGATATTCTCAGCAAAACGGGTGCTCCGGGGCCGGCCAGACCCGACAGCACTCATGTTGTCCTATACTCTTCTACGCGAACGGCTAAACGTCGTACTGTTCGCCCAGTTGGTCTCGGACGACCGGAAAATCTGCGCCGAAATTCACTCTATTCCGCAAAAATATCGTAACAATTATTCCGCGTTCTTTAGAAGTATAACGATTCATGTCTTGTTGACGTCTGTTTTATGTTTGCCTCACAAATGTCAAAGTAGAATTAACGTTTGCCGCCATTTGCAAAAATTATAGCATCTTCCGATAGGATGTTGACGTTGCGCCACCTTGTACAACATTATCAGTCATAATAAAGCTGTCTTATGAACTTTGTTCAAGTAGTTAAAGGAAGTAAGGAATGCAATGTTGAAGAGACTGTCAGGCAGATCAGAGACCTAAGCTTAAATATTGCTATTCTTACTTCGTTTTGGTCAGGTGGAAAGAAATTTTGCTTATCATCGTTTAAGTTGAATGGTCTATTCAGCCTGATGGCGGTATGTTGCGTTGAGATTTCGAGATTTGCCGAACGCGTATCTCATCACATCGTACTTCCTGGGTGGCGATATCAACATGATAGCAGTCAAGGGCCTTTGGCAATTGTTCGGCTGCAAGTTACTGGAGGGGTTTATTGATCAGGACATTCCACGTGCAGATTCGAAGGCCGTTGCCTTTGACAGAGTCGTCATATAGATGCATTATTTATTGTCCAAGTTGATTTGTCGCATTTTTTGTATCTTCTTATAGGATTGTGCGTCATATGACAGCATAGGTCACTTGGAATTTTAGCTTGCGTGAGTTAGGGCTTACTCATGCTGTTACCGAGTGCTACCACCAAGTAGTTAAGGCGAACACTACGCCACGAATTTGATTGTTGCTCTTTTGGTCCAGTCCAACCCGGTCCAGTTTTCAGATCAATTGCAGCGTAGATTTCTAATTTATTTATTTAGTTATTGCTTGGACATAATATGTCATAACTTTTTAAAAACTTTCTTTTTGATTTTAAAACGTTCGAGGGGCTCTAGTTGTCAGCAAACCAGTAGTCTTAATTTTTAAATATGCTAACAGAAAAGGTCAGTCGGGATCAAGTCAGATGATCGTAGCGGCCATTCAAATTCTCTGTTTTTTTTTTAGATAAACCAATTAGGGAACTTCGTCTTCAATTAATCGATTGTTTCACGAGCAGTATGGCATGTTGCCCTGTCTTGTTGAATTGCAAGAATGACAAAAAGTTGATTATCAATGCCCTACCGTCTCACCATCGTTGTCTTCGAAAACAGTGTATACCGGACCAGACTGTAACTTTTGGTGAATACAAAGTCGTGCCAAAAATTAAAGTCGAACATTCATCATATTAGTGCTTCTACACAACGTAAAATGAGCTTTTTCGGTCATGATCGTACATAATCATGTCCCAAATATCAGGTTCGCGGGAAGGATATTTTGCATGTTTGGGTCATGTTAGTCATGACGTGCCTTACCAAGCGCCAATAATTTTTGAGCCGTTTTCATCAAAATTTTGCAAATCAACCTTTAAAGTCTGACACTTTGTCGATGGACGCGAGCCGAGCGATATGAAGTTTATGGATGTTGGTCAGCATCTGTTTTTATAGCGTCAACGGATTCACTATCACTGCAATGCTTTTCTCAAAACCGCTTGTGTAAATGAATGAGTTCAATTTTCCAAAACTTTTGCAATTTCCCGTCGGATGTTCACCTTCAAGTAGTCTTCAGATTCTGACTTGATGACATTGATCAGAGACTTAATGTAGCCCCAATGAAAAGGGTCTAATAGTGTCAAATCGTACCCTAACAATTGACAGGGCTACTTTTGGCTGTAAGACGATTACCCAAGTGTGTGGAAAGAGGTTAGAACCACATATCCGCTAAGCAGTTCAGTTCCATTTATTGTCAAAAAAATGGTTTACATGGGCGGTCTCCATTGGCTTTTACAGACCCGCTGATATCATCTCGGAAGTAGTAAGACCTAATGATACCTCTGTAAGCCGCACCAAACAATCAATTCATAAATATGCAATGGCTGCTGTTGGAACATCTTCTGCTATTTACTTAATTAAATGCGTCAATTTTCCTTATTCACAAGGATATCCTCAGTGAAAATTTGACGTGCAGGATGGTCTTTTGGCTTTAGCTCTTAGATCAATCTTATACCATATTTCGCAAAATACGCCCCGAGCGACCGACTCGGCCACAATATTTTCTGTAAATAAGGGGATTCACATTTTTCCGCCTGGCACTCAATTGTTAGATCATCGAGACTCGTATAATCGCAAAATTTGAGTTAACGCCCGTACAGTAGTCGTAACTGACCGTGAACTTTGATAAAAAAAATTGGATATATGTGTGAGTTCAGCGAATCCGTATTGGAAAGAAATAGTGACAATTGGACAAAATTATCTATTGTAGTTATTTCGGATAGTAAACTCAACTGGAAAGCAAGTAAGCCAATTGTGAATATGGGAAGGTATATGGTACATAAACTCTGCTCAATATGTAACAATAAATATATCTAACAAACGGATAGCTGGCAGTTCGGACATCCGGGCTAAGGCTTTCTTAGAGTGGTCTGTCTTTCACACTGGCGGTTTCTGATCCTCATGCAACAAATTACCCATAAAAACAAAGACCACATCTCATAAACGCTCTGGTTTTACTGTACATAGATCAGATTTGTGATGGGTCAACAAATGGTTAGGCATCTTCGCAAATCAATTTTGCAAGAAATTTAGAGGTAACGAGAGAGCAAATTTCCACTTTCTTTATCAACGCATTTTCATTTATTAAATTCATTAACACTTATATGAAAAGCAGATCCGTTGTCTCCCACTACCTTAGTGAACTTACGTCCCAAGACCCTATTAAAATATTTAACCTTATAAAAAGCATCGGTTACGAGTAGTCCCTGGAAGGACATTTATTTACGGATTTTCTGGGATAAGTTTGGCTGCATATGGTATTCATACATACTGAAGCCCTAAGTTATTAACGTAAACGATACCGAGAAGATCCTAAGGATTTTCACAAATTTGATAAGACCCCCTATTACTGGGTGTGTCGGTTATTTTCTTACTTAGATACAAAATAAAACCAATAAACCTCTCTAGTAACCACAACTTTTACCCCATTCTTTTAGATGCGCACTGCAAGACAATTGAGATCCGGTTTGCGCACCGCCTAAGACAAAGTTTTCCTCTACTGCGTTGTCTCTTTGGGAAGGGATAGGAGTGACTTTGGGCTAATATTCATTCGCTGAATGAAGATGAAGGTAGGAGTAGGGAAACAGCTACCTATTCGGTAGCGCAAAAAAAAATTATAATAAATTCTTCACACGCGGGCATATATTATATGGAGTTAAAAGTGACCCCTTGACCACCAGAATGCGCTGCTACTGCAAAAAAAGGTTATGGTGCCTTGAAGTCCGTTCATATTTAGGCAGATATGCCAAATTTCAGTGCGATACTGTCTTTAGTTTTGTTTTGACAGCTGATTGTTGTTGATGTGTTTGGCATCACGTTGAGTATGGACAAAAACGATTTTCGTTCTCTCAAAAAACATTATTTTTTGAGAGGAAAAACGGCGAAGGAAACAAAAGAAAAGTTGGATAAATACAATGGGGCTAGTGCTTCGTCAGATTACACCGTCAAATATTGGTTTCGAGAGTTTCGTGGTGACCGCAACTTCACTATCGATCAAGTCCGTAGCGGCAGCCTCTCCGATGTGGTTACAGAGGACAATGTCAAAAAAATACATGAAATGCTGTTGGCTGACCGGAAAGTGAAGCTGCGCCAGCTAGCAGATACCACAAAGATTAGTACTGAGCGCACACGCCATATTTTGGGCAATATTCTGCATATGAAAAAGTTATCCTGCCGCTGGGTGCCGCGAATACTCATTTTTGACCAAAAACACAAACGCGAGAGAACTTCGAAAGAGTGTTTGGACTTGCTGATGCGAAATAGGGCGGACTTTTGGCGTCGATTTATAACTGGATTTGGATCCCTCTGGCTATTATCTCTTCCCAAACCTCAAAAGATGGCTCATCAATAAAAAATTCAGCTCACGCGAGGAAATCATCGACGCCACGGAGGAGTATTTTGCAGACTTTCCGGAAAATTACTTTGCGGACGGGATCAAGAAGTTGGAAAATCGCTGGAATAAGTGTATCAAACTAAAAGGGGACTATATTGAATAATATAAAAAAACATTTAAAAATAAAAAATTGTTTAATTCCCAAGGAGGTCACTTTTCACTCCATCTAGTACAATAGTTGGTTCGATTAATTGGGTTATGCTCTCCCGTGTCGCGAACAATAGATAGTTAGGTCTTTAATTGTGTTCATTTTTTTCCCTTTTTTTTTATTCTACTCGTAAACTATCTGAATTGTTAATGTAGAAATAAGTTAGATTGTAAGATTAAAATTTTCTATTACTTAGTGAATTAAAGGAACCGAAAATTTGCTACGTTGGCCAAACATTTGTTTTGTCATAGTAAAAGATGTACGAATCCCACATTTGGTCGCAATTCTGGGTGTGGGTAGTTAAACGGAAGAGCAATCGGCTGTCGCCCCTTAACCTGCGACCACTCTACCGTGGTGCGTCGCGTTTTAGAGAGAATTCGTCGGTAACACTGCTTTTGGTCATAATGAATTTAATCAATAAATTTGAACATCTGGGATGAGTTAGTGACGTGGAGACTTCAACTCGTATTCGTCCGGGAAGTTCAGCTGAAAATATCACCGCCGTAACTGAGAGTACGACCGAAAACTCAGATATGTCCATTTCGAGACGATCAGAGGAATTGGGTCTATTCGCAACCACTTTGTACAGCATTTTGCATAAAGATCTTGGCCTGCATTCTAATAAGGTCCAGTTAACACAAGGATTGAAGCCAGCAGACGCGCTGGAAATTAATGAGCAAGATTTTTTACACAAAATCATTCTGAGTTATGAGGTTAATTTCCATTTGTCTGATTACGTAAACAAATTAAAAAACAAAACTGTCGCATCTGGATCTCTGAAAGCCCAAGAGACATAGCGGAACAACCTGTTCATCCACAACGAGTGACAGTATGATGCGGTTTTTGAGCTGGCGGTGTCATTGGGCCATATTTTCTTATTAAAATGATCCTGGTCTGACCCTTTCAGTGAATGGATTGTTTTGCCGAACTATGCTGACTGAACTTTTATCTGGGCCCCCGCCCAATTATCAAGGCTTCGCCCATTAATGACGTTGTCTAATAAAAAGCGAGGGCAGAGCATATTACTGGTCTTATCGTAAACATCTTCAGATAATAACACCTACGTTGACCAGTTACAAGTTGCCGGTCATAGGTCTTGTTGGCGGCTGGACCACCGGTAGTCCATACCAGGACTTAAATCACGGTACCATGGGAGTCAGGAGCCCCCCGGATTTCGGTCCGGCCCTGACTTTTTAGAGGTAGGCCCCCTTGTGGGAGCGTCATGGTGGCTGTGGTTTAAACCCAAATCGCGGGAACGGGTCTATCCCATTGTAGAGTAGCAAATAAGTACTGGGTGCTGTGACTCTAAGAACAGTAAGAGGTTTTAGGTCGGCCTCGACTCATACCAAGGGTGGAATTTGTGCCTCCAACACAGTTCCGAATTGGTATCAAAGAATTGACCGAGAGCGATGGCATGGCGTATCCTTGCTCCCTATGGATGTATGGGCATCCCGTAAGCATAAGGTCTCTACAGACAGGTGGTTTACGTTGAAAAACAAGAGACGTTCTGATCTTTTTTCTGCCTGAAATTGATTCTATGGACGAGGACGACGTTTATTTTTAACAGAACGGCCTTAAATGTCACACAGATATTGAAACAACGGCTCAATTAGGTGACAAATTTCCTGGAATTGTGGTTTCTTGAAATGGTGACTTTAAATGGCCGCCGAGATCGTGCGATTTAACATCATTAAACTTATTTTCTTTGAGGTTATTGTGTAGAGAAAGTTTACACTAATGCTACACCAACGATTCATGCACTAAAAGAAAATATCGGAGTTGTTATTCGTGAAATACAGCCGCAGTTATGCGAAAAAGTGATGAAAAGTTTCACCAAAAGTATGCCTATTTGTAGGCAGAGCCGAGGCAAACATTTGGCAGTTGCATTGCATTCTACAATATTATTGATGTTAATGTCATTACTGTATCCAAGTTGTTGCTCTTGCTGTAAGCTTGCGAGTTTCTCACAATTATTACATATCTTAACGCTTTCAACATCAAAGCTCTTACTGACATCGGCCGCCCAGATTGTTGGCATATGATTTAAAGCACTTACACTGCGTTTCATATGACTATTGCAGATAAGTCATGCGACGAACAACCTTAAGGATGGATGAGCACGGTCTTAGTTTGGCAACAGAGAAAAGTGAGATAGTCCTTCTGACGAAGAAGAAAATCCCGACACAAAAAGACTTCTAAATTGGCTCTGAAGTCATTAAGAGCAAGGACACGGTGAGTTATTTGGGATTGAGGATTGACACAAAACTAACTTTCTGACAACAGTACGCAGCGAAAAGAGCCACTAGAGTTACAACACCACTCAGTAGATTAATGGCGGACATAGGTGGTCCAACGCCAAGTAAGCGCAGGCTATTAATGTCGACAACGCATGCCATTCTCCTATATGGAAGTGAGATCTGGGCAGACGCGCTTCGACAAGAAAAGTACCGGAAGCAGATGGCGGCAGTGCAAAGACGTGGAGCTCTACGCATGGCTAGCTCTTACCGAACGGTGTCGGAACCAGCCGTCCTTGTGGTCGAAGGAGTGACTCCCATCGATCTCCTAGCGGCACAAGGGAAGTACGTTCACGAAAACAAGGCGGAAATCGGATTGGAAGCGGCAAACGACCAAGCAGAGCAGCAAACGGTACGGAAGTGGCAAGAGCGCTGGATCTCGGAAAGCAGAGGAAGGTGGACAACGAGGGTGATAACAAATGTAGCTGAGTGGAAAGACCGGAAACACGGGAAGGTCAACTACTTCGTCACCCAATTCCTCACCGGACACGGAAATTTCACAGCCTTTTTACATAGGATCAGCAAAACGGATAGCCCAGCCTGCCAGTACGGCGACTCCCCAGCAGTCGACGTACATCACACATTTTTTGCCTGCAGAAGATGGGAAGCCCAACGCACTGCACTGGAAAACAGCATTGGTGCCTTCAACCCAGAAAACATAGTGGATAAAATGCTGACGAGTGACCTTAACCCGGGGAAGGATTTGCCAGTTTGTGGAAGATATTCTCAGAAGAAAGAAAAGAGAAGAAGAACAACACCGGGAAAGCACGTAAACCCGAAAGGGTGTAGGATCACAGTCCCTTGAAGTAATACGAAGAGCGGTCCCAAGGGGTTGTGTCAGAAGCCACAGGGTTGGGAGGAGTTTTAGTCCATATGATCTGAAAGCATGCGGGGAGAGCCGGACACACGGGGATGGTTAACGCCAACAGACCTCCTTATGGTGCGTAAGGCATTTCTCCTCCCATCAAGAAGAAAAAAAAAATAAAAAATAAAACATTGTAGATAAGTGACGCAGTAGATCTCTTTTCTTATAGATCGGGCAAGCGATAGCCATACAAACATTCCTCTATCTAAATCACCAAGTCATTACGTGGCAACTATGCCTTGCGGTTTGGGATTTTTGTTATATAGTACTTCAGTTTAAATATTGCTAACGTTGCTCCATTTTGGGCAGAAGGGTGAAGATCTTGGTTTTATCGTTCAGGTTTAGTGGTTCGTTCTGATTGTCAGGGAAAATAGAGTCATTCTCGTCGTTAAACAATGTGCAGAAATAGATTTTCCAGGCTGTGACTCTACACTAAAACTTTCCTGGTCAACTTTGCATACTTCTGTGGGGCTGTTATTAGTTTGACACGCTCTTTACAACTTTTGGTTAATATGTCGAATGTTGTTCCAAGAGTGGCATGCTCTTTCTATTGCATCCTGAGAAGTTGATATTCTTCCTCCCCTTTTGGTCGTATTCGGGTGGAACCCAGGACACTAGCTGCGGTACTCTTAACTTTTTCTCGACATTAGGTGGCCACCAAGTGAGGAAACCGCATCTTGGTTTCAATGTGTCATGTTTGAAAGCGGTTCACGTAGCATTTTTCGAGAACGAGACTTTCTTCAGTGATATCATCTATTTCTTCTCTGCAGACGTAACCATTTTGAAATTGGTAAGAAAAGCCTTAATCCGGATTGTTACAATAAATTCGCCAAAAGTTGAACACTTTACCAACTGAAAATAAATCTGCACCGAAATAAACTCTGCTTCTTTTCTATAAAGCAGTCGTCGTATTCGTTCGTGGTTTATGGCCTTCGGTAGTTGGTCTTGCCTCCAGAAAATTGCATCTATTGGTCTTGTAGGGGGCTTTGTCTTACATATCTGGCTCTAAGCTGATAATATATACGAGGGGCGTTCAATATATTCTCGGTATCGATATGAAGGAAAATGCGAATTCAATTTAAATTGTTTTTATTTTTCAATATGATCTCCCCTAACATCAATGCATTTGTTACATCTTGAGATAAGCTTTTTTAAACCCTCAAACAAATAAATTTCCTCTTTCTCTGCAAAATACCGACTTGAGTTCTTCATCATCCGAAAATCTTGTGGACTCTTGTTTGCTTTCAGGGTCATAGTGGTGGACCCATGTTTCGTCCCCAGTAACAATTCGATCCATAACACCGTCCGCGTTCTCACTACACATCTCCAAAAGCTCTCTACAGCATGCGATTCTCACTTTTTATCTGAGGCGCTGTGAGCATTCGTGGCACCCACCTTGCACTGACCTTTGAAAGGTTAAGATGGTCATGAAGAATGGTGTGAATGGTACCAATTGAAAGCTTGGTGATCTCTGCCATCATTTTCACCTTTATTCGGGCATCCTCAAGAACAAGTTTTTCGACTTCTTTGATGCTTTCTCCCGTACAAGCAGTAGCCGGGGCGCCGGAGCGGGGGTCGTCCTCAATGCTCTCTCTGCCTCTCTTGAACTCACTTGACCACTTTTGCACAGTTGATAATGAAGGTGCGGAACCCTGGTAAACAGCCACCATCTCTTCATGAATAGTTTTTTGACTTTTTCCTTGCTTAGTGAGAAATTTAATTACAGCGCGATGCTCAATTTTCACCATCATCGCCTCAGTTGCCATTATGATTCTGTATAACTAGAGATAAAACGCGAATTAATAATCACATTTATATGAAATATTACATGAATGCACTAAAATAATAGTATTACTTGATAAATAAGTCAATTTATATATGCAACCACAGCTTCACCCCGATACCGAGAATATCTTGAACGCCCCTCGTACAACTTCACTATAAAAGTGTGAAATCTGCTTTCCCTGAGACTTTTAATTCATCCCGCACCGGAGAAATGTCCAACAGTTCTATGACAGCTAGTAATAAGTTCTGTTGTCCTTTCCTAAATTTTTGTGTAGAATTTTTGATCTTAATTGACATACGGAGCCCGAATTCACTAGAAAATTAATTTTTCCAGGTCCTTTTACGACTTAAAAAGACCCGGAACATTTAATATGACTTTCGTCTGGTATTTCATTATTATCATTGGCTCAAATTATTTTAAGTCATTTCTGTGGAACCCTTAATACCTGCATATAAATGTTTCTGCGAAGAAGTCCTCTGACTTAATTCAGTATTGGCATGTCCATCTAAAACTTTTCACAAACACATAAAACTTTTCAATGTGGAGACGTACAAAGTGCTATTTCATCTTCTTTTGGGTCCGTACAAATAAAAGGAAATTTTCCCATTGAGTCCTCCAGCCTCGTTGCATAATAAGGCTTAAGAGAATTTATTACGAAATTAGATTACCACAGCAAGAAAATTATCATAAATATTTTTTATATGTCAATTTCTACATTTCTGGGGTAACAGATCCAAAACTTATTCAAAGTGAATCCAAATTTTGAAATAACCTTCCAAGAACGATTCAAGTGAACTCCTGAGCAAATATTACAAAAAACTTTTGCTCGTGATTTGATTAATTTTAAATAGAATAACACACCTTGAAAAATGTTTCCTTCGGGATACCTGTCTGTAAATGGACAAACAAGGAACACGAAATGAAAGTAGCTACTCAAACTTGCAAAGAGAATGTGTTGACGTAAGTCGAATCTAATAACTTATTCTTATGGTATAATACTGAAATGGGATTTCTTTATTGACTTACTCGTGTTCGTGCAGAGGCTTCATGCCGCAGACATTACAGTGGAATCATTCTTCTTACCTTCATACATGGAGTATCTATTATACGAGTATGTATTTATTTGTATCATGCTTGTGCTCGTTTTATTTGGTTGGAAGAATAGTGTCATAAGGTGGTTGCTGCAAAGACTGGTAATTTAAAATTTTATTTCCCACCAGTAGTACCGTATGTATCTTTGCAATCGAGACCAGAATTTTAAACTTGGTCAATGTTCCAAAGAAGGGCTGACATTTCGTGAGTTTCAAAGCTTATCAGATATAACCTAGAAGCAGTTGTGTTGACATCTCATTTTATTATAGGTACTACTGACTACATATAAAAAATCTCACATGTGGGAATGCTTTCTCTGTTTATTTGAGTTCACTCATAGAATAAAAAAGGGGGAAAAGAAAAGATTCAAGAGTAAACCCGTGCTTTAACACTCATACCTTTCCAGCTGGCTCCAGATACGCATACGAGTACCAAGTTCGTTGAAGTCCTTTGTCACTCGTGCGCGCTACCTACTACCTACGAGTATATGTTGCCTTCTTCCATTGCGTTGATTCGTGGGTTCGGGGTATAGATGTCCATCCCAACTAACGAAGCTGTTGTATATGTATCTGAACTTGCCGTGACTGCACATGGATTATTAAGTACTGTCAAAAACGGCTCAGAGCTTTCTCATCCTGACAAAGTTAGTGACCCTGGACCAAAGATTATGGGACCAGGGCCTGATATAAGGTCACTTTGGATGTTCTAGAGAAGACTTTACTGCAAAATTACCTTCTTAAACCAAAAGCAGAGATTGGGTATTAATGGAGCAACATGGACGTTCCATTGCCATCCTTAATAGTCCAACGAGTTTGCCTGAGATATCAAAAAACAGAATTGGCTCTTGCTGTCGTATGTGGCTTAAGTATCAATAAAAATTGGTGTGATTCGATTAAGTATGGTATTCCTCTTTTTTCAATAGGGGCAGTAATGTGCAGATCTGGTCAGTAGTGAACTATCTGGATAGGATGTTATATGCGATCCAAAGACAATAGGCTTACATTCATTGCGCAAGCTTCTTTCAGACCATATCTTGCTGATAATTCATGGTTAATGATCTTTCCATATCCTCAGCACTGACTGCTATTAGAATTGTTTGACCGTCTTTCCAGGCTTCTGTGCGGCCTAATATAATTGACATGTTGTCTTTACCTGTTGGCACAACTATTAAGCCTTACTCCTGCTGTGGGATCCCTCTATTGTTTCAATATCTCGCTGCCATACTCTTCCTTTTTTCCTTCTGAGAAGGCCAGCATCTATCCTTCATTTCTAACCTCTAGACCTTAACCGAAAAACTTGCCGTTCTCGGTATGTGTGTCAATGACAACTTACGTTGGAATGACCACATATTTGGTGTCGTCAAAAATGCTGCGAAATGTCTAGGTTTCCTCAAGCGATGTAAGAAATGCTTCACCCCTTTGATCAGTCATCAGCATATAAAACATTTACCCGCCTGCAATTGGAGTACAATGCCCACATCTGATCAGGTGCACCCAAAACTTATTTGCATCTGCTAGATAGGTTTCAAAATCGTGCGATAAAACTCATAGGTAATATTAGTATCACTCAGACAATGAACACCCTTGAACACCGACGTAATGCCTAATGTCTCACTTTGTTTTATCGCTATTTCCAGCACCAGTACTCCATAGAAATCGCAGGTAGCATTCCGCCCCTTCAAACTTTTAACCATAACACCCGTCTGGCTATGAATGGTCATCAGCAAACCCTCAAGCCCACTTTCGTACGTACTCTATAATATCGTGATTCGTTCCTAGGCCGTACAACTCGCCTATGGAATTCTCTGCCTAGCTCCTAGTCATTATAACCTTCAAACATTTAAAACCAATGCTAATCGGTACGTCTCTTTCCATCATCCCTGATTTTCCTTCGCCCGAGCATTGTGCTAACATTTTAAGGATACTCAAATTATAATTATAAAAAAAAAAATACTATTTTCAGTCGCTTAAGAACAACAAAGTTAATAATGGATCCTGTAAAGTGTAATACTTAGTCTCTTAATTTTTTTCCCCCCTGCTTTGATGTCCCTACGTGCGAGTTATTTTTCATCTGGCACATATCATTAAACAGATATCATCAACATAATTCAGCTATTTAAGATACGATATCACCATCAAACCCACCTCCTGCTGACTCCAGATAATCCTGCTAAAAACACATTGCAGATTACCACTAAAAACTCGTCAACTTGTGGCACTTTGCTGCAGACTATGAATCACAATCTACCATTATACGGAATGTTACCATTCTTCTTGCGGGTGTTGATGCGTTCTTTGCAGATGGATTCGGCTTGAAAATCGCCTTATTTCTCTGTCGAGTGTCAAATGAAGGAACCCTCCAACTAAATTCAGTTTTATTAAAGCCAAATCCAAATTTAATTGGCTACAGCTAGAAGCACACATTCCGTCAGATTTTGCTTCCACCGGAATCCGGTTTATACTAACTGCGTTTGCTTCTTTAAAGCGAATACGATTTACGATGAAAATCTGATACTGCAAAATACTCCCTTTTTTCCTGACATCGACAATGTTTCTCCTCAGCTAAGGTGCCTCTGGTACTTTGCAAGCTACTGCAAAGAGTCCTTTTGTCATACCTGCTACTGCTTCTTCTGAGATGGTGGCTAATGCTACTTCTGTTCCTTCTAACCGACGTAGCATGAAGATGTATAGTTGCTACTATTGACACACAGTTTTTAAAGCACCATCTGATCGCTATTGGATCTAACTGGTTCGGTACTCCTCGCTGATCAAACGAAATTTAGCTGATCTCTTACTGTGCTTAAACAGTATGCCTCAAATGATTAGTACGTTTAAGTTGCAAATGTCAAAAAATCGTTAGATTCTGTCACATCTGACGTTTTTAAGGGCACGCATTGATAAAATCATCTTCATTAGCTTATTAATTCTGTCTAAACATTGCTTTCCATGCTTCCTATCAGGTGGATGGAAAATTTGACTAAAGTGAATGGTTCATCCTGACTCAGATAGAGAACCATTTTACATATGATTTTATTTTCTTGGTAAAATATCTATACAGTGAAGTTTGGAACAGTATCTCCCAATGATTTGTATTTCTGATAACCTCTTGACATATCATAGTACCCAATGAGCTTGCATCATCTGCACATGAGGTATCTCACGAATTCTCACGAACTCTTGCGATCACAGCATTTTGATGTTATACATTCCCCTACTATTTCATAGGAAAATCTTCTTTTGTTGTTGAGAACCTTAGGTTAAATGCATAACTTACCTTTGCTGCATCGAGTTAGTGGTTCTGTCCAATAGTGATCATTCGCAGGCTTTAAGCATCTAAAAGTGTATTCTCTATTGTGAGACCGTTCTATACTGTAAGGTTAAGACAGCTCAAAACAGTTTAAACATCAGAACATCGCTTATAGGTCTTGCCAAGAAGCTAACTGAAATTTTATTTTGGTCGGCGTCGTGTTTGTCCGATATCAGCAGAAACCTACAAGGATGGAGAGAGAATAGTAGAACCACAGTCGATGCAGACTGTTAAACGGCGATGACGAACAACATCCCACGTTACGCAGAATGAACCATTCAACCACACTACTAAGACGAAATCAGACAGCCATTTCCAAATTTCTAAAGTTTAAAAAAGCCACTGGATCTGATATAGCAGCTAAAGATGGGAGATCCCCTGAACTGCGTCAACTACAGTGAAATAAGTCTCCTCAACATATACAAAATCCTGTCTACCTGTCTATTATGTGAACGGATACAATCTGACCGTCCCCAATCAGTGTGGTTTTAGGCCAAGAAAGTACACCATAGATCAAACCTTCGCATTACGGCCGATCTTGAAAAAAACACAGGGATTCAAAATTGGTATACCTCTGCATCGATTTCAAGGTCGCATATAACTGCATCTATAGGGATGAAGTGTTCAGATCCATGTCAAGTTTTGGCATCCCTATTTAGAGTGACGATGGAGAATGCCCGTGACTACATTAAAGTAAGTAATGACAAAACCGAGACTTACAGTCTCAAGAAAAGACTTAAACAAAACGATGCATCGTCATGTGACTTTTTCAACATCGTTCTTGAAGAAATTGTGCGTGTCAACTCCAGAGGTGGCATCTCTCAAAAGTCTGTTCAGTTACTCGCATGTGCAGATGACATTGGCAGTGCTGATTTAAGGACACAGGAAGTTGGACATTTGACGAAAAGCTTTAACAGCAAACTGTCTGCACAGCGATGCCGACTTCGTCAAAACAGTTCAGATAACCTGACTTAGGTTTTTAGTTCACCCTGAGCGCATAGACGTAAGCGTTCCAGTCTGGAAATTTTTCAACTCCAACCCAGACGGACAACGCAGTAGAGGATGACCCCATCTTGAATGCCTCACAAGTGGAAGGTGACCCAAGACAACTTCTGTGCGCAACTGGATGCAGTTGGCAAAAGATTGCGCTAGCTGGAGAGGCATCTTAGCTGAGGCCCTGGTTCACCCCCTTCTGTAGCGCCATCTAAGTAAGTAAGTCGTGCCTGTCCTTACTTGAGTTATACGAACATGACATTATTAAGGTGATGTTACCGGTTTTAACCTTAATTAGCTTAACATTCACTATCACGTCGAATCATTCCGCTGCTCGCCGATTGTTACGCAATTACCGACGTAGAGATACGAATTTTTTCACTCTGGTTCGTTTAGTATGATTTTCACTACGTAGATTGTGTTTTTTTCTAAAAAAAATTAAGAACTATTGTGAAATTCGCCCACAATTAACTTAGCTGATCCTTTTCTGAAAATAGCACACAGCTGAGAACGAGTTGAATTAGATGTCACATAGTGTTCAGAACTTTTATGAGTTTATTTCACAGATCCGTGCTAGACTATGTGCACCTTTAGCCTTTTATGTAAATACGTCGTCCTGTTTCAGTTCAATATTCAACTTATGGATGATGGAAATATGGTACTTTTCAGAAAGGAAGCTACGAGTAAGTAGTATGATCTGGCTTAGGATTGGCTCATACTTGTCCGCATTCATTAAAGCACTTTTGTATTTATCATTTAAATTCAATCACATTCTTCTATAGAAGAATATTCAATCTATAAAAATCGCTATTTGATAATTATTAAAACTTACTAAGTTTTCCCATGAAGGGTACATAGTTCTAGCAGGGTGTTATAAAAATGAAACACATTAACGACATATTTCTTATATCGTTTTTCTTTTTTCATGAAAAAAGAAAATATTTACAAATGCGATTTTGAAGGATATAATCCTTCAAAGTGTACTTACCTAAAAGAGCAACAACAACAGCTGAATCCCTTACACCCCAGTCCCAACACGTTCGTAGCGCTATATATAAGATGTTGTGGTACTTCCCCATCAGGCAGACCTGAAATCATACAGAAAGTGAATTAAATTTTCACTTCAAGGATGTTTTTTTTTTTTAAATGCCGGTGGGCGGCTACGGGAAAATGGTTTTCTCCTGATTATTACACCGAGCAAGCCTAACAAAAACATCTCCTCCTTTCAAACCTAGGAAATAGGACTGATTTTTTTTTTTATCTCGCGTTTTAAGTTCACTTGAAGAAAATGGTTTTGAGGAAAAGTTGAAAAGTCAATGGTCTTATGTCATCGTAAATAAAAGATTTGGTTAATGTAAAAGGTGAGGAGGAGACAAGTTCTGAGAAGGCTTAAAAATGGAAGTAATGGGAAGGCCAGTTGAGTCTTGGCAGAATTCAAAAGCATTAATTAGAAGTAACGACCAATTATCCGTTTGACAATTAAACGGCAAACGGCAGTAAAGGGGCATTTGGCCGAAATTTTCGTTATCATTGGGATCAGGGAGAATGTTTTATCTTTAAGGGGTTTTTATTATGCTTTTATTTAATTAATTTTTATAAGGTTCTGAGTTTTTAGCACATAATTATATACTTGGAATGTAATTACAAAAGACCCATTTGCGGTTTCGGATATTTAAGGGGTTTCACAGCACTATATGATGAGTCATCGGAAAGACCGAGAATTTTTCTTTTCGGGTCGAATTCACTTTCATCCAACTTAGGCAATTTTGCGAAGAAGATTAAGTTGTTGCAGACATAAGCTACGAAACGAACGGAGAATGACACAAACTTGTAGTTGTATCACCACCAAAGACAGTCGCCTACAACTCAATGAATACTGTGATTTCAGGATTAAACTTATCAAATCAGCGACGCTAAAACAACATAAGAGGCAATCATCTCCTGGACTTCATATTATCGTCTGAACTGTTGGTCAGTCAAAATTGTTTTTTCCAGGTAAAGTTACAGTCTTATACGGACTTTTGCGAAAAAATCGGAATACTCGGTGAAACCAGTGGACTAGTCAAAATTATCAAAATAGAGAAGCCAGCTAAACTAGAAGCACTCAGAATTAGCTCACCTCCAGTTACTATAAGCAAGGAGTACGTGAGCTGAGCAACACATTACCCCGTAGCTGGTATCTACCACCGCCGGTTGCGGTGACGAATGAGGCCATCAAATACACTTTCACTGATGGCTTCAAGTCGCCTGGTAGCAATGGTATACGAGTAAATACCTTATGCTACAAAAAGGTATAAACCAGCTGATACGAGTCCGTGACTTTTGGATTAAAACACGGATTTTTTGATAAAAAAATAATTTTATTTTTCAACGTAGTCTCCCTTGAGCTCTATACACTTTGTCCAACGCTTCTCCAATTTTTTTATCTCTTCCAAAAAAAATGATTTGTCGAGGTCCTCAAAATAGGCCTTTGTTTGCGAGATGACTTCATCATTGGGGTCAAATCTTTTTCCACCAAGCCATTTCTTCAGGTTTGGGAACAAGAAGTAGTCGCTCGGAGCCAAATCTGGAGAATAGGGTGGATGAGGGAGCAATTCATAGCCCAATTCATGGATTTTTGCCATGGCAACTGCACATGTGTGCACCCTTGCATTGTCTTGGTGGAAAAGAACTTTTTTCTTGGCCAAATGAGGTCGTTTTTTTTTCAAATCGTCATTGAATCGGTCCAATAAGTTGGCATAATATTCCCCATTGATTGTTCTTCCCTTTTGAAGGTAGTCAATGTGGATTATCCCGCGTGCATCCCAAAAAACAGTCGCCATAACTTTATTGGCTGACAAACCCACCTTGGCCTTCTTTGGCGCCGATTCACCCTTAGAAACCCACTGTTTTGACTGTTGTTTGTTCTCTGGTGTGTTGTGATGGATCCATGTTTCGTCCACGGTTACAAAACGGTGCAAAAACTCCTCCATATTGCGATTAAACAACGCCAAACCTTCCTGTGAAGTTGTTACACGATTGCGTTTGTGGTCGACTGTGAGCAAACGCGGCACCCATCTTGCGGAAAGCTTTCTCATGCCCAAGTGATCATTCAAAATTGAAACCACTGAGCCATGCGAGATCCCTACGGCTTCCACAATCTCTCGCACTTTCAATCTTCGGTCGGCCAACACCATATCGTGAATTTTTTCGATTGTTTCGGGTGTAGAGACCTCAACTGGGCGTCCAGGACGTTCGGCATCTTCAGTGCTTGTACGGCCACAATGAAATTCAGTAAACCACTTTTTACCATTGAAATCGATGGTGCAGAGTCCCCATAGTATTTATCAAGCTTAGCCTTGGTCTCGGTAATGGTTTTTTTTCGCAAGAAATAATGCTTAATAAGCACACGAAATTCACTTTTTTCCATTTTCTCCTCAAATTAGTGAGTAGTCTGATAAAAATAGCTGTCAAACACAAACTAACTGACGCAGCAAGTTTAGATTTTGACAGGAGTCAACTGACAGATGCCTGTTGACAGGAGCAGTGTTGCTGTTTCAGTAAAGAGGTCAGAAATTCAAAAAGTCACGGACTTACTGACCCGCCCTCGTAGCAACTCGGCTAGGCAATTTTCGTCATCTTGGAACACGCATAGATGTGTACAGAAAGTCCCATAAACTGAAAATCCAGAAGCGTGTAGTCATGTTTGCCAAGAGCTTCCTATCAGTTTGGCTTTCGAGAAGAGACTGCACAAAACTGCTTTGCGAATGCATCCTCTGTCCAAGATGAAACATGCTCACTGACGCTGAACATCCTGCGAGACTGCTGGGCATTTTCTTCGACACTGAGGTTACTTCCGGCAAAGCAACTTTAAACGACATGTGTAACCCAGCGATCCTCGGTTTTTCAAACGCATTGATAAGTCAAACTCACATTAATAATCACAGCCTACGGTGTACTCTCATACAGTGGTCTCTGGCACAACATGTACTAGGGTTTTGATTCTGGTCTTACAGACATACCTTTTCATGATATGGCATGAGAACTCTTATTGCTACAAAAATACGAAAGTAACTATCCCTCTGATAGACCACATATGAATTTCCCAGGCAAGGCTCTGAACCCGGACCTGCGTTAGGTCTTCAGCGTCCTTTCATTGACACTTGGGTATCATATGAGCAAAAATGCGGATTGCATATCTCTCCGAGATGCCAGTATATGAAACGAATTATTCCCGTCGTCTCTAAGAGGTCTGCGACTTTTCTGTTGTCCTCAGTAAGAAAGACTGCAGACTGCTTACTAGCGTCGTCGTGAAGGGGTGCTACGCTTTTTCTAAGTATCTAAGCACTAGTGTGCCGCATTTTGGCACTGAAGCGCTTACTCATCTTGCTACCAAAGAATGTTAAGTTCCAGTAAAACAAAAACAAAAGGGGTACAATAGGCTGGTTTTTGTCTGAGTGATCAGAACTTTATATCCTAATAGCGCTAGTCTTTTTTTAGTCCATTGTGGTCTTTCAGTCTTACGAAGAAAGATGAGCAAGCGCTTCAGTGATAAGGTGCCTACAGCACTAGCACCAGTCTTTCCTGCTGAGGGACAGCAGAAAGACCGCTGACTTCCTAGAGACGTCGGGAAGCATACGTTTGGTCTGCCTGCAACCCGGGGAGCTATGCCATCTGCAGTTCTATTCATAAGAGACCCTACTGTCAATAGAAGCCTTAACCGAGGATGCAGGCAGACCCAACGTATGTTCTGGTTCTGAAAAACTCTCCTCTGAATCTTGTCCGGCAAGTTCATCGGCGATTTCATTTCCCGCGATCCCATTGTGACCCCAGACAAGGGTCACTGAATTTAGCCTTCTTACTGCGTTCAGTGATCTTTTGCATTCTTGGAAGAGGTTGCAAGTCGCAAGACGGTTCAGCAAGGCTCTAATCGCAGCTTGGCTGTCGCTGCAGATCCAAATGCTTCGCCCCCTCCACCGGTTTTCGGCAATATAGCTCGCTGCCATCAGGATTGCCTAAGTCTCCGCTTGGAAGACAGATGCGAGCTTTCCTAGCGTGAAGTTAAATCTAACGTTATCGTCCTCCAGAAAAATACGAGCGCCACATCCTCTATTGGTTTTGCTGCGGTCCATGAAGACCCGACTACATTCTTTTCCTGGTTCAGACTCCAACCGAAACCAGTCCTGGGCGCACAGGGAAAGTCGATTTCGTTTTTTTTCTGTGTCTGTGTTCTGTGCCATTGCATCGGACGGTATGACGGCTGTGCGTGTTGTACCAAAGACCACTTCTTTTTAAACGGAAGATGGCTTTGAGAGTGTAGCGCATGATATGAATATCAAGGTGAGGGAGATTTATCAACACGTCTAGAGCGGAGACGGGAGTGCAGGGTAAAGTCAAACCGTTCTTTGGAGTCTGGTAAAAGTAGCAATCACGTATTTTCGCGAGAGCTTATTCCACCAGACAACCGACGCATAGGATATAATTGGCGTGTAGATGCAAAGGACCCTTCTCAGTGTCTTGCCGATCGCTTCTATGCACTGCCAGAAGGCCTACAACGCCTTAGATGCTTCGACGTAACATGTTTAGTCCAGAGAAGTTTGTTATCCAGGATGACACCTAAATATTTAGCTTCTTTGGAGAGTTGAATGGTGATGCCTTTAAGCACTAGATGAGTCAGACCAGGCAGCTTCCTCCTTTTCGTGAAGAGAACAACCTCAATTTTCAAAAGATAGACTGAAAGCCCATTACTAATGCGCAAGTCGTCGATCACGTTTAGGGCTGCCTGCGCCTTAGAACATTCGCCTATTCTTGTGCATAGACGTTAGAGATATTGAGCGCGTTGAGCAGTGAGTCGATCAACATTCACTATACAGTGGAGTCCTTGAGGGTAGGCCCTGCTTACACCCGCCACCACATATTGGCCGCAGCCAGCATCTGCAGCGGTAACTACGCCAACGATATAATCATTCTGGTGGGAGTAAAACATCTTCAGCGAACTAATAGGGTCGGCCTTGACTACACTCGCAACAGGTGAGTTAAAAATTACTCCGCACGCTGCATTATAGATAATGCCCAGCCTCCTTCTTTTAGACGAATTCCTTAAAGCCGTGTATTATAAAAGAATCAGGCTTATGGACGCACCTCAATTTAGGACACGCGTCTCTACTTAATACATCATTTTCTAGCAGACATGACTACACGGGCGGTTCCAAAATGGAGAAAGGTACTGGAGCTGCAGTCAACTGTGAAACTCCAGATGAATGTAGTATTTTTCAGGCAGAATTATTTGCCATTCTTAAAGAAGCAAGGACGCGCTATCGTGGAGCATAGGATCTAACTATAGCTGAATAGATTAAAATGACTCGGAGACATGCTCATGTCTGGCCGAATGCTCCTTTTCTACAAATATAAAGTCGACAGTACCTTAGAGGTTTTTGACATGTTTAGTCCAAAAGAGATTTTTAGCTGGGATTACACTCAAAAACTTGTCTTCTTTGGAAAAACAGATGACAGATGAGCCAGACCATATAACTTCCACTTTCTGTGAAGAGAAAATCCTCAGATTTGATTGACTAATAGCTCATTTCAATAGCGGGGGTCCCCGATTATTTCTAGAACTCCACATAATCTGCATATGCCTTGGCGTAGACGTTAGAACCGTTGAATGTGTTAAGAAGATAGTCAACCAACATACATACACCACAGCTGTGGATACAGGAGGCTACCCTGCTGGCTACCTTATTTACATCGCTATCACATATTACCAGCAGGTATCATCAGCAGTCTCTGTCCTATTAACCAGCATTGCTGTAGTCCATAAAACTAGTGATTCATTTACGCCACGTTTTCTGATCGAGTTGCACATGCCGTCAAATGTTGTGTTCTAGAAGTACCCCCAATGTCGATAGAGGACGCATCTGTTTTGCCCATAAGAGCTCTACCATTCCCTCTATGTTCCTCAACATGCAAGAAGTTTGAAGCTTTCAACGAGCGTGTGGTTATATTTAAGGCTACTCTTGCTACTTATTAGAAATTTGGTTGTAAGCTGGAGCTAGGCTAGCAATGAATATTCTTTTTAGGGCTGTCAGGAACTGGTCTATACTATTTTGACATAGAAGAAATAGAAGGACCACGTTATGATAAATACAATCAATTAGCAACGTGCATCAAATCCTTTACATGTACGAGTATACCATATTCGGTCTGGCTGGTTTCCCCTTAAAGGATTTGGTGGTTGTACGAAGGAATTCTACACAGTCGAAAACTCCACATTTATAAGTTCCATTGTAATGAATGCGGCTTTGTGCGAAGAATGGTTGATAAATGACGTATAGTAATTCCAAATTTACTGATAACGATGGTCTGGAAAAAGCATTCCGTAGAGTTCCCAAAAATCGTATTTGGACGGCCGGCGCTAAGATTTCAAAATCTTAACTTAATACTTGGATAAAAGTGTTAAAGAAGATAGCGGGTTATGAATAAGTCGTACTTACTTACTTACTTAGGCGGCGCTACAGTCCGGGGTGGACCTAGGCCTCAAACAATAAGCTTCTCCAATTAGCGCGGTCTTTGGCTAACTGCCTTCAATTGCGTACTAAAAGTTAGTTGAGGTCCTCTTCCACTTGCACGTGTCACCTAAGGCGAGGCCTTCTTCTACTGCGTTGTTCCTCCGGATTAGAGTCGAAGATTCAGCGGGCTGTAGCGTTGGTGCTCATTTGCTCTACATATCCCAGCCATCTCAAACGCCCAATGCGCAATTTTTTGAGCAGGTCGATGTCGATGTTCAGTTCGTAGAGTTCACCGTTGAATCGTCTCTTCCAGAACCTGTCAACGCATACGGGACTAAATTTTTCTCTCTAGACGACCAAGAATATCTTCATCCGCTTTCGAAAGGGTCCATGCTTCGGAACCATAGAACAGGACTAAGATTACTAAGGGTCCTATATACTCGAAGGTTTTCCTTGGTTGTTTGGGAGAATGCTTTACTACACAGCTGCCTTTTCAGCGCAAAGAAACAGCGACTAGCAAGCGTTTTTCTTCATTTGATTTCTGAAGAGATGTCGTTTTCAGATGTGATGGCAGAGGCGAGGTAGACAAAGTCCCTAACTACCTCAAAGTTATAGCTGTCGATTGTGACATTCTGGCCGATTCGTCGATGTTGGGTGTCCCTTCTTGTTGATAGTATATACTCTATTTTGTCCTCGTTTACTGCTAGACCCATTTTTCGCGCTTCTGTTCCTATACCCGGAAACGCACCAGTTACAGATAGCTGTATTCCACCAATAATATCAATATCGTCGGCGTATGCAAGCAACTGAACAGACTTTTTGAAAGATCGTACCTCGTGTGATGGCTTGTGAGTTTTGCACAATTCTTTTAAATATGATGTTAAAGAAGTTTGCCTAAATCCTCTTTGGATATCAAAGGTCTCGGTTAGGTCCACCTTAATGTAGCAGCGAGCTTTCTCTATTGCGGCTTTGAGCTCGATAAAAAGGTGGTGAGTATTGATCTGAACTTCTTGGGTTTTCTTCATAGTCTGCCATAGTGTGAATATTGTATTTGATCAGTTATGGACTTAGCGGTGGTAAAACGGCACTGATAGTGTCCAATCAGATCGTTTGCAAATGGTTTCAGGCTTTCGCACCATATGTCAGACAATATCTTATATGCGATGTTTAGAAGACTGATACTTGTATGGTTGGCGCAGTTTAGAGGGTCTCTTTTCTTGTGAACCGGGCGAACGATGCTGAGGTTCCATTAATCGGGTATACATTCATCCGGCCACACCAAATTGGTGTGTGCTCTCTACCAGGTCATCTCCTGCTGCCTTAAATAGTTCCGCAGGTAGGCCGTCATTCCCAGCAGTCTTGTTCGGCTTCAGCTCAGATATCCTCACTTCATTTTGGTCTTCTTGTTCATCTCTACAGGTTTCCGTTTGGGTCTTATTACCCTGACACGTTCTTTTTACCTTTGGGTAAGACTTCCTGGAGTAGCACCTCTCTATCTCCTACCTCTCTATCTCCTCGATCACGCGCTTCTCATGCTCTTTCTTTTTTCTCCAGAGAAGCCGATGTTCTTCGCTCCTCCGTTTGTAGGTATGTTGTTTTGATGCATGTGCTTGCCGTCACTCTTCATCAAACCACGGGTTTCGTGGTGGTGGGCGCCCGAAACCCAGCACGACAGTTGCGGCATTTCTGATGGCTTCTCGGCATCTAAACCACTGGTCTTCAGCACTTGATGCTGGCTGCAATCGACTTTGCGATCGGCAAAGGTTCTAGCGCTTGTTACGACAGTTCAACCTTAAATCTCATCATAGTATTTCCCCGTTGTTGTGGCGTCTGAGATATCCGTAGACGTACCTTGTCTGCAACTAGGTAGTGTTCCGAGTCTATGTTGGCTGCTCGGAATGTTCGGACACCTAAAATCATACATTGGACATTGCTCGTAGGTTTTGTCGAGGAACTCGTAGAAACTTTTTTGGTAGCATCATCCTTTTCGTCTGTTAGGGCCCGAGCGCATATAAGGCTGATGTTAGCGAATTTACCTTTGATACGGATTTTTATAACAAATTCGCATCAAAATACACGCTGCTTACGTTCCCTATAGCAATCACCGTAGTAAAAATCACAGTTTTTTGTCTGTCTTTTGCCCGGCCCATTCCACTGCACTTCCTGAATGGCGGTGATATCTACTTTATAGCAGTCTAGGGCCTCTGCTGTGAAAAATCACAGCGACAGAAATGAAAATATGTACGAGTACATGTCGCGATTATCAGCAAATGTGACAATAAAAAGACGGACATTCGCGAGTCTCCATATTGAGAAACCAGTCTAACTTCAAGCGGAGAAAATCAGCTGGTTTTGTCATGTTCAACGAAGGTCGTCCTATAAACCGGGCCAAAAATCAATAAGTCCTGATCGAGTTTCACAGAAGAGGCCAAAGGAAAAGTTATTTTATCACTTAAATGCAAAAACATAAGTAGGCTCTTTGCCTCACTAATCGGATGATGTAGAATGGTTCCAAGGTCCGCAAATTTGGCCAACAGTAGCAAACCAAGTACATGAGCGAAAGATGTAGCATTTGCTGTAATTATAACATACATGTTGCATAGTTCAGTAGTTAATAATACGAGGAGAAGAAGAAGAGTGTTCATATTCGCTTATTTTAGCTGAAGTGTTTCGAGATAAATATTGGTGCCGTTGTCCAATTACAGATTTATTGTTTCAAATTTTAGATAAAAAATTGAAGCTGTGTTTTTGCGAGAGTTCCAAATTCCGAAAAATAAAAATAGTTGGGCTAGTACGAGGTCAGTTGAATGCTTCACATTTGCTGTGAAAATAGAAGGCAACAAATAAAGTTAAAACAGTTGGGAACTGAAAAAAATTTAACTGGAATAAATAGGACACAAGGGAGGCATCTGAATACAATGGTATACTAGTAGTTTTTATCAGAATCAATTGCCTTTATTCGGCATTTCATTCAAATGTTTGATTCGAAGTAATCTATTAGATTTAGCCGGCAGTACTCGTATTTCGAAATCAAGTAAAACAAATTTATTTTGAATTGAATAATGAACCTAGTTTTGGTTGTTGTTTTTTTCGTGAGACGCGGGATAAGCTGATGTCGATTATAAAATAGACATGCATTGCAAATGTTTTAAAAGACTTCTCGCCTTCTTGTTTAAAAAAAACCCTCGTCCCACTTGTGGCCGATCCTTAGCTTCAAGAAAGCATCTATAATACTTGCAGCAAAATCAACTGTTTAAGCCCTTTTCCAGAAGTACTGTTTTGCAGTATATACTTTCCAATTGTACTACTAAAGATGTTCCTCCTAAAGGTGATTAGGGTATTACGCGTATTTTTGCCGAGTATCTTATAGCAACATTCCTAAGTAGTAACACCATTTTCCTGTCAGGACGTGAGCACTTATGTATTCTAACCAAAGTTTACCGCTTGTAATTAATCTGCACCGATTAGACCCTGTTTCCGTTCTTGGTAATAATTCTTCGTAGCCATGTATGTATATCTTATTCTTTTATTATTCGGCGCTTCGGAGATGGCGCTGGTGGTTCCTATAAACTCCTAGCTGTACAGAGGTTCCACTAGTTGCTCGGCTGCGCTGTCTCTTCAAGGTCTAAATGTTATATTGTATAATATATTTAGTTTTTACGTAGTCCGTGCACTACCACTAAACTTTCAGAATAAGGTTCTCTTTGGAACACTTTGAACAAAAGGGGTGGGACATGCTGGGGTATGTGAGTCATTACCGGGGTATGCAGGTTCCCATTAGTAGTTAATTCCCCAACTTATCTACTCGTACCTGGCTTGTCAAATAAAATCAGTCACCTGAGCTGTAAATACTTTATAGAGGGAGTACGGTATAGAGAATAAACGCCAACACTGAATGGGATACTATAATCTACGAGTATATGCAGGATCATAAAGTGCGGTTACTAGGATTTTTGTTGTTGCGATATCGCAAATCAAGTTAAAGAAGTTGAAATAGTTCTTTCTAACATCGCGTTCGGCGTATTTCTAGACAGGAAATCTAAGCATAAGGAAAAGATTAAAGAAAGCTGGAATTGCTCCTGCAAAAGATTTATAGATAAAATTTATGGCTTGCAATCCCCATCTGGATAACGATACTTGGAAAATTAGCAGTGGTGCAAAAAACGTTCAGCATCAGCATCACATCTCGCCCGCGGCAGCATTACACAAAATTGACCCCTATGGCGCATTTTACATATACCTGCGGTACGCAGGTAGGTATAGCTCACTAATTTAAGATACCTTGCGGATTTCAGTATTAGCCACATACGATTTTAATAAATTTAACGTCGGGAAATGCAATAAATATGGATGAAATGCGAGTATATCATATCCGGAAAGCGATAAGTGGCAAAAAGGTCCCATTTACACATTAACATATTGGGTCTACAAGTAAGTTTCCAGCGTTTGTCAGAGATGGCGCCACCAGTGGATACCGGGCAGAAATGTCAGACCCCATGTGTTTTATTTGTAGGTTTTGTATCTGTCAACAACTTTGCAGCGTTATATTTGAGCAGTTCTATCGGTGTCGTACATTTTATCGAGCAAAATCATGGCAAGTTTCCAGCCAAATAAACGTCATTTGCGGGAAGCGCTGCTTTTATTCTTTAATATGAAGAAAAGTGCGGCTGAGGCCTATCGTTTGCTTTCGGAAACTTATGGGGCGGAATGTATTGGTGAATCGACGTGCCGCGAGTGGTTCAAACGATTCAAAAGTGATGATTTTGGAGTTGAAGACAAAGATCGCCCCGGAAAGCCGAAAAGTTTTGAAGACGAGGAATTGGACGCTTTACTGGATGAGGATCCGTGTCAGATTCAAGAAGAACTTGCTGCATCATTGGGCGTCACGCAACAAGTCGTTTCCCTGCGCCTAAAAGCACTGGGATTCATTCAAAAGGTTGGAAACAGGGTGCCGTACGAATTGAAGCCAAGAGACGTCGAACGACGATTTTGCATGTCCGAAATGTTACTGCAGCGGTATAAAAATAAATCATTTTTGCATCGTATTGTCACTGGTGATGAGAAATGGATTTATTATGATAATCCTAAACGCAGAAAATCGTATACAAAGCTCGGCGAGCCCGTCCAATCGACGCCGAAACGAAATATTCACGTGAATAAGGTCATGCTCTGCATATGGTGGGATCAAAAGGGTATCGTATACTACGAACTGCTTCCGAGTGGTGAAACCATCAAAGGACCATTATATCGAACCCAACTAATTCGTTTGAAGCGGGCATTAAAAGAAAAACGGCCAGAATATGAGACCAGGCATGAGTCCGTCATTTTTCATCACGACAACGCTCGGCCACATGTTGCGGTTTCGGTGAAAAACTATTTGGAAAATAGTGGATGGGAAATTCTGCCTCACCCGCCTTACAGTCCAGACTTGGCATCATCTGACTACCACTTGTTTCGTTCGATGCAGAACGCTCTTACGGGAATACGCTTCAGCTCAGTAGAGGAAATCAAAAATTGGCTCGATACGTTCTTGGGCTCGAGAGACGAGAAATTTTTTTAGTCCGGAATTCATAAATTGCCAGAAAGATGGGGGAAAGTTGTAGCTTCCGATGGACGATACTTTGAATAAAGCCTTGTAACTATGTTTTCATAATAAAACTTCAAATTTTGGAAAAAAAACGCTGGAAACTTACTTGTAGACCCAATAGAACAGTGGAGAAGACAGGTTCTGAGATTTTCCATGCAAATTTTGACTTAAAAATGTATTTTCGAATACAAGCAGTGTCCTTCCATAAGAAGTTCTAGCTATTGGTGGGGTGTCAGAGCTAGTGCGAATGAGATTGCAAGTGATCAATGAGTTGTCGCACAAGACTCAAGGCCATATAGAAGCTGAGATTAGAAAAATATGTGAGAGTGCGAATAATAAACCCCTTATATTGGTAGGTCCAATTGTCCCTAAGGGACTAGCATATACGGAGACCTATTGGCCTATTGTGGATCCTGGTTAATATTATTTGTGTATTATATTATTATTATTGACATGGTGGGTCTTAACTAGATTGTGTTGGCTGAAAACCATCCAGAGCTTTTAACAAATTTAATGAGATCTATCAGCTTTGCCTTGCTGATGCCTCAAGTTCTCCAAAGTGTCTATATCCCAGGTTTTTAGCATGGCGTATTTGGAGGTTAGGCCAGTCGGACAGCAAATGTGTGATAGTGTCTATTTCCTCTTTATTCCTTCAACTTCTAGAATAATCTTAAGAATATGATCCTATGCTGATGGCCATCCTGCCAATGTTAGGTTGCCAGTTAGGACACCTGTACGGATATGTATGTCTTCTTTGTTGAGTCGGAGGAGGGTACGTGTTCTCGTGCTCTCTAAGTTTGGTCAAAGGAAGCTTAAGATGATGCAGCCAATCCTGGCGATCCACCTTTTATTGGTTCATTCTATGGTAATAAGTTCCATTTTCCGTTCCTGTCCAGAGAGCCTCTTTTACTAGCTCATCCGCTTTCTCTTTCCCTTTCTCTTTTGTATATCCAGGTACTCAGCAGATAACTACTCGATGAGATTCGAAGGCTCTACTCAGAGTTTGACCGTATTTATGTCCCTCTCTTCATTTTGTGGTTTCACTCGCCAAAGCTTTTATGGCTGCCTGACTGTCCAGAAAGATCTCTGGGGGATTAGCTTCCATGAGTAGTACAACCTGTACAGCTTAAACCAAACCGCAAAGAACAGCCTATCTCGGAACTCCTGGCTCTGCTCTAGATGCACTAATAAATCTCCTTCCTCTTGGTATTCATATAATTGGCTCCAATGTAAACGCCATTTTCCTTTTAAAGTGGTGTTTGGTTTAAAACGCCGTGAGCTAAGATGATCTTGGAGGCGATTGTTTTTTGACTTTGTCTTATGAACGAGCCATCTGTGGCAATGACATCAGAACTTCTGTTGCTGCAAAAGCACAAAGCCAACGTTCCCCGTTCTCAGGAACGTTTTTGGTTGGAATAAAACGAGGAAAGGAGCGAAGTCAGGTTTTTGTGGCTCCAAAACCGATCTAGTATGCAGCGCTGGTGTCTCTTTGGAGGACAGAAATATCAGAAATGAACGACAATTCGTTAAAAAACCTGGGTCTGGTTCCAAGATATGATTTACGAAATCCTGATGGCAATGGACTATGTATATTGTAAGGAATCCACGGAGAGGCTTGTATCTACGAGTACAAGAATGCAAAACTGCACTGAATACATTCAGAAGGCTAGCTAAATTCACTGAGTCTTCTTCGAATCGCAGGTTTGAATGGAATCATGGGAAGTAAATCGTCGATTGGTAGACGCGGCTTAGAGAAGAGTTTCTCAGAACCCATGCTTGCGTTAAGACTATCTGCGTCCTCGTAAAGTGCTTTCATTGACAGTTGGGTTTCATGCAAGCAAAACTGCACGACAGACGAATGTTTGCCGACATCTCTAGAAGATCAACGATTTTCTAGTTATCTCTCAGTAGGAAAGACGGTAGACTCCCTACTGGCATCGTAACGGGTACTACACTTTTGCCAATCAGGCTGCAGCTAATCAACGCTGATTTGCTTCTTTCTACGAATGTTGTTAGTCATTCGAACATAGAAGGAGTACAATGTGGAAACTCAGGAAAGGTCTTAGAGTTGGTTTCGACCCGATGTAGAGTTACAAAAAGTACAGGGTGCTGTGGCCCTAAGAAGAACACGAGGTTAAATGGGTAGGCTTGTACCAAGGATGGAGCTGTGCTTTCAACACAGTTCCACTTTGGTATCAAAGGAATTGACGGAGAGCAATGGCAAGGCGTATCCTTACTCCCTTTAATGTATGGACGTCCAGTGAAATTAAGTCTTTGCAAGACAGGAGTTCACTTTAAACACAAAACCGTCCTGCACTGCTAGGATTTGGGACAAAATTCCTCCATTCCTTTTCCCACTCTTGACTGATGTTAACGTCTGACACCTGCAGCCTTGTCGCTCTCCTCAGTGGTGGATTTCGCAATTTCAACCGATATGAGTCCTTTTCATTGGAGTATAGGTGGATTGGAAGGTTGTGGTTGTTTTGGAATTTTGTTAAATTCTCTAATGAGTGCATTCTTTCGTTAAAGCGATGGTGGGCCAATGTTGCTCAACACTGGGAGCTATTGAGTCGGAGTGGGCCTTATTGTTCCAGAGACAATATGTGAAGTTGGCTATTAATTTCCATTGTGTGTGCACTATTTAACCAAACGGGAGCTCCGTACGCAGTTAAGCAGTCCTAAAGTGGCAGTTCGAAGAGTTCTGGGTAATGATCGCCAAGAGCTAGACGCAAGAAGGTTGTTCCTTGTTGTCAGCTTGGCTGTGGTGTTGTGATAGTGATGTATTAAGGCTAAGGATCTATCAATGGTTACTTTGATATACTTGAGCATTTAATTATGTCGAAAGACAGTACCGTTGAAGACATTTTCGACCGGTATGTGAGCAAATGAATTATGCAAGTAAAAGCAGGTTAACTCAGTTTTAGCCGTATCGGACGTCACTACATTTTTAAAGTACTGTAATAACCACTTAAATATGAACACTGCCATCTATATTTAAAAAGCAGAAGACTCGGCGAATATTCTGGCAATATGGAAAGATATATGGGACGCCGGATAGTACAGAAAGTTCTCGAAAGATGTCAGGGAGTATAAATACCGATATCAGGCAGAGGTATAATGAGTTCACAAAGTTGAATTGAAAAGTGAATGAAGAGTAGTGATAAAGTGATTTAAGTAAAAGATAAAGTGAATTAAAACTGGTTGATAAAATGGATTCAATTATAAATTGTAGATGCTGAGAGTGTAGCCTCAACTGAATGCGTGCTCTGGTGTTGTGGCATAGAGCCATATCAGCTGAATGCGGAAATTGTTTGGATGTAGTGTTTGGCATATTGTCAATATACAAGTTGAAGAGAAGTTGAACCAGAGCGATCCTTGTGGAGGGCCATCGTTGTGCTGTTTGGATTTGCTTGGGCTGTTTTTGAGGAACATGTACTTGGAAAGAACGACTACTCAGCACGTTGTTGATTAGATTTGCCATTACTTTGCAATGTACCGGCTTCAAGAGTTTATAGACCATTCCAGTGTGCCAGATCGTACCGCATGTAGCAGTAAAATCTAGAAACCCAGCGCTAACGTTAAGCCTGTTTTAAAAGCCATCTTCAATAAAAGTTGTTAAGGCGAGTACCTAGTAAGCGCGACTACAACCCTTTCGGAACCCAGCTTTTTCTAAAGGCATAACTTCGTTGATGGGTACTTCAATTCTGTTGTATGGTACATTAAGAGTTGAAGGATCTTATAACATACACTGATGGGAGCAATTGGTCGGTTGCTGTCGGCTGGTTTCCCCGGTTTAAGTAGCCCAATGATTTTTGACTTCTTGAACTCAATTTGCAGATCTTACTGTTTTACTCGCAATTCATAATAAATTCAAGATAGATTCCATCAACAGCAGCAGCTTTTCCATGATTGCAGAAGGCGATGGCTACTTCCAGCTCGGTAATGGTGAAAGATCAAGAGTATGGCGAAGTTATAGGGGTCTCCTTTTTAAGCTTCTTTAATAACCTTTTAATATGTTGAGTATGAACTTTGTACGAAATTGCTTTGGAAACCTCGGCAAACCGTTGCAAGCAGTTCTGGATCAATCTTATGTTGATGTGGTGGGGAAGAATATGATCCTCCAAGTTTCCGGATGAGGCTCTGAGCCTTTCTGCTTGGACGAGTAAAGTTAAGGTTTTTGTGTTGTTTTTATCAACTTCCTTTTCGTTCATTGTCTAAAGATTGTACGAGTTCCTCTGCAATTTCGGTGTCACCACTATCAGTATTCCAGCCTGGAACGTATTCTTTCCGATAACCATGAGGGATATGCTAATTTGCTGTGCTTATTACAATGGAGTCGAGATCTTCGGTGAAATCTTGCCATGACGATTTCTGGCTGCTGGGTAGAATTTACCAGGGGTATTTATCCTTTTTCTAAGATAATTGGATGGTATTGACTTCGAGGAAAATCAAGTTAGACCGCTGCTATTCGCGTTCGGCGCTATTGGAGAAGCGAAGAACAGATCTAGGTTGCAGTCGCTGTTCCAGCACCTATAGTGGAAAGTTCCTCTGTATTTAGCATCGAAGATTGGTCTCAGGTGATTTATATCAGCCCAGTCTGCCAGTTCTGTTACGTCATACGCGTGATGTCTCCAGTGAATGTGGTGACTATTAAAATCTCCGGCGTATAATAGCGGGGTATTTGAATACTGGAAGCTACTAGATGAAGTGAAAAGTGACCTCTGGGAATTAAATTTTTTTTTTTTTTTAAATGTTTTTTTATATTATTCAATATAGTCCCCTTTTAGTTTGATATGCTTATTCCAGCGATTTTCCAACTTCTTGATCCCGTTCGAAAAGCAATTTTCCCGAAGGTCTGCAAAATACTCCTACGTGGCGTTGATGATTTCCTCGCGTGAGCTGAATTTTTTATTTATGAGCCATCTTTTGAGGTTTGGGAAGAGATAATAGTCCGAGGGATCCAAAACCAGTTACCAATCGACGCCAAAAGTCCGCCAGATTCCGCATCAGCAAGTCCAAACACTCTTTCGAAATGCTCCCGCGTTCGTGTTTTTGGTCAGGAATGAGCATGCGCGGCACCCAGCGGCAGGATAACTTTTTCATATGCAGAATATTGCCCAAAATATGGTGTGTGCGCTCAGTACTAATCTTTGTGGTATCTGCTAGCTCGCGTACCTTCACTTTCCGGTCAGCCAACACCATTTCATGTATTTTTTTGACATTGTCCTCTGTAACCGCATCGGAGGGCCTGCCGCTGCGAACTTAATCGGTAGTGGAGTTGCGGCCACCACGAAACTCTGGAAACAAATATTTGACGGTGTAATCTGACGGAGCATTAGCCAGTATTCAGTATCGCACTGAAATTTGGCATGTCTGCCTAAATATGAATGGACTTCAAGGCACCATAACCTTTTTTGCAGTAGCAGCGCATTCTGGCGGTCAAAGATGTTACTTTTCACTCCATCTAGTATTTCTACAGGCCATGAGCTATTTGTTAGCTTGTAAATGTTAGCGATTTTAACATCAATAGCGATGTTGACAGCTGATCTTAAACACGATGCCGCTTTCATTGGTTCCAGTCAGGCTCACATTTTCGATTGAGGACCTAACATATGTTGCTATGTCATATGCATAATTGTAGAGAGCGCCTATTAATTATGCAGATACCAATAAGTTTTCCATGAGACGAGAAAGTGGAATCATTTATGCAGTGAGCTTCTTGCAAGAGTACCACATTAATTTCATTTTCTTCCAATTCCCTGTGTAAATGGGCACACTTTACTCTGCTGATGCCTTCAATATTTAATTGATAGATATGGACAGAAGGTCCTACACCTCTAGGGAACCGATGAAGAAAAGTGTCGTGTATGTGAGTGCACGAGGACGAAGCTTGAATATGAAAGCTGGGGGATATTGATGGGTTGGATGCTAATGGTTGGCCATTGCAATTGGTCGTTTGAAAAAGCTCATGTGTCCTCATAACTAGCGGAGGATATAAATAGCTGCTCAAAGAAATAAGCAAGATGAGTGCAAGAAAAACGTCGACGAAAAAGCTGTAATTATCAAGGAAATCATAGTTTCTGTTCCATTCTTTACAGATAGGCTTATGTGCTTCAACGAGGTGCTTTAACGCAAACAAGTACTTGCTTCCTATAATTTTTAGATTTTAGTTCGATGTTATAACAGGTTTCGTCTTATTCCATTGCAATACGGTACCATTTCTCTGCTGCTAATTGAAATAGATACACACGGCAAAACTATATCATATTTTTGTTATCTCTGTTACTGTTTATAAGGAAATATGGGTTTAGAGTAATAAACTAAGTCTGCAAGTACCTTGTCAATCCCCACACTCATACAAAAGAGAATTCAAATTACTTAAAACTCATTCAACTTTAAAAGGGGGCCAATCTACATACATTAGATCTATTTCAAATAGATCACACAGCATAAAAAAGTTTCAAGTAAAGCATTTTCGGGAAATTGTTGTGCGTTGTCTCCTAAACTTGGACAACTTTTACGTTCCTCATGATGTCACATATGTTGCGAATACGTTTGCATCACAATAAAAGTTTCTGTACGTACGTAATCTGAGGTTTCATATGCGCATTGGAAAATTACCCACATACGGGTGCGAATTAAAAATGTGGCACATTGAAAAATAAATGAAAAAAAAAAAAACAGAACGTAAAATTAAATTATACAACCACATTTGTAGAGAAAAGTTCTGCCAAGGGTGTCATACTGCGGTATACCCCTAATTATTCAAACATGTTCACAAACTATTTAATGCTTATACTCACATCTCCGTTTTCATCTCGTTTTTCACGATGGAATTTAATTGCCGACATCACAGCAAATTTGGCAACTTCTTCTGTATGCATTCCCTGTCCTAAAATCATCAGGAAAAATAAAAAATCACATCGCATCTCTGGCAAGTTTCAAATTTATAACTCCCTTCAGTTGCAGAACACTAACCATCACTACATCCACCAATCACGGCATTTAAGTGATCCAATACATCACGTCGAGAACTGCGATCCTGAAGTCCACAACGAGTGATTTTTTCGAAAGTATCCTCAAAGAAGCAATCAAAAATGAAATCCATTCCGCGGCCGTGGAAAAATAGCGCGCGTTTATGTTCTGATGCCTTTAAGCGCTTTCAGTCTGTTCGTAATTGCAATCAACCGCTCATGAGTTGGAAATGAAAACGAAAAGTCAATGGGCTGAACATTAAATCCTTGTACGTCGAAATTGTTATCGCGGATTTGACTTTTTAACGCTATTGCATGTTGCCACTGATTGGTGCCCGGACAAGATGAGTTCCAAAAACACTAAAAGCAATTAAGTTGCCAATTTGTTGGACTAAATCGAGAACACAAGAACTTTTCGGTTAGGGGCTGTTAATTCCCCAATCTATTGTTATGGATGCAAAAGACCGAAATAGGTTATCTCCGATTTTGGATTTTTGCAGTTGCGATACTCTACCAATACACAGACGACGAGCCTTTTATGTCGAACAATGGTCTATGACTAACGACTCGAACGTAGTGAATGAATGAGAACCTTTCATGGGTAGTAGGAATAATAATGGGCAAGGCCAATACAATTTTACCTTTAGTTTGGTTTTAATTCATGTCCCAGATGCGGAGCGTACTATTGATTTTAGGATTTGTAACCAACCTGGGTTGGTGTTATTTCGCCAGTATGCACTTGTGGGGCTTTGGCTGAATGTTTTCATGGGGTGGAGGTGGTTTCATTTTTCTTGAACCGACATAGCGAATGTATGAAATTTGTCTATGCCGCAGTTGGAAAATGGAAATCATTCATTCGCTCCGGTAGCTTTGTCGAAGATACGAATATTGTGTGGTTTGTTCAGATTTCTCTCTATTGTAGATATGGCTTTGTGAGCACACATAGAAAGCAGTGAAGATGTGCCTATACCTCTGAATCATTGATGAAAACTGTCCATTTTAAAATATATCCATGTCGTGCTTTATACCATCCGCAATCAGTACCATTGGCAACTTCAAGATACGGAAATGAAAGCCAACATCGAAGCTGACAATTTCAATTCCAATCATACAGCTGGTAGTTTCTTTCGTAAAGGTAGAGCATACAACAATGGCATCCTTTTTTGGTAAAACTAGCAAACCTGACCGGTAGACTATTGAACTGAAATACATTTTCAAAAAAAAAGAAAAAAATAACAAAACAAAGACATTTTCAAAGCAAGCCCTTGCACTGATATATGTAATCTATGTACAAAATTTTAAGCGCTTGTCAGTTAATGCCTTAAATTGTTGTAGAAAGCGTAATGTTCTAAAAATTTGTTATTAAAAGAAATGTATACACGTAAATCAACTTAATTTTCAATAAATACGGAAAGTATTCGACTTTAGCCTCCAATAGGTTCAAATTCCAAAGAGAACCTGTTGTACTATTAGACGCCTTCGTTTTTGGAAACGGTCTTGCCAACCTGCCAAAACTACGCTTAAACTCAAAATAAGATAAAAGATATAGAGAGCTCTTCAGAACCTGGTCTGCGCCCTTAGCCAATGTTTTGTATAGGCTCTCAGTGTGATACTCAAATTTTACTTCCTAGATCATCAGGTCTCAACTGGACCTGATCACTAGAACTACAAGTCGGCTGAACAACATAACCCGCCGCTGCTGGAATATATCAGCGATTATGGCTACAGATGAGGCCATTAGATACGCTATTGCGTAGTATGATGGCTTGAAGAATACAACTGAAGTAGATGACAGTATAGTATACATATATCCAGGTGTGCTAGTAAAAGTTATAAGTATATAACATCAAGCCCATTGCAAACAGCACGGATAGTTTTAACCCGAAACTCGGTTGAGATGAGGACCTACTCTATTAGTCTGATGTCTTTTTTTTCGAAAGAACGACGAGAGATTGGTGGAGCCCCATATAAGTAAAACTACCTTACATAACCGTGTCTAAGATGTAAATGCGCCAATCGATAGCAAAGCTATGCATTTTCAAGAACATTAAAAACTACAGAATTAGAACATTAGAACTACAGAACCACTAGTCTTTCTATTGAAATTCTAATGAACAGTGATAGTTGCGGATGTTAACTAACTCAATATGTTATTTCGAGTGTGGACGGGAGGTTGCCCGTCTTTTCTTCACTATTAGGGTGCATTCTAGTCAACTCTCTGCTTAACAGTAAAACATATGCACACGATGTGTCCTGTCTAGCAGATCATCCCAAACAACTATTTGCTTTCAGCTGATTAACTAAAAGTTATTCACTTCTCTCTTTTTTTTGTTAGGTGGGGTTAAGATACCCTTAAATATTTGCACACAGGGCGGGCGAAGGAAAGATAGGTACCGATGACCGTTGGTTTTAAATATCTGAATATATTATAACATAACATAGGAAATAAAGAGCTCGGCAGTGTATTCCATAAGCGAGTTGTACGGTTTAGGAACGGATCACGATATTTCAGATTACGTCCCCAAGTGGGCTTGAGGGTATACTAATGAGCATTCATAGCGAAACGGGTGTTACGGTTAAAAGCTAGAAGGGGTGTAATGCTACTGGCAATTTCGGTCTAGCACTAGTAGTGAAAATAGCGATACAACAATGTGAGACATGAGACATTACGTCTGTGTTCGAGGGTGTTGAATGACTGTGTGATATTTTCATCACCTATGAGTTTTATCGCACAGTTTTGGATCCGGTCCTATCTAGCAAGTGCAAAGAGGTTTAAGGAGCACCTGATCAGATGGGAGCATTGTACTCCAATTTCAGGCGTATAAACGGCTTATACCAGATCAAAAGGTGTGAAATATTTCTTACATCGCTTAAGCAAACCTATGTAGACATTTCGCAACATTTTTGACGACATCGAATATATGATCATTCCAACTGAGAATGGAAAATTTTTCGGTTTCAACGATCCAAGTGCCATTCATGGATAATGGCTGAGTGTTTAAATTTCGCTTTGACGACAGCAGCATTGTTTTTTGGAAGCATTAAATTCCACTCTGTTGATAGTTCCTCAATTGGTTATGCTGCTAACATACGCTGCCGTTCCCGTTCTAGAGCCGAAGAGCTGGGCCGTGAGTCCGGAAACGAATATAAATTCAGCAAAGGAATATATTGGATTAGAAGTAACAGACAAGAGATCGTTGATGAAAATAAAAAAGAGTGTCGGAGACAGAACGAAGCCTTGGGGCACACCAGCATTTATCTTGTGAATATCAGACTTGAATCCATCTAAAATAACTTGTATTGCACGTCCTGAAAGGTAGTTTCTAATCCATTGAAGAAGAGATCCTTGAATGGAATCCATCGGGGTCCATCGATCTCAAATGCACGCATTTTCGACAAAAGAGCCTGATGCCAAACTCTGTCGAATGCCTTGAAGATATCGAGTGCAATTATCTTGCTTTCGCCAGATTGATCTACGCTTAGGTGAGACATGCCATCAGCTCACCAGTGGACCTGTTGCTACGAAAACCGAATTGCCGGTTATTGAGAAGTTTATGTGTTTCGAGATGTTTTACGAGCTGACGATTTATTAGCGTTTCCATGACCTTGGAAAGAAGGGACGTAAATGCAATGGGTCTGTAGGAGCAGAGAGAAGAAGATTCGGCTTTTTTAGGGATGGGATGGACAAATGCCGCTTTCCATCTGCTCGGGAGTCCTAAAGAGTAGGATTGATGGAAAAGCTAATGCAGCGGTTTTGCCAGCGTGGAAGAACATCTCTTCGGAAGAAGGGGAGATATACCATCTGGACCAGCGGATTTGTATATGTTAAGACCTTTAAGTACTCTTGCTACTGCACAAGTTCGAAAGTGGACTCGTTCCGTTGAAGATTCGATGTAGGCGGTGACAAAGCACAATCTGAGAGTGTTGAGCTAGCCGCAAAGTGTGCAGCAGGCAGATTGCCCTTGTCCAAAAAGCTGACAGCTAGTATGTCATTGTAAATGAGCGTTGGGATGGAGGATGAGGAAGAATTTCTAATGTTTTTGACGAACGACCAGAAATTGTTACTACCTTTGGGACATTGCAGTATTTTTTGCCTCAGTTTTTGGTCGTATTGAAATTTCACACGCTTGAGAAAGACGTTGCTCTCATTCCTGGCTCGTTTAAACTTTTTTCGGCTTTCCTCTGTCGGGTTGGTCTTGAAGGATCGAAAAAACATTTCTCTTACCCTGACAACCTCTTTATAGCTAAAGTCGTACCATGCCTTTTGGCTTTCTCGTATTGCCATACAGTTCTTTTAGGAATATTTTCTCTAACTGTGTGGTCAGTATACGATAAATTAGCTGATATAACACAGTGGTCCGACGAGCCTAGAGCTGAGAGCATATCTACGGTGTACTTATCACGGTTAAAAGCTAAAAACAAGTCCAGGGTGTTGGCGGTACGACTATCAACGTCTGGTATTCGTCTGGGATTATTTACAAGCTGGGTCAAGTTATTTTCCGCAGCAAAGATCTCAACACACCGTCCTCCGATAAGGAAGTAGTAGAAGGCATCACCAGTCGCTTCGCCAAGGAGATGATAAGTAGTTGGCTGTCATTCTGCATCGAAAAATTCCAAAACTCTGTCGGCTTATATCAGTGCAAAAAAGTTTTCGGCAGAGTGGCGTGGTGCTATCACCGAAGACTCATTCTATCTGCTATATCGGTTATTTGATAGAATAATAATGCGTCAATGCTGTTTTCACCAGACTGTAGAGTACGATCTGTCGTAACAACAAGAATGCTCTCACCAGAACGCTTCTTTATGCTCTAGATCTACTGATATATCTTCCTCCCCCGATATCTATTCATGGTCTGCATTCTGAAAGCCATATCACACGACGACAGTCTCTTGATTCTGGTTTTACTGTCATGCCGTCTACGATATTACGAATCACTATAAAAGCGAGTAATAGAAAGAATTGTTCGATATTATCCTGACTTCAATTTATTTGATCTTGTTAGACTCAGGAGATAAGAGTCAATATAGTCAAATTAGTGTTTTTATTATTGACATTTGCAGATTGGAACTTTAGCTTACTTTAGTTTGGGCGGGGATTCACTTATGGTTCGATCTAGGCCTCAACCAGGAGTTTTTTTCATTACGCACGGTCTCATGCTTATCACCTCCAATTGCGCTGAGGTCCTTCTTTCCTTAAGTGCCCCATCCAAGGCTTTCCTCTACTCCGTTGCCATTGAGGAATAAATTCAAAGATGTTCCATGCTGATCTTGAAGAAATCCAATGGAAGCGCATCACCTTGGTGAAATTGTTTTTTTGAAATGAAATTCCTTGGTGATGTCATTATTAATTTTTATAAAGTAATGAGCGTTCTTCATCTTTCACAGATGGACGAGCTTGGCAAAAATATTCGGACTAGACAAAATATGGCAGATAAAATATTATAGGCGATGTTAAAGAGATATTTTCCCTAAAGTTGACACAGTTTTAAGGGTCTCCTATGAGGATCTGGCAAAGGATCACGACATTTCATTCACCGCTCGACCATATTTTGCATATGATTGATGTTTGTCTATAAATAATTTATTCTCCGCTGCTTTAAATAATTCGGCAAATATTGTAGTTCGTCTGCTCCTGCAAACTTAATGCTCTTCAGATTTTTACCTGGTCGGATTGACAATATTGTGGTCGATCATCTTTCAATTTGAATGATTCATTCTGTCTGACAGCGGAATCTGCCGGAAATAATCTTTCCAAATTATAAGCACAGACTGGGATTCGATTATTGACTGATCGGAATTTGTGTCCTTGGTAAGTTCATTTTGTATTTTGGTAGAACTTCTGAACGTTATTTCTGCAGAAGCACCTCTCCATCGCTTCGATCGAACGCTTCTTTGTTATTTTTTTTCTTTTTTTTTTCTGAGAAGCCAATGTTCCTCTCGTCTGACAGAATTCATGAGCAGCTCTCGTTCTTCTTTGCATAGTCGCCTTATTTGCCCCTTGTTGCGCTTGTTTTCGGATCTCGTTGTGGTGGTCGGGTGAAAGTTTGCAAATCAGATGCGATGTCCTTAATGATCTGCTGACAATATCCGTCTTCGGTTCTTGATACTGGCAGAAAATGTATTCTTCGAAGGTTTCTGGGAGACTCGACCGAAAAAGGTACTTATGCTGTCTTCGGTTCAGGGTATTCGCTTTTCGAAACGTTCGAACATCCACAACACTAGAACTGTATCTTGCGTGGATTGCAATGTGATCAGTCTGTTTGATCAGTTTTTGGTCAGGTGATAACCAGATCCCTTTGTGAGTGTTGTTCAGGAACCATGTGCTAGCACTCTGAGTACATTTTCGGAGCTGGTGTCGAGTAGGGTATATTTTCCAACTGTGCCGTTAAAGATGCTCTTCTTTCCTAACTTAGCGTTACAAACAACAAGCAATACACGTCTTATCGAAGAGTTCGTAGAATAAATCCTCGGCAAAATCATCATATTCCTATGTGGTGGTGTGGCTTCCTACCAGGCTTATATTGCTAAGTTTGGCATTGATGCAGATTGTAATCGTATGCCTGAAGTACAAAACTTCTTGCTTAACTCTTCCTCTGATGACAAAACGACATCCAAATAGGCGCTGCTTCGGCTCTCTACAAGAATCACCGTAGAAGATGTCACAGTTTTCCTCGACCCATCCCATTGCTTTGCAGCGATTGCGGACCTTCACTAATTCAATTGCATGTGGACTGTCTGAATATTCATATCTGAAAATTGTGGTCCATTTTTCGGTTGCTGGGGTCGTCATCCGAAAGTCCATCCATATCAAAGATGTTTGTTGCTTAACAACATATGTGAATAATATTGAAGGCTAGAACCTTGAGAGAATAGAGGTAGTGGCGCAGTACCAAGGGTTATGCATGCTGTTGTTGGTTTAATTAAAATCCCTTCATCATCATCTCGACAGGCCGACAAAATGGGCTCCGAACACCCCGAAGTTGTCCAAATGATATGCATCTCACGTCGACGTTGACTCTATCTTGGGAGTTCCTCCCCATAAAAATCTGTATTGTGCTTTGCCTAGAACTGAAATTCACCCAATTTTGGTTGCGCAGGTCCGAGTGTTCGGTAATATTTGTATAGTTAGACTCAACATACTAAAGAGCGTTGGCTGTGGTTATCCCCAGGAACTCCTATCCTTCTTTCTCAACCTGTGGTTGGGACCGACTTTGATAGAATATTAAAAGTAGATGACAATCTGAGTGATATTTAACACCCATTTTCACATTGACTCCATCAAAATCCTATGAAATTACCACATGGGTATCCATCCAATTAAATGAGAAAACAATGGCTTGTAGATGTCATATCAACTCAGCTTGGAAATTGTCACAAAGGAAATTACTTGCCATAAAGTTAAGGCTTTCCAATATACTTTAAATCATCCCAGTTTCCTGTCTTCCAATTATAAGTAAAAACGGTAATTGAAAACAGCAAAAAAGGATTTAATACTATACTCAATGAATAAATATAGTTCCATCCATCGACGGCATCCTTCAACACCGACATTAAATGAATTAATAAAAAAACAAAAATATGGTCGTTAAAGTGTATCAACAAAATATGTTCACGTGTCAATATCATCATCTACATATATAAATACATATATTCATGTATGAGCACGTGTGTAAATTTTGGTTACAGCGGATAGTGGCAACTCCAATCTATTATTACTGTCCTTACACGAAAAATACATTTATATTCGCTGAGTCATGGCTACTGTTGCGTATATGCATATGTAAATGTTGACGCTTTAGCATACCCATCAATTTAAGTGATGGAGGAATTTCAGGAAATTAAGGACATTTAATGTATGTTCTTTGTGTTTGCTTAATTAAAAATGGTCAGCATTAACAATTAATAACAGCCGAAATTACTGTATTTATGGCACAGGCCATCAAATATTTGTTTGTATTTAAAGACACATGACTGCAATGGGGCTTTTGTATAGAAAGCCTACTTTAAAGCACTATTTTCATAAAAACGGTGTGGTGGTTTTGGTTCTTATCGCGCATTAGAGTGAATCCATCTCCCTTTGAAAGTGCAGGGTGGGTTTTATGTTCCAAGCCGGTTCTGTTTGACTGTCATTTTGGCTTAGCTATTGTATGTTAATTTTTGTTTAACAATCCTAGAGAGCGGTTCATAACAATTTATATAACGGCGCAACAACATCTTCAAGTTATTAAAGCATTTTGCTTAAACAATTATTAAAATGTAAACACGGGAAACAAAAATGGGTGATTTTTTGTGCCGAGCAAGTCAACCATTCAGAAATAATTTTGAATTGAATAATTTTAAATATTTGCATACAATGGAAGATAAATCAAGTTCTGGGCGACAACTTAGATAACGTACGCCAGAAAATATTGATCCAGTGATGCAGAGAGTTAATAAACATCCAGACACAGTACACAATAATTCGGAAGGTTTCCACAATATTCGTTTAAATCCCCAAAAACATAATTAAGGTCTTAAAACTATAAAATTCGATTGAAAGTGAGCAAGAGTGGCTCGCTTACAACTCCATATAGCCGAACGACAAGTCACATTTCGACTTGGCTGTTGGCCGCTGTTGCCTCTATTACGGCACTTAAAATTTTTAATTGATACATCAGCACCTATTGCAGGTGTTTACAGTTTCCTTTTTCTTTTTTCTTTTTCTGGAATGTGTCTAGAACAATTAGATGCTTAGCAAAAGCGTAAAACCCGTAATGACGCAAATAAGCAGTCGATAGTTCTGGGGCACCTAGAAAATCGCTAAGCTCCTACAGATAAAGGGAGGCATTAGGTATGTAGGTAGGTAGGTAAGAGTGGCTGTTGGATAAAACCAACCCACTTAGGCCTAATGGCCCATTGTGATATCACGCGGATCTATGATCCTCTTACTGATGGAACCAGTTTGAACTTCTGACGAAGCGAAGGAGACTGTTTACGTCTGTATTTTTCAGATCGTTTAGGTCGTTGTAGAAGAAGGCTCCTAAGTGAAGTTTTCTTCTCTGGGAGAGAGCTGGACATATACAGAGTAGGTGGAGGATTGTCTCCTCCTCCTCCTCGTACAAATCATTTGTAAAGGCGTGCTTGATCCAGTGATGACAAGTATGATGGGGCTGAGATGTTCCTTATTTATTGTAGAAGGATCAGACACTTAGAGCGATACAGATCCAGTTTTGGCCAGATTTGTTTGGTCACTAGACATGTTGGTCCAACAGTCCACCTAAGGTCTGTTCTTTTATTAGCATCCAGTTTCAATATTAGTTTGCACGCAGCGATTGGGATACCTATGCTACCCCTTTCCGGTAGAATAGGTAGAGTGGTTCCAATTTTGGCGAGTTCATCGGCTCTACAATTCCCTGGAACGTCTCTGTGGCCCGGCACCGAACAGAGGTGAAGGTTGAACTGCTCTGCCATCTCCATAAGAGATGATCGACAGTCAAGGGTGGTTTTAGAATTTAGTGAGACTGAGTCCAGGGATTTGATAGCGGCCTGACTATCCGAAAAGATGCGGATATCCTTTGCAGATATCACGTTTTTCTTCAGCCAGGACAGAGCTTCTTTAATCACTAAAATTTCCGCCTGGAACACGCTGCAGTGATTTGGAAGACGGAAAGAGAGGCTTAGATTTAGCGTGTCTGAGAAAACACCGCCACCAACCCCGCTATTGGTTTTCGATCCATCTGTGTAGAGATGGATTGACTTGTCCTCCATGAAAGCATCTTCCTCCCAGAAGGATCTAGAGGGGAAGCTTACAGGGAAGTTTTTGTCAAACCAAAGTTCAGGTGTGGTGTAATCGATGTTCTCTGTGGGGATTCCTAATGTATTATTGGCGTGGCCAAATGCATTATTTGTCCACTGTTTAGTCGCTTTAAGGCGTATAGCTGCAGTCGGAGCTATTTGATTGCTGAAAATATCGAGGGGTGAAGCAGAATGTCTAATGCCGCAGAGTGGGTAGACCTCAATGCTCCGCTTATGCATAGGCATGCTGTTCTTTGGACGTCCACCAGACTATCACCCCATAAGTAAGTATCGGTCTTATGACCGAGATGTACAGCCAGTGGGTTATTCGAGGTTGAAAGCACCATTTATTCCCAATGGCTTTTTTACAAGAGAATAAAGCTATTGTAGCTTTATTGACTCTTTCTTGAATGTTAGGTTTGCAGTTTAGTTTCCTGTCAAAAATGAGACCTAGATATTTTGCTGTATCGGAAAACCTTAAACTGGTACCGTTTATTGAAGGAGGGTCTATAGTTGGAATTTTATATTTCCTGGAGAAGAGGACAAGATCAGTTTTATTGGGGCTTATTCCCAATCCACAGCGATCTGCCCAACGGGTTAATCTATTGAGATTTAGTTGAAGGAGTTAAGGGGAGGTATTTGTCTAGTCTGACTTCTTCGCGGAGAATCACCGTAACTGCAGTTATGCTTGCATGAAACCCAACTGTCTTTGGAGCCACTAGCCGAGAACGCAGGTAGTTTTAGCGCACGTCTGGGTAGTGAAAAACTGTTTGAAGATCGCATTATTTCGGTTAAAGGAGAAGTTGATTGGCCTCCAAGGTCATGCGATTTTACACGTTTAGACTTCCTCCTGTAGAGTTACTTGAAGAATAAGGTCTATGTCAATAACCCAGCGACAATTCAGGATCTAAAAACATCCATAACATCCAAACTGAAGTTGCGGCCATTGAACCACTTATTCTGCAAAAAAGCATCTACATGAACGATGTCCTGTTCCTCATAATTGCCATAGACCGAACCTTATTAATCAATAAAATTCTGCATAGATTTCACAATAAATGCGTGGTTAATTTAATGAAACCTCTCTCACTAGCTGTTCGTTCACCCATTATGTACAGGGTGAATGACTCCAACTCCAACTTTTTAAAATGCTATAATTTTTTTATTTTTTGATAAATTTTATTGTGCCAAAGCAAAAAGTGTTGGAAAATACATCAATTTTCAAATTGTACCAGTAGTTTTCAATATGTTCACCTTTAGAGCGAATAATAGCCTTGAGACGGCCGAAGAAAGCATCGCACGCTGCACGCAAGTGGCTCTGCGGTATTGGCCCATTCCCGGCGAAGTGCTTGTTTGAGGTGGTCCTAACTTTGGTATTTTTTAATGCCAACCTTCGCCTTCAAAATACCCCAGACAGAGAAATCCAACGGATTTGCATCCGGAGAATTTACAATCCATTGTGTCGAAGAAAGACGCGCGCTGTGTAAGACGGTGCCGAGTCTTGTTGAAATCTCCGACCGAAATAATTGTTTGCCCAAGGCTTCAATACTGCCTCTGAGACAGTTTCACGGTATACGACCGCATTAATTTTGACGCCACGGTCCAAAAATACGAGCGGAGAGCGACCATCGGCGGTTATGGCGGCCCAAACCATCATCACCGGTGCTGCCCTTCCTGGTGGCCATCCGAAAGTGTAAATTTTCGAAGGACCTCTCTGGAAAGTAAACTCGGTCATTTTTTTTGTTGACATATAGCTCGATAACAAATGGCGACTCATCGGAAAAAACCAAATTCGGCAACACAGCACTTTCGTGCAAGCGTAGCAACTCCTTCGGTCCTTCGATTTTTCGACTCTAACTTTTTTTCTGTTGCCATTGGAACTTCAATGGCTTGAGCCCAAGCTCATTTTTCAGTATGTGTTGCATCCGTTCCAACGATATGTTGAGCTCACGAGCCATTTTTCTTCCCCTTCTACGCGGATTTCGCTCAATTCGAGCCTTCACTTTTCGAACCATTTCTGCCGATGTTGCTGGATTTTTATGACCACCTCCATGGCGTTTTGCAACGCTGTCAGTATCACGCTAACGAGCTATGGTTCGAGACACAAATGGTTTATTCACTTTGAGGTGCTGGAGGGCTCTAACGATAGCTACTTGTAGTTTCCCAGCCAAATATAAAGCAATCACACTATCACGTTTGAATTCCATCGCGGATAAAAATATTTCAACACAACGGAGACGCAAATCGTTTAAAAGTCTTGTAAGTAACAAAATTATCTGTCATGTGTCAAAATTTGAGCTCACTGCCATGAACGGTTTGGAAATTATAGCAGTCTGAAACTGTTTACAGTTCGAGTCATTCACGGTGTATATATGTACATATAATATTCTAAGAAAATTTTTATTATAAAAAACTTAGATACCATAATAATTAGATGTTTTATAAAACTTAAAAACTATTTCCCTATTCTACTTAACCTACCTAAGCTGCTTAATCTAAGTTAATTGTAGTGGAGGTGGCGAGCACTGTTATTACCTTGATGAATCACCATCCCAATTGCACACTATTGGTTTCCCGACATGCGAATGAAAATTGAGAATTTGGTGAAGAATAGCCTTTAGTGTATCATGTATTGCGCTCGGGCCAAATCCAATGAAAGGAACCTTCATAGCATTCCAAGAGAACCAATTCCGTTCGATACAATCTATATCGATCACTTAGGACCATTGCCTTCAGTTAAGTCTAAGTGGAAACATTTATTAATAGTGGTTGATGCCTTCACGAAATTCGTCAAACAGTTTCCGATTAACTTCACTAATTCGAAACTAGTAATATGTTCACTCAAGAAATATTTCGAGTACTATAGTAGACCTAGGTGGATAATCTCTGACAAAGGAACCTGTTTCACTTCTTTAGAAATTAGCGAATTTCTTTTTCAAAACCTCGAGCAAACTGTCAAGTGGAACGAGTCAATGGCATTTTGACCCCAATGTTAAGCAAACTAAGAGAGCCAATAAAACATCTAATAAGCTTACAGAGGTAGAATTTGCTATAAACAATTCCGTTCATACTACAAGGACAACCCCCTGCCAAAGGAGGCCGGTCGTAGACTGGTTGACCGAACACCTTGGCATACAGGTCTCTCATAACCGTGACATAGTAAATATACGATCGATCTCTTCAGTGGCTATAGCGTCTTCTCAGCAGTACAGTCGGCATCACTTCGAGAGCAATTACAGACCAGCTGAAGTTTTCGAGGGAGGTGATTTTGTGGTCATTAAAAATGTAGATATTACACTCAGTAATAAAAAAATTCCGGTCTAAATTTAAGGGTCCATACGTAACTCATAAGAAACTTAATAACGACCGTTTTGTTATTCGAGACATTGAAAACTGTCAAGTTACACAATAGCCCTACGACGGGATAATTGAGGCCTCCCATATCCGTAAATGGAAAGAAAATAATGGTTAGATTGTATGAGTTCACATAAGAAATACATCACACGGAAGGCAATACCATTTTAAAATCCTCTAATAAGTTATACAGCCTAAGTAATGATTGATGGCGATCATTTTGTCAGGTCGGCCGAACTGTAATGTTTCCAATCAATTTAACCTAGTTGTAAGTATTGAAGTATTATACTGGAACAAACTTCACTCAGTCCCGGAAGGGTTACAAACTTCCGTTTTGACTAGACTTGGGGTACGACAAGTGCGAGGAAATAAAGAAAGAAAATCGTTCAACACATCGAAATATTAGTCGGAGTCAGCATCAAAAATCCTGCTTCTGTTTACTGCTACTACAATACTTTAATCCACCGTCTACAGTGTATTAACTAGGCGAATTGCACATCTTATGAAGGATTGTATTGTCGTTGAAGGTGCCTCAATGTGAATGAAAATGTCTGATGCGTACTCGTTCTTCTCTAGTGCGCCTTCAATGATAGGCGTACTGCTAAGTTAAAAAGGAAATAAACTATTTTCTCGTCACCTGAAGGGAAAATTTGTACGGTACAAATTCCTTTTCAGAATAATGTCTTGTTCAATTCCTAATCAACTTGCTTAAGCTAACCAGCCACCTAAGTCACATTTAATTCCCTAGATTCCTTATCCATCTTTTCACAACAAGACGCATTTATGACTGCCATGCTCCACAACATCCAACCGCTTTATCTGATATGAGGATAATAATGCTGTTGGGATTTTCGCATACAAATTAAAACACCATCCAAAATTCTGCTCATGTAGGTTAAAAAAAAAAAAATGCAAAAACAAATCTTAAACCATTCCAGCTGCAATTCCCTACACGAGCTACATGAAATCTCACTCAAACGCAAAACGCACCAGCCATACGGATGTTCTGAGGTCTGAGGCAAATCCCTATAAAAAGAATGGCTAAGGCAGGAATACTTTGTAAAGAGCATCCTTTCTACACCACAATAACCCAGCTCAAGCTTATCACCAGCCAGCATTCATTTCTTCTCACTTTAATGTCTCTCTAATCCCATTTGCACATTTCCACGTTTCCACTACTTACATCTGCATACCATCTAACCCATAACCCATAGATACATATATACTTGTACTTTCCATCAAACTATAGTACATACGTAAATACAAACATTCATCGCATAGATACGAGTACATATGAATAGTAGGTAGTACCTACATCCAGAAAGTATCTCTCCCTCCACAATTTTGTACAAAATTTCAAAGCAACCCCAGTTTAAAGTCGTCATCGTCTATTTTCTATTTACAGATTATTGTGTCAAGAGATCAACCAGGATGATTCATTCCATTTGGAATACCGTGGCCCGGTCGTGATGAAAGGCAAGCCAACACCGATGAAGTGCTGGTTCTTGTCGAGAAACACCAATGGAATTGGCCTAAAACTAGATACCACAGAGAGCACTACCGTGAGCTGTGACAGTGCGAGTTCTGATATTATGTCATCAGTTGCAGGTGCATCTACAAGCTTACAATCTGCATCCAGAAACACCGCCGCCACATAGAAGAGGGCAACCTGAAGGAAGATTACGTTCTGCTACTTAGCCTGAGTAGAGTAATTATGGTAATTACTAAAAATTTTTTTTTTCTTTAGATAATTTCAGTGGATTAAGCGTAGAAATGAAAATGGAAATAGAAATTTCTTCTCGGTTTCCTTTATTATTTGGTTCGTATCCTTTTTTTTTTTGGTTAGTGTTAGTGTTTTGTTAAAGAGACTTTTCCATTCTTCTTCCCATTTCCTAAGAAAATTATCGGAGTGGGAAGAAATTAGACTCTTCATCTTAACGCGTAAAAGTAGGATGAAGCAGGCGACAGAAACAAGGACATACTACCTATAGTACTCGTATGACTGGCTCTTCAGAAGAAATGTCTTAAGCTGAGAAGATTCTGATTTCACAGCATAGATGAGGACATGAGAACTGAAAGATTTTTTTTCTTTAATTTGAAACATGTGTGTGCTATGTATTTTTGAAGCATTAGAGCGTGAGATGCGACTCGTTTTAAGATTTTTCAGATCCAGTTCATGGTTATTTTGCTTTGTATTAGTAAAAGAAAACAGGAGCAGGAGTAAAATGAATTCTTTATTTTACTACCTTACGTTCCTCATACATCAGAAATCTTTTCCCCAAAAGGATCTAAGGATTACAAATTTTGGGATTCGGAAAATGTTCAATTTTTAGAAAATTGTACAATATTAGTTAAAGTTTTGGTTTTGATTATTATCAGTCGTACAAATGCATGAAATGTCAGTTAAGTGATATGTGTTACTAAATTTTTGACATTTTTCCTGGACTCCCCTTGAGCAACTAAGATATAGTGAGCATTTATGGAGGTAGGTAGATAGACACTGAGCTCCGAGAATGCATAAAGGCTTCATAAGGATCTATATCACCATCGCGATTGCTGTGGAACTTCATTTTTATCGAAAGAGCTGACCTTGCCTTAAGTTAACCGGATTTCCTACAGTATTTCTTCACTTTCATAGCAGGTGATTTATGCCTTCCAAAATACAGACATCATTTGAATGAATATTTACAGCCATCCGACGTGCTAAGACTGAGCCGGCTAGCATATTTATTCAGAGGGCAGTGCCTGGACAAGTATGGATTAGCAAGTTAGTTTAAATATGCTTAGTTAAAGAAATGCCCTAGTTATGTTGATTTTAACTTCCGGATACCCCATGGTCATCTATAAATTTATTTTTCAAATTTATTTTAAAGGCGTCTTATCCCATTATAAATTCCGTAACTCTAGCCTTAATCTTGCAGGGCGGTAGTAGTCTTAACTATACGGTGTACTTATTCCCTTTATAATTCTCCACTCTGTTTCATCCTCCATCCTAATGCTCATTTATAAAGAAATAGCAACTACCAGCTCAGTAGATAAGGCAAATTAGCTTGCTGCACACTTTGTTACCTCGGCTTCCATCGTGTCATGCTTCCGCCTACACTGAAGCCGCTCGAATCTTCAATTGAACGCATCTATTTACTTTCGCTCACATGTAGTAGCAGGAGTTTGTCCAGATGACAACACTTCTTCTGAAGACGTGTTCTTCTACCCTAGCAAGACACCTGCGTAAACCCTTTAGGGCACTTTCAGAGTAGATGGAAAACAGCATTTGTCCAGCCCATGCTTAAAATAAGTGTGTATCTTCTCCCAACTCGTACAGACCCAGTGCACTTATGCTTCTTATTTCCATGACCATGGAAATGCTGATAAGCCTTTCGCTCATCATGTTTCTCGAGACACGAAAACTTCTCAATGACTGGCAGTACAGATTTCGAGACAAAATTGATTTGACATGTCTCATCGAAAAGTGGAACCACAGTCTATACCAATCTGATGAAAGCAAGATAGTTGCACTTAATATTTGGAAGGTATTTAGGAGAGTTTAACATCAAGATATTTTGGGATCTAAGAATCTCTTTGGAATATTGGAATGACCACAGATTTGAGGTCACCAAAAATACTGTGAAATGTCTTTACTGAAGTGGTCTAAGAAACATTTTTTGACCTCTCAATAAAAGTACAATCCTCACACCAGGTGCGCCCAAAACATTTCTGCACCTGCCAGATAGATTTCAAAACCGTACGATAAAACTTATAAGTGATATTGATATCTCTCAGACAATGAATACCCTTGAACACCGACGAAATGTCTCGTGTCTCACTTTGTTTTTTCACTATTTCCAACACCAGCGCTCCATGCTCCATAGAAATCGCTAATAGTATTCCGTTCATTCAAACTTTCAACTGTAACACCCGTCTCACTATGAATGCTCATCAATATACCCTCTAGCTCACTTTCGGACGGACGGGTGCATAAATGCCCTATATATTGTGGCCAGGTCAGAGGAGGGGAAATATTTCTTACATCGCCTAGGGAAACCTAAACATTTCGGAGCATTTTTAGAGACATGAAATATGCGGTCATTCCAATGTAAGTTGTCACAGTTTTTCAGTTTCAACGATCCAAGTGCCAGCAGACAGCATTGTGTTCCGGAAGCATCAAATTCCAATCTGTTGATGCTTAAGCTGCTAATATCGGCATATAATGATCTTAGCATATGCTGCCGTTCCCGTTCTACGGCCGAAGAGCAGGGACGTGAGTCCGGACACGAATATGAAAAGCAGAGGGTTCTGTCGTCAGCAAAGGAATATATTGGATTAGAAGTAGCACACAAGAGATCACTGATGGAAATTAAAAAGAGTATCGGAGACAGAACGGAGCCCTGGGGCACACCAGCATTTATTTTGTGAATATCAGACTTGAAACCATCCAAGACAACGTGCATTGAACGTTCCGAAAGGTAGTTTCTAATCCAATGAAGAAGAGAGTCATCAATTCCAAATGCACGCATTTTCGACAAAAGAGCCTGATGCCAAACTCTGTCAAATGCCTTAGAAATATCAAGTGCAACTATCTTGCTTTCGCCAGATTGATGTAAGCTTTGGTTCCACTTTTCGGAGAGACATGTCATCAAATCACCAGTGGACCTGTTGCTACAAAAACCATATTGCCGGTCATTGAGAAGTTTTCGTGTTTCGAGATATTTCATTAGCTGACGGTTTATCAGCATTTCCATGGTCTTGGAAATAAGAAGCATAAGTGCACTGGGACTGTAGGAGGATAGGGAAGAAGATTCGCCATTTTTAGGGCTGGACAAATGGTGTTTTCCACCTGCTCGAAAAGAGTCCTAATGTGTAGGATTGGAGAAAAAGCTTACGCAGCGGTTTTGCCAGCGAGGAAGAACACCTCTTCAGAAGAAGGGGAGATATACCATCTGGACTATGTACTTCCTTTCTTTGTTGTCCGTAGAGCTCGCGAGTCCTTTTTTTTCTACAGGGACAGAACGACACCCGTTCAGTTTTAAGATTTGTCTGTCTGTATTCGTCATAACATCAGAGACGGCTTCCCTGATTGTTGTTTGGCAATAACGGCACGGGGCATCTACCCTCAATGCTGATGACATCGGACTCGTCGAGATGTTAGGAAAAACTCGTTCGAAAAAGGCCCTGATAATCTCTTGCGATTATAGCAGTTCGAAATTAAAGTTTCTCACAATCGTTTCTTGGCTCTGGGCTTTGGATATCCGAATCTACATGAATATAAATTCTGGAAATTGTGGATATATTTTAGAATAGTGCGTCAAACTTAAATTAGTGAAATAGAATTGAAAGCTGAATACACATCAGCTGCAGTCCCACAAAACACCTTGAACTACCGTTCTTATACTCAACTGCCTTGACTTCTATAGAAAACCTTAGGCAACGCATTAAGAAGCCACACGAAATATGTGTATTTATAAATAATCGCAAAGTGAAAACCTATTTCAATAATTCTTTATCAAATTTATCGTAGGTTTCCTCGAACTATGTACAAAATGACAAGACGGACAACATATTGAGTGGGAGATTAGGCCTTGATCATGTCCCTACCTTTGTGTCATCTGTCAAAATTATTACAAATTCTAATATTCCAAAAATATTAGCATTTATCTATTTTTGCATCTGCTTCTTCTATGAAAATCCACACAATAGCGCAAACGTAATTCTCTTAATGGGCATGTCTCTCAATCAATCCAATTTCCAATTTCTATTTACGATCGTATCCCTGAATCAGCATTTCCATAATTTCCTTGACACTTCACTGTCATTATTTGAATATGCAAATAACATTCATTCGTAATATCAAAAAAGGCCTAATAACTTTCCTTTGTAAAATCTGAAATGTCAAACTGAATGAAGATGACATGCAACATTGTGGCAACAGCAGCTGTCAATTGAACATTACTCGGAACTAAGTTAAGAGCCTCAAAGGCGTTACGCGCTTTTAAATAAGAAATGAGTGAAATAAACTTTTCAAGCCTGACAACGAAATCCCATCTGACGTTTCGATGGACTTGTTTTTTTTCTTTTCTTGTTGATGGTACACCAACGGTTTTTTCTTCAAAAATGACTGGTGTCTATCCCTCTGGAGTTATATAATTTTATGAGCTCCACACGTGCGTATGACGTTTTCACATTTGTCACCAGTCACACAATAAACTAATCTATTCAAAACCAACTGAAAATACCCAACAAAAAGTACTTCCCTGGAGGGAACCAAATTGAACATCCCTGCATCATTTATTATCTGAAATTGATGGCATTTCTTGTGTTCAATTCAGTTGGTACGATTTCTAAAGCAGACACCCATTTCATTACAAAATTTATCGGGTTCTATTGGATAATACAAGATACATTGTAAATAATTCTGCTTAAGGAAATATTGCGAAAGATACATTGACTTTTCGAACATAAATAAATCACCAGCAATGATGAGCTTCGTGATTCTGAATTGACACCTGGCATTGTTCTGCTCTACTTATTTGACATATCTAGACGTCATTCATCAGATGACAGCTCAGCTTTAAGCGCATAGTGCAATCCATTGAGAACACTTCAAGCATGTACGAGAACTGAATTAATGATCAGCATCAACTGTACGAGCAGGGCTGGTGAATTAGGGCGAGTAACTGAAGAACCATTATCCCAACCTCCTTCAAGTGTCAATAGCAAATCGTTAAGGTGGATCTACAGGTTCCCCTAACACCATCATTCAATATCTTGACATTTTCCCTTGTTGAGATTTTTGAATTATTTAGATATTGGAAAAGATTCCTTCCTTAAATATTGTACAATACTAGTACATACTCGTACACACGGGTTGGTTCCTTCGTACAATACATCCACCCATTCACTCATCGAGACAGCAAACAGTGCAACCAAATATTTGCGTAAATATTTCCTCAGACTTGTGCACACCACGTTCGATAACTTGTGACTTTTAAACGTGCCCTGTCCAGACTCGACACCATGGAACCATGGAAAAATTTCATTTAATCCCTTGGCAAGTCCTTAAAGCAATCTGAACCATGACAAAGTTATTTAAAATGCAGGTGACACTGAAAGGATGAAAAGTAAACAAGAAAAAAATATAACAAAAGGATAGCGTCAATCCGAAGGATTAAAAGCTTAACAGACAGAGGGAGAAATTGGATTTAAAACAATACGCTTAGGTGAATTAATTGAAATCCCATCAAAGACCGTCAAAAAAGGGATACTACGAGTAATCCTTGTCACTGCACTTTTGCTCTACTTCAATTTATTACTTAAGACTTGTGGCCCGTTAGAGGATTTTTGTTGTTCTCCCTTTATCCATTATAGAATCCTTGTAACTTTTTTTCTACAAATAAGAAAAAAAAAAAAACACCCTCACGAAATTTTGTTTGAAAATCTGGAGGAAAGTCCCATGTGTCAACATTGAATGCCTCTGATATCCCTTTCAGAAACGAAATGAGTATGGTGGCATGTTGCTGTTAATCTCAGCCTTTAGGTGACTGATAAAGGTCCCTCAGGAAGTCATGGATGATTGGTTCTTAGAATCCGTGAATGCGGAATGTGAGACTTTTTACCTTTTCAGTCATGGAACAACAGACAGGGTTACAACAGGGCAGTTGTTATAAATGTTCTTGTTACAATATCTAATCGAATGTATATGAGTTTGTCTGTTTTTGGGTTTTTGTTTGCTTTTGCTTTTGCTTTTGCTTTTGCTTTTCTGGGTTTTCTCGTACGGTAAACATTTCAAGATACCCATGTTCAGTAGGCTGCTATTGGACGGGTCGTTGATACTTTATTGGAGAGTTTAAAAGTTTAACTAGGAGACACTATGCTACTTTAGGTCTTTGCCCTTTTTCCGACTGGTTAATTAATTTTTTTTTTCATTTATAAGTCTGGTAACGAGGATATTGTGATAGGATTTTGTGTCATCATGGTCTTGAAATGAAGGCAATAATTGGCATTATGTCTGCGGACTGATTGTAATTTTGGATCCTAAAATCCAGACATTTACCGAACGGATTATGTTGGGTTCTATTCGGCAGTTTTTGTTAGACTATACTCGTAACTTAAACCAACGCAGGCAAACAAAGTGGTGTAGAGGATTGTAGGGATCATAGAGAAGAGAATACAGTCAATATAAAGGGCTTGAACTTACTTTTATTTTGCTATGTTGGTTTTTCATTTCACTAAACATATTCCTTCTACGTAGTTGAAATACCACCGAAATTTAAATTATCAACAGAGCTTTGTTGAAATAAACAGATTGAAAAGTCAAGGAAAATCACTGTCTAGTACATTCAAATTTGTATGTACCTACTTACTTACTTATTAGACAGCCCTCAATTCATGATGGGCCTGGACCTGAACCAATAAATTTCTCTAGTAAGAGCGGTCTTTGGCCAATTGCTTCCAGTTAGGGTTCCCTTCCATTTGTGTGCATCACCTAAGAAGAAATGTATATTCTTCCACTGAGTCGTCTTTTTTGCTAGAAGTCTTTATGTCGCAGCGTTAATATTCATTTAATGCATACTTTTCACACCATACTAATGTCGCTGAACAGCTCTTAGAATTCGCTCCAAAGCCTCATCCATCTTCCCCAACATTCATGCTTCAACGACATAGAACGGGACTGGGATTTTAAGGGTACGTAGAGTCTTCAAAGTGTTTTTTGACAAGTTAGCTTAGGATTTATTATTGAAGTCAATAGCGTAGCCGAGGTAAATAAAGTCCTTTACAACCTCAAAATGGTTGTGAGGTTCTGTCCGAATTATGCGTCCTTTACTTAATTACTTACTTATATACCGATGCAGTCCGGAGTGGATCTGGGCATTAACCAGTTGGCACGTCCGTTGGTTATGTACCTCCAGTTGCGCACTACAAGTGCGCGTATAGTGCTTGTACGCACCACCTAACGTGAGGTCTTCCTCTACTGCGTTGTCCATCCGGGTTAGATTCGCAGACCCTCTATCTATTAGCTCTATAAGTCCTAGCTATCTTAGGTGACTGATGCGCAGTTTTCTGACTACGTCGATATCGCTATATAGTTCGTATAGGTCGTCATTGGATTTTCTCCTCCAAAGTCCGTAACCGGAAACGGGACCGCATATCTTACGAAGAATTTTTCTCTCGCAACGACCAAAACATCTTCATCTGCCTTCGGATTACACTGATTAAGGTCTTAAGCACGCTACAGACGAAAGACTAATCGGCCAACTGGTTGACAAACTGATTGTAAACCTTTTCCTACAGACGCAAACGCTAGATTTCAAACTTCAATTCTTCTTTGTTCTTCGTAGCAATGGAATCTGTCATGCAGCTAGAATTTTACTGACTTCCATAATTATAGACGAAATCGGAAGAAGGGGAATTGTTAAACGTAACTACAAAGAAAAGAATTTGGTAAAAGATTGGTTAAGTTGAAGACCTGAATTTATGCATACGCGATTATTACAAGGACTGAAAGAAACTGCTCCGATGAATTTCAAAAACTTTTTCTTTATGAAGAGCTTTCGAAAATGGTTATATTATTATGCGAAGTGCAATCCGAAAGACAATCTATTGTACAAGGTGGCGTAAAATTAATCATCCCATTTTGTTTTTGAATTACTTTTTTACTAAATAAAAAAAAAAATGATTTTGAGTGATGAAAATCTTTACTTGGACCTTTACAATTGTTTCTGTTAAGTGGGAAAGATGATATCTTCCAAGTGGCTGCCGCCATGGTTGATAGACATTTGTACCCGTTTTATCGCATTTTCCATGACTTTCCGCAAGATTTCCGGTGATAACTGATCGCATTTCCTGCCGAATATTTTCCTTAAGGGCTACGATTGTCTGAGGCTTGTAGGTATATACTAGTGACTTCAAGTAGCCCCAAAGAAAGAAGTCTGGGATCGTTAAATCGGGCGATCTTGCTGGCCATGCCAATATGCATTGTGGCCCGTGCTGTGTGTGCAGTTGCACAGTCTTGTTCAAACCACATGCTCACCAAGCCCCGCTCATCCAATTCCGGCAGTAAGAAATCGTTTATCATGACCCCGCAGCGTTTGCCAGTAACGCTACAGTATTGTGTCCTCAAAAAAATACGCCCCAATCAATTCTCACGCGTAAACGCCTCACCACATAGTGGCTTTGAGTAGATGTAATGGCTCTTCGTGCATCACACGTTGATTTTCATTGCCCCAGAAATGAAGATTTTGCTTATTGACGTAACCGCTTAAGTAGAAATGCGTCTCGTCGCTCATGATGATTTTCGACACAAAATCGTCCTCTTCGTTGTTGATATTGAGGATGGCTACAGTAATTTACACGCGACTGACGGTCAAGAGGCATTAACTGATGCACTGTTTGCACTTTGTACGGGAACATGTGTAAGCCTTTCACTAAAATTCGCTGTAGGGTCCGTCTGGTGATGCCCAATTGCGTGTCCCGTCGTCTGGTTGATGTTTCTTCGTTCTCAGCGACATCGACAGCCGTAGCCGCGATATTCTTGGTCGAACTACCAGTCCGGTGGCGGTTACGCCCTGCATGGTCTCCTGTGGTTCCACTCTGTTCGAATCGAATGTTTGCCCAGTTGGCGCTCCACGATTAGGAAATCGACATCGAAATTCACGCTGCGCTAACATAACCGACCGTTTATTGGTCAAAAACATCGACACAATTATTCCACTCTCTTGCGGAGTATAGCGCCGACGTGACGCCATTTCCAAAAGTTATGCCACTTTCCGATAGGCGTCTGGTGAATTCTATGATGGTTTTAAATTGCTATCATCTATTCCCCAACAAAGCTTGGGCTACATTGTAATGTAGATTTGTTCGGCGATAATTAAGGTTTTGAACGACTACATAAAAGTAAGAAAAGTTCCCTTCTCGGTTATCTTTATTTACTTTGTATGTTTTAGGATCCTCAAACTAATGAATTTTAAAGTAAATGGGATTTTCCAAATTGCCTAAGGACGATTGACGGAAAATTTGTTGAGATTCAAAAGTCATCAGGATCAGAATCATACTATTGTACTATAATTACAAGAATCATTTTAGTGTTGTTCTCCTGGGAATTGTTAATGCAAATTATGAATTTATAATGATTGAGTGTAGAGAAAATGTAAGCGATTAAGAATCTATATTTAATTACGGGTTGTCAGGAGGATTGTGGGAAATGCCTTTGGCAAAAAAACAATCAATCTTCATCCTGAAACTTCGTGTTATGAGTATATATATATAATTATCTCAGGCGTAACAACCATGAAAATTATATTAAAGGAAGTGCTGATATTGAAGATACGAATAAAGTAGAAGTTATACCAGGACACTGCAGGGAAGAAAATCAACTTGTAAGCTTACAGTCATAATATTTTTGGTATTCGAAAACTTGGGCAAACTATTTTAATGGTGTTGGTGCAGTTCCGTGGCAACGTTTGTATCCTAGCAAAAAAAAAAAAACAACTAAAACAAAATGCTTGTTTATTTAAAAAAAAAAAGTCTTTCGTTTAAGTGTAATATGTTGGATTGACAAATAAGAGATATTGAGTCCAACTCATATTTAACAGTACATCGTCAAATTCATCAACTACACAGGAGTTGTCCATTGTTGAAAGGCCGGTAATCTAAGTTTCTTGGACTTTCAAAATGAGCCTACTCATTTAACCTCGTGCAGTTCTTAGGACCATAACACCCAGTATTTTTTGCACCCAACTGGAAGACACTTCCTGCGTTTCCACACTGTACTCCTTGTATATTCTTTGTTAGTCATTTATAAAAAGATAAGTAAACTCTTTGGTACCTTAATTGCGTACAACAACCAAACCACCGCCGTTTGCCTGCAGCCTGATTGGAGCTTATGTCGGAAGTCGTGTTACTTACGTTTAGCTCAGCAAAAGTGTAGTGCCTTGACAGTAGACAGTCTACCGTCTTTCCTACTGACAGGCAGCCCGAAAATCGATGTTGGCAAACATTCGTTTAGTCTATCTGTATCCTGGAGAGGAGTGGCAGCTGCAGTTTTGCTTTCATGAAACTCAACTGTCAATGAAAACACTTTACGAGGACGCAGATTTGTGATTGTGTTCTGAGAAACTTTACTCTGGGCCGCATATACCAATCGGCGCTATACTTCCCGTGATCCCATTCCGGCCTGCGATTCGAAGAAGACTCAGTGAATTTAGCCTTCTGAAGTTTTGCATTCTCGAATTAACTATTCAACAGTCCAGCTTGACTGTCGTTTCACATGTAGATACTAGCCTCTCCGTTGATTCCTCATAATATACGTAGTTCAGTGCCATCAGGATTTCGTAAATCATCGCTTGGATCCAGACGCAAGTGTCCGTCATGGAGCCGCTAAGACCTGACTTCCCTTCTTTCCTGGTTTTATTCTAGCCAAAATTATTCCTGAGTACGAAAATTATTGGTTTTGTGCCTTTGCAGCAACAGAAGTTCTGATGTCATTACATCAGACGGCTCGTCCATAAGACAAAGTTAAAAAACAATCGCCTCGCAAGATCATCTTAGCTCAAGTGCGTTTTGTACCAACCACCACTTTAAAAGGAAAATGGCGTTGATAGTGAAGCCAATGATATGAATATCAGGAGGAAGGAGATTTACCAGTGCATCTAGAGTAGAGCCAGGAGTGCCGACACAGACTGTTCTATGCAGTTTGGTTAAAGAAGAAAGGACGTGCTGCCGTGGAACATATCATGTCTGTGGATTGTGTTCGATCCAATAATGTCAATTTCGCTTATTGACATAATCGATGAGCCAAAAATGGGGCTCGTTCGAGAAGATGATTTTTTGGCCAAAATCCGGATCTACGGCCCACATTTCCAGTGCCCAATTTGCGAACTCATGACGTTATCTAAGGTCAGGTCGTCCGGCTTCAATTTTTGCATCAGCACAATCTTATACGGAAGTTGGCCCAAATCCAACAGCAAAATAAGCTGGCTTGACCCTCTGGTGATGTCCAATTCACCTGATCGCCGCCAAATCGACATTTCTGGGTCTTCTTCGATTCTGGCCACTACGGCGACTATGTTTTCTTCATTTCGTACCAATTTCTGTCTGGTTGGTGGCTTGAGATCCAAAAGAGTGTACTCATGCTCAAACTTTTCCATGGTGCGATGAATTGCCAGCACACTGAAGCCACTGATGATGACCGACCTCACGACGAAATTCACGTTGCGTATTTAAAACTGAGCCGGAATTTCTTTTAATAATTTTTTTTAATAATGGCAACCTTTACTCAATATTTTAACAGCTGGACCCCATTGGTGACTTTGACAGCTATTGAAAAATAGCAATTAGAAAAACTATCATTGCTATCTGGTCACCCTATATTTACGCTTTTTTCTTCGATACTTTTTCCAATTCTCTATATCGATTTCTTTACATTTTGTTAATAATTTTTCCCATGTTTTTGTTTTTGCGGTTTTGCTTTTGCAAAATTGCCTTCCACACTTTGTTGTTTCGTTGGAATCAATTCACAGAAAAAAAATTAGCAAACAGAGCAAAATACAAAAAATAAGACTTAACTGAACCGTACTCAAGATAAAGATTTATTGAATGAGGTCGCTTGTTTGGTTCTCTAGACAGCCTGTCAACCAGTTGACTGATTAGCTGTCGTCTGTAGCGTGATTTGCATAGAGTCTCCTTAATTGTTTGGATACTACTGAGGTGTTCTTGACTAAATTGATAGCAGGAATAAAAGGTAGATAAAATCCCTTAGGATCTCAAAGTTATAACTGTCGACTCTGAAGTTCTACCCAACTCGTATATTATGTTGTGTGTCCCTTCTTGCTCACGGTACCATATACTCGTATGTATCTGTATTTGATTTTGCACCAATTTATCGCTAAAGCCATTTTGGCAGCATCCTTTTGCATACTAGCAAATGCATCGCTGACAGCCCGCTGAGTTCTGCACATAGACGCATAGACTTTTGAAAGATTGTGCCTTCGGAGTTCGCTTATGAGTTGCGCACAATCCCCTTAAGAATGATGTTAAAAAAGTCACATGACAGCACATCACTTTGTCTGAAACCTTTTTTGACATCAAAGGTCTCGGTGAAGTCGTCTAAACAGGCAGATGAGTTTGGCAAGGATGTCGAAACTAGGCACGTCTCTATATAGTTCGTTTCTCTAAATGCATTTAGATGCGGCCTTAATGTTATGTACGAGGCAAGATACGAAGTTGACACATCCGTGGTTAGTACAATAGTGTTCTACATTGTGTCCTGATAGTCCTGTTTATGCTATGACTACATATACGAGTATACGTATATGTATAGCATACGAGTATATAGTAAGGCAGAGGTGCACAACATTTTAGAAGTTCAATATTTTAGCAATATATGTAGAGCAAAGATATAAGTTCAATTCATTGAGTTGTAGTTGCCGATTGCACGTCCTGATTTTAGCTAGTACTCGTTTGAACACTTGGTGGATTGGTGACAGTTTGCCCATTTCCCCTTGGACTGTCTTTGGCATGCGTGATTGATGTCCGTGGACTAACAACTAGGCTTCTTTCTGGAATAAAAGAATTACGACGTATCAGTTTTCCATCATCTGTTTGAAAGATGCATTGCTCTTCACTTTCTCCTCTCTGGATACCTAATCGCGATCTCGCTACTTTCGAATATTGCTTGATCCCGGCTATTGACCGTTGCAAAGTGCTTTTCATTAACTCTTAATTTCAACACCTTTTGATCGACCTTTTCGACGACCATGGGCTTTAGTTGAGACTTTATTTGCGGAAGCGTGGATCTTGTTAAGCGACTTATCAATCTCGGATTAGGTGATTGCCATCCGTTATTTCGTGGTGTATTTCGCACATTGGTCAATGAAAGAAGAACAACCGCCATCTATACGTCAGGTCGGGTACTTCTGGGGCCACCCTCGTATATACATACGATAGTGAGTATTATAGATAGTAAAGCAGGGGCGCACAACATGTAACACTTAAGGTGGATGATTTGAACATCTTGAGTTGTTTCCAGGATCTACCAGAGTGTGAAAATTCCTTCGGCTGAAACCACACTGACAGGAGCCAATCAAGTTGTTAACGAAGAGGTTCTCTATTTCGCTTTAGCCTGGCGGACGGTTGCAAAGCACTATGTAGCATCTTCCTTTCAAACTGGGCTTACGATCAGCTATGGTATTCATAGCTATTCCACTATTCTATTGATTTTCATACTCAACTAGATTGCACGGATACCTGCAGAAGTCCTTTTTCTAATCAAAGACTTATTCAAGGTCTTGATCTGTAGAATATTATCTGTCTGTTGCAGTTTTCTAAATATTATAGATTTACGCAGCTTGTTTTCTCTCATGCACCAAGAAGTAACATTTATCTTACTGACAGTTTCGTCGATTCGTTTGATCTAAGTAAGGTTGAAAGTATTGAAGAATTAAAAATATTCATGGAATTGTTCATTTCTGTTATCGACAGTACTCTGAATGCAACCAAAGTCCTGGAAGCAGTGAGATGTTTTTGAAATACCTTTCTCAGCCATTTTACCAACTTAAATAACTATTTTCCAAAAAATTTTGAAAAAAAAAAAAAACCAACCTACTCACGGATGTCTGCATCCAACAGAACCGTAATTCATCTTCTGTCTGAGTCATAGAAATAAAAACTTAATAAGCTTCCGGAACTAAATAAAGATGCGATGCGAATTATATTTTTATGTCAAAACCAACCACAATACACGTCTATGCGCAAAACAAAAGAAAAAGGAAACAAAGCTGAAGATGAAGATGAAAATACAACAAACAAAAAAGCACAATAACGTGTCTTCGTACAATAACAAAAAGAATACATCCATTTGCTGTTGGTAAGGACATTTGTCTTCCTGTGCTGTGCTTTTACGAATTAAATTGAACAAATGTTCTTCGCTTCTTATTAAACTGTCTGGGTTCTCGAAATGCTCGCATTCAGATGGTAATTGTCGCTTCCTAGTTCTAAAGCAAGCATCCGGAAATGACGTTTCACGAAATTTGTCATTTTTACAAATTATCAAATTAAAAAATATCTAAAACAATCTAAAGTCTACTCCGGTGGAATTATTCGGCAAGTCACAATCGTAGTGCGACATTGTGGGTGGCGGTTGCAATAAATTTTGTAAATCTCTCAAGTGCTTATGCAAATTAATTTACGTTAAATGGAATTGAGTTGTGACGGAGAGGACACCGGGACTGCGACTATATGACTGTATGAGATGTTAACCGGTTGGCGGATAAATGTTACCTAGTATGGCTTAGAGCGGCTAACAAGTGTCCCATTGTTGTCCAGATTTATTGCTTTAGTTCGAGATTAGGTAGTAGATTTTGGCTTGACATTCAATTAATTTCTTGTTACTGGGTTCATGTGGTGATGTAGGGCCCTGGCTTAGAATTAACCGAAATCTCCAGATCAGCGAAGATTAAAAGGAGAATGATGCGAATTGAATTACGGACTCTGTGGAATGTTAGGGGTTCAAGTTAATTAAATCACAAAAGTGAAACTCTGATATGTATGAATATGAACATCACTAGTGGATTGCATTGCCTTCTATAAAATATGAATGCCAGCACGGCAGCACCCAAATTAGTGCCGAATAATTGCAGCCTAATACGAGCGTACGCCAGTCACTTGCGTTTCGTGTTCGGCGGTCATAATCACTCTTACAGCAAATATCACAGTATGCAGTGTCCCTTATCCCTAAAACATTCACGTGGTTAGGATGCCATTAAGCAGGCTACGGTCTCTCCTACTAAGAAACATCAGTAAAATTACTGATACAAGTCAAGAAGTATTCGTCTGGTCTGCCGACATCCGGGAGTGTCACGCCATAACTAGTTATGACGTTCAATAATTGATTTATTTTAAAGTTCAAACAATTTGAAAATAATAAAATTAAGTTAAACAGTTAATTATTAAATTGGATGGGGACTTCTTGTCGCTTACGGCGGCCGATCGGAAACAGAAAAAAAAAAAACAAGGCGCCGGGAAAAGAAACCTCACTCTGACATCTGTCACCTGTCATCAGTACTGGTTTTAGTACTCCTTAAGGGTGATGCTACAAATTCGGCTGTCCTGCATTCTTCCGTCAACCTCGAGTTAACTGCAGCTGCGGTCATCGACGTCTGCTAGTTGGTTTACCTGTTTTATGGGATTCATCATTTTGTATTATAGTGAGTCGGATCGGCTTTGTGCGATCTTCTATCATTTGGTTTGATAGTCTTTTTTTTTCATCATTTTCTCTTACTAACCGGTTGGGTCGTCTTAAAGGTTTTATCATCTTGTGCCAATAGAACTCTGTTTTTATCGTCTTATCTAGTCAGGCCTTCTAAAATTAACCGATTCGATGCTTGTATGGTCACTTCAGATGTTTTGCTTCGTCTTAGCAGGTTTTGGCTTTATAGGAACATCTGGTCTGTTCGTCTTAGCAGGTTCTATCATTAGGATGTAGCTTAATTGCTGTTCCGAACTGTATGCGTTTTATTGCTACTAAGTCGTCTATTTGGTGATTAGCCGCGTCTTTTCTTTTCTTGTTGTAGACTGCACTGTACTCTTTTTGAATTTTGCTGGTACTTTCGCGAGACTCTTCCCTGACTTTGTCCCTTTCGTCTTCGAAGACTTTTCTTTCCTCTTCGTCAATTACTTCAGCCAAAATGACATCCTGATTGTTTTTCATCTTTAACACTACTAGGCTTCTTCGTATGCTGCGTTAGTAGGTCGAGTTTAACAACAGCTGGAGTTTAGAAATGTAGCGAAACCACTTACTACTATAGGATCTTCTATAGAGAGCTTCGTCAGCACGGATATTATTGTGCGATTAATTCATTCAACCTGTCCGTTGGCGCGGGGGACACCTGTTGTAATTAGCAAATATTGTATGCCTTCCAACTCACAATATTCCTTGAAACTGTTAGAAGGCCGAACCGCGATCAAAAATAATCCTTCCTGGATTCCCGAAAACTGCTTTTCGAATTTCCAGTCTGCTGATAGTTTCTGATGTTGAGGTGGACTTGCATGGGTAAATCCATACAAATTTTGAGAATGCATCCACTACGCAGAATATGGAACTGTATTTTGTGGTAGGTGCCGAGAGGTAACTCGTTCTTAGGGATTGAAGATACCCCTCCTGTTTTCCAGCTTTTTTTCGCTTGAAATACATTGGATGCAATTAATTCTAATCTGCTCAATTTTCGTTCGTAGTTTTGGGATGAAATATTCTCTACATAGGAGCTGCTCAAGTTCTCTGGTCCCGAAATGACTCTCTGCATGTGTTGGCTGGATTATCTCTTTCGCTAAACAACTTGATATATACAGGAGTTTGTTACCTTTTCCATCATCTTTATAGAGGACGTCGTGCTCGATAAAGTAGTCGTCGTATGGTCCGCATTTAGAGTATTCTTTATAAGTCTGATGTGATTGTCTTTATCCTGGGCTATCCTTATCCGATGGAGGAGTTCGCTGATCACAATCATACAGGTTGGGTTGCAACTGAGGACGTCTACGTGTTTCATGCTAGTTCCCGGTAATCAGCCAGAGCCCAACCCCCAATTCTCGGTAAAATTTCCTTCTTCTCCATCGTTGATTTGAAAGCGTCGTGGTCATTCACTATTCTGAACCTCAATCCCAATAGATAAACCCTCAGCTTCTTTAGCGCTTTCACGATGGCGAGAACTTTGAGTTTATAACTACAATATCTTTCTTCCGCCGGACTTGACTTCTTGCTGTAGAAGTATACGGGGTGAAATTTCCCATCATCTGCCTTCTGAAGCAAAATCGCCCCATAACCACATTTGGACTCGTCCGTATGCAGTTCCGTCTCGGCTTTCTCGACGTAGAGATTCAGAACAGGTTTTGACGAAAGTTATTTTATGACCTCATCAAAAGCGAGTTTTTGGGCTGCTTCAAACTTAAAGGGTTCATCTTTTTTCAAGAACTGAGTGAGAGGCAGGACTATGGTGGAATAATCTTTCACAAATTTGCGAAAATATCCGGTGAGACCTAAAAAACTTTGAATTTTCTAGGCAGAAACTTAATTGATTTGCATAAAAATTGACATTTTGGCCATTTTATTTCGACTCCCTATCTTTCGGCTAAATTGAGAACTTCCTTAAGTCGTTCGAAACACTGTTCTTCGCTATTTCCCAAAATAATTAAATCATCCATATAAATAAGGAGAAATCATTTGTCAGTGAGTGGTTATAAAACGCAGCTTATAAACTTCTGGAAGATTGTAACGTGCATAGTCCAAACGGGACACGTAAAAACTCCCACTGTCCGGAAGGGGTGACAAAGGCCGTATATTTAACGCTCTCCTCGGATACACGGACGTGAAAAAAGCCATTTTCCAAGTCCAGAGTAGTAAAAAAATCTAGGCTTACTCAATGTATTGACCTGGTCTTCGATTAGGAGCAACGGATAATGATCCCGTAAGATGACTTGATTTTAGCGCCTATAGTCGACACACAGTCGCTTGTTTCCGTCTTTTTTATCAGCCAAAACTATCGGACTGGCGTATTCAGATGAGCTGGGTCGTACAATACCTTCCGAAACCCACTGTGTCACTTGGTCATCTACAGTTCTCTTTTCGAGGGGAGGTACCCTTCTTGGTGGCTGAGAAATAGGTTCGTCGGATTTTAAGATTATTTTCATTTCTATAGACGTAGATTTCTTTTCCCTGGGATTGTAGTTCACTACCAAAGTGTAAACTTCCTATATTTAAACTCCCTTTTCGACCTTTTGCCTGAGGCAAAACTTCTTCCAACGTTAACTTCTTCCTCTCCTTTGGGCAAGAGTTTGATATTCTTGCCTACTAAAACATCTCTACCAACTTTGCAAGAGGCTTGAATTACAGTTTCCGAAATCACGTAAACGTTGGTTTCGGTACAACAATTAACTATTCTGATCCTAGCTTCGAAATGCCCCAGGGCTTCGACTGATTCTTAAGAGAAACCGCGTACCATCAAGGGTTCGAGTACAATTGTAGGAGCACCAATGTCACTCCCCGTGTCGATATGTGCTTCTAGCTCAAACTCATTGACTTGAACAATTTGTGTTAGTTTTTAGTTTTAAACGCATTTTTATTTTCTAAATCATTAACTCTTACATACTAACAAAAAATGCTTAAATGCTAGCTTAAAATTATTTAACAAACTTATACTAACTTACTGGCCCCACACAGGCACTCTAAGCTACTCTAAACTCTTATATATATGTCTTTCGACTTTGATTACATTTTATTTATTAATACTTATTTTCTATGCTTAAGGCTAAGAAAAAATTTAACAAAAAACTTAGCATATGGACATAATTTTTTTATTTCTTATAAAAAACTTAATATCTAACTTAAAATACCTTAGTCTACCTAACCTATCTACACAATACACACATATAGACATTATACACAATACATACATATACCAGTATATACCTTTATATATACTAATATATATATGTATTACTTAAATGCTAACCTAAACCTATGCAAGCTGGCCATCGCTATTTACAGAACAAATAGACTGGTCAGCTCTGCCTCATTAGTGAGGCTGGTCTGTAATTGACGGAAACGACGACGAAACATCTTCTCCATCATTCAACCACCAGAAATGCTGGTGCTGCCGAACGACATCCCTCTTATCGCGATTCCCCACCGCCCTACTGAACCTGAGACGATCCACACTGCCGTGTGCGACGTCTCTGCCGTAGTTGAGTCGCCTGTCCCCAGCTTTCCGAGCGACATGGAAGATTAACGGGACCGCTGATCTATCCTGGATCAACCCTATCTGATCTAGGTAGAGGAATGCTTCCGGAGGAACGAAGCCGTCAGAGCGCACACTCTCGTGGTAAAGGTAGTTGGGGTAGTAAGCCCCAGATATCAGGTTATTTGTCGAGGCCATTGCTCTTGCAATGTGCCTTCGAGTCAGCTTAATTACGAAGTTGTCCACTCGTATTAGGTTCGCCCTGTTGTAAAGGACCTCATTACGATAGAATTTTTTGTACTCCGACTCTGGTGTTCTGTACAAGCGAAGGCAAGCCCTAAGGCAAGCCCTCTCAAACACCCGAATCTTTTCCATTAAGCTTGCTCGCACATTGAACCACACGGGACAACCAAATACCAGCATGGGCCTGATAAGGGCCATGTAGCAGATTACCTTTACCCTCGCATCGAGTTGGCTGCTATAAAACAGTCTCTTTGTAAGGGCAAAAGCGCCTTTGGCTCTGGCCAGAGCAGCATCTACATTTTTATCAAAATACAGAAACTGATCTAGCCAGATCCCAAGGTATCTGACTACATTTCGACAGGCAAGAGGCTGCCCGCGTTGTCCAATGATCGAGAACTTTCGCCAATTTTTTCTAGTATCCCTAGAGGCTCCAGACAACGGCGTCCTAAAGAGAATGGTTTCCGACTTCTGAAAGTTGATTTTCAACTTCCAGTCATCGCAAAATCGTCTTATCTTATCGAAGTCACGCTGCAAGAGAGTATTAATGACCTCGATTTTTGGACCTGTTCTGTACGCTATCAAATCGTCTGCGTACGCAATAGTATGGGGAAGTGAACCTATCAAATCGCTTGTATAAATGTTGAATAGGATCGGCGAATTGACCGCGCCCTGCTGCAGACCATTTTTAATTTGAAATATTCCAACAGAAGTCACATCACCATTTTTCACGATGAACTGTCTGTTGGTTAGCATATTATAAAGAATGTACAAGAGTGATTTACTGATCCCCAGCCTAGTCAGCTTATAGAAAAGACCCTCTAACCATACGGTGTCGAAGGCCTTCTCCAAGTCAACAAGGCAGGCACCAGTGCATTGGTTTTTGCCTTTATTCCATTGGATATCGGACACCAGTTTAGACGCGGCATGTGAGATATCATGTCCCGCCTTAAAACCGAATTGATTATCCGGAACTATATGTTTGTCCTCAACCCACCTAGACAGAGCTCTATTGATTACTTTTTCAAACACCTTACTGATATTCGGAAGGAGACTTATCGACCGGAGATTCGCCGGATTGGATATATCCTTTCCCTTTTTCGGGATAGGTTGAACCACTGCCGTTTTCCAATGCGCTGGATAATGTGCATTATTCATTGCATTATTAAACAGGGTGGTGTAAATGTTCACCGCTTCTAGAGGAAGATGTCGAAGCACGATGTTTGGAATACCATCGGTCCCCACTGATTTCTTAGCCCTGATTGTGTCGAAGATCTCATGGAGCTCTACCTTCGAAATGAAAGGGGGTAGGCCACCCTCTCTAGTAATGACATTATTTGCCATATTTTCGTCGCTGAACCGGGTGAAACCAGAGCCCTCGGATCGCCAGTTCTCTATTTCATTTCGAATGTAGAAGTCGTGCACCAAGACGCGATTGTCCAGGTCATAATTAGGTCCAATGGTATCAGTGGCCTTGTATATTTCCTGGAAAGTCGCCCCTATGGCCTCAACCTTCTCCTGTGGATCCTCGATCACAAAGAAGTCGTCATCATCAGCGGCCTCATTTGGATCAATACCTGCTATTGTCAGTAACCGTTCGTTGTCTGTTGTCCGCGCTATTTTAAGACACTGAAGGTCGTTTTGATTTTTCCTCCGAAATAGTTTGTTTATTTGAGGGAACATATTCGGGTTGCTGGTGTTTACAGCCCGAACCCTGTTGTTCCAATATGAACTTACAGAAATTCTGTAATTCTCTTTTATTAACGTTTGAATATTTTTAATCGACGCCTTCAGTGTCCTAATCTCCGGGTCTTGTCTGTCAGTAAACTGTCTGTACAAGTTTTTGAGTCTTGTCAGAAGTCTACTTTTCTGTCGGTGCAGTGCATCAATAGTAGGATTGCGGAACAGGTCTTCGTTAGTCGTATGTCGATATCGCGGTATTGTAACGTCCATAGTTTGTTTAATTGTCTCGTCCATCTGTTTTAGGTAATTGTCGATCTCCTCGTTTGACAAATTCCTATTGGACGGTGGGTGGAGCGTATTCGTGGAGAGCGCACATGTCATGGTTGCGGAGAAACGTGTCCATCGAGTCTTACTGTAGTTGTAAGAATATCTTTGGACAAACTCCTCCAATTCCGCAATTTCGTTGGGAACTGTAATTTCGGTGCTAAAACCGCAATGGTCACTGTCATACACGAATGTGCGCAGACAGTTTAGCGTTTGTAAATTCGTACCTGTCAGTCGTATACGTTCGTCGTACAGCAGTAGATCCAAATAAGACCCGCCTCTGGGAAACGACGGGTTATCCGTCGCTTTAAGGCCGAGTCTGTACATGACATCGTGCTGACCCCACCAATCGAGTAGTAGGTTCCCTCTAGTATTTGGCAAATTATTTCCCCAATCTCTGTGTTTAGCGTTGAAATCCCCGCCGATTACAAAATAATTCTCCCCCGATTCCAGCCTCAGAAGTCGAAAAAGCGTATCAAGCTCTGTAATAAATAAAGTGGATTGTGAAGTTTCAGGTGCATAAACAGAGGCCAAGTACAGCCGCTTTCCACTGCGGAGCGGGATGTAAATGACGACTGCCTCCAACACCCGGAACCTACGCAATACTCCCTTGTACACTCTGTGAAATTTTATACCTTGTTTAATGAAGATCGCGACACCGCCTCCACGTTCGGATCCGGGCCGGTTTCTCCTTCTAACAATATAATTATTGTACTCCAGTTTGTGCTTATCGGTTAGCTTGGTTTCGCTAGCGAAAAGCACATCAGGAGTTTGGTCTTGTAGTAATTTAAACATCGCGGCTCTTCGTTCGATCCTAATCAGTGAATTAACATTCACCGCAAGGACCTTCAAAGTTTGCTCCACCATGTGCGTACCCATTACGACATGTGTTGCGTTAGGCCCGGCAGCAGCGCGTAGATCTGGTCCACCCGCTTGGCCTGTTCTTGCACCTGCTTTTGCAGCTGAGCCATCTGCCCTTGAATTGCGAGCAAGATGGCCAGCATGTTAGGTGCAGCTTCCGTTGTTCTCGGCATTGGCGCCGGAGAAGCAACAGTCACTTGCTGTACCGTAGCCCCGTACCTGCCGCCATTTGGGCGTAGGAAATTTGGGGCGTGACGGCTGGTGTTTGAAACCTCACAGGTGAACGTTTGACCTCCACCTTCTGCTGCCGAGCCAGTTTTGCTTTTTTGATGTCAGCGAACTTAGGACAACCCCGATAGTTTGCGGTGTGTCCCACGTTCCCACATAACACGCACGAGAGTTGCGCCCTATCGGATACTCCGTCCCTACCCAGAGCACACTCCTCGGAACTGTGGTTCTTTGCGCACTTCACGCATCGAGGCTGCATTTGGCAGTTCGACGCGGCGTGTCCGAACCTCTGGCAGCGAACGCATTGTATAACGCCTTCGCTCCTTTTTAATTTTTCCCAGTGAACCACCTGGTAGTCTAGAACATTGATACTCCTTAGACTATCCAGACGGCTTTCGGGACTGAGCTGCACCAGGAAGAAGGGCAGACTCCGTTTCTCCCGCCTGGCTCTAGCTGTGGTAAATGGCTTGACCCCCACAAACTTGAGTCCTTCGCACTCCTTCTCTTTGAGCAGTGCCAGGATCTCCTCAGGATCAGAAGACGGTTCCAACCCCTTCAGCAGCATCGATTGCCGCTTTTCACACTTCAGTGTGAATAAGTAATGCTCCGTCGTCGTTTCCTTTAGGAGCTCTTTAACTTTCGCGTAGCCCTCCACTGTATTACAGTGGATGGCATGGCGATCATTCCCCAATCTCTTAATATTAAAGTTATTACCAATGACCAGCCTGCACAGGTCCTTGGTAGCATTTACCTCTAGTTTATAGGTGTTGATAGGAGGCACCTTCTCCTTCTTCTTCTGCTGCTGCTGCTGTTGTTGTTGTTGTTGTTGTTGTTTTTGTTGTTGTTGTTGTTGTTGCTGCTGTTGTTGTTGTTGTTGTTGTTGCTGCTGCTGCTGTTGTTGTTTCTGCTGCTGCTGCTGTTTTTGCTGTTGCCGTTTTTGTGGCTGCTGCTGTTTTAGCTGTTGCCGGTGTTGTGACTGTTGTTGTTGTGTCTGCTTTTGAGCAAGCTGCTGTTGTTGGGATTGTTCCTGCTCTTCCCTCTTCCTTCTTGTCATTTGCCTTTCTTTTATGGCCAGCACTCTTTGTTGTAGCATTTTGATGCTGCTACTTATGGCCTTCATTTCTTCCTCTTCATCATCAGATTCGCTTGCTGCCAATGAAGCGAAGTTGTTTACCGTTGATAGGGTGGGTCGTTTTATCAAGTTGGAAGTTGGAAGCTTCCTCCTTCTCTTTGTTTTCGGCGTTTGGCTCGAACCACTCGACGCCTCACCTGACACTTCAGCAGGTCCCGCTATAGGCATAGCGGACCGCTCGTCACAATCCATCACGTGATAAACAACACTTCACCACCACTTTAACTTTATTGTTTTTTTTTTGTTTTGTTTACTTTTAAAAATAAAAAGATGCAACTGTTTCGGGAATCGAACCCACGACCCCTGTTTTGTCGGTCGGACACCACTGTTATTGCGCCACCGAAGCACTTGGCCAAAAAGTTTTTAATTGTTTTTTTAATTATTATATCACTTGCAAAGAAGCCGAAACACATCTGTCCTCTATCGAGGTCTATGAACGACTGATGAACAATTTGTGTTGCGCTTCAACTTGGCCCCCTTACAGAGTTCGAATTCGTCTGCCTCCTAAGTAAGCAGTTTGGCACTATGTGGCCAAATTCATTGCCCTTGAAACATGTTGGACCTTGTTCTCTGCAAGAATTACACTTGTGGCCCTTACGACCACAATTAAAGCATCGCCCTGTGCTTGCCTTTCCTTCTTTCGACTTATTTGCAAAACTTAAACTCTCCTTGTATCTCAGATAAACTGTTAATTTTTCCTTAAACTGCCTCATATGTACGGCCCCGTACAGTATCACTTTATTTTGTGGTGTGTTAGCAATCCCATCGATCACATAAATAGCTAATAATGGAAATATCTTCCAGCCTACCTTTTGCCCCTAACTTCCTCATTGCTAGCAAGTATTCGTACACAGATTCCCCTTTATTCTGTTTTCTTTGGCCCATTTTCCTATAAACGTCCGAACTCCTTGAATTTACACCATTTGGTTATATTTGATTTAGATCTGACCGCCAAGCTTTAATGACTTTTTCCCGAATGAAATCTGCTGACAACTTAGTGTTTTCGGATGCCTTTTCCACATCATGTACCCACATTTTTATATCGTATTTCCCGATGCCATCGTATTCTTGGTCCACCGCCGCAATACCCTCCAAAGTCATGTTCGGACTCTGCCCTTTCTTAAGTCTTCCTAATTCCTCTTCGTAAGAAATTTTTAATAGAGACATTTCCAGTCCCATCAGAATGTCTTTCTTTTTCCTTTAAAACACTTTCCCGTCGAATCAGGTCTATTTCTCTTTGCTTTTCCTTCCATCTGAAAACTCAACCGATGTGCCACCAATACCAGTGCTGTTTTTCCTATTATTTCTAGGAATTGTGAATATTTTAGGTGTTGGAGACAAAAATGTCTTGACCAAATAAAAAATAGTTCCCTTCGTTCCTTGCTGCGCTTTGTAGTTTGTCGGGTAGATGGTGAGATGAACGCGATAGAGAAAATGAAATGAAAATTACCTTGAACTCCGGAATATAAGACGTCTTCCCAGCTAACGTGCTTCTTTTTTAAGATTGGTCAAATTGATAAAAATTTACTTCAGACTTCAGTGAACAAGACGATCACCCAGTTGGCCTAAAAAAAAACGAATAAAACATCAAGCGCAGCTGGGCTGTCGTTGATTCACCGATCCTTCGCAGTATAGTTTAATGCCATTAGAATCCCCTATTTCCCCGCCTAGAAAACAGACGCGAGATTTCATAAGGAAGAGTGAATTCGAAAAATTCCGTCTTTCAAAAAGACTTCAGCGCCGCATCGTAGATGGGTCATGCGCCTATCCGTGGGAACTTAACAACTTTCCTTGGAATGTCTCTGCGCATAGAAGATGCCTTTAAGGGGAGAGAGATACATTACCAAGTTTGAAGTGGAATCAGGCTTAGTACGGAAAGTCCCAGGCAGCTGAGACAGGCCGTTCTTAAAAGTCTTATAAAAGCAGCAGTGACATATCTCCGTAAAATTTTGCTCCACTCCTAGTGACTTCTTGCCTTCTTGTGAAGTCTTGCCTAAAACTTCATTTATACTACCAGAAAACACAACGACCTTGGAGGTATCTTTAAGCAGTAGATGGGTTAGGCCAATCAGCTTCCTCTTTCACTTGAAGAGAACAAGCTCAGTTTTGAGAGGATTGACTGAAAGCGCATTTCTAGTGCACCAATCCTCGATCGCTAGGCAGGATCTATCAAAAAGTACAGATACACGAAGTGCACATGCCTGAGCGCAGACATTAAAACAATTGAATACGTTAAGCAGTCAGTGGAGATAGGCCGTTGATCGATCAATTTTTGAGCGACGCAAAGGCTTCAATCATAAGCAGACTAACTGCCAAAAATCGACCTTTGGACACAGATTGCTGTTTTTCATTGTTGCCTGGAAGACTTTGCTGTTCTCCAAGCATCATACTGCAATGAACTTGGCAGAGATGCTAAAGCTTAACCATTGCTATGTATAGTTCGTCTTTTTAGATGCTGTTATATGCGGCTTTGAAATCAATGCTGGACAATCCTGGTCTAAAACCACACTGATAGGGGCCAGTCAGACTATTGACAAAGGATCTTAGCTGTTCACATAACATAATATGGCAGACAGGATATTATATGCGATGTTGAGGAAACTTATTTTCTCGTAGTTGGCGCAGTTCAGTCGATCCACATATTAGACATGAGTTCAGGTATGCTCCATATCTAATCACCACCAGCTGCTTCAAACAGCTTGGCTGTTAAGACATCTTGTTCAAGAGGTTTTTTTAGACTTCAGCTTGGGAATAGTTTTCGTGATTTTACCATGGTCGGGTGGACGGAAATGTTGTGTGTCTTCGCCCATGTTGAACGATTCATTCTACCTAACCGTGGGATGTCATTCGTTATCAGTCTGCAGAAATAATCTTTCCAGATTTTCAACATCGACTGTGGTTCTAATATGTGGTCCCCTTCTACATCCTTGCAGAATTCTGTTAGAGCTTTTCAGCTTTTGTATGTTCGTTTTGTTTTTTTTTTATGAAACCCTCGAGCTTCATTCTTCTCGTAGCATCTCTCGAAAGCTCGTTGTGTTTTTAATTTTTTTTTTTCTGGTGACCCTTTCGTTCCTTTCAGCAGAACCGTTCTGTGCATCCACTGTTTTTCTAGTCTTACTTGTTTGCATTTGTCTACGTTCGTTACTGTCTACATCGGACTCCTCGAAAGGTTGAGGAGACCGGATCGGAAAAACCATTAGCGGTCAATTGGTTAAAATTCAACTTGATACCCACATGAGTATTTTGGCTACAGCAAGATATTGGACCGCGTCGATGTTAGCTGCTGTGAGCATTCGAACATGTAAAACCCTGGATCAGTGCCTTGCGTCGATCGCAATATGATCAATTTGGTAGGTGGTTTGTTATCACGAAACAGCCAGGTCCCATTATGGATATCAACCTTTGGAAGCTGCTCGCTGACTTTGGTTAAATTACGTCCCGTCTTTGTCCGGTTCCTGAGGTGATAGCGTGGAAGCTGTACTTCCCCACTGTGTTACCAAAGATTCTCCCCTTACCTAGCCTAGAGAACTTTTACTTCATACTTAGTGGATTTCTAGCCTATAGCCTACGTGATAATAATTTACTCATGCTACGAACTTGATTTTTACGCTGCTGACCCAATTTATGTAACAGGACGGTCAGCAGTTTCCCGATCAATCGCTGTGTTGATCCCCTTAGCGCCTACCATCCGATAAAGAGAACTGGTGCGACTTTATCTGCTCAGATGCGTTTCATTGTCTTTTCCTCAATGAACTCTTCGGTTTTTTGATTTCATTATGAGTTTGTCCTTTCGATTATGCAAAGTATTTCACCTTCTGCTAATTTTTAGGGCTTCTAGTCCTCGAGCACGATGCTCATATCAATGGAACAATCGTTTTCTAGGAATACTCGTACCTAAAGATAGCTCCGGATACTGCTTCTCCGGAATCATTGTTTCCTACACGTAGAAACGCTGTTTTATCAGCTCCGTATTTATTTAACACTTTCGCTTTAAGTTCATTCCTGGTTAACTCAGCTTTTCTAAGCCAAATTTTCCATCGTGACTCATGTACGTGACGTCGGCCCACTAGAAATGTCCTTTTTCCCGAGATATTGCTTTGTCTTGATCACTTGGGAATGTGTATTATGCGGATCCGCAGTAGTGACACGTCTTATGTGGTGTCCTAAATTATTTCACGTTGGCTCTTGGTGTGGTGGGGCTGGTCACATCTGCCTACTGCTACTGCAGCAGCCTGTTTATATTTCTACAGGATTCAATCTTCTGTATCGAAAGCAATAGCATGGCAACTTTTTTTGTTATCTTTAATTGAGGGGAAATTCAACATACCAACAATGAAAAGATCTGCACAGCAAATTTCTTTCCGATAAATTCCATTTCAACCATTACCTCTCAAGTCAGAGGGTGTTAAAATTCTGCAGCGCTCCTCTACCTTTCAGACGAATTTATATCTATGTAAAGGAATTTTTTCTTAGCACTTTAATTTAACGCGTTAAATATACGTGTCCTATTTTTATTTTCTTTTTTTAACGTTTATATCAGAGCAATAGGCTCATGTACTCGTGCATACCTAGGTATCGACCTATTTTAATGCTCCAGCACACCTTTTTAATGCGAAAGGAACCATACAAAATTTTAACTGCTGCCATTCATAAAAAGACCATTTCTCCAAATTGCCTATCCGCCCAAAATAGGCATATATGTATGTACAATATATATGTATATCAAAGCCTCATGCCGTCTTAAATCAAACTAATGAAATATTCACTACTAGCCTCCGGTCCTTTAAATTAGGCTTGCCCACCAGATGAACGTGACTGACATTTCAAAACTCAATGCCTCCTATCGAATAGCTGTCAAATCCTTTTAAGCAGGTCATCTCTTCTTGGCAAAGTTGAAGCAATTACCTCTTCAATATCCATTTGGCCATCTTGATGTATCCTTGGTATACCCATATTCCCATATACTCTGGTATCCGCGTAACCCAGACATCCTTAGAGCAACCCATTTTGCTTAATTTCATTCCATTATAATGCACGTGATAAACTTGAATCGGGCTGTGCGAAGGGTGAGGATATTATGCGGAAAACGTTTCACCATTTAATTTAATTATTATCCTGCGCGTCTGTAAGTTCACTTGCTTTTTCCATAAGGGCCAGAAGCTGCGAACTCTGCCTTTTGTGTGTAATCGAATCGATGCATGGGAGGCCCTGAGGTTTAAGTGATCTAATTGTTTGCGAAAACTAAGTACACGCTGCTTGCGGCGATGTACGTAATACAAGTGGCAGAGGATGTATCTAGTTACCTTAATGGTAATCATTTTGACAACAAAAGCCTTTAAGTGAATTCTCTTAAATTGTAGCAAAGTTTAGTTATGATGATTTACATCCCACTGAAAACAGAATCTAGGGTAAGTATGGGTGCAAAATAATCGATTAGAGGGAACTTGAATCTGATGTACGAGGTGAACGGTGTTTTTGTTTGGGAAACTTGCTGAGGTTTTTCACTATTCTTATTTAGATAATATTTCACCTAGAAGAGTATAAGTGTGTATTAGTAGAGGTCTTATATTTATATTTTGGAAGCATGTTCGTCTGTGGAAACGTGGAGCACTTTAAAGTGGTAAATGGACTTATTTTTCTAACAAAGTATTGATATCATGGAAGCTTGGCAATGAATTTATGTAATGTTTTCTCTCGAAACCGCCAATGCAAGGCCGATAGATTTTTCCTCTGAAAGTTCCCGAGAATCTCCTCATTCGGTTTCGATGGAGTCCATGCTCCATATCCGAAAATCTAGCTGACATAACTAATGTCTAAGAAGGCTGAGTGTCCGGTATAGAGTTTCACTAAACAATAGCTACATAAGTATTCCGAATAAACCGCGCGTGACAAGCATTATTCACTATTTTACCCCTGCTGAAGTGCCAATTTGAGAAGAAATATTCTCGGAAATGCATCGACAATTCTTCACTGAGCTGGATGAAAGAAAGTCGAAAGATCGCCATATATTTTCCTTTGATGTATCTAATTTCCACACATTTTTGCTAATACCTTTGTTGTAATCTCGTCCTTCTTCTCGTATTTTCGGACATGTTTATGTATGTATTCTATTGTATATAGAGCTCCAGATATTGCATACTATTTTGTCAAGTCCAGAGGTATTTTCAAAGTATTTTTCACATCGTTGCTACTAGTCTTTTGTGCTTGAATTTGCTGAAATAAGTTACTTTTTTAATCCATCTTATTACTTTCATCCTTATTTTTTCGGACGCTTTACATTCGTCAATAGGATGCACAGGTACCTTCGGTTCCTGTCGCCGGTCAGTCCTTGATTGCACTCCTTCATGCTGGCGAGTCTAGCCTTTAAGAGAAAACTCCCTATCTAACTCTATCTTCTGTTAGTTAAAGCTAGAGGGGATAAGTTACATAGGTAAAGCACCGACTTGGCTCCTATTTGAAGGTATCGATCCGGTATGACTCTAAATGCCGGTAACGCTCCCGTAGTAGGTGATCCGTTTATTTACTTTTAAATTCATTTTTATTGTTTCTTTCATTAATAACTTACATTCTAGGCAAAAATTATTAAATCTAATTTGACCACAACAGTTACTTCTTCTAGCGAACTCTCTAAACTTAAGAATATCCTTTAAATTCTGCCTGTCGGCCTTAAAAACTAGCTAGCGATCAATCTTATCTATCAGTTAGAAAATATGTAAAATTTCTAAGAAAAATAGTTTTAGAAAAAATCTTGGATGCCTTAGATCTTTTAAATTTTGTATAAAACTTAGACCTATGGCCCTACTCTACTTAACCTACCTAAGCTACGGGGTGGTGAGCGCTCGTGACTTCTCGCGCCGGGTGGTCACCATACCAAATGCGATTTCGGGCGCCTGTCATCCGCCAACATCGTGCTTACGCTACACAGAGAATTAACCAATGATATAAACCACCGGTCACTTCTCAGAGGCACGGCCCTATGTTAACGAAAGGGGCTGAGATCCACAAGATTCCCCTAACTATCCTTAATCTAACTTACAACTAAGAGGATTGTGTTATCTTAGTAACGTACTGACCTAGGGGAGCGAGCCAATCCTCTTCCCTTCTTGAAGCCACTAGAATTCGGTGTACTGTTTCCAGGCATCGATTCGATCCATGTTCGTAATCGCGGGATTAAAACAGAGGAGCTCCTGAGCATTGGCAACATACCCGTCGTAGATGAGCAGCCTATCCTTCGCACCGCGATGGCGGTGGTGTATTACCGGGATACCATTCCTTCTTTGTACTAATCCTTTATCATCAATATGGAGAAAAGCCTCTGGCGGGATAAGCCCGATAGAAGTGAGCTCTCGTGGTACATTTACTTAGAGTACTAAGCCTCAAAGATCCAGCTATTATCTTAGTTCATTGCCCTCGCAACGTGTCATCGAATCACCTTAATCAGGTAATTGTCAATCCTAGTCAGGTAAAGGGCTCTGCTGGGATAGTATTTTTTGTACTCTGATTCTGACGTTCTGTACAACCCGAGACAAGTGCTAAGACACTGCCTTTCAAACTCCCGAATCCCTTCTATCTGATACGGTGCTACATTGGGCCACACGGGACAACCATACGCGATGACTGGCCCGATTAGGGCATACCATATGACCTTCACCCTGGCGATAAGTTGACTGCTGTGAAATAGCCTTCTTGGCCCCAGCAAGATAAGGATCTACGAGTATATGTTTGTCAAAATACAAATACTTATCGAGCTAGATACCAAAGAATCTCACTACCCTTCTCACCGCCAATTGCACTCCGTGCTGTCCAGTGATGACCAAATTTCGTCAGTTGCGTATATGGTATCCCTAGAAGCCCATCTCAATGGAGTTCTAAACAAGATTGTTTCCGACTTTTGAACACCGATTTTCAATTTCCAATCGTTGCAATACGCCCTAATATGATCGAAATCACACTGCAGAAGCGTATTGATGATTTCGATTTTTGGACGTCATTTGTACTCCACTAAATCGTCTGTGTACGCTATGGCATGCTTGAGGAAACCTACTAAATCACTTGTGTAAATATTAAACAGTATCGGAGAAATGACAGCCCCCTGTTGTTAGCCGTTTATAATGTCAAAGATCTTTCTCGATATGTATAAAACCTAATATAAAAGATATTTATTTTTTCAAAAGTATTACATCTTTAAAGTAAGAAAGGATAGGGCTGTCCTGGTCATTAGAGTTCCGTCATTTTTTGTTTCTGTAATAAAAATCAAAATACACACATACGAGTAAGTACTCTTAGCTCTTCTCTACGGTAAGAGGATTATTTATGATTTTCACTAAAAAATGAATACCAGTTAGTTTCAAAATTTTACAAAAAAAAATGCACATGTCTATCACCAAATGCAACCTTACTTCGGGACTGGCGATCGCGTACACTCGAAGCAGGAGAGCGCACATCTTCGAGTGATGAACCAACGGATGGACAAGCGCAAAACAACGACAAGTCCTTAACGCTAAATATGCATATGGAAGGCACTACCCTTTTCATGAGCAACGAATGGAGAGATATATCCCCGTTCCCCCATCTACGCTACAAGAGTGGATCCTCTCACTCCATTACACACAAATAACAGAAATTTAAATGTACGCACTACCGTCCTCCATCATACGACATTTTTAAATTTAAATAAAACAAAGTGTGTGTGAAGTATAATCGAAATTTTTTATTCGTTTGAAAGGCCTATCGATGCCATTATGTATGGAATCGTTCAAATGTCCGCTGCGGCTTCTCTTGGTGGCACGTATCCGAAATGTCAAATTTTTCATGACTCTGGCGAGTAAATCAATCTGAATTTGACCGATGACATGGGTTCGGTCGCATAGATCTGCGACCTCAGAAAACCCCACTAGAAAAAGTCTAACGGGGTCAAATCGCAAAATTTCGGTGACCAGTTCACATCACCTCCACGTGAGATGACCATGCATTCGAATCGCTCGTGCAGAATATCCAATGTGGCGTGAGCTGTGTAGCACGTAGCGCCGCGCCATCCTGTTGAAATCACATGTCGTTGGTATCCATCCAATTCAGACCAAAAGAAGTTGGTAATCATCGACCTATAGTGCTCGCCGTTGACGGCCAACGTCGTTCTCAAAGAAATATGGACCGATGACGCCGCCAGCCCAAAATCCACACCAAACAGAGACGTTTTTGGGATGCATTGGACGCTCTTAGATCTCATGTGGATTGATATCAGTTTCCAACTACTCCAGAGGCCATTCAGCAAACACGCGTCGTTTTCTATGGTCGTTTACCTTCAGCTCCTGGATCAGTTGAATTTTATACGGGTACAGGCCCAAGTCGGACAGCGGCTATGTTTTTGGCGGATCTTGCGTTTGGTAGACGTACGGGTGTTGGTTTATCGTTTACTGAACCAGTGGACGATTATGGCCACCGTGAAATGGGCGAAGCACGCGGAACGTTGCCAGAACAGAACACCCATTTCGATAAAGCAATTTTATCATTTGCACGTGTTGTCCATGTATGGTTATTTGGCAAAATAGACTGAATAAATGACAGCCAATTGGACAAATGTACCTTCACAAATATAGCCGCTATCAACTCTCAAAGTTGGGAAGTCCCTATTGCAAGACCCTGTATTAATATATTATACATACCAAAAATAAACCATAAATTATGATGAAAATATAAAACTTAATATTTAAGTGTAATTTACTATTAAATATATTTAAATTATGGTTTCGCGTTGTATGCGGACCAAAAAAAACACAACTCTTTCACTTGTTGTCGAACACTGCACAACGAAATTTATTTGTTACCTGCCTTTATAATTTTATTTTGCTTACACGCTAATTTTGACAAAAATGATTTACTTTGCTTACACGCTGGTCTGACAAAAGATTGATTTCTATGGTTTAATACAATATTCTATTTCCTGCACGCGCGAGTCTGCAGTACAATATTTCTTGGAATTAAGTGCACTCGCGTCTGTGAAATTTACTTAGGCTAGCAAAATGTGTGGGACAGTGACTGGGAAAGGAAATGGGGTTCAGGTAGGCTATGGGAATTACTGTGGGAATTATGTGACAACTTTTATATATATGAAATATCTTATATACATTAATAAATAAAATAAATTTAAGTAAAAAACGAAGACAAATAAAAAGCTGAACAACTAAAACGCTAACCTTTCTGGTTTGAAGTCTCACTGCTAAATGAAATCTTCATTAAATAGAAGACGCGTGATGCGCTGGCATACCGCCCCTTACTACATTTTTCTTTTGAAGGAAAGGACAATGCCAACAAATCTACGATCTCCAATCAATCCGTACGCAAACAGACAAAGAAAAAGTATTAAACCCTATCAGATTAAATAAAATTACATGCCCACTAATAACTGGAAACAAAGGGTGCAGCGTGTACAAAAAGTGCAAAAGGATGAAGAGTCGCCATAAAGGGTCAGTCGTGCACCAGTGATATTATAACATAAAAGATTACACCGAAAAGAAAGGCAAACAACAACCAAATAATATTTATATTTACATAGGCTCCGACAAATAATAAAAGGATGTATGGACCATAAAATAATATGAAAAGGATACTTGTCGGCCTGCCAAACAAGTACCACAGTGTAAAGGCGTTACAGTAAACAACAACAACAATATTTTGTATTTTCATTTTATTTTTAGTTTACATAGGTATGTAGCAGAGGTTTCGACAGGCCCATCCTGGTCAACTTATATATAACTTAATTCGTGCGGTTTTTTCTCAAAATTTGAACGTTTATTTAAGAAAGACTTGTACAATAGTATTATTCAAAGTATTACTCGTCTGAAGCTATGAATTTTTCCCATCTTTCTGGCAATCCCATCCCAAAAGAACTGCGTCGGCTTGGCAGCCAAGAATGAATTAAGAAAATTTTTGATATTCTGCTCTGATGTGAACCGTATTTCAGTGAGGGCGTTCTGCATCGACCGGAACAAATGGTAGTCAGAAGGGGCAAGGTCTGGGCTATAAGGCGGGTGGGGTAGGACTTCGGATCTACTGTTTTCCAAATAGTTCTTAACCGGAATAGCAACGTGGGGCCGAGCGTTGTCATGATGGAAAATTATTGCTTCGTGTCTGGTCGCATATTTCGGCCACTGCTCTCTTCAAACGGATTAATTGTGTTCGGTAGCATTGTCCGTTGATGGTTTCACTCGGTTTTAGCAGCTCATAATACAGCACACTTATCTGATCCCACCAAATACAGAGCATTACCCTCGCGCCATGGATATTCGGCTTTGCCGTTGATTTGGCTGGTTGGCCGGGTTTCACATATGATTTTTTGCCCTTGCGCTTGTCGTAATGGATCCATTTTTCATCACCAGTAACAATCCGATGCAAAAATGACTTCCTTTTGTGGCGTTCCAGCAGCATTTCGAACATGCAAAACCGCCTTTCGACGTCTCTCGGCTTGAGTTCATGTGGAACCCAATTTCCTTGCTTTTGAATATATCCAGCTGCTTTTAAACGTTTTGAAATGGCTGCTTGAGTGACACCCAAAGATTCTGCGAGCTCTTCTTGTGTTTGGCAACAATCTTCATAGAGTAATGCTTCCAGTTCTTCATTTTCAAACTTTTTTGGCTGCCCAGGACGTTCATCGCCTTCCAAGCCAAAATTACCACTTTTAAATCGTGCAAACCACTTCTGGCACGTTCGCTCAGCTAGCGCATGTTCACCATAAACTTCCACCAAAATACGATGACTTTCGGCAGCAGTTTTCTTCATATTAAAGTAATGAAGAAGAACTCCCCGTAAAAACACTTTTTCAGGCACAAAGTTCGACATATTTGAGTGAAAAAAAATTATTTCAATGCATGTCCCAATGGAATAATACAAGTTACGCCATCTCTTATAAAACCGCACGAATTATGTTATAAACCCAATAGAAAAGCCCCTCTAGCAATACGATTTCAAAGGTCTTATCAAAGTCAACGAGGCAGGCACCCGTACACTGTTTTTTGCATTTATTCCATTGTATGTCGAATAGTGTCATGCCTCGCTCCAAAACCAATCTGATTTTCCAGAATTATATTATTTTCCTCAACCCACTTTAACAGCGCTCTATTAACCACTTTCTCAAATACCTTCCTAATATTCGGAAATAAACTACACCAATACCTCACTTTGCGTCGCAGTTACGTTCCAAAAAAACACGACGCAAATTGAAACGACGCAAATTGAATTATGATTTTCTATAGCAAGCCATGTATGTAAAGATCGAAGATAGGTTGCAGGGTTACGAAAATACTACTTTTTAAAAAGAAAATTGAACAAAGTAAACATTTAAAAAACAAAAATAATATAAAATTTTATTACAAAAACAAAAAAAAAACAAATTCAATTAAAACAAAATAAAAATTAATCACTGTCTGATGAGTCCATAGTGGGTGTTGTCGTAAGTCGGCTTTCTTTCATAAAAAATTGGTCCAATGTTAGTTCAACAGCTTTTTTTTTCAAAGCAAAATAAATTTCTTAGTAGCAATTAATATTCGTAGCTACCGCCTGGGACACTTTAAAACTCCTTCCGCTGTCAGGATCGTTTTTTAAAAAATCTTCATAACTTCGTCAATCAAACACACATTTGAAATTTGTTTGGAGGTTAAATTTTTTTTCTATTGAATGGTTACTGTCATCTTCTTTATTCGCAAATTGCAATTCCAGTTGCAATAGTTCTTCATTAGACAATTCTTGGTTGTGCGCGGTTAGCAATTCATTTATGTCAGTCTCCTCCATACCTTCAAAATTAGACTCTCTAGCTAAATTAGAAATTTCATGACGAACAGCTGGTGTACCATCAACTTCTGCAGCGCAAATTCTGTGAACACATTCAGGCCATATTTTACGCCAAACACTATTCATGCAAGATGGTTTAACCTCCTCCTACGAATCGGAAATAATTTCTATGACTCTAGCATGGAAGGCTTATCTTGGCCATCAGTATCACTTAAAAGAATTTTAAATATTCGTCGAAGGTAATAACTTTTAAAAGTCGATATTACTCCCTGATCCATCGGCTGAATAACTGATATCGTATTTGGTGGCAAAAATACAAATTTCACGTTTTCTGACGACTCATCAACTGGGTGGCCAGGAGCATTGTTTACTAGGACCAAAGCCTTGAAGTTTAAGTTTTCCTTGTTGCAATAAGCTTTAATTTCTGGAACAGCACAATTTAAAACCCAGTTTTGAAATAATGATGCTGTCATCCATGCTTTTTTGTTTGCTCGCCAGTGGACTGGAAGCAGATTCTTTGAACAACCTTTCATAGCTCTTGGATTTTCTGATCGATAAATGAGAAATGGTTTGAATTTGAAATCACCATTTGCATTACCACCAAGAAGAAAAGTCAGTCTATCCTTGCTAGCTTTAAATCCTGGCGCAGAATTTTCTGTTTTAGATATGAAAGTTCTGTTATGTAGACGCTTCCAAAATAACCCAGTCTCGTCAACATTAAAGACTTGTTTCGGATCATAGCCACCTTCATGAATCAACACTTTTAACTCTGTCGGGTAGTGTTCTGCAGCAGTTATATCAGCGCTAGCTGCCTCGCCTTTAAGAGCAATGCTGTGCATATTTGCTCGAACCTTGAATCTTTCAAACCAGCCCTGACTAGCTTCAAATGTTTCATTCTTGTCTGTATTACTACCACTAGCATTATCGTTGGATACTGCTTTATTTTTCATGTCATGAAATAAACTTTTTGCTTTCGTCTGAATTACCATTATACTTAATGGTATTCTCTGCGCAACTTGATTTTGAATCCAAATTAGAAAGCAAGGACTCCATTTTGATCATCAAAGCACTCCTTCTACGGGTCATCGTTTTAGCATCTAATGATGTTGCAGATTTTACAGCCTCTCTTATTTTATCCCCATCTCGATCTCTAATAGTTCTGACAGTTGTTGCAGCTAGACCAACAGCCTTTGCTATCTCCACAGCCTTCTCTCCCTTTTCAAATCGCCGCAGAATATCTAATTTTGTCTCTTTTTATTTTTGGTAATTCTACCAGCAACGCCCTATCCACTCATTTGGCTAAAAAATGTAAAAAAACATAATATAACTCCGTCAATAAATAAATTGGAAAAATATTTAACTTTTTTGTAACCAGAAATTACCCGTAAAAATTTATACAAATTTATTATTCTCTTTTAAAAAAAGCACAACACACTAATTAAAGCCGAACTCTAAAATTAGCAAAACAAAGTGAAAATAAAACTGTACATATTAAAATTGCATTGATATTCAATTAGAAGGGGAATCCTCGAGTTTTGATGGCATGGCGCAATTACTTAGAAACCAAAAAGAAAATTTCAAAAAATTTCGAAAAAAAAATTAAAGACTCGAACCCAAAACAACGCAACCACGCATAGTGAAAATTAGTACTAATTCAGCAGCGACGCAACTTCGAAAAAACGCAAAACGAAACGACGCAAAGCGAGGTATTGGTGTAATTGACCGAAGATTAGCAGGGTTTGTTCTCACTTTGACCCTTTTCAGAAAACGCTACAAAGGTTCTTAGGTTTAACCTCGTATTCTAATATATATATGTATGTATTGAAGGCCACGATGGCTACGGGAGGACGGAAATTCTTCAATGGGAATATTGGAACAGCTGGCTTTTGTATGGCTCAGGATGCGCTAATTAAATCACCGATCATCAGAAAGCCCTCGCTGAAATTCTTACGGATGCAAATAAAGACGAATATGAAGCTGTACTTTTGCAGAAGGACAACGACAATCAATAATTCCATCCGATTCAGTATGAAATTGTGCACAGAAGTGGGGCGCAGTGCAACATATTCATGCGATAAGGCGTATTGCGATGGTCATCATTGGAACGTCAAATTACATGGTAAAAGATGCGTCAGATATCCAAGAGTTACTCAATGAAGAGGTATTTGAGGAACTAGATATGGAAAGATATCAAATGTGAGAAGATGGTTAGTTGAATAACATGAAGATCCAGAATGAAAACTACGAGTACGACTTCCGAAAACGAAAAGCATCGATTAAATATAAGATGAAGGACTTGGTAGCAATACGCAGGACTTAGTTGGTACCGAAGTTTTTGGGACTCTATAAGATAGTCAGGGTATGCAAGCACGATCGATATGAAGTTGTTAAGACGGGGAATCATGCCGGATCAGGGTGCACCTGATATGAAACCTGGGAAGAAGACATTCGGCACGAACGATTAAGCAGGATTTCGAATGTGGGATGCGATAAAAGGCCGGTAGGTCACATAAAGACGATAAAAACGATAATACCACTAAAACAATACATACGAGTACACAGGACGTCAGGACGCCATCCATACGAAAGAAGAACGAAACTTACTGACGAGGTGATCATGCGATGAGATGAGTAAAAAATTAGACCTTAGAGAGGAAAATGTGCCAACAGTAATCGATTGTGGTAAACAGACATGTTCTTCCTTTAAATTACATTAAATTTATTTTTTCTAACATTTCTCCACTGTTTATGAATTTTATTCTTATACAATGAAAGTGAACCAGTTGTGGCATTAACCCCAAATAGAAATCGTGGCTTTTATCTTCAACTATCTTCTCATGGATTTCAAGTCAGGACGATCCGAGTAGCAAAGCCAATAACCGAAAGTTGTTGACAACTGGTCGTTCCGGATGCATAATAGCTTTGGTATCGCAGGATGCTAACCCAGTATGGTATACTTAGATTAGAGTTCAAGCACTAAACTACACGCACTTGCAATTTTAGTCAGGAGTGTAGGTGTAGTTACGAGGGACAAACATGAGGAGATGCATCCACTTTATCGCGACCCTAGTTGTTGTGCTACTGAAAACCGGACAATACAAAATATTGATATGACATCGGATACCTAACGAGTGAAGAAAGGGGTTCTACATTGAGGCAAAGACGACGCGAGAAATTTCAACAATATCCGAAGGGTTAAGCTAATGTCGCATACTACATAGAATATAAAGGATGTTTTTTTTTCAGAGATTTAGGTTTTAAACTGGCAATACTGTTTCCACAGGTTGTCAATTTGATAGTTGAACGTTGATTTGTGGTTAGTAAATCTGAAAACCACGGTTCGGTTCGCCAAACTTATCGTGCGCTACGTCCATTTTACGGCCGACATAATCGTCCATCTGAGCAAGTTATTCGGAACACGATGAATCGTTTTTGCACCACGTACATTCTAGTGGATAATACGCATCCCCAAAGATGACAAACAGTGCGAACAGAAGAAGTTATTGCCGTTGTGGAGCGCAGTATTGAGGAGAATCCGAATGAGTCGATTCGCCATCGTGCAATTGGAGCTATGCCCATCCGCTTTGTGGAAGATTTTACGGAAAGATCGTGGCTTAAACGCTTATAAGATCTAGCTGGTGCAGGATTTGAAACCGCATGACTATACCGGGTATACGCGTCGTAGGTTCGGTGAATGGGCCGAAAACATGATTTAGCTTGATCCTCAATTTCAACGCAAAATTTTTCGTTAAATGGATATGTAAACAGCAAAATTACCGAATTTGAAGTGGTGACAACCCAGAAGCCTTTGTCGAGACACTCTTACAACCATTAAAACTCACTGTTTGGTGTGCTTTATGGGTTGGTGGAATCATCGGCTCATACTTCTTTAATGACGATGCCGGCCAGAATGTTACCGTCAGTGGAAAGCGCTATAGAAACATGATTTCTGACTTCTTCTTTCCTCAGTTGAATGGCATTAACGTGGCAGAGCTTTGGTTTCAAGAAGATAGCGCAACATGCCACATCTTGCGCGACACCATCAACTGGCTGAGCGCACAGGTAATGGACCTGTGAACTGGCCTCCATGAACCTGTGATCTCACACCTTTAGTTTGCTTTCTTTGGGGGTATGTGAAGCAACTTGTCTATGTCGATAAATCATAGACGTTGGACGATTTGGAAGTCAACATTCGCCGTGTTATGGCTGATATACGACCCCAGTTGCTCGATAAGGATATCGAAAATTGGACTTCACGATTGCGCTTCATTCGAGCTAATTTAAGAGCTAATGGCATAAAATTATCTATTAAATAAAGCTAATATCATAGGCATTAATGTTAGCTTCAAGAATTTTATTTTATATTGAATTCGTATACTTTTAAAAGAACACCCTTTACATGAGCTAGTTCCAGTCAGTGAAAAATTATTAAAATTTTTGGAACGCTTCTCAAGAACACTGAACTGAACACTGAATTCTCCTTAAACGAACGAAAAAATCTGCCAAATGATGATATGGAATTGTCCTATAACAAATGTACGAGATTACAAAGTCAATGATGGACAGTACGATACCTCGACAACAATGACACATGCCACAAGCCAATAATTCATAAACTGCGCCAATACAAAAGTAAGCTTCCGTCGAGACTGAAAACCTTGTACTGACAGCTTGCTAATAAACATACATCAGGGATCATGACGCTAAACTCTTCGATCATATGTTTTGGAATATTTATAAAATACCAGCCATATGCTCACCACGGCTTCAGGGGCATATAACAACTTGTTTGGTGAAATTTAGGATGACATCCTCTATTATACCACTATGCCTAATTATCTCGTCCTCTGGCTCTTGGATTCTTACTGGCTTATTAGCAGCAATTGACATCACTGTATCGTGCGGTAGTGCATACCAGGAACTTGTCGACCAAGAAACTTACTGCTGTAGTAGCCGTGTGGCAATTTCCACGGTCTCCTTGGAACATCTATCATCTATTTGGACGCTAAAAAGTTAGCTATCATGGTACGATGTACAATCACAGCAATACCGGCAACATTTTCAACAAAAACGGTCCAATAATTCCCTCAACCCAAAAACCATGCCAAATAGTGACTCTTTGAAAGTTCATCGGTTTCCCGACAATCCCTCTTAAGTTTTCATCGGCCCAAAAGTGGCAATTTTGGTTATTAAAATAACCGCGAAAATAAAAACGTGCATGGGATTTCTTCGAAAGTTGTGTCTACCCATACGTATGCTGGTGGAAGTGGTGTGAAGGGTTCAATTACCGCGTCAATTGAATTTTATAAGCGGGCACGTTCAAACCTTCTGTTAAAATTCGACGTACTTTGGTTTTTGAGAGGCTCAATACCTGTGCGCGATGACGAGTTAATGTACCTGGAGTCTCGGCCGCACTTTCACGAATACGCACTGATGATTTCATATCTGCTACCGACCCCTGTTTCTCGGAATTTGTGCACCACGCTCAAAATTATACGCTCAGTTTATCGATTATTAACACGTAATGCGCAATATGCATTTTTCTTTTAACGGCCGTTTTCATAATAGGCGTCGATAAGTTTGACGCGTTATGCGACGACTATCTGTCCATGGCTAATGTCGATATGAAATATTTTTTTTTATTGACATTTAGATTTTAATGTCCCATCCTTTATTAATTCTTTACTAATAGGTATAGATCCAGGGGAAGCTGTCCTCAGAGGGCATAGGAGTAACTTCAAATAAACTATAAAAGGCAAATGTTGTCATTGACCTGAATCACAAAAAGGAAAATTGAAATCTTTTGCAGCTACCTTCAAAATGCTATGCAAAATTGACGATTCGACTGTTCAAGTTTCATCGATTTATCATTACGAAAATATGGCAAATACGAGCAGTGTTATAGCCGACGAAAGAAATCATCCAAATAATCGTTGAATTATTATGTATTATACCAAATATTGTGCTTCGACATCTCACAAGCGGTTGACATTTACACCATCCTGTTTAATAAATTATGTACTAGTGCATTCCATTCCCAAAAAGGATTAAGATACTTTCGAATTTCGATCTGGTAAAACTTTGGTCGTTTAGACTTATGAAATTGTCTTGACATGAATATGCCTCCCATCCTTCTGCAGGTCAAAGTCGAAACAAAATCGTAAGTCCCTTCTTACTGTACATAAAATTACGTACATGCAGTGGATGTGAGAAATTAGGTCTTAATCCACCCCTGGCAGTCGAGTTGACAAGATATTTTTTTTAGATCGATGTTGTATAACATACGCGTATGTCAATGTGAAAGAAAAAGAAGAGCTTGTTACGTTACTGACCCAAGTCCTTGCTCTGGGCGGACAGCAGATACATACCTGAACAATTGCAACCCTATTCCAAAGTTCCTGGATTCACCAATGACTTTTGTCATTTTCCTGGGTCCTGTTTTCTCATTCATTATTCTAGCATGTTTGTGTGTACCTACGATGTCTCATACCTTCGTAAACTGCAATACAATATCTATTTTGTGTCAGTTTTCAAAAATAACATACCGTAGGAAGTTAAAGGGTTGTTCATCAGATGCGCCCCATTTTTCCAACAAGGAGAGCATCTTTTGATAGATGTCATTTTTATATTACAGATTGTGTATAATTTAATCAAGAAAAGATACATACTTCAACATCGTCTACAAATCATTCAAATTTAACACCAAAGTTTGCTTTTAGTTACGAGAACGTTTCGTTAACTCTAATTTTGGGACGTTACTATACAATCGCGCCAATACACAAACAAATTCGAGTCGACTTATACACTCCATAATGTTGCCGTACTAGGGAGACAGTGAAATACCGGAAATTAACAGAATATTGCAGGTGAACAAAATCGGTGAGACAAGACCGCAAACAATCGATTCCGTGCACTTTTCAAGAGATGGGCCCTTCTCGAAAGTCCCTGTTGGGTATTTTTCGAAAAAAAAACTTGGCATCCGAAGAAAATCGTATTGACCCAGGAGCTGAAGTCAGTCAGTTTTCAGTTTATATGCATTTTTATTTATATTACTTAATTCACTCTTAATGCTATACAAAAAAACGCTTAAAAATTAGCTTAATTAACTTAAAATTATCTTATTCTAACTTATTGGCCTCATGCTGGCACTCTAAATTAAACCTAATACTTAAATTATGTCTTCCGACGTATCTTACGGTCTATATTTATTTTTACATTTATTGAAACTAAAACTAAGAAAATAAATTTTAAGTAGAAACTTAGTGAATGGACATTTTTGTAATTTTTTATAAAACTTAAAACTGAAAGCCTACATACTACCTAAAAATAAATCTTAATCTATGTAACCTAATTACATCTAATTCATAAATATGTATATGTATATATAGATGATATATAAATATTTGTATGTACATATATATATTTTTTTTTTCATTTTTTTTTTTATTAAGTTTTTCTTTTGGTATTTATATATTTTTTTTTTCTTAAATCTAACTTACTCCTTAGACTTAAAACTATGTAAGCAGGCCATGGCTAAAAACAAAAAATTAGACGACCCACTTTGCTTCACATGAAGCTACCAAGTATTGGAGGAAGTCGACGCCGAAGCATCCTCACCCTCAAAAAGCCACCAAAATTATTGGTGCTGCAGAGCAACATCCCTCATGTCGCGACTCCCTACCGTCTTTTGAATCGGATATGCTCCGCGCTGTCGTGTGCGACGTCTCCGTCGTAGTTGAGTCGCCTGTCCGCAGCTAAGCGAGCGACGTGGAAGATTAGCGGCACCGCCAATCTGTTCTCTCCGAGTATAAGCGAAGACAAGCCCTCTCAAACACCCGAATCTTTTCCAATAAACTTGCTCTCACGTTGAACTACACAGGACATCCAAATACAAGCATGGGCCGGATAAGGGCCATGTAGCAGATCACCTTCAGCCTCGCATCGAGTTGGCTGTTATAAAATAGTCTCTTTGTAAGGGCAAAAGCACCTCTGGCTCATGCCAGAGCAACATTTATATGTTTCTCAAAATACAGATATTGGTCTAACCAGATCCCAAGGTATCTGACTAGATTTCGACAAGTAAGTGGCTGCCCGTGCTTTCCCACGACCGAAAACTTTCGCCAATTTTTTCTAGTATCCCTAGCGGCCCCAGAGGAAGGCGTCCTAAACAAAATGGTTTCCGATTTCTGAAAGTTGATTTTCAATTTCCAGTCATCGCAATATCGTTTACTTTTATCGAAGTCACGTTGCAAAAATATATTAATGACCTCAATCTGTACGCGATTAAGTCGTCTGCGTACGCTATGGCATGGTGAAGTGAATTTATCAGATCACTTGTGTAAAGGATCGGCGAATTTACCGCACCTTGTTGCAGACCATTTTTAATGTTAAATGTTCCAGTGGAAGTCACATCGCCATTCTTCACGATGAACTGTCTGCTGGAGAGCATATCAAAAAGAATATACAGCAGTGGTTTACTAATGCCCAACCTGTCCAGCTTGAAACAGAGTCCCTCTAAACATACGGTATCGAAGGCTTTTTCCAAGTCAATCAGGCAGGCACCAGTGCACTGTTTCTTGCTTTTGTTCCATTGGATATCAGAAACCATTTTAGACGCAGCATGAATGATATAATGCCCCGCCTTGAAACCGAATTGATTATCCGGAACTATATGTTTGTCCTCAACCCACTTAGTCAGGACTCTATTGATCACCTTCTCGAAAACCTTACTGATGTTTGGAAGAAGACTGATAGAGCGGAGATTCGCCGGATTGGAAGCATCTTTATTCCTTTTGGGAATGGGATGTACCACAGCAGATTTCCAATGCGCTGGAGTAATGTGCATTATTCATTGCATTATTAAACAGGGTGGTATAAATGTCCACCGCTTCTAGTGGGAGATGTCGAAGCACAATGTTCGGTATTTCATCAGTTCACACTGATTTCTTACTCGCTCTCGAATCGCCAATTCGCCAACTCGACTCTCCAGGTCGCGGTTTGGGCCAATGATGTCATTCGCCTTGCACATTTCCTGGAAAGTCGTTCCTATAGCCTCTACTTTCTCCTGCGGATCCTTGATCACAAAGAAGTTGTCATCATCAGCGGCCTCATTTGGGTCGATACCTGCTGCTATAAGTATTTGTTCGTTGTGCATCGTTCAGGCGATTTTAAGACATGGAAGGTCGTTTTGATTATTTCTCCGAAATATTTTATTTATTTGCGGGAACATATTCGGGTTGCTGGTGTTTACAGCCCGAATTTTATTAATCCAATACAAACTTACAGAATTTCTGTAATTTTCTTTTATCAATGTTTGGAGGTTCTTAATCGACGACTTCAATGTCATGATCTCCGGGTTATGTCTGTCAGTAAACTGTCTGTACAAGGTTTTTTGTCTTGACAGCAGTTTACTTTTATGTCGGTGCAAAGCATCAATAGTTGCATTGCGGGATAAGTCTTCATCGTCAGTGTGTTGATGCCGTGGTATGGTTTTGTCCATAGTTCGTTTAATCGTCTCGTCTGTTAGTTTTAGATACCCGATAATCTCCTTGTGTGACAGATTTTTATTGGACGGTGGGTAGATTGAATTCGAGGAGACCATGAGCTGAAGCCAAATGAGCATCATGTACAATACGTCGAACTTATAATCAGATGATTCCGGCAGGTCGGTTACAGACCGCTTTCATAGCATGCTAAGCAACGTTTTGTATGGTAAATTAGAACTGGAAGGCTTGAGTGAGGTATGAATAGAACCGATTCACTTGAAACACAGCGCGTGCCACAATCCTCTCATTGAAGACGAAGCTCGGTGATCGTCTTATCGTCAAAAATAGCCATATCTATTGGCCGCCCCTTCGTGCGATTTAATACCTTTAGACCAAGTTTTTTAAGGCTACGTTTGGTCTCTAATCTATGCTGGCAAGCCAGACATTTTAGACGACTTAAAGGCAAACATTCGACGTGAAGTTGCTGGACTATAGCCCGAACTATGACACAAAGACATGGAAAGTTGAGCTCATGGAGGACATTTGGATGAAGGCATATTCATAATTAATGGAATCAATTAAATCGAAATCTCAAATAAAATATTCATTGATACTTTAGACACACGTCTTTCTATTGAAAAAACAAATTGGAGCGCATCTAATGAAAAAACCAAGTATTAGTAGGTCATACCCAGCTATATATTCCTCTGATAATGAGTTAATATTTTCTCTAAGTATTTTCTAATTGGCACACTGACTTTTCCACGATAATTACCATTTCTAGGTCGACATACAATAATTTTCCCCCATTTAAAGGAATATTAGCCTTTGGTCTATGAATTCATGGGAGATTGCAACATGAATGTCTAGTTTGAATTATTCAAAGGTTTCTTTGAAAATTTACATAGAAAAATTTTTAATTTATTTTTTGTCTTATTTCAGCTTAACCAACATACAGCGGCATGCACTTAAATATTCGTATCTTAATCATCATGCATTAAGCAACTGCCTTCAAAAAGAATTCAGCCTCTTCGTTTAATAACAAAAAAATATAAAAAACTGTACTTTAGAAGGTTTCCCAGTGTATGATATATATTTTTAAATTTAGTACCGACTTGCAATAATTTTCTAGATTTTTAGAATTAAACCAAAGCAAATGCACCAAATTTCATGCGACGACGAAGTCTCTCAATCTGATTTGTTTTTCTGTTTAACAAACTTGTATTCTCTTTCTCTAGCCAATAGTTTTGTAAAATAAAAATAAAAACAAAAAACAATCTACTCAAGTATACAACTTATATAACAAATTAATAAATAAATTAAAAATAATCAACAACTTATCTGCAAGATACTTATTCAAAATAATCCAACAATAGTGCAAACAAATAGAATACTAACTAATATACGCAAAATAATATTAACCTAAGAAATACACAAATAACAATAAAATAATACACTATTGTAGAAAAAAAAAGTAAATAAATAAAATGTATCTTTTTTTGTATAAGACAAATAAAAGCATATTCTGGATTTCTCCTCAAACTCAAATAGCTTTACTAAATTAACTACTAGGCCGCAGTTCATCAATTTCCATCAGAGTTTATTGTTTTAATTAAAATTACAAAAAAAAAAAAAGAGGATCATCCTTATTGTATGCCACGAATGTATTATGCACGATTTATTTAACCTTCCACTGCGGCTAAGGGGTTATTTTAAATATTAAATAACATTAAAAATAAATAAAAAGAAAAATATTTTTAATGCTAAGGTCTATGAAACTAAATATGTAATTGTAATTGAATAAAATTAAAACGTCTGTATTGGTCTTAAGGATAACATGTAAATTTATCTAATTACTGTGTGAATAAAAACAAAAAATTAAAATAATTAAATAAATGTTAAAATATGCACCACAAAATGTTGAACTTAAAGTCGAAGCAACTTAAATAAAGTAGTCGAACGACGACACATATATACTTATAAAAAAAAACATGTGATTGATATACTAATACACTCGAATAAAATAAAATTAAATGAATTGCAAAATAAAAAATACAACAAATTTGTGAGAGTAAATAAATGTGTTTTACTTTAACAAATTATTCATTTACCACCTTGATCAAGCGCCACCGTGTGGCGCTCGCATTGTTACGATTTGAGTTCTGTTTTTTTTGTTGTTAAGTTGGTAAATCTGTTGTTGATATTCCCTCCAAATCTTAGCACCATAGCTTGACATTTGCAAAAGTTACGGAGCCAAGAGTACATCTATTTCTGTGTGTGTTGGCGATTTTTTACAATTTTAGAAATTAACTTAAATTTGCAACAACGAACTTGTATTACACTCTGCCTAAAAAACGGATTTAATGGTGCGCGAACGTTGGAAAAGTGTTTCGGCAACGATTCTCTAAAGAAAACGGTCGTTTACCAGTGGCACGAGCGGTTCAAAAGTGGTCGTAAGTCAATCAAAGATGATGAACGCAGTGGCAGACCATCGACATCAAAAACCGACGAAAACATTGATGAAGTAAGAGAAATGTTGGTCAATAACCGCAAATTAACCATCAGAGAGATAGCGGAGGACTTGAACATTGCCTATGGATCCGTCCATGACATTTTGATTAATGATTTGGGTTTCCGTCGTGTAGCAGCAAAGTTGGTGCCAAAAGACTTCAATTTAATGAAAGAACGGTGTTGACGTCGCAAAAGAGATGATTTGCGAGGCTGAATCCGATTCCACATTCATCGAAAGGATCATTACTGGAGACGAGACGTTGGTTTATGAGTACGACACGCAATCCAGACATCGGGCAAGTGAATGGCGTTCACCAAATGAGCCGAGACCAAAAAAAACACGTCGTTTTCAGTCAAAAAAGAAGGCAATGCTCACGGTTTTCATGGATTACAACGGTGTAGTGCACCATGAATTTTTGCCAGAAGGCCAGACAGTAAACAAAGATTACTCGTATTATTTGGGCGTTATGAGACGTTTGCGTGAAGCAATTCGTCGAAAGAGACCAAAATTGTGGGCAGAAAACTCGTGGATTTTGCACCATGCTAACGCACCGTCGCACAGTGCCATCATTATTCGTAATTTTTTTTACCAAAAATGCAACAAATACCAACCAACAGCCACCGAATTCACCTGGTTTGGCTCTCTGTGACTTCTTTCTGTTCAATCCAGTTAAAAAACCAGCTACGGAGAATGCGTTTCAGCAGCCGAGAGGAAGTAATGGAAAAATCGCAGGAAGCACTGATGGACATACCGAAAAGCGAATATAAAAAATGTTTCGAGGATTGGATCAAGCGCTGGCATAAGTGTGTTGCAGTCGATGGGGATTACTCTGAAGGGGACAATATAGATTTAGGTGAATAAATTTGTATTTCCAATTTTCTTGATACATTCCGGGAACTTTTTGAGTATTTGTTGAAATTACGATAGCCTCACAAAACACGATAGTTACCAGGAAACCGGCATCATTATTTGATCCCGTGCCCTCGGCTTCGAGTAATGCAATTCGAAAGTCTGACACCCAGCTCCATTTATAAAACAGATGTCCTCCTTGTCATCCCAAACTCGTAGAGAAATGGTCTTGGTTTTTAAATCATTGGTCTACAATATATTTTAAAAACGGTATCGTTTAAAAGCAACTGATTGGATTAGGGGATGCGCGCAACATTGTTCCATGTTCTTTAACTTGAATTAGGCTAACAGAGTAACAATGAAGCTCGTAGCGTAGTGCTTGCCCAGTGATAGTTCCTGGTAATAGCATAAGCAAATAGCATATTGACATTGTAATGCGATACTAAGCAGACGTATTTGATGGAGTGACAATTTTCGGTTTGGTTTTGAACAGTTGAAATTTCAATATCAAGGACTAAAAAGTTAAACAATCAGTTTTTAATAGCTTGCATCAAACTTGTCCAAATTTGTTAATCGAAACTTGTGTCAGTTGCATGATAAAATACGTAGAAAATAAAAAAGAAGAAAAGTTAAAATTCTCATTTCTGTCCTCTCTTTACATTGTTAACATGCTGAATATGGGTGAATTCGTAAACGCAAGATTTGCAAAGCATACTACTGCAAAGCATGTTCAAAAAGGCAGCTGAAACGACAAAAGCATATGATTGCTTTGCAAACTTAAGAAGTTTACTAACAGCTCACTGCGCAATTTTATTTTCTTTCATTTTACTGTTTTCAAACAGCAAAACGTCCATGCTAACCAAGTTTCGTCTTGATTGTAAATACACTTCTTAATTAGTGTCGAGGAAGAAATAACAAAAAAGGTAAAAATAAAACAATAAAAAAAATTGTGTACGCTAAAATATGGGGAATGCAGCGCCATGTCATCAAAAATAAAGGATTTTTTAAACTGATACAAATATTTCCCGATAACATTTTCTTTAGTCATTTTAGAATGAGTTGACAAACATACAAGGTAAGAAAATAGTTATTAGACGCACTGTTTTAGTTTCTTTGGTTGGCAGCAACTTCTTTTTAAACTCGAGCCTTTTTGAGAAAGACCTGAAATCGGACGAAATGCAATCAGTGTGAACCATGCTTTACTGATAACGATATGGAAACTGGCCAATGGTTGTTTCTACAGAGGTTTGTCCGATCGGTTTGGTCGGTTTGGTCGAGGTGTTTCGTACAAAATTGTTTTACATAAAAAAAAACAAAATTCATAAGCCGTCATCGAAACCTTTTTAAAAAGTGGTCAACTACTAATGAAGAGCTTACCCAGAAAATGGATATATGTTCCATACACCCACTTGTACCCACTTCCTCATGTTATTGGTTGTAACGATGGGATTCATATTCCTATACCTGCTCCGCAGTCAGATAAAGCGAGCTACTATAATAGACATGGTATGCATTGCATGAGACTGCAGGTAAGCAAAGAAAAATAAATTAAAACCCCTTTTTACTTTAAGTTTCTTCATTTCATTGTATCTAGGCAGTATGCGACGCTAACTGCATTTTCATGGATGTATGTATTATTTTGGTTGGCCTCGAAGAACACATGACGATGCAGTATGGCGAAACAGTCCTTTAAGTAATGGATCAATTTCGATTCCACAAGGAGCACATCTTTTGGGAGATTCAGCTCCATTCCGAGACAATAGCCATCTTACCAGTCAGCAGGTACGATACAATATTTGCTTGAGTTCAACAAGAGCGTGCATTGAACAAGCATTTGGAATACTAAAAAAGATTACTATTATGGTTAGCGAATCGAACGAAAAGGGGGCGAAAGAGATTTTTTCATATTACAATTAGCGAATCACAAAAATTTCATTCGCCTCAAATGTCAAAATAAACGAATTATGACTTCACTCTATTACTGTTAGCGAACGGTCGATCAGAACTTAATTGTTTCTGTCAAATTCACTCGAATGAAATTTCTGTGTAACAACGGTGGCCATACATATGAGTGGATTAAGAAAAAGGTAAAAAGTATACAAATTATACAAATATATGTATAACATATACTGCAGTAATTATTTCCGAGGCGAAACTTTAAGAAAACCATTTCTCGCCAATTTGAAAAGCTTGTCGAGTTGATGGAAGGGAACGGGAAGGGAAAAAGAGTCCTGGGAGTTATTTGCAATTGAAATACTATAAATTCGTTGATGCCACAAGGTAATAAATACGTCCCCGTTTTTAAAAGTTTGTTAAAAATTTTAAAATTCTTGTCCTCTTTTCCAGGATATACAAAATTCCAACTATAGACCCTCCTTCAATAAACGGTACCAGTTTAAGGTTTTCCGATACAGCAAAATATCTAGGTCTCATTTTTGACAGGAAACTAAACTGGAAACCTAACATTCAAGAAAGAGTCAATAGCTTTATTCTCTTGTAAAAAAGCCATTGGGAATAAATGGTGCTTTCAACCTCGCATAATCCACTGGATGTACATCTCGGTTATAAGACCGATACTCACTTACGGGGTGGTAGTCTGGTGGACGGCCTTAGAAAGTGCGGTTAACTGCATTAAACTAAGCAGAGTTCAGAGAACAGCATGTCTATGCATAAGCGGGTCATTGTGGTCTACCCCGTCTGCGGCATTAGGCATTCTGTTTTCTTTGACACCCCTCGATATCTTCAGCAGTTGCCTTAAAGCGACTGAACAGTGGACAAATAATCCATTTGTCGACGCAAGTATTCTTAATACATTAGGACTCCTTACAGAGAACATCGATTACACCACACCTGAACTTTGGTTTGACAAAGACTTCTATGTAAGCTTCCCCTCTAGATCCTTCTGGGAGGAAGATGCTTTCATGGAGGACAAGTCTAAAACCTATAGCGGAGTTGGTGGCGCCGTTTTCTCAGATACGCTAAATCTAAGCCTCTCTTTCCGTCTTCCAAGTCACTGTAGCGTGTTCCAGGCGGAAATTTTATCGACTAAAGAAGCTTGTCTTGGCTGAAGAAAAACGTAATATCTGCATAGGATATCCGCATTTTTTCGGATAGTCAAGCCGCTATCAAGCCCCTGGACTCGGTCTCACTAAATTCTAAAACCGCTCTTGAATGCCGATCATCTCTTATGGAGATGGCGGAGCAGTTCAACCTTCACCTTTTTTGGGTGCCGGGCAACAGAGACGTTCCAGGGAACTGTAGAGCCGATGAACTCGCCAAAATTGAAACCACTCTACTTATTCTACCGAAAAAAGGGCACCATTGGTATACCAATCGCTGCGTGCAAACTAACATTAAAGCTGGATGCCAATAAAAGAACAGACCTTAGGTGGACTGTTGGACCGACATGTTTAGCGACCAAACAGATCTGGCCAAAACTGGATCTGAATCGCTCTAAGTGTCTGATCCTTCTAAATAAAGAACATCTCAGTTCCATTATAGGTGTCATCACTGGACACTGCCTCATAGGCAAGCACGCAAGAAGGCTCGCCGCCTTTACAAACGATTTCTGTACTGTACATGTCCAACTCTCTCCCAGTGAAGAAAACTTCACTTAGGAGCTTTCTTCTACAACGACCTAAACGATCTAAAAAATACAGACGTAAACAGTCTCCTACTCTTCGTCAGAAGCTCAAAATGTTTCCATCAGTAAGAGGATCATAGATCCACGTGGCATCACAATAGGCCAATAGGCCTAAGTGGGTTGGTATTTCCAACAGCCACTCTTACCTACCTACCTACCTACCTAAGGTTTGGTTATACTACAAGCTAAAAATAAAGAAAAAAAGTGCTTCTAACAAAAAAGAAGTGACTGCTACCGGAGGTGCGTCTTCTTCAATTATCCTTTTGTCTCCTTTGGAAAAAGTTGTAGACGGGCTACTCAGTCTTCAGCAGGCCACTAATCCACCTGGCAAATCTTTCGGAGTAATCGAAGACATATCGATGCCGCTAACAACAGAGCATATTACAGTTGATGAAGAGCAACAGAATACGCCCGTTCATGTGACTCTTTTATATAGTACTAGTCGAGCAAGGATAGGTAATGAAGCAAGGGAGGACGCAAGACTAATAATCCTCGAAAATCAAACTTTAACACAAAGCATCTCCTCACTACTGCCAAGTCGATCGAAACGGCTTTGTTTGACAGAGCAAGGTACACAAGAAAGCCCTATGAAGTGGAAAAGGAAAAACTTTTGCTTTTGAAAGCCAAAGAGGAGAGGAAGGACAAAGAAAACGTAGATAAGAACCGCCGACACAAAGAAAACATAGAGATACCACTACGTAAACTGGAGATAAAATCCGTAAAGTACAAACGTTCCGACTAAAGTTAAGCAATTAAAGTTTTTAAGTTTTTTTTTTTTAATTATTTTCCCCTTTTTAATTAGTTAAACAAAAAATGAATTGTGATTTCTGTTGTTCCTTTTATTTTATTCTTAAATTTTAAGTTACGCTATAGAGAAGCTAGCATTTAATTTCAGACTGTAGCGGGTCAGTTGGCAAGACACCTTCTTCGTAAATTTCTTCGGGATCCAAAACGTTGTAGGTACGACAGGTGTTATGTAACGCACAACATATATTTACTATTTTTGTAGCTTTTTCTGGCGAATAATGTAACTTCCGTTCGTTCAGAAGGCATCTGAATCTACTCTTCAATACATCAATTGTCCTCCTTACAATATTTCTGCTCCGTGGAACTAATCATCTTTTTTTAATCGCGGGCGAAAACAATTTTAAATAACTCATACAATTTATCCTAAAAAATCTATTTTGACACTTCACAGATGTCAAATCATATTTTTTCCCTCTGACAGCGCTGATGGTTTACTTGAATGAAAACTTTCGCTAACAGCAATACCACGACAGAAGTAATTCGCCTGGCAGTTCGACTTGAGTCGAACGTTCGATTCTCTAACCATAACAGGTGTATTAGAGTTCTGAAATACCTAGATATACGTAATTTAAAAGACGCAAAGCATTTTGTTATGTCTTGTGTAGCTCTACACAATCACATTACACGTAATCAAGGTGTTTCCACCGAGTACGATGAACAATTATCGGTCGAAGAGAGGAGTCCACTAGTTCAAGCAGAGGGACATTCATGTGGAACTTACAATCAAGCAAAAGATAAAAGAAACTCGATTATGATGCTTATATCAGCATAACAAATAAAATGTATTAAATAGAAAAAATAAACAAATCCACTTTCAGTATTAAAAAACAACAAAGATGAACAGTAAAAAAAAATTAATTCAGTCGCTTGGTTACAACATATGATCCAATACCTCTTTTATACGTAGCATTGTTTCTATTCGTTGTGCCTCTATTTCCATTTGATCTTGATGATGATCTTCCTTCATTTTTTGCGGACCTGAAGCGTTTAGGCCTCACTAGTTGCGGCTGAGATGACGATGCGCTGCCCCTAAATTTTCTTCGATTTCAGACCAACCGGATGTGGATTCCTTCAAAGTTGGCGCTAAATTATTTCTGCGGATCGATGAAATGCTTCGTTTCATAAATTTCATGAAACAGATCAAAATATTCCCATCGTGTTGCGTCTCGACCAGATTGGGAGTTTCGTTGCTTTATCCTTTTGTACGTGAGAAGAAGATTATTCCATTTTTGTAGAATTTCATCCTTCTTAAATGAAAACGCTGGTGATGTCTTCTCTTCGGTGCAATTCATTTTTCCCAAAAATAAATTTCTTTCTTTACACAAAACAACATACACAAAAAGTAAATGAAAGTGAGCAATATTTGTTTGACAACTGCACAGATGCGCCTTCTTTGCGCAAGAAAATTAGCTGAATTGCGATTAAGAACTGTTTGCTTTGCAGTTTTTTTTTTGTTTGCGTTTATGGACAACGTGCTTTGCACATTTTGCGCAAGATATGCATTTACGAATTCACCCTATCACTTTCCCCAACTTTCTTATACATATGCCTCCAAAACGGAAAAGAGAACAGTTCGCCGAATCTCCATCTCCTCCCAATCAATCACAAAAAATATCAGCACATTTACGAAACAATACGTTCAAACACACCACAGTCTGAATCTTCATCGATGGCACATATTAGCTATGTTGAACAAAAATACTCAAACCGAATGCACAATAATGGAAAAACTGGAAAAAATTATATCACAAATCTCCGACTCAGAGCAACGAATTACGTACAAAATTCATTTAGAAGTTGGAGTTTTAAAAACCTCGCTTGAAGCTATAAAAAGCCGTTTGTCATTACTTGAATCAAAACAAAACGAAATTGACACACTGAAATTCGAAAACCAACAACTCAAGACGCAGTTACAAAAACACGGAATGGAGACTAACGAGGAGAAACAACAACTGAAGGAAACAATGAGTGATGTACTTTTGCACGGGGTTCCACTGATACCAAATGAAAATTTAGGTATTTTCAATCAACTCTGCATAACTTTAAAAGCAAATCCACCAACAATTAAAAACATTTACCGTCTTAAATCAAAGACCAACCCCGTTGCGCCACCGATTATAATAAAATTTAATTTCACCAAGCCGCAAAGGCTTTATTTTGGAAACGACCGCCAACTTCGGAAAGGCAATTAAAGCGCCTCTTCGACTTCGAGACATCGGGTTGAATGAAGTCGTTGAAATCAATAAAAACCTAGTTTACGTCCACGAATGGTAGACTGTTAAAAATCGCTCTCTCCTACAATATGCATTGAAACCAGACCTGTAAAATACTTAAGTATTTCAGGACTTCAGTCCTCTCAAGTACAATGCTTAGTAACGTCGGTGTTTGCGTTTTTTGTGTTTGTCTTTCTTTATAATGACTCGGGAATTCAGAGTGGATATTGCCAATATACGCGGGCTAAAAATCACTTTTCTGCGTACGTCCACGTCTGTAAATATAGACCAGCTGTTTTGGCAGTTAGTGAAACGCCGGTAGATCCCCGCCCACACCTCTCAGATTACTCTGATCTGAAACTATCTGGCTACGAACTAGTGCCATTATTCTTCTCTCACCGCGGTCTCGCCATTTACGTGCATAGTGATGTAGCTTACCAAACTCCACCACAATGTAGTCCCTGTTCCAATCCGGAATTCAATTTCATGTGGTTAAAATTCCATCTCTGTGAGAAAATTGTCCACTACTGCTTTATTTACAGAAGCCCCAAACTGGACAGCAATTCGACTTTTAACGAATTCGATGCTCTGTCTGACTCCATTCAAAGAATTGTATCTCTGTATCCTCATATTGAAATCGTTATTACGGGCAATTTCCAGATACACAATTCCGGGTGGCTTCAACATTTTGGACAGGAAACACCCGACGGACTGTGTGTTGAGATCTTCGCTGCGGAAAACAACTTAAAGCAGCTTGTGAATGAGCCCACGCGAATACCAGACGTTGATAGTCAGACCACCAACACCCTAGACTTTTTTTTAACCCCTCACCCTGATAAGTACACCGTCGATGTGTTCACCCTTCTAGGCTCGTCAGACCATTGTGTCATATCAGCTAATTTCTCTATACTAACCACACAGTTAAAAAAAAATTGGCAATACGGGAAGCAAATTGGAGCGGACTTAACAGCTTCTTTAGGAATTTCAACTGGTCGTTATGTTTCCTCGAAAACGACGTGGATGCCGCTGCTGATATGATTACAGACACCATTCTCTTGGAATGAGAAACTTTATCAGTCATCGGATGAGGAGTATCAAACCAAAAGAAAAGGCATGGTACGACTCGAGCTGTAAAGAGGCTGTCAGGGTTAGAGAATTGTTTTTTCGGTCCTACAAGACCAACCCGAAAGGAGAAAACCGAAAAAAGTTTAAACGAGCCAGAAATGACTGCAACGTCTTTCTCAAGCATGTGAAATTCCAATACGACCAAAAACTGAGGCAAAAAATACTGCAATGTCCCAAAGGCGGTAAAAATTGTTGGTCGTTCGTCAAAAATATTAGAAATTCTGAATCATCCTCCATCCCAACGCTAATTTACAATGACATTCCAGCTGTCAGCTTTTTGGGCAAGACCAATCTGCTTGCTGCACATTTTGCGGCCAGCTCAATGCTCCCAGATTGTGCTTTGTCTGGAGTGCGTTGAATCTTCAATGGGAAAAATCCACTTTCGCACTCGCGTAGTATCAAGAGCTCTTAAAGATCTGAACATTCGCAAATCCGCTGGTCCAAACGGTATATCTCCCCTCCTTCTACAATGGATTAGAAATTTCCTTTCAGAAAGTTCAATTCAAGTTGTCTTGGACGGTTTCAAGTCTGATATGTGCAAAACAATTGTTGGTATGCCTCCGGGTTCCGTTCTGTCCCCGACACTATTTTTTAATTTTCATTAATAATGTCTTGTCTGCTACTTATAATCCAATATATTCCTTTGCTGATGACAGTGCTCTCTGCTTTTCATATTCGTTCCAGGACTCACGTCCCTGCTCTTAGGCTGTAGAACGGGATCGGCAGAGTACGTTAAATTCATTAAATTCCGATATTAACAGCATAACAAATTGAGGAACTATAGTATTCAAAACCGTGTCATAAAACTCACAGGTGATACTTATATCACTCAAACAATGGACACCCTCGAACACCGACGTAATGTCTAGTGTCTCACTCTCTTTTATCGCTATTAACACCATCCGTGCTACATAGAAATCGTCAGTGGCATTCCACCCATTCAAACTTTTAACCGTAACACCCGCCTCGCTATGAATGCTCATCAGCACTTTCAGGCGTGCTATAAAATATCGTGATTCGTTCTTAAGCCGTAAAACTCGCTTATGGAATGCCCTGCCTAGCTCTTTATTTCCTAGTAATTATAACCTTCCCACATTTAAAACCAACGTTCAACGGTACCCTTTTTTCTATCCTCCCTGATTTTCCTTCACCCGCGCTGTGTGCAAGCAATTTTAAGGGTACTTAAAGCCCTTGAGCGCGAGCAAATTATAAAAAAACAAAATACTGGGTACTGGTACTTGTACTTCGGTACTTAAGTACCAAAGTGACTGAGCAGTACTTAAAGTACTTGTTCAGTTCTTCAATTCAAAGTACTTTATTTTGGTCTTGCTCAACTTTTATAAACAGAAATGTTAACATTTTTTGACGAACTCAGGATAAAACATTGTGTCCAACTTTTAATCATACTGTTTCAAATGTTTGTTTATTAATTATTTTTGATTAATACTTTTTAGAAAAGTCGAGTTAGCTTTTAACCAAACTAATTTTTCAAAGCGTTGATCAGTAAGGGCATGACGTCTTGGAAAATTAACCAGATCAGCGACTGAGAAAAGTCTTTCCACAGGCGCTGAAGAAGTCAGCGACGTATTCAACTTCGTAGAAAATTTTTTCAGAACAGGATATTTGTCCAGCATAGTCATTCCATTTCCAACGCTCGGATCATTTATATAGGTCGAGTATTCAAACTCAATTTTTCTGGACAACGACAAATTACTACCTGATGTGGCAGTTTGCAATGAAGTATTGGGTCTATAACTTAATTCGTGCGGTTTGATAAGAGATGGCGTAGCTAGTATTATTCCATCGGAACATGCGTTGGAAAGCTACTGTCATTGTACGTCATTTCAGTATATGTCATTCATTTGAAGCGTAAACAACAATAATTTTTTTTCACTCAAATATGTCGAACTTTGTGCCTGAAAAAGTGTTTTTGCGGGGAGTTCTTCTTCATTACTTTAATATGAAGAAAACTGCTGCCGAAAGTCATCGTATTTTAGTGGAAGTTTATGGTAAACATGCGCTACCTGAGTGAACGTGCCAAAAGTGGTTTGCGCGATTTGAAAGTGGTGATTTTGGCTTGGAAGACGATGAACGTCCTGGGCAGCCAAAAAAGTTTGAAGATGAAGAACTGGAAGCATTACTCTATGAAGATTGTTGCCAAACACAAGAAGAGCTCGCAGAATCTTTGGGTGTCACTCAAGCAGCCATTTCAAAATGTTTAAAAGCAGCTGGATATATTCAAAAGCAAGGAAATTGGGTTCCACATGAACTCAAGCCGAGAGACGTCGAAAGGCGGTTTTGCATGTCCGAAATGCTGCTGGAACGCCACAAAAGGAAGTCATTTTTGCATCGGATTGTTACTGGTGATGAAAAATGGATCCATTACGACAACCCCAAGTGCAAAAAATCATATGTGAAACCCGGCCAACCAGCCAAATCAACGGCAAAGCCGAATATACATGGCGCGAAGGTAATGCTCTGTATTTGGTGGGATCAGATGGGTGTGCTGTATTATGGGCTGCTCAAACCGGGTGAAACCATCAATGGACAACGCTACCGAACACTATTAATCCGTTTGAAGAGAGCAGTGGCCGAAAAACGCCCGGAATATGCGACCAGACACAAAGCAATAATTTTCCATCATGACAACGCTCGGCCCCACGTTGCTATTCCGGTTAAGAACTATTTGGAAAACAGTGGATGGGAAGTCTTACCCCACCCGTCTTATACCATTTGTTCCGGTCGATGCAGAATGCCCTCACTGAAATACGGTTCACATCAGAGAAGAATATCAAAAATTGGCTTGATTCATTCTTGGCTGCCAAGTCGGCGCAGTTCTTTTGGGATGGGATCCACAAATTGCCAGAAAGATGGGAAAAATTCATAGCTTCAGATGGGCAATACTTTGAATAATACTATTGTACATGTTTTTATTAAATAAACGTTAAAATTTTGAAAAAAAAACCCAATAGAATCTAAAAAAAAATTCATAGAGTTTATACATAAATGCAGGGTGATTCCATTTCGGATGACTAAATATTGAAATTTTGTTTTTTATAATTTGCCCGCTTTCAAGGAGTCAAGGATACCCTTGACTTTTAACAAATCTTAATGGAAGTAGAACCTCATTCTATTTGTTTTTTTTTTATATAGCCTACCACTTTCCAACTAGAGACTAGGTGATTTATGACTTACCCGAATTTTTACCTTTCCTGTAGAATCTATTTATGAATACGTGCTGTCCATTTTTGTCGTACGCTTTTACACCGTTCTACTCAACCGAATGGCATGATACTTATACCATTGGAAAGGTAATTTCGCGTAGATGTGCAGAATGTGTTGTTTATTGCCAAATGATTGAGTAGAACCTTGGTAAGCACATTTAAAAAATTAGGTTATTTTACAACATGACAGAAAAAAAAAGTCTGCTCGCCTTTGAAAGTCAATGCTCAAGAAAAGGAAAGATTCTAGGGATAAGAGTATAGTCGAATCGTTTTTGTGCATGAGGTTCATAAGGAATTTGTTTGACTGCTTTGACTCTTAAAATGTATTGTTTTGTTTTTTATGTAAGTTTGTGACTGCGAACGTCAGTACAGGATTGCAAAAGAGTTTCTTAACTAAGTGGGATAGAGACTAAACAAAATGAAAAAAAGAGAAACATAGTGACAAGAGACGACACTTCTGTTATGTACACGAAAACTGTTGCTTTTGTGTTGTGTATTTGCAACGCTGTGTAAAGGAGAAAGAGCGTTCACATAGCAGGGGAATAAATCATGTTGTGTATTAGTTAGTACCTGCTCACATTGGCGTGGGCAGGACGATTGCCCGAAAGAGAGGGAACGCTTTTTATTGAAGCGGGAAGAAGAAGGGTTATTTCCACCGAAAATCCATTTCTAAATTGCTAAATTGGATAATCGTTGAATTTCAACGACGGGCGAGCTTAGTAAATAGTAAATAAATGCATTTATACATACATAAATGGCTAGAAATTAATCAGTCACCAGAAAAAGTGTTTGGAATCAAAAATTGGGTAATCTTCACTTCGCCCGTCATTTCAAGGGTTTTAAAATTTCGAATAGATTATTTTTCTGCAGTCCGCTCGCTTATGATTGTTATAACAATAGAAACTTACAGTTTCTAGTCTGCTGATCAAAGAAACACTTTCTCCTGATGAAATACATAATAATTTTCCTTTATGAATTGACGTTGTAACAGATCTTTCTCAATATGCTAGGAAGTACTTGACCAGTACTTTCAAGTACTTCAAGTACTGCTCAAGTACTTCAAGTACTGCTCAAGTACTTGGAGATACTGCTCAAGTACTTTGATACTTAAGTACGTAATTCTTGTTACTTGTACACAAGTACTTGAAAAATACTAGTAATTGGCTTTTTTCAAGTACCAGTACCAGTACCTAGTACTTGTACTTGAGAGGACTCTAGTACTCTAGTTGTAGTCTGGTCGTCAATGAGAAATCGGTATTACCGATTACCTTGAGACAACCAGTTATCTTTCAATTGTCAAATCAAGACAACTGCTAATTTTCAGTTCTGTTGTAATTTTTTTACGGTATTATCAGAGACAACTCAACTGAGTACTGGTTGTCTCAACTATCAAAACTATATGCTTTTCTGTAGTTTTGTATATTATTTGACGGAGTGGATTTTATTCCCACAATCGAAAAAGCGTTAGTATATTTTAATATGTGTTTATTTAAATAATTTGCAGCATCTGTATTTTCTTCCAGCTTGAAAATAACAAATAGAAAGCAAATGGAAAAATTAGTTACACTAATGGAACAAAACACTGAACCAGCAAGAGGTAAATGTCAGTTTGGTTCTTTCAAAAAGGACAAGAACGAACAGTGGGGAATAATTACTTTCGAATTGAACAGCTTAGGACCACCCATTCGAACATCCTTCGAATGGCAACTGGTAAGTCTTTATAGTACAAATAAAAATACATCATGGTATAATGTAATGAAACATAACATCTTAGGTTTGAATTATGTATAAGGGAAACCTTAAAGGAAAGTTGGCTTCTAATAAAAAGAACATCCAAGCTACTGGGGTAGGTTCGTCCCAAGAAGTAGGTCTTAGCTCTTTGGAACAAAGTGTGGTTAGCTTAGTACACCTGGCAGATACTGTCAGTCCATTGCGACGGACCATGTGTATTCCAAAAGTTCACTGCGAAACCACATTGGGAACCAAATTAAAGGATTATGAAGTGCGGAGGCAAATGAAAATATTTCCCCAAATACAATGGATACGCCAAACACCAGCTCTACTTTACGCTACAACGTTGGAAGCTAAAGAAAAAATGTTGAAGTGGAAAGGTTAGAAGCCATTCAAATGCACACTGCAAACCAACGGAAAATTTTGGAAACACTGCAAAACTGGAAAAAGTTCAATCGAAAAATTATGATGTTAATAAAAGATCCTATGAATTAGAAAAACAAAATATGAGCTGGCAAAAAAGCAGAGCACCGAAGCCAGTGAACTCCACAATTTGAATACGCAATTAACGAAGAAAAAACTTTAAATGCTGGACATACGATCTCCCGGACAAGATTTTTAAACAAAGGAATCCTAAGAGAGCACTTAATTAATTTTTCTATATTTATTTGTTAAACTACCAAGTGAAGTTATATTTTATGTTGTTTTAATAAAATCTCTTATTGTGTATGTTGAATAGATACGAGTAGCATTATTTCATCTCGAATAGCTCTTGCAGCTGCTTCGCTAGTAATATCTTGCTCATCATTGACTTCGTCAATTTGATCTGCATTCGAATCAATTTGTGGAACTTCAAATTTTATTTTAAAATGTTGGCTTACGTTATGTAGCGCACAACAGGCATTGAACATTTTCGTAGCTTTTTCTGGACTGTAGTGCAGTCCTCGAGCAGAAATTAGACAGCGAAACTTGGTTTTAACAACCCCAATGATTCTTTCATGCATTGTATTAAATCGAGCTTCGGACTTCCACTTTCAGCCATGCGGAAAGGAATTATCAGGGTTGTCTGAAATGGGTACCCAGCATTGCCTGAAAAATAAATTGATTTCAACCGAAATAGTTTTAAAAATTTGCAGATATTCAAGTACAACCTAAAATCCACGACTTGTGCTGACTATTTGTTTGTAAAACTCTTTGTACTCACTCATATTCCAAATATAAGAACCACGATTTGAGCCAGGATTTCTTGCATCTACATGGCTGACGTTCATTTTATAGTCACAGACCTTAATCCAGACTATTTAACTGCGATTCAATTACTTTCCATCATAACATTTAAGCTATAATATCCTTTTCTGTTCAGATATACGATAGCGGGTCAATAAGTCCGTGACTTTTGGATTAAAACAGATTTTTTGATAAAAAAATAATTTTATTTTTCAACGTAGTCTCCCTTGAGCTCTATACACTTTGTCCAACGCTTCTCCAATTTTTTTTATCCCTTCCAAAAAAAATGATTTGTCGAGGTCCTCAAAATGACGAGATGACTTCATCATTGGAATCAAATCTTTTTCCACCAAGCCATTTCTTCAGGTTTGGGAACAAGAAGTAGTCGCTCGGAGCCAAATCTGGAGAATAGGGTGGATGAGGGAGCAATTCATAGCCCAATTCATGGATTTTTGCCATGGCAACTGCACATGTGTGCACCCTTGCATTGTCTTGGTGGAAAAGAACTTTTTTCTTGGCCAAATGAGGTCGTTTTTTTTTCAAATCGTCATTGAATCGGTCCAATAAGTTGGCATAATATTCCCCATTGATTGTTCTTCCCTTTTGAAGGTAGTCAATGTGGATTATCCCGCGTGCATCCCAAAAAACAGTCGCCATAACTTTATTGGCTGACAAACCCACCTTGGCCTTCTTTGGCGCCGATTCACCCTTAGAAACCCACTGTTTTGACTGTTGTTTGTTCTCTGGTGTGTTGTGATGGATCCATGTTTCGTCCACGGTTACAAAACGGCGCAAAAACTCCTCCATATTGCGATTAAACAACGCCAAACCTTCCTGTGAAGTTGTTACACGATTGCGTTTGTGGTCGACTGTGAGCAAACGCGGCACCCATCTTGCGGAAAGCTTTCTCATGCCCAAGTGATCATTCAAAATTGAAACCACTGAGCCATGCGAGATCCCTACGGCTTCCACAATCTCTCGCACTTTCAATCTTCGGTCGGCCAACACCATATCGTGAATTTTTTCGATTGTTTCGGGTGTAGAGACCTCAACTGGGCGTCCAGGACGTTCGGCATCTTCAGTGCTTGTACGGCCACAACGAAATTCAGTAAACCACTTTTTTACCATTGAAATCGATGGTGCAGAGTCCCCATAGTATTTATCAAGCTTAGCCTTGGTCTCGGTAATGGTTTTTTTTCGCAAGAAATAATGCTTAATAAGCACACGAAATTCACTTTTTTCCATTTTCTCCTCAAATTAGTGAGTAGTCTGATAAAAATAGCTGTCAAACACAAACTAACTGACGCAGCAAGTTTAAATTTTGACAGGAGTCAACTGACAGATGCCTGTTGACAGGAGCTGTGTTGCTGTTTCAGTAAAGAGGTCAGAAATTCAAAAATGCACGGAATTATTGACCCGCCCTCGTACATACATATGTAGATGCTGGAGATCCTTTTTGGGAGATAAAATACGAACATGTGTCCCGTCTACACACCCGATTTTTCCGGGAAAACCAGTCTTCTGATAAAAGTATGGTATAGCTTCGATTCACGTTGTTCCTCTTCTGGCAATTGATCTTTTGTCCATTTTGGACATGTACGATCCTGTAGCACTCTCAGTACTTCGGTTATAACCACTGAGACTGTCGGTTGTGTTAGCCCTACATTGAGGTCATTTCCACTACACTTTTGGTAACTTCCTTTGGATAAAAATCGAAGTGCAGTAGTTAATTTTAAAATTGGTGGAATTGATGACGAACGGACAGTCTCTAATCCTTCACTTGATCCATGATGTAAGAGAACGCTTCCTTATTCAGCCGAAAATAGCCAAAATTAGTTTGGAAATTTTGAATATTTTACTTGCATTTGGAAGTTCTAAAGGGTTAGAACTATCACGGATTTGTTTTCTTATGCGCATAACATCAACAATATCGTCCTCATACTCATCATACAAAAATAAATCGAAAGTAGTCTCCATTTTTCCTTTATTGTAATTTATTAAAAAAAAACTCACAAAATTGCTTCATTTTTCCTTTGTTTACATCGAAATTTCATTGTCATTTTTCAATTTCCGTACCTTACGACGGTTGTCCGAACAATGATACATTTTTTTCAAATTTTTTTTTTATTTTTCTACATACTCTCCTTGTAACTCTACTCACTTCTCCCAGCGATGCTCCCATCTCTCTAACCCGCCCAAATAGTACTTGCCGTTTTTCTCTGCAAAATAATTGTTCACGAAGGTGATTGCCTCCTCATTTGACTAAAATCTCTGTCTTCCGAGCGCAGTTTTTAGGTGAGAGAACAAAAAGAAGTCGCTTGGGGCTAAATCTGGTCAATAAGGCGGATGGTCAAGCAGTTCAGTCCACGGTTTTGAATTTTTATTTCGGGCGTATAATAGTGTATCCAAGTTTCATCTACAGTAATTAATCGGCACCAAAACTCGGATTTATTGCGCCTAAACTGCGCCAATAGAGCATTGGAAATGTTCATTCGAACACGTTTTTGGTCTAGCGTAAACAAACGCGGCACCCAACCCGCGGACAGCATTCTCATGCCTAAATCTTGATTTAATATATAACAAACACATTCTTTGGACATTTTCATAACCTCTACTATCTCTCTCACTTTAATTCGGCGGTCGTCTAACACCATTTGTGAACTTTAGCAATGTTATCGTCAGTGGTTGCAGTTTTTGGACGTCCCGAACGTTCATCATCTACCAAGCTCTTACGGCCACGTTTAAATTCAGCTGCCCAAAATTTCACTGTGGTAAATGATGGTGCTGAGTCCCCATGCACAGAATCCAACTCATTTTCGATTTGTGTAGTCGTAAAAACAAAAAATTTAATACTCGATACTCGATACTCAATTTTTTCCATTTTCACAGAAAACAGTCACATCGACTCACTCAAACGACTGTCAACTAAAAACTGCGCGTCCAAAATGCTGTAAGTAACTGTCAAAAGATGCACAACTAACAATCACTAGCTTTTACGTAGTGACGAGTGCCGCTATCTTTATGTTGCGATCGGAAACTGTTCTGACAACCCTCGTAAGTTGGCTGTATTAGCTCAACTGAAAATGGTTGTATTCCGTACGCAAATTAGTTCCGCTCGTTGAATTTTCTCGTTGACAACACAACTGAGTTGAGTTGTGTATTGTAATAAGGGCCATCATGTCGGCATTTACTTTTCGTGGGCTAGTCTACGTCAAGAAAACCAAAGAAGAGAATGCAAAATTAATTGAGACCGCTGATGACCTGACAGTTTTTGTTACTTCTTCACGGACAACAAGAAATACATCGCTAAAAGATGACAACAAAACATGAACACATTAAGTTTGTTATTACTTTCTTTTTTTTATAAATTGCTTATATCCGTTTCCCTTCTCTATTTCTATTTTTATTTGAATTTAAATGCTTATATAAAATTTTTCTAATGCAGTTACTACTTCATAAATATCTATTATCATCATATTTGTTGTCTTCTTGTGAACTGTTCTTCTTCCTAGAAGTATTTTGCAGCTTATACTTCCTATATAAAATGAGGTTAATTCGGAACCTCCTTTTCTTATTTTTTAAGAATCGTTGATTCCAATGAAATACTGCACAGATATTCCACAGATGTTTTAAATCAAAATGTAATGGCTTACAAATTTGTCATATCAATGCTCCCAAAACTTGATGGATTTAGGCACTTATTTGAAGGTTCGAAAGTTGATGTGATTTGTGTTTCGAAGACGTGTCTACCAAGTGGCATAGGGGATGAATTATGTTCTTTAGATGGATTTCATAAGCCTTTTCGTTCTGACAGAATTGGAAGACGTAGGGGAGGGGTTGCTATTTTTGTCAACAGGAAATTAAACTGTAAACTTATACGTAAAGCTCCACTTGGAAGTGAGATAAATTTTGTTTTCGTAGCAATAATTTGTAAAAGCAATACAATTTTGCTAGGCTCAGCATACAGGCCAAATCGATACTTCATCTCTTTCAAAAGCTATAGATGAATTGTCTTATATATCGCCCTTTGTTATTGTTGTTGACGACTTTAACAGCAACGTACTTGAGAACTTATCCCTTGTTCATGATATGAGTGCTTTAAATCTTTTCTTAGTAAATACCCACGCACTTTACCCATTACAGAAATACACTTCTTGATGTATTCTATGTCAGCCATCTGTGCAAACTCTACATTTTAATCAAATTTCTGCTCCCGATTTTTCGCGTCACGATCTGATCCATTTGACATTCCAATGTGAGCCCTAGATTGCAAGTAGGACTATAAGCTTTTGTGACTTTAAAAACATAAGCGTGAGTCAATTGGAAAATGATTTAACCCTAGAAAGGTAAACATCGTCTGTGAGGTGAGGCAAGTTCTTTTTTGGCGTATCAAAGCGTGCTCTCGTACAAACTCAGTTGAGTGTTGTACGAGCTTGTGCACAACCATGCTTTGCCGACATATATGTTAGACATGTTTGTCGCCTGTGAGGCAAAGTTTACCAATAAAGGTAATTTTTTTGAACATATTCGTTTGTGCAATGTTTTTTTTGTTTTTTTGCGTAAAAATTTTATAGTTTTTTTGAGATGACTACTTCTGAAGAGCATCTAACTAAATGGCTGGGGCCAGTAAGTTAGTATAACTTTGTTAAGTAATTTTAAGCTAGCATTTAAGCATTTTTTGTTAGTATGTAAGAGTTAATGAATTAGAAAATAAAATGCGTTTAAAACTAAAACTAAACTGGAGGAGATACCACTAGATGGAAGTGCCCTTGGAGATGATGTATCTAATTAAGATGATGTCAATGTACGATCCACACCTACTCATATTCAGGAAGCTGTAGGCACGTCGAAACCTGCTTGTGAGAGTTGGGTAATTACGCCACCGGTATCGGTTGTGAGGGGTAAAAATAAATATATTTGGTCTTCCGAACCGTCTTCGTCAAAAAAAGTATCGAAAAGAACTCCTTCGAGAAACATAATCCATATTATGCCAGGACCAAAAGAAGGAGCCAAGGGCACTGTAGATCATTTGAAGTGTTTTGAACTGTTTTTTACTTCAAAACTGATGGATGAAGTACTTTTGCACACTAATGAATATATTAACCTAGCAGCTACTAAGTATAAAATTCAGAATACCACTCATCACAAGTCACAATAGAAAAGCGTTGTGCTCCCCTTGGCACTTGTCAACTGATGAATTGTTTGGTCCTACTATTTGCGGATCCCAAAATTTAGCTGCAATGAGCTGTAAACGTTTTGAATTCCTTGCAAGTGTTTGCATTTCGATGGTCGTAATATTCGAGACGACAGAAAAAAATCTGATAAATTTGCGCCTATCCGATATACTTTGGAAATTTTTTTCAAACAGTGTAGAGATCTTTATAAACCAGGCTCCTACGTGACAATAGATGAACAACTTTTGGGGTTCAGGGGACGTTGTCCATTCCGTAGGTGTATTCCTAATAAACCGACCAAATACGGAATAAAGATTGTTTTAGTATGCGATGTAAGATCGAATTATATGATTGATGCTTCACTGTATTTGGGAAAAAACTCCATTTCAAGTATAAATGAACCATTGGGTTCTTATTATTGTAAGCTGCTTACAAAGACTATACATGGGACAGATCGTAATTTAACTTGCGATAACTAGTTTACTTCGATACCGCTAGCTGAGCAATTGCTTCAATCACCGTACAACCTCGTTCTTATTGGAACAATTCGCAATAATAAGTCAGAAATTCCTGAAGAGTTCATACATAATTCATCACGGGACATCTCTTTTTGGATTCAACGAGAAGCTCACTCTTGTTAGCTATAAGCCAAAACTGTTCTTTTGCTATCTACGATGCACGACCAGGCTTCCGTAGACCCTGTTTCCGGTAAGCCAATAGTAATTCAATCATATAATGAAACAAAAGGTGATGTAGATACTTTTGACCAGATGTATGGTAACACACGCTGGAACCGTAAAACCAAGCGTTGGCCACTTTGCATATTCTATGGAATGATGAATATGGCTCTACTCAACAGCTATGCAATTTGCATATCCAATTGCGAAGTTTTAAAAATAAAGCCAATGTCAAGAAATTGAGCAAAGACCTTTGTAGCGACTGGTGCTCCATCCGTTTGCAAGAAAGGCCACATGCAGAAAAGAGTACGTGCAGCAATTAGTAACGCGATTGGTCATAATATTGAGATTGACGATGATACAGACGATCCAGGTGTAAAAAAGGGCAAAAGATCAAAATTCGATTTCTGTCCTCCAAAATTAAAGCGTATGAGCGTATATTTCTGCGCAAAATGTAAGAAAACTTACTGTTTAGAGCACAGATCACCAAACTGTTGGCAAACTGACGTAAAAAAGTAGGTGGAAAAACTACAGAACTTATTTGCTCTGTACAAGTTTTTGAAGTTATAAGCTTTATATTATTTTTTAAATATGTTAATTAGATTTAAAGGCTGTAAGATACAGACGTTCTTTTTGATCTCGAATGGATTTTTATTTATTTTTTTAAATTTTTTTGTAAAAGATCTCTTCATACCATAGGTTAAAATATGTGATCTCCAAATACTCATATAATATTTTTAAGATATTTAATAACGAATTGTTTTTTTTGTCCATTCTTGTTATCAAACGTGTAATAAATACGCTTCAATATTTTTTTTTGTTTTTTAACGGTGAAATGTACGTTTTTTTATAAAAGTTGCCTCACAGGAGAAGTTTACCAACAAAGAGTTAAAAAATATGTTTGCCAATGTAGGGTAAAGGAGAATTGAATGGTTTCGGGTTTATGATATGCCCGCCGTTGATTTCATTCAGAACAACATAAAAAAACTAGTTTGATTTTCATATTCCATTAATTACAAAAGCAATCGCAAGAAAAAACTTGCCATGGTTCAGTAGTAATATAAGAAAATTGATATACTACCTTGATCAAAAAGTTCCCGGAATATATTCAGAAAATTAAAGATATTAATTTATTCACCTAAATCTATATTGTCCCCTTCAGAGTAATTCCCATCGACTACAACACACTTATGCCAGGGCTTGATCCAATCCTCAAAACATTTTTTATATTGGGTTTCCGGTATGTCCATTAGTGCTTCCTGTGACTTTTCCATTACTTCTTCTCGGCTGCTGAAACGCGTTCCCCGTAGTGGTTTTTTAACTCCATTGAACAGAAAGAAGTCACAGGGAGCCAAATCAGGTGAATTCGGTGGCTGTTAAATGGTATTTGTTGCATTTTTCGTAAAAAAATTACGAATAATGATGGCACTGTGCGACAGTGCGTTACCATGGTGCAAACTATACGACTTTTCTGCCCACATTCCTTGTCTCTTTCGGCGAATTGCTTCACGAAAACGTCTCATAACGCCCAAATAATACTCTTTGTCTACTGTCTGGCCTTCTTGCAAAAATTCATGATGCTCTACACCGTTGTAATCCATGAAAACCGTGAGCATTGCCTTCTTTTTTGACTGAAAACGACGTGGTTTTTTTGGTCTCAGCTCATTTGGTGAACGCCATTCACTTGCCTGATGTCTGGATTGCGTGTCGTACTCATAAACCCACGTCTCGTCTCCAGTAATGATCCTTTTGATAAATGTGGGATCGGATTCAGCCTCGAAAATCATCTCTTTTGCGACGTCAACACGGTCTCTTTTTTGCATGAAATTGAGGTCTTTTGGCACCAACTTTGCTGCTAACCGACGGAACCCCAAGTCATTAACCAAAATGTCTTGGACGGATCCATAGGCAATGTTCAAGTCCTCCGCTATCCGGAAACTACTGTTCTTCCTGGTTCAGCTAAGTCCCAACAGCAAAATGGACGGTCTAAGGAGTATAAAAGTCCTAGACTACCAGGTTGTACACTGGGAAAAATTAAAGAGGAGCGAAAACATTTTACAATGTGTTCGCTGCCAAAGGTTCGGGCACGCCGCGTCGAACTGCGAAATGCAGCCTCGATGCGTGAAGTGTGGAAAGAACCACAAGTCAGAGGAATGCGCTCTAGGTAAGGACGGAGCGTCGGAAAAAAGCCAACTCTCTTGTGCTTTATGTAGGAACACGGGACACACCGCAAATTATCGGGGTTGTCCCAAATTCCAATACATCAAAAGAGTAAATCTGGCTCGGCAGCAGAAAGTGGAAGTTAAACGTCCACTCGTGCAGGCACAAACACCAGCCGTTACTCCACAAGTTACCTACGCCCAAATGGCGGCAGGTAGGGGAACTACGGTACAACAAGCAAAGGTAGCTTCTCAGGCCCCAGCGCCTAGAGCTCCGGAACCTGTACCTGACATGCTGGCTATCTTGCTCTCTATTCAGGGGCAGATGGCTCAGCTTCAGCGTCAAATACAGGAACAGGCTAAGCGGGTAGATCAAATATACGCGCTGCTGCCGGGCCTAACGCACCTCCAGTCGTAATGGGTACGTACATGGCGGAGCAAACCCTGAAGGTCCTTGCAGTGAATGTTAATTCACTGATTAGGTTCGAACGAAGAGCCGCACTGTTTAAGTTGCTTAAAGACCAAGCCCCTGATGTGCTTTTGGTTAGCGAAACTAAGCTTACCAAAAGGCACAAAATGAGACACAGAAGATATGAAATATTACGAAGAAACCGACCCAATTCTATTCAAGGAGGTGGTGTTGCGATCTTTGTAAGAAAGGGACTGCGTTTCAAAAGAGTATACAGTCGTGTAGTACGTAGATTTCGGGTGCTGGAAGCATGCATCATGTACATTCCTCTCCGTAGTGGAAAGCGGTTATACATGGTGTCTGTTTATGCATCTAAGGCTACTCAATCCACTTTATTCATCTCAGAGCTCGAGACACTGTTTCGATTCCTGAGGCTGGAATTGGAGGAGAACTTTTTTATTATCGGCGGAGATTTTAACGCCAAACATAGAGATTGGGGAAATAATACACCAAATACTAGAGGGAATCTACTATTCAATTGGTGGAGTCAGCACAATGTGATGTATCGACTCGGCCTCAAAGCCACGGATAGTCCGTCGTTTCCCAGACACGGGTCCTATTTGGATCTCCTGCTGTTCGACTCACGAATACAACTGACGTGCACTAACCAACAAACTACAAACTGTCTACGCACTTTCGTGTATGACAGTGACCATTGCGGTCCCAGCACCGAAATAACTGTTCCCAACGAAATTGCGGAATTGGATGAGTTTGTGCAAAGGCATTCCTACAATTATAGTAGGGTGCGTTGGACACACTTCACCAGAACACTGACTAGAGCACTCTCCTCGAATTCGCTCTACCCACCGTCCAACAGAAATCTGTCAAACGAGGAGATTGACAGGTATCTAAAACTAATGGACGAGACAATTAAACGAACTATGGACAAACCGATACCTCGGTATCAACACACTGACGAAGAAGACTTATTCCGCAACGCAACTATTGACGCACTGCACCGACAAAAAAGTAAGCTGCTGTCAAGACTAAAAACCTTGTACAGACAGTTTACTGACAGACATAACCCGGAGATCATGACATTGAAGTCGTCGATTAAAAACCTCCAAACATTAATAAAAGAAAATTACAGAAATTCTGTAAGTTTGTATTGGAACAACAAAATTCGGGCTGTAAACACCAGCAACCCGAATATGTTCCCGCAAATAAATAAAATATTTCGGAGAAATAATCAAAATGACCTTCCATGTCTCAAAATCGCCCGAACGACGAACAACGAACAAATACTTGTAGCAGCAGGTATTGATCCAGATGAGGCCGTTGATGATGACAACTTCTTTGTGGTCGAGGATCCGCAGGAGAAGGTAGAGGCTATAGGAGCGACTTTCCCGGAAGTGTACAAGGCGAATGACATCATTGGCCCGAACCACGACCTGGAGAGTCAAGTCCTTGTGCACAAAATCTGCCTTCGAAATGAAATTGCGAATTGGCGATTCGAGAGCTCGGGTTTCACCCAGTTCAGTGACGAGAATATGGCAAATAATGTCATCACCAACGAAAGGGTATTACCACCGTTCATTTCGAAGGAAGAGCTCCAAACGATCTTCGAATCACTTAGAAGTAAGAAATCAGTGGGAACCGATGAAATACCGAACATTGTGCTTCGACATCTCCCACTAGAAGCGGTGGACATTTATACCACCCTGTTTAATAATGCAATGAATAATGCACATTATCCAGCACATTGGAAAACTGCGGTGGTACATCCCATTCCCAAAAGGAATAAAGATACTTCCAATCCGGCGAATCTCCGCTCGATCAGTCTTCTTCCAAACATCAGTAAGGTTTTCGAGAAGGTGATCAATAGAGTCCTGACTAAGTGGGTTGAGGACAAACATATAGTTCCGGATAATCAATTCGGTTTCAAGGCGGGGCATGATATCATTCATGCTGCGTCTAAACTGGTTTCTGATATCCAATGGAACAAAAGCAAAAAACAGTGCACTGGTGCCTGCCTGATTGACTTGGAAAAGGCCTTCGACACCGTATGGTTAGAGGGACTCTTCTTCAAGCTGGACAGGTTGGGCATTAGTAAACCACTGCTGTATATTCTCTTTGATATGCTCTCCAGTAGACAGTTCATCGTGAAAAATGGCGATGTGACTTCTGCTGGAAGATTTAACATTAAAAACGGTCTGCAACAAGGTGCGGTAAATTCGCCGATCCTATTCAACATTTACACAAGTGATCTGATAGGTTCACTTCACCATGCCATAGCGTACGCAGACGACTTAGTCGCGTACAGATCTGGTCCAAAGATTGAGGTCATTAATACACTTTTGCAACGTGACTTCGACAAAATTAAACAATATTGCGACGACTGGAAGTTGAAAATCAACTTTCAGAAGTCGGAAACCATTCTGTTTAGGACGCCTTTGTCTGGGGCCTCTAGGGATACCAGAAAGAATTGGCGGAAGTTCTCTATCGTCGGAAAACATGGACAGCCACTTGCTTGTCGAAATGTAGTCAGATACCTTGGGATCTGGCTAGATCAATATCTGTATTTTAACAAACATATAGATGTTGCTCTGGCCAGAGCCAGAGGTGCTTTTGCCCTTACAAGGAGACTGTTTTACAACAGCCAACTCGATGCGAGGGTGAAGGTGATCTGCTACATGGCCCTTATCCGGCCTATGCTTGTGTTTGGATGTCCCGTGTGGTTCAACGTGAGAGCAAGTTTATTGGAAAAGATTCGGGTGTTTGAGAGGGCTTGCCTTATGGCTTGTCTTCGCTTATACAGAACACCAGAGTCTGAGTACATAAAATTCTATCGCAATGAGGTTTTGTACCATAGGGCGAACCTAATAAGAGTGGACAATTTTGTTATTAAGTTGACTCGAAGGCACATTGCAAGAGCAATGACATCGTCGAACAACCTGATCTCTGGGGCTTACTACCCTAATTATATGTATCATGAGAGAGTTCGCTTTGACGGCAATGTTCCTCCAGAAGCGTTCCTCTACCTCGATAGTAAAGGTCTGATCCAGGACAGATTGGCTGTGCCGCTAATCTTCCACGTTGCTCGAACAGCTGCGGACAGGCGACTCAACTACGACAGAGACGTCGCACATCGCAGTGCGGAGCGTCTCCGGTTCAGTAGGGCGGTAGGGAGTCGCGACATGAGGGATGTTGCTCGGCAGCACCAACAATTTTGGTGGCTATTTGAAGGAGGGGAGGGTTCGTCGTCGAATTCCTCAAGTAATAGGTAGCTTCATGTGAAGCAAAGTGGGCCAGCCTAATTTTTTTTTTAGCCATGGCCGGCTTACGTAGTTTTAAGTAGGTATAAGTTAGTTTTTAAGAAAAAAAAAAATAAATATATATATAAAAACAAAAAAAAAACATAAATAAAAATAAAAAATAACAAAAAAAAAATTAAACATATATATATATATATGTGTACATATATATATATATATATATATATATATACATATATATGTGTATATATTAAGTATATACGCATTATGTGTGTATATATATATATATGTGTACGTATTAGATGTAAGTAGGTTAAGTAGATTAAGATATATTTTTAAGTAGTCTATAAGTTTTTAGTTTTAGGTTTTTATAATACTATAAAAATGTCCATATACTAAGTTTTTGCTTAAAATCTATTTTCTTAGTTTTAGTTTTAACATGTAAGTATAAAATTAAATATAAACAGTAATATACGCCGAAAGACTTAGTTAAGTGTTAGGTTTAACTTAGAGTGCCCGCATGGGGCCATTAAGTTAGTCTAAGATTATTTGTAAGTTATTTAAGCTAATTTTTAAGCATTTTTTTGTCTAGCATGTAAGAGTAAATTAATTAAGAAAATAAAAATGCATTTAAACTGAAACTGACTGAGTCCTCCGCTATCTCTCTGATGGTTAATTTGCGGTTATTGACCAACATTTCTTTTACTTCATCAATGTTTTCGTCGGCTTTCGATGTCGATGGTCTGCCACTGCGTTCATCATCCTCGATTGACTCACGACCACTTTTGAACCGCTCGTGCCACTGGTAAACGATCGTTTTCTTTAGAGAATCGTTGCCGAAATACTTTTCCAACATTCGCGCACCATTAAATCCGTTTTCTACGCAAAATCTAATACAAGTTCGTTGTAGCAAATTTAAATCCATTTCTAAAATCGTAAAAACACGCCAACACACACAAGGATAGATGTACTCTTGGCTCCGCAACTTTTTCAAATGTCAAGCTATGATGCTAAGATTTAGAGCGAATGTCAACAACAGATTTACCAATCTAACAAAAAAAAACAGAACGAAATCGGAATAACGGGAACTTTTTGATCAAGATGGTATGAGTGTGACCAGACGTATAATCTACTTCATGATTTTAAAAGGCTGAGAAACAAGGTAGTCACCGAGTTACGTAAAGCAAGGAGGCGTTACCTCGACCTCGGAATATACGTGACATTGGTATAGGCAAACAAAAAAACAATATTTTTGATAATATTAACTGCAATGAATTAAACAGGAAATTTATTACTTTGTCATGTCAAGAAGCCACTGATGATACAACGACTCTATTAACTGAGAACAATTTGTTTTCCTCATCAAGTTTTATTTCAGGGCAACAAGACCATGGATGCCGTTGGGAAGTAATTACATATTTAGGGAAGGTTTGCATTGGGGAAATGGTGTTTCATTTCAGTTAACATGAAAGTATAAATTAGTTCAGATTTCTTTGTATACGGTGCGGCAGAACCAGTTGAGCAGTTTTGAAGATTAATAAAAAAAAAACCCAGGGGTATACATGAAACAAATGTTTTTATTTTTGAAATCCGTAGACCTTACCATTTAATATGCATTAATTTTTAAAAATAATGTCTTTAAGATTGCTGCCGTTAGCTGCAATACATTGCTGTAGCCGATTTCTAAAGCTTTGGGCAGCCCGTTAACACATTTCGAAGGGTACTGCGTTCACTTCTTCAACAATTTGCTCCCTTAGCCCTAGCACGTTTAAACACTTTTTCCTTAAGATATCCCCAAAGAAAAAAGTCGTATATCATATGCTTAAGTCCAGCGACCGCGCAGACCACCCAAGTCACTTCTCAAAGACACTAGACGTCAGGGAAACATTTTTCTTAAAGCATTTAGAGAATTTCGGGCTGTGTGGGCTGTAGCCCCATCCTGTTGGATCCAAACTTCTCCTAATCCCTCTTCATCAACAACCACTTCCAGTCGGGGCTGCAGAAAATTTCGTAATCTTGAAACATAACGCCCGGAATTCACGGTCGCGGTCACAATGGGGGGGTTTTTTCCAGCCCAGTAGCGAAAATTTTGTTTAGTCAGAATCCCGCTTACGTAAAAATGCGCCTCGTCGCTGCTGAAGAATGCTGCCTCAGGAGGGACCGCTGCAACCATTTCCTACCACAGATTTTGGCGGTTGGCGTAGTCTTCTGGGTTCAATTCTTGAACCATCATTATTTTGAAGGGATGTAAATTCAAATCGAAATGCTGAATCCTCCTCAAACTGCGGTCCGAAACCCCCAATGCAATAGCGTGCCTGCGATTAGAACGTCTTGACGATTGCTCGAGTGCTGCTCCACATTTTCTGGTGTTCTGATGGATCTTCGTCGGCCATGTGTATCTATTCTTAGTGTGCTACCAGTTTCCTCCAGCTGCCGAGTCCAGGACCGAATTGTGTTCGCAGTAGGAACAGCATTACTGCGCGGAATGTTAAAGCGTCGCCTTTTCGGCGACGTCGCAATTACAGATCGGTTGTTTTCATAAATCGCATGCACGGCAAAGCCACAATGTACTCCGATCCAAACCATGTTTGCTACTAAATGGGGATGCCGACAGAACAAAAGAAGACTTAGTGCAGCTGCCTACCCCTACCATCGCCCGAACACCTGCCCCACCAAACTGCTCAATTGCTTTAGCTGCACGCTGTATTTATTATGGTATGCTGTGGCTTCTTTGACTCACTGCAAGGATCTTATGTTGAATGGATCAAGCATTTCGGCTTTGCGTAAAAGTTTGTTTTCTGAAGAAACGGGTTCTGGGCTTGAGAAGACTTGGCTAGGAACTGGACATTCCGCAAAGATATGCAAAACGCATAAGACGTCTTCACAATATACACATTCATAGGGGGGCTCATGGGTGAAAAGTTGTCGACTCGATGTCGAAAATACCATTTTTCCAACTCTAATTCGGAAGACAGTTATGCACTCTGCTCTGGAGAAGTTTTTACAGTAGGGAATCCTGAGATGTATGGGATGCTTAAGCCACGAGCTAATTAGATCTTCTTTTTCAATTTCATTGAAGATTTTGCAGATAAGGTGGGAAACGCCTGGTAGTTCTTTTAATAGAGGAAAGCGGATCGCTTCTTTAGCTGGCATGGATTCCATGCCAGAGCATTGTTGACGTTCTTGTATAAAATGCTCCGAATGTAGTTAAAGTTTGAACAGTTATTGTTGGCACTTTTGATTGCTGTCAAGATATTTAGGTTATCTGTATGGATAAGTGTCTTTACATTCCTGGATAGAGTTAGAGAAAGCGCTTTTATGAGTGCCACTATTTCAGTTAGATAATTACCAGCTGTATCTGGAAGGATGCCTTGGGAAAGAGTGATGTCTTCATTTGTATCCAAAAGTTCAATCACTGCATAGAAGGTATTTTTTAGGCGCTTAAACATTTTACATTTTTGGTTCTCTCTGTACTACTCCTTTTCCGGCATTAATAAAATGCTTTTTTTTCATGTCTTGTAAGGTAAGCACGCGTGTCTTATTTTAAATACTCTTTTTTCTCTGGCACCTTTCAGTTTTAATTATTAAAAATGGTAAGCGCGAGTTAAGATGTAAAAAAAATATAAGATCAGGAAAATAAATAATTCATGCATATTGGCATTCAGATTAGAATGCACATGGCATGCACATAGCCTATGTCAATACTCAGATTAGAATATAAGTGCCAATAGAGATAAGACGAAATGTTACTTATAAGTAGACTGATAAGAAAGTAGTATAGAAACAGAATAGAATTAAGAACAAAGGTCCAATGGATATGTAGCCGAGAAGAACACAATATTATTAAAGTAAGTTGTGAAATTGTACAGTGATTAGTTATTCAAATAACTAAACACTGCCATCAAAGACTATAACATTATTCCAATTAACCACAAGAGGTATATTAATTTGCGCAAGGTCGCTGTCTCAGTTCAGCTCGAATAACTCGTCGTTGAATATTCTTCTCCAAAGCCTATCAACGCAAAGGGGACCGAATGTTTTTCGAAGTACTAGTATTTTTCTCTCGACACGACTGAAGATATCTTCATCTGCTTTCGATAGAGTCCATGCTTCCACACCATAAAATAAAGGCTAACCAGATAAGAACGACAGGGAAAAAAATTTCAATAATGTTGTTTTGAGTGTGAGATATAAAATTGATTCTGACTTTATTTTGAACCTACGTTGATGCCATTATTCAAATGGCCGCACCGGCTTCACTTGCAACGTTTCAAGCGGTTGGTCCATTTTTTGATGTCTCGGTCCAATATCTGCAGAACTATTCCGACAATAGCGTGTCGAATGTTGGCATCGAGCTCGTCCAAAGTGGTTCCTTGTTAGCGTAGGCTAAGGACTTGACGTAGCCCCGCGGCCAATTGATGAACGCTCGCCATAAGATGCCCTAGTCATTAAATTTCTTCTTCACAACTCCGAGCGTTGCGTCACTTGTATAGCATGTAGTGCCGTCTTGTTGGAACCACAGCTCGGATATATGGATGTGTGGAGCTCTGAGTACAGAAATTCGGTTAACATCGTTTTATACCTGAGACCATTGACGGTAACCATGTCTCCTTCCTCATTTCGAAAGAAATAAGGTCTGATGATGCCGCCATGCCATAAACCGCACCAAATAGTTAATCATTGTGGATGTATTGATGATTGGTCGAACACTTGTGGATTATGCTCGCTCCAATAATGGCAATTCTACTTGTTGACATAGCTGCTGAATCAAAAATGGCCCTCATCCAAGAAGGTGATTTTTTGGCGAAAATCCGGATCTCCGGCCAACATTTCCAGCGCCCAGTTAGCACAACCTTATATGAATATACGCCCAAATTCAAATGCAAAATAACCCGGGTCGACTCTCTGACGATGCGCAATTCAGCTGATCGGCGCCGAATGGACATTTCTGGATCTTTTTCGATACTGACAGCTACGGCGGCTATGTTTTCTTCATTTCGTACCAATCTTTGTCTGGTTGGTGGCTTAAGATCCAAAAGAGTGTACTCATGCACAAACTTTTTCACGGTGTGACGAATTGCCTGCACACTGAAACCATGATGACGACCGACCTCACGACGAAACCCACGTTGCATATGTACAACTGAGCCGGAATTTCGATATTTTTTTAATAATTTTCGCACGTTCGGCAAGCGTAAAACGACGCATGATGAAATGGCAAGCCTTACTGAATGTTTGGCACCTGGATGTCATTGGTAACTTTAACAGCTGCTGAAACATAACAATTATAAAAACTATCATTGCTATCTGGCTACCTGTTAGGTATGGGATGATCAAGGTCTTATTTCGTCTCCTCAGTTGTTCGGGGTACTGACACTCAATTTGTCCAAAGAAACAGTGATGGGCAAAAGTGATTCTTCGTATTATTTCTACTGAGATATTGTCCTTACTACCTTGAAATTATAGCTGTCGACTGCGATGTTCTGTCCAATTCGTCGATGTTGTGTGTTCTTCTTGTGATTTGTTTTGCCTTCATTTCAGCAGCTTCCATTTCGATATCAGCGAACGTACCGGTGATAGCCCGCTGTGTTCTTCCAATTATATTGATGTCATTGGCGCACCCTGGTAGTTGCACCGACTTTTGAAAGATTATGCCTCCAGTGTTTGCTTGTTAGTTCCGCAAATTTCTTTCATATGCGATCTTAAAGAAGTCACTTGGCAGCGCGTCATCTTGTCTAAAACATTTTTTGGCATCAAAGATCGCACTTAAGTCGCTACCAGGATTCTCCATCTTCATTCTGCACAGACGGGGCAGCTTGGCATTGATTCCAAGCTCGTCTCTAAATTCCATCATATGCGGTCATAAAATCGATAAAAAGACAGAGGGTATCGATTTTGCCCTCTTGAGTGTTTTCCACGATCTGCCGGAGTATGAATATTTGGTCGATTGTGGACTTTTCTGGTCTGAAACCCCACTGAGAGTGAACAATCAGGTTACTGACGAAGGGTTTCAGACGTTCACATGATATTGCAGGAAAGATTTTATATGCAATTTTGAGGTGCCTTATACCTTTATAATCGTCGTAGTTATTAAAAAGGGTCTCCTTCTTTGTGAATAGGGCAAACTACACTGAGATTCTATTCAACGGGCATACATTCTTCTGAAGAGATCTGTGAAATGAGAAGCTGTACGGTCTCCACAAAGTCACTTCCAGAAGCTTCGAATACCTCGGCCGGTAAGCCGTCTGGCCCAGTTGCTTTATTCGATTTCAGCTTAGATAATGGTATCCTTACTTCATTTTGGTTAGGACGAAATTTTCATTATCGCCGTCTAAGTTGAATGGTCTATTCTGCATGTCGGCGGGACGTTGAGCTTCTTCGCCGTTACATAATCTGCAGGAGAAGTTTTTCCATATTTTCAGCACCAATATTGACTCTACTAATACAAGGTTTCCGTCGTCATCTCCACAGGCTTTTGTACGGATTTTCTTGCCTTGACACTTTCTTTTTACCTATTGACAAAACTTCCGTACGTTGCTCTTGGAGTACGGATATTGAGAAGCTGTTAATATCTTCAATCACGCGCTTCTCGTGCAATTTCTTTTCTTTTTCTTCTGGAGAATCCGATATTTTTCCCATCTCTTCTACTCGTAGAACTCACGAGCAGCTCTCGTTCCACGTAGCAGTGCCGTTTTGTAGGGCTCTTGTTTAGCTGCATGTACTTGCCGGCATTCTTCATCAAACCCGGTATTTCTTGGTGTTGGTCAGGTGAAACCCAACACATCAGTTGCGGCGTCTTCTGATGGCATGTTGGCGGCGATGTCACTGGTCTTCAGTACTTGATGCTGGTTGCATTGAAGTTCTTAAGGATACGCAATCGCGGAAGATTCCGGTAGTCTCTTGCGATTGCAGCTTTTCACAGTAGTTCTTCTTTATTGTGGCGCTTGGGAACTCCGCATTCGTACCTTGGCTGCAACAAGGTGGTGATCGGAGTCAATATTGGCCGCCTGGAACGTTCAAATGCCCAAAATACTGGAGGCATACCAAGCATCTATAGTGTTTCATGACCCGGAGTTCGGCATGTATCCTTGTGTGTATTGAGCCCTATTAAAACCAACGAGGAAACAATAAACAATATCCCGTTCTGTTCCACATATCCACCATGGATGAAAACTCTATCGGCTGGTTTAAATAAAGGTTCCCCGTTTAGCCTTGACCATGATGACGAACTCGAAAGTGAAGGTACAATGAATAATTACACTAGCTATACATCGACATGGATCTGGGCAGCACACTGTATTTACAACGATGAGCATGTCATGTGAACCCATTGGATATTAGTGTTCCACCGCAGAAGATCTCCAAATTTTTCCGAGTAGCATGACCGTACCTAAAGATGTCGTCGAAGACCAGGATGAAATTGGATCTAAATTCCATTTTCATGCGCAACAGAATATACCTCACATGTGATCGAGCTACTAGGACGACACAGAGGGAAACGATTGTTACTTAGTAAACGATGAACAGTGAAACTACGTAATTCTAATGCAGAATTTCTTGTTAGAGAATTTAGCAGCGCTACATAGATTAGGTACTATAATTACTAAGTCCCTCTAACCACTATGTTACGCTGATGTGAATCTGATTTCTATAATTCTAGGTCACTGTAGAATTCTATGATCCTTGAAAGACCAATTTTGTGGTCATAATATTACGCCTGGACAGTTGGCTTTAGATCCAGAATGGAAATTTTTACATAATTACACCACAATTACATACCTATGGAAAGTCCCTAGCTCACTACTGCCTCTACGGTTATGAAAGGGCATCGGATATATTTATTTTTAAAGGGTTAAGGTACCCTGAAAAGGTTTGCACACATCTTTCGATACTGACTGGGCAATGAGTGATGTTGAACAATTGATGATGCATATTTTTGATGGAATGGGCCCCTGATTTATACATAGTTATGCAAAGGCTGTTTTTGAAGTAATTCGAAGACACCATCCCTTACTAAAACACATACATATGTATGTACCATTTAAATGAAAGGAGCAGTGTTGATTGTAATTGAAACTATTCTAAGCATTCAAAGGAGATAGTCTACAAATTCTTTGAATAAGAATTTAAGTAAATCTATTTGTATAAGGAATGTCGTTTCTTTTAAGAATTTGATAGTAAACTTGTTTGATTTTAAATTGCAGGCTTTTAATCATGAAAATCAGCAGCTACTCTACTCTCTACCCTTCGCTATTACATTAGACATGTGCTTAGTTCCACTCGAACTCTCTACAGCACGAAATAAAATTGATACATTATTTCTACATTCCTATATCCACATACATATGTTTGTAAGGGTCTGTACAAATGTGGATATAAATATCTCCTCCTTTTTTCTTTTGCTAATGTCCTTGTTCACTTAGACTCCGTATAGCATTGCCCCAATGCTACCGCTGTTCATGTGCATGCATTTGAATTTACAGCGGCAATAAATATTTCTCGACTCCAATCAATTTGTCTTACACAACATTCAGATGTTTAATAGCCGCAATTCCATTTTTATTGATTCATAAAAACCGATTTGTTTCTCCTCGTACATGTGTATGTTCAATTTTACTCGTTCGGTCCAATTCCATCAATTTTTCACCCCTCAGCTGTTCGTAGATACGACGAATAATGCAAATAAAAAACAAACTGAAAAATGTCACGTCATGTCAAGAAAATAATTTATTTATCACATCATAACACTTTGAGATGAATTCCTCACATTCATAAAGTACAAACACATATCACGATCTCGCCAGAGTTCATCTTAAACTAACGACCTTGCCAGGTGCCGGTCGAGGTTATCCTTTACAGAGGACCTTAATAAAATTTCTTTTTATTTTTTTCGTCTAGTAGGGTGGCAGCAGCCGCCTCCTCCTCGGCAATTTTACTTTTAATCCAATGATGTGCCACACAAACGACAAGCAGGACACTCGGTATCATAACAAGCATAATCATTCCAACCGAAACGCTGGCAACACGTGCTGTGTACTCCTCGTTACCTGTTTCAAAAAAAAAAAAAAACAACACCAACAAGGATAAGAAATGTAATCATGAAAAATTCCTAAAATGAAATACTCGTACATTCGCACAATAGAGAAACACAATACATGAAAAGATAAAGCGATGAAAAACCAACAAAAAGGTGGAAGCAGACTAAGTTCAGAGTTATGATGAATGTGACACGCTGGAATTTTAACGTGGTGAAGGATTGCAAAGCTTCCGCAAAGGAGATGATGGTATTGCTTATGGAGACCAAGAAAAATGAAGGTCCTGAGGAATATCTTTTTTTATGGCTAAAATTTATGAAGCTTATTAGTTGGAGGTCATTTCGTCGTGTTTTTTTTATTTATTGTATTTACTTTTCATTTGATGATAACAAGGATAGAGGGCTAATAAAAAAGAGGCTTGACTAAATTTTACACCTAACTAAAACAATTTCTTTTTTAATTTAAATTTAAACACATTCAAAAGAATCATCTGATAGATAAGGATCTTAAAACAGGTATCAGTTTGCCAACTCTTTTCTACGAGTACAATGTAAAATGCATCTCTGGATCAATTCTCAGATTATGGAAGCTCATTTAAAAAGGCGTCTGCTTAAGTAAATGTAATGTTTCTTCTCCTCATAGATGTACATTTTACGGTTTTTTTACAATGTGTTACAGTGTCCGCCCAAATTGTAGTTTCCGTGATTCTCCCTCGACTAATGTATTTCTCAATTGATACGCTCATCTCCCATGAGTAGGCGGATTCCATTATACATTGCGCTAGAACCAATAAACCTGTCGCCTTTCAGGAACGTGTAGTTTATCCAATACCACTTTATCGTTAGATGGTTGTGCCAAGGTATCACACCTATTCGGAGATTCGTCAATATTGGCTGTTAATCTTATACGTTTCACCCGTTTAACGGCGAGGATTGAATATTAAAGCGAAGCAAAAAGTCACGTATTTAACTTAGGAACCTGCCTTGATGTCATAGGCCCACCGTGTACAATCACACGGAATTTAAAGTGAATTTAGTTGGCGTCCTGTATCTTAAATGAGAAAGGACAATCACCGATTAGTTAAAATTTGAAGTCATAAGTAGGTATGAACTTCCCCTTTGGTGCAAGGTGAGGCCCATCTAAAATCACTGCCAATCTAAGGGTCATAGTATACTTTATTTGGTACAAAAGCGATACGGACAACAAGAATGAATATTCTCCTTCGATCTAGATTTAATCCACAGTCAACATGGCGCCCCTACCAGAGGCCAACTTCCTCTAGTCAGGGTGACACCAAATTTTCAGGGGCTCCTGACTCCTATGGTAACAGAATACAGCTCTTGGTCAGATTACCAATAAGACTCCCATAAGACTATAACTGGCCGCATTGGCTGTGAACTGACCCTCCTCTACCTTAAGACCATCTAAGAATCTAACTCCAACTATTATCAAACATTCATTGAAGAGATGTAGCCGCTATAATTTCGCAGGGGCAGAACCAAACAGAGGCATTGCTTTGTCTCTACACCCAGCTGATAATCGTTATCCTTATCCCCATTGGCTTAGTAGTCAAGTAATGCAAAACCTTCTGCGTATGCATATATGGTATACGAGCACCTCGCAAACTCCAATTGTTGAGGTGGTTTCGAGGCTCATAAGTTTTACCTTTCCCATGTATTCGTATGTTATGTAAGACATTTAATGATCCGTAGGTTGTTATGGCCCAAGTGGATGCATTGTGGAAACTTGCTTATTCTCCATCATATTTGTATCTTAGGCCTCGTTTGCTGTTTTGTTAGTTCTATTACTATTCATACATTAGCTACTACCTTAACCACCGCAAGAAGCAGTCATAATTCTCTATCTCTTCTCTACAATTCAGTGCTGAATCCCTACTGGTAATAGCTCTACACGGGAATGCTATCAAGTCTTACCGTGATCTAACCTTTGCTTGAGGGCTATGCTGCAAGCCGATTAGTTTTTGCCTCTAGAAAATCAACCTTACTTGGGTGCATATGACTGGCGAATACACGATTAAGGACTGTAGCTACATATTTCCATCATTTGATCTTATCCTCATCCTTATTCACCTGTCATTGCTGTGAAGTTCTGTAAATGGGTCAACTATTGCACCATCTCTTCGCACTCTTTGCTTCAGTAACCAGCGCTTGAGTTGTACTACTCCTATCTTGGAATTCTGGTTCGCTCTTCAAGCTGTCTTCGTAGTAGGAACTGTTTAGCCGAACTCGATTTGCCAAATTTATAAGCACTAGTACTGCCAAGAGACAAGAATATCAGCCTACCCCATGTGGGGTTGCATGGAATCAGCGGTGATCTCAACATTTTGCGCAAAAAAAAGGACTATGGTATGGTCCGATCTATTCGGACCTTAAACCGATAAGGATTTCTTAACACTTAGCCGCGGAAAATAAATAGTGGCGGATGAGACCTAAATGGGCCAACCGCAGCACTTTTAGCCCCTAAGTGGGTTACTGATATCGGTTTCAATTGAGCTCTCTCGTCAAAAGAGTTTTTGTGAAGAAACTTATTCTCCAGTGTAGGAGTTTTCCTTTTGAGACGGGACAATGAACTCGGACAAAAGCTGTTCTTCTGTAAGGAATTCAGGACAATGACCCGTACATGCTCTTCAAGACAATAACCGTATGCCCTTGTATCAGGGAAGCAGAGCAAATATTGAAGAAAAATTGTTCGCCGTATTTGAGATGGGCGAATAGAGAATACATACTCGTGATCCCGAGCTCTATGAATCAAAAAATTGTTGACTTCACTTGCTCAGCGAATGGAAAACTATGCTCTAGCCATGAGGATTCTTAAATCCCGGCCTACAGGCTCGAGAAGATAAATATGTAAGACAGAACATCCTGAAACTCCAACGTCTTGAAAGCTAAGTATTTCTCAGGATCACAGCATCTGGGTTGCCTTTCAGCAATCTACTACAATTGATATTTGGTGACATTGAGTTCTAAACAGTTCTTGATGCACCAGGTGGAAAAACTATTTAGATCAATTTGAAGGAGGCTGGAGTCGTGTTGTGAGGAGATGGGCTTAAAAAATTTGGTATCGTCAGCATAGAGAGAAAGTGCTGAGTGGTGAATGACCCTTTCAAATCCTTAATGGTTAGGATGAAGAGAAGTGGACCTATGTGACTACCTTGAGGAACACCTGAAGTGGCCAAGAAAGGGGACGATAGGACAGACCTAAAATGAACACAATAAAAACGATTATCCAGGTAAGAAGATATCCATTTAAGCACAATGGGTTCAAAGACCAAGACGGATAATTTGAACAGGACTAGTTTATGGGATATCTTGCCAAAAGTCTTACTGAAATCAGTTGTTATAACGTCAACTTCTTTAATATTTTCTAAGGCTGATTAGGGGAAGCTTAAAACTTTGTACAAAATGCTTTCGAGGAGTTTCGGTATATGTGAAAGCTTAGCCATGGGGCGCTAATTAGTGACCTTGCTCGTTAATCCCTTTTTGTGAAAGAAGACTTCCATATCTTGAGAGAACGATGACCGGAAAAGATTTGAAAAGGGGTGGCTAGGCTTTGAGGAAGACTTTTTAAGAAATATGGATGGAAGGCCATCTGGGCCGGGTAAGTATTCATCATTAAGTTGTTGTAACTTATTTTCTACTGGTGTATGGTCAAAACTTTAAGAAATAGAGGGGCCGATGGGGAAGTTGATTAGGCAAAAGATTGCCTAAAAAATGTAGCAAAAAAGTTGGCTATAGTATGCGGATCGGTTGATGATGACATGTTTTCGTATGAGAGGGATGAAGAAAAACCGTCCGAATTTTGTTTTTTTTTTGTAGTTAACGAATTGGTAGAAATACTTAAGATCGTTTATAAGCTTGTATTGCACACTGTCAAGGTATCGCTGGTAGAGAACCTTATAAAACTGGAAAAATTGAAGGTATGACCCGAGATAGTTTGAATAGTCAGCAAAAGAATTTGGGTATGGAACACTGCCCATAATTTGTTTCTCTTGTTAGGTAAAGAGCGAAGTTTACGATTGTACCACGGGGGGCTCGTAGAAAGGGTCTTATTGCTCGAAAAAGGAACATAGAGGGAAATAGAATTGAATAATTCTCTAGAGAAAATAGAGAGAGCACTTTTAAGGGGCATATTGGCGAAATCAAACGAACACTTACTAAGATAAGCGTTAATTTTTGCGGAAATTCGCTTTATGAAAGTCATAAGAGGAGGCAGCTGCAGATGGGGTGGGTTGGATAGGAGTATAGTGGAAAAGAGAAAAGAGAAGTGGTGGGTGAAAGTTATCAATGGTGGATAGTAAAAGGGGACAGAGCGAGACAGAGGAGGTTATGGGGTCGGTGGTGAAAATGAGGACTAATTGCCTACTAACTTGTCATAAGTTAGAGTCTGTAAGCTCAGCCAAGAAGAGGCATTCTTTACTCTAGTTAGAGTTTGCGATAGAAAAAGATTCATCATCTGATTGAGTCCAGTGCAGTTGAGGTAGATTGAATTCGCCGAATACGATGATATCATCGAGCGGATCAGATAAGTTAATTATATCATCAATTGTATCGATAGCCAGTTGGTAGCATTCGATTGACGCGGGGGCTTGCGTGGAACGGAGGCTGCTGGTGCAATATAATTAGAGGACTGATGAAGTTGGTTCGGGATGTGAGTGGGAGGGACGAAATTGGGGAATATATTAGTTTTAAATCTCCAATTAGAGTCAGAATTGGAACTGGATTTGGAAACGGGTTTCGGTATAGAGTCAGGTTTGGGACGGTTTGGGGCGGGTTTCGGTATTTTATTAGAGTCCGGTTTGGGACGGGAGTTGGAAATGGGATTAGATAATGTAGAATTATCCTGTTTCTTTGTAGGTGTGTCGATCCATTAACAGATGCGCAACTTTCCAATGTTGGAATTAGCACAAGCAGGGTTTTTAAATAACCACTCGCATCTAGCAGGGAGGTCGAATTTAAAGTTTCGATTACCTTTGTGGTGAGATGGCAGGAACATTTTACATTTGCGGATGGTGATGCCGTATTTGTTTGCGAAAAATTTCGTGATCCAAGAAATATCAGCATTTTTGGGGGAGCCTTTGACTAAAAATGTATTCATATCGGTTTTAATTTTATCCATTCTACGCCTCCATTCGGAAGGTGTCCATGTTGTACCAAAATGTTTGATGAGCTTGCGTGGGGCGGCGACGAGAGGATTTGATAGTGAAACAATTTCGGTCTCTTGGATTGAAGGGGCAGCTGGAGAATTTATAGATTTACTTAATAGTGGTGGACGAGGAGGTGGTGGTGAACGTGGGTCGACTTCGGTTTCCTGAATTGATGTATTGTAGTGGGCATTCTGGTGGTGTTGCGTATGGGTTGATAAATTGTCAATTTCGATGTAATTCTCGATATCGAAAATGGTTGATTGTACGGCTGCTAGATAGTCACCAACACCGTTGATTCTATCAAAGATTACTTCGAGCATAGGATCAGGCTGCATTAGAGATGGTTGTTTCTTTGAGGTGGATTGAAAATGAGTTTCAAAATCTTCACGCAGGTTGTTTATCGATTAGCTCAATTTAAGGTTAGAGATGTTTTGGGCGGAACAAACTACTTTGAGATCATTGATCGCAGTATTCATCTCGACCAGACAGGCAGATTGTTTATCGATGTTGGTGAGCTTGTTCTTAATTATTTCGGTTGAGGACAGAACCGACTTGCCTAATTCATCAACATAACTGACACTACTTTCCAAATTGAACTGATTCGTCGTGATAATTTTTGTGGGACTTTTTCGGTATGAGTCATTAGAGTCACTGAGTCACTTTATAGCAAGCAACACGTGCGATAGGGAGATGATCATCTCATAAAAGAATAGAACATTGTCAGAGAACTCTTTAATGTATGTATACCGTATTCCTTTTATTTAATCCGACACCAATTGCATGGAATGATTTTCCACTACGCCTTTACAAGTAAGAAAGTCAGCATAGTCATCAAAGATTGGGCAGTTAGTGATTCCGCAAGACATGACAATTTTATCAAAAGTAAACGAAAAAGGTAAACAATGAACTTTACGCACCGTTATGCAATTGGTCAACACTTGGGGTAATGTACTAAATATATGCGGAACCAATACCAGAAGTGGCACAGCGACAGTGATTGAGCGTGAAAGATTGAGGTCAGCCAAAAGACCAAAAAAAACCAAAGAGACAGTCAGCACTTGGGGTAATGCAATAATGTCGCGAAACTGATATCAGAAGTAGAGATATGGAAGGGGAAGGAATAAATCATATTTAAAAGTTTAAAGGTTTAATGCGGAGTAAAATGAAAACACGTCCGAACACGATGAACAGTAGTTCACGTTGATGTTGAGATGCTTTCCTGAGATGGCTATACCAAAGTCATCCGCATAGGCATCCACCCTGTTACCACAGCTTCCAGATAAATCAGTAGTTCATAGATCAGTTTAAGAGAAGGGATGATAGGATACCCTCTTGCGGCGTACCTCTGCTGACACATCTTTTAGCAGAAACCTCACTCAGTTTTAAGATTATAATAATGCTATTTAGCATAAGGCTAATCCACTCCCTAATTGAGTCATCTACCTTCAGAGTTGACAGCACAATCTTGATTGCGGATGTGTTAACATTTCTAAAGGCACCTTGTCTGTCCAGAAACGCGATATTCTGTGGCTGGCCAGTGAATATAGAGCCATTTCCACCGACTTTCCTTCACAGTTGGCATGTTAAGCCCTAGGCAAAAGTCGTAGATCAATTCTAGCTCGTATATGGATATCAATCAGTCGCTCTAGAGTTTTCAGAAGGCGGAACAACATAAGAACATTTTTCGAACTGTTCCAGCGTGATCGTATGGTCACACTCTGCAGAACTTAAAGTATAAAAAAAGTGCATTATGGCAAAAATGAAAAAGTAAGTAATAATTTGTTGCTTATATTTTTCCAGTTATTTCTATAATTCTGTATGTATATCAATAGTAGGTTAATAACTTATTGTTTATTCATATTATTTAGTTCATAAAGAAAGGAGAAGATGATGCCGATGGTCTGAACAGGAATCAATTGAGAGCCGGTTGTGAATTAGTATTAAGAAATGGTCAACATATTGATACAATTCAGCTCGGAAAGCAACCCATTCCAACCGAGAACGTGGGGGACGTTCTCATTGATATTTAAGATGAGTCGCAATTGAACTTATCAGTTGACCAACCTACCAAAGAGATACAACAGGAGCAAATAGATGCTTCCAATGCAGTTGAAGAAATTGAAGAAGAGAAAGGAGAAAATTTGATGCTGCCGATTGCTACTCGATCTAGGAAAATAAATCTCATCCTGTCTAACGTGCCGATACCTGCTTCCAACAAAGGAACAACTTTCAAATGTTCAAATGATGTTACAAGTGCTGGAATACCAATTTTTCCTGAAGCAAACTTCGATGACTGTCATGATGTACAGTCGCATGAACTTTTCGAACGGTTTTTTGACGATGAGTTACTGGAACACATCAGGCATTGCTCAGCACTATATGCCATAAAAAATGAAGGAAAGCCAATTCAAAAATTTTCGATCCGTGAAATGCGGACTTTCATTGGCATTCTGATGGTGACTGGGTACAATTCGATTCCTAGTTATAAGGCATATTGGAATAGCTCTGACGATCTACGCAACGAATTAATTTACAAGTCAAAGCGGTGAGGACGATTTGAAGAAATTCTTAGTTGCTTACATTTTGAACCAAACTTGGCTGCACCATAAGGAAATAAGGACACGCATTGAAGTTGCGTCTCATGATAGACCATTTAAACGCAAACATGCTTAAAAATCCCACACAACAATTTTCTTATTATGAAAGCATGATAGCTTATTATGGAAGACAGGGTTGCAGGCAATTTATTAAAGGTAAGAAAATAAGATTTGGTTTCAAAGCCTGGTCGATGCGTATGCCCTCTGGTTACATGGTAAATTTTATCAAGGAAAAAATCCCCGATCAAACCCGAAATATGAAGAACGATTTGACAAATGTTAGGCACCTCTCTTGTCAATGATTGATGACTTCCCAGAAAGTATCAGCGGCTTGCCGTTTTTCTTTTACTTCTACAACTTGTTTACATTCTTTCTATTTCTTACATATTTGAAAGCAAGCGGCTACAATGCAACAGGTACGATTCGTGGAAACCGTATTCCTCCAAGTTGTCCTATAGAACGCAAAGATAAATTAAAACAAATTGTCTCGGGCAACATATAAATCGACCAAATTGTCAGAAACAGGGATAAGGTTAACAAAATGGGTTGATAATTCTGTTGTTTGCATTACCTCAACTTGTTATGGTGCTTTGCCAACTTCAACAACATCTCGTTATTCGAGAGAAAATGGAAGGAAAGTGGGTATTGTTCAACCATGTGCAATTACCGAGTATAACAAATAATGTGTGGTCTCGATCGTCTTGATCAAAATGTGAATAAGCACCGAATTTCATACCGAGAAAAAAAGCGGTGGAACTCACTTGGTTTATAGACGTCGCAGTAAATAATGCTTGGCAACTGCAACGAGGATATAAGCCATTATCCCAGTTGGAACTGCACACACTACGGCGAAGTATCAATTCAACCTGGGCCAAAGCGAAAACGACTTGAAGATGATTTGGCGAAAAACATTCGGTATGACAGAACTGATAATTTTTTAGGTCCACTTGCAAAAAGAAGACGTTGCGCATGTGATAATTGTAAAAGTGTTATGAGAATATGATGTATCAAATGCAATATTGGCCTTTGTGTAAAATGTTTTCAACACTTTCACACCCCAACTAAGTAACTTTTGTTGACTTTTGACTTTATTAATAAAAATGAAATTTATTCGTTATATTCTATGTTTTCCTACGTAAGCTTAGATTTTTCAGGTACTCCTAAACACGTGCCCTAGCAGTGCCAGCGTAACCATACGGTTACAGCACACAAATCACCTTACCTATATTAGCTGCGCAGGTAAAACTGAAGGAGTAAAATATTCGGACTCAGGGAAGTCTAGTCGATAGTCCCTATGAGTTTGGTCGAAAAATTCGAACAAAATAATTACAGCACTATTCGGGTTAAGGAATGAAAACCACGTTACACTGTAGGTGTCTTCGGATTTTTTGAGTGTTTTTAATTTTGCTGACTTTTGAGGACTTTGACTAGCCTACTTTTTTTGATCTTTTCGCAGAAGTCTTAATAAAGATACACATTAGCTGATTTGCTTAAAAATTTGTGAGTCTCTTTACGACGTCGCTAAAAATCTACAACACACGATGGAATGGGCAATCTACCTCCTGGATGAACACCTCAATTCAAAATACTTGATGATGGAACCCTTCAGGTCTGTTTATAACCATCTACCTCCTCTACCATTTGTTTTGTTCAGAATTTAGGGAGAGCATAAGCAATTTGCCAAGCTCCTCCTCCTTAAAGCGTATCCAGTTGGTTTTCCGCGAATTTCTACACTTCAACAAGGCCCATACCTTACGTGCACCTATGAACCTATATTCTGACATTGAAGCCTCAGATAGTAGTTTTCAACTGATAATCTCCCAAGCCTACCTCTTGGACGCAGTTAAGTCGATTACTTGCTGTCTTACCTTCGTAATAAATGTTAGCAAGCAGATCAGAGAATAGTATGAACTCCAGGAGATGACTGCCTCTCGGTTTGTATTTTTTTTCTGCTCTAAAAAGATTTCTGAGTAATAGTATCGCAGCGTGTGATAAATCTCATCTTCTTGAAATCACAATATTCAATAAGTTTGGCTATTTCCTTTATGGTGGCAGTAGTACCGAATCATAGGAATAATGAACTGACTCAAAGATGAATTAGTTCCTTTTCTTCCTTTCTTCGTTTGAAGTTACATCAGCACGTCCTCCGTTTCCCTGAACTGATCCGGAATCCAGAAGATGGCGCTCATTAGCTACGTTGGCCTGAAAACCTCAACAATCTTTTTTCCCATGGGAGGATTTTCGGCACTGACATGTTTACGCATTCAAGAGTTTGCTCCGTGGAGAATTTTACCCTAATAGTTCAGTTTTCCATATCGGAGCCCTCTGATTGAGTGTAAACATTCTCTGCCTTAGCAAGTTAGCTGGCTAAGCGAACAACAGTATTTGCGCTCAACTTCGTTCAGATTGTTGCTTTTACCTGCGTTTTCAATTCAAAGCGTCAGCGAGATGATAGCAGGACGGATACGAAAACCTGTGGTTTTGTTTTTGTCCGAGTTTCGCCACTGCAACTGCAGTCTTTCTTGGTTGCAGCACCGGTTTCATCCCAGCATCGTATGCGGGAAAATCCATCGGCTGGGGAGTGTCAAAAACATTCTTCCTCTTGGGCCTGTTCGTGGCGGGAGGAAATTATGCAGCTTCAGTTGCGAAAGCTTGATCGGTTTCAGTGTGCGTCACTTTCCCCAATCTGTTCTTCTTTCCTGTAGCTCCTAGACTTTAAGCACTCGCGCCTTTGACATAAATTGCCGTCACTTTGCGACGTCCGTTTGCCTTACATATTCTTCTCCGCCCAGTAAATACATATAATACTTACGTGGTGATATTCCATATACCACATCCCTTTGCCATGCAACCGAGCTATTTATGAAAACAAGGACAATTTACAAAAATGACGAATGATAGATACAAATAAAATGATAAAAACTGTGGCACTCTCACAACGTCCTGCTGCACCGTTTCATGGCAAAGGGCATTATTCCAATCTGTTAATCGACAAATCTGAAAAAGTTCAAATTAAACAACTGCCAACATCCTTAAGATAATTCATCTTGTTTTATTTGTTAATTTTCTACAAAACTATTTAATAAAAAAAAAAAGCAGGAAATTAAAATTGGACAAAATGCATTCCGCTCCTCAACATCGGACGAATGAACAACATCGTATGTGTACGAATATATGTACATGTATGATTAAACCTGAGACTACGAATCCTTTGGAAACATTCAAACGGTGCGGTGGTTATTTTGCTTATTGTATAAGACATGACGTCATGGGTGATATTCGGTGTCAGATACTTTAAATTGTTAGATATTTATATGGTGACTTTTATATACAAAATTTTACTTTACTAGTTATGTTAGCTACTACTAATGTTAGCAAGCGGAATGGATACAAATACAGATACAGTTAGATCTACAATCTTTTCTTTTCTTTTCTTTTCTTATTCTACATGACAGTTTTTTGTTTGTTTGTTTGTTTTGTGTTTCTGTGTTTCTGTGTTTTTGTTGTGGTTGTGCTTGTGTTTTTGTTTTTGTGTATTCCAAGATGATCCCACAAAATTGTTATAAAAAAGAATTAATGAAACAGTTTGTTTGTGGTTTGAACTTTTTAGCTGTTAGCCAAGGCATCGCTCTGCCCTTACACCTCTGTGGACTTAGTATTCTGTGCACTTGGAGTTGGGGATGCTGCTGTTGGTAAGCCAACATCCTGTACCAGGTGATTTGGTGTTGTTGGTGTTGCTGGAGCAGCTCGATTGAAGTACGATGAATTGTTAGCTTGCGGCAATACTGGCACTCCGCCGAAACGATTGTTGTTGGGATAGCTCATACCACTGGCACTGCTGGTCCTATCAGCCCCACTGAAAGTTGGACTATATTGGCCTGTATGAGCAGCAGCTTGACGATGTACATCCTCGTGATCGTAGGCTGGCACTGCTTGGTCCTCTTCTTCGATGGGCTCCTCATTACCACCAGTTGATCTCAATGATCGTCGGCCAGTCTGCTTCGGTTTCTCACCTGTTTTATTAATGTATTGAATATCCTTAGCAACTTTGGAATCTTTAAACTCACTTCCTTCTGATGAGGTCACATCTTCATCATCCAGATCCCATTTCTTAGCTGGAAATTCAATGTTTGGTTTCCCGGCTAGGGGTTCATTGGTTCGATAAACTTTATCATATGACCTACTCTTTTTCAGCGTATCTGAAGGTTCGGTGTCACTATCATCACCATGTAGGTTGCGTAAATTGGTACGTGAGCTAGCTCTAGAACGTGGTAGGGACATTTTCCATTGAGGATCTTCTTTAAGTTGTTTCTGGCGGTAGCGGTAGACACAGCAGACAATGCAGATCATAAGTGGTATGATTACAGCTAGAATAATGCCAATTGCGATGAAAGCAATACGACGTGTGTAGTACACTTCACCTGTATGATGGAAAAATTTTCAACTTCAATTCAACGGAAATATGCACACAAATTTAAAAACAAGAAGCTTATCTACACTTTACAGTGAAAAAAGAAAACCTTCAACAAAAAAAAACAATAAACCAAAACGAATTCAACTCACGTAAGCATTCGGTGTATCCATATTCTGGCATGTTCCATAGTCCAGTTGATGTGCACTCACGTCGTTGATCACCCATGATGACGAAACCTTCGTTGCACTCGAATGCCACCTTGGCCCCGGGAGTAAAGTCAAAACTGAGCTTTCTACCGAAACGAGGAGTCTCCAAGACACCACATGATACCACACGACTGCAAAGAGAGAAGAGAGAAACTCAATTTAATATTGGATTTCTAGGAACACAATGTGTCCTGCTGTGCTTACTGTGCATTCAATGTCTGAATGTTAATTAAACTGTCGTAGTAATTCTTCGTAAAATGCGCTAGATCTCTGTTCAGTGTCATTCCATAATCATAGCGACACTGATAACTCTCTCCACATAGTTCCGTGGCACGTTCCACGTCATACGAACGATTCGATGGCAGGAAGTCAATCGGTTCTCGTACAGTATTCGAAGCAAACGACGTATTCGTGTAGTAGCTTGCTGTACGTCCGAATTCCCTAGTAAACAATGCTGCACCAACTCCAGGAGTATCTCTATCATAAAGAATCCATTTCAGACCGAATTCCTTTTGAATCGCATCAAGGCTATTCAAATTGAGGTTAAGCACACGTCCATCAGGCAGGGTAAAATCATCCTGTGGGTCGAAACTCCAGTTACCAAATAGACCAGCGGTTTTATTCTTGAGAAAGAAAAACACGTTTCATATTAAACCAAAAATGTACAATATAGCAATTCGAAAAAATAAAGAAAACCATACCACAAATGACCATGGCAAATACACCCTTCCAGTCATGAATCCTTGATTCTCAATCACCTCAACACCAACACCCGATGAGAACATCACAACAACCTCAGACTGATTCAACAGGTACGTTGGCGTATAGACAGTCACTCCATGGAAATGTTGGAACTTCAAACTGGGACGGTCAAAGTAGATCCTACGGCCATCGGCAAACACATCCAGACGATATCTCCACTGTGCATCTCTAGGACGAATTCGTACCTCAATAATCGTCGACGTGTTACCCCTCATGGCAACCGCTGTTAGCTGAGTAGCCATCACCGCTCCATATTGATTCTTAGGCAGTTGCTCAAAACGTCCCTGCACTTCGAACATTTCATCGTTATTAGCTCCACGGACTAATACGAATTCACCCATTCCATTGAAAGTGTATTGCGTGCCATCGAATGTGACAAAATGTGGATCACCAAATACACCGGCCACACCAGGTGCTTGGTATGCTACGCAATCCTGTGACGGACGTCTTTCAAAACGATATGTTTCACAGCCAACTGCCTGTTCCTCTTGCCACAGACAACATGAGTAGAATGGTCGCATGTCATGGAACCACGATGACAATGTTGGCACTTTGCTAGCCTCATTCCACGGCATTTTACCCATATTATGATTACGTCTTGGGCGGGAACCCCACATTTGATCATATGACAACATGAGATTACCATAACGGTCATAACAACATTGTTGTTCGGCTCCTTGGTCCCTGTAATTGGATGGAAAAATAAATAAATGCAGTCCGTTTTGATGGTGCCTTTTTACTTACGTTGGTGTTCCACTCATGACACAATGAATTGCACCTTTGTGCCGGTAACAAGTTGGATTTGAATCCTTGTCACAATCCTGGTCGGGCATAAAACGTCCTTTGTCGTAAAGTGCATGCTCCAGAGTGCATGGGCATAATGGCAAGCCAGACGCGAAATTTCTATGAACCGATTTTTATTTAATTTTTATTTGTTTGTTCAGTTGCTTTTCTCCAATCAGCATTATGCTGGGAATTTAGAATTAAAACATTTTGTTTGAACTTACCTCAAGTATCTGTCGGTTCGGAGCCAATTATCACACAATGCACGTGGCCATAATTGACCATGTTTTTGTTGCCATTGTGGGGCAAAATACCATGCCAATGGAACTGGTCTGGACCACAGTACTCTGTTAAACACACAAAATGGAAAACAGTTAGTGAGTCTTCTAAGATATACATATGTATTTTTACTGAGTGAAAGCGATGTAGGACTTATGGATTTATTTTTAAGGACAGACAAGGAGAAGAATTTTAAAGTAGTACAAGCAACTGCAGGGAATTTTTTCACCTAAGACGAACTAATCTTATTCAGATGTAAGGGTGAATAGGAATGCGATGAGCGACGACAAAGATCATTGAGCTCTTATGACCTAAAAGCTATGACAACTGGTTTAAGATAAACTATTGAGTACTGAAGATTGTGTTCTGCACTAACACAGTTGCTGAGGAACGTAGTATTAAAATTCATTCATGATGAACTAGTTCACTCTCTTAGATCAACTACAAATAAAGACACTGAAAAATAACATAAAATCAAGCTATTGACTGAGGATCACTCTGGTGGATATACTCTGTAGCTCCTCAGTCACTTAGATTTCTCTGAAAAAGTAATGTCTTCTTATGGCGCATAGAACCACACTTTCAAATAGTAAAGGGTGTTTTTTTTTTAGAGGTTGGTTTTTAAACTGGATACACTGTTCCTACAGATTGTAAATTTGACACTTGAAAGTTGATTTGTGGTTAGTACGTTTTGGCATTTTGCGATAAATTTATTTTGAAAACCATAGTTCGGTTCGCCAAACTTATCGTGTCCTATGTCCATTTTACGACATAATCGTCCATCTGAGCAAGTTATTCAGAACACGATGAATACACTCTAGTGGATAAAATGTTTGCCGCCAGTGCGAACAGAAGAATTTATTACCGTTGTGGAGAGCAGTGTTGAGGTGAATCCGAATGAGTCAATTCACCATCGTGCACAGCAATTGGAGCTATGCCCATCCACTTTATAGAAGATTTTACGGAAAGATCGTGGCTTAAAAGCTTTTAAGATCTAGCTTGTACAGGAGTTGAAACCGCATGACCACACCGAGTATACGCGTCGTAGGTTCGTTGAATGGGCCGAAAACATGATTCAGATTGATCGTCATTGTCAACACAAAATTCTGTTCTCCGATGAGGCCCATTTTTAGTTAAATCGATATACGAGTATAAACAAGCAAAATTACCGAATTTGGAGTGAAGAAAACTTAAAAATCTTTGTCGAGATGCTCTTATAACCATTAAAACTCACTGTTTGGTGTACTTTATGGGCTGATGGAATCATCGGACCATATTTCTTTAAGAACGATGCCGTCCAGAATATTACCGTCAATGCAGAGCGCTATAGAAACATGATTTCTGACTTCTGCTCTCCTCAGTTGAATGGCATTGACATGACAGAGCTTTGGTTTCAACAAGATTGCGCAACATGCCACACGGCAGGCGACAGCATCAATTTATTACGGGAAACATTTGCTGAGCGCATAATTTCGCGTAATGAGCCTGTGAACTGGCCCGATCCTGTGATCTCTTATCTCTTTAAATAACTTTCTTTGGAGGTGTGTGAAGTCACTAGTCTATGCCAATAAACCAGAGGCGTTGGACGATTTGGAAGTCAACATTCGCCCTATTATTGCTGATATACTGATTGCTCGATACAGTTGTCGAAAATTGGACTTCACGATTGTGCTTCATTGGAGGTAACCGTGGCCTACATATGCCCGATATCATATTTAAGAACTAATGGCATAAAATTATCTATGAAATAAAGCTAATATTATGGACATTATTGCTAATAATATAGACAAAAAAGTTTGAGCTTAATGCTTTTAGTGTTGTCTCTGATATGCATCTTCCATTCCTGTTCCAAAAGTCTTGCAATGTTTATTTTTGAGCAATGCATGCTTGCACCTTGTCCATTTTGGATTCGACATTGAGTTTCGGAAGTCTCATGCTTCTCGATTTGGAATCACTATGTTGAACCTTCTGTCGTAGCATAAAGTTTTTGGTTTGAGGTCATTTACCTCTTAGATGATATCGAGTTGTGAGAATCCAATTGTACTGCGAATTTCGTATCTCCTGTTTGTAATAACCTGACTATACTGCGTATTGGCACTTTTTTAACATACTCATACATATACTCGGATTGAGGCAAGCTTCAATGGCACCTGTGAGGTAGGTTCACATGTCACCGGAAAAACCTATACAACCGAGTCTCTAAACACGTAGCAGCTTTGATGTGGTGGTCTTTTCTTTTATCTTACTCCACCACACATCAGACGTGTAGGCGAAGATTATCAGTTTGACCGCCATCGTATAGATGCAATGGGTTATTTTTGGCGATATCCGCCATTTAACCAAACATACTGCTGCTAGCCCATAAGTCTTTGGTAACTTCATTTAAGGACTCCATAATTATATCATTCAGAGAGCTCTGGTCAAGACTCTGTTTCCCTCTTCGACCAAAGGGGATTAATATAGCCTTTCAGGGGTTGACTGGGTAGTTTTCTCAAATGTACCAGTCAGACACTGATTCAGTCTTTCACGGGATTAATTTCAATAGCTTTCATGCATCCGGTGGTGAATGAAGGATACTGTGCCATCAAAATAACCTGTCTACAAGCATATTACATTAGACTAGTCTTTCGTAACATCAAGACACCGCAACAATCATTTGGATGTTTACCTGACTACACCAAACTTACAAGAGAAACACAGCTTTGTGGTACAATGACGTACGAGTGCTACATATAGTTTGCAGGTATCATAATTTTTACTGCGCCATTTGTGGAGTTAACTAAATTTGAGGACCTTAGAACTATTCTGTAGACCGCTTTATTTTTAGTTACCTCACTAGCTCGCTTATATTTTTGCATTTGAGTCTTGGCACAACTAATTCAGAACTCGTGCCTTTATCCAAATATTAATAGTTACCTGAAAGGCAGTCACGCCGTTGCTTATGAGAGAGAAGTCATTTTAAATGCATTTATAAGCTGGTTCAATAGAAAATCCTCAACGACATTAAAAATTTACGAGCTTTGTACACTGCAACCCATTCAAACACAAGGGCTCCGGGTGGCCCCCATACTTCGGAGGTTGTGCCATCCGGCTCGAATGGACGCGCCCATTTCAATTTTATCACTGCTTCGCTAACCCCATCTTCCGTAATATCTGCAGGTCCGTATTCAATTGCAACAGCACTTCAAAGGCATTCTTCGTTAAGTAACGTGTTAAAGAATTCCTTTCACATATTGCAACTTTCATTGTTTCCCATGTCACAGCTTGCCTTCAATATATTTTGTCGACGGAACCCATTATGAGTTTTTTTCTTTATGCCGCCATCTTAAAATTTTTAGCTCGTTCGCTCGTGTTTCGACATTGCACTTCTTCCATTGCTCGTCGCTTGCTCATAGGTTGTGAAAATACCTCTTTCTTACTCCCGATACAATGCTTCTACTGCTATCGCATGAACCCTTGAAAATGTTTTTTTTCATCATCATTGGACCGAAATTCCAGCTTGCGGTAAGTAATTTCTTGCTGAAAAGCATCATATTGCTCGCCTCCCGAAATCGTCGAGCTCTGACACGAATATATCTATTCGTATATATAAGTCCCACGTTGTCGTTGTCGTATTGTAGGACTATTCTCCGTTGATCCATATGGCACTAATATGCGTGAATCTATGAATATAAAGGGTATTATGTTTCAGCAGGTTTGAAAGTTACCAATGACATCTAGCTGTCAAAATATTCAGTAAGGTTTGCCATTTCATCGTGCATTGCTTTACACTAGCCCAACGTGCGGAATTTATTAAAAAAAATTATCGAAATTCTAGCTCAGTTGTAAATACACAAGGTGAATTTCGTCGTGCGGTCGGCCGTCATCATGGCTTCTGCGTGCGGACAATTCGTTGCACCAAGGAAAGTTTGAGCGTGAGTGCACTCTTTTGGATCTTAACCACCAACCAGACAGAGATTGGTGCGAAATGGATAGAACAGTGCCGCCGTAGCGGCCAGTATGCAAGAAGACCAGGAAAAGTCGAATCTGAGGCGATCTGCTGAATTGGGCATCGCCAGACAGTCAACCCGCCTAATTTTGCGGTTGGATTTGGGCCTACATCTGGCTCCCAGAAATTACGCCAGAGGAAATAACGCCAGATTTTGTTATGGTAAAAACGACAGAAAATTTTTTATACAAGTCTGGCCTTTTTTCTTAGGAAGAAAAACCCGAATTTTTTGGCTATCTTTCTGAAATTTCAGGTCTTTTTTCCAAAAAAACGCCTGAGAGAACATGTTTGGGAAAAATACCAGAAACAATATTTCTGACGGTGACATGAAATAAGGCCCAACGAAATAAAGCCAAAAATGAAAAATTTGGCCTTTCGTCTTAAATCTGGAAATAACACAAAATTTCCGATTTTGCTTTATTTCGCTTTAGAAAACGAAATAACGCCAATTTGGCCAATTTGGCTTTATTTCGCTTTGCAAAAAGAAATAACGCCAGCCAAGAGGGAGTAGGTACAGCGCTTCGTACAATCTATTTGTTTAAACTCCACTTTCCGGGATGGTTTAGACACTTACACGACTTTGTCGCTCCGCTAAAGGTATCACAACAACTGTCTAGCAGGTGCCTATGTAATAGCCGTTAATTGTATTACAGTTTGCTGATATCAATGCAAATTCATGTAGACAAAAACAAAAAACATTTGGTCTTATTTCTTTGGGTCTTATTTCACGTCACCATTTCTGACATATTTTTCTTTCCTGATAATGAAAAGACACCCGAAATTATCTGTCCGGCCTAATTTCTGGGATATTTTCCAAACAAAATTCTGCTATTTTTTCCATATTTGAAAACAAAAACATTTTCTGGCATTTTTTTCCACAAAAAAATCTGGCGTAATTTCTACCGGCGTAATTTCTACCGGCGTAATTTACAGGAGCCCCTACATCCATATAAGATTGCGCTGGTGCAGGAATTGAAGCCGAACTACCATAGATAATGCAGTGAGTTCGCTAATTGGCGTTGGAAATGCTGGCCGGAGATCCAGATTTTGGCCAAAAAATCATCTTCGCGGACGAGGCGAGGATTATTTTCTCTGGGGCTATGTCAAGCTCTTAGTTTACCCTAACCACTTTGGACGAGCTCGACACCAACATTCGACACGCTATTGCCGGAATAACACCGCACATATTGGACCGAGTCATCAAAAATTCGAACAACGGCTTGAAGCACTGCCAGCGTAGCCGAGGTGACCATTTGAATGATGTGCTATTCCACACATAATGGCATGAACGTGGCTTCAAAATCAAGCCAGAATCAATTTTTTATCCCACACCGTTGCTGTTATTAAATTTTTTTTCCTATCGTTCTTATCTGTTCACCCTTTATAAAGTCTACTTTGGGCCTTAGATATGGCAAATACGTAAACCGTCATATTTTTCATTATTTTATTTCCACCGTGTATACCCTGCCACTATCATACATTTTCATATTTTTTTTTGTAAGGCAATAAGGACAAAGATTAAGGCTTCAAAACGCTCAAAGGGAGCGGAGAGAATTTGGCCATAGGACACTACAAGCAGTAAGAAATAAATATGTTACATGAACTAGGGTAATAAAACTGAATATAAAAGGCAAGTAAGGAGATGCGCATACAAATGTAAATCTCCTGTGTTGGATACTCGTCATTTTAATTGCTCGTTCTGCTCAGTTGTTTGTGAATTTGGTTGCTTGTTGTTGTGGCCTATATCATCTTCGACGTTTCCAGAATGACGAATGACGTTATCATTCTTGTTGATTGGATTCTCTTTTGTGGGATGTTTGGCGACTTTATTAAGTTTTTCTATAGTGTCATTGCTGTCAGTTTTAGGATAGACGAAGCCATGCATGGAAAATGCAAAAAGCTTGATTGCAAGTCTAACCTAAGAACAGATCTGTTATTTTCGATCAAACTTTCGTGTACGTAAATTGGTTTGTTCGAATCGTATCCAACTTCCTTTAAGCAGGTTTGCCGTGAGCCTATTCGTCAAAAGTTCGCAATCCGCTTCATTATTTCCCTTTTTTCTACATCGACTAGAACTTAATAACAACAAGAGAGTCCTGTTTCGGTTTTGTCCTGAATATTCGTTGATTTGTGGTGTTTGAAGCTCGACCGAAGCGCAAACTTTATGAAAGGTAAGTTTCAGATTTTCAGCATCAGTGGCAATATTATTGTGGTGCAGTGCTTCGAGCTGATTTCTTAGTTCCATGCTCAGGTTGAGCAGTTGTATTGTATCGGACCACCACAAATGGCTAAATTCAGCGAAAAACACGATATGTTTTCTAGAACATCATACGTTTCTTTGGCCTGTATATCGCGCTACGTATAACTTTCTTCGTCTTACACATGATTTCACCCGAAATAAAGTCGATGGGGCAAGAGAAGGTGATTGCATTATGATATTGCATTTCAGTGATTCTCGTATAATGTTTCTTCACCGCCAACTGTGCTACTAATTCGGTCAGCTTGAAAGATATGTAGATGGAACCATGTTCCAGGGACACATACACATCCCTACGTCTTCCTGTTAGCCGAATTTCCCACGTGGTGATGCTGAATATTTCACTATCTTACATCAGTGACAGTGAAAGTAATCTTTCCTAGAGTGATGCCTTTTAATAAATCATATAGTGACAGCTTTGGTTATAGCTTCAGTCTGTTCTCGCGCCTTCAATCTCCAGAGAAATGTTTCTTCTTTTCTTAACTCTAACTAAAATAAATATTTTCTAAGAATATAGTTTTTTATATCCTGATTCTCGGCAAAAAAAAAAAAGAAAAAAATTCTTTCGCAGGATACAGTACACTGGAAAAAATCGCAACGACCCGTTTAATGAAAAAATTAAATTACCCTGAAGCACTTCCTCGGTTTCATGAATAACTGATTCCAATTACAGTGAAGGTCGATTCCGCTGTGGGCAGTGAGCTTATTCAAACTTAAATTACAATTTTCTTCTTTCTTTTCAGATGGGAAAGCACTAAAAGGATTTCGCTTGGTCTCTCATATGGACATATGATGTCAACTTTAAGCGACTTCTTTCATGAAAATCCCCGCACACACATACCTAAAGCAACCGCTTAGTTTTCAATTTTTCTATTTTGAAATGGAATTCATTTTTTTCTTTTTTTGTTTCTTTTTTTTTTCTTTTCCGCTTGAGCTCGAGGATAACCCTTTTTGTTTTGGGTTATAAGCTCGTGTCCTTCGTATTCATAATGAGATTTCCTCAAAGCATTGCCATCCTAATTGAGTTATTTTTTTGTTTTTTTTTTCCTTTTTTTTCCTTTTTTTGTTCGGGGTGGTATGAAATTCAAAAAATAAAATAAGGCCATTGGAATGCATAAAAGGAAGATTACCAGGATCCTTTTTCTTTTTTTCAATATGAGTTTGTACGAATCAAGGGATTTGGCATGGAGTATAAACCTACATCAAAAGCGTTCGAGGGAATTCTTTTTTTTTTTTTTTTGTAATCATGCCAGCCGCAGATGTTGCCTGGGAGCATAAATTTTAACAGTCCTACCTACAATTGGTGCTATGAGAACCGTGTTAAATGGTAAGTGGGTATTTCGGTCAGTGAAGTCGTTTGCCTCAGGACGAAAAAAAAAAAATCAGATTTACTGACGAAAGTATGAAGTTGAAGGCTACGAATAAGTTCTGGATAATGAAAGCAATGTCAAGGTCAACAAAGAATAATATCAGTACCTAGGCTTGATCTCATTAAAAATTAAAACAAATATTGCGAGAATCTTTAGCACGGTAGGTGAAGAGTAATTATAGGAGTCCTAATAGAAGCATATTTAACATAACAAAACACAAATACGGCTTAATGCTCAAGTTGAATTTTGAGAATTCGAGTTTTTGTTGAGAAGGAAAATGGCAATAGCCAAAAGATATTTTGTGTATTCCTGTATCTACAACCGGTAATTACGCCCCTTTAAGTCATTTGATCAAACTTCCTGGAAACTTGTTGTATATAAGCAGAAGTTGGGCATATCACATATTCGGGGCTATATGTTTAATAAAATTTGAGTTCTATAAGGCAAAGTTTTCGTACTTCAAATTAGGAGTTTTGCTGTTTTACTCAATGAAAGCACTAGTACTTGGTTGATGGATGCAGTATCCGAATCTATTATTATGCGATTTGTGAAGACAATATCTGCTCTGATTTATTTGCCTTGTCCTTTCTCAATAGCCACAAGTACTTGAAAAACGACTCGTTAGGAGCCTCCTTTTATACCCACACTGGAACGAAGCATCGGAAAGGACTTGTAAATTATAGTATTTTTCCTCTTGATAGCCGTTCTACGAACTTTTCTATTTGCTTCAGCCAGAAGATGTAATAATTATAAGGCACTCTATTTGATTTTCTGAGTCCAGTTTAAATAATTCTGGAAAAGTTGTTGCAATCCCAAATTATTTAGAACTCTTTATGGTAGATGCACTGAGAAAAGAGCTAGACGACTATGCCCTGAGTTCAGAATTAGCGTACTATAAGCTGAATTGTAGTCAAAAAAGATTTTTTGGATTCGGGGACCAAATTATAATACTTTGCTCCCAAAAAGGGTTTCAACATTATATTTGAAAGAATTTTGCAAAACATAAAATACGCAGGCTCCGCTTTTATTTCTAAAAAAGAAATCAAACAAAGTTTTATACTCTTCAACCGTTGCATCTACTGGCAAAAATGTGAAGATGTTACGTCCGTGTTATTCTGTCTAGTAAAACTAAGAAAACTCTGTGTAAATGGATAAGGACTAAATCATATTGGGCTTATCATTGATGAGAAGAATCCTGATCATTTCACGAAGAATACTCTGAGGAAAACATTCAACAACAATTATACGTGCTATCTAGCCGCATAAAAAATGTGTATATATACGAGTATGTATGTTGACTGGAGCATGTTTGAACAAATAATTATGCATCCACACCGTGGTCGTTTGTTTTAAGTTAAGATGGTCTCAACCAACAAGCTCCTTCATTCAATTCGATCGTAAGCTAGCTACCTCTAATTACGTATACCAAAGTCGAGTTTTTTTTCAAAGATCCACTGTACCTTACCGCTGGTTTTTATCTTCACAATTTTGTACGCATTAATTTGGCTTTCGCTGTTTTCGAAGCAATGGTCTCGAACGTGTGACTGAAATCACGGCGAGTTCTTTCGATTATGAGTTTGGTACAATGTTTTAAAGAACAATTTTAAAGAAATGGTTAAATCTTTCTCTAAATAGTTTGTTTGTTAGGAGGTCTCAGTGAAGTCCTTACTGAGCTCAATAGAGCAACAAGCATTCACTGTCAATATTCGGACAATCGGACGTGCTTGGCCGAGCCCTACATAGCTATCACACGTGACTCTCAAATCGATAAAATTATTGCCAATAGTCGATCACACAGCACAGTAGATAGGTTCTAATAGACTTATATCTTTATAGTTAGCACATGCTTCTATATCTTTATAGTTAGCACATGCTTCTATACCTCGCGCAGTCCCCTTTCTTGTAAATCCTTGGACCATATTTTTCAGATGAGTCCATGTATGCTCCTTACCAAGCCATCTCCCGTTGCTTTGTACAACTCGGTATTCAGCTGCAAGTGCTTTGTTGGACTAACATTACATAATATTGCTATATTCACCTCGTCCCGGTCGGGTTGACGAATGTACCAGATTGTTTGGTACATTCTGTCCGTCGTGAGATTTTTATCAGACTCGCCAAAATGCAGTTGTCAGAAATCCTCCTTTCATATCTTTTGCACTGATTGCGAATCTACTATCTCTTACATACTTGCTTAATTACTTACGTGGCGCTACTATCCAGGAGAACCTGAGCCTCAACCAACTAGCTTCTCCAGCTAGCATGGTCTCTACGCATCTCCAAATGAAACGCAGGAAGAATTCCAGGGAATGCTAGATAGGCTCGTGGTCGTACTCCATCAATCATAGCAGGAGACTTCAACGCATGGGCCACTGATTGGGGCGGTATACGGACCAGTAGGAGAGGAGAGGCTCAGCTAGAGGCAGTCTCGTCACTTGATGCAGTACTGCTTAATACGGGCAACGAGCACACATTCACCAGAAACAGCGTAGGCTCCAGAGTTGATGTAACTTTTGTAACAAGTCCCCTAGTGAGAGGATCAAAATGAAAAGTCAGTGACCACCAGGCCATCCTATTTGAAGTGCAAGCAAGGAGAGCAACCCAGAAGCGCCTTCTAAATAAGGCACAATGAATGGGGTGGAAAACAAGCACACTGGACGAAAACACCTTTTTCCTGATTTTTGGAGAATCCACAATAAACCCAGGAGTAGCAAACACGATGGCTGCGGAGGTTACTAAAACAGTATCTAGGGCTTGCGACGCATCTATTGTACGGAAAAAGCCAACAAACCGCAGGCCGCCAGTATACTTGTGGAACCAAGACATAGCAGATCTGAGCAGGAAGTGCCGGAGAAGCAAAAACAACAGCTTTAAAGAACTCTGCAAGGAAGCAGATATTAATCCCTGGGGTACCGCCTACAGGAGGGTCATGGCAAAACTAAAGGGCTCTAGGGTACCCCCACCCTCATGCCCTTTGTTGATGCAAAAAATAGTGGGATAACCACCGCATGAAGTAGATGAGATCTCACCAGTTACGCAAGTGGAACTTCTAGATATATGCAAACGATTTAGCAGTAATAAATCACCTGGATTGGACGGCATACCAAATAAGGTCCTTAAGCTAGCCGTCAAAATAAACACAGAAGCATTCGTGGAAATATATAACACGTATTTAACAGAAACAGCAACGTCCTGTGCTGTTGCCCAAAGGGAATAAACCACCAGATGAGCCCTCGTCATACCATATGCTTACTAGACACGATGGGTAAAATACTAGAGCGAATAATATGCAACCGACTGGAGGTGTCAATTGATGAAGCCCGAGGACTCTCAAATCAGCAGTATGGATTTAGAAAGGCTCGTTCTACAGTAGACGCTATTCGTACGGGCAGAAGATGGAGAGGAGGTACCAATAAATACGGACGTCAAAAATGCGTTCAACTCTGCAAACTATGGGCTTATAGTACACTCTCTTAGGTCAATGATGGTGCCATGGTTTTTAATAAAAAAATATGCTAATTTCTTTCGACAATCGGTTCCTACTCTACGATACCGACGATGGAGTAAGGCAGTACCACATAACTGGCGGAGTTCCACAAGGATCGTTCCTAGGACCTCTCTTACAGAATATTATGTACGACAGGGTTCTAAGACTTGGAATCCCGATTGAGGCTAAAGTCATGGGCTTTGCAGATGATATTGCAATCGTTATGGCGGCAAAACACCTGGAAGAAATAGAAGACATTGGCAATTAATGGATTCGAAAAGTTAGACGGTGGATGGGAACAGAACGTACCTGGATTTTTAATGTAAACCTCCTGTCATGTAGACTTAATGTTTACGAGGTGCCCATACACCCATAGGGAGCAAGGATACGCCTTGCCATCGCTAATCACTCGCTTGTATTATTTAATAGTTCGCTTTTGAATTATACCAATTCGGAACTGTGTTGGAGGCACAAGTTCCACCCTTGGTATGAGTCGAGGCCTACCCAAAAACTCTTGCTGCTCTTAGGGTCGCAGCACCCAGTACTTCATTTGCAACTCTACAATGGGCTAAACCAAAAAGGAAACCCGTACCCGCGATTTGGGTTTAAACCACAGCCACCATGACGCTCCCACAAGGGGGCCTACCTCTAACAAGTCAGGCCCGGACCGAAATCCGGGGGGCTCCTGGCTCCCATGGTACCGTGATTTAAGTCCTGGTATGGACTACCGGTGGTCAAGCCTACCAACAAGACCTATGACCGGCAGCTTGTAACTGGTCAAATCGTATCATCCATTCATGCAAAATATCTGGATGTTTTCGATAAGACCAGTTATAGAATAATCTACCCCCGCTTTTTATTAGACAACGTCATTGATGGGCGAAGCCTTGATAATTGGGCGGGGGCCCGGTGGATGGGAACAGTTGAGTTAGAGCTGGCAGAACATAAAACGGAAGCAGTTCTGGTAACCAGTTGCAAGGATAGAGAAACAATCACCATAAGGGTAGGCTATCACGATATATCATCAAAACCGGCTATCAGATACCTAGGTTTGATAATCGATGCTAGGCTCACTTACAAGGAAAACCTTGGAAGAATGTGCGATAAAGCCGCAAAGGTGAGCACAGCCTTATCCAGAATAATGACAAACATAGAAGCACGCAGACAACAAATGAGACTAGTTCTGTCAAGGGTGGTGCAGTCAATCACAATATACGCGGCACCAATATGGGCGAAAGCATTGAAAATCAAGTCATACGCAAGAAAGACTAACTCTGTCAACAGACTATGTGCTCTGAGAATTTGCTGTGCATATCGGACAGTGTCAGATGATGCTATATATGTCATTGCGGGAATGCTACCAGCAGATATACTGGCTACTGAGCTACAAAGGGCTTACGATGCCAAAATTCGGGAATCCGGAGTTTCAGTCAAAGATATCAAGCTGGAAGAAAACCAGCGTAGCACAAATGCGTGGCAAGATAGATGGAACCAGTCTACAAAGGGGAGATGGACCTACTGACTTATACCCGATATTCGTAAATGGGTAGAACGTAATTACGGAGAAGTAAATTTTTACTTAAGTCAGCTCCTAACTGGACACGGTTGCTTTCAATCATATCTATACAAGTTCGGTCTGAAGGAATCTCCCTTCTGCTTAAACTGCAGAGCGGCCAGGGTAGATGCACAGCACGTATTTTTCCAGTGAAGAGAAAATTGGAGAGATACCAACTCATGAAAGCATCATAAACCATATGCTAACATCATAGTATGGGATGCAGTGAAAAAATAGTGAAGGAACTTCCGCAGTTGGAAAGAGTCAGAGAGAGCACTAATGAAAGTCAAACCCAGACAGCATCTCTAATACAACAAAGAACAGTAAATACTGTACACAATGTCGAACCAGCAAACGGAGAAAAAAGGGCATAAAGTGCTTACCAGCCCCGCGAAGTAGTACTAAACGGCAATTCCTCGGAGAGAGTGGTAGAAGAGTGCAGGATGTGGGTTAGTACGTAGGCGCACCCCCGGCATCGAGTATTTGGGGTTTGCGAATCGTGCATGGTGATATCCCGGGCCATTAGTATCTTTTGAAGATTGCCACGTCCTTGGACGCAACCAAAAAAAACAAAGCTCCCTACCAGAGAGTGGCGCACTTCAAGTCGGCCGAGGTCCGCTTCTACTTACGTCTCTCAGGTTTAGAACTGAAGACTGTGCTGTGGTGTCCGTATCATAATTTCTCGACCGCACTCTTCTCCAGCTCCTTCTTCTTCCATTTAAAAGCAGATATTCATCCCCACTCAGCTCTGGTTTCTCTACGCAGCACCACTCTGTGCTCTTCTTCTTTCGCTACAACGTGATGTGAATTTTCATCAAACCAGGGTTTCCTTTGCGGCAGCCAAGAAAAATCCAACATATGGGAGGCACCTGACATAAGTCTTCAGAACTTAAAATTGTCGTCATAGAACTTCTTGACAGATTGAAAGACAGATTCAACAAATGAGGCCTCAATGAATATTTGCCAAAAAAAAACCGCAGACAACCACAACTTCTATGCTTTGTCCATAAAAGGATCTAAACTACTCCATAAAGTAGACTAAATCACACTCCGCCTCCAGTCTCTCTCCAGTATTCCAAATACTGATAAACAATGAGCAAAATAACCTAGACTCTGTTGAATTGTACCTAAGTGGATTGCCTTGCTTTTTCTCTTGAAATTTTAGTCCGCACGGACAAGTCCCTAAATATGCATCTCTCACGTTGCTTTCTTAAGCTCCTTACAATAAAACTGAAAAAATCTAATCAAATTAAAACTTCTCCAACCCCAGTTTAAGGAAAAACCTTAATGAAAAGTTACACCTACATACTCCTACAAGTACAATTATGCATATTCTTCACATAATATATACATGTACATATTTAGGAGTCCTTAACAAATTTAATGGAATTTAAGGATTCTCTGTAATTTAGCCTGTCTCTTCTTCATTGTCAAACTTGTTGAAATTTAAACAAAATTAAATCGAATTAATTGAAAAATTCTGCTTTTAGCAAGAAAAAGGACTTTAAAGCTTAAATCCCAAGAAGAATCCCTTTCAATCCCCCAAGAAATATATAACAAAAATTTTCTGAGAAAAAGAACCCAAAATCCCCCACTTATGCTCGAAATGGCAAACTTTTTCGGCAACAATAACAAAAAAAAAAAAAAAACTTTGAAATCCGCATTCTACAATATAAAATTGCGCATTATCTCATCAGGAGGACACACGTTCATATGATACAGAGTAGGTCCTTAAAGTTCTTCTCAAACCTACGAGTACATTCGGTTTGTTTTAATTTGATTGAAAAGTTATTTTTTAAACTTAAAACCAGGACAAAAAGGAAAAAACCGAGTCAACCATGTCCTTTAAGTTAAGTGACATGAAATATCCGTAAATAATTAAATCGCTTTTGATAGGTTCCAGATACTCTCGTACAGGTACAAATAAAGTCATGAGAGTATAATTCGTATTGTCTAGTAAATCTTCCAGCTATGTATTGTCCTTTAGCCTTGATGCAAAAAAAAAAAAGAATGGTCTCACTGAAAAGTTTTGCAGGTGAACTTTATTTCAACATTGTGCGAAAGTTTATATTTTTATTCCATACCCCAGGGGTATTTTTTGCTAGTAGTATAGATAGATTTGAGGGACTAGAGTTTCAGGATCTTTTTCATTTTTATTGCGACAAAGTTCTTTGTTTGATTTCTGTGGACTACTCGTTTAAATGGAAACTTTGCCGTCGTCCTAATTGTTTGCCCTTATGAGGTGAAATAGAGTAAATGGAGGGCAAAGAAAGAAGAGGAACATCATCCATTCAAAATGAAATACAATACTTACGGACTAATTGCTAGGCCTGAATACTGTTGTGGATCCGTGAGGTTAATGTGAATGAATCCGAATTGCATATCGTTATTTGCGTTCCATCGCAGCTTATAATTATCTGGTGCAATCGTATAGGCGCCAGTGTTGGTGATGCCTGTTTCCAACACATCAATATACTCCAATTGTGGGCTAAAAAATTAAGAAAACCAATTGATAATGCTTATAGTCGATGCACAGTAGATTTTTGTGTTTAAATAATTGAGACTGACTGCTATATTTCTATTTTTTTTTTTATTATTAACAAATATTTCACATTAAGACTGCACTCTCTTGCCTCGTGAATGCTTAAATATAATTCAGGCAATAATATAATTTAAGTTTAATAAAATAGAAATTTATATATAAATAATAATAATAGTAATAATTATCAGTTAAATTTAAAATTTGTATGTATCACTAGCCAAGTGTTTGAAAAAGTAATTTTTAAATTTGTTTGTGTTTGTAATTTTCCAAAGTGTTACAGGTAATGAGTTCCATACCTGAGTTGCAAGGTGTTGAATCTAGGTTGTATTAGGGCTACATTTCTCAGCGAATTTGCATAATTTAGTCTGTTGTATAAGTACTCGGATTTGCATAATAATATGTAGCTGAATTTGATAATATTGTTGAAAGTGAGGCTCATTGTGGGTTTCAAAAATGTTGATATATGGTCAGAGTATCTTTTATTAAAAATGTATCTTCCGAAGTTATTCTATATTACATTTAATTTTCTCCTTGTAATGGAGTCGACGCTGCAGAAAACTTCACAGCCAATAGAGCAGGATCGCCAAAAGGTGTACTTTGATCAGCAGTATTTTGGTTTTAACTGTGACGTATCTTTGAGATGACCAAGACAGGCAAAGGGTACAGAATAATTTACCGGTTGCGACAGCTGAATAATCACTCCAAATTTGCTTCTTATTGGAGATTAATCCCAAATTGACGTAAAGGGTGAGCCAACAGATACCCCAGGGGTATTTTTTGATTGTGGTTTCTGGGCACCGGAAAACCCAACCGAGATTCATGAAAAACCAATGCATCCCAAAAAAGTCACTGTATGATGCGGATTATCATCATTGGTTATTTGGAAAGTATGTAATGTCTCACACATAACATCCAAACTCCAAGAAGTCATCGATAATTTTGACCTTCGGATGGTCGTTTGCAACTGAAGCCGTTGGTGGTCACATGAACAATGTTGTTTTCCATTCATATAGTAATTGCCATAGACCAAACTTTATTAACCAAAAAAATTCTACATTGATAAATCTGTGTTTAACTCAATGAAAGGCTGTTGGTGCAGCTTTTAATTGACTGATCTAATCTAATTTACTGAAAACTCTATGTTTCTTGACTACATTTGTATATGTACGAGTATACAGGATTCAACGTCAAGTTAAGTTTTAGTGCCTACTGTTAAATGATATCAAGATCTGAATTAATCTGGTCAATAGTATTTTCTATATTGTCTAGAGGAGAACTTAAGTATACTTGCTCGTCATCATCAAACATAAGGAGATCGGAAAGTTTAGTAAGTGAAGGAAGTTCGCTCATGTACAGTGAAAAAATTAGCGGTCCAAAAATTGAACCCTGAAGCACCCCTGCAGAAACTTCAAGGAAAGATAACATTTGATTTCCCACGGCCACATGGTACGGGCGACATCAGCTTTTTTGTGAGTACTGAGTGGTCTACAGTGTAGAACGCTTCTGAAAAATAAAGCAATGTTAAAAAAGTAGCACGGCTAGCTTCCATGGCATTCTGTGTATCATCTACAACAAATACGAGTAAAAGAGCGGTTTTGCAGCTTCTTTTAGCTCGGAAACCTGATTGAGCAGGGTTTAGACGGCAGTTACTTAAAAAATGCACTTTTCAAACACCTTTAACAAAACTGGCAAGATAACATTGGGCCTGTATTCGGGGCTTGCAATATTTTGCGATTTGGGTAACCGTATAATTTTGACACTTTCCCATTAACTGGGATTATATTTATATAAATTCAGAATTTTTTAAAAATTAGTGTTTACTCGTATGTTGCCAAGACCCGACAAATATGATTTGACTGCAAGCACAGCCTCGACTATGTCCTCGTCTGTGAGGCGGATAAAATTAAAATGACATTCTCTGGCGCTTTTTTCACTTGGAGGATGAGAGCCACCTTAATTCACCAGTATCATACAAACAATTTACTGGATCAAATGCGACAATACCTCATAGAATGTCTTAAGACTCAAAGATTGAACACTTTTTACTTGAATGGTAAATAGCAGGTTTCAATGAAGGGAACTGGCTGAGAACAAAAGGAATAACTTTTTAATTTGTGAATGCCTGAGTTCATATGCCAACGTGAACCACCAAAGCGCATCCCCGTTGCAGTAAATGGCGACTTCTGCCATCATAGGTCCTTCTAAGCTAAATCGGCACATCCCAATAGCAGAGAAGTGAAGTACATTGCCTTACAAATCTGTTCCTTCAAATTGGGGACTACGCAATTTGGTTAACTGACCAAGGCAAGTGACAGCCTCGGATGATTTTATTATTTAGGACGAATTTTTCAGTGATTAGTTTTACGAACTTCTCGAGAAAATTCGAGGAAAATGCATATGAAAGTTCACGTTTGGTGATTGAAATTCCAAATTAGAAAAGAAGAACTTCTTTGACCGCATATTTGGGATTTTCTTTTTTGTTTTTTTCAAAGCCTGGTCTCTTCAAGATATGCAAAAAGAGCTTCAGGCTAATCGATGTCAAAGTAGTGCGAGTATCGTCGCTGCATCCACATCTACAAAAGGACTTAGCGCTAACTTATTTGCCAAACAGAAACTGATAACACTGCAAAGGTTGGATTGAAATTTCCAAGTAGTCAAAATTGACTCTACCTTCTAGCAGCGAAGAGATGTATGTTGATATTCGATTGGGTGAAGAATGTTGACAACCATGTACAACAATGTAAGGCGACAAAGATTTGCGCTTGATCGAACCCATAAAAGGGTGCACATGTGAGTGCCAAAGGTCTATCCACAGAGTAGAAACAAGATGTCATGGACCTAGATCCACAACAGAAGAAGTTTTGGAACGTTATTGCGAGATCACTGGCTTTGCTGTAAATTTATTGTATTCATTTCCAGAGATTGTTTCGAATGAAGCATCCAACGTGTACCACAATTGACATTACTACCATTCTCCAAATCGAGAAGAATGGTAAGCTAAAAACCGAAATAGTTCCTGGATCAGGTAAGCCGGCATTATGAGTGAATTTAAAGTTATTAATTGTTGAATGCCTAAATTAAACTAAAACGTTTCCCCAACTCAACTGCTTGCCTTACCTTAGTGTGTTGATTCATTAGCACGGTGTATGTAAGAATATAATGAAGGACAAAGTGCGTCTCTTGCAATGAATAAATCACTTTGCATTTCCTTAAGGCATGTTTTGGCAGACATTGTAACTCAGTTGGCCATAAAAGGTGTCGATAGTAAAAGTAAGAGTTAATATGATCATTTCTACAGAGTTCTCGAAACATAAGCATTGTTGGAAATCCATACTTTCCGGCCCACGGACTAAGACTGTTCGATTTTGCTGCGGGGCGGGATGTAACCATTGGTAGGACGCGGTTTCAGTAACTCAGCGCCCAAAACGAGTCATACCGAGATCGTCTAATTATCAATCAGATAGACCATACTAGGTATAAAGATATCCGCTCGGATTAATGATATCTCAAAAACCGTAACAGCAACTGAATGCCATGAGAAAATTCGGCATCAAACACTTTTGCAAGAAACTGCTAGAAACCTTTTTCCGATTATCTAACTCTAAACTTCTTGAAAAATACTTCCCCGGCAGCGTCAGATATGGTGAATCAGTGGCACTCTACCCGCGGGACACCAGAAACGCTCCGTCCGATGCATTGGATTTCGTCCGGCTTTCACAACGCAAACCCTGCCTTGACGATAAATCCCGGCGGGAAAATTTGGAAAATTGGGATGTTTGTATATGAAGGGACTTTTCAAAAGAAAAAGACGGCAGTCTTTCTAAAAAATAACAATGATATGCCAAAGGTTCAAAGGCCGAAGCCTAGTAATAGACGCCTAACAGATACTAAGGCTTTAGAGGGAATATTTCTGCAGACTTATTAATGGTGAAGAAGACTAAATGTTGTCTCGATGATGCTTATCCTGCATCAACTTATCTGAAAAATTTAGTACAATTAAAGCATAAAAAGAGCGGGTTATAGCGCCATCACTTTTTTAAACACTGTCTATGAAATTCTGTCTGCAAGCCCTTTGTCAACTGATTTGACCCTGTCGGTACGAATTCAGGCCGAAGAAATTTCTTCGCCGACCAAATCTTCAATTTTCGACAGATCTTCAAAAAAAAATTTATGACATCAACCACTTCTTTACAGATTTCAATTTTTTCTGCGACACCATGGATAGAGACGAGTTTTTAATAGGTATGACTATGACTGGTTCCGAACACTTTGTTCATGCAAAATAACAATGGAGAATAGATACGACTCTATTTAAATTTGTGTGACTATTAAAAGTGGATTAAAAGAACGCGAATAGTTCTCATGCGACTTTTTTAACATCATTCTACGAAACAGTGCTAAGTTTGACAAAAACAGAAATCAAACAAATTCTGCCAAATGTCTCTTCTTCATTTTTACTGTTCAGAACTATCCAAGGCGAACCAAGGTATACTTAGCTGCTTCAAGTGAAAAGTTTTTCGAGTGATGTAACATATGGTCCTTTTGTATTGATGAAGAATGGAGTAGACATAATGAATCTACATAGCTGCGATATACAGCTACATCAACCAGTCAAAAAGTAAAACGTGCTCACCATCTGAAATGGCTAGGATATGTGAAGAGCGGATGTCAACTATCTTCGGGTGCGGAACTAGAGTCAACAATCGAGCCATCTGGAGCAACCGATTAGTTGAGCACTCGTTATCGGCCATCAAAATTCAGGCAAACGTTCATTCGGGCTAACTGTGGACTTAGCAAGAAGCATACAACAGCACATCTTACAGACTAATACTCGCATATTCGAGGAAGGTTGTCCGATAAATGGATTGTCAGATATATTAGCATGAATTATTCACTCAATTCTGTAGAAGAAAAGTTCCCTGAATTGCGCTAACTACGTCTACTCTGCTCAATGTTGTATAGAAGATATTTTGAAACGCATTGTGACAAGGCTTAAAGTTTTCCGCAGCGAGCAACATATTCCTTTTTCGACTGATCCCACCGACTTATAACCAATATCCAGCACCTACAATATTTATAGACGACATATATGGAACAATGTCTAGACTTGTCATCGTCGCAAAACCTATCCGCTTATCACAAAGAAATTTTAACGCGACATGACAAGTTGATACCATTTGACCTTTTCGGCATAATAATTGAAAAGATTTACAAAATTCACCTCCGATTTAAACTGCTAATATTTAAGACGTCAGAAAGCTGCTTGGATACGTTGATGTAATTGAAATCATGGATGGAAACCAGTGGGCTGTCACTGGCGCGTTTGCGGCAACTGACACAAAAGATTAAAAAATGGATTAAGTAATAAACGAGGGTAAAATAAAGTATATGCTATCAACAGGAAGTAATACCTATCACCGTAGACGTAGAGACACACAACCGACAACTCCAAGAGGAGGTAATCATCTTTTTGGAAGAACCCGAGTAGAGATACTAATACAGAAATCGATTGAAAAATCACTGCTCTGGAAAATAAGGTCGTTCCACAAAGAATTTAGAAGGCACTATACGAGTATAAGATCCTCACTGCGCCAATCTCGCTATTTGTAACGAAATCACAGGCAGATGAAAGCACTTACAATTAATATGCTTGAAGACAATAGTAATTTGAGTGGCATTCGGTCACGGCCACATTGACCTTTCAGAAACGTCTGAATTCATCGGCTTTAAAAATAAATATTCTGGCCCAAAAAGTCTTTGAATACTTCCCGTATGGGAATAAGATAAAGGTTTCCTTGGAGGGATACTGATGTACGTTGGTCTTAAATGTTTGCAAGTTATAATGACTAGGATATAAAGGTTTAAAAATGATTCACAATACATATTACGGAATATGGCCGAAAGTAGGCTTGAGGCATTCATATCGAGACAGGTGGTACATTTTAAGGTTTGAAGTGGCAAAATGATATTGGCAGTTTCGATGGAGCACTGGTGGTGAACGTATCGATAGAGCAAGGTATGCAATATTAGCATCAACATTGAGTTTTGAATCCTTCAAAAAGGTGCAGAGGAGTCTTAGGGGCACCTGATCGTATGTGAGGATCATATTCCAAGTTTTGGCGGATTTACGCCTCGTTTATTATGCCAGATCTGAGGCTGTGACAATATTTCTTATATCGTTTGAAAAAATCCGGACATCGAAAATGTACCGAGAATGGAAAGTTTTCGGTTTTAACGATGCAGTGGTCATGAATGGTTCATGAATAATGGATGGTTGTTTAAATTTCGCTTTAACGACAGCAGACAGCATTGTATTTCGAAAGCATTAAATTGTACTCTGTTAGCAGTTTCCCAATTGGTTATGCTGTTAATAACAGAATTTATTGAGCTTAACAAACGCTTCCGTTCCCATTCGTGTATGAGTACCACCGTCAGCGAAGTAATATATTGAATTAGAAGTAGCAGATAAGAAGTCATTGTTGATAATTAAAAAGAGTATCGGAGACAAAATGGAGCCCTGGGGTACACCAGCATTTATTTTGTGGATATCAGACTTGAAACCGTCCAAGACTACATGAAGTGGACGTCCTTAAAGGTAATTTCCCATCCATTGAACAAGAGATTTCTCTATCCCAAAAGCCCACATTTTCGGCAAATGAGTCTCATGCCAAACTCTGTCAAATCTATCAGAAATATTAAGCGCAACTTGCTTTCGCCAGATTGATGTAGACTTTGGTTCCATTTTGCGGTGAAACTTGCTATCAAATCATCAGTGGAGTGTTAGCGTTTCGAGATATTTCATGAGCTGATGATTTATCAGCGTTTCCATGACCTTTGAAAGAAGTAACGTAGGAGAGAGAAGGAGATTCGGCTTTTTAGCTATAGGCTCGGCAAGTGATGTTTGCTATCTGCTCGATAATAGTCCTAAAAATAGAACCGATGAAAAAGCTCACGCAGCGGTTTTGCCAGCGAGGAAGACCACATCTTCCGAAGAAGGGGCGATATACCATCTGGACCTGCGGATTTGTGGATGTTAAGATCTTTGTTAAGATCGTGCTACTACACGGGTGCGAAAATGGATTGGTCCCATTGAGGATTCGACGACAATCTGAAAGTATGTAGCTGGTCGCAAAGTGTGCAGTAGGCAAGGTGGATAAATGAACATTGAGATGGAGGATGAGACAGGATTTCTCATGTTAAAATTCCTGGAAAAGCTTTCTCGCTAACCGGGTTTTCAGTGTTAAAGAAATTGGCTGGTATGACACAATGGTCCGACAAGCCTAGAAGAGTGAGAAAGTGAAAATAATCCAGTTGGATACTACCAGTTTCCGGTATTCCTGTGGCCTCATTTAGAAGCTATGTCAAGTTGTTTTCCGCAGCGAAAATTGTTGTCTGTCCAGAATATAGAAGTCACTCGGAATTGTATATATTAAATTCGCTCACAATAATGATTTCAATATGAAGATACAGAGATACAATTCTATGTACGGATTCAGATAGCGCATCAAAGGTTGAATTGCTGTCCAGTTTGAGCCTTCTTCAAATAGAACCGTAGTGGATAATTTGCTTACGGAGAAGGAATTTTAACCACATGAAATTGGATTCCGGATTAGAATATGGACCACATTGTAGTGGACCTTTCTAAGCTACACCGACCAAGCTAAGCAAGCCTGCGAAGTAAAAATTCAGACGTTGGTTTGAGGTTTAGCTAAATTTAAATCAATTATTTGAGGCCCACTGTGCAGCGCCATCTAAAGTGAAATAATGCTAATACTCTGATATTTATATCTCCAAATTTTTGTGTAGCACTTCAAAAACTCTTTTTTTTTTTTTTTTTAAGCCAGCCGAGAATAAATTTGCGTCGAGAACCGTAACAGAGGAGGTCAGGAGATAACTATACCAGCAGAGAGATAAATGATAAATAAGTCCCAGTGAGAAATGTAAAATTCAAAACTGTCTTCTAGCCAGGTGTAAAGAAGTGCATTTATACTTACTAAATAGTAGTCTCCCTGTATCCCCATAATGAGATCTGAATATTGGCATTCCAGTTTGTCGTCAAATTGTACTTGTTCCATGTAATTTTAATTTCCTTTGGATTCTTTTTCTGTATGGCATCGGTCTCGAAAAAAATCTTCTCAATAGCAGTCGCTGGTGTTTCTTCAAAGAAAATATAAACAGTCGATGAAAATTTTGTCAAATTAGCATTTTCAATACAAAAACTTACCAACGAAGTACTTTCCTCTCCATTTGAATCGTTCATTGCCAACGGAAATCTCAAATCGAATATATCCCTGAGCCTTTAGAAATGGTTGCACACAAATCACACGATTTCTATCAATATAATGACCAAGAACATCTTCCGTATCGAAATGGCATAATACTCGAATATTCGGATCAAAGCATGGTCCTGTAATATTGACAACAGTACCGCCCAACATATTGCCCGATTCCGGTGCAAATGTCAATGGAAGATGTGACGCATCTGAAGGATTACACAAACGTTAGCTCCATTGACTTACACAAAAGGCAAAAGAGAAAAACTTACCAACATCCTTGTTACACGATCCAATTAATATCCGTTCGTCAATTCTGAATAAATGTCGTCCCGGAAATCCATTACCCCATCCACGACCGGTCAAATCGCGAATAACCGTCGACTGACTGTAGGGCTTGTATTCGTAGGATTGCGTACCATTGCCAGCATTGAATCCAACCTGAAAGTAAGGATATACACGTTATTAACATTTAATCACATCTGGTGGTTCCTACTCGGACTGCTCCCGGGATGATACGGATAAATGACAGAATTCGAAAGTGGGTGACTGACAAAGTCAAACGATTACCAGTTGTTCCATTGTTCTATTGAGTTAATGGAGTGTTAACACAATTTTTTCTCAACTCATTCACATGGCAGGGAATCTGAATCTATTGACCGCATTAATGGCCACACATACACACATGGTTGATTGATAATTCATGAATTTTTGGCACACTGGGCAAATTTAGAAATTTATTAGAGAAGACGAAGTATAATCGACAATGTCATGGAAATCACAGTTTGTCCACCCAACGTCACACGAGGAGTAAGCACATTTTGAACCTACAACACCACAGACTTAGTTTGAGGGATACTGTCGTGGACGGGTCGACAATAATGTTATTCATGAACTCGCAACATGACGTTGATGTGGCTCACTTCGCACTAAATATCCAGCGGGTGTTTCACACCAAATGGTTTTAAATCCAAATGAATCGATAAGAGCGGAGTTTTATCGCTTTAATTTCAGGGCCCATGAATTGCCTCGGAAAGTATTCAAATTTAATAATGATGAGTCGGGTCAAGCAGATGATGGAGAGGCATGGACGTTTCACATGGACACATGACTACATTTGTGTGAGATTTAGTTTTATTATGTTTCAACACACTTAGGCAATGAAACAGAAATTCCAGCCACAGCTCGGTCAGAGTTAATGTAAAGAAGATGTCGAAGAAAACTCATATCAACAGTTAAAATCCTTCTCGTCCATCCAGGAACACTTGACACCAACAATATTAAATCGTTCTTTAAATGGTTCCTCTCTGCATAAATTCTGTAAAGCACTGTGACTAAGGACTTTCGTCTTCTTTTGGGCAAAGAAACCAAAGAAAGCTGAATTGTTGCAACTCCAACATGGCTAACGGAAGCAACAACATGCATACACTTGGCACTGCATTACATCACACGATATCTTCATTTTATATCACGTATAGCACTCATCTCAGGTAGATATCCTATATCCAGTAATCAGCGTCTCAAAACTCATAACGGGAAAACATAGAATATACTGTGAGCAATAAATTTTGATTCACGAAGCTCACGTGACCTTGGGCCTCAAAAGCCTATGGGACAAAGACGTATTCATATCTCTGATACAGAACCTGTGGGTTGGTTTCACAGTTAACAACCCGTGCAAACCTGACAAGGACAATGGCCATCGGGTATGTATTTGGAATGTAAGTACTCCCGAACACTCAATGGAAACATTCAACGCCTATAGGGTTTCTCGGATGACGGTAATGCGTTGGGACGGACCGGAAAATAAGATTACGAATATGTTGTGCAATCGTGCGCAATGCATAGTTGGATATAGATTTGTAATTGGAAGCACTTGCTTTAGACTCATGAACGAGCAACTACTGAAAAGGCTAGGCTATTGTCGTATGGTGCGCAAGATTGCTTTCTCACAAACACCTAAGAAGAACAATTAGAGTCCCAGGTGTTGTGATTAGTGAAATCCATTCCAAAAAAAGGCAAGCGGAACCTCTTAATACTAAGCACATGATGCCAGCATCTTTGGATAAGAGCACACGGAGCTTTCCTGATCAAAACTTAATAATATAAATTTATTAGATGCAATAAACGAAAGACACGCATTCAGTATTCCAGTATCGGTCCATTAAAATAGTAGAAGCCTAAGTACGAATGCGGTTGGAAAGGCGTCGGAAAAACACTGTTAGGACGTTTGACGTCAGACAGCTACAGTCGCTAAAGACCACCAGCCTTTTGGCGACCGTGTTTCTCTCATCCTATAATCCCAATGTTCCAATATTGAACACAAGAGAGTACTGATCGATGATATTGCAGGAATCAGGTTCATTTCACCACAAGCTAAGATGGACTATCAAGACAACAAAACTCGAACCAAAGACTTCATGGATGATGCCGGTAACACCGTAGTACAGCCACGTTTGCTCCTGAGAAACTGGAAGAGCCAATTTTGTGTAACCCCGAATACGGCTGCTGCCAGGCAAGTCAAAACTCTAGGAAGATTAGCAACATACATAATCAACTACTCGTATCTACTCTGTGGCAGATCTTGGAGAAATATCAAATCCCTTCCCAATAGAGATGAGCTATACAGAGCCATGTCAGGTTTTGGCAGCCACACTTGTTCGGCTTTGCAGGATCACTATAAAAAGCCCTCCATGTCGGAAGAAACATCCTCGATTTTTTTTTTTCATCACGTTAAAGCTACGCGCTATCATTTGATGTCTTTGACATGGTGCTTAAAAAAATTTTACGCAGCTTAAAAGCCAAAACCAGCGACACAATATATCAAAGATCTGAGCAAACTCTCGTATATTCAGACAAGATTGACATACGAGTAATTTGGCATTTGTGGGTATTTGGAAAGAACCAGCAAAAAGTGGCCAATGAACACGAAGCATGCTACCATAAAAAAAAGGACAATCAGCAACTATAGAGCCCTCAGTCTCCTCATCGTCGATTTTTTCCCCTTCACAGTCTCTAGAAATTGTGAATCAACCACCATATACCCTTGATCATTTTCGCAGGCTTCCCTTTGCACTTTGTTGACGTAGCGTAAGAGGCACCTGACCGGCATAGGTGAAGGCTATTTCCGTGCAACTTACCAAGGGGTCGTCAATTTCGCATGCCAAGTTGGCTGAGGTCCCGTCTCACTTGCGTACGCCACCTGAGTCGCGGTGTTTCTCTACTGCGCTATCGCTCGGTGGCGGATCCGAAGACTTTTCGGACAGGAAAATTGGTGTCCATCCGCTCTACACGACCTAGCCACCTCGGTCGTAGTGCTAGTCAATTGCTTCTTAGCTTAAAGAAACAGCGATTGGTAAGAGTTACGAGCATTCTTCGTTTAAAGCAACGTTGTCTAAATTGATAGCGGAATCTTGGAAGACAAGGTCCTTAACTACCTCAAAGTTATATGTATCTGTCGAGGGTGACATTCTGTCCGAGACGTCGGTGTTGGGTGTCCTTTTTTGTTGACAGCACATACTTGGTCTTGCTCTTGTTGGCCGCTAAACCCATCTTCGCCGCTTCCGCCACGCTACTTTCTTCCGATTATGACAATATCACCGGCGTATGCGAGTAATTGGACGGCCTTTTGAAAGATTGTACCTCTTGTGTTGGCGTGTGAGTTTTGCACTATTCTTTCAAGAACAATGTTAAGGAAATCACATGACAGCGCATTGCTTTTTCTAAACCCTTTTTTGACATCAAAGGTCTCGGTGAGCTCTTTACCGAACTTGGTGGAGCTGCGCGCATTCTACATCATCATCCTAGACAAACGTACGTGTTTGGTATGGATGCCAAAACTAGACACTACTCTGTATAGTTCCTCTCTATAGATGCTGTTATACGCGACCTTAAAATCGATGAACAGGTGGGGTGTATCGATTTTGAGTTCATGGGTTTTCCCAAGATCTACCGTAGGTCGATGGTGGACTCTCTTGGCCTGAAACCACACTGATGTGGACCGATCTGGTTGACGAACGGGTTCAGGCATTGACACAATATGGCACAATATCTTGTAGGCGATGTTCAGAAGACCGTTGTTTCTGTAGTTGGCGCATTTCAGAGGGTCTCCTTTCCTGAGGATCAGATAAAAAAGCTCCATTCATCGGGCATACTTTCGTCCGACCATATTTTACAAATGAGTTGGTGCATGCTCATATCCAACTCATCGCCTGCCGATTTGATTAGCTCGGCTTTGTTGGACTCAAGCATAGAAATGGCGATCTTCACTTCATCCAGGTCGGGTGGAGGGAATTGTTGGTCTGCATCGTCCAAGTTGAAAAGCTCATTCTGCCGTCGTTATACAGTCCACAGAAATGCTCTTTCCAAATCCTCACTATTAACTGCAACTCTACTACTATTGTATGTTCCCTTGTTCGTCTCTACGGGCTTCGGTTCGAGGTTTGTATCCATGGCATGTTTTTTTTTAACCTTTTGGTAAAACTTCCGGATCTCATTCACGGAACAGCATCTCTCAATTTCTCCTACCACGCGCTTCTCATACTCGTAGAGCTCGTGACTAGCTCTAGTATTTCTATACAGCGCCGCTTTGTATGCTGCTTGCCTAGCTGAATGTGCTTACTGACACTCGTCGTTGCACTAAGGATTTCGTTGTGGTGGTAGAGTGAAAAAAAGCACATCAGATGCGGAATTTTTGAAGCTTTTTGGCAATATTGGCACTAGTCTTCGCTACTTGATGCTTGTGGCATAGAGCCTCTTAAGAGATTAAGGGAGACTCGATCGCAAAAGTACTTGGCGATCTTCGGCGACTATAACCGTCCAAGGTTGAACTTCCTCACAGTATAAGCTTTCCTTCGCGATGTTCGGGATATCCGCAACTATACCTTGGCTACAACAAGATAGTGGTGCGAGTCGATGTTGACCCCTCGGAATGTTGGGACTTCCATAATACTGGAGGAGTGCCTTATTTCGATCGCAATATGATCTATCTGGTTGACAGTTGAGTGATCAGGAGATCGAGGTGTGAGAACAGCTTACACCGCAAAATCGATTAATATGAATCCGCTATCGGAAGTGGTGTCGTGCAGGCTATACCTTCCGACAGTACTACCAGAGATGCCCTCTCCTCCTAGCTTTGCATTAAAATCGCTGAGGACAGCTTTAATGTTATAATGTTATAGCTAAGGTACTGGACGTAGGCCTTGTCCAAAAGCTCATAGAAGCTATCTTTGGTGTTGTCATTTTTCCCTCTGTGGGCGCGCATATAAAGCTAATGTCGGAAAATTTTGCCTTAATACAGATTGTTACAAGGTGCTAGTTCACATGCAGGAAACCCAAGACTTCTTGCCAAAGTCTGCCTTTAACAACAAATCGTCATACATATTGGCGTTCCTTTTGCCGTCAAGAACAATCACAATTGTTCATCCTCTTTTTGTTCGGCCCTTCCCATGGCATTCCTTGGATGATTTGCATCTGATTTGCAGCAGTCCAGGGTGTCCACTAGTGGTTCCGCTGCATGTGGCCTATTAAAGAACCTAACATTCCACGTGTTGTAAGGGATATGGAATATATATCCTGCCGGGTGGTCATAAATATTTGGATGACATTATCCTTCTCCTGGGTTGGGTCGTTCGCGCATATTAGGTTGATATTGGCAAGCTTAGCCTTGATGTAGATTTTCACGGGGCACTTGTTCAGATTTCCAAAACATTCCCTTTTTGGCCAGGTCTAAGTTTAATGATGGTCCATTCCATTGCACTTCACGGATGGTGACTAGAGCTGCTTTATAGAAGCCTAGGGTCTCTACGTTGGACCCAACATTCCATGTGTGGAACCGAAAACCCTTTTCGTAGTCGTATCAAGTTTCACCGAAAGACAAAGAAACCTAGCTGTCGTGGCAGCAGCGCAGGGTTGCGTCATCTAAAACGACTATGGACTTCGAAGCTTGTAGTTAAAAATAAATGTGCGCCTGTGCGCCTAAGTCTGGTCTAACAGAACTTTTAATCTTGACGAATCCTCCAATAGTTATAATTTCTAAGAGACATTTACTAGTAATCACCACAGGAAAAAAAGATAGAAGATCTAAACAACAGTAAGGGCCTTCTGCGTTCAGTTGAAGTTTCAAAATACAAATAATCGTGAATTCATCTTTTATTAAAAAAAAAAAAAAACAAATCCCTTTCAAATATTTTGCATATTACACTACGGTAATAGCTTTCCATTGCCTCCTCCACGTCAATAAATGGGCATATTTTTCGAAATCCTTTTTCCTTCTGGTGTTCAGCTTTTATTTCATGTAACAAAATTTAAATAAAACCAAACCTGCCCTGAAGTGTTTTCACACCATATTTTTTTTCCAGAAGTTCCTTTTACGAGTACAACTTTCAGAAAGCACTAACTTCTTTCCGGACCATTAAAAACATTCATCACCAGCAGGTAAGTTCTTGACCGATTTTTTTTCCCCTAATTCTATTTTACCATAAATTCATGCAGCTTTTATTTTAACGACCTCGCCGATTTTTTTACGATCATAAAAAGTTTTACAGCCCACGGTTAAAAATATCCAGAAAAAGAACACCCTCCAAATCTCTTCTTCTATTACTTCGAAGAATGAAAATTAAAAGCTGCCCCCAACACTGTATCATCAATCCTCCCCCTTGTGCTAAATATGAATAATTTCCTCATTAGACCCTACCTGCTTTTTAATTGAAGAATGCGACGACTATGGTCATGGTTATGGTTTTCCTGGTGCCAAGGAAAATTGATAATGAAATTAAAAATTCCACAAATTGAATTTTCCTATCAAAGACAACATTCTTACGTTGCATGCGAATAGATGCGCTGGTAATAATTTCCATAGAGACCACCACAAATAGTAACTATTGCAAGGAGCTGGAACTTAGCCCAGAACCAAGTAACGAGGTTTAGCGTTGCCATTTTCCAAGAATCCAGTTTAAGCTCTAAAAAGGATTTTCTGTGAAAGTCTAGTATTTCCTTTCAGTTCTAATTAGTGGAACGAAATCGTAGAGACATGGCGTATCGCTTAGTTGGGAAGTTGGGAACTACTATATTTTTTTTTCTTACTTATAGATCAAATACTTGTCAAAAGTACATCAAAACATAACCAGACGACGAAGTTAAGTTACGACAAAGTCTTATTGAAATTAAGTTCTAAAGTAACAAGGATGAGCTGCCGTGTGACCTTTTAAATAAACAGAAATTGTTTTCCTCGAAATTAACCAGGCAGGTGCCAATCTTTTCCTTCCCTGAAGGAACCTCGAACAACTCTCTTCAGTTAAAATGGGGATTAGTGTGTGCAGATACTTAGCCATTTTCAGTTTTGTGCTACATAGGAATTCATAACTTTGCCAAAGTTCAGTAGAACGCTCTTCTGAATCATTGTGCAACACGATCAAGTTAGAAGAAGGCGCAAAGAGATTTAGCTTAATCAAGTAATGGAATGGAAATGAAAAATTGTGATTATTGCTGAGGTGCAAGTAGTACGATTCAAGGGAACTGAAAAGGAATACGCGCTCTTACAGTGGTTACTGCAATAATTTTTGAGGAGAAAGACAACAACTTAATTCCAAAAAATTTAATTTGGCCTAAATCCGCATTTAGGGATTTCATTCTTTCTCAAAATACGAGAACTTCCACAAATACTCGTAAAACATGAGCCCTAAGTGTTTTTAAATCCAAAAATAATTAAATAAATTGGTGCCACAATAGTCCGGTATAGATCAGAGCACGAAATTTTCCTCGCAGTGTTGCTCACCTTGTCATTTTTGTGCACACAACCGGCGAGAGAGTGAGATTTATTGTCTGCAGAGATTGCAATTGTTCGGCCAAAGGGAAATGGCATAAGAAATTATTTTTTTCTGCTTTTGACTGTAAGATTCACGAATCGAACCCAACATCTCTGGCATACCCATTTTTAAGTGAAACTGAGCTCAAATATACGGTTGAAGAATTTCTGCACAAATTTGTGTCTGACTTCCTATAACAGCCCAACAGGTGAATGCACATAACTTGTGACAAAAATCCAAGTCCAGGCCTAAACAAAATTGACAAACAGAACGTTTTTGAAGGCCAGTATGTGACCTCTCACAATATTTGTTGAAAATCATCTGGTAGGCAGCGAACGACGATCAATTACTTTGTACTCAACTCACTTTGTTAAACTTGTTTCTAACGCTCTCAAAATAAGTCATAGAAAAAGTCACAAAAACTATCAAAAATGACCACTATTCTATCCTAAGTACGCCGAAGGGTTAGGTTAGACTAGGTTAAACAGGGGTATGATGGATATGCAACCACACAGACACACAGGCACCAAAACGCGCCCATCGCGATCCCTGTGGAACCAGTTGAATTTGTCGTCAAATGGTAGAAACCTAAATAATCGCCCTGGTGGAACACCCAATTTCCATTCAAAAGCCAAAAAGGCCTTTGAAGTTCGTGCCGTCTATTTCCCTAAAACTTTTCTTCGACTACCCGATATTGCTCCGCATTCACACAGTATGTGTTTTAAGTCCTCAACAGCTTGCAGATCACCGCAGAATCTGTAAATATCCGTGTCTAACAATTTGAGTACCTTTGCGTGTTGCCGCAGTATATAGTGTCCAGTCAAGACTCCTATTACTGACCTAAGCTTATCCCTGTTTAATTTTATTGACTTTCTAGATCTTTAGCCGTCAAAAAGCGGCCAAAGAACCTTGGATACACTGTGTCCTTCAAGACTTGAACAGCTTAGGTTGGCAGTCTTTGTGATTTTTTCCTCGATAGTGCCCCTCAATATGCAAAGAGGTGGTTTGATATTGGTAACCTGACTATTGTCGAGTAGCCCTCCTTTTCTTGAAAAGTTCGTCCGCTTATTCATTTCCTTTAACACCGCAGTGTCCTGGTACCCAGCACAGTTTTACGCGGTTCTGATTACATAGTGCCTTGAGCACTGTGCGACGGCCCCTGACTGTATCAGGTTGATTCCATTGCCTATGAGTTTTATCGCACGATTTTGGATCCCATCTAGCAAGTGCAAAGGTGTCTTAGGGGCACCTGACCAGATGTGGGCATTGTACTCCAATATTGAGGCCAGATGAGAGCGGCAAAAGTATTTCTTATATCGTTTGAGGAAACCTAGACATTTCGCAGCATTTTTGGCTACATCAAATATGTGGTCATTCCAACGTAATTTGTCACTGACACACATACCGAGAATGGAAAGTTTTTCAGTTTCAACGATGCAAGTGCCATTCATGGATATTGGCTGGGTGACAGCAGACAGCATTGTATTTCGGAAGCATTACAAGTAAATTCTGCTCTGTAGATTTTTCCCCAATTGATGATGGAATCGGAGTTTAATAAGACGTTCCCGTTCTACAGCCGAAGAAAATGTACGTGAGTATGGGAACGAATATGAAAAGCAGAGAGTAAGGACAAGCAGACAAGAGCTCATTAATGGAAAATAGTGTCGGAGACAGAACAGTGCCCTGGGGCACACCAGCATTTATTTTGTGAATATCAGATTTGAAACCATCCAAGACAACTTGAATTGAGCGTTCCGAAAGAACACAAAAGACCCTGATGCCAAACTCTGTCAAATGCCTTAGAAATATAAAGTGCAATTATCTTGCTTTCGCAAGATTGATGTACGCTTTGGTTCCACTTTTCTGTGAGACATGCCATCAAATCACTAGTGGACCTGTTGCTACGAAAACCGTACTGCCGGTCATTGAGAAATTTTCGTGTTTCGAGATACTTCATGAGCTCTCGGTTTATCAGCGTTTCCATGACCTTGGAAAGAAGGGACGTAAGTGCAATGAGTCTGTAGGAGGAGAGTCGGAAAGAGTCTTAAGGAGTAGAATTGATGAAAAAGCTTACGCAGTGGTTTTGACAGCATGGAAGAATATCTCTTCAGAAGGGGGGCATATACAATCTGGACCACCGGATTTATGTATGTTGAGATCTTTAAGTACTCCTGCTACTACACAAGTGCGAAAGTAGATTCGTCCCATTGAAGATTCCATGCACTCAAGAGCAGGCGGCTGGAAGTGTTGAGCTGTCCGCAAAGTGTGCAGCAAGCAGATTGGCCTTGTCCAAAGAGCTGACAGCTGGAATGTCATAGTAAATGAGCGTTGGAATGGAAAATGAGGCAGAATTTCTAAAATTGTTGGCGAACGACCAACAGCTTTTACTTCCTTTGGGACATTGTAGTATTTTTTGCCTCAGTTTTTGATCGTATTGGAATTTCACACGCTTAAAAAAGGTGTTGTAGTCATTCCTGTCTCGTTTGAATTTTTTTTCGGTGTTCCTCTGTCGCGTTGGTCTTCAACTCCTTACAGCTCCAGTCGTATCATTCATTTTCTTTTGGACTGATACCCTTAATCCGATGAGGGATAAAGGAAAGGAATAGAATGGTGTCTATGATCATATCATCAGCGGCATCCACGCCATTAACGAGGAAACACAATGACCAGCTAAAATCCCTAAGGAAGCTGTTAAGTCTGCTCCAATTGGTTTTCTCGCATTTCCATACGGTTCTTTTCGGAATCTTTTCTCTAACTCTGTGGTCCTTGTACGAGAAATTAGCTGATATGTCACAGCGGTCCGACGAGCCTAGAGGGGATTGCACATCGAACTTATATTTGTCAGGGTGAAAAGTTAAAATCAAGTCCATGGTGTTGGCGGTATGACTATCATACAAGCTGGGTCAAGTTATTTTCCTCAACGAAGGTCTCAACACACCGTCCTTCGGGTGTTGTCTGTCGAATGTCGAAGTCATCTATAATTGTGTATATTGAAATCGCCCGTTAGAATGATTTCAGTATGAGGGGCACAATTCTTAGAATGGAGTCAGACAGCGCATCAAACTCATTAATGTTCGAATTGCTGTCCAGTTTGAGGCTTCTGTAAATAAAGCAGTAGTGGATAATTTGTTTACGGAGATGATTTTAACCACAGGAAACTGAATTTCGGATTGGAACAGGGGCTACATTGTGGTGGAGTTTGGTAAGCTATATCGCTATGCACCGCGGTGGGAAAAGAAGATTACACTAGTTCGTAGCCAGGTACCTTCAGATCTGAGAAATCTGAGTGGTGAGTTCGGGGATCTACCTGTGTTTTAGTAAGTGCTCAGACAGCTGGTCTGTATTTACAGACGTGGACGTACGCTGAAAAGTGATTACTCTTTAGCCCACGTATAATTGCTATGTCTACTCTAAATTCAATTCTCATTATAAAAAACAACACGAAAACCACACACCTACGACCCTAAGCAAGGCTTAGTGAAAATACTGGCATTGGTTTACCGAATCAAATTGTTGTAGATGTTACGGCCTGACAACAAAATGAAACAGTGCACCAACAAAATTCACACTTGCAACGATATCTGAGATTATTTATTTTTTTTTATTGAAATCACAGCACCATACAAATATTTTTTTTTTTTTATTGAAATCACAGCACCAAAGAAATATTTTTTTTTTGTATGCGGGACGGGCTGGGCAAAGGATGTTTTCCATCTGCTCGAAAAAAGTAGGACTGATGAAAAACCAGTAGTTTTGCCGACATGGAAGAACACCTCTTCAGAAGACAAAAGATATGCCATCTGGAACAGCAGATACGTATATTCAGATTCTTAAGTACGCTTGCCACAACACGATTGCGGTAGTTGCTTCGGCCCATAGAAATTTTGACGCGCTCAAATGTAGGTGTAGGCATGACACAACCTGGAAGCGTTCCGCTGGCTGGCTGGCATTGTTCAAAGAGCTGTTAGCCGGAATAGTCATTATGCATGATCGTTGGGATGGATGTTAAGGCAGAATTTAAAATATTTTTGACGAGCAACAAAAAATTGATACTGCCCTTGGTACATTGTAGTATTCATTTGTTCTGGTTGTATTATAACATTACGCTCTTAAGAAAGGCATAGCAGTTGTTTATGTATATTTACTTTTACGGTAATATCAACTGATCTGCGCTAGTTGACTGGGTGTAAGAGTGACGGATTTTTTAACATTTCCTTAGCACATTTAGCTGATTTTCAAATTGAATATTCAATGTAATTTAATTTAACTGATCCTTATAATAGATTTTTTAACCTTTTTTTTACAATGGCAACACTTATAAGAACTATGTATCTATAAATTCATATAAGCGTATTTTTTTATTTTTCCCAGGATTGAACGTAAATTGTTGTAAATTACAATTTACGATTCATTGGTGTGGTGTGGTGGTTGCGCTAGATTGCATCATCATTCGTCGTCATCGTTTGTCTGCGATTCTATACGATCCAGCGGCAATAGCTGCAGCTTTCCCCCGTTTTTTTTCTCTCCGTTTCGGTTGAAAAAGTTTTTTTTCCTGTTCGACAAATCCCAGATGAAAGATGACGAATAAAGCTACCAATGATAAGCAGAGCAAAAAACTACAACCCAAAGAAGGTCCTTTTTTGGTGGTTTCTTTTTTTATTTCTTTGTATCCTTAGTCCTGATGTGCTGCCATTAATTTTCCAAATAGAAATTCAAAGGAAAAAGTTTTTTTTTTTACTACCACCACCAGCAGCAGTGGTGGTGGCAGTACCAGACACAAATACTTCCAAATGTGCATCCTTAGTTGAATAATAAAGAATTTGTGTCCTTTATCTTATTTGGAATCAGTCAAGTTTGTCTTCACCCAACTAACCAAACATTCGAGACAACCAGACGAGCTGGTAATTGGAGGTCATTTAGTAGAAAACTAATATTGAAAGGATTCACCAAATTGAAAGTCAACCTACTACTCGTACAACTATCCGTAACTTGTACTCGTAACATCAAGCCATCGAAATAATTACATCAATAAATTGTTAGAGATACTTACATATGCCGGAGTACCACCCTCACCGTGGGTGGTATCGCCTCCCGCCTCTGTGTGAGCTGACCAATTAATTGTTCCGTAATTGAAAATGGCATAGGTGAAGACTTCATCTGTGGCCAGAACAATCTGGAACGTATTTGTCTGAAAGAAAACAAAAAAAAAATAGAAAATAAATTAAAAGCAGTTCCGATCAATAATAATTTCTTCTCTATTGAATCGTCATAGTCTATGCGAATGCAATGTATCTATAAGGGGAATCTAGGCAGACCTTAATAGGAAGGATATTGCATTTATATGGGTTGTAGTGATTTTTATCCTTGGGCTAATCTAAAGTTTCCTTTGAACAAATTTTCAGTACTCTTAACAAAAGGGACAACAGAATTTAACTTATCAAGGATATTTATCTCTACTCTGCTGAACTTTGCGTGAGACTGTGGCAGGAACCAGAAATGGAGGTCAGGAAGGATTGTACTTCTTTCCGAGGATTTTCTACGAATACAATATGAGATGAACTTGAATTTAAATTTATCTTAAATTGTGGTTTGACCGTAGGGTGAAATGGAAAGGGCGAAAGGATATCCCTGGATAGATTTCCAGTGGTTATCAACATAACGATGGTGGTGATGATACGATAAAGATGCTGGTGGGAACCTTTTAATATGAAACTGAAATTTAAGTAAATGAAGACATGTTAAGCTTTGGATGAACGAAGTAAAACCATAGTTTGGTTGAAATGTGATAGACTTTTCAAATAAAAGAAAATGATTAATTATCACAATCAATCAAATGATGATATAAAAAATCGTTTTGCAAGGAAACGTACAAGTATAATAGTAAACGAATTTGTCAAATGTGGATTAAGACAACAATCCAACAAATAAATGAGCTCATAATGAATTGTGTGAATTTTGAGATGCAGAAAAATTTTATGGTGAGCACGCGGCTCCGGCAAAATGCTACATTGCTAAGGTAAAGATGATTATCTTCCTAAATTACCATCCACACGAGGCCCAAATAAGACATATAGTACACTCGTCGGTAAGGAATATTTGATAGTGAGCAACTTGCTACTATCTGTTAATCCTGTCGTATCTGTGACCACAAATTAGGAAGTGGCTAATCTATATTAAGCCAAATATAGTCACAATTTCACTTCCCCATGGTGCCTACAAATCATATCTCAGATTGGAGGTCATGTCGTCTACCACGTAACAAAGAAATGTCGTTATAATGAAACTAGATCTTGAAGAGATATAAGACACTCGTCCTAGCCACTTAAATGGACTCCTCTCTAGTTGCGCAGTAATACCTACGGTCAGTCCTACAGGGTGATTGATAGACGGGCATAAGGAGTAATTTAGTGTGATGGCGCGAGGCTCCAGAAAAACTTATGCATACTATATGCTAGCATGTCAGCTAGTAAGGACTACTGGTAACTATGAAGATTCCATATCAATTGAGGCAGCCATAAAGAAGACGAATGTCGAGCTAAATTCAGAGCCCATGCACACAGAAAAAGGAAATTGCTATTGGACGCCTTTGCAAAATTAGAGTAGCTATAGGCCAATTGTGTCCAAGTGTGGTTTCAGAGAAGTCGACTCAACTTTCCGTCGGCTTTATGACTGGACTGTCAGCTCCATATGTATGTTCTATATACGAGTACATGAGCGCTTTAAGGAACTATCAAGGAATATCCTTGTCAAATACATGTGAGCTCTTAATCAACGTAAATTTTGAACGTCTTTGGCAATTTTATGACACACTAATTGGTAGATTGAACATAAAAGACTTGCCATCTCTTCATAAAATTGTAAGCTACATATAAAATTATCCATGAGTCATCCGCGTGCTTGTATTTATAAAGGTAGTCCCGAAATATTCCATGCCCCGCCGGAAACTGCATAAAGGATTACCACTCCAGGTTCAAATTCCCTTTGCTGGGTTGTCCCATAACTCTTACAACTCTTTTTGTGCAGTTCCTGGGATGGTCATCCTTTTTAAGTTTTCATTAGTAAATATTGACTGCCAACTCCAGGCTGATAGGCATTCATCTATCACGCTGATCACATCCTCCGATACCGTTCAGTATACACTGCATACTTTGAGCGATGCTTTACTGTGCACAGAATTGATCCTTCTTATGTGGGTCTCTTTACTTATTGGGTGTGTTCATATAGGAGCTGCGTACATCATAATTGATTTGATGAGCTTCGGGGCAATTGCTTAATTGACTTTCTCACTTGTGCATTTTAGGACACGTCTCTACAGTTTAACCGATTGTCCAACAACACCTCTAGGTATATAAAGCGGGGTTTTGACTTGATGTTGTATTTTTCGACCTATGCGCCTGACCTTCGATCTATGCGCCGGGTGGCGCGCATAAGAAATGTCCAATTCTCCATAACTTTGGCGCATAAATCAGGCTGAACTTGACCGATGGAATGGGTTATATCGGCCGCTGTGGTTTGTGGGTTATTCGCATAGACTTCCGACTTCAGAAAACCCCACAAGAAAAAGTCTAACGGGGTCAAATCGCACGATCTCAGTGGCCAGTTCACATCACCTCCACGTTAGATGGCCACGCCCTCGAGTCGCTCGTGCAGAATTTCCAATATCGCGTCACCTGTGTGGCACGTAGCGACGTCTTGTTGAAAGCACATGTCCTTGGTGTCCATATCATCCAATTCAGGCCAAAAGAAGTTTTTAATCATCGGTCGCCGTTGACGGTGATGGCCTGGCCAACGTCGTTCTCAAAGAAATATGGACCGATAATACCGCCAGCCCAAAATCCACACCAAACAGTGACTTTTCGGGATGCATTGGGCACTCTTGGATCTCATGGCGATTGGTATCGTCATAAATTCGACAATTTTGTTTGTTGATGTACCCATTCATCCAGAAATGGGCCTCATCGCTGAAGAAGATTTTTCGTTAAGAATTAGGGTCAGTTTCCAACTGCTCCAGAGCCCATTCAGCGAACACACGTCATTTACCTTTAGCTCTTAGGTCAGTTGAATTTTGTATTGGTGCAGCCCCAAGTCACGACGCAAAATTCGCCAAGTTGTGGTCTGCGAAAGGCCTCGGATCCTCCTGAACACTCTCACGGACAGCAGCGATGTTTTCGGCAGATCTTGCGTTTCGTCGACGTACGGGTGTTGGTTTATCGTTTATTGAACCAGTGGATTCAAATTTATTCACCACACTGCGAATAGTCCTCTCGGTAGGACGTGCGGAATGTTGCCCGAACAGAACACCCATTTTGATAGAACAACTTTTATCATTTGCACGTGTTTTTGAAAGCTATGTCCGTCCATGCTGATTTGGCAAAACAAACTGAATAAATGACAGCCAATTTGACTGATGTAGCTTCAACAATATCGCAGTTATCAACTGTCAAAGTTTGAAAGTCCAAAATGGAAGACACTGTATTATTCGTAATATTCCATAACGCTCTAATGATGGGTTTCCAGCTTGCTGAAATGATCACATTTTAACGGCATGACCATGCAGTTCTTGCTGCTTTTCCATTTGGCTCCAGATATTCCTTCACGCGAAATATCACATGCCGCTTTTACGGTATAAGTTACGTTTCGTTTTTCTTGAAGCCATACTGTTGGTAAAAGAGGCCATTGACTTCTTTGGTGTACTGGGCAAGTCTCTTGTTTTTTCCATCATTTTGGTAATCTCCTCTCAAATCCCTCTGTTTGAGTAAAAATTGCTTTCGGGATCCTTGAACTCGCCTTGCCTGGACTTCTGCTCATGTGGTAAGCAGTATTATCGCCGCATATTCATCGTCGTTCACTAGCACTGTCATTCCTATTCCTAACATACCACTGACTTTTGTGATTGACCTGTGCATCATGATTTTGTGAATAGATGAAAAGGATCTACGGCCTTTCGCCGATTTTGAATGTTTTGCCATTGGCTACCTTGTTTGTATTTTATTTATAAGGTTTCCCGGATATTGTCTGGATCTAAGCCCAGATTTTTGACGTAGTAATCAACGAACATTGTGCTATGACGACTACAAAACCAGAGAAAAAATTGCCTTACTTTTGTTACCTCTGCCAAGTGTTTTCATTGTTACTACACCATTAGTACGGTCGACCAACTATAGACCCTTCTATTTTGGATCACCTTTCCAGAACACCAAGAATTTGTTGATATTCTTGGAGTGCAATAATCCGGTGGTTTTTCTGTCGGCTTCTCTTCAGCACCTCGGCTGGTATTTTGAGCTTCTATTACTTTTCGAAACTAATTTTCCGACGATATTCGTTGATGGTTTAACATAGCATTACCAACTAGTTTGCTTAGCCGTTGGTTCCACTAACAATTACTTAACATGAAGATTCTCGGGAACCTATATGCTTCTTAATGATTAGCTCCTCGTACAACATCCAATACGTACGTTGAAACCGGACGCACGACTCTTATGTATAGCAAACTTTTAAGGCTAAGCAAAATTCGTTACTTGCCTGAAAGGCGGTCACACCCACTCTTGCGATAGCACTATCAAGGGCACTACCTTTGTGTAGTCCAATTTTGAATTCTTCAGATATTCTACCGACCAGGTCGGTGTTATTTATTATGAATTGTTGAAAACCAACGAAACGATCACTGGGGAATGGTATCGACTTCAATTAATGTGCGAAAAACGGCCACAGTACGGGCAGAGGCACGAAAAAGTGTTTCTACAGGATTACAACGTTCGGCCTCATGTTGCCAAACCCGTTAATACCTACCTGGAAACGCTCAAATGGGATGTCCTACACCATCTGCCATATTCCCCATTTATTGCGCCGCCGTCGGATTATTGCTTGTTCCGTTCGATCGCACATGGTCTGGCCGATCAGCAATTCCGCTCGCACGAAGACATCAAAAAATGGCTTGATTCGTGGATAGCCTCAAAAGATGAACACTTTTATCGTAACAGTATTCGAGCTCTGCCAAAAAGATGGGAAAAAGTAGTAGCTAGCGAAGGGCAATACTTTGAGTTACTCATTTGTAACCATTTTCTCATAATAAAGTTGCATTTTCATAAAAGAAACAGCGATAACTTAGTTGCGCATGTCTCAAGTTTTTTTCAAAATATTCGCGCCGTCCATATACGAGGGCTGTTTGATGAGTACCCGGATTGGAAGACAGTATTACCTCTTTTAGCCCGCCTGTCAAAATTTGCTGACAATCTGACGCTTAGTTTTGTTTTGACACCTTACCGGGTCTTCGCCTTCTTTGGAGTACGTTCACCGGGTAAAATCCATTGTTTCGGTTATTCTTTGGTCTCTGGTATATACCAATAAATGCATGTCTCATCGACGGTCATGAAATGACGTAGAAACTCCTCCGGATTTAGATTAAACAAGCCAAGCATGTCTTTGCAGTTGTTCTCCGGTGTGAGCAAACGCGGCATCCATCCCGCAGACAGCTTTCTCATGCCCAAAATCTCGTGCAAGATATGGTTAAAGCGTTCAGTTGAGCTGCCTGCTTTCGCAACCAACTCGCTTGGCAGTCCGCCAATACGAGATCATGGGTTTTGTCCACGGTTTCCTCTGTGATAACTATTTTTGGGCCACCTGGGCGCGGTTCATCAAAAACCGACGTGCAACCACGGCGAAACTCTGCGAACTAATGGTAAGTGGTTGTACGAGAAGGTGAATGGGTCCTATACACATCATCGAGAGTGGGCTTGATTTGCTCGTAGGTTTTGCTACTCAAAAACAAGAATCGGATCACGTAGCGATACTGCTCTTTTTGTATGGTCGGAAAAACTAACACGATGTTTTGGAACAAAACTAAGGGTCGGATTGTCACCAAATTCTGACAGGCGGGCTAAAAGAGGTTAAACTAAACGATGGTGGCTCAGTAGCGACATCTATCTTCCAAACCGGGTACTCATGAAACAGCCCTCGTACATATGTCTGTTATCGGGGAACTTTGTTGAAATCGCTTTCACTATCGTTTTCCGCGAACTTTAAATCGAATCTGTTTTTATTGCATTGCGTTGTCGCGGTCATGGTATGTGAAATTAGCTTCACAGGTCTGTTATTGTTAAAGTTCTACGTGCCGCCCATACCTTTATACAATAAAATAACGAAGGCTCTCAGATTCTTCCCTCTTACTGCTTTGCTTACTTCAGCTTCCATAGAACCTATCGGCATGCACGATAGTAAGTCAAATATTGATTCAGAGAAGGAATTCTTGGCAAGGTAACACTTTAAAATACTCTTTGAACTTATTGCAACTCTTATTGTAATCGCCATTCTCCCCGACATTGAAATCCTGGAGCTCAAATACTCTGTTTCTCGGATTTAGATTCCTCGACTTCCTTGTAAGGATTATAGTGATAAGTAGCCAGTGGTGTTGTGATGTATGTCATGATGCGTTATTGAATTTCGCAATACTTGATGAGTTTTTTTTTGGTCAGCGATTCGCTTCATTAGAAATGCTAAATCATCATCGCCGTGAATGATGAGTTCATTATCATTTTTTGTTCCTGGAAGCGTGCCTTGGCGCAGTTCTACTTAAGTTGAGAGCTGGCAAAAATGATGCAGAAGTGTTCGTCGTGTAGGAATTGTGGGAATTAATAATCATAGTTGGTTGTTTGATGATACAATTTTGAGCTAATTTGAGGGAGTAGTCCTACTCCCAGTAATGGGGCGCTGAGCATTTGGGATCCACATACTATTGAAAGAGTTTCTTCTTGTTGAAAGGCGAATATCCAGTGAATCGGATGATGTAATTGAATCCACATTTTTCCTTGATTGGTAGTCTTGAGAGAACAATAAATCGATAATTGTTTTCTGTGGTTGAGTAGACGCATTTCACACTGATTTTCCGTAGAATGAGTGTTGAAAATAGGATGTCGTTGCGTGCAGAGATATTTCCGCTCATCGTTTTGTAGACATCTTTGATATTCAACTTGTGATACTAGGAAATATTGGTCTCTATATGGACTTATAGCAAGAAATGGTGTGGATGGTTTGATAAACACGAAAGAGTTGTTGTGTTGAACTGGTAATGGCAGTGTGGCGAATCCACCCGAAATTCCAATTATTTACTTTTTCTTAGGATTTTCCACGTATAGATATCATTTGTCACAATCATTTTTCCCGGAGAATATTTTATTACCGTATTTAGTTTCTCATTACTAATGCTATAAAAAGTCGAGCATTTGTAGGGCATGTCAGTCAGCTCCGATTAATTCTTCCGCAATAATAAAAAGTATTTTTGAACTAAATTAATTTCGAATGGCACTGGAAATAATGCTAGTTCAGCGAATTTCTAAATTTATTTCAAAGTACTCCGAATGAAACACAACCTTCCTTTCGATGGCGAATCTTTATTTCAGTGGAAACAAGAACCGACAAAGAAATGTCAAATAGATTATCTAAGCTTCTCTTACATACAAGGGGGTCAAATGGTTGCGATGCTAGCTGACAGATGAATATTGAACAATTTTTGAACAGTGCTCTTTTCTTCGGGAACTGCCAGTCCGTTCCCTGTATAAAAACCGCGTCGATCATTTAAATCTACTTTAAAAAAAATTTCAGATTTTTTCAAACCGACAAGCCGATACAGGTTCTGCCGATTTGCCCGAGGAAAGTCCACCCGAAAAAAAAACATAAATACAAGTCAGTAGCTGCAGCTTCGATTACTTATGTAAGTGTCATTGAAAAAAAAAAAAACTTACGAAATTATCGAAGGAAACAAGCCTTGAAATTATACGAGTAACTAAGAAATTAAATATTTTTAGGTACCCCATAATGACATGGCGAGTTTTTGCAAACGGCGACTGCGCAGACGCTACATACTATTTAAGCTATGGCATTCAAAATGAAATCACATAAGCATCACTTCAAACATCGTGCAACGGATCAAAAAATCACAATGTGTGGCAGCTATTGCAGATGAAACCACAGACGTAAGTGGCATCGAACAATTTTCAGTATGCGTTCGATGTGGATGAGATTGAAGGAGAATATATCATGCGAGAAGATTTTTTACGCCTTGTTCCCGTAAAGGGGGTAACCGGGAAAGAACTTGCAAAAACATTATTGGACACTTATATAATTCTTTTTAATGAAATGAAATTCTTTTGATCGCAAACGATGAATACAATTTTGCATTTCCACAGGTTACAATGGTGCCCATTCCATGAGCGGGAAATACAAAGGCTCGTGAAATCTGTATAGAAGCCATATATCTTCATTTTGCGAATCACAATTTAAATTTAGCCATCACGCATGCATGTGAAATCCCACATATCACAAATTTTATCGGAGCAATGAAAGAATGTGTGAACTTCTCCCGAAATTCTACTAAGGCTTCTAAAGTTTAGATTCGCTCAAACTTTCTCAAAGTGTATTTCCATATATTTGTTCAGCGCCGGAAGAATTAGACAACAGCAATTCAGAGTCCAATGAAAGATAGCCTGACGTACTGCTCGCCACGATCAACACATCTATGTTCATCGTTTCATTGACAACATTGACCCCATTTTTCAATTTGACGACAAACCTCAGCCTGTTGCTGCAGAAAAAAGATTGTGATTTGGGCCTTTGCGTCGAATACTCAAACGAAGTAAATGAAATGCACCAAAACTCTGAGGAAAAATTCCACGATATCTTTGTCACAGCCACGGAAATAGCTCAAATGATCGAGGTGAAACTAGATGCCCCAAAGTAACGAAACCGCGACATTCACGAAGGCGATCCAGAATTGTATTTTTGTCAAATGGTGTTCATCTCATTCCCGATCATCGTAAATTGCTGTCGAAAATTCAGAAATCCTGCCGACGAAATACACAGAACTTGCTGCAGAGGAAATAGGAATAACGGGTCGTGTTTTTCAAAGCCAGTGGCCAAATGATATCATGGGAGAGTTCGCAGCTGATTTAACAATGTGGAAAAGGTAATTACCTTGTTCTTCATTATTTTTCATGAATTGTATTCCTCAAGCTTTTAAACCTCATTTCTTCAGACATTGTTCAAAAATACCGAAGGAACTGCAAAAAGGAATTGTACCCATCAATTCATCGATTTTTGCACCTTGCGCAACTCTTCCTGTTTCGGTGGCTTCAGGCGAACGCTCATTTTCAACATTGCGAAGATTCAAAACGTGTCTGCGAAACAGAACAAGTGAGGAGCGATTGAACGGGTTGGCGTTGTTGAACATTCATCGAGATGTGGAAGTAACGTGCGAAGATAAAATCAATATTATGTCAAAAATGCCAAGAAAGATGAATACAACGTTATAATCCCAATAAAGAATATTTAATTTTACTTAAGATACTAATTGCTTGTAAATAAATTGAAAAAAGCCCCTCCGAAATTTTTTTTTGGGTCCGCCGTTGGGTAATGGTATCAGTTGGAAAAGCTGAAACGCCTGACTGCCTAATAGCGGAAGCTTGATGAGGAAAACAATGGCAGATGAAGTGACACGGGCCTTTAATAGCTCGTATAGTTTAGATAAATTGTATTCATCATGTCCAGAAAGTGTTAAGCTAGTTGGTACATCTTTCCGAATTTTGTTGATCTCATTCGCGGTGATAACGAGCTGATTCTACCTTGATGGATGTCCATAATAGCTTCCAGAAATAATAGTTGAGTTTGCTAGAAACTGTCTATAAGCTTAAATAGTGACGGAGTTGAACATTTGTGATTGCATCACTGTCTGGTTAAGGTTGTCGATTGCCTTAATTAATGTCATAGATATATGGCTGTTGATTCAATAATAGATGTTTGTTGTTTGCTCAATGCCAGGAGGAGGTTTTCGTTGTTGTTTGCCTTTTCAATGTTAGCTTCCATGTACACATTACATAGTCCTGATCAAGTAGACCAATCAGCTTGTTTGCGACGGTGCCAATGAAATCGAACGGGGATCGTGTTCTACGTGTGGCCAATCCATTCCTATGTTTTAGAAGTTCTTTTAAACTATCAGTTTCCTGCAACTCTTGTTCTAGTTGTAGTATAATTGGGGTACATATGTTGCTCAGCTGAAATTGTACGATTTCGCATTTTTGTTTCAATTTGTCAGCGCTTTCTTTTAGGCCTTCATACTGACATGTTGAAATAAATGAAGAGATTCCAGACATAAGTGATAAGACTTGCTTCACCTAGGTTTTCAAAGTATATCCCAGGGTTGTCTGTAAATTTGTCCATTTCTACTGCACTTGATCTTGTTGTTTGGCCCACTACCATTTCAATTAGTAACGCAATAACTAACAGTGTTTTTGGTGGATTTACTTTAATCTTTTGTTTTGGAGAAACTTCTGGGTGTTTTCATTTGTGGGCTGGAATATCAGAGGTGGGATTTTGTTTATGGTTTGCATGAACCGACCTTTAATGGGGTGAGTTATTTCCTTCTTTATTTATGACTCCCTTAGATTGCTAGGCGAATCCATTGGCATATCTGCCTGAATTTCATAAGGCAGGGACAAACTTTAGCGATGGATCCTCTCGAGTCGTTTTGTCTTGTCCTGGAATTGTTTTGATAACTCTGTCCATTATCCATTTTAGTGTTAGCACAAGTGTTCCTGGTTGTATGTCTTCTTGTAGGTACTCCCTGCTCCATCTACGCCAGAACTCCCGATGTATTGATGTTACCAGATTCCATCGAGTTACATGGGTGACGCTAGATATCTTACGATCCGAATCCAATATTATAGTCAATGGTGCTCCAATTAAAAAATGCCCTGGGGTAAGAACTTCTGGATCATTCGGATCCAATGACATAGGAGTTAGTGGCCTTAAATTAAGCACTGCCTTTATTTGCGCTAAGCCTGTGGTAAATTCTTCTTGAGTTAATGCTACACCAGCAAATACTCGTTCTATGTGGTGTTTGGCGGACTCAACAGCAGCTTCCCACAAACCTCCAAAATGTGGGGATCTTAGAGAAATCGGTTTCCAGTCCATACACTTCTCTGCATAGTTTTTTTTTTTTTTATATATAATTTACGCGCCTAAGGGGTTATGAATACCCTTATACTGTTGCCAGGGCGTGGGCGGAAAGATAGAAGGAGGAGAAAGGAAAGTTCGTGATGTAGTGGTTTGAAACTCAGGTGTCTTTGGTTTCGATATTGACTCTCCAGGGGTGGGAGTCCGTATAGGACGGAGAGATTTTTTTCTTCTCTCGGAATGTGAGGTTGTGAATTTTAATGGTTGTTTTGTGCTTGAAAACCCTACAACAGCCAATTCTACATGTCAGTGTTATACCTTCACACGCAGTTCTGACTAAGTTCCAAATTACACAAATGAAAACTTGCTGTGGCTAGGATTCGAACCTTGACCTTCCGAGTGAGAAGCGATAGCTAGTACCACTACAGCACGGCCACAGTGATTTCTAATGGATGCTGTTCCTTCCATTTCTGTAAGTGGGCGTCTGAACGGAGCGTCTTCTAGGTGATACAAAGCCTTTAGTTCTACCGCACTGTTGAAGAAACCATTGAGCTCTTATATGAGTATTTTCATTCGCCCCGAAGTCCTATGTGCAGAGATATGTCATCTAATCTGTTTAGAGGTACTTTATTTAAAGCATTGCACTGGCAGTTTGACTTAAATAGTAAGGGACTAAGTCACTATTGTGAGAAGTAAAACAATATGGACTCAGAAGCAGACTAATTTATTGAAGGGAGCCAGGCAGAAGCTCCTCAATGATGCAGACATAAAGGTAAATGAAGCGCAGGCCCCATCGCTTGATTAGAATTTTAAATAAAAAAAGCCATAGCAGTGATTATCCTAAATCAAAACGTACCCATCTGAAATGTTGCCGAGCAAATCTCCCCACACACGCATATCTCTAATGTAAGCACATTTAACACTAAATACCCCTTTCGAAGCAACAAATCCTCCCAACTAATTAAAATCTAATTACTACATCGACTTACCGTAAACAATGAATTATCGATACCTCCAGCAAATGACATATTCTTCCAAGTCACGATAACTGCGTGCTTTGGTACAAAAGTCTCAGCTCCAACAACACCATCACGAATATCCCACATAACACGTTCGCGTACCTCCACACCAAATCTGTCACTTCGTGTCATTAAATCACGCTCCATTCTGTAAATATGTAAAAAAAAAAAATCAAAATCAAAATATGTATAATGCGACGCCTAATTAAAACTTTTAATCGAACAATTAAAAAAAAAATGTTTTTCATTAACTTTTACTCTTCCCTTTACCCTTCTGAAGTCTAAATTTCAGCGGAGTATGCTCTAAATCTTAAAAGTACTCGTACTCTTCTCGGTATCTCAAAAATTTTAAACGGATTTTCCGTTAAATTTTATTTGGTTTTTCCAAATTTTTGCGTCTGCACTCCACTTTTAGGATAAGAATTATCTCATCGAGTTAATGAATGACTATACTCGCTTTCATATGGAACTCTTTGCATTCTAATGGAATGCTTAATGAGACCATAAACCGCTTAATTATATCATAAGGCGTAAAATATGTACACGGATTTTAGCTAAATTGGAATGGGCTGGAAAATCCTTTGCAAGATTCTGTCCGGGAGAAATTCATCACTGTGTCGTGGGAAATATCAAACATACGAGATTTTAGCTACAAATTATATCTTTTAATGGCATTCGGTTATGCTAAATCATAATTTTCGAAATTATGTCTGCATGCCTTAACTGTTATGGGAAGGATGGGAATATTTTTGAGATACTTTTGAATTGCGTGTGAAGGTTGATAACTAAGTTATGGTTACTTTGGTCATGTTTTATGAATGGAATATGACGTTATTACGAGTACGTGCAATGTATGACTTGAGTGAGAAGGAGTTTTCTTCCTTAGAGCGTGAAGGAGTAGTCGACAGCACGACCTCGGCGGTAAAAGTATTGAGCACTGTAACAAACATAATACATTAAATGTAATAGAATTAGCCGGTAAAAATATTTAACTGGTAAACTTTTATCATCGCCGTCCTCTCATTTCTCATGGGCAGAAACATTTTAAATGTCGATCCACTATCACCATCTTTCCAAAAGCCAAAATGTACGTGTCAAGCAATGAAAAATATACCGCTCCCTGAATGATCGATTATAGGAATGTTGCAGAGACGCAGGCTGAGTTTTCAGAAGAACCATATCCATGGACTGTTAAACGACAAATGCGCGGAATATGCAGCTGTCGGTAGGACGCAGCTTTCAACCAGAACGAAGACTGGGAAAGCTATCGTCCATCCAATTGAAATGAAGTGCGTATAGCTAGTCAACAACTCCACAAAGGCCGTTGGATCAGCCGCTAAGCCTTTTAATGTAGAAGAAATAACCTGTCGAGGCATATGTACCTGTTGATCTGTAAAACTTGGTCAGGTATCACCATCATCTGTCCGGGAATTTAGAAATTCCAAGAAAATCCTGTTTCACCAATATAACGCGCCGTTTCACACCTCAGCGGTTGCCATGGCGAAAATTAATGAATTACAGTTTGAACTGCTTGACCATCCACCTTATTCACCAGATCTAGCCCCAAGCGACTTCTTTTTGTTCCCTCATCTAAAAACTGCGCTCGGAGGACAGAGATTTTCACCAAATGAGGAGGCAATCATCTTCGTGAACAATTATTTTGCAGAGAAAAACGTCAAGTACTATTTGGACGGGTTCGAGAGATGGGAGCATCGCTGGGAAAAGTGTGTAGAGTTACAAGGAGACTATGTAGAAAAATAAAAAAAAAATTTGAGAAAAAATGTCTTGTATCATTGTTCGGAAACTTTTCAGACAACCCTCGTAAAAGGTCTAGGTCAGATTTTAAAGACCACCAACTGCGTTGTCCTCCGGATTAGAGTCGAAGGTTCTGCGAACTGGAGCGTTGGTGTTCATTCGCTCACATGTCCCACCCATCTCAAACGCCCTATGCGCAGTTTTTGACCAGGTCCATGTCGCTGTACAGATCGTAGAGTTCATTCGTTGAATCGTCGCCTCCAGAACCCGTACCCCAACGCATACGAGACCAAATATCTTACGAAAAATTTGTCTCTCAAAACGCACAAGGATATCTTCATCCGCTTTAGAAAAGGTCCATGCTTCGGGCAGGACTGGGATTACAAGAGTCCTATATAGAGTTTCCTTGGTTATTTGGTAGAGAGCCTTACTCCATAGTTGCCTTCTCAGCCCAAAGAAACAGCGGTTGGCAAGCGTTATTCTTCGTTTGATTTCTGAAGAGATGTCGTTTTCAGATGTGATAGCAGAGCCGAGACAGACAAAGTCCCTTACTACCTCAAAGTTATACCTGTCGATTCTGACATATACTTTGTTTTGCCCTCTGTTCCTACACTCGCAAAGGCACCAGTGACAGCTCGCTGTGTTCTACCAATAATATCAATATCGTCGACATGTACAAGCAATTGAGCAGACTTTTGAAAGATCTTACTTCGTGTGTTGGACCAAATCCTTCTTTGACATCAAAGGTCTCGGTTAGGTCATTACCGACCTTGATGCAGCAGCGAGCTTTCGTCATCGTCATCCTACAAAAGTTGACGAGCTTGGCAGGGATGCCAAAACTAGCTTGTCTCTGTAGATGCTGCCATATGCGGCTTTAAAATCGATAAAAAGGTGGTGAGTATCGATCTGAACTTCTTGGGTTTTCTCCAGGATCTGTTATAGTGTGAATATTTGGTCAATTGTTGACTTACCGGGCCTAGAACCGTACTGATAGGGTCCAATCAGATCATTGACAAATGGTTTCAGGCACTCGCATAATCTTATATGCGATGCTTAGAAGACTGATACTTCAATAGTTGGCGCAGTTTAGATGGTCTCCTTCCTTGTGAATCGAGCAAACGATGCTGAGGTTCCATTCATGAGACATACATTCATCCAACCAAATCTTGGAAATGAATTGGTGTATGCTCTCTACCAAGTCATCTCTTGATGCCTTAAACAGTTCGAGGGACGGGCCGGTAGCCTTGTTCGACATCAGTTTAGATATTGCTATCCTCACTTCATTTTCGTCGGTTAGACGGAGTTCTTGACCTGCATCGTCAATATTGAATGGTTCGCTTTGCCTGACAGCGGAATCTGTTGCGTCTTCGCCCTTTAGCAGTCTGCAGAAATTGTTTTTCCATATCCTCAGTACCGACTGTGACTTTCCTACAAGGTTTCCTTGTTCATCTCTACAGGTTTCCGTTCGGGTCTTATTACCCCCACACGTTCTTTTTACCTTTTGGTAAAACTTCCGAACATTATTCATGGAGTTGCCCCTCTCTATTTCTTCAATCGCGAACTTCTCATGTTCTTTCTTTTTTCTCCGGAGAAGCCAATGTTCTTCCCTCCTCTCTTGCCCATAGAGCTCACGAGCCGCTCTCGTGCTTTTGTGCAGCGCCGCTTTGTAGGCATGTTGTTTTATTGCATGTGCTTGTCGGCACTCTGCATCAAACCAAGAGTTTCGTGGTGGTGGCCGCATGAAACCCAGAACGACAGTTGCGGTAATTCTGATGGCTTCTCAGCATCTAAGCCACTAGTCTTCAACACTTGATGCTGGCTGCAAAGGACTTCTCGAGAGGTTGAGGAATACGCGATCGGCAAAATTTCTGGCGGCTTGTTCAACATCAAATCTCCTCATAGTATTTCGCCGTTGCTGTAGCGTCTGCAACTAGGTAGTGGTCCGTGTCTATGTTGGTCGCACGGAATGATCGGACCTCTAAAATACTTGAGGGGTGCCTTACTTCGATCATGATCAATCCTGTTGACAGTTTGCTGATCTGATGTCCGCCACGTTCCCTTGTGAATGTTGGGGTAAGGAAACCGTGTGCTTGCTATAGTAGCGTTACGTCCCGCAGCGAAATCGGTTAGCCTAAGTCCGTTTCCAGACGTAGTGTCATGTAGACTATGTCTTCCGATTGTGCCATCAAAGATGTCCTCCTTTCTAATTTTGGCACTAAAGTAGCCTTGAGCGATTTTAACGCCATACATCAGACATTGCTCGTTGGTTTTGTCGAGGAGCTCGTTGAAACTTTTTTTAGTAGCATCGTCCTTTTCATCTGTTAGGGCGTGAGCGCATATGAGGCTAAGGTTAGCAAATTTAATTTTGATACGGATTGATATAAGGCCTTTACTCTGGTGTCGAAATCTCAAGACTTCTTGCCTAAATCTGCCGCTTAAAACAAATCCGCATTCAAATACACGCTGCTAACGTTCCCTATAGCAATCACCGTAGTAAACACGACAGTTTCTCATCTTTCTTTTATCGGGCCCATTAAGTTCGTTAAAAAAAAAATAAAAAATCCCATGGCACTTCCTGGATGGTGGTGGTATCTGTTTTATAGCAGTCTATGGCCTCCGCTAATTGTTCGGATGAATGCGGCCTCTTCAAGGTCCGAACATTCCACATGCAGATCCGAAAGTCGTTGTCCTTTGTTCGTTTTACAGCGTCGTCAACAGTGAATCTGTCTTTATCTGAGGCTATTGGTCGCTTCGTAACAATTACTTTTTTACGTGGTTGGGCAGTTAATCCGACGAACAACCCCCCAACCTGGAGGACCAGGCCATTTTTGGTACAAACAGAGCCGGATCAAATTCCGGAGCCAGTAACCCGCTTCAGGGATGTGAGTGCTGCCGTTGATCCTGCCACCAACTCTTTTCCAACACCCTGACTTAGTGTTGGAGATCCCTATAGACCTGGTATTAAAATACGTTGAAGCAGCTATAGAGATAACACTAGTTCAACCTAACTGGAACTGTGGATTTAAGCGTTGTTTCCATCTTTAGATTTTGTACACTCATTCCCCCACCACCACTCCTCAGCACTCAACCACATTACGTACAGCTTCAACAGGGGCATTCACAATTCAATGGATAGACTAAAATAGTATGTTAACCTCGTAGAAGCAGCGTTGACTTATGAAAGTTCGTTCGTTAAAAAAACTATTGCTATTGTAGTTAGTCGTATACGTGGCGCCTGCTGTGAATTTCTTCAGGGGTTCGAAGAGGTCGAAGCCTCTCTCGCCATTATAAGACAGGACAAGTATTAACTGGTATGTGGGCTGCCGAACCGTAACCATGAAGCACTTAATTCCTCCGAAAGGCGTATCGGATACAGACGCATATTTTAGTGATAACCATTGGCTATCGGCACACGGACCTTCCTTGACAACGGAAAAGAGATTCTCCAAAATTCCAAAGTGGGAATTCACGTGGTACAAACTGAAAAAGAAGTAAGCGACGTGAGATAGTGGGCATGGCATTGAATATCGAACAGCAATAAGCCCGAAGTAGAGCTCTTATTTATCCTTAGAGCTACAGACAGCCTGGTGTGAGATAAGGCAAATTTCTATAGCATACTAAACGTAGCCAACAGGTCAAGGGCTAACAGAGGACCACAAGGCCTGGAGACACAAAAAATTACAATGGCGAGGGGTTTGCTGGAGGCACACTCTTTAAGCACAAAGACTGTCACAGGGTGAGCCGAGTCTCAACTGATCGACCACCTATATGGAACCAGATCGATCATTTTACCACTTGCCGATGAATCCAACTTGCTAAGGAAATGGAGGCATAACAGCGACAGCCTCTCCAAGTGCATCGGCAGATCAGGAAAAATGATAAGCCTTCCTATTGAGAGCATCGATAACCATTAGGACGCTGTGAAAAATGTGTTTACGTCTGGGGCAGACGCCAATCGCCAATGTTGGTGAAAGGACAAAATGTCAAAGCATTTGTCTAGTAGCAGCCTAAAAATCAAGTATCGCACATAAAAAGAAGGAGTGTCGCCTAATGCACGACAAGGGCAACGCACAAGTCCGGAAGATAGAGTGCCATCGAAAAGGTACGCAACCGTATATAATATTTCTTAAGAACGTGATAATGTTTATAATTTTAAACAACATCTTGCAAGAGGACCAGACGAAAATCTGTTGACTTCGGAGGAAAAAGTCTATGCCAGATGGCGGGAACATTTTGCAGCATATTATAACCACTTAGGCAACTGCGGCTTGGACACAAGTTGAGATATTCACACTGACTCCAGTAACGCTGAAATATCGTCGGGAATAAGGTCCCTGGAGAAAAGTAAGACAATTGGCGTAGAAAAGTAAGTAGCACAACTTAAGGAGCGCAGCACTTCGGCGAAAAACCAACAGCTGAAGTACTGTAATCAGCGGTGTGATCCTGACAAGTATATCTTAAAGAAACATCACATCTTAAATATTTTGACCACGCTGTAGACGCTTGCCTGCTCTCAAACCGGATATTGGACATGCAGCATATGGTGCGCACTTTGGAGTCAGAGGCAAACAAAGTAGGGCTCGAAATAAATACGCCTAATACTAGAACAATGCCTTTAAGCACTTAAATTTCGCAACATAAAACCATCGCCGCTTAATTAAACATTGCTGAACAGTAATTCGAGAAAATAAGCAGTTTTGTATATCTAGGAAGCAACTGGCCAAGTCAAAATACGTTCAGGAAAAAGTGTAGGCCGTGGATTAGTCACAGCTTACAGCGCGGAGGCAGTTCCACTGTGAAGTCCGCCATGCCACTTTTGTAATCAGATACACGTGTGGGCCACACTAGGCAGATATGATGAAGGATAATTTTAAAACTGCTATCAAAATTTCGACACAAACTAAGCTACTGAATAACTGTGCTAGTTTGAAGTCAAGACTCATCATCCTTTCATCGATTTCAGGCGGCATTCAAGAAACATAAACTGCTGCTCTAAAACGAGGTGTTGAGGGGTGGTTGCTTCATCCTCATATCCTGAAAAACTGTGGACTCCCACATATTTATATTATATTTGTTCATTTACCATTTTAATCAAATATAATCTCACCGTCAATATTTCGATAGATTCAAATTGATACAAAATCTTTTTATTTTTTTTTTCATTGTATAGATACGAGTACTTTCCGGATATTAAAAAATATAGAAAATCCTTACAAACGAGTAAGTCTATGCACGGTGATGTATCATACAAATACATTCAAGCGAATATGTGTAGCTATACCATATTTTCGCTTGTCGTTCAAAAGCTATAAACTACCAGCAATTTATCCGTAGCTCGATGTCTAAATAAACTTTTCTCTGCACTATCCGTGTTTGCTTTTACTTTTATCGCACGCAATAGCTCTCAAATTATTCATTCCAACAATGGTAGTGCTTGGCTTGAAGGTCCTTTTTTTCACCAAACCATCATCATCATCACCATCATCATCGAAAGCGTCATCCCACTGGAGAAGTACTACGGCACACTATAGAGAGCTATTCCATGGATAACTTATCTACGATTATATCACTAGGAATACATCCTGCCGTTCGACTAAAGCTGTCTTTGAAATATGTATGCAAATTAGAGTTGCCCTTGTAGACTTTTATTTCACTCAGAAAGGTGAGAAAAGTATGTCAAAATTTCTTAAAAAGGCCTTTGAAGGAAAGAAAATAGGTCTGCAGCGTCAGTTCTTTTCTTTTCAGAACTATATCTTGTCAACAAGGCAAGTTATCTATAAAGCGATTAAGACATCTGGTTAGTCTCATGACACCAATCGACTTCTTTCTATTGTGAGCGTTTTAGACTGAAATGTTCTCTTCAGGAATTATTACTAATGCTATACCTAATATCTAATGCCTCGGGCATATGTAAAATCTTAGAGATTTTTCTGTGTTACTTATTTTTGACAGCTTTTTCACCAATCCGACCGAACGTCGCCAGTCACAAATGTGCAAATATCATTTGCAATGGAGTTTCTAGTCACTAGCAAAAAGGTTTACCAGTTTGATATGTCCAAAACGCATCCTGGAAGTACTACTTATACCTAAAATACTTTCCTAACTGTGTTTTCTTCTGTAGCAAACATCATAAGTTCAATACTTAAGAAAGAAACGATAAATGAAGGGAGATATTTTTTTGTTTGGTTTTTCAGTGTTCTATTTTTGACAGCTAACGCATGATTTGTGACATGTCTCAAAGTCAAACACGCTCAGTTAGCATTGCTATTTCATCATGGAAACATTTACATCCAAACAAGGATTACAAATTATTGAATTTCCTTATCAAAATTCGTACTCTGTGAAAAATGTTTTTGGCGCACTACGACCATTTTACGGTCGTCATAATTGACCTACTGAGCAAGCAATTCAAGCCATATTGGACAAATTTCGCATCAATTTCACGCTATTGAGCATCAAACCACTAACCCGTATGCATAGAGTGCGTAAAGAGGAAAATATTGCTGCTGTATCCGTCTGTGTTAATGAAGACCGTGATTCGTCCATTCGGCGCCGTTCGCAGAACTGGGATTGTGTTACTCGACTACGTGGAAGATTTTACACAAGGATCGGTCATGCTCTAAAACCTTACAAAATATAGCTCGTGCAATAACTGAATTCGTCGAATTTTCGGTGAGTGGGCCTCAGAAAAGCTGGAGGAAGATCCGCTTTTTTATCGAAAAATTGTCTTCAGCGACGAAGTTCCTTTCTGGTTGAATGGATATGTTAATAAACAAAACTGCCGTATTTCCTCCAAAGAGCACCCTCAGGCAATCTGGAAAAAATTCACTGTTTGGTGCGGTTTATTGCCGGCGGAATCATTGGCCCGTATTTTTTCAAAAATGATCGTGAGAACAACGTTACCGTCAATGGCGCCCACTATCGTTCAATGATTTCGCACTTTTTTTTGCCCAGAATGCATTAGCTAAACCCGGCCGACATGTGGTTTCAGCAAGACGGCGCTACATCCACACAGCACGCGAATCGCTGGACTAATTGAGAAATGAGTTCCGTGAGCAATTTATCTCTCGTTTTGGACCGGTAAATTGGCCTTCTATATCGTGCGATTTGACGCCTATTTTTTTATGGAGGAACGTCAAATCACTCCTCTAAGCCGATAAACCACTGTCGATGGCAGCCTTGGAAGACAACATTACAAGTGTTATTAGTGAGATACTAGCCAATATACTCGAAAAAGTGTTTCAAAATTGGACACTCCGTATGGACCACTTAAAACGTAGTCGTAGTCAACATTTACATAAAATAATCCTTATAAAGTAAATGGCAAGCACTTATTTATCAACTAAAGTAAAAATTGTATACACTTTTGGAATTTTCCTGTGTCTTTTTTTGACAATTAAAAACAAAACGCTTAAAAAATCACCCAATTCTCGGGATAGTACTGAGATGAAAACCAAACTCGCTTCGAGAATGACAATGCTGCAATAAAAATGGTTTAGCAACAGTTTCAAAGGTTAAAGTGGGCTTTAGTTTCGTACAAAAACCTGGAGTTATTTACGGCAGCGTGAGTGATGTTTAAAATAGTTCATGTAGGTTGCTAAATTACTCGCTGTGATGGTGAAACCATGCCTCTTGGAAAGCAAATCCCTGAAAAGTTATGACGAAATTTTTGATATTTTCAAATGGCCAAAAAACAAAAACTACAATTCGGTTGCAAAATGCTTACACAGATTTACCTCCAAAAATGACCTGAAAAGTAGGGCGATGCTAATAAAACCTGGGAGATGTTTTACACCTGACGGAATGGGATCTGTGGGATTCTACTAAATCTCAAAATAACACGACTGACGGATGCTACAGCCTATGTTAACGCAACAATAAAAATCTGTCTGGAATATTGGAATATTGTTATATCGCAAAAAATCTAAGCGGTTTAGTACGGCAATGAAAGATGGTATTTCCCCGGACAGAAGAAGCTGTGGGGCAATCTACATTAAATAGGTTTCTCTAGTAGGAAATGTAATGCTGATTCTGACCTCCTAAATAGTTTTTTCCTTGAGAGCACATCTCAAGATTTTAGTTTTAATCCAGCAGAAGTCTAAATCACTCTGTAAATGGCTTCGAATCACAATCTGTGACTGAAAATGAGGTGATTAATTCTGTTGCAGCGATAAAATTACATACATATTATTGATGAAGGTGGGGTGGATTGCGATTTACTAAGCACTTCCTCCCAATTATAATGTCCAATTTGACGCACATGCTTAATCACTGTATCAGAACATCAACTTTTTCCAAATCCTAGATAACTGAGTAGTACCTGTTGCCAAAAAAAAAACAAATCCGGTATCCGCTGCAGATTTTAGACCTATAAACATATTATCCTATCATTCAAAAGTCTTTGAGAAATAGATAGCTAAAGAGGTGATCCAGTTAATGAGTTGCTTTATGAGGGACAATCTAGTTTCATATCTAACCACAGGTGGTCCACTGCAATGGTAGCATTTTGTAGGAAATAAGACAGGATTATATGTACAGGTTTTCTCACCCTGGAAACTGAAAAATCAGGTGGCAGTGCAGAAAGACTAATTAGCAGTTTTTTGTCTGACATTTATGTCAATAATTTAAGGTATGCCACAAGGATCAATTCTTGGACCAATTCTCTTCTATATGTTTTTATGTACTATTCTGTCCACCTTTATGCCGCTGGTGTTCAGCTACACGCCGCTAGTCTGAAACAAGTGGATTGGGTTTGAATCCAGATAAGTCTCAGATTATTCCTATTTCCAATAAAACTTTATCCCTTAGCACCTAACTAGATGTCGTGTCTCTGCCAATAAACTCAAAATTGTTAACACTGTTATTAGTATGGGCATTATCGTTAATTGTAAATTGTAAGGATACCACCATATTAACTATGTTATATACGGATGCCTGCGCATATTCTGGATATCTGCAAGTTTTACTCCAGCTACTACCAAACAAAAACTAGTCAAAACTTTAATCCTGCTCCTTATCACATATGACGAGATAGTATACCAATAAAGTTGTACCTACCGACTGACGGTAGTTGTACCTACTGATGCAGTCAGATACATAAATGGCTTAAAAAGTTATAACCATATTCCATAGCACTCAAAGTGCTTGCTAGAGATATCCCTCAAACACTACATTGACGCCAGGAATGCCATTTGTCTGTATAAAATTATGAAAGATAAAACACCCGCGGATTTGTATGAACAACTTAGTTTTTCTCGTTCACTTAAAAGGATATACCCTAATACCATTATATCAGCATTACCTTAATTCATCCCGTTAATTTTTTATTCACACTATCAAAATATGGAACTCTTTTCAGTGTCACTCGCTTTAAGAATACAGTTTTTCGGCATTTGACTTCCCTTCGTTCGATCCCTTACACGATTCTGAAACGGTCTTTCTTTCAGATATACACCACCCGCTTTTCCTTCTTTCTTTAATTATATTAATAGTTTTAAATTTTTTATTTATTTGCTATTTCTTAATGCTAAATTTAGATTTAACTATAAGTACTATTGTATAAGAGATCTATATCTTAATGTACCATAGTAATTATAATAAATTGAATTGAACTCAATTGAACTATCCAAATGCTACAATCCTATACAATTAAGGTCCTTTCACCTTTGAATAAAATTCTCAGAACCATTTACGAGAATTGCTCACTATACATCTGAGTCAAACAAAAGCCGAAATTACTAAAGATACTCAGCACTACATATTATTAGGGCAACGCAAATCCCACAAACGATGTTTAAATGTCTGGAAAATTCGCAACCCTCTTCTGGAGGAATTATGTCCTCTGTGAATAACTCAATACAACGAAGTCTCCACCGATTGATGTACTCTTTCGGTTTCGACTGATCCTAAAGGAATAAAGTAGGGAGTTGCTTAAAATGGATTCCAAATCTTTTTCTGGATATTATTTACAAACTTCTAAGCCATCTTCAATTTGCAATTCACTCTATTGAATCTTGCACATAAACACCAATTCTGGTTACTGAGTTCCTAATTACTTGTACATATATGAACTCTTAAGGACTAACAACTAAGCTGTAGTGGGTATCCATTTGTAAGTGTGGTATAGTAATCCAAATTGCTGCCAGTTTCTCAAAAATACGGTATCTCGCAACGAAGAGCAATTTCCCTCCTTATTGCAATACGAGTACAATGGACTCTGTTTTCTTGGATAGAGTCTTGCAACCAAACTGGCCAAAAAAAATCTGAAAAGATGTTTAAAGTTGTTCTTTCCTAT